>OY743156.1:2582051-3873077 GCA_963555695.1 Dasypolia templi
GGACGGTAGGACGGCGATCGGGTTTTGGGCTTATGTAGTGTGCTGGTGGCCTTACTACTCTCCTGGAGGAGGGTAGTGGCGTCGTCGGGGGCGATTAAAGTATGCCTTGGTCGGCGAATACTTCTAATGCGGGAGGGAGTGTAGCGGGCGGCCGCTGAGATCAAGGGGTTGGAGTGTTTTATGCCACAGTCAAAGAAGCGCTTCGATAAGCGTTTCATGAACTGGATTATGGTAGGCATTTTAAGATCGATGTGGAGATTTATTTTACGGACATAGAAGGGGGCACCCGTGACCTTTCTGAGGAAACGGTTCTGGAGGGTCTGCATCTTATGGAGATGACGTGGGTGAGCGTGCGCAAATACAACGCAGGCATAGGTCATGATGGGACGGATGACTGCGGTGTAAATGCGCAGCTTGCATTTAAGTGACAGTTTACTACGGGCTGTCAGTACAAAGTGGAGCCTGCTAAGAGCGAAGGAGGTGCGCGCGCGAACCGCCTTAATATGAGCCTTAAAGGTAAGGTTTTCATCGAGGATCACGCCTAGGTATTTGGCTTGCTTCTCCCAGGGGATCGGCTTACCGTACATAGTGATCGGGCTGGGAAGTGGGGGAGGTAGTCGACGACGTCTCGAGAAGAGAACCGCCTGCCTCTTATCGGGGTTGACCTCGATTCTCCATTACCGGAACCAAGCGCCTAAGACGTTTGCGGAGGTTTGGAGAGTACGAGCTATAGCATTGGGACAATGACCGGTATAGTAAACGGCAGTGTCGTTGGCGAAGAGAGCCAACTGAGCCTTTTTACTCTGTGGGATATCGCTGGTGAACAGCGTGAAGACTAGAGGAGATATGACGGAACCCTGAGGGACATCGGCCCGAATAGGGTGAGGGGACGAGAGTGCACCCTCGATGCGATAGCGGAAGGTGCGATTCGACAAAAAGTCTCGCAAGATGAGCACGAGACGATCTGGCACTCCTAGTTGGTAAAGCTTGTATAACAAGCCGTTGTGCCAGACTTTGTCGAAGGCTTTCGCTATGTCGAAGAATAGCACACCCGTCGTCGCGTTACGCTGCATACCGGCGCACAAGTGCTCTACGATACGGTGGACCTGGTGGATACTCGAGTGTTGGGGACGGAAACCAAACTGCTCGTTGGGAATGTGGCTCTTTGCTTCGGCGTAGTCTTTGAGACGCTTATAAATAAGCCTCTCGTAGATTTTGCCGAGAACATTTAGTAAGCTAATGGGACGGTAGCTGGAGGGCTCAGACTTTGGGTTGCCTGGCTTTGGGATACCGATGACTGTTGCTTCTTTCCACGCTTGTGGGAAGATGTTGTTGCTTAAGGCGCCATTGAAGATGGCGGTCATGAGCGTTATTAGAGGGGCAGGTAGGAGTTTGTATACCTTGTTGGTAATACCGTCCGAACCGGGGGCTTTACGAGCTTGGAGCCCTTTTATGATGTCGTGCACTTCGTCTGGAGTGACGGGAGGCAGAGGATCATCAGGGTCTTCGACGGGTGGAAGGGAGGCTCTCCGTTCAACTTCAGCGTCGACCTTGTTCAGGTGAGCTTGGTCTACTGGTTGAGAGCTGGGAAAACACTGGGACTCTAGGCTGTCAGCAAGGCATTCGGCCTTGTCGGTGCTGTCGAACGCGACGCTCTTGTCGGGGCGGATGAGGGGAGGCATAGAGACCTCCTCGGAGGAGCGCAATTTCCTCTGAAGGTGCCAGAAGGCTTGGTGAGTGGGCTCGAGTTGACTGAGCATTCCGAGCGAACCTCCCCTATGCGTTTTTTTACAGCACGCTGTAAATGGCGCATGTGGGCTTTGTTCGCGTCACAAGGGAAGGAGTCGTAGGCACGAATAGCCGCATTCTTCTCGGTTATCAAGTCACGTACGTCAGTAGGTAGTTTCCAGCGATGGTCTTCCATCACCGGAACTTCCCGTGAACAATCCGTCAAAACGGATTGAACGTGCTCAGTAAACGAGTCGATTGCGGCCGTCGTGTCGGCGACTGACACTATGTGATCGGGGATGGTGTCCAATTGAGGCGACGTGGTGGATTTCAGTCTTTCACTTACTTTCCTCCAGTCGGTTATCATCTGGGTCTGAGGGGGGTGGTTGGGATCGCGTGGGCCAGAGTAGGGGGCAAGATGCATGACTACTGGGCGGTGGTCAGAGTTAAGCTCGTGGAACGTCTCTATCGAATGCAAACGAAGGTTCACATTCTTGAGCAGCGCTACATCAAGAACATCGGGAAGGTGATTAGGATTTCCTGGGAAATGAGTCGGGCTCATTGGAGCGATGACGTCAAAGTTAAGGGATTCGCCTAACTTGAAAACTATCCTACCTCTGGTTGAAGTTGTGCTACTATTCCTCGCCGGGTGCTTGGCATTAAGATCCCCCGCCAAGATGACGGAGTCACTCATACCGAAGAGAGCAGTGAAGTCCTTTTGGAGCGAGATGGGATCCTCCGGACCATTGTCGGGTGGGATATAAGCGGAGATGATGGTGATCGTTTGGTGGCCGGTCATGCCGAGCCGACAGATAGAGCTCTCCAGATGAGAGAGGAGAGGAGGTGGGTCAATAGGGATGCAGTATAAGGATTTTCTATAGTAAAGGGTTAGGGTGCCACCCTTGTGGCATCGAGACCTGTCATTGCGAACTAGTTTATAGTTTGCAATGTTCGGGTTTCGATGGTGAGGTTTTAAAAAGGTTTCCTGTATGAGGAGGATGTCAAGCTGATGGTCGCGGAGGAAAGCGGCGATCTCATCGCGTTGACCTGAAACGCCATTTGCGTTGAAAAAGCCTAGTTTGAGGGATCGGGGTTTGGTGGAATTTAACCTTGTGTTATCCATTGAGAATTAGAATTTTAAGGATTTCAGGACTAACGCGATCTCGGGATACGCGTTGACGATTTCTAGAAGACGACGAGGGTTGCCGTTTGCAGCAACGATTTCGTCGGCCATTTTATCCGCGGCGGAGGAATAGAGGGCCGCGTATGTACTGATTATGATTTGGGCGCTGTCGCGGCCCGGGGCTCTTTGCGGTGCAACCGGTGGAGCCGTAGGGGCCGCGGTGGTTGCCGCAGGCGCTGGGATGGCGGTAGCCATCAGCGCTGGAACTTCAGCGGGTTGAGCGGGTTTGGAGGGCACCGAAGCTGCGGGAGCTTTAAGGTGCGTAAGGTTTGCCCAAGGAGAGGGCCTTTGAGGGCTTAGCCACTCCGGCATTTGCGCGGAGGGAAGCTTCCCCCAGGGGCTTGCCCTGTGCTGGCGGCCACTCGCGCGTTTCGCGAGTTTCGGAGAGGAGGACTTTGGCGCTTTCGGACAGCACTGCACATAGCTCCCTATATTTAGGGCGAGAGCAGTCGGCGTTGCCATGCTCACCTAGACACTTGACGCATCTAGGGGTCGCATAGCAGTTGGTCTGCGAGTGACCGTACAATTGGCAGCGATGACACTGGCCTATCAAGTTGGCTCGGTAGGGCTTCTCAATAGAGATGCCCGAGAGCGAGCACACCGACTTCACCTTGAAGATCGGGTGGTGACCTTCCGTGGGGTCACAGATGACAAGGACCATGTCGTATACAAGGCCCTGTCTCGCTTTATGCAAGCGATGGACGGCGGATACTGGGACGCCTTGTGCAATAAGGTCGTCCTTAATATCCCCAGTGGGGATTTCTTGGGGAACGCGCCTAATGACGACGCGAGTAGGGGTTTCCTCCGGAAGGGAGTAAGTGTGAAAGGAATAGTTCCTTTCACGCAGGGCGCGGGAGAGATCCCTAAAGTGCAATGTATGTTGTAATAACTCCTATGTTGTTATTCTTTCGGAGACTTGGCTTAACAGTGCAGTCCGTAACAGTGAGCTACGCGACGACAGATATATAGTTTACGGGAGAGATACAGAAAGTTCTTGCATACATAGTGGTAAAGAGGGTGCCCCCACCCTCTTTACCACTAGGTATGAAAGAACTTTCTGTATTGATAGTTGTTAAAAAAATCTTTAAACGCGCTGTGCATTTTAAGAGTAGTTGTGGGGACAGGACGAATGCCTCTCTGTGCAGTATACATGCCACCACCTGTACGCACCAAGCTTAACCAATCCAGCAAACTAAATAATACCTCAGGTCGGATATTTAACCTTGTATTGTGTAATCATCCTTTGTGTCATGTAAGCAAAAGTATTCGTTCAATAATATTGATAGCACCATCCAACCCTACTTATTATCATTTATTTAAAGGAAAGAAAGAAAACGCATTTATTGGGACTGGGACTCGCACAGTACATGGTTAAAACTTAATTTTAAACACTCTTTTAAAATTAATTTACACTAGTAATAATAATAAAAGGAAAATTATTAAGTAATCTTTCACCTTAAAAAATTACCCTTCCTTTTTTATACATATCATAAATCGTTGAAGGAGCGCTTCTTTGGCCGCCTGAAGAAAGTGTTAAATAGTCTTCTGTCAGGCGGTGTAGGTAACTTATTGTATTTATTCATTTACTTATCTTAACATATTTAAAGCTCAACATAAATACATACTACTAAATTTATATATTACTATTTATGTATTGTTTAACACGCAGACATACATCACTCATACAAATCGCACTTACATTCATCCGCATCACAAAACCATATAAAAACTATTATTTTATTAATTCACAAGCATCGCCGGATGACACTCGGTAGTATGCGGCAGGCCGGTAAGTTTCCTACAACATACGCATAGCTATCTATATGCACCGGCGCGCGCGCAGCTGACGAGTGGCTGTCGATTGCTCGCGGAGACGTACCAACCTACCCACAGTCGTAATTAATACACCGTCGCGAAGCTCGCGTTGTTTTCTTACCGATGTTTAATATGCAATCTTAAGATAGTGTACCATCTTTACTTTCCTCTAAATCTATACTCTAAAATCTATGTACTGTGATTTCTCTTCCTATCTAACTTCTTGTGTAAATAAACAATATATGTGACTATTGAAGTGGGTGTTTATCTTCCTTATCAATAAAACATCTACAGGCGGAAACAAGGTGCGCGCCTTTAACGGTTGGGTCATGCCAGTTTTGATGTACTCTTTTGGCATACTCAAATGGACTCAGACCGAACTCGACGCCCTGGATAGGAGGGTCCGTACACTGCTGACTGCAAACCGAATGCATCACCCACGGTCATCGGTAATGAGACTGTATATCCCGCGAAAGTGTGATGGTCGAGGCTTTTTAAACGCTAAGAAGTAGGGTCTTAGCGTTTAAAAAGCCTCGAAAATCGCGAAATATGCAGTCTCAGGGAATATTTCCTAGAAGCCGACGTGGGGATGCATCGTGATGTCGTCGCGGTGGACATGGGCCTCACCCCGCTCTCCTTGGCTAAAGAGAACTGGCGCAAACCTGTAGTGCTTGACACTAATGATCGCATGGAAGTATGGCAGAGTAAGGAGCTTCACGGACGCTTCTTCCGGGCCCTACATGGACCCGATGTAGATCTTCTAGCGTCCGTAGCCTGGCTGCGTTTCGGTGACCTCTTTGGAGAAACCGAAGGTTTTGTCTGTGCAATTATGGACGAAGTTATGATGACGAACAATTACCGGAGATTTATTGTGAAAGACGGCACGGTTGACATCTGTCGGGCATGTCACCGTCCGGGAGAATCAATAAGACACATTATCTCCGGTTGTTCTCGTCTGGCTAACGAAGAGTACTTGCATAGACACAACCTTGTAGCCAGAATTATCCATCAGCAACATGCTTTGAAATACAGCCTTGTAGAATCGGAAGTGCCGTACTACAGGTACGTGCCCGACCCAGTTCTCGAAAATTATAATAATAATAATATAATATGTTTATTCAAAAAATTAAAAGGCATAAAAATAATTACAGTTTTGCTTAAATGTAAATTGTATTCCTAAATTAATTGTAGAGTAGCTTAAAACCTAGTTTCTAAATTTAACAAATACTTGTTGTATGTGAGGATCTATGTTTACTTTAACACAGTTAATAAATTCTCTGTATCTTCATAAGACATACTTTGGAGAGCCTCCTTGAGAATTCTCTTACAATTTGTGTAGTTCAGGGAATAAATGTTTGCTTTTAAGTTTAGTCTATTATAAAGGAGAGGACCGAGGTACAGGTAAAATTTGGATATAAAAGCATGTTTTGTTGTATTTTGTGGACAGACTATATCTTTACGTCTTTTTTTTGTATATTCCGTGCTGTAGGGTAGAGCCCTGTGTTGTTTTAGTACAATGCCCATGATAAATAGTTGCCGAACTGTTAATACTTCACAAGATTTGTATAGGAGGTTAGTAGGAAAAAGGAAAGGGCGGAAAGTAGACACTTTAAGAACCGCCCTCTGAGCTCTCTCGATGGTTAGTAACACTGTTTTACCCGCTCCACCCCATGTGGTAATACAGTACGTTATAATCGATTGACATAAAGCAAAGTAATCTTGTCTAACAATTTTTGTGTCAGCAATATAGCGTAGCCTTTTAAAAACAAATATTAACTTGCGAATTCTATTATTTAAAGCTGATATATGTTGCTTGCACGAGAGTGTTTCATCTATTATAACACCAAGGTATTTTGTTTTATTTACCATTTTAATGTTGGGACATACACATTGGTTATCAGTGGGATTTGTGCAATAATGAGCATATAATGTCGAGTTGCTAGTTGATGTTTGCTTGCGCATCGAAAAATTAATGTAATTTGTCTTGTCTGCATTTAGTGTTAGTGAATTATGTTGAAGCCATTTATTAACAACATTGAATCCGTGTTGCGCAAGCTTGTAGAATTTTTTTTCTGAGTCAGCCGAGAAAAGAAGGGCAGTGTCGTCAGCATATTGAAACAATTTGGCCGTGATTTAGATTTAGATTACAAAGATCGTTTATGTATATCAAAAAAAGGGTAGGCCCTAAAATACTTCCTTGGGGAACTCCGAGCTGGGTGCCTCTGATACCTATGGCTTCAAGCTTATGCAACAGAATAGGAATAGAAACCGTGTCAAAAGCTTTTGCGAGGTCCAGGAAGATTCCAACAGTGTGGTTACCTTTATCAAGTTCTTGGGCTAGATAGTCAGTCAGATGATGTACGGCATCGTCTGTTGACATTTTAGGCCTAAATCCAAACTGCCGTTTAGATAAAATTAATTTATCCTCCAAGTATTTGTAAAGCCTTTTATTTATAATTTTTTCTAATATTTTAGACATAGAAGGCAGCAAGGAAATAGGTCTATAATTTGTAACTTGATCTTTACTGCCTGATTTGTAAACAGGGACAACTACTGCTTTTTTTAGGCACTCGGGAAAAAGACCTGTAGATAAACGTTTTTGGAAAATATAAGTCAGCGGCTGTATCAAAATGTGTCTGAACTGTTTAATAATTTTATTTGATATGTTATCCCAGCCAACTGCACAGTCGTCCTTTAAACTCATAATTATCGTATCCACTTCAGTCTCGTCAGTGTCTAGCAACGCAAAGGATGATAGAATAGTGCTACACGTAAATGGTGTGCTTGTTAGATATTGTGATTCGCCCCGAACTTTTTCAGCCAGGCACTTTCCAACATTAACATAAAAACAATTTGCAATGTTGGCAGATGTTAACTGTGATGAGTGTGCTTGCAGTAAACTTGAAGATGACTGATTTTGTTTAGAGCTATACGTTAACTTTTAATAAAATTCCAAATTTTTTTACTATCAGTACCAGCCTTTTCTAGTGCAATTTTATCGTAGTTGCTTTTAACCTTTCTTATAAGATCATTACAAAAATTACGGTACCGTTTATATGACAGTTGCAAAATTAAGTTATCTGGATTGGATTTAGCTTTCATATGCAGTTTATCTCTATTTTTCATACAGCGAATGAGTCCTGTCGTGATCCATGGTTTTATGTTGTAATTTTTGTTATTTAACCGAGTTAAGACTGTGTTCTTTTGAATTGCATGTTGTACACTTTTGATTAGGTACAACATACAAAACTGCGGATCAGCGGAATAGTAGACTGGGTCAAAGTCGATATTACGTAAGTCTTCTTTAAGTTTATTGACATTTAAACTCGAAATGATGCGAGTCACTGCTTTAGGTAATTTACAATTTAAAATAAGCAAGGTAGCACTGTGATCGGTTAATGTTGAGTTAGTTACAAGGGCAAGAGCAGGGAAATTCGACTTGAGCATTATATGGTCCAAGCAGGAGCCACTTTGATGTGTAGGAAGCGTGTGAGCGGGAAGCAAACCATGGAAGGCGCATAGGTTAAGGTATTCCTCAGCGGATGCGTCAGCATTTTCTGGAAGAATATTGATATTAATATCTCCAATTAAAATGGTATTTTTGAGAGATGACAGGTTCTGCATGGTGTCGTTTAGAGAGTCAGTGAAATTGTTTATATTTCTAAAAGAGGGGGGTCAATATAAGGCAAGTATCGCTAATTCTGACCCAATTTTAATTAACAATCTGTTACAGTCTTGCATATCTGGTTCCTCGACAGACACATTGAGATGATTTCTTGCATAAACTATCACCCCATCGTTCTGATTGTAGTTAACATTACTTTTATACATATTATATCCCGGAATTATTGGTATGTTATATTGTTTGGAAAGCCAACATTCGGTTAAGACAATAACGTCACAGTCAAAGTCTAGACGTTTTAACAAAATGCTAAAATTGTCGAAATTCCTAAAAATACTGCGTTTATTTTGGGTTAGTACGGTAAGTGGATTAGTGTAGGAGGAGAGATATTGCTTACAGTGTTCAACTTCACAAACATGGGATTCAGATACAGATAAATTATCTAGGTCATTGAATAAATTATTAATCATAACTATAAAATGTAATAACAAGGGCCAGAAAAATACGTGATTAACGGCGCTCTTAGGCGCCTCCATAATCAACTGAATTTATGTACCTCTTTTCAGCCATTATTTTCGCTGGACAGTCAGCATCACTTGTCTTGTGATTGCTCGGCTTTTTGAAGTGCAAGCAAGTAGCGCATTTTGGTTCCTCAGCCTTCTTTGTGCATTCTTTTATGGAGTGACCCTGATCTCCACAGTGGCCACATGTATGGGTAGTCTCCCGACATGATTTCGCCGCATGTCCGTACTGCTGGCACTTATAACAGCGTGTGACTAGAGTAAAGTCTCTCACAGGGCATGACGACCAATTTATAAACACTCTGTCTTTAGATATCAGGGCTTTACGTATGTCTGCAGATACTTCAATAATATAGTTACAGGTCTCAGCGTCCTTCTTACCTGACTTATGGCTTAACTTAATGGAGGTCAAAAAGGTTTCGAGGCTGCAATCCTGGAGGTTCTCGGCTAGGTTTTGGTGGAACCAACAAGTAAAAACTTCCATATCTTGCATTGATGAGGGTACTCCGATAACTACTACTCTGGGCTTTCTTTTTGGGGGCTCGTCTACAGTAAGTCCTGAATTTGATAAGTGCATCGTTTCTTTCACTTTCTCAATATCGTCCTTCGTTTCAGTGCTGATAATGACACCGCCATTTTTCGTCTTACGTAGTCCTCTTACTTGAAGTTTCATTTGCTCGGGGCATATAATTTTTTGGACAAGTGTTTTTGTCTCCTCACTAGACTTCAGTTTGTCGTTAGGGTATATGGCCACAGAGCTTAAATTCATAGGCTGTATAAAACTATTCGTACCTTTTTTAACCATCTCAGCAAAAGAAGTTCCCGTGACTGGTTTCCTTGAAGCTCCGATTGACAGCTTAAGGTCTTGTAGTTGCTGCGACAGATCAATTTGGTCTTCGAGTGTTCGGACTGTGGAGTGGGCCCGGACGGCTTTCATCTTAAGGGACTGGTACTGCACGGCCATCTGCGACGTGCCGTGACTAACTTTTCGGCATAAAGTGCTGATACGCAGTTTTTGCTCCATGTTTAATTTGCCCTCTGATGCAATAGAGCATACTTCGTTAAGGCACTGCTCAATGGACGACATCCAGTCCTGGATTTCCGGCGTTGATATCGCTTCCATCATGACCTCGTCTCTTTGGCTGGGCGGTTGAGGGTGCGGTGCGGGTACAGGTGCGGGCTCGGGCGCAGGTGCGGGTGCGGGCACAGGTGTAGGAGGTGGACTCCGAGCACATCTGCCACCCCGGCTGAAGGGACTGGTTGCCATTATTATGATACCAGTTATTTACTTTATGTCACTTAAACACATTTCCACATATACGATTTACACATATTATGCCTACGTTTGCTTTACTACTCGCTATTTGGTAAAACCAGGTCACGATTCAGCAAGTGATTATTTATTTATTTTATTAAATCTTCGACACGTCTGTTCACAACAACAGTAAGGCTTTCAAAAATGGAAATATCACATTGTACTGGGATCGATCCATCATCACTGACAGGACTATTGTTGCCAATAAGCCTGATATAGTGGTGGTGGATCGAGTAGAGCGGCGCACAATGATTGTTGACATAACGGTCCCGCATGACGGTAACCTCGTGAAAGCCGAGAAAGATAAAGCAATAAAGTATCTTGATTTGGCTCGCGAGGTTGTTGACATGTGGGATGTGGACTCAGCAATCATTTTGCCGATAGTCGTGACAGCCAATGGCTCAATAGCCAAGAGCCTCGACAAACACCTGAGGAGGCTCTCGTTGGGCAGCTGGATCAAGGGCTTGATTCAGAAAGCGGTACTTCTGGACACGGCTCGCATTGTCAGGAGGTTCCTCTCTCTGGAGCCCTGACCGCCGGTAGCTTGGACCCTGTTCCCGATACCAGTGGGATACTATTTTTATATTTTTTAATGTATTTTTTTTTCTTCAGATTTTTGAAAGTACATTTAAAAATGTAATTTATAAGGTTTTATATGTAATAAAGGAGATCATAAAACAAACAAATAAAAAATATTAAAATAACAAAGTCCTGTACGAGGCCAAAAGGCCCTCATCTCAGCATAATGCTGCAACACTTAAAAATACGTGTCACAGCGCTGGTATTCTGATAGGGCCCGCTGTGAAGTCACGGACAGTTACAGAAAAATATTTAAATAAGGAAGCCAAACTTCCATCCAATATTGTCGATGGAATGCCTAACTTTCGTAAATCAAATAACGTATCCATTCGTAAATATTTAAAGAACTCAACTTGAAGTAATGATTTGGGTGACAACACGATGTCAATGGGATGGTGCAGTTATTTTACTACATGGTTAACGCAGCTGTGCAAATTTAAGCAAATTTCTAACATAAACATTTTAATAAGAGTTTGTTTAAAACTCCTAATAAAATGTAAAGTTCGAAAGATCAAATCAGAAAACTACAATATTTCCAAAAAACCTATCACCACGTCACTCCCCTCTGGTCTCCAGAGGGGAGTGACGTGGCGGCAACGTCACGTAATATTCTGCGTCGCGCATGCAGACTTTACCACGCAAATAGCGTATATACAACGTTCAAACAACAATCGTCGGGCAATTGCCCACCGGACACGACATCAAGAACGATGTCAAGAACAGAAAACACAATAAGGTTGAAACTACAGTTCATGAACAAAAATATTGAAATAAGCATAGGCACTGCATTAGTATCATTCCCCAGATTATGATTCATGTCATCAGCAATTGATCGGCTAACGCCTATAGCAAACAAGAAGAAAACACAAACGAAAGCGAGTATGTAATTCTTTTTCCCGCTGGGAGTTATATAGTGGTCTCGAATACCGATTTTTTATGAGAACAATAGAGTCTGCAGTAAATTGAAAGGGTATAACATTCTTTGGACTTCTATATCTGGTCTGTTATTGAGTAATACTTCGGCTGGGTAAGATGAAATCTTTGGCTTGACTTTGTAATTAAGAAATATTCTTCAGCTTAGAAAAAATCTTAGTTATAAACCTATACAAATTACTACAGCGTTCTCGTATATATTGATCGTATCGAAGGATATTATAATGTTTCAATTTTATTAAAAGGTAAGGAGGAACATTTTCATTTACAATAGGTAATATTCTGGAAGTACCCTTGTACTCTTTGGTTTAATTTTATAATTTGTTAAAACCATTTTAAATATTCACGACTTCTGCTGTTTTCATTTAGACGATGAATAAATGAAATTATCATAATGGAGAAATGAAATATTCTTGAATATGTAGGGAATTAATATTGTTATATAGACCGTATTCAATTAATTAAAGCAATTGTTGTGAACTACTGGTGCAATAAATGTAACAAAAGATGACATCACTGATAGTGTCACCAAACTACTAAAGTTAAATTACAAGAAAATAATTTTGTGTGCTTTCCCATACTTTGAGCACTTGTCAAATAGGCAAAACAACTAGATTCACATGTTAAATAATTACATGCATTTCTTAGTTAGTCACCATAGTGACAAGTTGCTATTTTTTTATACCAAAATTTTTGTAGATAAGCTAAGGTCGACTAGGGATACTGTGTATCTGCCGATTAGTTATAGACGTCAAATAGCTAGACTATTAGCTTTTATTATTAACCCACACATAAGTAGTATGTCGAAGTCACCTTTAGTTAGCACCACAATTAGTAATGGTACTAATGTTGAGGTGGTTAGATAATTTAAACTAGTTTGTAAGACAACAGAAGGTACCACTAATAGTATAGTTCCACTTAAAAACAAAATGGTATTTTCTAGCACTACAATAGTTAACTGTAAAAAAGGGGCTAAGCAGAAATCCTTGAAATTATTTCACCAAAATATTCAAGGTTTTAATTCCAAACAATTGGAAATTGAATTGTTTTTAGAAAATAACTATGTTTGACATTTTTTGCATAACTGAACATTGGTTAAAAGAATCTGAAATGTTAATTAATTACAAGAATTATAATGCGGCCAGTTGTTTTAACCGAAAATAAATGCTGCGTGGTGGTTCACAAATTCTAATTAAAAGTTGTATAAAATCAAAAGCTCGTAAAGACATAGTTGAACTATCAGTTGACCATAGCGTTGAACTGTCTTGTGTTGAGCTAGATAAGCATGTTTTAGTGTGCATTTACTACCCCCAAATTATCAAAACTTCTCTATATGAGTCAGTAATGGAAGATGTTTTGGCTAAACTTGCAACTGGTAATAAATCAGTTATTATCTGTGGAGACTTTAACATTAACGTTTTAGAAAATAATTCAAATACCAGTAGATTATTGAATTTGTTTAAATCATTCAATTTGTCAAATGTGTGTTTGGAACCAACCCGAACAACCACAACTTCTGTTTCATGTATTGATAATGTATTTTGTTGCTGCGACTATTTAGATAAAGCTATCGTTAATTATCTCCCTTCAGATCACAGCGGTCAAACCGTAACTTTTGAGTCCAACATAGCTATACAAAAAGTGCAGATACAATCCAGACCAATAACATCTGTTAATTTAACAAATTTAATAGCACTTTTAATTGTAAAAATATTAATATTTTGTACAAAGAATTATTTTCGGTAGTTCAAACCGAGTTTAATAATATTTTTAAGAAGAACACTAAAAGTATCAGCCCCAAGTTTTTATTTAGTGACTGGGCAATAAAGGACTTAGGAAAATGGCCTTAAGCCTTATATTAACACGGAAACTTTTAATAAGTATGTTGTACGACCGACGCTGGTGTTACCCTATTAAAACATATTTTTAACGCGTGGGAGTCGATCACGAAACTCTGCTTTTGAAACTTGAGCATTACGGACTCGGAAAACTTGCGCTCAGTTTAGTAAAATCTTATTTAAATGATAGACAATAGCAAGTTCAAATAAACTTGGTTTAAAAGTAAAAATCGGTGTTCCACAAGGCTCGATATTGGGTAATTTCCTCTTTTTAGTGTATATTAATGACCTACTCCATTTATTAATAAATCAACCACAAATGGTGTTATTTGCTGATGATACTTCCTTAATTTTTAAGGTAGATAGACGTGCTTCAAATTTTGATGACGTAAATAACGCCCTACTGCTGGTCCAAAATTGGTTCACTGCTAATAATTTAGTACTAAATGGAAATAAAACTAAGTGTATAAGATTTTCTTTACCAAACGTCAAGAGTAGTGATTGTGAGATAGTTTTGAATGAAGAGAAACTAGAATTCGTCGATAAAATGGTTTTCTTGGGGATCACGCTCGAGTAAAGGCTACAATGGGGTCCTCATTTAAAATCTCTTGCAGGATGGTTAAGTTAGGCAGCTTACGCTGTCAGAAAAATCCGTCAATTTGCTGATTTAGATACCGCGAGGCTGGTCTATTTTAGTTACTTTCATAGTATCATGTATTACGGTATTTTACTTTGGGGACGGGCTGCAGACATCGAGTCTATTTTTATTCTGCAGAAAAGAGCCATCAGAGCCATATATAATCTCAGCAGGCGCGATTCTCTAAGGGAATTGTTTAAGGATATTAACATCGTGACGGTACCTTGTCAATATATATATGAAAACATCATGTACGTAAGAAAAAATTTACATCTTTACAGTAAAAGAGGTGAAAGACATAATTATAGTACTAGAAATCGGGACCTATTAGTTCAAGAAGGTTTCAGACTGGCTAAAGTAGACTCATCTTTCATGGGGTACTGTCTTAAATGTTATAATAAAATACCTCCTCACATACTTCAACTGAACGAGAACAAAATTCAAATCCTTTGTCAAACACACACTATGCAGGCAGGCATATTATAGGTTAGGGGATTAAATAACTGATAAAAATGCCTGGCTTAATGCTGGTCCTGCTCCACACCACAACTAATTA
Organism: Dasypolia templi; assembly: GCA_963555695.1. Lineage (NCBI taxonomy): Eukaryota > Metazoa > Arthropoda > Insecta > Lepidoptera > Noctuidae > Dasypolia > Dasypolia templi. The sequence continues at coordinate 2,596,779 of OY743156.1, forward strand.
ATTGACATTTGAAATACTGTTGAAGCTGCTGAAGATTGTAAGAATGTATATAAACTGAATCTCCTTTTTATTATATACATGCATTGCACAGATGTGAGTACTTTGTACTATAGAGCTACCATTTACCGGGTAATGTCATAGATTGACTTGAATGTGCCCTGGCGGCTGATAGTATGTCATGCTCACTCAAATGTCTCGCTGACGCGTGGCACGTGTGTCGGATTATTTAGCTCCCTTCAAAATGGTTGAGCTGAATCGTGCTGATCCATGCGTCATTTTCGTGAACGGGCGCCGTCAGTTGGGACTGGTCATCTCTTAGCTGCCACGGCTTATTTTAATAATTAATTTTTCGGATTGTTATTAATTATGTTTTGCTGCACTCTGGACGCTTTTAACGTGTACGGTTTTTGTACGTCGTTCTCACATATAGTGTCAACATTAATCGATGCAACTAATATATTTGTAAAAGTGCCTGCAAATAGTGAAATTGAAATAAATGATTTGAGTTTGAGTTTGACTTTGCTCATGGACTGATAGCGACATCTCTAGGCTACAAACAATTCCACACACTACGTCATACCAATCTCACCACTGTGATTGGTGTAAAATTATGTAAAATACTCTTTCCACCCCCTCTTCTTGAATATTGTTTGTAACATAGCGAATTAATTTTGTGCTCGTTAAAACTAATGCATCGGTTTTCATAATAAAAATCCTCGACATAATCTATAAAACACATGCTGCTACAACAACTGAATTCCAATGAAGTCGAATACCAAATAGCGAAGTAACATGGAGAAGTTAATGATACACATACCTAAGTCATAATGAATACTAAATTACTAAATTGCACATTTCGCCAGTTATGTATGAAGCCCAATGTAATAGGGGGCGAGCCTATTGCCATCAACCGGGCACAAATCCAGACTCCCCAAAGCTCCCCAAACTGGATTGGTAGTCGTTCTAAGAACGCTAGAGACCGTGTCTCGATAAAACCTACACCCGATATGGTACGCCAATTTCTAAACCGACACTATTTATCGAAACACGACAATTTGGACTCTATGCCGCTGACAGCCGCACTGTTTCCTCAAAATGGGTAAGTTTAACGATGTGAGGTGACGAAATACCATCTCGGCAAACACCGAGTACGATCGCATTGAGTACTGCTACAGACTGAGTCTGCGGTACGCTTGTGCGATATTTTCTGTTATTTTAGTTTGAAATGGGGCTAGGCTGCCGTAAAGGTGATATTAACATTAATACGCGTTTAGAATTTTATAGCCCAATTGCGTAATACATTTTCGTAAACGATTACGACCAATCTGTTTGATTTTGACAGTTCAACAACATTTATTGCGTTATTAACATTGTTGAACAGAATTTTTTATCGAACGTATGATGCAATGGATTAGCAATCTGTTTCAAAACGATTCAGATTCCGATTGATTGTGTATTACGCAATTAGGGTACTGGTCCAAGCCATGGTACGGAGCGAGAGTGAATGGGAAGCCGTCACCTCCTTTTGCGAAGCAGTATTGTTCGCGAAGGTGGAGGCGGAACGTGTGAGGGAGAGGCAAACGTTGCGCCCTCATGCCCCTTGTCGCCGCAGAAGATGCCCTGGGCGTCGGAGATCATTAGAAAGAGATTCGATAGAGATAGCTCGCCGTCCGGTAAGGACCTGGCATGGGTCGACGGCGCGTTGAGTTCCACGCCCGCCTCTAAAGAGAGGTCAGCACTAATTGACGGCGTCTGTTAGGGGCGATGCCTGCCAGGGTCGCGGGTTGTACGAAAGAGATACCGTGGCGTGACGTTAACCTGTGTTTGACGCCAAGGGTCATAGTAAGCATTCAATATATTTGAAAAAAAGTTGGTATGATTTAAATTAATAAATAATTATCTAACTTTGCATTCTCTAAGACTCGGAAGCTCAGAACACCATATCAATAATTATTATCTTAAATTACCACCACTTATTATTTGAAGTCTTTTAGCGCTACTAATCATAGCATAGCATAGCATTATCAGCCTATTATGTTCCCACTGCTGGGACACAGGCCTCTTCGCTGTGAGAGGGAATGGGCCGTAATCCGCCACGCGGGCCCAGTGCGAGTTTTTGGTTCTAAGACATGCCGGTTTATTCACGATTTTTTCCTTCACCGTTTTGAGAGACTACTAATCAACCACCAATCCTAAGGCAATTTCTATAACATAACAATCGTTAACATTACTTTTTTTTTAAACACAGTTACCTTTTAAACACATTGTTTACAAGCTAATTTAAATTATCGTGTCTCATTAAAAAAATAATCTGGGCCGCGAACATTTTCGCGCTATGAGATTTTACGATTTCAAGTGTCGCCTAAAACCGGATGAAAGACATCATTACAGGTGATGAGTCTTGGATTTATCAATAAGATCCAGAAACGAAGCGCCAGTCGACGGTTTGCGTGTTTCAAAACGAATCAACGCCTACCAAAGTGAAGCGATCTAGAAGCGGGGGGAAGATTTTGATCGCGAACTCTTTGAATTCGACTGGCTACTTGGTGTCAATTCCTTTACGGAACCAAAGAAGCATCAACGCTGAATCACATACTACAAAATGCGTAGCAGAAGTTTTCTCTGTTGTGAGCAACAACCAACAAAACCCAGGGCTCCGCCAGATACTGCTCCACCACGTCAACATGACTTCGCACACCGCGCTCAAAACGAGGGACTTCCTGGACATCACACCAGTCAAAGGGCCGGATCACCCTCCTTACAGCAATGTCCTGGCACCGTGTTACTTCTTTTTATTCCCAAAAAAAAAAAACTGCTCAAAGGATGCCCCTGTCAGCGTTCGAGCAGGCTGTAAACGAGGCTGCGATCATTATTACATATAGTTTCCTGAGTCTTGTTTCGTGTTTATTATTGTATATGTGTGTAGATAAATGTATGTATGTGTTTAATGAATATGTATATGGTACACCGCTACCTGCAGTATTGTCTCTCCTTCTCCCTGTAATCCATCCAAAGGTTGTCTGTAAAAGATCGCTTTTAGCGATAAGACCGCCCATTGTGTCACCCAATGTAATATTTCTACATCAATGTCTGGAATTTATAAGGTGTACATAATAAAGAGTATTCTATTCTATTCTAATCGAGGTGTCTGTAGCAGGCTGGAAAAAGTGTTTCGTAAACTGGTTCAGACGCATGAAACTTTGTATAGAGGCTAGTGAAGAGAACTTTGAAAAGATTGAATGAAAAAAATGTTAACCTATAGAACATTTAATTTTACTTTCGCAAAACTTTCTGACTGTACCACGAAGTATCCTTATCTAGATCACAGGCCATGACATAAATTCTCTGTATGCCGAAACAACAAAATCTGAAAAGAAGGCAGTTTTGGGCGGCTTTTGTTCTATGCTGGATTACTCCGTTCTGGTAGACGAAATCTCAATGATGTATGGGCTACTGTTGGTAATGGTATATAATCGTATATTTTGTTGTGCGATGTCAAACAACCGATTTTCATAGTAAGAGATTTGGCGATGCTATTACCAGGAATGAAAGCGTAAAGCTCGTTTGACACCAATCCGAGATAAATTCCAGATCTTCACACAGAATTGCAAAAAGGCGTATACACCTTTTGAGTACTTAGGTAACTTATGTTGTAGAGTTGCTTTCTTTTCGAGGGAGGTGGAGCTTCTGTCAGTATATTCCATCAAAACCAGCTAAGTATATATGGGCGCCAAACCATTATTTGATTTTAATTTTAACATGTAATTTATTAAATTAATACTTGTATTTCCGGTTAGTCTATGCTAAGTTATTATTTTGAATGTTAAAGTTTCTATTTGAACTACTTACTTTTGATTTAATTATAATATTGTTGTTTCCGGTTCAATTTATGTTAGTTTCTTTTTGACCAACTTCCTTTTGATTTATATAAAATATTGTTGTTTCTGGTTCAATTGATGTTAAAGAAACTGTTGAGCTACTTCCTTTTGATTTATTTAAAATATTGTACTTTTCCGGTTGACTTTATTTTAAGTTTGTTGGTACTAAGGATTTATCTTGACACATCCGCTTGAATTATTAAAAATGCAATTTCCTTTGAGTTGATATTATTAAGAATGTGTGTTGACAAATCCGAATGAATAATTTAAAATGTTAAGGAGTTATTTTGACATACCCGCTTGATTTATATAAATTTTAATTGGCGGTAAAGTTTAGCGGTAATTTTGTGTGTAAAAACTACTGTAATGCGAATGGGAACATATTCTATATACGCTGCCCGTTGAATAAACACCCTGTGTTGAAGTAAGGTATTTTCTTTGTACTCTCTTAAACATCTTGCTGCCATTCAGTATTACCGTGTATTTGTGTGATATATTGGTGCAAACCAATATGTCTGACTTCGACAAACAACGGCGATGATGCGCCGACAGCAGCGGCGAGATCCACCTAGCCCCTACTGAGGTCTTCTGGTTTCCGGGTCCCTACAATCCACTACGTGGGAGCAAGTTAAGCAAGACTAGATCCAGACGTTCGGCGAAGAGTTCCGGTATGCTGATGACGTCCAGCGGTCGCGCGACTACACGTTGGAACATGCAAGCAGCAACGAGGATTACTGTGCAACCACAGGATGGACGCTGTTCAAGAGTGCGGCCTGAAACCGCGGACACCGAGGTAATTGATGCTTTTATTGGTTACCCTGGGTCAATGGGTAGAGAGTCACTACCCTGATTTTGTCAAATGTGAAAATGTGAATTGTTACGTAATACGCCTGACTCTTTGCCCAAACTAGTCTCCGCTCTGAAAACTTTTCGTAAACGTAACCAACTGAAAACTAACAGTATAGACAAAAATCACCTTAACAAAATACCCCAGTTTTCGTAAACCCATAATTGCTTGTTAGGTTAGTCGCCAATTTTTTTCAACTATAAAAAAATACCTGGTCAGAGTTCGTGACTGTAAGGAAAATCGACACAAAATACAGCCTCTGATATTTCTGCAAATACAGCCTCTCAGGTTACGCTAGATAACCATAAGTCATTTGAATGTAACTATTGCCCTAAAAAGGGTAATTTAGAGAAATCCTGTTTCCGTAAGCAAATGGACGAAAAAAGAAACCGTTAATTTTTGTGTTCCTATCAATTATTGCACGACTACCGTCAAAATTGGAGCTACTTCATATCCTTGCCTATTTGATTCCGGCGCAGATTGTTCATCGTATAAGCATTTCCGTTTCGATTCCGGGTAAAAGGACTGATAATACAGTTTTCAAGGGAATACTAATAGGTGGTGTGGATGTCACGTATTCCCAGAGTTTTCACGGCGATTATTGAGATCTATCAAGTTAGTGTAGAATTGGAACTATTTGTTGTGAAAGATCACCAAACCCAGTTTAATTTTTTAATTGTCTATGATTTAGTGCAACTTCCGGGTCTTCTCACATTAATAAATAAAAGTATGGCGTCTCGATAAATATGATTATTTCTGAATGTTCTTTAGCACAGTTGACAACAAAAGTAAAAACCGACCTGGCTGACACACAACATGTTAGGAAAATAGACTATTACATTAAAAGATAAGGATAATATTTTTCGAAGTTGACCCTACAGATGGTCACCAAAGGAACGTAAAAGACATTTTAAACGACCATAAACAACTGTATAATCCGAGACAGCTCATCCCCTCTTAGCGGAACCAGATTATTAGTAAAAAAAAAAAAAAAAAAAATATGACTGACCGATTGTGAGTCGACTTTCGGGAGTTAAATGCAAACACAGCTAGGTATAATTTTCCATTACCATTGATTGCCGATCAGATTTATAGGTTAGTTAAAGCGGGTTATTTCACTCATTTAGATATGACTGCAAGGTTATATCAAATACCATTCGTATGAGCTCGAAACATTGGCTGTCGTCAAAGCTATTAAACATTTTGTATGGTAGATGCTTATTTTTACAAAATTTCCAATTTGATATTGACTATAGGAAGCGTCTACTATCTTATGCGGGAATATCTCATTGCAATTTTCAGTCAACTCTTCTACACTTGATCATAACTGGCTGCTAATAGAACAAAACGTGATCCAGTTCTTAAAAACATAGTTAAACAACTTAGTTCTGATACAATCCCAAAAGACATTGCTGACAGTTATGTTATATCTCAAGATAAACTCGAACAAATTATAATTTGTCTTGAAATAATTCATAGATGGCAGCATAGGTAACCATTATGAAATTAACAATCATTAAAAATATTAGAATTATGATTGGTAAAAGTCTAAACTTCCCAGTTTAGTGCAGATTTATCTATTTCCACTCTTAATACAAGTATTTTAAAAATAAAATAAAAAGGGAGCCTTTATCTATAATTCGAACCCTTTATATGATAAAAGTAGCCATCTGTTAATCATTTTGTTTGGTGCTTTTTTAAATAGATGGCGTTTTACTCAATTGGTGGAGCCTCACCAGTTTCCAATTTTGTTACTTATTTAAATCAAACAAGGCTTTTTTTATTAATATTTTTTACATAGAAATATAAAAGAAATCTAGTAACATGTTATTAAGAACCCGGAACTATAAAACTTTTTATAAAAAGGATTGCAAGAAACGTTTTCAAAGTAGTTCGACTCCTAGATGGCGTTGTAATACTACAGTCTCTGGCAATTAGTGAGTTGCATATGCTGCGATCTGTTGAAGAATTTGACGACTAAAAATTGCCAGCTCAATTGCCAGACTTAGGGAGGTTTTTATATTATCTGTGCTTAGGCGTAAAGTTCAAATAGAAAATAAGACTCGTCAACTTATTATCGTGCCACGTAATTATAGATGGCATCTGATTTCTCACTATCATGATAATCTTCAACACTTCAGTTGGGAAAAGGTTTTAGCTAAATTAAGGGAGCAATATTAGTTTACTGCAAATTGGGATGGTACTACTATTATAAATGTTCGTAAAAATATTGCAATTTCAAAGGCATAGTAAATAAGAAATAATCGAAAAAAATCTGTTAAAACGATGTAAATTTGAAGAAGTTTTTGGAGGGGATTATTCCTGTCCCTGTCGCGCGGTACGGACAATGTACGGCGCTAATTACAAGCTACGGACAAGTTACATAGTCATGACGTCACTTCTAAGATAGTCTGTCCTTGTCTAACACTTATTTTAAAACGTTTATAACTTGTCAGTTTTTTAAGCTTTTACACTTTTTATAATATTATTTGCACAATTAGTCTTTTTTTTTTGAGATAAAGGTAAAAAAGTTATCATCCCCATTGTGTTAGTTGTAGGATTCGTAAAGGAATAAACAAATAACCATTCATCCAATAGAAAAAATTGCAATTCCCTTTCACACCGTACATGCTGACATAACTGGACGTATGAACGATACACGTAATAATGCTTAATATGCATTTATTTTTATTGATGCTTTTTCTAAACATACTCATTTAATTTATACCAATGATCGGACTTCTGATACAGCTATAACTTGTTTGTAAAGAGTAATTTCCAATTTCGTCACCCCAAATGGACTCATAACAGATCAGGATAAGAGTATGACATCTAATATCAAGAATTTTTGTCATCGTTTCGGTATCGAACATCACGTAGTAGCTAAAGGCGCTAGTCGGGCAAACGGTCAGGTAGAACGTATTATGAAAATCATCAAACATAATGTCTGTTGTGGAGCTTACTAAACAGTGGCACACTGCTATTCAAGATTCACAGTTTGCCATTAATTCTACAGTTTCTAAAAGTACGGGAAGATCTCCCACGGAGTTTTGTTTGAAAAAAAAATGTTCGCCACCGGGTATTGAGCTCTTGCAAATCGATGATAATGAACCAATTGAAGACCTTAATACTGTTAGATCATTATGTAAATTAAGGATGGACGAGCGATCATTTCGGGACAAGTGAAGATTTGACAAGGGCAAAGCTCTAATTAAGCCCTTTGAAAAGGGGGATTTTGTCTTAATGCATAAGCATGAAAGACATACGACTAAGCTTGGTCCTAAGTATGAAGGTCCTATGGAAGTTTTAGAAGTATTGCCTAATAATCGCTACAAAATAAAGCATGTAAATTTAAGGGGATGTTCCGAAAAGATAGCTAGTCATGATATTTGGAGACCAGCACCTCTGGCCCAAAATGATCCATTTTTGGATGTTAATGATAATGAACCGACCGTATGGGCGGATGTTTTGTAAGTTATCTTAGCTACTCCACTTTCCTCCCTATTGCGCTGGCTGGCCACCATGCGTATCCTTTTTCCTGGTCTTAGGGCTATATCCCAGGCGGGTGATGCCATTTGATATGGCTAAATCCAAGGCGGGTGATGCCGTGTTAGGGGGCTATATCCCAGGCGGGTGATGCCATTTGATATGGCTAGATCCAAGGCGGGTGATGCCGTGCTATGGGGCTATATTCCAGGCGGGTGAAGCCATGTGATATGGCTAGATCTAAGGCGGGTGATGCTGTGTATTTTTGGCTAAGCCCGAAATGGGTGATGCCGTTTTGATGTAAAATGTTTTTATTTTATTTTTTTTTATTTTTTTTTATTTGAAAGGTACACCAACGACCTATTCACTAGTAACATTAAAAGAATAAAATATTACATATGCATTGAGGTATGGTGAATTAGTCACTTACAGGCGTACACAGCACTTACATATTAAAAAAATGGAATCAAAGGACAAAACATTAAGTAAAACACAACAAACTAAGTCAAAATTAGAATATAAAAATAATTAGTTTAAAAATTAAAACATTAATAAAAAATAAAAAAAACAGTTAAATGAAATTCAAAATCCTTGGTAGAACGCGATAACGAGTGCAATAAGAGAACATTCTAAAACTGTTAAAATGACAAGCTTAGGTGGCAAAAGACCAAAACAATAAAAATTGTAAAAAAGTAGGTCGGTTATGAATTACGATTCGTCGCTAATAGTTAGAAGTTTTCTGCGAAATTGGGAAAATGAGTCTGTAAATATATGAATATTGTTGCAAACATCTATTTTATTATAATTGGCCATAAATCGATTCAGAGGGGCATTGTGACTAAGGTTGGTTCTTGATGAGGACGGTTCAAAGGTATTTATTTTGCGCATAGATCTAGTTAAGATACGCCTAGGTACAGTTATATTAATTTCTGATAATAACTCAGGCACATCGGCCAGGTTATGGATGATTTTGTAAAACAAGAGCTGATCAGAAGTGCCTCTACGTTTTTCAAGTGATGACATATTGAAGTGATTAAGCCTTTGGGAATAATTAGCGTCATTAGGGCAACTAGGGCATCTAAAGCGTAAGTACCTGGTGAAGGCCTTCTGTATACGTTCTATCCTGTTAATATGGACACGATATATCGGGTTCCAAGCTGGAGATGCGTAGTCCAGTATGCTTCTGACAAGGGTGTAGTAGAGCACTTTTAGTGTCGATGTGGACCGAAACTCCGAGCAAGTTCTCTTTACAAAACCCGAAATTTTTGACGCTTTGGCTACAATCGCGTCAATATGATTGATGAAAGTTAGCTTGCTGTCGAGTTGGACACCCAAATCACGGATGGTATCAACCTTTTGCAGAGTAACCCCATTTAACGCATAAGATGATGATCGTACTTTTTTGTTACGCGTAAAAGTCATATGATAGCATTTACTTGCATTGAGAGTCATCATATTAAGCTGACACCATTCCTGCACCGCATCCAAGTCTTCCTGAAGAAGAAGAATGTCGCAGTCTGTTTTAATTTCCCTGTAAAGTTTCAGATCGTCTGCAAACATGGAACATTTGCAGTGCCGTATTGAATGAACAATGTCATTGACGAAAATCAAAAAGAGAATCGGTCCCAGGTGAGATCCTTGTGGTACCCCGGAGGTAGAAAGATAAAACGGTGACTCATAACCCCTCACAACCACTTTCTGTTTCCTCTCAAATAGGTATGAGACAAACCACTTGAGTAGTTGGCCGGATATGCCAAACTGTTCGAGCTTCGTGATAAGAAGCTTGTGGTTAACCTTGTCAAAGGCACTGCTGAAATCTGTATAGATGGAGTCAACCTGAATGCGGGAGTCCAGAGACTTGCTAATGTCATTAACGTAATGTACTAAATTTGTGGTAGTGGATTTGCGAGCACAGAAACCGTGCTGTTGAGGAGCCAACTGCGCTCTTATGTGCGAAGTCAATATGGGACAAACAAGCGCCTCTAACAGCTTCGCAAAGACGGAAAGAAGCGATATGGGACGATAGTTCGAAGAATCGTCGACTTCTCCTTTCTTAAAAATGGGCACAACGTTAGCAACTTTCCATTGCGAGGGGAACATGGATGATGAAATTGACTTGTTAAAAATCAACATAAGTGGAAGAGACAGGTTAGCTGCACATTTCTTGATAAATAACGGAGGCAGGCCATCAGGTCCCGGACTCTTGCAAACGTCAAGTTTCTTTAACTCCTTAAACACGTCTCTCTCAGTAAAAGTCATTCCACATAAAGCGGATTGAAAAAAATTATGCGAGCTAGTACTGGGAGCATTCGGGCTAACGGATGGTATGAAGGTTGAAGAAAAGTGTGCGGCAAATTGCTTGCTGATTTCTTCACCAGATGTTGCAATATTCTGTCCCAGATGCATAGTGGAAGGAATGTCGCTTGAGTTAGATTTTTTGGCTTTCACAAAGGACCAGAAGAGTTTTGGGTTTTGAGCGATATTCTTTTCTATGTTAGTCAAATATGTCTTATAGCAGTCCTTGATCATTATTCTTGCGCGGTCGCCTAGGATTTTATATTCATAATTATCTCTAGGATTTTTGTATTTTTTATAGCGAGATCTAACTTTTTCCTTTTCATTCAGTAATCCAATAAGAGACCTAGAAAACCAAAATGGAAATTTGCCATTAGGTACTTTGGAGAGAGGAACACACTCATTTATAATACCACGAATATGTTCGTACAGCACATGCACCATAGCATCGACCTCAGGTAGTTCAGAAAATATTTTTATCCAATCTATATCCCTTAGTTTCAAATTAATCAAAGCATAGTTAGCACGTTTGAAATTCGGTTTTGAGATTCTTTTGTCTATTAAAGGAGCTGGTGAAATATTGCTGACAGTGATCATAATGGGTGGGTGATATACATCTACTTTGGACAATGGATCATTGCACTCGCTAACACTTCCTCCGTAAAAGTTAGAAAAAATTAGGTCTAAGGTTTTATTGTAACAATTTTTAACAGTATTTATTTGTAACATATTATTTTCTGACATAAAATCTATTAAAGAGTAGCCCAAACTATTGGCGTAGTTAGTTGGGGTTGTACATCGAGAGTAACCTGGAGTAGTGTCTATGTCCCAAGTGATAAAACTGAGGTTGAAGTCTCCCGCTATAATCGTATCTTCTCCTGTAGATTCCATCAATGAAGATACTCTGTCTAAAAGTGAATCCAGTAAGACCTGTTGAACTGGTGGTGGCAGGTAAACGGCGCAGATATTTAAATGACGCTGCCTTTTTCCCTTGGTTATTTTAAGTCGTACCCATAGATCTTCGATGTCCGTTTCCCATTTTGGCATACGAATGGAATCAATAAGCTTAGACACTGCGATCAGAACACCTCCACCCCTCTTGGTTCCCAATGTAGTTGAAGCCCTATCCCTGCGATAGACGTGATACCTGGAGTCAAAAATTTCACCGTCATTTATGCCATCGTCCAGCCACGTTTCTGTGCCAATTATAACATCATAGTTGCCCAGTTGAGCCGCCAGCTTAATGGTATTAAGTTTGGTTTTCAGGCCTCTGAAATTCTGGTAATAAATTGTGAATTTTTAAGTACTGGTTACGGTATCAATGCATAGGTATCGGTTGAACAATCTCAAAGCAAAGCAGTGGCTTCCAAGCTTTTTATGTGCTTTGCTTGCTCACCGGCTGCTTTTCTGACGAGAACTTTGCCATCGCGTACCCACACGTATAAATATCCCTTTTCACGTGCTGCTTTCCTAGTAGCCGCGTGGATTCTCTTATTCAACGGGGACAGGTGTTCGGATACAAAAAGTGGCTTGATAGCGCTTCCATAGCCTAGATGTTGAGTACTAAGTTTATCTTTCGGATGGGCCTTGTTAAATTGTAAAACAGATGTTAGGACTGCATCTCTCGACAATGTGCTCCGTAACTTGACGACAACCGCTCTTGGGTTCTTGCTTTCTGGATCTAGTTTTCTCACACGTACTGCAGATAGGATGTCATCCTCCTTAATTGTGCTAGACACTACGTTCCCCAATTGCACAATTGTCTTTACCAGATTTTCGGCCTTGTTTTCCGGTATACCGTTGATTTCTACATTTTGCTGGCGTAGATTTTGTTCTATTAGATTAACTTGCAGCGATAATTCAGAAACCGTAGTCTTGAGGAACTCATTATCTTTGTGAAGACTTTTGTTGTCGCTTTTGCATGCATCGAGCTCGATTTTCATACGGTCATATTCAGCACTCATGAAATTGACGGAGTGCTCCAAACCACGAAACATTTCTTTAATCTCCCGTAGTTCATTAGTAATGCAGGTTTTAATGCTTGCTGAGACCTCGGAAGATAAAACTGAGCGTATTTCTTGACGAATAGTATCAAGTAGTTCATTCGTCGTGGACTCATGAGAGTTTGAGTGGGGGTCTGAATCAGGAGAGCAATCAGTACGCGGGCGTTTATATCTTACGCTTATGTAAGATGTGCTCGGTGAACTTGCAAGGACCGCTGGTATGTTTGGCTCTGATTGGACCTGTGGTAAATTGCCGGCATCGCTATCTTTAGGAGGAGTGCGAAGCATTGCAACTTTAATAATTTAAAATAATTAAAAAAAAGTGTAAAATAGATGTAGGCGACGAGGAGAAGTCGTCACGAATAGCCAACTCCAATATTGAATCTTTAATTCAGCCACAGTGATATGAAAAAACTCAAAAAAGTATTTTGCGACGTCGGAATTGAACTCACGACAGCTGGTGTGCTCGGTGCTCTCAGTTTACGTCTACTACGAGAACCACAATGTTGCTGGCGAAATTAATGATTGGTTGTTTAAATGAACAGCCACTGATACGGGAGTTAATAAGTTGAAGGTGTCACTTTTATGTTTAGACCGGCCGATGTGGGTATAACGATAATCTCATCATAACTGTCCACTTTTGATCTAGTTTTTGCACATCATAACATAATCACTGGTAATGTTGAATTATCACAAAACGTTCCGCGCACTTCATAGATTGCTTAGATATTATTGATTATCCTTGTTTATCACTTTTAGATTTTTTATTTTTATTTTATATGACTGAGCTCGCGAGCGTACTGTTACATCCGCGCGCGAAACATTGAATTCAAGTTTTACAGCGCAGAGAGCGCGCTGTATCAGAATGGCCGTATGGGCGCCAAACCATTATTTGATTTTAATTTTAACATGTTATTTATTAAATTAATACTTGTATTTCCGGTTAGTCTATGCTAAGTTATTATTTTGAGTGTTAAAGTTTCTATTTGACCTACTTTCTTTTGATTTAATTATAATATTGTTGTTTCCGGTTCAATTTATGTTAGTTTCTTTTTGACCAACTTCCTTTTGATTTATATAAAATATTGTGGTTACTGGTTGAATTTATGTTAAAGAAACTATTGAGCTACTTCCTTTTGATTTATTTAAAATATTGTACTTTTACGGTTGACTTTATTTTAAGTTTGTTGGTACTAAGGATTTATCTTGACACATCCGCTTGAATTATTATAAATGCAATTTCTTTTGAGTTAATCAGCCTTATTTATAAAAATCTCGCTAACCATTAGTTAGCCACTGCTTAGCTAACCAATTAGTTAGCTCTAAATCAATGCTTATCTTTTCTTTATTTATAAACGCTAGTTAGCAGGTGATTAGTAGAGAAACGGAATAGAGGTGAAATTATGTATTCAGCACAGATTATAATCAAAATAGTCGACTACAAAACAGAATTTCAAGAATAAAGTTGTCAAACCCACGATTTTTGTATCTGTCGTGACTTTAACAGTCGTATGTCAAAAATAACATCGGATTTTTTTTATTTGAATATAATTATTTATTACGTTATTTCATTGTATTTGACATGGTAGCAATGAAAATAATTAGCTCCAATAAATGGAGTAAACTGGAAAAGGTATTTATCCCTGAATTTATATACACTTACTAATATAAACTGACCAAATGAATGTAAAACTGATGTAACATCAGTAGCCGATTATAGCTATGTTTTTTCATGTCCTAGCTTGAATATACTCTTTTGGAAATGTATGTAGGTACTTGTGTCTATTATATATTACTGCCTAATTCCTATTGCTGTTGCAACAGGGTTTCAGTGTCTTTTAATAACAATTATTATACTTGTTTACAGGTACAAGTTTGACTGCTGCTATGAAAGCCCCTATTAGCACCTAACACCAATACTATTCAACCGCAAAGACGAGGAGGGAGGAGACCATTAGGGCTGAGGCTACGTGGAATTGATGAGAAATGAGAGTGACATGAGAAAAGAATGGCACAGTCCATGTCTTTGTAAGAAGAATATTGGAAATAAAAAATAGGAAATTTATAACAAAAATGTTACTTGATTAAATATCAAAATAAATAGTTTCTACAAAATGTCTCTTGTTATTTGTGTGCCACGTGGCTATTCTTATAGTTTATGGCCTTAGAACTGGCGTCATAAGATTTAGGGCACATGGGATAACATTGGATAATAACTATCTCCTATGAACTTCCTCACAAACTCATGCTCTTCAAACCTCATGAATAGGTACCTACTGAGCCTACTCCTGTTTGAGTTTTCCCTATAAATCCTTTCATCATGTGTACTTCGAATGAAGAAAATGTAATGTAGATACAAGCACGCATAGCATTCTCGTAACGGATTTTAACGAACTTTGTAGATCTTCCTTGGTCTACTTCCCGCTGGCGTTAAAAATTGATTTAATTCTTTTTTGCGTCGTTCTGAAAGGTCGAGAAAGATTGTCGAATTCCATATTTACTAAGGCACAGCTCGATATTAGGAACAAAATAACCTCGAGGCAAACAATAATCCTATTGAATCGATCAGCTGACTCAAATAAAAACCGCCATATTGCCTCTTAGCATCCTCTTAACAAGCTACCGATGGTGTTTAAATTTGACAGCTACTAATCATTTGGTTAGCGAACTCTTAGCGCTAAACAACGTTTATGAATAAGAATTTGGCTAAACATTTGCTTAGCAGTTGATTAAAATTTAAGACACGTTTATGAATAAGACTGAATATTATTAAGAATGTGTGTTGACACATCCGATTGAATGATTTAATATGTTAAGGAATTATTTTGACATACCCGCTTGATTTATATAAATTTTACAATTAAAATTTATATAAATCAAGTCAAGTTTGGCGGTAATTTTATGTATAAAAACTATTGTAATGCGAATGAAAGGACAATAGTCCGGTTAAGTAGTCACGACCTCTCAAGGTCAACTACGAGATGCCATACACAAAATGGAAGGACATTCTTTATACGCTGCCCGTGGAATAAACACCCTGAGTTGTAGTAAGGTATTTTCTTTGTACTCTCTTAAACATCTTCCTGCCATTCACTATTACCGTGTATTTGTGTGATATATTTTTGCAAACCAATATGTCTGACTTCAACAAACAACGGCGATGATGCGCCGTCATATACATCAGGATATTTATCTTTTTGGAGTTCCTGTTCAGAAAATCCACCTAAGATTGCTTGTTTCCTTTCGTCTTTCAACTGATAGGTCACCGGATTGGGGTTATTCACTTTCACAACTTGAAATATTTCCGAATCTTTTAAATTCACATAATTCATTATCAAATTTATTATTATTGTTGTTGAATCTGCATTGGAAACAGAATTTTAACTTCACTTCACTTCAAAAGTAGAGTAGATCAATTCAACACCGTTACATTTTGAAACTCCTGAAGTGTTTTAAATTCAATTAAAAATTATATTTATTTTATACAACAGTGGATTCATCAACATTAAAAATAAGGTAAATTTCATACTGCACGCTGATTTTGTTCAACAAAACCAAAGATTTTAAAGATCCTACGTTTGACTTTCAAACATTTAATTACATAATTTGTCAAGGAGATGACTTTAATATTTCCTTTTCCTATTTACATGACACAATAACTAGTAAAATTAATGAATGTATCTGAAAAAAGATAGTAGGTGGAATCTAAAAAATATAAAATCTATAAACACGAACATCAATAACTTCAACCCTTCATACATAGATCTTCCCCGTGATATAAAATTTAAAAAATGCTGTTGTAAATGTAAAAACAAAGATATTTTTTTACGCTAACCCTAATTTTCTTTCTTTTCAATATACAAAATAAAAATGAAGTTATGCTTTTTCAAAGATGAAAATGATGGTAAAATTGTAAAACAATTGAATTTTTTCAACCACGAAACAGTGAAACTTTAAAAAAGATTTGGTTCGATCAAACTATTTGAAATGATAAAATAAAATAATTTATTTTTGATACAAAATTTGTGGTTTGCATCGATTTAATTTACTCATGGTTTTGTATTTTAGATATTTCTTAAAAACGCCGACGCATAATTTTCATTAATATAAAGTTTTTAAATATAAAAAATTAATAATGATGGTAAAATTGTAAAAGAATTTAATATTTTCAACTACTAAACAGTGAAGCCTTTAAAAGAGATTTGGTTCGGTCAAACTATTTCAAACGATAACATAAAATAATTTATTTTTGATGTAAAAATTGTGGGTTGCATCGATTTAATTTACTCATAGTTTTGTATTTTAGATATTTCTTAAAAACGCCAACGCATAAGTTTCATTAAAATATTGAAAATTGTGGGTTGCATCGATTTAATTTACTCATGGTTTTGTATTTTAGATATTTCTTAAATACGCGACAGCATAATTTTCATTAATTAAGTGACCTATCAGTTGAAAGATGAAAGGAAACAAGCAATCTTAGGTGGATTTTATGAACAGGAACTCCAAAAAGATAAATATCCTGATGTATAGAGTAGATGGATGTGTAGAGTGTTTCGGTATAGATTCTACAAGTTGGATAAATAAAGAAAACAAGATGAATTAAAGCACAATTTGATTTGTTTGACTGACCTAGCTGAAGCTTGCTGACATTTATCTGTTTTTATTTAATTAGGTATACATAAATCTTAAACGTTAATTATGACATACAAAAAACTTAACAATAACAGTTAATCAGGTATACACACAAAATTTACACGTTTATTAGATATACTATACATGTAAAAGACTTAATAAGTACTAACAGGTTACTACTTACATTCAAATGATTTCCTAGTCAATACAAATAAACTAGATACATAATATGAAAAAACTAGGTAACTACACAAAAATATTACACACTAAACTTATCGATTGAGTAAATGATTTTCTAACCACAGTGAGAATGCTCGCACCTCTACACCACTACAGTGAGCGCTGCGCGATGGATTTCCTTTGTATGCTACATGCCTCGTACAATTACTAAGTCGGTGTAATTTAAATTTTTCTATAATTATTTACACTTTCGGACAATGGATTGCTTCTAAGTTATACGATTTATACCCCAAACTTGCAAAAAAAATTCTTTCTACTATCCCCCCTTTGTAAGCCCACGTGAAATGCTTGTTTGGATCAAAACTCTTTACTCTTTTTAAAAACTCTGAAAAACTAATATCATTATCATAATTTTTTAATTGCATTCCGTGAATATATCTCATAACGAATGTGATTGTTCTATCATGTTTATAATCTAACAACCATGTTGGGAGTTTTATGTAAAACAAGTAAAGGCTATTATCCTGAATATTGTAAATTGCTACTTCTTTAAAGTAAATTTTTTTTGACATCTGAAACCCATCTACATCAATAATATACTTTATATTTTCTAGATTCTTAATGAAGTACACAAAAAAAAACGCTAATGAAAACTTTCAAATATCTCTATAACACACTCGCTTACAACATAAATTAAACACTTGATTAAATCGTTATCTATTTGTTCGGCGAAAAGTTCGTGAGCGAAACACTCTGACGTTGTGTCACTTAATAACTGAAACCACTATTTCACTTCCACATTGATGTCACCTGCAGCATCCTCCAAAATCAATCGTCTGCGATTTATTTTTTCTCCCATCGCATGTGTTAATAATGACGATGTCACCACTGTCTTCTTCGTGTTGAGGGGAAAGTGGTGAGTAGTAATGCAGCTTACAGGTATTTTCATCATTGTCTAAGAAACTTAATGATTTCTGCAACAAACACAGAAAACACGTTAATATCAATTTTTCACACACGCAAGGCAAAGTTCATGTAAATAAAAAGTCAGAAAGAAAGAAAAGTAATTTTCAATAGAATAATCACTTACCTCCATTGCCATGGATGCGTTGAAGTAACACAAAACGTAGTATTTTCACTATCCACTGCTGCCAAAGCAGTTGCCTATATGGGCTGAACTGTAGTGGGTGGTGAGTCTTATATAGCACCACTAAGTAGTTTCTAATCTAAAGAAAATTCTTAAGTACAACGGAACTGATAGTAACTTAATGAGTCACACACAGTTCCTAATGTGCGATCTTACAAACTTATCTAACGTTCCTTCGAGGTGCGTTGCAAAGATGAACTCCTCAATAGGATACCCATGTATAGCCATGAATGTACCAACGTATATAATATGCAATTTGGATACATATGATAAACCAAGCTCACACTAGGTAGCTTTAGATATTGACACAAATAGCGTTGGGCAATATTTTGATTCGTATGGACGAAATACTCTCCACTAGCCTGTTTAAAAAGTTTCATGCGTCTAAAAAACTTTTTCCAGTCCGCCGTAGACACCTCGTTTACAGCCTGCTCGAACGCTGACAGCGCATCTTCAGGCGACGAAAATTGTATCCCTTGAAGCAGTTATTTTATTTTCGGGAATAAAAAGTTGTCACACGGTGCTAGGTAAGGGCTGTAAGGAGTTTGACCGGCGTGCGGTTCAGGAAGTCGCTCGTTTTGAGCGCGGTATGCGAAGGCACGTTGTAGTGGTGGAGCAGTAGACCGCGGAGCCCTGTGTTTGGTCGCTTGTTGCTCACAACAGAGAAAACAACATTTGGTAGTTTCCCATTCAGCGTTGATGCTTCTTTGGTTCCGTAAAGGAATTGATCAAGTTGCCAGTCGCTTCTAGATCGCTTCACTTTGGTAGGCGTTAATTCGTGTTTTAAACACCCAAACTATAGACAGGCGCTTCGTTTCTGGATCGTAATGATAAATCTGTAAACCTGTAATGACGTCGTAAACACACCGAGACCGTTCCACCCGGGCCTGCTTCTGAGCATCGGTGAGGTTGTACGGCACCCTACCATATACAACCTGTTTTTCTAGGGTTATATTCTGTAGGTAAAAATAATACTTAAACTCCTAGAATAGGTGGTCCAAAAATGCATAGTTTCAGAGATATCATCAATCATAATTAAATTAGGTCAAAAATGGTCACCAGTATGACAAATCTATTTACGTATATTTACTTTTGCGAGGTTGCCAATTTTGTTTACGTACCATACAAAATAGACTCTCGATGTGTCTAGGTATCTAAGTTTCATTTTCTTATTTCTATTTTCAATACGAGTAATTCGTTTTTATTCAAACCAATCATTAATATTTAAAAGTAAGAACTCAAACTCAACTCAACTCAAACTCAAAGCATTTATTTCAAATAAACCAATTACAGGCACTTTTGAATTGTCAAGGTCGGTCGGTCAGAAAAATTAAGCTAGTTGCCCATTCCAAAGCGTAGTAGGTACCTATGGAGAAGAACGGGCAAGAAACTCCACGGACACTCTTTTAAATCAAATTATGTTTACAATAGATTGGTTACATCATTCATGTTGAAATTATGCATGTGAGAACGATGCAGAACGTTAAAAGCGTCCGTTATTTATATGAAAACAATTCGAAAATAAAATTTAATTAAAATACGCCGTGGCAGCTAAGAGATGACCAGTCTCAACTGACGGCGCCCGTTCACGAACATGACGCATGGATTAGCACCATTCAACTCAACCATTTGGAAGGGAGCTAAATGATCCAACACACGCGCCACCATCAGCGAAACATTAAAGTGAGCATGACATACTCTCAGCCGCCAGGACACATTCAAGTCAATGAAAGACGTACCCTGTAAATGGTAGCTTTAAAGCATGTACATAGTACTCACATATGGCATATAGCAATTATACAGTACTAAAAAAAAAAGTTGAGTTTATACAATGCAAAGATTCTTGTTTTTAATCTTCAGCAGCTCCAACAGTATTTTTAAATGCTAATCAATTAGTTGATGCGTCCTTGAGGAGCAGGACCAGCGATTAGCCAAGCATTTTTATCAGCAATGTAATCCCCTAACTTATAATATGCTCGGCTGCATAGTGTGCGTTTTATACAAGATTTAAATTTGGTTTCATTCAGTTGATGTATGTGGGGAGGTATTTTATTGTAACATCTTAAACAGTACCCCATGAAAGATGAGTCTACTTTAGCCAGCCTGAAACCTGGTTGAACTAATTGGTCCCTATTTCTAGTGATATAATTGTGTCTTTCACCTCTTTTACTAAAAAGATGTAGATTTTTCCTTACGTACATGATGTTTTCATAGATATATTGACAAGGTACCGTCATGATGTTAATATCTTTGAACAATTCCCTTAGAGAGTCGCGCCTGCGGAGGCCATATATGGCTCTGATGGCTCTTTTCTGCAGAATGAAAATGGACTCGATGTCTGCAGCCCGTCCCCATAGTAAAATACCGTACGACATAATACTATGAAAGTAACTAAAATAGACTAGTCTCGCGGTATCTACATCAGTAAATTGACGGATTTTTCTCACAGCATATGCTGCTGAACTTAGCCGTCCTGCAAGGGATGTTAAATGAGGACCCCATTGAAGCTTTGAATCGAGCGTGATCCCCAGGAAAACAGTTTTATCGACGAATTCTAGTTTCTCTTGATTCAATACTATCTCCCAATTAGTACTTTTGACATTTGGTAAAGAAAATCTTATGCACTTAGTTTTTTTCCCATTTAATACCAAATTATTAGCAGTGAACCAATTTTGGATCTGCAGTAAGGTGTTATTCACGTCGTCAAGATTTAATGCACGCCTATTAATTTTAAAAATTAACGAAGTTTCGTCAGCAAATAACACCATATGTGGTTGGGTTTTAAACAAATGAGGTAGATCATTAATATAAACTAAAAATAGGAAAGGACCCAATATCGAGCCTTGTGGTACACCCATTTTTACTTTTAGACCGAGTGAATTGACACCGTTTATTTGGACTTGCTGTTGTCTATCATTCAAATAAGATTTTACTAAACTGAGCGCAAGTTTTCCAAGTCCGTAATGTTCAAGTTTTAAGAGCAAGGTTTCGTGGTCGACGCAATCAAATGCCTTGGAGAGGTCACAAAAGATTCCTATGGCGTCTTGAGCCTCTTCCCACGCTGTAAATATGTGTTTTAATAAGGTGACACCGGCGTCAGTCGTACAACGTCCCTTTGTGAAACCATACTGTTGACCGTGTAAGATATTATTGGTGTCGAAATGATTTAACATTTGATTCAGCATTACCTTTTCAAACACCTTGCTGAAAACCGGCAACACGGATACGGGTCTATAATTATTGGTATCTTTACTGTCCCCGGATTTGAAAAGTGGTATTACCTTACTGTATTTCATTAGATCCGGGAATACTCCTTGATCCACACACAAATTAAATATTAAAGCCAGGTATGGCGCTATAGTCTCAATAATGGAGGTACAAACTTTAACAGACATTCCCCATAGATCTTCTGTTAGTTTGATCTTGATTTGCTTGAAAGCTTTCACTACTATTATGGGGTTTATATGCTTGAATTTAAATTCAATCTGGCAAGATGAAGTATTTGCTTTTAATAAGTCAATAGAACGCAGGGGCGAGGAGTTTAAGGTTTCAGTCGTTTTAAGTGGGATACTGGTAAAGAAATTAACAAATTCTTGAGCAACTTCTTTGTTAGTGCTTACGAGACCACTTGAAGTCTGAAGTGTGAAATCATTATTGTGTCTTTTATTCCTGTTGGTTTCGTCATTGATAATTTTCCAAACCGTCTTTATTTTATTATCGGCTGTTTTGATCTTGTTGCTAATGTACAAGGCTTTAGCTACATTGCAGGTCTTTTTAAAAGTTTTAGAGTAATTAGCAACGTATTTATTAAACGTTTCAGAGTTAATAATATAAGGCTTAAGGCCATACAACTCAAACAGTTTTTCCCTACTTTTCCAAATACCTTTAGTTGCCCAGTCACTGAACAAAAAATTGGGGCAAATTGTTTTTGTTTTTTTCTTTAAAGTATTATTGAACTCGGTGCTCACTACCGAAAAAAAATGCTCATATAATTCGTTTACGTTGTTTCTAATATGGCCCGGTATACTTAACTTACAAATTAAGTTATTATTAAATCTATTTAGATTGCTGGGCGTTATTTGTCTAGATTGTATCTGAATTTTTTGTAAAGGTGTGTTTGACTTGAAGGCAACGGTTTGACCACTGTGATCAGAAGGGAGATAATTTACAATGGCTTTATGTAAATAGTCGCAGCAACAAAAAATATTATCAATGCATGTAGCAGAATTTGTAGTTATGCGGGTGGGTTCTGAAAACACATTTGACAAATTGAATGATTTAAAGAGACTTAATAATCGACTGCTATTTGAACTATTCTCTAAGATATTAATATTGAAGTCACCACAGATAATTAGCGATTTTTTACCAGTTGCCAGTTTTGCTAGAACATCTTCCATTACTGACTCAAATACGGAGTAGTTTTGATAATTTGGGGGTCTGTAAACGCACACTATAACATGCTTATCTAGCTCAACACAGGACAGTTCAATGCTATGTTCAACCGAAAGATCAACTATATCTTTACGAGTCTTAGATTTAATAGACTTTTTAACTAAGATTAGTGAACCCCCACGCAGCATAGATTTTCGGTTAAAACAACTGCCCACATTATAATTTTCATAATTAATTAGCATTTCATAATCTTTCAACCAATGTTCAGTTAAACAAATAATTTCAAACATGGTATTTTCTAAAAATAGTTCTATTTCTATCTGTTTCGAAGAAGAAAGAAAATGCGACGTTGTCATATTTCACGTAAGGGTGTTTTACATTAATAATCGTAACTTTGTCGAATTATTTTGTATGAAAAATGAAAAAAACAAAGGATGATTGAAACATAATTCATATGCCAGTTGATTTTTTAATATGGTCTCAATCATACCCTAGAGTTATGGAATATAATGAAATCTTATGTTGAGAGGATGAATGAAAGGAGCGTAACAAAAGGTATTTACAAATGTACACCCATGTGCCAACGTATATAATATGCAATTTGGATAAGGAACGTAAACGAGGCAATAGGAGTATGTAAGGATTCTGTGGTTTCTGCCTACCCCCATGGGAAGAAGGCGTGAGTGTATTTATGTATGAAATATAAATAGAGGCATAGTACCCGTTCACAATGAGTAATTGATAAGGAACCCTAAAGCAGTCGTAATGCGAACTCTCGAATGAGTAATAGATAAGAAATAGCGAACAATGAAACGCTAATGAGGGTCGCCGGGCCGGCCGGATATCAATTAGATTATTGCTAATTGATTTACGTATCTCGCGAACCGTGCATCCTACGCAAAAATGGACCGCAGAAACGTGCTCAGCGCATGCCAAAACTTTTTTTTTTTAAGGATTGAGGACCGCTTATTAGTCGGTTCAAACCCCTTGAAAAATGTGAGCTGGAACCGGCACAACCTATCTACTTAACTTTATTTCTTAAAACACCGTTGTATTTTTGAATTAGCATTGTGTATAGCTATAAAATAATTAAATGATAAGCATTTAAGCACTGATTGTAAGTTTTACTGAACTAACTAAGTAATAAGATTCTGTATTTGAATACGCGGTACGTCCGCCCGTGTTGGAGAAGGAGGGTCACGTTTATGATGGCGGATCGTATCGGGATAAAAGTTAAAAGTTACAAGCACAACCTAAAAGGACTGAAACTGTAAATGTCGAACAAGAAACCTCTGTAACATAATGTTTTTATTTAAAAGTTTGTCCATGGAGATTCTTGCCCGTTCTTCTCCATAACCTATCTCGTTCTGGAATAGCGTCACTTATTATCTCACTAAACAACTTGTTCAATGATAATTCAAAAGTGCCTGCAAATGCTGTAATCGAAACATACGCTTTGAGTTTGAATTAAGTGTTGTGTGTGATTGAACTTTTTTATTTAATTACGCTGGAGACTACTTCCCTACACAATTGGCCCCATATTTTGTCATATATATGTTTTAATGATAATAAATTATATTGTTTTCCGTTCGGATATTTATTATTATTTCGCACCTACGCAGTATTTTTAAACAAAAAACAGATTGAGTGTAAAGTTGAAGGAATGCACTGTTTGTTATATTTTTATTTACCAGTTTGTTTTCGAGGGGGTTGGTCGCTAGACTTCGTAGAGAACTTCGGCTCGTGGGGTTTCGCGTCAACTGTCCTCCGACAAAACTAAAATCAAAAATTTAATTAAAAAATACTGCGAATTCGCTGCATATTCAACACGTGTTCTAGCATCGGGCATCCAAAGTGTTTCTCAGTGTTTCTGTCGATGTGCTTTGTGTCGCGAAGTAAAATTATTTGTACTGTGCAACTGATCAAAAACGCACGAGCCAGTGCAACATGCGAGGAACTGCCTGCCTGCCAAAGGATTCTAAGCCCTGAATCTGGTGAGATCAACCCATTCTGCTATAACTGTTAAGATCAAAAAAAGGTTGAAGGGGAGTTTTGACTTTTTGCTTTATTTCAATGCGGAAGGGTTTAGAGTGGTGAAGTTTGGCGGTCTTTTTAAGTGCCATTCTCCTGAAGTGCCTGGTACTATGGCATCAAGCTAGATATTAATATTTGATTAATATTTATTCTATCAAAGGGATTGTTATCAATTTAGAATTTGTACAAATGTATTTCCCATAACACTTATTGCCTTGAATAGTCACTAATCTATTACTGTTAAGATCAGTCTCAGTGTCCCAAAACCATTGTTAAGTTCAAAAGTGTTGCAACCGAGAGTTTTTTGTGAGTGCCCCTTCTATTTTTGGATATTATAAATAATATCATGGACACGATGGAAGATCATAAACGCTGCTAATGAAATATACAAATACAGAAAACAGTTAGTAGCGAGACCTCTTTTGGTGAATTTGAGATGAAAAGTGAAAACAGCAACATTTATCACAGCAGAGCAAGGACATAGAAAAGAGCCGAGAAAAGATTCACCGATGAACCTCGACCTGAATCAACTCGGCTGTGACGTCAATAAAAGATGTGTGCTTGTGCGAATCTTGGGCTTCGTTCG
The DNA here is from genome assembly GCA_963555695.1 of Dasypolia templi. Taxonomy (NCBI): domain Eukaryota; kingdom Metazoa; phylum Arthropoda; class Insecta; order Lepidoptera; family Noctuidae; genus Dasypolia; species Dasypolia templi. Next base: position 2,622,262 of record OY743156.1, read on the forward strand.
ATTAATCGAGTCTGGTCAACCAAGTCGTCAGGTCGGTGCATTTTATTAATTCATTCATTCATTCGTTCATATTTACTCGTTGGTTTTTGGGTGGAATATACAATAAGGTCTCAGGTGGGATCATTGTTTTTATTAACGATTTAAAATGACTGTTGGTAGTTACGTCTTTTATCTCTTTAAAATGGTGCTACTTTAATATAAAATAATTTCTTACTGACATTAATGTAGGAATGGAATGTTATGACAGGATGATTGTCAATGCATGGCATGCCTTCTACTGGTTGGAGGCGCGCGGTAGCTGAGGGGGCTCGCGGAATAGCGTTTTCAGCATCGGGCGTCGGCGGCGGCTGAGGGGCGCACGGGGGCGGCGCGGACACTCGCGCGTACTGGAGCTCCGAGCGTCGTAGATTCGTCAACAATGATAGTGAAATGAGACGCGAAGACGTATGACAGAAATGACAATGATGAAACGAGTGTCAGTGATGAATGTATGAAATAGTCAAGGAGTGAAAGAGATAGGGAATGAATGATTAAAATGTGGATTCAGTAGACAGAAAAAGGAGGTGAAAGACGTTAGAATACGAGATGTAAGGACGGAAAATTTAAATACAAAAGTTATGAATCAATCAGCAGTTTAATTGAAGATTTATTGAGCATAGCCCACATTACTATTTAAGAAGCACTCTCCTCTACTGGTGAATTTTAATTACAGTACCTGCTTATTGAGTTGTTGAAGGACAGAAAATTTGAGTTAATTCATTATTTTAACAACTTTTTAGGTATTGCCTTAACTCCAAAATATTACGTCTTATTTCTTTTTAATGATTCAGTAGGTTCACTTAACACCATTTTTAATGACTAAGAACTAAATAATTGTATGACTAAACATAATTACATCTGATAATGTAAAAACATGACAAATGATGACGTTAACGTAAAATAATGAATGTGACACATACACACATTTTTTTGACACACGTAATATTTTTTTTTTTCTTAGTTACGCTATCTTCTCCTCAATCTTTCTGTCTTCACATCATAATTCATCATCGTATCAGTTGAAAGACGTCCACTGCTGGACATAGGCCTCCGCCAAGTGTTGCCACATTGACTAGTTCCGAGCTTCGCAGGTGCCCATTGGTCACCTCGTCATGGGGTTACTAATCGCGAAGAGCTCATAAAAGCTCATCATTGAAACACAATACATGTCCTAGGACCAACAATTCACAAACAATTGAAAATTGAATATCCATGCCTCATATTCAGCTCCCAAACAGTGACAATTCAAACGTGTTATCCTCACGAAACTTATATAATCATCAATGGCACTAAAATATTAGTCAAATTGCCATATTAATACAACACATTTTACAGAAAATTGTATTGCAGCAATACAATGTTATAACTAGTGAAAACTTCTATCAATCGAACTGGTAATTTTGCATCTACGTAGAACAAGCCGCATGCGGTCATCTTACTGAACGATCGTTTTAACTGTAGTATTTTCTTGCATAATTGTTCTTGACTTTCTGTAAAGTAAAATAGTATATGTGGATTTATTTGAAATATAGTTGACTTCGACGAAGCAACCGACGTTTTGTTATATTAAATAGTTTCGAACATATTTATACTAATATGTTCGAAACTATCTTTGTTTCATAATACAAGACTGATAATATTACGTCTTATTAAACTAATTGCTTTTTCTTTGAATATTAAGAATAAGTTTTATTGACTTTAAAACATATAGATATTAATTAAACCATAACAACATATATAACTCCCACGTCGGGCAACTTGCCATTGGGTTTTTCTGTCTGGAATTTCTCAGTAGCAGTCCGGAGTCTGGATCTGTGCCCGGTTGATGGCAATAGGTTCGCCCACTATTACATGGGACCTAAACATAACTGGCGAAATGTGGGTGTACTACAGGTACACCTCTGCCTAACCCTTTGGGGAAACATTTTTTGTTATGTTATTAAGAATGAAATGTATTCTCTGAAATTATTTTAATTTTTTGGAAACGACACATAGAAATAGGGCCTAGCCAACCATACTTACCTGGGGTACATTGTGAATTGTACGTTTGTGTTTCAATTGGTATATACTTCCGTTTTTTAAGGAGACAACATTGTTTACAAGCTACACTATTCCCCCAACATACGAAGTACCCTAGTTTCATCGTTAATTTAATTTGTAAGTAGGACATAGTGGCTGATAAGAAGCTTCCGCCATGTCAAAGGATAAGATAATGAATGTTTTTCTATTTTCATATTTAGATGGCCATTTAAATATTGAGCATCTTACTTGGACAGTCTTTCTTTTTCATAAGCTGTATACACGCCGACTCAGCTTCTTCAACAGTCATATAGAATTTCTCACAGTGTATACTGTTAATAGTAATTAGTGTTATATTCTTTGTCAGCCATATAATAGTCGCAACACAACGAAACAACGGCTGGAAAGTGAACACAATAAATATAATTATTTTGCTAATTAATACAGTTATAAATAACCACAGATTTGATCCACATACGTATTTTATAAAATAAACACTTACTTTGGATCCAGCATGTACTTTGAGTGTATAAAGCATTAGGTGGGAAATAACAAGATTCCGATATAACGCACTAAATGTAAGATAAACAACCTGTGGAAAACAAAATATTGTACTTGGTTGAAGATACAAACTACAGCTACCAGCAGGAACTACATAACGACTCCACAGCCAAGTGACATTACATAATCAGGCTGTAATGTTCCCACTGCTGAAAACAGGCCTCCTTCCTTCGAGAAGGAGTAGGAGACTAGGACATGCCGGTTTTCTCAAGATGTTTTCCTTCACCGTTGCAAGAGCAGTGGTGATGAAATTATTTACATAAAGTAAAGCGCCTTTGCGGGTTGGAACTCACGACAACTACCCTAGAACTCTTAAGTCAGGGCCGTTACCACTGGACAACCACTGCTCTCCATTCAGCTACATCGCTTTGTGGTAAAAGTAATTATATTTACATACCACGATAACCCACTGATACGCCCAAAATGTAAAATGTTTAGACATTGATGCCAATGCAAATAGAACCTGGCCGAGACTGTCTCAAAAATATGTCGATGTTATATATAAATACGTACATAAAATGTACAAGAGAACGCCACCTGGTACGGTCCCTACGTGCGTGCTTCTTCCTTATTGATTGTTACTTAAAAGAAATTGCCATCAATTAAACAACGGACTTACCAAGACAGGGAAAACGTTCTTATACAGATCATAAGCTATCAGGATATTTTTGTATTTCTCAAACAATTTCTGACTGTGCTCATAATTTTCGTGTTCATTATTCATAATCAGGATTTCTTTAATCCACTCATCTAGATATTTCCTTAACAATATAATGATGCGGGTGGATAAAATTAAATTGACATCCAAGGTGGTGTACATAATATCTAAAATATTGTCAAAAACTAAGTCGATGACATCATCGTAATAGGATGATGAATAATAAATAGCACTTATAAAAATATTTGTAAATATAATTATTGTAGTTGTAATCCAGTTCCAAGCTATAAAACTCCGGATACTCTTGGTAAAATCGATGCTCCTGTGAATAGTTTGGATCATCAAAATGAGTAAGACGTAGTTGTTTGTATGCACTAAGTCCAGAATGAACATCGTTGTGAACCCGATCGAATAAGTGACGAAGTAGAATACAGCAAAGAGTTTCAAGAGGTCACTCTCCAAATGATCCATGTATATATCCGTGATGTCTACACTATACATCCGATAGAAACACAGTAAGTTAATGAATAAAACACAGCAGAAGGCAAACATTTGATAGATTCTACCCCTTGGATAAATATGACTATCTCGAACGGAATATTTTGATGCCAGAAATATAATAAGTACAAAGTTAAAAGATTTAGCTATTCTTTGGACTTCTTGTACCAGCCGATTTTTTACTAACACTTTTAATGAGGTCTCAGGATAGATTTTGCGAATTGGGAACATTGTTCTTAGTAGGTATTTACTTCAACACTTCAACAGACTGTCAGATGATGGAAGACAAATGCTTGACGCTGTCAGCATTTGAGTGATTTGAAAAAAACTGAATTTTGTGTCGACATTTTCATTTAGGTACCGATCGTGTCAAAGTTCCTGACACAGCTAAAAATGTTTTTTTTCTTGTATATAACACTAGTAATAAATTAATAAATGTCTTGTTAATGACCAATGCCCTGACCCTGTCATATTGTAATGAGATAATTTGACGTCGAAAACTAATGCGTTTACATATCCTTATTGATCGTGGTTTAAGTCGCAATTGATGTAATTATCTTGTTCCATTACTTACAGATCTTTAGGAAAAAAATAAAACACAAAAATATATTATACTTGTGTTGCAGGTTTGAATAAACAAACACACTATATTGTCAACTAACGTAGACGTTGTTTATTTTATGTATCACATACGGAAAACTTTGATAATCTAGTACAGTACAGGGAGCGCGACCCCTGCGTGTGCTAGCGTAGTACTGGTTCACAGAGCTGTCATCCAGTGAGGTTGAACCAGACCGAGAGCGCAGCGGACAATGACTGCGCACCTGACAGCTGTCAGGCTCCAGACCGCAGGCGACGTTCCCGACGTTGTACTGGCCTCGGTATACATGCCGGGTGAGGACGCAAACTGCCCGCCAAAAGAGATGACCGACCTGGTACAACACTGCGAGCGAGCCAAACTAGATCTGATCATCTGCACTGACTCAAACGCTCACCACCCACTCTGGGGCAGCGACGCACCGAACTCCAGAGGAGAGGTACTATCCACCTATTTATTCTCTACTAACCTTAACATTGTTAACCGTGGCCCTGAACCCACTTGGGTCACAGCCCGTGGACAAACAATCATAGATCTAACCCTAGCAACAGAAAATGCGACAAATCTTATAACAAACTGGCATGTATCCGACGAGCCTTCCTGCTCAGACCACAGAAGGATTCGTTTTACACTAGCTGCCAATACAAGCAACCCAGTGCCAAGGCGAAACCCGCGGCGCACTAATATTCCCGGGTATAAACGCCTCCTAGCCTCCCTGCTAGACAGGCACTTATCAAAAGTAACCATAAGAGACCCTGCACAATTAGAATACACCGTGAATAAACTATCAGAATACCTAACCGAAGCATACCATGCATGCTGCAAACTAAGAGCGCCAAAAACCAACAGTGAGAGGAACCCATGGTGGAACGCTGAACTTAGTAAACTCAGAGATGCATTACGTAAGCAATTTAACAGAGCCAAAAACACTAGACTCCCGGACGACTGGGATTTATACAAAGAGACCCAATATACATACAAAGGCAAATCAGAACTGCCAGAAGAACAGCATGGCGGAAATTCTGTGAATCCATCGAAAACAACAACGAAGCCGCAAGGGTAAGGAAAATCCTATCAACTGATCAGGACCGAACCCTCGGCACGCTGAAAAAACCCGATAACTCATACACACAAACTGACCACGAAACCAGTAAACTCCTCTTAGAGACTCACTTCCCAGACTGCGAACTCCTAGAGGACAAGGTATGGGAAGCTGAACCAGACTGGGCCCCAACAGACCAAGACTGGTCTAGAGCACACGGTATTGTAACAGAAGACCGGATAAAGTGGGCCATCAACACCTTCCAGCCCTTTAAATCTGCAGGGCTGGATGGCATCTTCCCAGACCTTCTACAATGGGGGGCTGATTTACTAGCACCATGCCTGGTGGAGACCTATCGGGCCTGCATAGCACTCAGACACATACCCCTAGCTTGGCGCGAAGTGAAAGTCATTTTCATACCCAAACCAGGCAAATCCGACTACACGCAACCCAAGGCCTACAGGCCCATAAGCCTCACATCTTTCTTACTGAAAACCCTCGAGAGACTCTGTGATAGATACATTCGTGACGGACCTCTCCAGGAAAAACCACTTCACAAACAACAGCATGCATACTCCACAGGCAGGTCAACGGAATCTGCGTTACATAGCGTAGTATCCAAAATTGAATGCGCCGTGGATCACAAATGTTCAGCACTAGCCGTCTTCATCGATATCGAGGGCGCCTTTGACAAAACCACTTTTGGTAGCATCAGCGAGGCCCTCATCAGACACAGCATCGACCCGACCCTGAGCGGGTGGATCACCAATTTGCTCAAACTGAGAGCTGTACAGGTAAAAGTAAACGACACCACAAGGGCCATTGTGGCGAAGGGCTGCCCGCAAGGGGGCGTCCTCTCGCCGCTTCTGTGGAACCTGGTTGTTGACAGCCTCATCAGAACACTAAATGACAAAGGCTACTTTACTGTAGGCTATGCCGATGATATAACCATAATAATAAACGGCACTCACGAAAATACCTTATGCAACCTTATGCGCCAAGCCTTGAAAATAGTAGAAGACTGGTGCGACAGACACCAGCTATCCGTCAACCCCACAAAAACTGAACTGATTCTCTTTACAAAAAAGAGGAAACAAATGACACTACAACTACCACGCTTCTTTGGTACTACCCTAAGCCTGTCGACCGAAACCAAATACCTAGGCATTTATTTGGACAAACAGCTTAATTGGTCGAAACACACCAAATATATCACTACAAAAGCCAGCATATCTCTGTGGCAGTGCAAGCGAATGCTTGGCAGAAATTGGGGGATTAGCCCTGGCTATACACTACTGTTATTCGACCAATTATCACGTACGGCTCGTTGGTCTGGTGGCCTAGGACAGATCTGAGCACAGCCCAAAGAGATCTCGATAAACTGCAGCGGTTTGCCTGCGTAGCAATCACTAGCTGCATGAGAACCACACCCACTGCTGCCCTACAGGCGATGCTTGGGCTACCACCCCTACACCTCATCGCGAGGGAGGAAGCGACCCTAGCTGCCTTCAGGCTCCACATATCGGGAACCCTAAGCAAAGACTCTAGGGTCAAGCACATACGCATAAAGGAAGATGCGGTCAACCGACAACCAATGATGGCATCACCCTGCGACAAAATCCCGAAACGACATTACTTTCAAAAGCACTACAATATCATACTCTCAGAAGAAAAGTGTGACTACTCAGGCACGAATGAACTGAGAGTATACACCGATGGCTCAAAGACCGGATCCGGTACAGGAGCCGGAGTATTCTCAAATGACCTCAACATAACCATATCAAGTCCGCTGGGAATGTTCAACACCGTTTATCAAGCGGAGTGTGTGGGCATCATACAAGCGGTGTGTGCCATAGAAGCCAGAAGAGTTACACGGACACCCACATACGTATACTCTCCGACAGCGCCTCAGTCCTCAAATCATTAGGGAAAGAAAATATTACCTCGAGTCTAACACTAGAATGTCACAATGCCCTAGAACGAGTTACGGTATCTAACCGCAACAAGGTGACACTTCAATGGATAAAAGGACACAGCGGATCACTAGGCAACGACGCAGCTGACGAATTAGCCAGGAGGGCATCCAGCACATCGGCTTGCGGGCCTGAACCCGTCATACCAATCCCTTTCAACCAAATACGCAGGTGGCTGCGGGAATCCACCCACACACAAGCCGAGAGGTGGTGGACCTCGGCACCAGGCTGCAGGCAGTCCAAGGAAGCTTTGCCATCCTTAAATGGCAGGCTAACCAGACGGTTATTACGCCTGGACAGAAATGGCCTGCGCCTGATGACGGGGACCATCACAGGACACTGCTCGCTAAACAAACACCTTCACACAATAGGCATTACGGATAGTCCACTGTGCAGAGCTTGCATGGAGTCGGACGAAACTATTGCGCATGTGCTCTTTGAGTGCACAGGCGTTACCCAGATAAGAACAGAAACCCTCGGGACACCCGGATCTTTCACAGATGTTCTCGACAGACCAGAAGCTCTGATCGGCTTCTGGAGGGAGGTGGGCTGGTTGGAATATTAACCACCGACGGCCGCCATGGCCCACGCACAATGGTCCACATGAAGGACTTAGGGGGGAGATGGGACAGTTACGTCCTCGGGTATTTGTTTCCTGTGCACTGTACTAGTGGTCCTACTGCTCTCCTGATGAGAGTTATGTGAAAATGGTGATCGGTCGAGGGGGACAGGGTCTATGACGCGGCTTCGAGAAGAGAACCTGTTGTATTTATCAATTTTAGACCTTTCTTAACCTATTGTAACATCAGTACTATAGGAATATTACTAAACGTAATTCACTAGCTCGGAAAGAGAGAGGTTAACGCTACTATAAACTCTGTAGTCTGTGGTAATCTTTCAAATAAAACGAACGATGCAAGTTATTGTCACTTGCTTTATTTAATAAATTTATCAGGTGATGGGCCCAGACCCACATAATTCTTCAGAATTAAGTGAAAATAATAATAAAGGCAGTAAAAGTATAAATTTTATAAAGATAACAGTGTAGTATTTTTGTAACTGCGTGGTCGTGCTGGTAAAAGCGTGACGCAAAATCTTCAGCTAATCTTCATCAGCCAAAAATGTCTACATTGACTCTGATCGAAAGGCTGACGGGAAGGGATAATTATCCCACTTGGAGATTCGTGGTTTAAACGTATCTTGAACATGAAGAGTTATGGAGTTGCGTCACCTGAGTAGAAAAATTACAACGCTGCACTTTATGTCAATAACAGCAGATTTTATAAAACCAAATTACTTCAAGTGGTCAGAAAATCAGACAACGCTGCACTGTCAATAAAAGTAAGAATTATCATGTGCAAAATGCCAAACAAGATCAAGAAAAAGTATGTAATACATATGGGCATATAAGCAAGTACTGTAGAGACAAACGTTGAGAACAAAAGGCAAGTCACCGCCTCCGCCAATACGAGGCCTGAAATCAATACAGTCATTTCAATTTCAGCTTAAGAACTTACTTTTGCATAAACAACTCTCTGAACAATAAGTTCTTTACTCACCTCATCCATTTCTAGTGAAAGTTTCTTTTATTTTATTTTATAATTGTATAACCATCCATTTTCAATTGAAATTCCAATTATCGTACTAAATTATAAAGTATTCATTTTCAATTACAATTTAAATTCCAATAATCGTATAATTTAAGTTGTGATTATCTATTTTGTAATTCTATTCCTGACTATGATTTCTGTTTTTCTTACCTTCCTCTTCCTTGGAGCTCCAAAGCTTTATAAATAGTGTTGGCATGTTGGGTCACCCTCCGCCAGCCCGATCACTATGTACGGCAAGCCAATCCCTTGGGAGAAGCAAGCCAATCCCTTAGGAGAAGCAAGTCAAATACCTAGGCGTGATTCTTGATCAAAACCTAACGTCTAAACAGCACATTAAGACGGTTCGCGCGCGCGCCGCTTTCGCTCTTGGTAGACTCCACTTCATTCTGACAGCCCGTTGCAAACTGTAAATATAATAATACAATATCAAAGTTACAATTATTACCTTATAATTAACTTAACTTAATTTCGGTCTGTAACTGTTAGCGATCTTCCTTTTTATCTTTACGGCGGACTCCAAACTAGGCGGCGCCTGTATCTTGGGGACCAGAGTTGTGATGCATGATTCTATTTACCACTGCAATTTTGTGAGAATATGTAAGAGTAGGTAATTGTAAACTTTTATATAAAACTAAATTAATGTTGAGATCATTATGAAAGTGAAAACTTAAATCATAAATTATAATATAAACAAAAATAAAAGCTTAATTTGCACTGAACAAAGCACAAGACTAAAAATGTTAAACAATAAAATAAAATGTTAAATAATCATGAGTAAATATAAAAAAATAAAATAAAATGCTAAGGAGCTAAAGTAAGGTGTGGGTGTGTGTGTTAGTTGGTGGGTGTGTGTTAGTGTGTGCGTGTGTGGTGTGTAGATGTTAATGTCTGTGGTGGTAGTAGGATTCCGAGAGCGAGTTGAGTGTTGTGAGAATGCTTTCCGATTCATCATACGAAAGACTTAATTGCGATTGTTTGACAACATTTTTGCATGTAGAGAGGGAGAGTTCTTTTGGGTCACAAGGCAAATTACTGGTGACCTTGTTATATACAAAAGTGTGTAGATAGGCGTCACTTAAATGCAAGCTGCGCATCTATACCGCAGTCATCCGTACCATCACGACCTATGCCTGCGTTGTATTTGCGCACGCTCACCCACGTCATCTCCATAAGATGCAGACCCTCCAAAACCGATTCCTCAGAAAGGTCACGGGTACCCCCTACTATGTCCGTAATATAGATCTCCACGTAGACCTTAATTTGCCCACCATAAAACAGTTCATGAAACGCTTATCGAAGCGTTTCTTCGACTGTGGCATCGAACACCCAAACCCCTTGATCTCAGCGGCCGCCTGCTACACTCCCTCCCGCATTAGCAGTATTCGCCGACCAAGGCGTACCTTAATCGCCCCCGACGACGCCACTACCCTCCTGCAGGAGAGCAGTAAAGCCACCAGCACGCCCAAATCCACGCCCCTCCCGACCCTTGCTCGAGCCAGCCCGCGCCGCTGAGCCTGTAGCTTTAAATTCGTCCCTAAATCACTCAAATCCTGATTCAGCTAGTCCCTTGCTGCCCTCTTCCAGCGACGCCCTAAGCCGAGGTTCGTACCCCACAGGGGGTGCCCTTAGCGTGTAGTCGCTTAGTTTTTAGTTAGTATTTAAGTTTAAGTCCTGGCTGGAGGCCTTAATTTATTAGGGCAACCACAGGCAAGTCCGTAAGCAGACGACAACTTCATAGGTTGACCTGCGAGATGCCATTCCCAATAAAAAAAAAAAGGCTCACCCCCCGGACTCGACGTTCGACTCTCGCCGCGGGCGGACGTGTCTGTGCGCTCTCCCGCTCCCTGCCCAGTGTTGTGTTTTCGTGTCATTTTCGTCGCTATCAAGTGACGTCATCGTAGTCGCCCCGACTACTCCGATTTAAAATGAAATCAAGAAATTGATTTGATTTTAATCACCGCCAGCTCAGACATCGCTACATTTAGCGATGTCCTCGAGCCCCTCCCTCTCCGTCGCAACTTCCAAGTCGCTCGCCGCCGGCTGTCCACATGGACACCAGCGAGCCATCCCCTCGCTCGACCGAGTCGACTCCGAAAGCTCCCACTCTTCCGACGAAGGCGTCTTTAAGATGGTCGGTTCGAAGAAGAGGAGCCTCAAAGTGAAAGAGAGTCCTGACCCAAGGACCGAAAAATCTCTTATTAACAACTCTACCTCCGCTCCCGTGGCTCCAACCGCCATCTCATCTCCCGTGGCTTCATCCGCCATTGACCTCTCCCAGGCCGCCTCGGCCTCAACCTCCTCTTCCCTCAGCCGCAGTGCAGCCAAGCCCTCTGCGGCAAAAAAGATCGCCCCCCTCAGGGGGAGGGGGGCGATCTTTTTTGCCGCAGATGGCTGGGCATAGGATGTAGGAGGGATGAACACAGGGGCGATTTAAGAATCGGCTACACCATTGCCAAGTCTACCCAACAGGGTATCAAGGTACAAGTCCCTACGTCTAACAACTAACCAAAACCTTACGTTTAAGAGGTGTGTTCTTCCACACCCACCGCCTCCCCGAAGACCGTCCAGTTAGGGTTATGATCCTAAGGAAATCCCCGCGGACGAAATTAAGCCGACCTTCAGTCGCAGAACGTCCCCGTCACCGAAGTGCACCGGATGCACCGCGCCAGAGGCAGAGTGCCATTTGACATGGTCCTCGTTGTATGTCCTCCTACTGAGGGTCACCACCCCATATTCAATGTCCGAACCATCTGCAACCTCACCGGTTTGCACATCGAAAAACCTTTCAAGACCGGTGTCATAGGGCAATGTCACCGATGCCAGCTATACGGGCATTCGCAGATGCACTGCCATGCCAAACCCAGATGCTCCCAAATCCTCTTCTCCCAAGCTGACGAAGCGCGCAGACGCCCGTCAGTAAAGGGGAAAGCCCCCGCCACGCCCACGCGTGGCCAACGTCACAATAACAGGAGCGACTCAGTCCTCAGAGGCCCTCGCCCTGGAACTACCTTCACCACCAGCAGGCTTTTCCGGCCTTAGCTCTCAGACCCGTTCCTGCAGCCATCACTCCACGAATGGACCCCCGCATCCGCGACAACGCGCCCCCAGGCATTCCTATGCCCGTCAACAAAGCCACTCTCGCCGCTTCAGCTCCACCCGCAGCCACCCGTGTGGTCGGCCAGAACCCTATGGACGCCTTCAACGTGATCTCGAGCACGTTCACGGCCTTCCTTTCCCCTCGCACCAGGAAAATGGCCAGCGAAATTGTTGCCACCAGAAATGCCGGCAACCTTTTCATGACACAGAGTATCTACAATGCGTACCCGGATATTACAGAAGCCCTGATGTCCTTTACCAACCAACCTAACCCTAATAATGGATAAAGGAATCCTCGAGAGAACCAAACCTCGATCCCTAAAGCTAGCTTATTCCAAGGCCAATGGCATCCTGCGACAACGCGCTGAAATCAGCGAGTTCCTCCGAGACCTCCACATCGACATCCTCCTTGTTCAGGAAACCTTCATTAAGCCCAGCTGCCGGAATCCGTCAATCGCAAACTATCGTACAGTTCGCAATGACAGGACGCGTTGCCATAAGGGCGGTACCCTTATCTATTACAAAAAGGAGCTTAACTGCATTCACATTGACCCTCCCACTCTTTCACGGTTGGAAGTGTCTTGCTGTCGGCTAAGCATGACAGGTCATCAACCGATCACCATAGTATCGGCCTACCTCCCCCCCATTAATACTTTATTTCCAACTCCTTGCTGAAGATCTCTCTGTCCTATTTAGCCTGAGTGACTCCGTTATTATAGCGGGTGATCTCAACGCAAAACATCCCTCCTGGAATAGCACCGGGACCTCTTCCCGAGGGAGACACTTATTCAACCTCTCGTCTTCTCAGAATTTCGATGTCATCGCGCCGATGACTCCCACTCACTTTCCCCCCGATCCCAATCACACCGCCGATGTGCTCGACGTGGCGCTTCTACAGAACATCAACCTACGGTTGGACTCTATAGAAGTTGTACAAGAGCTCGCTTCTGATCACCGTCCAGTAGTAATAAAACTGGTCCCCCGCATAGATCTGCCCGACTCCACCCAACCCCCTCCCACCAAAGTGGTAACGGACTGGAGGAAAGTAAGCGATCGCTTAAAATCCACTACGTCCCCCAACTTGGACCCAATCCCCGATCATTTTGACTCTATCGCTGACACGACGGCCGCGATCAACTCATTTACAGCTCACGTACAATCAGTCCTGAACGATTGTTCAAGGGAAATTCCAGCAACAGTGGACCGTCGCTGGACGTACTTACAGCGTACGTTACTTACAGCGTACTGTAAGAACACGCATAGAGGAGCTGCGTACCGCTGGCTGGGACAAGATGCTGAGTGAACTAGAGCCCACCCACCTAGCCTTCTGGCAACTCCAGAGAAAACTCAGATCCGCAAAAGTAGTCTCCATGCCCCCCCTGATCCGCCCCGGCAAGACCATCGCCTTCGATGACGTCGGCAAGGCTGAGCTTCAAGCCGACAGTTTAGAAGCCCAATGCTCGCCTAGCTCTCAACCAGTAGACCAAGGTCACCTGTCTGAGGTCGACGCCGAAATCGAACATAGAGCCTCAATCCCTCCCGTCGAAGAACCAGAGTATCCACTGCCCCCCGTCACGCTAGATGAAGTGCACGACCTCATCAAAGGTCTTAAGGCTCGTAAAGCCCCCGGCTCAGATAGAATCACCAATAGGGTATTCCAACTTTTCCCTGCCCACCTGATAAAGCTGCTGACCACCATCTTCAACGATGCTCTGAGGAACAACATCTTCCCACAGGCATTTAAAGAAGCCACCGTCATCAGTATTCCGAAGCTCGGCAAGCCAAAGTCGGAGCCGTACCAACTCGGTGTGCCAGATCGTCTCGTGCTCATCTTACGGGACTTTTTGTCGAACCGCACCTTCCGTTATAGCATCGAAGGAGCGCTATCCTCCCCCACTCCATTCGCGCAGGAGTCCCTCAGGGCTCTGTGATTTCTCCTCTCGCATTCACGCTATTCACCAGCGATATGCCCAAGTGCAGTAAGGCGCAGTTGGGTCTGTTCGCAGACGACACGGCCATTTACTACACCGGCCGCGATGAAAATTCGATAGCTCGCATTCTCCAAACCCAAGTGAACAAGCTTGGTGCTTGGTTCAGAAAATGGCGAATCGAAGTATATCCCGACAAAAGTCAAGCGGTTCTTTTCTCAAAGCCGCGTCGCAATCCCTGCCCCCCTCGACCGATCACCATGTTCGGCAAGCCGATCCCTTGGGAGAAGCGAGACAAATATCTAGGTATGGTTTTCGACGAACACCTCTCTTTTTCAGAGCACATAAAAGCGGCTCGTTCGCGCGCCGCCTTCGCTCTAGGCAGACTCCACTTCGTCCTAAATGCACGTAGCAAATTATCACTAAAGTGCAAATTGCGTATCTACACAGCGTGCATCCGCCCTATCATGACCTATGCCAGTGCAGTCTTTGCACACGCCAAGCCCCATCGCTTCAATAGAATGCAGACCCTCCAGAAAAAGTTCCTCCGTAGGATTACAGGCCCCCTCTGGTACGTTCGCAACGAAATCCTCCACGTTGACCTCAGGATTCCCACTATCCGCCAGTTTATGAAACGCATTTCAAAGCGTTTCTTCGAGAAAGCCGCGAATCACCGCAACTCTCTGGTTGTGAAGGCCGCTAGCTATATTCCCTCCTCCATCAGTCATGTCCGTCGTCCCAAGCATGTCCTCACCGATCCCTATGACCACTCATCCAGGAGAGCAGTAGGGCCACCAGTACAGTGCACAAACACAGACTGACATTCCGACCTCGCCGCCGAGGTCCCTCGCGAAGGCCCCGACGTAACTGTCCTCCCCGACCCTTGCTCGAGGAAGTGCCAGCCCGCGCCATAGCTGAGCCTGTAGCTTTAAATTACCCGAATAATAATAATATAATCCAGATCCAGCCTGTCCCATCTTGCTGTCCTCCCGTCAGCGACGCCCTAAGCCGAGGTCCGTATCCCACAGGGGGTGCCCTTAGCGAGCGTTCGCTTAGTAATGTAAGTAGTTTTACGCCCCTGGCTGGAGGCTTTGAGTCCGCTTAAGGCAGCCACAGGATAGTCCGGTAGTCACGACCTCTCAAAGTCAACTACGAGATGCCATACACAAAAAAAAGGGTCACCCTCCAGTTTCCTAGGTCTTGTATTTTTATTGGGTCCATCGCATCTCATTTCACATTCACTCATAAACGCTTATTATAGCACTGCCACATAACTTTTACATAACATTATCACATTAAATAACAGGCCATATCCACCCTGTTTTACTCCACATTGTAGTGCATATGGATCCGATAAGTTGCCAGCCCACTTTACATAATTGACCTGACTCTGATACCAAAACTTCAGGATGCCAATCGTCTCACTAGGTACATTGGCATCCTTGACTTTATCCCAGAGCTTATCATAAGTCACAAGGTCAAAAGCCTTGGAGAGGTCTAAATAACAAACATAAATGGGCGTTTTCCTACTCGTGTAATACTCAACAGTGTGCTTTAGGCTCAGTATAGCACTCTCTGTGGAAAGTCCAGCCCGAAAACCAAACTGAGCATCATGCAGGTGTATAAACTCTGTTAAATGAGCCTCAAGCACACTGTCTAGAACCTTTGCAATAACGGTGGCCAGTGAGATTGGTCTATTATTAGATTTGACCGAGCTATCTCCCGTTTTGTTTTTTATTGTAGGAGTAACTATGGTTTTCGGTAGTTCACTAGGTAGATAGGAGTGTCCAGTGCATACATTAAAAAACATCGACAAAAGTCGATGAGAGATATGTGACCCTGAATTTTTCAAATGTTCGACGCTGAGCCCGTCATGTCCCGGTGATTTCCCACCTTTCATATTTTTCAAAATCGTTCTTATGTCCTTAGCACTTACCTTTAGTGTGATGGTTTCACACCAAAGGGGACGTCTAAAGGGGATTCTACGGTGAAGTGATTCTTAAACATGTTGGCGATCATCTTTGAGTCGCTGACACCCTCGACACTCAAAGGAACGCCAGACCTTATGTTCCAAAATTCCAAAATTCCCAAAATGTATTTGTACAATGTAGTGTCGCTGGCCAATCCATCTTTATCTGCTCCTGGTGTTGTTGGCACCATTTCAGCTTAGCTTTCAATTTTTTTCTGCTATGACACATTGCTTCATAAATGAAACCTGCATTCGGTTTACCAAACAGTAACCAGTTTTGAAAATCAAGTCTAGCCACCCTATGAGCTTCGCTGACATACTTTTTCCACCCCATAACTTGTTTTTTCCTACCGCTCGTAGACTCTGAAGCCTCACTAAGCGCTGAGACAATATCCCACCACTACACAACACACACTAGACAATAACCCATCTAAGATTTGTCTATGCTCCTCAAATCAATATTACACCGTTTATCACAGCATTTTCCTAACAATTTATTGCAAAGATTTGTATACATACCTATTTGTTCAGGTTTTCTTTCACCCCAGGTCACTTTATTTTTAGGCACTACTGGAGTCACATTTTTAGATTTAAATATACTAAAATTACTCTTAACAAACACAGGATAGTGGTCAGACCAGTACACATTGTAATCAACCCAGATGTCTGTAACAGAGGACCACGTTGCACTAGTAACAATTATGTGGTTTAACCAACGCTTACAACCATGCGCTTCACTAACAAAAGTGTGCGTATCAGAGTTCACTCCACATTTTACAATGTCGGCACATATCCAGTCTAGATCATCACAAAAACTGAGTAGCTCGGTATAGAAGTTCTCATTTGGATGTGCATTGAAGTCACCAAGAACATAAACATAGTCTATACCACAGTCTTCAATTACAGCATCTATAGCGCCCATGCACTGAATTAAATCAGTCATATTTTCCGCACAGTCAGTAGGCATGTATACCGATACACACAGTGCGGGACGATCACTGGAAAATATTTTGATTGTACATATCCTAGGGTTGTTACATTCAATTAGCGAAACTGACGGGAATGAACTTTTGCGCCACAATATTGCCGTTCCTCCATGAGGTCTGCCACGCAGTATTCCAGCAGATGTATCCACTGCTGAAGTTCCAGTGTAGCCAAAGTCAGGATTAACACTGCTGAGCCATGGTTAGTCATAAGGTAGTAGCCATGTATCTTGAAGAGCAATTATGTCTGACACTAGCGTTAGTCGCCTTATATCTTCAATCGATCGCTTAACATTTTATATTAAATGTAGAGAAAGTACAACTGGTGTTGTTATCCTCCATTTATGTTATTTATTTGATTGGTTGCAAAAAACATTTTCAACGCTTGTATTGGTTACCTTCCCAGCGTCGCCACGACTAAATTCTACAAAACGTCGATACAGGATGCCTTCCGGCCAAAAATTCTAATCCATAAACATGCTCAATCGGTGCCTCGGTATGGAAATCTTAAATGCATTATAGTCTCTTTGAGACTTCATATTAATTTTCTGTAGGTGTACACGCAACTTTGTCTTGCTGAAAATATGATCAGAAATGTCACTTTCGGTAGTACTCATATCGACATTATAAATAAATAGCGGTACCTTAATATCTGCCGCCTTGAATTTTCCTTCAGGTTCAATGGCTGCCGTACCTTTTTGTCATACAAATTTATTTTTCAACCGATTTTTCTGAACAACTGTCCATTCTTCTGTAGGTTTCACCTTCTTCCACTGTTTAGGTTGTTTAACTTTATCTGCAAAAGTAATCGGTTTCGGTAAGGTATTCATATTTTGTGTCTTCACAGTGCTTTTTTGTAAAACAGTCGATTCGGTTACGTTGCTTCCGTGCGGGCACATCAGTTTTTAATTGCGCATCGACATATCGACATTTGTGGTATTAAGCGCACTTAATGACGCGCACAAAGTTCTTTCTGCATGCGCACGGGCATCGATATTGGCTGTTTTAGACGCGCACTCGTTATCTAGTGAATGCGAGCTCGACGAGGCAGAACCGGTTTCCTCGTAGCCACGCATGTTAACATTTTTGTTCATTGATTTGTTTACATTTTCAATAATAGATCTCTGTTCTAGTGGCGATTGATTTATTCCCGATTTCATGGAAACATATTCCAGTCCCATTGGAACACTGTCATAAGAAGGGCTATTAATGATATGAGCACCTCTTTTCTTGTTTTCATTACTTTCAAAATAATTCACAATCGATGCCTGTTTAAGGTTTTCCACTTTCCTTTTTAACGTCTGGAATGTCCCCATTGATATACATACCTCTTGCATGGTATTTAGATCTTTACGTAAAAGCAGTAGGTTTTTTAAAAGTCGCGTTACATCTACGTGATCAAATGTAATGGGAGGTAGTTTGTGCAAATCGCGGGCCACAAAAATAGGAATAATTTCGGGATCGGTGTTCTTGAGCAATGTTAACACGTCTTCCAGGTCCCGCTGAGACTTCCCTTCAAGTTTACGAGTTTTCATACGCAGTGATGTTGGCAATGAATTGAAAAGAAGTTTCTTAGCCACCTGTATTTCCTTTGCAGAGAAAGCACTTCCACATATTCTCACTAAACTTTCTTCGTCCATATCATCTATTTTATTACTTATAAATGCTAAAACTTCGTTTATAACGATGTTACACTTGGCATATTTTACAATATCTGATTCCATAGTTCTAGTAGATAAAAGCACATCCGTACGCTACGGAGCGTCGCGCATGCTTACTATAATGGAAAACTATTTAACTCGCACGAGACGAGCATTCAACGAGTAGGAGGGAATGCAAGGGACTGATCTGGCAACTGGTGGTGCGAGTCAGCTTCTGGTGGCTCCACGTGGGTTCACTGGTCGGACACTTCCGTATGCACGAGATCTCGGCAAAGCACTCAAGCTAAATATTCACGTGAATTACAGCACTGGATAAATACTTATTTACTATAACTTTCGACGGTGTGTGCGCGCGCACGTAAGTTTTCTTGTATGGTTTCTCTGGAGTCTGGAGGCGAAGTGACGCCATATTGTCGTCACACATTATTATGGGTAAGGAAGGGGCGGATACAGGAAACGCGCTAAATGCTCGTCATAACAACATTAAAATTACTGATTCGCGCACTAGGCTTTTTAGACTATAAGAGTCAATTATTTTATATTATGTTTTCGGTGTCAACATTTGAGATTATACATTCTATATCCTTATGTATCGTCAGCATAACCCAATAGAATACACTTGTCAGATTACGTATTCCATTTCAACCTTTTCTGTTTGGGTACATGTGCCATTACAATTCTTCCAAACACAATTAGATGACTAATAGTAGGTTTAGTACTATTCCACAATTCATATGGAGTATAATTTGTTATCTTGGAGCTGATTTGATGATAGAGCCAGGATGTGGACAATGGAATTCTTCAGTGGCTACCAGTAAAGCTCTCGAGTTTTGGGCTCATATGATTCGCATTGACGATTCCAATACATTGGGCTTAGGCAACGAGGGTCTGAGTATGGAGCCAAGAGGTGGTGAGTGGAACTCTTTAGAGGCTCCTAATAAACCGCTGAAGAAATTACTTCGTTGATTTAAGACTTATTTACTAAATGAAGAATATAAAGGCTAAAAAGTAAAAAGTGTAAATGTGTACCACATATTTTTAGGGTTCCGGACGTCCTAATGAAAAACGGAACCCATATAGATCTCATACCCAAACACGGTCGTATAACGTAAAGGGGTTTGAGTAACTTTGTATGGACTTGTGGCGTCATTTTTTTTTCAACGGCCACCAATGGTTTCCATCTCACATTGTTGTGCTATGTTTAATTACACATACAGTATGTACAATTATCATTGTCCTAAGTGATATCGAAGCTGAGATATTTGCATTTTAAGACTTAAAATTGTCGTCAATACAAATACTTCAATTACTGTTATTTTTTTTATTTTTTGGGTGGGAAATCATCAAATGACTTCTCCCGCTCTGGGTGGAGCGGGAGGGCGTGTCAGACTTTTACTGACTAAAACCCACCCGTGTTCCTTCAGTTGCCTGTGCCAGGGCCTCGGTTATCTCTTTTCGAATCACCCTCGACCCTGTGGCGTCGGCCCTCTCGGACCCCGTCAATTTGTGCTGACATTAGCTATTTTTACTTTTTTTTCTATATACGTACCTTTTTCTCTAAACAATGACATGTATATATTTACTGTATAAAGTATAATATTGTTTTAATTTTTGTGAATGTGAGGAGTATGTGGGTCATTGCATTATTTTTTTCTTCTTTTAATGATGATGGTCTCGCTGTTTGAGTACTTTACGCGGCCTCCCCAAATGTCCTTTCTTTTGTATTGTTCGTCGGATCGTTGAGCTCCTTAGTTCTGAGTTGAGCTGCACGATGATTGACAAATGCTTGCACTGACTGGACAGGTCCACTCAAATCCGTGTGGTTCTTTCCTCAAAAGACCATTTCAGACACCAGTCTACATAGTCCTCATATGATATGACCAAGATTATTTTCATATTTTATTTACACTTTGACATTGATGCACTTTATATATGCAATGACATTTACTTTGTAAAGGATTCTACTATTTTAATTAATGTGAATGTGAAGACATTGCGGATTTGTTGTTTTTTTTAATGCCTTTTTTAAATTATTAGTTTTAATCATGGTCTGGCAGGTTGAGTAATTTATGCGGCCTACCCAAATGTCCTTTCTTTGGCAATGTTCGTAGAATCGTTTAGCTCCTTTAGTTCTGTGTTGAGCTGCATGACAACTGACAAATGCGTGCACTGACTGGACAGGTCCACTCATTCTGTGTGGTTCTTTCCTCAAAAGACCATTTCAGATATCAATCCACATGGTCTTCACATGACCTGACCAAGATTATGTCTGGACTTTAAAAGAGACTGTGACCTCTGAGTTTGTTTCGGCGTTTCTTCTCAGAGTAGTCAGATATGAAATGCCGATCTCACCTAGTTTTAAAATATGATTGACGTGTAAAAGTGTTTGTACAAACCTATTTGCAGAAAATAAAATCATCATCATCATCATCATCATCTCTTTGAGGCGCGCGTGGAACAAGACGCGCCATCGACCCGGGCCTGGTCCTTACCGGACGGCGAGCTACCCGTCCGCAAGCCCGCGCCTACGGTGGCCGGGAATCTGTAGGCGACCCCCGACGCCCAGGGCGTCTCCTGCGGCGACTGGTGGGGGCGTGAGGGCGCAAGGCTCTCTCTCTCACGCGCTCCGCCTCCTCCGTCGCAAGCATTACTGCTTCGCAGAAGGAGGTGACGGCTTTCCATTCCCTCTCGCTCCGTACCATGGCCTGGACCAGGGCCGGATGCGAGAGATCGTCGCCGCCGATCGCCTCCGTGAGGACACTGCGGTGCTCCGCCCAAGCTGGGCAGACCTCCACCGTATGCGCCACCGTGTCCTCCGGACGATCCACACAATGGTGACACCCGGACGTTTCCTCCCGCCTTATGCGAAACAGGAACCTCCCGAAACAACCGTGTCCGGTGAGGACCTGTGTCAGGCGGAAGGTGAGGATGCCGTGGCGCCTCTCCAACCACTCCTCAAAGAGGGGACTTACCACCGCTATTGTGGCGGGCCCAAATCTCAATTACTGTCCTGCGTAAAGAAATCATAGTTTTGTTTCTAGAAGGTTGATATTATAGATTGGCTTCACTGTTTTACGACCGTCTGTCAATGTACTCGTAACGTTAGTACTTGGTCTTGGGAAATATTAAAAACGCATTATTATTCTTTATTGCATTTTATTACATCTTTTTTTCACTGTGGCTTAACCGGCCTTGCGCCTGTAGTTGCCCTAATAAATTAAGGCCTGCAGCCAGTTCTTAATTTAAAAAAAAAATCGGCTACACGCTGTGGGACCTCGGCTTAGGGCGTCACTGGAAGAGGGCAGCAAGGGATGAGCTGGCTAGAACTGGGGCTCTGATATCAATGTGAATTATTTTTAAATCTCTATTATTTCATGCTGCGATAATACATACGTGAGTTTTAAAAGGCGCTCGCGTGTAACCTGGCATTAGCAGTATTTACTTGAGCGCTAGCGTAACGTTGAGCACGTTGTAGACACGGTCTACAGACTTTGTCCTCCTCACTAAACTGAAAAGAGGAATCATGTATAATTTTCAACCCACAATTCACATAGATGTTAAAATACTAGTGAGTTTTCGTAAGTCGCTCTTGTTTAATGAACATACAGGTTATTAGGTTTCACAAAACTTACCTGCACAACATTCGCAATTTGAACCAAATTCGTCATTAAAGACGAATTGTTCTGCACGAATTCGGCTGTCAAATTATATGATCTACTACCAGTCCCGCCAACACGATTTAGACTTCGTCGGCAACAGATACGAAATGCCTGTTAATTATATCCATGGCGTTAAACGTCCAAATCGTAAGACTACCAGAGTATTTTAATTTTTTTTTACACCTGCAACACCTAATACATATTTCCACTGTTAAAATTGCAATTCATAATTACATGTAAACAATATTTTTGTGCACCACGGAACGATATTATATAATGTAATAATGCATGACAGACCGAGATATAGTTTTCATGGTTTTCGAGAGTGCTGAAACCAATAGTGAATGAATGAATGAATGAATGAAATACACGACCCCAGCGTGGTTTGACCAGACTCGATTAATCGAATGAACCCTAAGATTCGCACTAGCCCCTGAAGCCTCATGCTTCATGGTGCTTCAATGACCATTGCATATCAAGGAATAGACCGGGGGGCGCTTTAATGGTGGGGAAGACGTGCCCTTAGGATGGGAAGGAGAAGAGCCAATCGAGTAGTGCACCCTAAAATCAGCATTGGAATAGTGGAGAGACGGGTGGTATTTATCTATGGGAGCCCATCTTTTATTGACGTCGCAGCCGAGTTGATTCAGGTCGAGCTTCCTTGGTGAATCTTTTCTCGGCTTTTCCATCATCGTTGTCCTTGTTCTGCTGTGATAACTGTTGCTGATTTTACTTTTCAATGTCTTCGTCTGAGGTCTCGCTACTAGCCATTTCCGGTCTTTGTTTGCCTCTTTTGCCTTCCAAAAAT
This sequence comes from Dasypolia templi, assembly GCA_963555695.1. NCBI lineage: Eukaryota > Metazoa > Arthropoda > Insecta > Lepidoptera > Noctuidae > Dasypolia > Dasypolia templi. The sequence continues at coordinate 2,645,364 of OY743156.1, forward strand.
TGATTCCCTTTCGAAGTATTTCGTGTCCTCAGCTATCGTTCTAATGGCAAATGTTGTCGCCGGATAAGGATAAAGGGCTTGCAAAACGCCGGCCTCGCATTTCAATTCCACGAATTTGCAGTGGTTCAGCTATAGACACCTGACAACAGCGCACGCGCTCAGCGTGCGTACGCACTCTTGCGCCTTGTGAGCACCCCATTTTTTTAAAGTATAAGTTTTACATTTAAAATAATAAGTATCACACAAGTTTCATGATCATCACCTGAGTCGCCCACTGAATACACGAAATATCTAAAAGAATTTACACTCACAAAAAAAAAAACACTCTGTTTGGATTTGGTCTATAAATGTTTGCACTTTTGAATGTGAAACGATTTTGAAACACTATACTATACCACTGGTAAATGATGTTGAATGCAGCTTCAAATTAACAAACTAAAAGAGCCTGATACGGGATCGAAGGCAAGTGCCTGTGATATATGAAACGATCTCACCCGATGGGCCCGTACGGGAGCTCGGGGTCCTCGGCCGCAGGCAGTCGTATGGAGATTATGTATTTTCCTTACGTGACGAAAATATACAAAATATAAACAATCTAAATCTCCATATCAAATAACATTCGGAGTCAAAGAATAAGCGTACGGAACTTTGTTGTTGACGGGGGACCCCGAACCTAAACTAACTGTGTACCAAATCACATCCAAATCCGTTAAGCCCTTTTTGCGTGATTGAGAAACAAACATCCAAACATACAAACTTTTACATTTGTAATATTTATAATACGTGGGACACTCAGAAAATTTTGCGAAAATAAAATAAATGTTCTGTAGGTAAATATTTTTACATTAAATCTTTTCAAAGTACTCTCTACTAGAATCAATATAAAATTTCATGCGTCTGAACAAGTTTTTGAAACACTTTTTCCCGTCCACCGTAGACACCTCGTTTACAGCCTGCTCGAACGCTGACAGAGCATCTTTCGGCGACGAAAATTGTATCCCTTTGAGCTGATTTTTATTTTCGGGAATAAAAAGAAGTCACACGGTGCTAGTCAGGGCGGTAGGAGGATGACCCAGGAGTTTGACCGGCGTGCTGTCCAAGTGGTCCGACGTTTTGAGAATGGTGTGCGCGTTGTTCCATTTGACTGGCTGCTTGGTGTAAAGGAGTTGACACCAAGTAGCCAGTCAAATTGAAGAAAGCTCGTGATCAAAATTTCCCCCGCTTCTAGATCGCTTCACTTTAAAACCTTTGGTAGGCGTTTATTTGTTTTGAAACACCCAAACTGGTGCTTCGTTTCTGGACCGTATTGATAAATCCAAGGCTAATCACCTGTAATGATGTCGTAAATACGCCGAGGCGAGCCTGCTTCAAATTTGGTTATCATATATCACGGCACCATTCCATCCGGGCCTGCTTCTGAGCATTGGTGAGGTTGTGCGGCACCCAGCGTGAAACTATCCTCCTCACGCGAAGATGCAAGTGTAGAATTTGGTGAAGGCTTCCCGATCCAACCTGCAGTATGCGCTGAATCTCTTGATACGTAACTCGCCTATTGTCTTGGATAAAATTTTTCACTGCCAGCTAGTTTTTTCCATAACAGCCGTCAAAGGGTGACCACTTCTTTCTTCAACCCCCAAGGTTAATCAACCGCGCTTGAATTCATTATACCAACGACGATACACTGTTGCCTTAGAGGGGTCTTCATCAATGAATGCCATTTGAAGTCTATCGTACGATTCGTCCGGTTTCAGGCGACACTTGAAATCGTTAAAAAACATAGGGTGAAAATGTTCCCGGCGCAGATCCATTTTTTTATTAGTAATAGTTTTTTTAATGAGATATAGTTTAAATTAACTCGCAAACAGAGTAAAGTGAAATTTTGAAATTGGAACGTACCTAGTTACTTACAAATAATCATATTTTCAAAACAGACTATTACTGGCCATTCTTTCATACAAAATAACTTTTTTTCGAAATACTTTCTGAGTGTCCTGGTATATATATGTCGGAGAGGCATCATTCATCTCGACATCATCATTAGTGGTCACGGGTTTAGTGGGCGTCATTGGAGTAAAACTTTTGCATTTTACCCCATTTATTTATTAAAACAAAAGTATTCACTGTTACAATTTAATTAAAGGTTTAACAATATTTAGAGTCACTGAACTTTGCAATTATGAATTACAACATTAATCAAACAGTTACGTGCGAGCAGCGTGTTCGCTACGCCAATCTAACTTTGCTATCAAATAACAATCCTCTTTAGTTATGAACAATGAAACTTGATTTTACAAAACGTTAAGTATTCCCGCTTTGCCAACGCACCCTACGCTTGCGCGTAATCTGTCAAGATGGCGCCTCGACTACTATCTTACGTCGGCTGCGTTATACCTAATACAAAATAGAACTTTTAAAGAAATAAATACGATTTACACAATAGCAAAATGTACTAAAACAAATTAAATTAAGATTTAACAAGTATTTTTTAGTAAGTATTCGACATCTAGTGTTTTGAAACCAACAATCAACTCCATTACGAATACATCTTCCCATATATATAATATAATACATCTGCCCGCGTCTTTGCCTGCGTGGATGTCGGAAATTATCAGACATGAACATGCTACCGGGACAAAACATTATAATAGCTGTTCTCAAAAGACTATCGCCAGATGATAGCTTTTCGCTGATCAATTTAAATGTATTGGTGGACCACTTGGTAGCCCGCGGGCCTTTGTTTGAGCAGCATTTTTCTAAACCATCCATATTCTAAGCAGTTTTCTTAAACGAAAGTGAAATAGATACGAGTAGATAAATCATTCATTTAGTGCACACGAAAGAAACAGTACAAAACACAAAGCACAATATGTAACTGAGCAAATGAATATAAAGAAAGTACGAGGTTGTTAAAATGCAAAAAAAAAACATTTTCATTAAATAAAATGACACTACGACTCTAAAACTACCATGCCACCTGTGCAGCTACTCATTCATGGCGGACCTTATTACATTTTTGCGCTTTAGAAGTCAGTTAGTTAGTCCTAAATTCAATCATCTTAACCTAAATACTATCACTTCGTAACCTCGTGACAAAATAATCGACGAACTTTTTAATTTATTAAAATGAATTGGTACTTGAAACATGTTTAATTTACATACTTAATATAAGCGGCAGTTCCATCTTTAGTATTCTGTTGAGCGCCCGCATGACTGGTAAACTGAAATAGACATGAAGACAGGAATCAAAATAAATTGTATTACCGAAAATACTTTGGACAGGAGTTTTCAAAACATGCTACTTCCTTTCCGGTGTTTACAGCACATGCTGTTCCAGTCAAGGTTCTCTATTGAGAACAATTGTATTAGGCCTCATCGTGCACCTTACTATATCGTGTCGCTTATTGGTACCCTTGGATTCATAATTTTTCACATTGAAAATAATTTGGCAAAAGAATTTGATGGACCAGTCAATCTATTCCTCGTAGTATTCATGAAGCTTAATGTCGTCTTGATGGTGATTCCTTTCGGTTTTTTTTATTCATTAAATATTATGCAAAGAGAGGATCACGTCCAAATAATTTTGAAGATTCAAAAAGCTTTTAGATTAATCGATTATAAGAATTGCAACAAGGCCGTCCTTAGAAACTGGTTCGGAATTTTTCGTCATTTTGTTTATTTTATTTTCGCTGTGATACTTGTTCGCAGCTTAAATCTAGCAGTATATTTATTTACGTTGATTTATTTTGACGTACATTTAACATATGGTTTTACTATAATCGCATCGATAAGAGATGGTATGATTTCATGGATCTCTGAGGTCGAGTACTACAGTAAAATCTGCTTGGAGCTGGAAGAAAATAAATACAACAACAAATTTAGAAAGCTTTTCCAGGCTTACATCAATTTAATGGAAGCATATGATATTTTTAAAAATATATTCAAGTTTACGGTAAGTGTGACATTATGTGGTATATTTCTTTAAAAGTTATTTCCAATGGTGAACGTTATTTATTTTCAGGTTTTATTTCAAGTATGCGACACATTTTTCCATAGTTTGCTGTATTTCCAAACAATAATAGAAATAGAAAAATCTTTTGAAGGACACAACGGCGAGGTAAGCATAATAATAATTTTTTTGAATAATTACTCGCGACCCGTAAAATAGTAATAATAAAAATATTGCTGTTTAGCAACAGCAACATTTTTATTATTACCATTTTCAGACCTGCGTTCTGTATGATTAGAAAGTTAGAATGCTGGCCCGTCACGATGACGAACGGAAGAAGATTGCAAGTAAAAATGTTTATTATGTGTGAATGATGGAAAAAAGATGGACACAATATTATTATTAGTAACGAGTTCAAAATAACTTTATTTAAATCTTATTGTCAAGGGTTCTACACGGGCAGTGTGTGGGTCAACGGTACGCGGAGGGCTCTAGATGCTCTGCGTGTGCAATATAATAATGGCTTCAGAGTGCTGTTGAGATTGCCCCGGTTCTGTAGTGCGTCTAGTATGCTTGCTGTAGCACGAACTGACGACTTTTATGCCATCATGAGAAAGAAGGCCGCATCCTTGAAAAGCAGAATGAGGGCTAGCAGCAACAGTATTTTGAAAACCCTGGCTGAACAGCACGATGCACCAATATTAAGACGAATAATAATGTACACTTACTTAATGAATACAACCAATAGGTGGATCGTTTAAATGTCAATGTATATGTTTTTATAATAAACTTCCTGCCACATTCAAGAAATGAGCCTTAATAAATTCAAATCTTTTACAAAGCGGAAATTATGCCAGAAAGCCTATTATACTGACAAAGACTATATTGAGAACAAGAAGGCTTGGAATTGGGATGATGACTATTTTTTTATTCTTGTCTCAAAAGACTGTTTGATTCCAAATAGCGCAAACCATATTACAAAAAGTGTAAAAGCTTAAAAAATGGCCAAGTTATAAACGTTTTAAGATAATAGTTAGACAAGGTCAGCACTATCGTAGAAGTGACGTCACGACTATGTAACTTCATACTAGCGCCGTACATTGTCAGTACCGCGCGACAAGGACGGCAATAATCCCCTCCAAAAACTTTTTAAGCGTGTATCTTCTTCAAATTTACACCGATTTAACTATTTTTTACGATTATCTCATTTCTACTATGCCTTCTTTAAAATTACATTATTTTTATGAACATTTTTAATATTAGTCATCATCCCAATTGATCTGCTCCAATAAGTGTACACAGACAATGTTAAAGTTTATTATTATTTTGCTAACTATTTTACTTTTTTATGATTTTTTCTATATTTGTAGTATTTTTAGTTAAACAATGATATGTACATATATATTTACTGCTTAAAGTATTTTATTATTTTAACTTTTGTGAATGTGAGGACTATGTGAGTCATAGCATTTTTCTCTTTTTTTTTCTTTCTGTTTTAATGATGGTCTGGATGTTTGAGTACTTTATGCGGCCCACCCAAATGTCCTTTCTTTTGTACTGTTCGTCGAACCGTTGAGCCGGTTAGTTCTGAGTTGAGCTACACGATGATTGACAATTACGTGCACTGACTTGACAGGTCCACTCAAATCTGTGTGGTTCTTTCCTCAAAACCGTGTAAGACCCCAGTCTACATGGTCCTCGTATGATCAGACCAAAATTATTTTCGGATTTTTATATACACTTTTACTTTGATGGACTTTATACCATGACATGAAAATTTACTTTATGAAGTATTATAATATTTTAATTGTTGTGAATATGAGGACAATGTGGATTTGTTGTTGTTTTTCTTTAGTGGTTTTAATCATAGTCTGGCAGTTTGAGTAATTTATGCGGCCTACCTATTTCCTTTCTTTGGCAATGTTGGTGGAAACGTTGAGCTCCTTAAGTTCTGTGTTGAGCTGCATGATTACTGACAAATGCGTGCACTGACTGGACAGGTCCACTCATTCTGTGTGGTTCTTTCCTCAAAAGACCATTTCAGACACCAATCTATACCGCCGCTGCCGCCTAAACCGTCGTCGCCACCGCAACCATCGTGGCAAGGCCTTCACAGGGGGCTCGAGAGGGGGCTGATATGGAGTGCCAGTAATGGCCCCATTACGCCTCCTCCAGGCGAACATCAACCACTGCGCCTCTGCTTAGGATTTGTTGCTCCAGAGCATGGCGCAGTGGTCAATTAACATCGCCGAGGTTGCTAAGCCTTACTTTGTCCCGCCCAGGGATGACTGGGTGAAGGACCTGAGCGGCTCAGTGGCCCTAATTTCATCGGCCGCCGCCGGTACCCTGTTCGTCAAGGCTGTCAAGAAAGGACGGGGTTGCGTGGCATCAAGATAGTCGTGGTTGGTTCTCCCCGAACCGAACTCTCGCCAAGTTCCACAGCTCGCTGGCAGATTTGAGAGTCGTCGTCGTCGGATTCCGTTCCATTCCCGTGCTCGTCCTCGGGGACTTCAAAGCTTAGAACGTGGCTTGGGGTACCCGGTACACGGACACGCGGGGCAGGATGGTAGAGGACTGGGCTCTGGAGACAGGCCTGGTAGTCCTAAACCGGGGTTCTGTCCCTACGTTTGTGGGGATACGGGCTGAATCAGTGGTAGACATTTCATTTGTCAGCCCGCTCTGTCGCTGCACGTCATTCACTGGCACGTCATGTAGACACCTTTTTTTTTTTTGGTTTCGGGTTGGAAAATCCTCATGGATGTCCCCCGCCCTCCCCGGGGCGGGCGACCATCGCGTTCATGACGGCTGGCAGCGACAGGTCGTTGCCTACTTTGGTGATGAGGGCACAGTGCGGCTCCTCCCAAGCGGCACACTCTTCCAGCGTGTGCCACGCCGTGTCCTCCCGGCAGTCGACGCAGTGGTGACACCGGGCGTCCGGCTCCCTGTTTATGCGACACAGGTACTTCCTGAAGTAACCATGCCCCGAGAGCACCTTCGTCGCCCGAAACGTCAGGGAGCCCTGTAACCCTGGCACAGGCAACTGAAAGAACATGGGTAGTTTTAGTCAATAAAAGTCTGACACGCCCTCGCGCTCCACCCAGAGCGGGAGATGTCATTTTATGATTTTCCACCCATAAAATCAAAACCCTGCTGAAAAGTATATTTATGTTGATGGGAGGGGAGACCTCGTTTCCTTAACATAAATTTGGAAAAAAATGGTGAAAACTATCATGTCAGCTATAATTTCCGCTTCTTTAATTTTCAGCAGTTTTTAACCAGTTTTGAATTGGTCATCATCATTTGGGCGTGTAAGAATATTAATTTCGTCTCTGTATTCAATACTTACTGCGAGTTCTTCTATATGACTGTCTCTGATGTGGACACTGCTTGCAGTAAGATGCTGAAGAGTTTGCAAAGTACTGGTAAGACAATACAATTGGTAATACAGAACATAAGAGCAAGAAAATTTATAAGAAAAAAAAATATATTTTTATGATTAGAGAAAAATTTATATTTATAATCTTCTGTCGGACGGTATTTCATGCATTGAAGAAAAACAGGCGTACGCACAGTATTCATTGAAGCCGTTTTAAGCGTATCAGATAAAAGTGTACACAAACCCTGTTTCGGTTAATTTCTTACACAATTACTCACTCAAGAGAATCAGTAACACATTATTTTGTATTTAGAAGGTTTTAACGTTTTATTGCACGACTATTTCAAACAATTATTGAATGGTTAAACGGGATAAACCAGTGTTTTATGTAGAGGGCGCCGTATTGAATCGTAACAAAGGATTCTAGTGCTAAGATATGAATTCTGAGTGCATCGAGAGATTCAAGCTCACCCAAGACGAAGGCACGTTTATCTCCGAGGAAGATACCTTACGTTTCGCACGTACTGCGAGAAAATAAAAACAGATTCGATAATCGAATGATTTGTTTATGAAACTTTTATTAATAGTTTCATTAACTAGTCAATCGATACCGAGGAATAACTAGTTATGTGCAGTTTCATACACTATATACCCGACTACGTGAAAGCAAAGACAGGGATATGTTTTTGGAATTCTTTATACCCTTGAATCGGCCTACCGGCTGTATGGATTTGAATACACGAGGTGTCTATCGATTTGTCTGGGTCGTGCGAATGTTTGGCTAGGTTCTTTTTTTTAAATCTATATGCCGAGTTTTCGACGTCAATAAGACAGGGCTTGAAAATAATTGTACCATGACTGTAGGCAACTCATTCGCTATAATTAAATTGTTAATTTTATTAGTTTTAAGTTTCGAATAACGCGCGAAACGAAATGTCAACCCCGCGCACCGCCACAGAAGTATAGTTCATGCCTGTCTGGTACGCATGCGCGGGGCCGCCTTTTGAGTTCGCGCGCTTGCGAACCGTCGGCGTCGCCGCGTCGGTTGAGAACGCCCGCGCTCTGCCGCGTCAGTCGAATTGAGAGTGCCTGGCGAAACATCAATGCGTGCGGGCGTGGGTCGAATCGCTCATGCGTTCCCGCTAATTTCGGATTAGTCTCTATGTTTAGTATAAAGTTACGCTAGTTTTACTGTGTTTATGTGAAGCTGTTCAATGTGCGAGTTGTGAAAGCTAATATACTGTATATACCGGTATTTGTGTTTCTGTTTTGCGTTGAAATCCCGCCTATAAAGAACAATGACGTTGTGGGGTTTCAAAATAAAGGGCTTGAAGATATGATTCCAAATATATAAAACACTAAAATATGACGAAATCAAAAACCTCACTGCAACTAAGATTCAAAACAAGCTAATAAAAGTATTTAAGCTGTCTGATGTAGTTGGTGGCGTAAAATCTGAGATTGAACAAAACAACTTACGGCCTGTCGGGTTTTTTATTTTTAAAATCGAAACTTATGCAATTTCATTAAAAACATAATAAATAATACCGTAAATAGGGCGACAGCCCTTAACCAACATTTCCACATACAAATCAAACACTGCTATATTCATTGATGCTCTGCTTTATTTACTGATTATGCACCAATTGAAAACAGTTGTAAATTATAAAGCTAATAAGCTTTAGTGACTGATTGCGTAACAATGTATCCAAAACAGGTTTTGTGGACACTTCTTCACTTCACTTCACTATCTATCTGATACTTTCACAACGGTCTCTATGTATACTATGCGTACTCCTGTTGAATGAATTACTGTCCGACCAACCATACATACTGTACCGTGTTCTGTCTCATTAATGTCCGGGGGGTCATAATTAAATTCAGTGTAATATTAATGCCCGGCTAGAGCCTAGTGCTTATATGACATGTTTTAGGTTAGGTTGGCATAATTTATTATTTGACGTTAGCAAGGAGACTAGATGGTGTAAAAATAACATTATTCAATTGTAAACTATGGACGAAAATTGGGGTTATAAAACTAAGCTTAATGAAAAACATTTTTAAGGTTTTTATAATTAGAATATCGGATTTATAAAGTATACAAATGAATAATCAAATCAAAGCAGTCAATTTGTAAGTGGTATTTCAAACTGGCATCCATAGTACGTCTTCGGATCCATTTTTTTTTCATTTATAACAGATACTTTAGAAACAGACTAGGTATAGGCATTAATGTATAGCTGTCTAGCGGTCTATCTCGGTCGAATGCTAGTCGCAAGTTAGATTAACATTTCATACTTTGTAGTTCTTCTTTCGAATATAGTTTTTAACGAATTTACTTTTTATTCGGTCTGAGTTTATTGCTACATGTATGCGATCTTTTTAAATAATCCGTCGTACTCGTAGAACTGTAGAATAAATATGTTTTCACCACACTACCTATTATTTGCAATTTTTACCCATCGATTTCCGTGGGTAAAAGCCTTTTTTGTTATCGAGAGTGTAAAAGTGTTTTAAAATTCGAAGGCTTCCGATTCAACATTTACTCGAAGTTTTTAGAAACGTTCAAAACCTGTCAATCGAAAATACCTGGTTATTCAGAACCGAAAATATCCGCTTTTTAATTTATTTTTATTGCTAATACTATAAAATTATGTAATCTTTAATGTTAATTTGAATAGTTCTAATCGTAATATACAGTAAAAGGTAATAAAAATAATGGTTAACTATACTTAGTGTATCGAAATAAATAAATGAAGTGTATGAAGCATTTGTTTTGAACGTACCTTCTCACTAAGAAATGACAAAAAAGACAAGGCTGTATGGCTCACTTCCTTTGCCTGCTTATATGAGCGAATTAAAAAACAACAGGCACTTGAAAGAAGCCTTTGAAAGAATCCCGTTGTGGCCTGCCTGTGTCCCACGCTAACATTCAAAAACTTTTACAACGACAAGTTTTTACAAATTACTCAAAATGCGATGAAAATTTGACTCCGTCAGAATTAGTTGAAAAGACGGTTTTCTTTTACTGGTTTTTTTTCTTTTTTGCAAGTTCCTCGTAGTGTGGTGAAAATTGTTGTGTTTCACTTATGGGTAAAAGTTTATAGCGTTTCGTAATTTGAAACCTTCGCGACGCTCAGGGTTCTTTTAATCCACTCGCTTCGCTCGTGCTTTAATTCTAGAACCCTTCGCTAGCTCAGGTTTCAATCCAAGCACTCACGGCAAAAAACACTTTTACCCACATGTAAAACAAATGACTATTGTTCAACCGAATCTTTTCATTCTGTTACAGTGGAAGCTAAGAGACTTTGTAAGAACGTGCAGCGACTGAACCGCGCAGCCTTCCACAAGATGACTGCTTGTCGCATGTTCACGATTGATGGATGTCTGCCTCAGAAGTTTAATAGTCTGATGTTGGAGTACACTGTTGTAATAGTGCAGTTTGCTATGCTGAAATGGTTAAAAGAAAATAAAGTATAAATAAAGAAGAAGAAAAAAACTTTCTTGATTATTGTTTTAATAAACATGACGCCTGTATAATTTAAAAGGGTAAAACAGAGGTGAAACTATAGTACACTCACATTTCGCCAGTTATGTTTAAGCGCTATGTAAAAGGGGCAGAGTTTTTGCAAATCCAGTTAACAGTCTGCTACTGAGACTTTCCAGATGAAAAATCCCTATAACAATGCCCCATCACGGTTTATCACCACCTAGTAGGATCACAAAACAGACGAGATTGATAAGATGATTATGCAGGAACTCTTCAAGTGACTATTTGAACAGAAATAGCCTTTTATCGATGCATCGTGATTAGTTGTAAAGTGTCAAATGAAAGGCTGTGGATGAAGATACATACACATCCACACATCACATTGAGATGAGGCCATTGCATTACAAGGCGAAAGGAGTGTTCCGTTTTTTGTTTGGCCTTGTCCCAGTTGACATTGTACACAATAAGCGCTTTGTTGTCAGCGTAGGTGAATACATCACAGTTGGGATAGACATTTTGCACCAATCATGAATGTATAATAGAAACAAGGTAGGTCTTATATACTATCTTATATACTTTCCTGTGGAACCCCAAAACAGATAGGTTCATCTTCACTGACAAAAGCATTAATCTTTACACACTGGTTTCTTCTAAACGAGTAATCTGTGATTTATTTTTTAAGCAATTCCACGTATTCTAATATTTTTCATCATCAAAAGCAGTGTGGGGACAGAAACCGAGTCGAATGCTTTACATAAGTCTAGAAAAACACCATAGCATTTAGTTTTTATCATATTTAGTAAAAATGCTGTTTACAATATCTTGGACAGTGTCTTCGGTGGAGATTCCCTGTCTAAATCCTCATTGATTATAAGAAATTATTTTAAATATCGAGAGACTTGAAGTTAATGATTAATATAATATTTTTATAACAAGGGACCTTGACGGAGTCGGCTGAGTTATATTATTTAGGGGTAAATTACTGAGAGGCTTAAAATTTGCGGCTAGGTTTTCGCCCACGCTCACATGGAACTTATTTATCTGGTTGATAAAATGAACATCAGTGGATCTGGGGCTGAAAACTAGAGTCAATTATGGCTTTGACTGCTTTCCAAGTGACTTTGATGTAATTTTTTGCATTTTTCAACTCGATCCTGCCGTGTGCGCGCTTTAGCTTTTTCAAAAGATTATTCAGGAAGTTGCGGTAACGCGTATAGGTTGTTTTTAATATATCGTTATCGGGTGACGAGATCGATTTTTGTTGGAGCCAATCGCGACGGACAAGACCCGCTGTCATCCATTGTTTGAGAACTCGGGATTTGTTAGATACTTTGACGAGCAAAAAGGCCGCCTGGTACAGATCAGATTCATCTAGTACGGGGCTGAAGTCAGTGCTGTCAAGTTCGCTATATGTGGCTAAATAGTTCAAACGATAAGTAAAGGTATTTGAAGTCTTTGGTATATTTTTGTTATTTTTAAGACACAAGATGATAGGAAGATGATCAGATAGATAATTACGTAGTTTTAGTTTTTAGGAAAATATGGTCTAGGCAATTTCCTGATCCAGTGGGATGCACATGAGCCTGTAGTTGTCCAATAGAACCAATGCAATTGAGTTAGGCATGCGAGTGACAGTCATAATTATTCGGTTTGATATCGATGTTCATGTCTCCGAAGAGTGTAATGTTTTTGAACCGTTTTAGATTATCGAATTATACCAATCCGATCCTTAAAACGACTATTATCGAAGTTTTCGGGAGAGTGTTAAGCACTAATTATAGCCGTATTCCCCTATACAACATACCAAACAATTGGCATCTTGAAAGGACGGATCGACTATGGAGCATTTGAAAGGTGATTTTGTGTAAATCACAATGCCGTCATTTTGGGTGGGATTATTTTGGCTGGCATGACACGAATAACCTTGAAGAGTCGGAAGTAATCCGGTAAAATTTCACCAACACACCGTGAAAACAATGACGTCATAGTGTATTCTTGTATTCTTAGATACCCACACCTTTATCCACATTAATATTAATCCACATAAATATTAAAAGCACTACTAAAAACTATAATCAATTTATATCAGCATCGTTATAAATTGATTATAGTTTTTAGTAGTGCTTCTAAGTAGTGCTCTTAAGAAAACCTGAAGAACGTACCGGTGAGCATTTATGTTAAAATGAGCAATAGTGATGTTTTCAATGTCTGTATTTATGTTATTTGTATTAGCCATTGGTAAACGTAAGCTTGCTGGTGAGAAACTGTTGAGAAGTAGTAATTGAGTCGTGGCAAATTTGCAAACAAACATGCGAAAAATATTTTATGTAGTATGTGTTAGGAGCAAGATGATGTGTCACAGCAGTATACATAAAACAATGAAGTATAAATTATACGTTCAAATTAAGATCGGGAATAAAATAAACTTGAAAAAAAATAAAAAGGCTACGCACCAGGATTAGAGGAGCACATGCATAATAGGTACTATTACATAGCACAAAACTAATAGAAAAAATAGTCATTCTGATCCATTTTTTTACTCAGATAAGCAGTTCTCATAGGTGGTTTGCGTGGGTTTGCCGTCTAGCTGAATTTTCATAAGAATTTTTCCGTTTACACTCCAGCAGGATAATTTGTGTGTCTTGGCATATATTCGACATTCATAAAATAGCTTTCCCATGGATGGAGTGAGATGTTCAGCAGCATATATATGTATGATTTATCTTCTGGTATCCCTATTGTTTGAGTGTTTAGCATGTCGTTTAGCGATCGCGATATTCCCGGTTTACCAGGTAGACGATATATGAGGTATACCTATTCATAAACGAAACATTTGAAGAGGTACATCTATACGTCGAACAGAAAATATAGAAACGAAAAAGACTTTTATCTAAAATGTTTTTATGTTGCGTAATTATCAGAATTTTAAAACTGCTTGAGATATTTTGCATATAAACTTTTTCGGCCTATTCTATCAATGACTAACCAGACGCGGCGAGGGCGGAGGCGCGAGCGCGGTGCCCTTCCGTCCGTCTCATTTATCTTGTCTCGAGCACCGTGTTGGTGCGGTTGTGTAATGAATGTCTACTTTGCGACCGAGCGCTGACGCTTACCGCACTCTGCGCTGCCGGACGCAAACACCTGCCCTCGCTTCCTATTACACGGGACTTAACAATATCACTGGTGAACTGTAATGGACATTCGAAAATACACCTCTGCCTATCTCTACGGGGAATGCAGGCGTAATGATGTTAAAAATAAACCAACGTAGGTAGACTTCGTAACTCGATCTAGTCATATATGAATAACATAGTTATCGCTTATAGTAAAAATAAATGTGAATTTAAAATACAAAACGACATATAGCTAAGTAGGTACATTATTGAATTCCCTCCTTGAATTATATCTGTAAACTAGGTAAATACGAATAAGCAGCTGATGAGTGAAACTAGAATTCGCATTAGATAATGATGATGACCACTGTGAGGTTATGACTTTTACGTGCACGTATCGAGTCTTTTCAATCATTTGTCATTTTATTTACGAAAAGGATCATAAATGCGATTAAAACAAATCGTAATCTAGTAAACTAGGTAAGTACACAACAACTAGAATTCGCATAATCTAATGACTTCTGTGAGGTTAATACTGCGTCGTGTTGTATACGTCAGCTGATCGTTATCTGCCTAACTACCTACACGTACAGATGGGCGAGCACACACACAGACACATTATTAAATTCCCTCCTTAAAGTTTTACGGAAAGAAACCTAGGTGCGATTAAAACAAATTCCTAGTCTACAGTACCTAAACATCTTCTAAATAAATGTAAACTAGGTAAGTGCTAATAAACAGCTGACGCAACTTGAACTCGCAAAAGTATTGACTTCTGTTAGGTTACGAACTGTACGTCGAGTCTAATAGGTGTGCCTTCCTAGTTATACAGATGTGAACTGTAGGAACATAGCGCGAATTTATTTGATCAAAAATCGTACCAGATTTGGCAGATGTGGACTTGACATACCTACAATTGCAGCAGGTACATGCTGTTTCTAGCTTCCCAGTGGTTAACGGGATAAATAGCTTGCAACGTTATCGTAGAATACTCACCAAGACCTTTTTAACTATAAAATAACTGCATTACGGCTAGGTTATACGTTTTGTTGACCAATCTTTTTGTAGGTAAATAACACTGTTAGTCGTTGATCCGTAGTCGAATGATGGCTATTTAACTCAAGGCGATTGGTAGTGTTAAACTTAATTTATTAATACCTAACCTAGGAACTATTATACGCAATACGACGTAATATCTGCAACAGTTTATGTGCAAATCTACACTACAATTGAATACCAAGACGCGTAGGACAGTCGCGATGGTCTAGTGATGGCACGGTTGGCGGAGTAGAGAAACTGTTGACTTGTTGCGCGGGTTTGTTCTCACATTAAAAACATCTACAGCTTGTTCAAACGCAAACTCAAAGTCAAAGCATGTATTTCAATTAAACCATTTACAGGCACTTTTGAATTGTCAAGGAGTCGCTCAGTCAGAAATATGAAGCTAGTTGCCCGTGCCAATGCTTGTATTAGAATCAACTTATTTACAATAATTTTAAAATATACATAGGTACTAAGGTATGTATATTTTACATTTTACACGTAGTTATTAGTAACTACGTGGTTTTTATTTAGACTATTTACACCAATTGTTGTAGACGGCTGCACGTTCAATAATGTGTCCTTGCACTTTTAATAATGTGCCTCTATCACTAGCCATCACTGCGAAAGCGTTCACAATTCGTATTTATTCCACACTAGAAATGGTATGGCCGTCATTTCCATAAACTAGGTCTTTAGCCCTACCCCACACTTGGAAGTCCAACGGCATAAGATCAGGCGAGCGAGCTGGCCAAATGACCGGTCCACCTCGACCTATCCAACGATTGCCGTACTCGTTAGAGAGGTATTCTCGAACACACCATTCATAATGCAAGGGTGCGCCATCATGCTGGAAGTACTTCGACATTGTCCTTAGAAAAAAAAGTTGAATGTCTTTCAGAATGGTCGTAGTAATGGTAGTTCGCCCGTCTAAAAGCTCTAGGTATGTTTGACCAACAAGGCGATCCAGGAACACAGATCCCAACAGTCTATCGCCTATTAACCCAGCCCAAACATTAACACTGAACCGGGTCTGGAAATGATACAGCCTAACAACATGTGGATTTTCTGATGCCCAGCAGTGCGCGTTGTAGATATAAAATAACCCAACGCGCGTAAAGGTGGACTCATCTATCCACAGGATGCACCGCGTCGGGTCTTCAATTTTTTTTTATAACGTTGCCCCACACTAGGAATTACTCCTGTATCGTGAGTGCGTTCACAAACATGAAAACTCACATACACGAGACACCCAGACCCGGAATAACTATTTGTAGGTCATACAAATATTTGTTCCGTGCGGGAATCGAACCCGCGACACGCAGCGCAGAAGCCGATCGCTCAACCACCGCGCCAACCGTGCCGTCAAATGTATTTAGGGAATCAGCTAATTAATTCGCTTTTCCGTAAATGTTTGGGCAGGCATTCATGGAGATCAAATAATCGGCCCTGTTTTTATCAACGGAAACCTGAATGCAAAAAAGTTTCTAGATCTTCTTAACGCACCAATTACAGAATATTTAGAATAATTGTCTGTGGTAGCATACAGGCGGGTATGTTTCCAGTCAGATGGAGCTCCCTCACACTCTGGACTCCTCGCGGGAGAGCGGCTTACACCCAGTTCGGCGAACAATGGATTGGGTGGTTTGGCCCTAGCAGGTGGCCAGCTAGGTCGCCCGACCTCACTCCTCTCGACTTCTTTTTATGGGGCTAAGAACTAAGCCTTAATAAATTCAAATCATTTATTAAACGTAAGTTGTGCCAGAAAGCTTTTTATACAGTCAAAGACTATATTGAGGACAAAAAGGCTTGGGACTGACCTGCTCCAATTTTTGCATACTGTTTTTTTTTTTTGTACCTAACTTTTGTTTTATTTTATATACACTTTGACATTTCATGATTATTAAATACACAATGACATGAATATTTACTTTGTATAATATTATTATTATTTTAATTTCGTGTGAGGACTAAGTGGGTAATATTTTTATATATTTTGTCTATCTCAGTTATTTCTTTAATTTTTTATATCTGGCAGTTTGAGTACTGACAGCGGCCTACCCAAATGTCCTTTCTTTGGTATTGTTCGTCGAATAGTTGAGCTCCTTACGTTTTGAGTTGAGCTGCACGATTAATGACAAATGCGTGCACTGACTGGACAGGCCCACTCAAATCTGTATGGTTCTTTCCTCAAAAGACCATTTCGGACACCTACCTACATGGTCCTCATATGATCTGTAAAGTAAACAATGACATGAATACTTACCTAGGTATTATTTTATTGTTATTATTGGGAATGTTAAGACTATGTGGGTCATTTTATTTTTATTATTTTCATTATCTCAATTAGTTTTAATCGTAATCTTGGTCTGGCGGTTTGAGTAATTATGCGGCCTACCCAATGTCCTTTCTTTGGTATTGTTCGTCGAATCGTTGAGCTCCTTATGTTTTGAGTTGAGCTGTATGATTACTGACAAATGCGTGCACTGACTGGACAGGCCCACTCAATCTGTGTGGTTCTTTCCTCAAAAGACCATTTCAGACATCAATCCACATGGTCTTAACATGATCTGACCAAGATTATGTCTGGACTTTAAAAGAGACTGTGACCTCTGAGTTTGTTTCGGCTTTTCTTCTCAGAGTAGTCAGATAGGAAATGCCGACCTCATCTAGTTTAAAAAAATGTTTGACGTGTAAAAGTGTTTGTACAAACCCACTTACAGAAATAAAAATCATTTATCATTTACTGCATCTATTTTGATATTTATTTTGTTTTAAAATTTCACTTTTTTAAGGACCATGGGGGATTTTGTATGAACTGCGTCCCCACCGTTCCAACAGTCATGGAATACGTGTCAATTTGTTCATTGGGACCCAAAAAGCCTTAAGTACCTGTATAAGTTGCAAAAACCATGGGTTACCTTTATACTAAAAAATCTTTTTGACAAAAATTAATTAATTTTAAACAAAAATCATTTTTGCATAAACAAAAAAGCATATTTAATAAATGACGATCCTAAAAACACTTACGAGTATCAAACTTAACATCATTGAGTATATATAATAGCAGTGTTTAAACACCACAATCCGAATTCATTGACTTAGCCTAACCATCGCGCTTTTTTATAAATAGTAAAGCAGCCGTTGTCAAGAAAATAATAAAATTTCTGATTTTAGTCTTATCCGAAGGAAAGAAAAGAAAGAAAACACGTTTATCAACAGTAAACATGACGCAAAAAAGAACAAATACCCAAAACAAAGAAAAGGTTGTGGGAAACATGCGTCACATCCACACAAAACAGCTATCGCTCAGCATAATGCTGCGACCCTATGCAAGACAGCGCAAAAAAATTATAAAATTATTTTAAATGTGATAGAATATATTAAACAAATTTAAAAATAAAAGTAAAATGAAAAATAAAAAGACAAACTTAGCTACCACCATAGAATATCATCCTCAATATTTATTTACGTTTTATGTTGTGGCAACATTTAAAAACATCTTATTGACATACACCCAACATTCACCGAAGAAATTATATATTGCCAATGATGTAATGAGTTACTGTTATTTAAAAGTTATGTGCCAGTGCTTTATGCGATTATGAGTGAATGCCAAATGAGATGCGATGGACCCAATAAAAAGACAAGAACTTGGAAACTGGAGGGTGACCCGACATGCTAATAACTATTTATAGAGCTTTGGAGCTCCAAAAAGAGGATGGCAAGAAAAATAGAAATCATAGTCGCGAACAGAAATACAAAATAGATCAACAGAACTTAAGTAAATAATATGATTATCGGAATTTAGATTTAAATTGATTTTATTGAAATTAGATTGAAAATGGATGGTTATGAAAATAAAAATCTAAAGTAGTCTATTTCAGTAAATCTATTTCAGTGATCCTTGTTGTGTCAAAGATGAGTTCATGTCAATTCAACTAAAAGGAGATGGAAAACGGTGGGCCCAAATATAATAAGTTGAGATATGATCTAAAAAATTTGTCATATTTTTTTATCTTACAATTTGTTATCACCCGAATTCTCAATCGGGAAGCGGAGAAATATGAGAAAGATAGTTTTCGTGAGAGTAATCGATTACACAGTTACGAAAATAAAACCTTTGCTCTAAATAATTAACTCAAAGTAATTAAATGTGCTTTAGATACTTATAAGCTATATAGTGCATATAATTACAGTCATATTAATTGATAAAATATCAATTAATAACTGAAAAACCAATATTCATGATTATCGATTTCATATAGATTAAAATCAGTCTTCTATTTTTAGTCTATATGGGTTACTGGCTTAACAGCTGACTGACATTGACACTAGACAGTTGCCGACTGCTCTTGTTTACTCTTCACTCGTTTCGTGTTTCCCGATGCGTTTTGAGTGCTTTCCCGATTATTCTTTGTTTTTCACGACTACTGCTTTGTATTTTACGGAGTCCGACCCTACCTACCGTGTACGACCCTTGCTTTCACACTGGACACCGAAGATCACTCACACGTTTGACTTGGAATTATTATTTTGGATTTTACCGCCGGCCCGTGGATTGGTTTTTGTTGAAACTATGGATTGCTGTGTGAATTGTGGGATAACAACTATTCACTGCAATACACTGCCTTACACGATGAAACAATTCTGTCAGTCTTTCGGCAACGGCTTGCACCTCAGTCTGTAAGTAAATATAAGCTCATCTAACCAGCTACCGTGGTGGCAGGTTAAAATACATATAATTAGAAGGCAAATGGATAGTGTTTACATATATGGCAAAGAATTATTGATTTATCAAATAATGTTATAATACCCTAATACACAGTAGTTAATTAGGTGTGGTTTATATAGCTAAAGATTAAAAAAAATCCATTTTTAGGTAAACAGTAGTGACTATGTTTGTCAAGCTTGCTGGGACTTGGCTCAAAGCCCACATGTCGATGACCAAAGATGACCACTAGGCCACCATAATGTTTGTCTCCACTGCGGACGCTCTCTTGCATCTCAAACCCATCACCTACTTCAGACCAACACAATCCGTGAATCAAGAATTTATAATGTTATACAAGAGTGGATTATACCCCGAACTGTAAGTTTAATCAAATAACAATGTGGTTTACTGCAAGTTAAAAATATATCTATTTTAAAAACTTAGACCTGTTCCATAACATTTGTGTGTCTGTTACTTTGTATATTGCAACCCAATCAAAGTAAATCTAATTCACGTCAAGTGAAAACATTTTTCACAAGCCATACCACATTTATTTTACATTTATTTATTAATAGTTTTGTGGAATGAAAATGCAGGAGAATAAATTATTACCCAAAATCTAAACACAAACAGCTTATATAATTCATTCATGATAGGGAATTAACAACAAATTCATTATTATCTAAATAAATTCCAATCTTGATTATGTATGTTTGTTGCAGATTCAAGCAGCAAGTGAAATATGTCATACTTGTTGGGTGGCTGCAGACAGACCTGCCGTCCATATGGTCACACGCCCATTAACTTCATCCCAAAAAGACTTTCCTCAAGATATACAACCACAGGCACAAGATCTTCCTACTTTGTCTCCAAATGAAGGCAGTAGAAGCAACCAACCGGAACCTTCTATTATTTTGCCAGAACACGAGAGCTATTGAAACGGCTATAGTAATGCATTAATATAATTGCATTGTAGGGAGACGAGCTGTTGGCTGCTGCGCTCATATAATGTGCATTATATGGTACCTTAGCTGGGCTAAGTACCAGGCTCATATAGTAGCCCTGCACAATTCCTAGACGACATTTTAATTATAATAGAAGACGAATAAAACACTATATTAAATGATATTTTTTTTATTTTAGACATCCTCTCCATTACTTCATACCTGTTTATTACCTGACTTGAAGTCATTGACGTTCATTCATATGATTTTTCAAACATTTTCTACTAAATATAATAACTATTAGTGCATAAGAACATATTTTGCACTTCAGGAATCAGCTGTTGGTTAAAGATTGTAACATTACCTCACTTTTACTTAATCGCTGATATGTCTGTTCTCATATTGACAAAATCTGCAGAATTTTCAGTAAAAGTTGGTTAATATTTTATATAAGCTATTAACTGACACCACTTTCATCTTTTTACACCTAGGCCCAAAATTGTGTGTAATCGTTTCAGTCTCCGTAAAGATACTTTTCTTGTCATAATTTCGATTTGGAATTTCCCTGCAATAAAAGTATTGTTCATGATATCTTTGTAAATATCAAAATGTAAAAAGAAATTCTAAGATGTATCCCAAACCGAATGACGAATTTGACATAACAAAAATACGTCCAATTTTACCGACTAATGGCTTGGGCATCGACTCAGCCCAAGTTAATAAAGCTATTTTTTTCTCGGTCTGAGTTTCACACTAGTAGGTACACTAAGTATTTTTTGGAGAAATTAGTATTTACCTACCTATGAAGCTTTGCTTGCTCTGTTTCTTAAGACCATGTGCGTGCGAACATGGATGGCGAAAACGGCGCCGAAAAAATCGCGGCGAGATTTTTTCGCGCACTGCATTTACAACTATCGGTGTTGAACCGAGCATTGAGAATCCAACAGTGTGCTACCCAGCGCGTCGACTAAACACTTTTGGATTTTCAACTCTCGGTGCTAAGCAGTGCGTTGAAGATCCAATGCGCGAAACACCCCGCCGCGTTTTTTACGGCGTAGGTAAGTATCTCAAGGAGACTTAGGGCCTAGACAAAGTAACATTCGTAACATTCGATTAGCGATGACGCTAGTAGAAAAGCCAAAAAATGTATTTACATAAGCTATTGAAACGTCACGTGATCATAGGTCATATCATATTTCATTGATTATTTATTGTCACTAAACATATAATCAAAGGTCACAGCGTAGTATCTTATTGAACCGATAGCGGATAAAATAAATGGACAGTCGTTTTGTGATTACAACAGTATCAAAATAGTTATGCTTGTTGTTTGCTTTAAAATAAGTAAATATCATAAATAACTGTTGAAAGTTTTTTTTTGCAAGTTTCTTTACGCATAACATGACTTTGAGAGTGAGGGTAAAGGGAGTGCACCTGTGTCTGCTCGCACACTTGTGTGCTTTACTATATTGTGACCAAAATCGGTAAGAACCAGGAAGACAATATTGTTATTATATTTTTGATGGACAATACCCCTGATATGATGAATATTGATGCCTCAATAATCAGTTTGTCTAAGTTGAGTAGAAAGTACCTATATAATAATGGCTGGATAGTGTAAATGATATTTATATTCAATAAATTGGCTCTAGCACATATAAACCCATTCTGTATCGAACTTAGTGCAAAAACATTTCGTATTGTGTCGTATTTACTTTTCTTGCAAGGATATAAATAAATGACTTCTTGCCGCTAGAATACGGTTGATTATCATCTTATGTACGGTACTACAGATAAAAAGCCAAATCATATAAATGAGAGTGCTTGGTGTGGATCTTTGACAATCCTACTACTATAATTGTATTTTTCGTTATTCGTTTAGTCTATAATATAATAGTATATAAAAATATAAATCGAAACGTGATAAAGGTGACCACAACCTTTATCACGTTTCGATTCCAATTTTTTTAAATAGATGAATCAATAATAACAATGATATTAGCAGTATTTATGAAATGAGAATATAACAAAATAAATGTTTATTCAATATTCTAGTTTTTCATTTTTATTATTCATAGCTCAGAATGATATTTTGTCTTTTATTTTGCATAATACTTTTATTATTTGACTTATGAATACAAGTGACTGCATTAATTTTTAAGTTTAGTGAAAGGAATCAGTACATAAATAAGAGACCAAGGGAATTAATAAACTTAAACAGGCGCACGATGCTCTCTGCCTGTTAAAAACACTCTCTTTCGAGCCTACTGTACTGCTTTTTACACGTGCAGCCTGTGGGCTAGATATACGCGAAAATCATACAGTGCTCTCCGCGTTCAATACAAAAATGCCTTTAGGATACTAGTGGGTCTGCCCCGTTTCTGTAGTGCGTCAGGAATGTTTGCGGGTGCGCATGTAGATTGCTTTTACGCAACAATGCGTAAAAGGTGTGCTTCCCTGGTGCGCAGGGTGTGGGACAGCTCCAACAGTGTCTTAAGCATGGTTGCAAGTCGATGGGACTGTTTATACGTGGGTCACTGTTGTGCAGTCTCTCATGGGATGTCGCAACAGTGACCAACCGTTACCCTTGTTTTTATATTTATGTATTTTATTTTTACATTCCTTGTTTTTGTTTAGTGTCTGTGCTTACTAACATAGTCGTAGGTATTTACTAATAATACTGTTGAGTCTTGGTTACTCCAATAAAGAAAATTCTATTCTATTCTATGAAATTAATAAAGACAATAATAATTAATGTCTCTATAACTTATATTAACACGTCGTCGGCCGGTGTCCCTCAAAGACCGCGTGCGATGACGATGTATAGGTACCATTAGATATCTATTCAAAAACACCGACAATATGTAGGTGTATTTTCAACATTGGTTTACAAAAGTATTTAGGAAAGTATGTTTGACTTATCTGATAGATTTTCTCTACAAGGCCTAGATCTCAAAATACTATCGATTCCCCAAAGTACTCGTAGTCAACCAAGACCCTTAAACGTCGCGTAAAGTTCAAATAATATGATTTATTCTAAACGGTAACGTTTGACCTTCTGGTAAGAATTCCGAGTGATTTTGATTGACTATTAGTTTGATCGACTTTGGTGTGGTTTTTCGGTTTCGGTTCAGTTGGAAGGCGCCACTCCGAAGCTTGTTTACTAGTCTGCTTGTCAAACTCGTAACCCCTCGTATTGTCACCAGTAACAATGCGTTTCATGAACGTTGGGTCCTAATTGACTCGTTGTAGCATGTCCTCAGCGACTCGTATTTTAAAACTAGGTATTTTGGGACAATCAGAGTGGCGTCTATCAATTATCTAAATCAATTGTGCCAAACTAACAATAAAAAAAAACAAAGGGGAATGCCCACCGACCATTGAGACTTCGGCCACGAGTGCACACATTTTAAAGTATATGGATAGGATAATATGCAATTTCAACAATTTCAATTGCAAGGTCAAGGAGTTGGTTTAAAAAGTTGAAAAAATAGTTTACAATCTTGACTGACATAATTGTTATATAATCATTGAATAAACAAGTTAGGGTTAAAGAATCGTCGGAATCCATTAAATAAGCTTATTTAATAGTTAGAATAATTAATCCGCATTAAAATAAACTTAGTGAGGCAAATGCAAACAATGAAAGTAAATTCTGTAGGATTTTGTGATTTGACACTTAACTGTGTCTTGACTTGACAGCCGATCGGCGTAACTCAATGTTTCCACACACAAAAAAAACGATATCGATATTTTATTCGAATCACAAAACAATATAAAATCATAATCACCGCTGAAGTTAATTCACTTGAAGAGAAATGAGGAACAGGGTTTAAAGTTCACTCATACTCTTGGAAAAGGGAGGATCCTCCGACCAGATGGATGTCGTATCTGGTGGGCAACTGCCCGAAGATTGATGTCGGGAAGTTGTATATATGCTAGCTGCGCGGTAAACTCTGATTGCGGGTTGCAGGATTTGTGTCATTGTGTGACGTTAGTGTAATGCTTTGTTCGCATGTGGCGGTATAGATGCCGCCACACACTTGTTCATTTAATATCAAAAATAAAAACATAACACAATATATGTTATAACAGATCGTATACATACAAGCATTACTGATGTGATATTATTAATGAAAAAATCCATGAAAACATAATCGGTTTTTTCGTGAATGAAATTGATAAGTGTTGGCAACACTACTACTTCTTGGGCATAACTTTGGATGCCAAGCTTCAATGGGGCCTCCTTATAGATAAATTGTCAAAAAAACTAAGCTCTGCAGCATACGCCTTTGACTTTCGCTTTGATTCTTTTGAGGGGAAATGCCGACGATATTTAAACAATTTTTGTTTTACAAAAAAGGGTAATTCGTTCAATTTATAAATTAAGTCCCAGACACTTCCTCAGAGACAAATTTAAAGAGATTAATGTAATGACTGTGCCTTCTCAGTATATTTATGAAAATATTTTTTATGCACATAAATATATTCATAACATAAATACTAGGAACAAACACAAATTTGTTGTTCCCACTACCAGGCTCAAGAAATAGGAAGCTCGTTTAAATGTCAATGTACACGTTTTTATAATAAACTTCCTAGCCACATTCTAGAACTAAGCCTCAAGAAGTCAAGAATTAATAAATTCAAATCTTATATAAAGCGGAAATTATGTCAGATGGAAATAATGCCTTATATACTGTCAAAGGCTAAATTGAGGACAAGATGGGTTGGGATTGAGCTGCTCCAATAAGTTTACACGGATATTGTTGATGTTTAATTTGCTGTTTAACTTTTATTTTAGATTTTTTCTATATTCGTACCTTTTTAGATAAACAATCACATGTATATACTTACTCTTTTAAGTATAATATTGTTTAAATTTTTGTGAATGAGAGGACTATGTGGGTCATTGTATTTTTCTTTTTTTTCTTTTAACGATGGTCTGACTGTTTGAGTACTTTACGCGGCCTACCCAAATGTCCTTTCTTTTGTATTGTTCGTCGAATCGTTGAGCTCCTTAGTTCTGAGTTGAGCTGCACGATGATTGACAAATGCGTGCACTGAATGGACAGGTCCACTCAATAACGCGTGGTTCTTTCCTCAAAAGATCATTTCAGACACCAGTCTACAGTGTCCTCTTAAGATATGACCAAGATTTTATTCGGATTTTTATTTACACTTTTTGACATTGATGGACTTTATGGATACAATGACATGTTAATTTACTTTGTAAAGTATTATATCGTTTTAATTATTGTGAATGTGAAGACATTGTGGATTTTTTAAATTAGTTTTAATCATGGTCTGGCAGTTTGAGTAATTTATGCGGCCTACCCAAATGTCCTTTCTTTGGTAATGTTCGTCGAATCGTTTAGCTCCTTTAGTTCTGTGTTGAGGTGCATGACAACTGACAAATGCGTGCACTGACTGAACAGGACCACTCATTCTGTGTGGTTCTTTCCTCAAAATATCATTTCAGACGTCAACCCACATGGTCTTCACATGAACTGACCAAGATTATGTGTTTAAAAGAGACTGTGACCTCTGAGTTTGTTTCGGCCTTTTTTCTCAGAGCAGTCAGATAGGAAACGCCGATCTCATCTAGTTTTGAAAATATGATTGACGTGTAAATGGGTTTCTTATAAACCTATTTACAGAGCCTATTTACCGAGTTTAATAATATTTTTAAGAAGAACACTAAAAGTATCAGTCCTAAGTTTTTATTTAGTGACTGGGCAACTAAAGGACTTAGGAAAAGTAGGGAAAAACTTTTCGAGCAGTATGGCCTTAAGCCTTATATTAACACGAAAACTTTTTATAAGCATGTTGCTTCTTACTCAAAAAAATTTAAGAACACTTGTAAGGCAGCTAAAGCCTTATACATTAGCAACAAGGTAAAATCAGCAGACAATAAAATAAAAACGGTTTGGAAAATTATCAATAATGAAACGAACACGATCAAAAAGCAAAATTCTGAATACACTGGAGACGTCACGTGGTCTCATTTGCGATAACAAAACAGTTGCTCAGGAATTTGTGAATTTCTTTACCAGTGTCCAACTAAAAACCACAGAAATCTTAAATTCTTCGCCCTCGATTGCTTTTGATTTAATGAGGGCGAATGTTTTAGCCTGCCCGATTGAATTTAACTTTAAGCATATTAACCCCTTAACAGTAATAAAATCTTTTAAGCAAATCAAGATCAAATTGACCGAAGATCTTTGGGGAATGTCTATTAAAGTCTGTACCTCCATAATTGAAACTATAGCACCTTACTTATACTTAATATTTAATTTGTGTGTGGATCAAGGAGTCTTCCCGAATTTAAATACAGTAAGGTAATACCACTTTTCAAATCCGGGGACAGTAAAGACACTAATAATTATAGACCTGTGTCCGTGCTGCCGGTTTTCAGCAAGGTTTTTGAAAAGATAATGCTTAATCAGATGCTCAATCACTTTAATACTAATAAAATCATTCACGAGCAACAGTATGGTTTCACCAAAGGGCGTTGTACGACCGACGCTGGTGTTACCTTATTAAAACATATTTTTAACTCGTGGGAAGAGGCTCAAGACGCCATAGGAATCTTTTGTGACCTCTCCAAGGCATTTGATTGCGTCGATCACGAAACCCTGCTTTTGAAACTTGAGCATTACGGACTTGGAAAACTTGCGCTCAGTTTAATAAAATCTTATTTAAATGATAGACAACAGCAAGTTCAAATAAATAGTGTCAATTCCCTTGGTTTAAAAGTAAAAATGGGTGTTCCACAAGGCTCGATATTGGGTCCTTTCCTCTTTTTAGTATATATTAATGACCTACTTCATTTATTAATAAATCAACCACAAATGGTGTTATTTGCTGACGATACTTCCTCAATTTTTAAGGTAGATAGACGTGCTTCAAATTTTAACGACGTAAATAACGCCCTACTGCTGGTCCAAAATTGGTTCACTGCTAATAATTTAGTACTAAATGGAAATAAAACTAAGTGTATAAGATTTTCTTTTCCAAACGTCAAGAGTAGTGATTTTGAGATAGTATTGAATCAAGATAAACTAGAATTCGTCGATAAAACGGTTTTCTTGGGGATCACGCTCGACTCAAGGCTACAATGGGGTCCTCATTTAACATCTCTAGCAGGGCGGCTAAGTTCAGCAGCTTACGCTGTCAGAAAAATCCGTCAACTTACTGATGTAGATACCGCGAAGCTGGTCTATTTTAGTTACTTTCATAGTATCATGTCTTACGGTATTTTACTTTGG
Organism: Dasypolia templi; assembly: GCA_963555695.1. Taxonomy (NCBI): domain Eukaryota; kingdom Metazoa; phylum Arthropoda; class Insecta; order Lepidoptera; family Noctuidae; genus Dasypolia; species Dasypolia templi. The sequence continues at coordinate 2,673,259 of OY743156.1, forward strand.
GGACGGGCTGCAGACATCGAGTATATTTTTATTCTGCAGAAAAGTGCCATCAGAGCCATATATAATCTCCGCAGGCGCGATTCTCTAAGGGAATTGTTTAAGGATATTAACATCATGACTGTACCTTGTCAATACATCTATGAAAACATCATGTACGTAAGAAAAAAATTATATCTTTACAGTTAAAGAGGTGAAAGACATAATTATAGTACTAGAAATCGGGACCTATTAGTTCAACCAGGTTTCAGACTGGCTAAAGTAGACTCAACTTTCATGGGGTACTGTCTAAAACCTTATAATAAAATACCTCCCCACATACTTCAACTGAATGAGACAAAATTCAAATCCTTTGTCAAACGCACACTATGCAGGCAGGCGTATTATAGGTTAGGGGATTACATAACTGATTAAAATACCTGGCTTAATGCTGGTCCTGCTCCACACCACAACTAATTAATTGACATTTGAAACACTTGAAGCTGAACTGAAGATTGTAAGAATATATTTGCTTTAAATAAACTCAATCTCCTTTTTATTATATAGATGCATTGCACAGATGTGAGTACTTTGTACTACAGATCTACCATTTACCGGGTAATGTCATAGATTGACTTGAATGTGTCTCGCTGACGGTGGTGCGTGTGTCGGATCATTTAGCTCCCTTCAAAATGGTTGAGCTGAATGGTGCTGATCCATGCATCATGTTCGTGAACGGGCGCCGTCAGTTGGGACTGGTCATCTCATATCATAAACAAAATCTTACACGAACAGCTATATGGTTTCACCAAAGGTCGTTGCACGACTGATGCTGGTGTCACTTTTCTAAAACACATATTTACAGCGTGGGAGGAGGCCCAAGATGCCATAGAAATTTTCTGTGACCTCTCCAAGGCATTTGATTGCGTTAATCACGAAACCTTGCTCCTAAAACTGGAGCATTACGGACTAGGTAAACCTGCGCTAAGTTTAGTTAGATCTTATTTACAAGATAGACGGCAAAAAGTTCAAATTAATGGTGTCAATTCACTTGGATTAAAAGTAAAATTGGGTGTTCCACAAGGCTCGATATTAGGTCCTTTCCTCTTTTGAGTATATATTAATGATCTACCCCATTTATAAAAAAAACAACCACAAATGGTGTTATTTGCTGATGATACTTCTTTAATTTTTAAGATAAGTAGACGTTCATTAAATCTTGACGACGTAAATAACGCACTGCTGCAGGTACAAAATTGGTTTACTGCTAATAATTTAGTATTAAATGGGAAAAAAACAAAATGCATAAGGTTTGCTTTGCCGAATGTTAAAAGTACTGATTGTGACATAGTATTGAATCAAGAGAAACTAGACTTCGTTGATAAAACGGTTTTCTTGGGGATCACGCTCGACTCGAGGCTGCAATGGGGTCCCCATTTAACATCTCTTGCAGGACGGCTAAGTTCAGCAGCATATGCTGTAAGAAAAATCCGTCAGTTTACTAATGTAGATACCGCGAGGCTGGTCTATTTCAGTTACTTTCATAGTATCATGTCTTACGGTATCTTATTATGGGGACGCGCTGCAGACATCGAGTCTATTTTTATTCTGCAAAAAAGAGCCATTAGAGCAATATATGACCTCCGCAGGCGCGATTCTTTAAGGGAATTGTTTAAAGATATTAACATCATGACCGTACCTTGTCAATATATATATGAAAACATCATGTACGTAAGGAAAAACTTAAATCTGTTCAGTAAAAGAGGTGAGAGACACAACTATGGGACTAGAAATAGGGACCAATTGGTTCAACCGGGTTTCAGGCTGGCTAAAGTAGATTCATCCTTCAAGGGGTACTGTTTAAAATGTTATAATAAAATACCTCCCCACATACTCCAACTGAACGAAACGAAGTTCAAAACCTGTATCAAACGCACACTATGCAGCCAAGCATATTATAAGTTGGAGGATTACATCTCTGACAAAAATGCTTGGCTCAACGCTGGTTCTGCTCCACAAGGGCGCCTAAACAATTGAAAAGCATTCGGAAATATTGTTGGAGCTGCTGAAGATTGTAAAAACTGTCTTTGCACTGTATAAATTCAATCTTTTAGTATTGTATAATTGCAAAGCACACGTGTGAGCACTATGTGGTACCTACTATAAAGCTACCCTATACTGGGCACTTCTGTCATTGACTTGAATGTGCCCTGGCGGCTGAGAGTATGTCACGCTCACTCTAATGTCTCCCTGGTGGTGGCGTATGTGTTGGATCATTAAGTTCCCTTCAAAATGGTTGAGCTGAATGGTGCTGATCCATACGTCATGTTCGTGAACGGGCGCCGTCAGTGGGGACTGGTCATCTCTTGGCTGCCACGGCTTTTTGTTATTTTTTTTTTTTAATTTTTCTTTTCCGATTTTTAGGTTTTTTATTACGGGTCTTTCTACATCGTTCTCACATGTTTAATTTCAACAAGACTGATGTAACAAATTTTCTGTAACCATATTATTTAAAAGAGTGTCCATGGAGTTTCTTGCCCGTTCTTCTCCATAGGTACCTACTTCGCTTTGGAATGGGCAACTAGCTTCATATTTCTGACTGACCGACCCCTTGACAATTCAAAAGTGCCTGTAATGGGTTTATTTGAAATAAATGCTTTGAGTTTGAGTTGAGTTTGAGTTCTCTTAGCTGCCACGGCATATTTTAATAATTAATTTGCAGGATTGTTTTTAATTATGATTTGCTGCACTCTGGACGCTTTTAACGTGTACGGTTTTTGTACATCGTTCTCACTTATAGTGTCAACATTAATCGATGTAACTAATATATTTGTAACAACAATATTATTTAAAAGAGTGTCCATGAAGTTTCTTGCAAGTTCTTCTCCATAGTGACCTACTGCGCTTTGGAATGGGCAACTAGCTTCATATTTCTGACTGACCGATTCCTTGACAATTCAAAAGTGCCTGTAAATGGTTTAATTGAAATAAATGATTTGAGTTTGAGTGTGAGTTTTTGAGTTTGAGTTTGAGAAAATAAATCATTTATCATTTATCATTATCAGATTTTTTAACAAGAAGACCAAATTCATGCGCTTCTTCATTCAGAATTGGATCAGTGTAATCTTTATCTTTAGTTTTTATATAACTGTAATCACTTATAGATTGGAGTTTTTTCTTCGCGTATTAATGAAATAACAAATGACACTACACGTTTTGAAAGTAACTGCTAGTTGCTAGTTGATGTTGTTGTTGTTGTTGTTGAGTTAGTTGATGTATGATAATTTATTTTAGATGTAATTTTATAAGCCTTTTTTGAATTATGTAGTGTGAGATTTACTTAAAGATAACCGGCTTTAATGGTAGGTTGTTAGGATATAATGTATTTTACAGTGCTCTAAGAGTAGGTCTTTGGGAATTCGACCTTTAAATGGGAGTCTCGCTCACTCGGACCATATAGTTCCCCGTTCCAACTCCAAGCCACTCGAACATTTAAGTTTAAATAATATTGAAGAATTTGCGCTGTTTAAAGTTTTCTGCACATGCAGCAGCCGCCCCAGCACAGCCCGCCGCAAGGAAGATGAGATGGGTTTTGACACATGTTGCATCCAACACCAAAGGCCGACTTAAAAAAATACCAGTCAGTGCTGTGGACAGAGAACAGGAACGTTAGAAAAAGTAAGCTACTACTAGTAACTTTACGGATGCCGAGACCACCAAAACGGATGGGTAGTGTTAAGGAATAAACAAACTACGTTTTATAGGAATAAAACTGTGTACCATGTATTAAGATTTTTTAAATTATCGTTTGCACTTGTTACAATAATTTACGTTCTGCGCGACCGGTGGTTTACGGAGTGTCTGTCGGCGCGGCCGGCCGCGTGGCCCCTCGTCTCTTTAAATTTTCTCGCCCTAGTGCCGGACGCGTACAGATTATCGGTCATCCAAAACCATATTTAAATTGGATGTTAGTATGCTATGAATGATTTGGTCAATTTTGTCTAAGAGCTGTGGCTGCTTCCATTGTTTTGAAATTAATTGGATGTACAATCTTAAGGCGCTGTGGCTGCTCGATTGGTTCTCAATTCCTATACAAAACAAATAGTAGTATGATCTTAAATCCAGTTTTAAAACATAATCATTGAGACTTGTATTCTAGAACTATGTGCGAGTATGAATTACGACTCAAATTCAAAATGACGGAGACACTGATCTAAACATAAATATCCAATAAATTATGGTCTTGTAATTTATTCTTGATACCAAGTGAAGTGTTCTAGAATGTGGGCTTAATATTAGTAACCGAACAATTCGTTTTCTGTCCTGATGTATTTTATAGTGAACAAGCGTAGACAATTTGTCATACGCGTCGTATTACACCTTTTTACTATATTAATACAAACTAGTTTTAAGTGATTAAAGTATCATCGACTGTTTTATTATCAGTTCAAGTTTAGATAACTGCTGGAAACAATGTCTACAGGCTTGCCGAACACAAGTGTGATCAGGGAAAATCGACCAAAAATTATTAAGAGGAACTTGATTGACAGAGACGTTCAGTCGATTCTACTGCCTTTGAATCTGATGCAAAACATAATGTTCTGCCCAAAATATCGTATCAAAAACAATTGTATACGTCCAATTGGCCTGTTACATAATTTTGTGTCGTTGGTCGGAACTTGCATATTTATTTATGCAAATTTTCATCGTCTTTATATTCTATATAATCTTAAAGTGAAAGAGAATTTTTTTTTTCTACAGTATCAGCTCGCTTTGTTTGATTGTAGCTACTATAGTCTCGGTCTTGCCATGAACTTCATCAGTGGCGTTTTAAAAACGAACAGATACATTTCATTCGTCTTAGTTTTTCAAAACATTCACAGATTCCTTAATGATAGAACAACATCCAAGTGCTTAACTTTTTGGAACTGGTTCAATATTATTGCGGCTGGTAGTTTTTTTGCCATCATTTTTATCAGTAGCAGTTTAAAGCTAGGTTTGCCTTACTTTTATATTTTGAGTTCTTACTCCGTGGTTAGTTTTGATTTCAACTACATTTATTCCATTCGGCTACTGAAACTTTTGGAAGACAATGTCAATTTATGGAATACTCATGCAATGAATTTGCAAGGAACTGAAGATGCGGATGAAATCAAACGAATGTTTTATGCATACGTTGATATATTAGAATGTTTTGATATCTACAAAGCGTGTTTTCAAAATATAGTAAGTACAGTAGTATTGCTAAGGTTTTACTCGTAAAAAATGCATGGTCAATTTAAATCTTATTTATTCCTATGCAGAAGTAACAATTGGAGTGTGATAATATATATCATGCCTTACTAAAAAACGTAATATATATGTCGCCGCGAAAGCGTCTTAATATGCGAAACTATTTACTAAAATAATTCTTATTTCATCGTAATGCGTCTGATAATGTGTATTGATTTCTGTAAGATTGACGCCATCTATTGGCCAGTTTGTGAAATCGAACTCGCTGAGTATGCTGGAAGACTAATCAGTTAAAACTATATATTAATGTTATATATTAATGTTTACTAATGAATACCTGTTCTGATAATATATATCATGCCTTACTAAAAAACGTAATATATATGTCGCCGCGAAAGCGTCTTAATATGCGAAACTATTTACTAAAATAATTCTTATTTCATCGTAATGCGTCTGATAATGTGTATTGATTTCTGTAAGATTGACGCCATCTATTGGCCAGTTTGTGAAATCGAACTCGCTGAGTATGCTGGAAGACTAATCAGTTAAAACTATATATTAATGTTCCCTATTAATTTTATTTATCGGCTAAAATTAAAATGGAACGTTCATTTTAAAGTCTTAGGGTTTTTATTCATTTTAACAGTTTGGTCTTTTGACACAGTATTTTTTATGATACACTTTTTTTTGTGTGGGTAATCATCAATTGACTTCTCCCGCTCACCCAGAGCGGGAGCGGGAGGGTGTGTCAGACTTTTACTGACTAAAACCCACCCGTGTTCTTTCAGTTGTCTGTGCCAGGGTCACGGTACCCTTTCGAATTTGCCGCGACCCTGAGGCATCGGCCCTATCGGACCCCGTCATTATGTGCTGACATCTCGTTGAGGCTGAAGAGATATGAGTAACAGGGTTTAAAGTTCACTCATACTCTTTAGAAAACGGAGGATCCTCAGAGCAGATGAATGTCGTATGTGGTGGGCAAATGCCCGACGATTGGTGTCGGGAAGTTGTATATATGCTAGCTGCGCGGTAAACTCTGATTCCGCAATGCAGGATTTGTGTGGCTTCAATAGCATACGAAGCATAAGGCTCTCTTCCTCACGCACTCCACCTCCTCATTCGCAAGCACGACTGCTTCGCAGAAGGAGGTGACGGTTTTCCATTCCCTGTCGCTCCGTACCATGGCTTGGACCAGGGCCGGACGCGAGAGATCGCCGCCGCTTATCACAACCATGTCCGGTGAGGACCTGTGTCATGCAGAAGGTAAGGACGCCGTGGCGCCTCTCCAACTACTCCTCAAAGAGGGGACTTACCGCCGCTATTGTGGCGTGCCCAGCACTTGGTTGCGACAATCGCACTCTCCATGTCGCCATGAGATCCAACCGGAGCTCTGTCCATTATACCGTGATTTCTCGCGGCAGCGGAGTTACACCCCGGCGTTTTGCCTCCTCGCGCCATTCCTATACGTGCGCGAGGGTATTTGCCTCCAGACCCCATGCCGGCATTTTATGTTACACCTAATGTGCCGAAAATGGCGCGGAGTGCGATTTTTAAGATCAATTACTTGATGCAATAATTTAATACGCGAACTAAATAAATTTCAATGATATAATACACACCATAAATAAATAGATTATTTTGACCAGCAATTTACTAATGAATACCTGTTCTCTGATTAAATTACTTAAATTACAGGAAGTGTTACAAAATAGTAACAATGAAGTTGTAGGAAGTAATGAAGCTTGTATTTTAACTTTATTTCTTAAAACACGTTTGTATTTGTGAATATTAGCTGTTTTAAATATAAAAGATTTATCTGATAAACATTTAAGCATCGGTTGTAAGTTCTACTGAACTAGTGCGGATTTTACTAATGAAACTGAACGCTATAGCACATAAACTAGGTTTAAGGGCTGTCAGTGTCATTATTTTTTATGGACATGGTTTTGCATGTCAAATGTCTAACTATGTATTAGGCAACCTAATAACTGTCTTTAAGAACACTAATAATACCTATTGCAAATAAATGATTATGGTTATGGAATTTTTACACTATAGACTTCACGTTTTAGATGCGCTGAACACGTTCAGTTTCATTGGTGTAATCGGCACTTAGTAATTAGATTCTGTATTTGAATACGCTGTACGTCCACCCATCTTTGAGAAGTTGAGTGACGTGTATGATGGCGGGTGGTATCGCGATCTCCTTATAAAAAGATGTTCCTTGATCGCGATGAAAGTTGTGCTCGTGTAGTTGTGTAAAAAAAACTGTATTGCTATTCTGTAACCATCTCACCGTGAAAACTTAAAGTGAGCGTGGAGTGAGCTGACATTGACCAAGACGGGATGACACTGATAGCTCACTCCACTCAAGTCTCTCAATGAGATTTTTACGAAATCGACATTCTGAAATTGTAACTGACAATCAACAAACCTCTGTAACGTAATATTTTGATTTGTAAGAGTATCCATGGAGATTATTGCCCGTTCTTCTCCATAAGGAATCTACCTCGCTTAGGAATGGGAAAATAGCTTCACTTACTAACTCAAACTAAACAACTTGTACAGTGAAAATTCAAAACTGCCTGCAAATGCTTTAATAGAAATAAATGCTTATAGATTGTGTTAAGTACTGTGTGATTGACTACCTATCTGTCTAACATCAACGAAAGATTACGCCGTAGTCTGGTTGGAGACTACCTTCCCTACACAATGGGCCCCCCTATTGCCTCATATAAATTATTTTTAAAAAAGCGAAAAGAACACTCAATATTCTAATATAAAGTGATTGCTTTATCAATTTCAGATACTTTACCATACCGTTGAAGTTTTCATTCACTTCTTGGTTTATTTTCAAGTAACACTTGAAATTATAAAAGGTGTCACGAAAAATGATTTCGTAAGTATGTAATAAATTGTGTGTTGCACTTCTTTTGTTTCACACTGATACTCGTAGCTCTTTAACACGTTTGAGATGTGCTAAACGCGTTCAGTTTTATCGGTGAAATCGGCACTAAGGGCGGATTCCAATAACGAAACTGAACGCAATAAGCACGTAGTCTAGGTTTAAGGGCTGTCAGGCACGAGTTACAATGTTGTTGTTGTCCCGTGCAGTTTTCTACTCTCTTGCGCCAGAAGTACCTACCTTAACACTTTCGTATTCGTTTTTTTTCATGCTTTTGTTTCTGTTTTAATGCAATAAACTAGTACGTGAGTTGAGTATGCAGTTCGTGATAAATAAAAGAATGTGTTTCACTAAATAAAATGATTTAAGAGCAGCATTATCAACACCAGCTCTGTACCCACGTGGTGGAATACGGCCCACTCCCACTCACAGAGAGAAGGCCTGTGTCCCAGTAGTTCTAGGCTGTTGGTGTAGCCTTCGCAATGTTTGTGCTTCCATCATCACACGCGGTTTCAATAGACTGTCGATTGATTTCATTTTAATCATGTGAAGAGTATCACATAATTATGTATGTGGGTGTTTACTGTACACTTGCATACTTTTAGATTTTTGTTATAGGAAAATATGGTGCTCACATTGATATATGTATATTTTTGGTTTACGAAGAATTTTACGATGCAAGTCACATTGTGTCAGTATTGTGAGAAATTCTACAGGGCTATGGAAAAGGTTCAAGATTGTTGCACTATTATTTTAAACTTGGATTGTTCAGGTATTACTTTTTTATGTAAGTAAATATACAGTAAAAGATGATGTTCAACTCTATAGGCTGATTCACGTTTGTATTAGCTAAGTAGCAAGTTCAGTCCATTGACGTCTAAACAAAAACGTCACAATAAAAAACCTCACTTCACTTTTAGACTGACGTTTGGACACATAACATGCTACTTAAACGCTACTCAAAAGTAACCCAATGCAAGCTCAGAGGCCCAATGAGGGGCCAATGTCGGTTCGCTCACGAAACAACCAATCACAAACTAGATTGAACATGATGACTGGTTTGAAACATGATACATTACTTACGTTATTTTCTCAGGTGAACAGAAAAGGATGTTCCGAAATGTACAACGATTACATCGAGCAACATTCAAAAAGATACGTCCGTGTGGTTTGTTCGACGTAGACAATGCGTTAGTATTAAAACTGATGAGTCTTCTCGTTAATTATATCGTTGTGCTGCTCTCCTATGCATTTTTGTAATCATAATCATAACTTTAACGTTTTTGCTTCTGTATATAAAGTAAAATAAACTATGTACCATTAAACATTATTCTGGAATTTGTTTTCTTTTATTATAAAGAAAATCAGGAAAAAGGTCAGGAATGTAGTTTTTTTTTATAAATTAAAAACAATCTTAAAAAAAACGATTGCTTGGGCAACAGATGAACTCATTCGTTAAGCTGCTATTATTATCTATTCCATTTTTGCTATATGGCAAGCCAAGTCGATGTCGACTATTCTGCCAATGTTTAAAGTGAATTTGAAAAAGAAGCGTGCATGATAACAAAAAATGAAGAAAAAATTACAAAACAAAAAGAAAAAACAGCAACTGAAGACAACAGTAAAATTCTTCAAAAGATGTCGCTGAACACTATGTAGATCTTGTTGGGTTAGTTCGGGACTGAAACAAACAACAACAAAAAATATATATAAATATTGTAATAATTGTTAAACATAAAATACACGCATACCATACCCACACAAACAGAGTAATTTATAATTTTATGTTATTGTGACGGGTGAAGATTATCAGCGCCACAAGCAGTTCAGGGGAGGAATATGTTAGCAAGGAGGAAAAATTTGTCGGAAGAGGGATTTTAAATTTTGGGATACGGCTATATAGATTAAGAGATGGAATGTTGTTTGGCATTTAGACTGAACCGTATCCAGCCCAACCAAAGCACCTTTGTTACATGGAATCATGAGATACATTCCATAGTCTAACACGCTACGAACGAAGGCATTATAATCTAATTTCATGGTGTAGGGCTTGAGCACCCTACCAAATACCCGCAAGTACTTTTAAATTGAAATAATTCTTTCACATTTGTGTGTGCGTAAATTTATACGATAGTTGCCAGTTAATTTTGAATCTAATATAACGCCTACAATATTTACTTTATTAACTATAGGAATATTAAAGTAAAACTTGTAGGCGAACTGAAACACGGGGAATGAGTTTTTTGCGAGAGAAAATTACTGCCGAGCTTTATTTTATTATATTTGATTGATTCAGGAAGACAAAAAATTGCGCACTAACCATGGTTAACATAAGCTTACAACCTAGGTATATCAGAATAACTAACTAGGTTATATATTCAAATTGAAAGGATGCCCATGAGTGCAAAATTACTAAATAACCATACAACTTATTAAGTCTTACTCTTATAATACAAAAATAATATATGTATGTATTTATGAAAATAGGTTAATCTTCTGCTATTTTGATCATTTTAAGTAACTCAGTGCGAATTTTGTTAGCTGACAAAGAGAATAAACCTAGTTCCGAGAAAGGGTATTTATTTGCTAAACGTCGTAGAAGTGCGCGGACTCCCGCTTTGGTGCAACAAGTCACTGCAAATAGCGGGCATCCTCGCACCCCACGCCGCATAACAGTTCTAGGTACTATTAAACACAATTTGTTTGTTAGCTCTGAGCAGTCGTACTTGTTATTACAGAGATCATACAGAAATTTAGTTTCCAGAAAAATGTGTCTATTTCCTAAAGTAAGTAATAGCCTAAGTCTGTAATAGCTGTTCTTTTTTCGGAAGCATCGATTAGCTATTCTCTATTTCAAGATTGGCTATTTATTTTTTGTACAAGGGATTCCAAACCATTATTCCAACTGAGATCGAACCAAAGATATAATAAATGAATGTACGTGCGAGTACGTTTTAAATCCATGCTGCCGCTTAATTATTGAGTTGTGTAACACTGAATAGAGCTCGTCGTGAACCAGTCGTTCAAAAAGCTAAGACAAGGCGGACAAAATAGAGATGAGTCGGTAGTTCTCAACGCTTTGTTAAGAACCTGATTTTCGGTGCAGATAGCGACAGGCCATGGCTTAAAAGCCACTGATTCAATGAATCCAGAGCGAGGCACACGGATGACGCATCGTCAACAAGGAATATATCACGTACAATGTCATCGGCATATTGTAAGATCTGACAATTGCTATTTAGGCAGGACGCGATATCAGCCGTAAACAGGCCGTTAAGTATGGGGCTTAGGACAGAGCCTTGTGGGAGTCCATACCATGTGTGACTTTTATCGAATTCCTCTCCCTGGACTTTCAGGACCAATGAGCGGGACAACAGTAGCTCACATATGCATTGTATTACCTTAGCCGAAAGACTCAGCTGTTGCAGTTTTTGCCTGACTACAGGAAGAAGTAAATTGTCATACGCAGAGGATATGTCAAGGAAAGTGGCAACAACGGGTTTATTTTTGGATAGAGCTAAGCGAATATCCGTTACTAAAATACCTACACTGTCCATTGTTCTAAGCCCTTTCCTGAAACCAAATTGATAATTCGGCAGAAAGTCTCTCGATTCGACAATCCACTCAAGACGGTTTTTTATAAGGTGCTCCAGTAATTTGGCTAGGACTGAAGATAAAGCTAATGGACTAAGACCATTCGGATCATCTGCATGTTTGACTGGTTTCAGTAATGGAATTGTTATTTGTAATTTCCACTGATCTGGGACCCAACCTTGAGTATAGCAAACATATAAAATATTTAAAAAGTAGGTTTTCGCTTTATCGCCAGAATGAGTTAAAAATGAATTAGGCAACGCCATCAATACCAGGGGCGGAGTCACGGACATGTTTGAGCATCACATTCAATTCCTCCAAAGTAAATGGTGCATCAAAAGGGTCCTCTGATACATTTTGCAGGGAAATACTGAGACATTCAGAAGGTAGTGGAACATATGGAGGAGCAATGTCTTGTCAAAAAAAAGTTCAGCTGTTTCCCTAGTGATTGGTGAAGACACTAAAGGGGAGCACCCATGTCTAAACCTATTGATGCTTTTCCAAACCTCCGAGACAGGAGTAGAGGGAGATAAGGAGGTGCAAAACTTAAGCCCAACCTGCACGTTTCTTCTTGCGAAGGTGACGTTTCGTTCTGGCATTATATATTTATATTATCTTTATTTCGGACCAGTGTAATCCCAATCTATATAGTATTAGTAACAATGACTTACAAAAACTATGCTAGTATAACTTATAAATTAAAACAACTAAAAAAGACGTGGCCCAACACACGTTGGAACGTGCCTCTGCACCCAGTGCCTTATAGAGGGACTAACCTACCCAATATTGACGCCTCTTAATCCCATGAAAATCGTCAACACGGGCTTCCGCGAACGCTGCAGAAGTGCGGAAGCCTCATCAACATCCTAAATCCATTATTATATTGTACGCGCAGGACGTTGTAGGCTCTCTGCGTATATTTCATCCACAAGCTGCACGTGTAGAAAATTTGGCAGTATGCCTTGAAAAGAGCTACTTTAACATCATTACAACAACGGGCAAACCTGCGGGCTACCATATTACATCGAACCGCCAACGCTCTCCGCTCCCGTACATAAAATGTGTGACTCTCTGTAAAGGCTTCCCGCTTAAAGTCACTGGAGTAACATTATCTAAAGAGCTAGACTTACATTTGAAAATCAAAAGCTCACTTTTCTTAGTATTGTATGTGAGTCCACGTGACGCAGCATAGAACTCACAAACAGCCTACAACTTCCTGAGCGCACTGATTGATGGACTCAGCAAGACCATGTCGTCTGCGTAGCTGAGATTATTCACAATAGTGCCATTAATTGAGCAACCGGCTTTGGTCTCGCTGAGCTCACGAATCAATTGGTCCATGTAGACATTAAACAGGGCTGGGGACGTTAACCCACCCTGTCTAACACCACATTCCAGGACATACGTGTCAGAGTGAGCTCCCGCCCACCTAACACTCTTAGCCTGAGAGCTATACCAAAACTTCAGTACGTTAATAAGCTCCTCGGGCACCTCTAGTTGCTTAAGCTTCGCCCATAGCTTGTCGTAACAAACCAAGTCAAAAGCCTTGGAGAGGTCGAGAAAAGCAGCATATACAGGCGTTTTCCGTGTAATACCTGACCGTCTGCTTAACCGCCAGGATGGCGGTCTCAGTTGATAGCGCCTTCCTAAAACCAAACTGAGCATCACTCAACTTTAAATACTCACAAAGCCGGCGCTCAAGCAGACCATCAAATACCTTTCCAATTATAGCGGCCAAAGAGATGGGCCTGTAGTTGGTTTTGTCCGCTATGTCGCCGATTTTATTTTTTATCACAGGCACCACCACGCTTTCCATAAGCTGTTCTGGTAGAATATGTATGACGAATACAAAACGCATACAACATTGCTAGAACCCGGTAAATGTGAGGTCCCGCATGTAACAGATGCTCGACGCCCATCGTGACCAGGCGACTTACCCCTCGACAAAGTTCCTACCACATGCTTCACCTCCTTAGCAGTACACCCAAGAGGAAACATCGTCGACATGCTAGGTTCATCCGTACACCGGGCATCCACGACACCACAAAGTGTTCTTTAAACATGTTGGCTATGCGTCCCACATTCGTCTCACCATCAACACTCACGGGTAGGCGTGTTCTAGGATTCATCCTACCAGTTTGTTTCCAGAAACTTTACAACCTTTTTGTTCGTGGCTCCTTACTAAGAAGTCAAATTGCCACCAAACACAAAGTTAAACGCAAAAAACTTATGTGGACGGCTAAACAACAACTGCGACCGGATTAAAAAAAATTATGGTTCCAAAATGGAAAGGTACTGGTGAAGAAATGTGAAGTCGTCAGCACTGGAAAAGACAAGATAAATAACATTCAATTTGGAGACGTCAAACAAAGTCTACTAAAAAAAAATTGATTAGTTCGAGTACGTTTTTACAAGCAAATTACATAACGCTACTGTATGAAGATCGCTGATGTTGCATCCGCACCGACCTTATTAATTTCTATGATCGCTGATTCACCTATGACGTCATTCACCGATTTCGCAAGTTGTTGTTTGTTATATAATTGTAACAATGATCATTATTTTGTCCTACTTCGTACTAGAATCTTCATTCAAAGGTAAAATTTTTGTAACATTAGTTCAGTAATTCAATTTATTTAAAATCATTTAGTTTTTTTTATCGATCATCTGATCTCAGCAAACGTAATTGGCGCAGTCGGTAGGAAAATCACGAGTGATATCGGGACTCTATCTCACATCGATAATCGCGTCGCGAGTCATTGGAGTGGCTATCAAGCACCGTTTCGGGTATCCTGAACCTACGGACCTGCTGCAGACCAGAAGGAGAATCCAGCCATCGATTCACAGAGAGGAATCAGAAATGAGATACCTGTAAGTACACATGAAACATTCTCGCGTTGCACCCCCTTTAAATCTTAACCCTCAAAATTTACTATCCAGTGCGCGGGAGCCTGAATCACGACAGGCTTGCCAATGTACCGTTAATTAGAGTTATAACTTTAGAAAAATTGGAATTAAACAATATGACTCAAAATGACCTAGATACTATTTTCAAGGCCCTTTGCCTTGTTCCAGAGTTTGACGGCAACCCAAATATCCTTACCCGTTTTATTTATTAGAATTTGTGAATTGTTAGCTGCGCAGTATTTGAGTAATACACCTGGCAGCGAATTTTCCAACTGATGTTCACTGAACCGTATACTTAACTTGATAACCGGGAACGCGGCATGTATTGTTGACGCTAATGGAATACCAGAGAGCTGGCTAGGCATTCGAACTGCCTTGATTAATAACGTGATGAAACCGCATTGTACAACGACCTCTCTCTAACTACTCATGGTAATTAAATGCCACAAGAGTTCAAAGTCAAAGTCTGTTGGGGTGTAATGCCCAACAGTGAAAATGTTATGTACTTGTTAGGTTTGTTATGTTATGTTATGTTATGTAAATGAGTAGACTAACGATTCCCTTGATGGATTTATTGCTACTGAATATAATTACACAATTATGTCACTTAAATACTATGTTAGAGAAATGCACACCTAAACAATATCGATGTGCATTATTGAGTATGACGTACGAACTCCCACAAAGGTCAATGTACAGCGTAGCTCGTACATATTGCCCACTCACAAAAGCTAACTGGAAACAATAAAAAATGAAAGTGTTATGTTAAATATAAAAATGTAAATGAATTGTAATCCAGAATAATCTAATCCGAGCCTTATACAATTAAATCACAACGCGCAATAGGCGACGTTGCTTTGTTGAGTGTTCGTGCACTCGATAAGTGCACTACGTTGCTGTCGTCTGTGACGTCAACTACAGCTGCGGTGTCCATGATGCTTGCAGTCGACCTCCTTCTGGGCACTGGATGGGGAACAGGTGGTGCCTCAGTTTTCTCTTGACTCGTGCAATGTTTGCGAAGTCGGTGGTAAGCATATATTGCGCTAGCCGTCGCTGCTACTGTTGCCAATACGTATATGACTACGTATTGGTGGATATCGTGGTATGTTGCCCGATCAGATATGATGTCTTCTGTGGTCGCGGCTTTCATCTGTTCTATTTGTTTTCCCATTTCTTGCAGTAATGAGCTTTGATCCATTACCGTCTCATTCTCGGGTTCGTGTTTCAAAACCGGTACCGTCAGGTTGATGATCCGATTAATTGGAGGTATTTCCAGCGTGAGTTCTTCAACATTGGCATGCATTATGTCCATCAGCTGCCTTTGGGAATGTACCGTGAACGTGTCACTATTGATAGTGCAGTCGCTACCAAGTGTCATTACCCCTGCATTGTTAAGTAGTGCAGTTGAAACTTCGGACTCCGAAATTTGCCTGTACATCTTTTCAATATCAGCTGTGTATGCATACTTGTACTGCCTCCACTGTATTAATATTGCTTGTAAATCTTGCTGTAGGTTTGGGCCCTTGTACATGAGATCGTTTAAGCTCCAACCGGTAGTTGTTTTTGCGGAGGCATTAAACACAACCCTGTACTTTGTTGTTGTTGACTCGGCGCGTTCAACGCCGTGGTGTGGCAAGTAGCAGTCGAGTGTCTTGTTACATGTTGATTGTTGCATATGACCTAAGTCAATGTACTCTGCTATAAATTCTTTATACGCTTTTGCTAAGTGTTGTTGTTTTCCAAATCTTCGTTCTAAAGTTTTGAATTGGGCAATCGCTATCTGTTTGGACGAGCCCAGCTTGCATTCCCAGTCGTTTATCATTGGAAGTCGAACTTCGTATCGTCCGTTTTCCAAACGTTGTGTGGAGTTGTTGTAGTACTCAACACATTTCTGACCTTCCACTGAGAAGTCGCCTTGGTCTTTGATATCTTCGGAATCCCAAAACTGTCTCATATCCTCCAGGTTGTTCAATACCACGTTGCATTGTAATTTTGTAGAATTGACGTGTCCGCATAGTAGCCAGCCTAAGTATGTTTGCTGTGCGATGGGCCGTGTGACGTCATCGCCTTTGATCATTCCTCCTAGCATGATCTGGGAGTAAATGTCTGCTCCAAATAGCAGATCTACTGGTCGGCTGGTGTTGAATTCCGGATCCGCCAAGTTGATGTTTTGTATTTGAGGCCATGACGGTTTTGTAAAGGTTTTGTTTGGTAGATTCTTGATTAAGTTTCTCATTATGTATACTGATTTTCTGAACTTGAAGTCGCTGCAGACAGAGCTGCATGAAATTGTTATCATGCCCTTGCAATTGCTCTCCTTCTCTCCAACTCCAAAGACAACTCCTTTACACTTCTGGCGTTTGATCCCAAGAAGTTGAGCTGCTCGTTCTGTTATCAGTGATATTTGAGACCCTTGATCTACTAGAGCTCGCATGTTGTACTGAGTTCCATCAGCTCCCTCAACCTTAACTATGGCGGTCGCTAATAGGATCTCCGAAGCTTCTTCATCATTTTGAGAGACATGAGATGATGAATCCGTTTGGTATTGTTCATTGTTTTTTGATGCAGCCTCGTGCAATAACGTATTGTGCTTAGCTTTGCACTTGCGACATCGGTTGTTTGAAGTACATTTTTTGCCTTTGTGGCTGTACAGGCAATTAATGCAGACTTGCAATTTGTTAATTGTGTTAAGTTTTACATCATTCGACATTTCTAAAAACTTGGCACAAAAAAAGAGGCCATGCTCGTCGTTGCAGAGTGGACAAGTAAACGTTGACGCATGGAACGATTTCGTAACCTTGTTGTTACTAGCCGCCTGATTCTTGTTGTTATGATAGCTGTATTTCTTGTTATGGGATGCTTCTTGATTCTGGTTTGTTGCAGAACTTGACTTCTGATAGTTGTCTTGTTTACACTGCGACGATTTCATTGAAGTAAACTTCGCCTCTAGGTAGTTTAAGAAATCCTTAGCACCGGTAATTCTCGCGAGTTCTTCAGTGATTCAATGTAATCTGAGTATGTCTCAGCGTCCAGTTTTTGTGTCAAAATGTGCACTAATAGAGGATCCCAGGTTCTGACATCCACTTCTAAGTTCTTGATAGCGTGCAAACATTCGATTGTGACGTCATGTATTTTCTTGATTGGTGCTAATGACTGTTGTTGCATAGTAGGTAGATTGAAGAGCATGTTGATATGTGATGTAAATATCAGTTTTTTGTTGTTGTAGCGATTGTTGAGAATGTCCCAACACACTAGATAGCTGTCCGAGCTTATTTGTAAGTGCTGTATCAGTCTTTCAGCTTCTCCTTGGACCTTGCTTTTCAAAAATTGCATCTTCTGCGCATTTGACAAAGATGTATTGTTATGGATGGCTTCCGTGAAAAGGTCTTTGAAGGGTATCCACTGATTAAACTTTCCGTGAAATACTGGTATCTCCAACTTTGGTGTTGTTCTTTCTCTATAAGCTCCGGACCATATCTTGGTGTTTAATGCTTTCTTCAGATCAATATATTGTTTTTCGAATCTTGTAAAGCGCTCTTCATATATTGCGTTTTTGTCCCCGTTGAGTTCGCACTCGATTTCCCAATGGAGACTGTCAATAGCAGACCAACGCGCTTGTAACGATTGCAACTCATCCTGGAATTCCCATTTTTCTGTGATAAATTCCACTTGAATGTTGGCGACAGCTCTCATACAAGCCTTGAAGTTCGCCGATTGTTTGCGTAATAGGTCGTCCAGTTTACTGTTGGAACCCGTGTCCCTCTTGTTAGGGCTTTGTTGTTGCCGAGGAGGCGATTGATCCCTCTTGTTGGTCTCAATCGTGTTACTGGTTTGTTCTTCCTCCTTGCTGTCTGTTTGCTCTTGTAATTTCTTGTTCGATGCACCTGTTTCATCTTGTTCAGAGGCACTTTCGGACGGTGTTGGTTGCACCGCCGATCCCCCTGCGGACCGTTTATGCGTCGACAGTTGCTGATGTTGTTGGAGAATTAACTCCTTGACCTCGTTATAACACTTCAATGCTGTGTTATATAGATCGCTTGTAAAGTAAGGATGACTCGCACTTACTTCTGTAGACAGACGGTCATGGTTGAACTGGAATTCACTCCATAAGTTTTCCAGCATTTGCATACGCCGTTTGAAGTAGTCCACGTTCTTCCTGTCCCAGCCATCCTTCTTGATGTTGATGCCGACTTGCTTGATGTTTTCGTAAAGTTCGCGCTGATTCTCGTAAGTGTTAGCTGATGACGTCATGTTGCCAAACTTTCCGACGAATTGACGAACCTTTGCTTTGAGAAGTAGGCTGTTGCTCCACACTCCTGGGTCTTGGTATTGTGCAACTTTTCTCTTCTACGATATGCGCCTTCTCAATTGGATACTGGGGCGACTCGCTTGTGAGAGACCAGTCCAACCGATTCGCGACCGTAAAAGATATAAATCACACAACACTAAATTGCTCGAAGGACCAAATGTTGGGGTGTAATGCCCAACAGTGAAAATGTTATGTACTTGTTAGGTTTGTTATGTTATTTTATGTTATGTAAATGAGTAGACTAACGATTCCCTTGATGGATTTATTGCTACTGAATATAATTACACAATTATGTCACTTAAATACTATGTTAGAGAAATGCACACCTAAACAATATCGATGTGCATTATTGAGTATGACGTACGAACTCCCACAAAGGTCAATGTACAGCGTAGCTCGTACAAAGTCAAAGCATTTATTTCAAATAGGCCCATAAAAAGGCACTTTTGAACGTCAAAATTTACATTAAAAATAGAACTGATTCTAGGCGCCACTTCCAAAAAGTAGTTTCGTATGGAGAAGAAGTGGCAAGAAACTCCACCGTTACTCTTTTAAAATGTTTTACAATATTTTGTATACATTAATTATATTTCTTTATGTGAAGACGATGCACCAAGAATAAAAATACTACACCACTATTGGTACAAAAAAAATAAAAATAAAGCAAAGGTATATAAATTAATCACGTGATAGGTACATTGTGCTCACATATTTACAAACAATTGTAAAAATATATGATTTTCCTAAAATATTAACTTGGAATAAGTGTGTGAGTAAAGTGAAAATAACCAAATATACAATACAATAAGCAAATAGTATGATTTTTTCTAGCCTCTAGATTGTCCTATGGAGCAGGACCAGCATGTTTCCAAGCATTCTTATCAAGGATATAATCTTCTAATTTGTAATATGCTTGATTACAAAGTGTTTTTTTAACATGAGTTTTAAACTTTCTTTCATTTAATTGCAATATTTCACCAGGTATTTTGTTGTAACATTTAACACACTACCCCATAAAAGATCTATGTACTTTAGATAGTCTGAAAAATGGTTGATCTATTTTATTTTTATTTCTAGTGTTAATATTATGTCTATCACTTATTTTATTAAATAGATGCAGATTTTTTCTAACATACATAATATTTTCATAAATGAACTGGCAAGGTACAGTCATTATATTAATCTTCCTAAATAGTTCCCTAAGAGATTCGCGGCGACGTAGCTTGTAAATGGCTCTGATAGCTCTCTTTTGCAAAATAAAAATGGATTCAATGTCAGCAGCCCGACCCCACAGTAAAATGCCGTATGACATAATGCTGTGGAAGTAGCTAAAATAAACCAAACGCGCGGTTCTATTACGCGGCGGCAGTTCTATGATCATTGCCAAATGTTGTTTAGTACGATCATGACATACGTTACTTTACATGAGATTGTATCGACGAGTATAGCAGGGAAACGCGACTTGTATAAAAAGGTTACCTGAGGCCTGGTTAAAAGAGACCTTAGGATCCCGTCTACGTTGCATGCGCCCACCAACGATTGAAAAGGCGCTTGAGTTCGTTCAAGAAGAATTCAATGTAATGTACTTGCAACAACGTGAGACCATACTTGTGACAGCGTCCAGCGGGAGCTGCACTTCAACCTTTTAAATTCCCTGCACCGGCACAACACCAATATCGTATGCCAAGGAACACTCAAAGAGTTGTAACACATTTAGATTACTACGCCGAAATAACGTACTTCAAGGCCCTCAGCCAATGGGTGGTGTTCAATGTTTTACTCCCAGACCTCTACCCCCAATAAATACGCCAGCAGTCCACGATTGGAACAAGTTTGGCAATCCAACACTCACAATATTTTAAATCCCGAGAAATGAATATGAATGAGTGCATGACATATGACGACTCAAATTACAACTATTACTACGAACCAGAGTACAATTACTCTGCTGATTACAATAATAGTGACATTGACCCGAGTCTAGCCGCTGACTCGACTTATTATAATGTGTCAACGGACGCCCAGGTATTTGATGAATGGCAACAGCTCAACAGGATTTTCAGTAGGTTTCGACGTCACAAAAACCTAAATAGAATTAAACCTTTAGACACAGAGGAAACTTCCTTATATACAAATTAGAGACCACCTTTAAAACTTTTGATAGGTACAGGTGCCATTCAATCTTTTATTAGCCCCGAAGCTGTCGAAAAATATTTCGCCGAGTATCCTTTGAATTTCGAGCCTTTTGAGATAACCAACATACACGCAACAAGCAGGAACGACTATTCCATAACCTTGCCAGGTTTTGCGGAGTTCAGTGACGCCAAAAGCATGAAGTTGTTTATATATCGGTTTCATAATTATTTCAACGGCCTCCTCGATTTAGATCTATTAAATAACTGGGAAGCTCGCATAGATTTGAAAGAAAATACATTAGTAACTCGATCTGCGTTAAACCTTATTGTAATTTATAACTCGTGCAATGTAAACATGTACGAATGTATTATACCAGCTTGGAGTACTAAGATTATTCGTATCCCTATTGATGTGCCAGAAGGCGACGCTTTTATTCGGGGACAAATTCTTCGCAATTGCATAATTCATGAATGTATTACTACCGTAAATAAAAGTCGTAGCCACTTGGAAATCAGAAACCCGACACTAAATGACGTAATATTTTCACTCGATCGCTTATTATTGAGTCCAGTAAAACTCAATAAACATCGACACGCGCTCAGGAAGTAGTATCGCATTTAAGAACTGATCACCTAAACCCGGAAGAGAAGGCTAACTTAATAGCTCTTTGCTCTCGTTACTCGGTTTTTTTTTATTGAAGGTGAGAGACTAACCTTTACAAATAGAATAAAGCATCGAATAAGAACTACCGAAGATGAAACAAGCATATTACAAATTAGAGGATTATATCCTAGATAAGAATGCTTGGAAACATGCTGGTCCTGCTCCATATGACAAACTAGAGGCTAGACAAAATCATACTAGTTGCTTATTGTATTGTATAATTTGTTATTTTTACTTTACTCACACACTGACTTATTCCTAGTTAATATTTTAGGAAAATCACTCTTACTACTTTCTCAATGTTTGTAAATATGTGAGCACCATGTATGAGTACCTCTCGTGATTGATTTATCTGTATTTGCTTATTTTAATTTTTTTTTTTTAGATAAAAATAATTTATATTGTAAAAATTATTTATCAATGATTTGAATCAAAAAAGTATTTTTATTATGGGTGCATCGTCTTCACATATATTTTATAACTAATGTACACAAAATATTGTTAAACATTTTAAAAGAGTAACGGTGGAGTTTCCTGCCCCTTCTTATCCATACGAAACTACCTTTTGGAAGTGGCGCATAGAATCTATTTAAATGAAAATGTGGACCTTCAAAAGTGCCTTTTAGTGCCTATTTGAAATAAATGCTTTGACTTTGACTTTGAGGTGGGATTGTTATCTATCTATGTTAATAATAAGCATAAGTTTGAACCAATAAAGACTCAAACTATACATTGTGCTGTTTGTTAGGTAAATTAACAACGCAGCAAAATCATAATACTTATATCTGAGTAGTGTATATACCACCAAAAGAAAGCACGCAACTGTTTGTTAATGTTCTTTCCATGTTTATTATGTAACGAAGAACAAATTGGAATCAGGTATAGTTAGTAGGCCCATACATTAAAAAGGTGAATTCAATGACTTGGCAAATTACAGACCCATAACGATATTGCCTGCCATTAATAAAATTGTTATGTTGTTATTCTTAATTTCCGAAGCACAGTATAGCTTCCAAAGTAAGAAATCTGAAGCTCAACGACTTTCCAATTTTCCTGATGAAGTTTACAACTACCTGAATGAGAAGCAGCATTTGTGATACTCATATTCCTTGATTTCAGCAAGGCTTTTGACACACTCGGGCACAGTATACTATTAAAGACACCCGAAAACTCGGGTATAAGAGGGTAATTACTCTACTGGTGCAAAAAATACCTTCGTAGCCGTAACTATCACGTCGAAGTTGGTCCTACCCTTAGCACACCTGTTAACGTGATGAAAGGTACTGCCCAAGGTTCAGTGTCCGGTGTAAATGTGGTACTGTCCCACAAACAATAGGATATATGATATCATGTCCTGCGTGTCCTGTCAGCTGCACTTTACAGGAACTGATGGACTCTAGTGATGACGCCAAATACGTAGCTGAATTCTGGGCAGAGTCCATTTAGATTGCCATCGACAAGCTAGGAACAAGTGTCTGGTCCACTCCACTGGCTTGCCAGCTGCCGCACATATAAAGCAATGCGGCGCGTTATTGCACGAGTCGATTTTGTGACCGGGGTGACCACAGTGGAAGCAGTGACCGCTGCGGTTCACCTCCCAGGTGCATTGCTCTCCCACGTGGTTGGGCGACCACCCTGGCAGTTTCGGCAGTTCTTGCAGTTTCATCTGCACGGAAACCCTGCCCACCAGGAGCCTTCGGCGCACTTGGTGGGCCTGGACACTCGGACCTCATCCGCGTTCAGGGACGCCCTAAACTTTTCAGCCAGAGCGTCAGCAGTCGAGCCGCTGGCCGCACCGGGGACCACCAGCTTCCGGGACCCAGCCACAGTGATACCGCTTCTCGCGCTCCTTCGCGAGCATTACTACTGCACACGGTGGTGCTTCGCCCAAAAACAAAGAAGGGTGGAATTTTGGAACGTTATTTGTCAAACACCAATTTTGACACAAAAATAAAGCAACGCAGTAAAATCCTTCCTTGTAAAATTTACTACCCCTTTTACCCCGTTAAGGATATAATTTCGAAAAACCCTGATACACTTTATTCTTTATTTTCTTTTGATACACTTTAATATAAATACTGAGTTTCGAGCTACTAGGACCGCGCGTTAAAATTCTTCAATACAAACTTTGACACCCCCCAATCCCCTTCCACGGAGTAGTTGAGAAAAACTGAAAATGGTTAACTTTATAATTTACTTAAATATGTATACGTGCCATGTTTCAAGTTTATTAACTCAAGGAATAAGATTTTTCATACAAACAAAATTCCCCCTTTTTCACCCTTTTTAAGGCCGTTTTTCCACAAACCTTTTATCAGTGCTTTTCTACATTATTAAAGGAAGCAGTGTGCAAAATTTCATGTTCCTAGTCCCAGTAGTTTCGGCTGTGCGCAACATATTATGTATGTCAATAAGACAGTCAGTTTGGCTTTTCTCAGTTACTTAATTAAAAATACACAATAATTAACTCGAAAGAGATGTTGTCATGGTTTGTCAGGAAATCCATTACATCAAACATAGAATATTTCTTAAAGATGAAATCAAACTTTTCACAAATAAATAAACAATATTAAATGATGACATACAACCATTTCGAAATAAGTGAACTTTTGAGTGGATGTATGCTATTAATTTTAAGAATTTGATGGACATGTTAAATTATAAAGACCAATCAAATATTGTTGTTGCATTGAAAAATGTTTGAACAAATTTTTAACTATGTATCCTTTAGTACAGAAGACAGATTGATAAAAATACTCAAATAAAGAGAAAATATGAAATGTTCCAAATAAAACACTATGGTGAGGATAAAACACGCCGTAAAGTGAACTGTAGCTCGATCCGATCTCATTAATTCACGTACATCTTATACCTGTACCTACATTCATAGCAAATAAATTTCTGATTCTGATTCAGATTCTAAAATTTAATTGTAAGGTAAGAAACCGATACACGAGCGCGCAGATGAGTTGCAGCACTGATTGTAAATTATGTTCATAATCTCGTCCTCATTATATAGTTTGCACTTTGCACAACTCGCAGTATCACAATTTTTAAAGATGAACGCACCCATCAAAAAATATTTGGTAGTCTGTGGCTCGTCGTACGTTTTCTTCGTTTAGACCGAACTCTGCTTCATTTTAAGACTTTCGTATTGCGTAACTCCACTAACGTATGAAACCAATTCTAGTCTGTTTGATACGACATAGAGTGAACGATATGCCAGGAAAAATTGGGCTAACGACTATTATTCGAATTGTGTAACCAATATGACAAGCGATAATTGGTTTGGATCACACACATGAAACCAACTACTAGTCGCATTGAAAGAGAAGGCAAGCTTCTGGCCGCTTTCGTTTTCCGATCCCTATATTTTAAAAAATCTCCATAAGTAAAACGAAAAAATATAAGTGGGACTACCACTGATAAATTTGAATGTGATTATGTGTAAAACCTCAATGTTAAATCAATATTAGTAGTGTTTTAGTTATCGAGTCAGCGAAGTGGATTTCTTGAAATAATTGTTAAAATTTTCATCTGATACAAGTGCTTACAACATAATATAAGTACAAAAGATACATATTATTATATCAAGGAAACGAAGTATTTTGGTGACAATTTAACGAAAGACAAATTCGTACCGTTACAAACTTATCTTATGCCACAGGCTTAGTTAGCAACCCAGTCGAGCTTTTACTTCATCGGAAAAGCCAGAAGCACTAAGAAACTAGACACCATACCTATTCCACACCATTGAAGGTTCAAGGAAATAGCAATATTATTTTCTTTACTTAAATATGTTAAACCTTGAATGTGCCCAATATTGTTATCTTCAAAGAAGCAACAATGTTGTTGTTGTTAGCTACACACATTGTTTGTTGGGTAGGTAGGTGGATGATGCAAAATATAGCTAAGGGACCCCCAAACCCAAACCTCTTTGTATAAATCTAACCAATTTAAAACATCTGTATTAATGCCTTCCCATGTAATATGTATTCTGTCCTAGCTCTATAGGGTCTGTGTAGTGTAAATCCTCAAAATCAGTCTTCTAGTACCGCTATGGTAGTCATGAAGTTTTCTAAATATTAAACTAAAATATTTCGGAACTACCTTTATATTTGTCGGATTAAGCCCAGACTTCAGAAGTAAGAGTCAGGTATGACAATACATTTTCAATTGAACAATCAGTTAATAAGTATCATGAATCTCGAAGTATAGAAATAGAATTAAATAACTAATAATTTTAGTGAGGGCGGTCACATAGGGCAGTACTGACTGTCAGGGACAGTGGTCCATGCACCCACCGCAATAAGGACAGTACTAATTGTCAGAGACATCGTTCCACGTCCAATAACCGGGCAGTACTGACTGTCGAGAGACAATGGTCCGTGCACCAAGACGCATCCGTTCGAAATGCGTGCTGATTGTTTTTTTTATTTTATGTATGGCATCTCGTAGTTGACCTTGAGAGGTCGTGACTACTTAACCGGACTATCCTGTGGCTGCCTTAAGCGGACTCAAAGCCTCCAGCCAGGGGCGTAAAACTACTTACATTACTAAGCGAACGCTCGCTAAGGGCACCCCCTGTGGGGTACGGACCTCGGCTTAGGGCGTCGCTGACGGGAGGACAGCAAGATGGGACAGGCTGGATCTGGATTATATTATTATTATCAGGGGAATTTAAAGCTACAGGCTCAGCTACGGCGCGGGCTGGCACTTCGTCGAGCAAGGGTCGGGGGGGACAGTTACGTCGGGATCTTCGCGAGGAACCTCGGCGGCGAGGTCGGAATATCGGTCTGTGTTTGTGCACTGTACTGGTGGCCCTACTGCTCTCCTGAATGAGAGTTATGTGGTCATCGGGATCGGTGAGGACATGCTTGGGATGGCGGACATGACTAATGGAGGAGGGAATATAGCTAGCGGCCTTGACAACCAGAGGGTTGCGGTGATTCGCGGCGGTCTCGAAGAAACGCTTTGAAATGCGTTTCATGAACTGGCAGATAGTGGGAATCGGTGGCGTGCGCGAGCGGTCGTGGTTCTTGTGGCGGTATGACTTCTTCAGTTCGGTGATCTCGTCGTGCAATTTTCTAATTTCTTCGACGTGATTTTGTATGCTCACCGGTGGGTTTTGCTGGGACGCTGATGTTACAGATACTGCGGAAATTTCACTTGCTTGTTGAAGCATTTTTTTTCGGTGAGCTTGGCTATTCATCCACATGAGCCGTAGTGTGTACCTTATTGTGAGCGAGATTGCGCTTGTGACGTAGTATTTGGCTAAGGCTTTCTAGTTCCATATCCGAAAGTAGCTTCTGTAGCTGCTCGCTATCAGATTATTCGTACACAGAAATAAGACGTTTCTGTATGACTGAATATAGACGATCGGCAGACGGATTGTTTGATAAGTCATATATTTGCTACATGTCTTCGTTTTGTAGATGAGCGATGACCATCTTGCCTTCTGTGTTTCACTTGTCTTGAGATCACGCGTAGCTGCTTCGAAACTGATGAACCATAATCGGGGTTTGTCTCGCCAGAAAGGTGGTACTCGAAGGGAAAGCGAGATTTCGGCGATATGTTGGGGTGATAGCGAAACGTCCTGTGAGTTCGCTGAGCTTGCTCCTGCTAATTTCATGTCTGGTTGTTCGGTGTCACGCTGCATAGTTTTCTTGCGGTTGCTTCGTTCGGTGTCACCACTTTGGCGTTTAGGCAGTAGAGGGATGAAACTCCAGATGAAGATATAATCAGAAATATATCGGTATATTTAGACGTACCGAGGTTATAAATATCCCCTGGCTGGAGGCTTTGAGTCCGCTTAAGGCAGCCACAGGATAGTCCGGTTAAGTAGTCACGACCTCTCAAGGTCAACTACGAGATGCCATTTCAAAAAAAAAAAAAAATATATATAAATAAGAGTCACACACAGCTGAGCGCCAGTGTGTCGCGTGGAGCGCGCGCAAAACGTGCGTGCTGCCACAGAACGTAGAGGAGTTTCTAGTTGGCTACCTATCGTTCATTGGTTTGGTCTCTTTTTCATAATGAATTACCCATGTTCATAATGAAATACAACATTAAGGTTTTGACAAGACTTTAGGAAAACTTTACGAATTTTATTGGTTTCCCGACATGGCAAATTTTGTAAAAAGTTTATTTTCTGCTGTGTAGTATGTAAAACTTCCAAAGGCCCTTCAGGTGTACAGCAAGTGTAGTTACATTCAATTCCAAGACATCCAATCCCTTGGCACACAATTCATTTAGATCTAACTGGAACACTTTCGGGAAAAAGTGATAGAAAAGAATGTTGTTCAGTTTTAATAGACGCCTTTACAAAGTTTGTACTGTTGGAATATACTCTGGCCTGAGTTCTTCATACGCTGAAAGATCAATTAAAAATTTTGTTGCTCCAAAGCGAATTATCGCAGATAGCGGACGTTGTTATGATTGCAGTGAGTTTAAAAACTTTTGTAATGATAATACAATAGAGCTCCCTTTCATAGCAACCGGTTCAAGTAGAGCTAACGGTCAGGTTGAGAGGATCATGCAAACTTTAAAGAACATTTTTTACTGATAGAGAATGTAATTCTAATTGTCATTCGGGGTTCCTCACTTAATCTAGCTAAAAAAACTCCTAGTTCTTCTGAAACAACAATCTAGCTAAAATAACTCCTAGTTCTTCTGAAACAACTGTAAATTTAAAGTTGAAACTGCTCGTTCATCAAAATTTTCAAAGAGTGACTAAAGCTGACACTATAAGGTTTAATAAGGGAAAAGCCCGGATTAAACCTTTTGCAGGAGATTTTTTGTAAATTGCGAAGAAAGACATCAAATTAATTTAGATTAAAAAAAAAATGTGACCTTATAAAATAGTCACTGTTTAACGAAAATTATAGTGATGATGATCATAAACGAACCGTGGCAGATAATGAGTTCAGTATGGCTATTGTACCTGTACATAATAATAAGACCTCAGATTCAGGGGAAACTCGTACTCTAAGCTCTCGTGCATTGACTGCGGATGATTCAGAGGAAACACTTTCTGTAAGCTCTCGCACCCTTAGTGCAAATGATTTAAATAACTCTGAAGAAACTTGTATCTGTAAGCTCTCGAACATTAAGTGTAGATAATTCCGAAGCTATAATAGAATCTTTGGAATGATCAACTAGTATGATCTCTTCTACTTTTGTGGGAGACGATCATCTCTGCAAACAAAATATTAAGATCACTCCTGCTGTTATTTGATGATGATCCTGTGTTGCGCTGAAGGAATCTCACCTGCGTTTGTGGGTGACGATTTAGACCAGCATGTTCGAACTGTAGGGGTTTTCTTTTGTAAAGAAATACCTAGACCAGTGATATCTGTGATGAGCTGAAGGAATCTCACCTGCTTTAGTAGGTGACGATTTAGACCAGCATGTTTGAACTGTAGGGGTTTTCTTTTGTAAAGATATACCTAGACCAGCGATATCTGTGATGAGCTGCAGGAATCTCACCTGCTTTAGTGGGTGACGATTTAGACCAGCATGTTTGAACTGTAGGGGTTTTCTTTTGTAAAGAAATACCTAGACCAGTGACATCTGTGATGTGGTGCAGGAATCTCACCTGCTTTAGTGGGTGACGATTTAGACCAGCATATTTAAACTGTAAGGGTTTTCTTTTATAAAGAAATACCTAGACCAGTGATATTTTCTATTTTGATATGTAACGATGATGATGATATGAATTAATGAGTCTTTTTTTATTAGATTACTGAATGCACTCGAGGACGAGTGATTTGTCAGAATGGCCGTGACGGCAGCTATATTGATTAGCAGCTGCGAGAGACGGCGACTAGATGGCGCTAGTCGAACGTGCACCAGACGCATCATAAAGAAATCATTCACTCTATAGATCATTTGGCTTAATAGACTTGAATCCAATCTAATAAAATGTTGTGACGTTTCGCTGTCAAGCGATCGCCTTTAAAAGGAGCTGCGCTGTTCAATCAGCACGCACTCGACGCTCGACTCTCGCCGCGGACGGACGTGTCTCGCGCTCTCCCGCTCCCGGCCCAGTGTTGTCTCATCAACAGACGTTTGTGAGTAGCTTCACTAGGCCCCTTCTGGGTAAATTCTGGGTAAAACCACAGTTTCGTGGTCCTCGGTTGAAACCTTACGGTGTCAACGAAGCCGAGTGGGGTGTTGACCCAATCACACCCGCCGAACCCCTTCAGGGCGAGGCAGTTAGTTGGACGGGTCCCAGATAACCGGCCTTGGGGGATCTCATAGTCGGCTCTGGTGACAGTTTTGTTTTCCAGCTACTCACCTAGTGTCTTTAGGGTGTGTCTACACCCTTCGCGCTAGACTGGTCAGGGCCCGTTCGCACAATAAGACTGGCGACGGGTTTACAAGCTTAGGGCTCACCAATAGGTACACACCTCCCTGTCTGCACCCGACAGGGAGGGAACTCATCCCCGGGCCAATCCACCCGGGGAGATAGGTATAGGGTTAGTAGGGTAAGTGGAAACTTAATTTCCACCATTCCCGCCCTTAAGTTTTCTCCCCACTCCGACCATGGAGGACGCCCTAATAGTGGCATTCTTCAAGGAGGTCCTCTTTAAGGACCCCGACTTCCTTGCCAAGTATGGCGCCAAATTCGCTGCTCTGCAGCAGTCCGTCCCCGGTCCCTCTGACCTAGTAGGCACCGCCAGCTCTGACATCGCTACGTTTAGCGATGTCCTCGAGCCCCCTCCGTCGCAACTTCCAGGTTGCTCGCCGCTGGCTGTACACATGGACACCACCGAACCGTCCCCTCGCCCGACCTCGCCTTACCTAGACGAGAGCGACTCACAGAGTTCCTCCCCCTCTTCCGACGAGGGCGTATTTAAGACCGTCGGGTCCAAACAGAGGAGCCTTAAAGTTAATGAGAGTCCTGACACAAGGACCAAGAAACCGGCTATCGAAGCCACCTCCGCTCCCGTGGCTCCATCCGCCACCGCCCCCTCTCAGGCCGCCTCAACCTCTTCCCTCAGCCACAGTGCTGCCAAGCCCGCTGCCCAGCCTTCTGCGGCAAAGAAGATCGCACCCCCTCCCCCTGTGTATATCCAGGACAAGGGGAAATGGACAGATGTGTCCAAATGGTGCACCGGACTTAGAATCGGCAACACAAGCGCCAAGTCAACTCAACAGGGTATTAAGGTGACAGTCCCTACGTCGAATGACTACAGGGAGCTCACAAAAACTCTCCGTCTCAGAGGTGTGTCCTTCCACACCTACGCCCTCCCCGAAGACCGTCAAACAAGAGTCGTGATCCGTAGGATCCCGAAGGAAATACCCGCGGACGATATCAAAGCCGACCTTCTGTCGCAAAACGTCCCCGTTGCGGAGGTCCACCGCATGCACCGCGCCCGAGGCAGAGAACCTTTCGACATGGTTCTCGTCGTCTGTCACCCCACCGAGGGGCATCACCCCGTCTTCAATGTCCGCTCTATCTGCAACCTCACCGACTTGCAGATTGAAAAACCCTTCAAGACCGGTGTCATAGGGCAGTGTCACCGCTGCCAGCTATACGTACATTCGCAGATGCCATGCGAAACCCAGGTGCGTCAAGTGCTTGGGCGATCACGGCACTGCAGAATGCACCCGTCCTAAGGACCGCACCTTGTGCACAGAACCGCCAAGCTGTGTGCTATGCGGAGACTCAAGCCAACTATCGTGGGTGCCCCAAGGCTCCCAAAACCTCATCTCCCAAGCTGACGAAGCGTGAAGACGCCCGTCAACAAAGGGAAGGCCCCCGCTACGCCTACGCGTGGCCATCATCTCAACACCAGGAGCGACTCAGTCCTCAGAGGCCCTCGTCCTGGAATTACCTCCACCATCAGCAGGCTTTTCCAGCCTTATCTCCTAGACCCGTTCCTGCGGCCATCCCTCCACTTATGGACCCCCGCATCCGCGTCAACGCGCCCCAGGCATTCCTGTGCCTGTCAACAAAGCCGCTCTCGCCGCGTCAGCTCCACCCGCAGCCACCCGTGTGGTCGGTCAGAACCCGGCCGGCCTTCCTTACCCCTCGCGCCAGAAAAATGGCCAGCGAAATTGTTGCCGCCAGAAATGCCGGCAACATATTTATGATCCAGAGTATTTATAATGCGTACCCGGACATTACGCAAGCCCTGATGTCCTTTTCCAACCAACCCAATCCTAATAATGGATAAAGGAATCCTCGCGCGAAACAAACCCCGATCCCTAAAGTTATTTCAATGCCAATGGCATCCTGCGACAACGTGCAGAAATCATCGAGTTCCTCCGCGACCACCACATCGACATCCTCCTTGTTCAGGAAACGTTCCTTAAACCGAGTTACCGAAATCCGTCAATTGCAAACTATCGCACAGTTCGCAATGACAGGAAAGAAAGAAAACTATTTATTAGGACTCTCACAGGAATACACAATATACAGTACGTTGTGTGATACGCAGTATCACAAACTGAAGTAAACACACTCATAAAAACATAAAAATTTATAACACCAAAATAAAAAATAAAACAAAGTCCTGTACGAGGCTAAAAGGCCCCTATCTCAGCATAATGCTGTAACACTTAAAAATAAGTGTCACAGCGCTGGTATTCTGATAGGGCCCACTGTGATGTCACGGACAGATACAGAAATATTTAATCGATCAAATAATACATAAATAATATAAATGCAAATTAATAAGTGCAAATTATATAAAATATTTAAATAATACACTAAATAAAATATTTATAACTTTATCCGCTTGTCAGCACCCGACGTAACATCAACCACTTGTCTATGCCACAAGTGTCTGTGGTACTCTATGGCTAGAGTGCTCCATGACACTATGGCATCTATGTGACAAGCAAGTAGACCAGAGACGCAGGCGCCGAAACTCCGGTAAACAAAATTAAAAACATTACGGCTGTTTAAACACAATGCTAAATAAATAAAGCTACAATAATTATAGTGATTAATACAAACCAATCGCTTGCCTCTATTGCTATCTGCGTGTAGATCAAAGGTAAGTTCAAAGTGTGGTATCTTTTTGAAGCTGTAATAGGTGCTGTTTAAATTTGATTCTGAATGTACCAACTGTCTTTATAGCACGAAACGGAGGTGGCAAGTCGTTCCAGCAACGAGAGGCAGCGAACTTGAAACAACCACGAAATGCAGCAGTTCTGTGCGATGAGGCTAACATGAGGTACGAAGATGCTCTAGTTTTAATCTTGTTAACATCGCGCGACCAAGACAGTTTCTTATATAAATAGTCCGGTTTCTTTGTGAGAATAGTGCCAAAGAGTAGGGTAGCCAAGTGAAGCTGTCTACGTGCTGACATTCTCATCAAATTACCCTCATTCAAGAATGGAGTGATGTGGGAACGCGGTGGGACATTGTAGCAGAATCTTGCACAAGCATTCTGCACCCGCTAGATCAATTTTTCGCTTCTACCGAGAATGCACGCCCCATACACAGTGTCAGCATAGTTCAGCTTAGATAGTACAAGTGACTCGCACAGCATAACACGCATATCCACACTTATGTAGGGACGGACACGATATAAGAGCTTGAGTCGGTAGAAGCAGTTGCGCACGGCCTCCATGATATGAGTTTCAAAATTAAGCTGCCCGTCAAATACTACCCCCAGATTACGGGCTTCCAGAACCCTTTCCACACTACAACCATCAATCTCGAGATCTATGTTGCAAGCAAGCATTTTGTTCAGGAAATCCCTAGATCCCATTACAATATACTTGGATTTGCTAGGGTTCAGGACCAAGGAGTTTCTTCTGGACCAAGCAGAGATCCTTTCCAAATCGTCATTTATTCTTTTTACAGTTTCAGCAGTATCCTGGAGCGGAAGGAAAGGTATAATTGCAGATCATCAGCATAGAGGTGGAACTTGGCATTGATCAGACAGTTAGTGATGTCAGCACTGTAAAGGATGAAGAGAAGTGGGCCTAGGATCGATCCCTGCGGTACGCCCCTGTCCACGCGCTTCGGCCCAGAGGACATGGTATTTCCGTTACTGTCGCATGTCACCTGGACAAACTGTGAACGATTTCTCAGGTAACTCTCAAACCATTTTACTGTTTCCACATCACACCATAGTAAGACAGCTTGGATAGCAGAAGCGAAGGATTAATAGAGTCAAAAGCACGCGAAAAATCTAGCAGGAGAAGCAGGGTTCCCATGTCCTGATCTCTGGCTTCAATAATGTTGCCAACTACATCTAGGAGTGCTGTTGCTGTACTGTGGCCCCTACGAAATCCGGATTGAGCCAGTGGCAAAATGCTTTGGTTCTCAAGATAATCCCTAAGCTGGTCTGAGACAACCCTTTCTAAAATCTTAGATAGACATGGCAGTAGGCTTATCGGACGGAGGTCTGACACGCTAGTGGGGTTAGATACCTTTGGGATTGGTCTAACTATTGCCATTTTCCACAGATCGGGGAAAGAAGAGGTGACTATGGATCTGTTCATGATAGCTGTGACAACTGCAAGTGTTCGAGGAAGTGTCAACATCAGCATCTCCAGAGAAATATGGTCAGAGCCCTGCGCATTGGACTTAAGACCGCGCAAGATTCTCAGCACCACATCCTGCTGGACCTGCTCAAGCTGGAAATGACTGTTACTGTGTCTATGGTGCTCAAAATAAGTTAAATCAGCAGTAGTGACTTTACCACTGCCAGGTACATTCAAAAAGTGTTGATTGATAGAATCAGGGTTGTTACAGAAATGTGGCAGACTAGGCTCTGGTTTTTTTGAGGTGGCTATGGTTGATTTAATATGGGTCCATAACTTCTTAGGTTGCTTAATATTATTATTAATATATGTTTTAAAATATGCGCACTTCTAACCAGGTATTTTAATTCTTTATAGGATTTAATGTGATGTTGGATTTTGTTGTTTTAGACTTCAAATGGCAATTGTCACGCAGCTTCATCATTTCCCTGACAGTGTCAGTTATCCAGGGATAAGATTTCTCTTTTATTAAGACTTTTTAAGGGGAGCGTGTAAATCAAATCGTGACAAAACATATTGATTAAACATTGCAACCATGGAGTTCACATCGTCCAGACTTTCAATATGTTCCCAGTCCATTTTATTTAAGTCGTCATTAAAAAAATCAGGAAGGATGTCTTTAAGTGGCCTATATGTGATCCAGTATGGAGCAGACTTCTCTAGTTTAAAATTTAATTCAACAGAAATAATTGCGTGGTGACCGAGCTCCGGTATGTGTGATACAGAGACCCCACAAACACGGGCGTCAGTGCACACAACATCAATTAGAGTTTCACTGTGATCTGTGAAATGGGTTGGCTCAGTAACAACTTGTCTTAGCTTGCAGCAATGTATAAAATTGTTTAGTAGTTTAGATTTGTTGTCAGTTTGGTTCAAGACGTTAATATTGAAGTCACCAAGCAGGACAACCTTGTCCACGTTAGCAAAAGAGGAGAGAGAATCAGTAATTGCATCCAGGAAGACATTGACATCAAGCCACGGGGGCCTGTATGCGGTACCGATGATAATTGAACATGAATTAATGTTAAGCCTGAGCCACATTTGCTCGACCTGCAGCGTTGGCGGGTGCGGCACGGCGCGCACGCGCACCCCGCGGCGCACGTAGAAGCAACAGGACGCGTTGCCACAAGGGCGGTACCCTTATCTACTATAAAAAAGAGCTTTACTGCATTCCCATCGACCCTCCCACACTTTCACGATTGGAAGTGTCTTGCTGTCGGCTTGGCATGACAGGTCATCAACCGATCACCATAGTATCGGCATACCTCCCCCCCATTAATACTTCGGAGAATTTCCAACTCCTCACTGAAGATCTTTCTGTCCTATTTAGCCTGAGTGACTCCGTTATCATAGCGGGTGATCTCAACGCAAAACATCCCTCCTGGAATAGCACCAGGACCTCCTCCAGAGGGAGCCACTTGTTCAACCTCTCCTCCTCTCAGAATTTCGATGTCATCGCGCGGATGACTCCCACTCACTTTCCCCCCGAACCCAATCACACCGCCGACGTGCTCGACATGGCGCTCCTACAGAACGTCAACCTACAGTTGGACTCTATAGAAGTGGTACAAGAGCTCTCTTCTGATCACCGTCCAGTAGTCATGAAACTGGTCCCCCGCTTAGGTCTGCCCGACTCCAACCAACCCCCTCCCACCAAAGTGGTAACGGACTGGAGGATAGTAAGCGATCGCTTAAAATCCACCACGTCCCCCCACTTGGACCCAATCCCCGATCATTTTGACTCTATCGCTGACACGACGGCCGCGATCGACTCATTTACAGCTCACGTACAATCAGTCCTGAACGATTGTTCAAGGGAAATTTCAGCGACGGGGGACCGTCGCTGGAAGTTGCCGGACGATGTACGCGAACTGCTGAATGAGAAGAACGCGGCTGTCCTTGCCTACAGCAACTTCCCCTGCGACGCGAACAAAGCCTTTATGCGTTACTTACAGCGTACTGTAAGAACACGCATAGAGGAGCTGCGTACCGCCGGCTGGGACAAGATGCTGAGCGAACTAGAGCCCACCCACCTAGCCTTCTGGCAACTCCAGAGGAAGCTTAGATCCGGAGAAATAGTCTCCATGCCCCCCCTGATCCGTCCCGACAAGACCATCGCCTTCGATGATGTCGACAAGGCTGAGCTTCTAGCCGACAGTCTAGAAGCCCAATGCTCGCCTAGCTCTCAACCAG
The DNA here is from genome assembly GCA_963555695.1 of Dasypolia templi. NCBI lineage: Eukaryota > Metazoa > Arthropoda > Insecta > Lepidoptera > Noctuidae > Dasypolia > Dasypolia templi. The sequence continues at coordinate 2,709,684 of OY743156.1, forward strand.
TAGACCAAGCTCACCTCTCTGAGGTCGACGCTGAAATCGAACATAGAGCCTCCCTCCCTCCCGTCGAAGACCCAGAGTATCCACTGCCCCCCGTCACGCCCGACGAAGTGCACGACCTCATAAAAGGTCTTAAGGCTCGGAAAGCCCCAGGCTCAGCTGGAATCACCAATAGGGTATTCCAACTTTTACCTGCCCACCTGATAAAGCTACTGACCACCATCTTCAATGGTGCTCTGAGCAATAACATCTTCCCACAGGCATTCAAAGAAGCCACCGTCATCGGTATCCCGAAGCTCGGCAAGCCAAAGTCGGAGCCTACTAGTTACCGCCCCATCAGTCTGCTCAATGTCCTCGGCAAAATCTATGAGAGGCTTATTTATAAGCGTCTCAGAGACTACGCCGAGTTAAAGGGCCTTATCCCCAACAAACAGTTTGGTTTTAGAACCCAACACTCGTGCGTACAACAGGTCCACCGTATAGTCGAACACATCAACTTCGGTTTCCAACGAGGTTTGATGACCGGTGCTGTCTTCTTCGACATAGCGAAAGCGTTCGACAAAGTCTGGCACAACGGCTTATTATATAAGCTGTACCGACTCGGTGTGCCAGATCGTCTCGTGCTCATATTACGGGACTTTTTGTCGAACCGCACCTTCCGTTATCGCATCGAAGGAGCGCTATCCTCCCCCCACCCTATTCGCGCAGGAGTCCCTCAGGGCTCTGTGATCTCTCCTCTAGTTTTCACGCTATTCACCAGCGATATGCCCAAGTGCAGTAAGGCGGGTTGGCCCTGTTCGCAGACGACACGGCCATCTACTACACCGGCCGTGATGAAAAGTCGATAGCTCGCATTCTCCAAACCCAAGTGAACAAGCTTGGCGCTTGGTTTAGAAAATCGCGAATCGAAGACAATCCCGACAAAAGTCAAGCGGTTCTTTTCTCAAAGCCGCGTCGCAATCCCTGCCCCCCTCGACCGATCACCGTGTTCGGCAAGACGATCCCTTGAAAGAAGCGAGCCAAATATCTGGGTGTAGTGCTCGATTAGCACCTCTCTTTTTCAGAGCACATTAAGGCGGCTCGTTCGCGCGCCGCTTTCGCTCTTGGTAGACTTCACTTTGTCCTAATAGCAAATTGTCACTAAAGTGCAAAATGCGTATCTACACAGCGTGCATCCGCCCGATCATGACATATGCCAGTGCAGTCTTTGCACACGCCAAGCCCTATCGCTTCAATAGAATGCAGACTCTCCAGAACAAGTTCCTCCGTAGGATTACAGGCTCCCCCTGGTACGTTCGCAACGAGATCCTTCACGTTGACCTAAAGATTCCCACTATCCGCCAGTTCATGAAACGCATTTCAAAGCGTTTCTTCGAGACCGCCGCGAATCACCGCAACCCTCTGGTTGTCAAGGCCGCTAGCTATATTCCCTCCTCCATTAGTCATGTCCGCCGTCCCAAGCATGTCCTCACCGATCCCGATGACCACATAACTCTCATTCAGGAGAGCAGTAGGGCCACCAGTACAGTGCACAAACACAGACCGACATTCCGACCTCGCCGCCGAGGTTCCTCGCGAAGATCCCGCCGTAACTGTCCCCCCCGACCCTTGCTCGACGAAGTACCAGCCCGCGCCGTAGCTGAGCCTGTAGCTTTAAATGCCCCTGATAATAATAATAAAATCCAGATCCAGCCTGTCCCATCTTGCTGTCCTCCCGTCAGCGATGCCCTAAGCCGAGGTCCGTACCCCACAGGGGGTGCCCTTAGCGAGCGTTCGCTTAGTAATGTAAGTAGTTTTACGCCCCTGGCTGGAGGCTTTGAGTCCGCTTAAGGTATCCACAGGATAGTCCGGTTAAGTAGTCACGACCTCTCAAGGTCAACTACGAGATGCCATACAAAAAAAAAAAAAAAAGGCACTCGTCCATTTTTCCATCGGTCATCACGGAGGACGGAAGCTCTGTCTAAATATCTAGCGATTGTCGTTACTTTTAAATATTGTTAGTTGTTTGGCCGAAGGCATTAAAATCTTTTTAAAAAATCAATCTGTGTTTCTATTTGTAACATCAGAAGTGGGATTCGAAGGCTGAAAAGCAGTTGGAACGCATTTCTGGTTTTATAAAGGAAAACTTAGTAGTCCTTCACGTGGGTAGTTTATATAATATTTGGACAGAGTGTTTGTCTGTGCGATGTCTGCCAACGACCAACGCAACAAACGAAAATGCCGTGGGCGAACTCCTTCGCCTAATCCAATGTGGAGACTCAAGACGTTGCGACGACCAGCGCTGGCTCTAGTCGCGCCGTGGAGCTGCCAAACACGACACCATCGGCATCGTTGCTTGGGGCGCCTACACCGTCGCGCGAGCTTGTGTCCGCGCACGTGGTGACGAATGCCGCAGAGCGTCTTTTGACCGCTATCAGCTGTGCTCAGGTCAGATCCAACCAGTATTTTGTCACTGATTTTGATCCGAGTGTTCATGACTTCGACACGTGGTGCGATGAAGTAGAAAGGGCTCGTATTTCGAACTGTTGGGACGACAGGGAATGCCTTGCTCGCATCGGGTATTGTCTAAAGGGTGAATCTCGCACCTGGCTTAGGCAATGGACAAGCAATATTCGCACATGGTCCAGTTTCAAATTTGAACTGAAAGCGCTATGCCCACGTTCTGTCGATGTCGCCAACATTCTTTATGATGTAATGCGGACAGAGTCCGATAAATACTCCACATATGCTGAGTATGCTCGTAAATCGCTTTTAAGGTTACGAGCTGCTTACCGCTATTATTATTCTTGGAATTGCAGATCCGCAAATTCGAGCTATGGCTACTAACGCTAAATTATTGCCTGATTCTATAGTGGAGTTTTTATCGAGCTTTGTTAAACCTTCTAGCAGCTATACTAAAAAAGTGTCTCATAATGGTCCCTATCGATCTGATAAGTCTTCGAATAGTAGTTACTGAAATCGCAAACCGTTAAAGCGTCAATATGATTCCAAAGATTTAAAATCAATAAAGTGTTATCAGTGTTACCAATTCGGTCATAAGAGCGTTAATTGTAACAAACGGTCGAATACAACCTTGAGTAATAGCGACGAAAAAGCAATAGCGTTACCGGTGACATCTCGTGGCGATCCGCCGAAGTGTACATTTTGCAAAAAAGTAGGTCATTCCGAGATAACTTGTTTTGCCAAGGAACGCGCAAACTCACGGAATAATAATGGTGTCAATTTTTGTCGCGAAATCGCGAGTAGTTATAAAAATCGTGATGTGACGACTGCCGTCATATTAGGGATACCGTTAGACGTACTAATCGATAGTGGTTCATGTGTTTCCTCAATGTCAAAAACTGTTGCTAAACATTTCCCGTGTCAATTAAAGCCTACTAATCAGCTATTGCGCGGCTTGGGTGGTACGGAAGTTAGATCGGAATCATTTGTAACGCTACCCGTTGAGTTTAGCGATATAACAATAGAAATTGATTTTTGTGTTGTAGGTAGTAATAATTTGAATGTACCCGTCATAATCGGTACAGACGTACTTAACAGGAAAGGTATTACTTATGTTAGGTCCGGCAACTGCCAACGTTTAATCCATAGTGAGGTGACCGCGAACGATGTTATGCAAGTAAATTCGATTTTCTCGTCCGATCAAATTAATAATAGGGAACGGTTACTAGAGATCCTCACCAAGTATTCCGAATTCTTTTTAAGCGGTACCGCAACCACAACAGTAAAAGATAGTGAGATGCACATCAAGTTAACAACCGAAGTGCCCGTGTACTATAGACCATACAAGTTATCGCATGATGAAAAATTAAAAGTACGGGCTATAATGAAGGATTTGCTTGATAAACCAATTATTCGCGAGTCCGATTCAGAATACGCTAGTCCGATCCTACTAGTAAAAAAGAAGGATGGTTCTGATAGAATGGTCGTGGACTACCGTGCATTGAATCAAATAACTGTCAAACTAGATATCCGCTCCCTTTGATCAACGACTATATAGATAGGTTAGGTAATGCTCGCTGGTTCAGCTCCCTGGACATAGTTTCCGGCTTCCATCAACTTAGGGTTGCTGAAGAGTCTATTCATAAGACCGCATTCGATACACCAGAGGGCCAGTATGAATATTGCAAGGTTCCGTACGGTTTAGCGAACGCGCCGATTTTCTATCAGAAAACTTTCTCTAAAACGCTTAAATCCTTCATGGATGCTGGAAAGGTCATGGTCTACGTCGACGACGTCTTGATATTAACGGACGGGATTGATGGAAACCTCGTTTTATTTGATTCGGTTATAAAAATGCTAACTGAAGCAGGTATTTCGATTAATTTTAAGAAATGTGCTTTTCTTACACAGGAAATAGAATACCTAGGTAGAATTATAAGAGATGGTCAGGTTAGACCGAGCAATTATAAAATTGATGCACTAGTTAAATCACCGCGACCGAGTAACGTCAAACAGGTTCGCCAATTTCTTGGCCTCGCAGGAGACTTTCGTAGATACATTCCTAATTACGCGATTAAGACTGCGCAAATTGCCACTCTAACTAGAAAAGGAATAATCTTTAATTGGAGCGATGAACACGAAAATGCACGTCAAGATATCATTTCATATTTAACTAACGAACCAATTTTGGCAATATTCGATCTGAATTGACAACTGAGCTGCATTCGGATGCCAGCTGTATTGGTTATCGCGTAATCTTGATGCAAGTAAGCAAAGACGGCCGTAGGCGGGTAGTTGCTTATTTTAGCAAGTTGACTGCTGGTGCGGAGTCAAAATACCACAGCTATGAGCTGGAGACCCTCGCGGTAATAAAATCATTACAACATTTTAGGCAATACTTTATTGCTAAATCTTTCAAGATAATCACAGACTGTAATGCATTAAAAATGACACAACGTAAGAAGGATCTCTAACCCAGAGTTGCAAGATGGTGGATGTACATGCAAGACTTTGATTTCTCGCTAGAATACCGTAAAGGCGCGCTTATGTCGTATGTAGACTACTTGAGTAGGAATCCGGTCAATATTATTAATGTTGTTCAAAAACCACAAAATTGGGCTCAAATGGCACAGGCAGGTGACGAGGAGACACTAACATTACTTGAAAAATTAGATAACGGTAAATTAGATAACACGCGTTACGTGAAACGTAATGACCTCTTGTACTATAAGTATGACGTCACGGGTGAGCGGGTGATTCTTATGTTATGTACCAAAGGCATTTCGATTAAGTTTATTACGCGTTTTCCATGACGAGCATGAACACATTGGTGTAGACAAAACTACCAATCTGATCCTGCGACACTTCTGTTCCCCGGTCTTAGACAATTTGTCGGAAAATACGTCACGCACTGTGTAGTGTGCATTTCGCATAAGCAAGTCCCTCGCGCACCTTTACAACCAATATCCTCTTGGGAGAAGGCTTCAGTACCATTTGATACGATACACGCGGACGTACTTGGACCCCTGAGAGAAAGTGACGGTCATAAACATGTACTTATTATAGTTGACGCATATACTAAGTACTGTATGCTTTATCCTATACCAAGACATGATTGTAGTGAATTGAAGCGCGTAATGACCCAAATAATTTCTCTGTTCGGCACTTTTATAAGATTAGTGTGCGATAGAAGTCGTATGTTCGATAACCATGAGTTTATTCGTTGGATATCAAATTATGGGGTCGAAATGCATTTCATTACCCCTGAAATGCATCAGTAAAACGGACAAGTAGGACGTTATTGTCGTACAGTCTTAAACATGTAAAGAGTTGAAGTAAATTATAATGAAAATGATTGGTCAAAAATATTATGGAAACTGCAATTGGTTTTAAACGTTACTAAACATAAAACAACTCAATATTCGGCATCAAATCTTCTTATTGGCACTGATTCCACAACACCTTTAATAAACGCTTTGATGAGAAATATAACTTACGAAGGTTCAAATCCAAATCGCGATGCAATTCGCGAGATGAGGCGGCAGCGTGCAAAAGGACTTATTTTCGAAAACAAGGAAAAACAAGACTCGCATGTTAATAAATATCGGAAACCGCCTAAAACGTTTCAAGTTAATGATTTAGTCAATGTGATTAAGAACTCTCAAAGTATCGGAAAACTCGATAGCGGTATGAGAGGTCCTTATAAAGTCACTAAGTTCCTCCCTAATGATAGATATGAGGTACAATGACTAGCCGGTGCCTATGGAAAGACTAGTCAGGCAGCTGCTACATACATGGTATTATGGAAGGGTGAATGGACACCTGAAACCTGTGCTGCATTTTTTGAAGGGATGTTTGCTTTTTCAGCTTACATGCCTACTAGTCTTTTCCCCTATTCTTGAACTAGATTATGTACTAAACAAGCAGTGTTTATTGATTTTGTTGTGTTGTGTTCAGTGGAAGAGACCCGTGTAAATCCTGTGCGCCGGGTATTGGGTTGACCCTGACACAAGTGGTATCTAGGGTGAGTCAGTGGCGCAGCCGATAACAGACCTGTGTAAATCCAGCAAATTTTTAGGTATCGGGGTTGACCTACTAGAGACTGATGTAAATCCTGTTGCGCACGCGAGTATGTGTGAGGTATTCGGTTGCGTGGGAACAGACCTGTGTAAAACCTATGTGACTTCAAACGCTCTGTGTGTAGCGTCGATTACTGCTCATGTTGACTTGTTTAGCAAATTGCTACATAATCTGACCCTTCTATGTACTATTTGACTTCAGACCAACTGTTGATAAACGATGTAAATGAGTGTCTCTTAGAATGTGTGTATCTCCACAGAGATCGATGATGATGTTGCCGAGCAGCCGTTAGACGCGGAGGGTGTTGCTGACCATCCACGAGTTCCTGCTGAGGGCTTCGAGCACGCAGCCCCGTCAGAAGAGGCCGTATTAGAAGAAAATCAACAACAAGAATAGCAACACCACGACGGGCTATATAAGGAAAGCGGCTGGCGGCACTCGTCCGACTCGATATCTCGCATTCTCCAAACCCAAGTCAACAAGCTTGGTTTAGGAAATGGAGAATTGAAGTAAACCCCGACAAAAGTCAAGCGGTTCTATTCTCGAAGCCGCGTCATACCCCGTGCCCCCCTCGACCGATCCCCATGTTCGGCAAGCCGATCCCTTGGGAGAAGCGAGCCAAATATCTTGGTGTAGTTCTCGACGAACCCCTCTCGTTTTCAGAGCACATTAAGGCGGCTCGTTCGCGCGCCGCCTTCGCTCTAGGTAGACTCCACTTCGTCCTCAATGCACGTAGCTAATTGTCACTAAAGTGCAAATTGCGTATCTACACAGCGTGCATTCGCCCGATCATGACCTATGCCAGTGCAGTCTTCGCACACGCCAAGCCCGTTCGCTTCAATAGAATGCAGACCCTCCAGAACAAGTTGCTCAGTAGGATTACAGGCTCCCCCTGGTACGTTCGCAACGAAATCCTCCACGTAGACCTCAGGATTCCTACTATCCGTCAGTTTATGAAACGCATTTCAAAGCGTTTCTTCGAGACCGCCGCGAATCACCGCAACCCTCTGGTTGTGAAAGCCGCTAGCTATATTCCCTCCTCCATTAGTCATGTCCGCCGTCCCAAGCATGTCCTCACCGATCCCGATGACCACATAACTCTCATTCAGGAGTGCAGTAGGGCCACCAGTACAGTGCACAAACACAGACCGACATTCCGACGTCACCGCCGAGGTTCCTCGCGAAGATCCCGACGTATTTGTCCCCCCCGACCCTTGCTCGACAAAGTGCCAGCCCGCGCCGTAGCTGAGCCTGTAGCTTTAAATTCCCCGAATAATAATAATATAATCCAGATCCAGCCTGTCCCATCTTGCTGTCCTCCCGTCAGCGACGCCCTAAGCCGAGGTCCGTACCCCACAGGGGGTGCCCTTAGCGAGCGTTCGCTTAGTAATGTAAGTAGTTTTACGCCCCTGGCTGGAGGCTTTGAGTCCGCTTAAGGCAGCCACAGGATAGTCCGGTTAAGTAGTCACGACCTCTCAAGGTCAACTACGAGATGCCATACACAAAAAAAAAAAAAAGGCACTCGTCCATTTTTCCATCGGTCATCACGGAGTTTTGTTTGTTTGTTTGGCATCTCGCAGGTCAACCTATGCGGTTGTCGTCTGCTTAAGCGGACTTGCCTGTGGATTCCCTAATAAATTAAGGCCTCCAGCCAGGACTTAAACTTATATACTAACTAAAACTAAGCGACAACGCTAAGGGCACCCCCTGTGGGGTACGAACCTCGGCTTAGGGCGTCGCTGGAAGAGAGCAGCAAATTACTAGCTGGATCAGGATTGGTATTATTTACGGACGAATTTAAAGCTACAGGCTCAGCGGCGCGGGCTGGCTCGAGCAAGGGTCGGGAGGGGCGTTGATTTGGGCGTCGCGGCGGGCCTCGGCGGCGAGGGCGGTAGGACGGCGATCGGGTTTTGGGCTTATGTAGCGTGCTAGTGGCCTTACTACTCTCCTGGAGGAGGGTAGTGGCGTCGTCGGGGTCGATTAAAGTATGCCTTGGTCGGCGAATACTGCTAATGCGAGAGGGAGTGTAGCGGGCGGCCGCTGTAATCAGGGGGTTAGAATGTTTGATGCCGCAGTCGAAGAAACGCTTTGATAAGCGTTTCATGAACTGTTTTATGGTTGGCATTTTGAGGTCGACGTGAAGATCTATATTACGGACATAGAAGGGGGCACCCGTGACCCTTCTGAGGAAACGGTTTGACGAGATGACGTGGGTGAGATGACGTGGGTGAGCGTGCGCAAATACAACGCAGGCATAGGTCATGATGGGACGGATGACTGCGGTATAGATGCGTAGCTTGCATTTGAGAGACAGTATACTACGGGCTGTCAGTACGAATTGGAGCCTGCTAAGAGCGAAAGAGGCGCGCGCGCGAACCGCCTTAATATGAGCCTTAAAGGTAAGGTTCTCATCGAGGATCACGCCTAGGTATTTGGCTTGCTTCTCCCAAGGGATTGGCTTGCCGTACATAGTGATCGGGCTGAGGGTCATCACGGAGGACGGAAGCTCTGTCTAAATATCTAGCGATTGTCGTTACTTTTAAATATTGTTAGTTGTTTGGCCGAAGGCCATTAAAATCTTTTAAAAAAAATCAATCTGTGTTTCTATTTGTAACAATATTATTATCACAAGGCACAGTTTTAGTAGTTGATTGTAGTATTTTCTAAGTCTATTAGCGTAAGCTATGTTCACATCTTATTTATTCTAAAGAAAAAACATTTATATTCCGTAACATTTATAATATTAAAAACTATGGTCTTAAATATTTAAAAGCATAATTTTGGTGATTGGGGCAACCAATTGTCAACAGTAAAAATAAACAAATAATGGTTCCTGTATCAATATTTTTGTGACACGTTCACATTTTATCTATGTGATTAATTGCTTTCTTAATAATAACATAACTGTCATGTATCGCTTTAATATGTTTTGAAAAACACCAAGGCGTACATAACTCAAGCCTTCTTCCCATGGGGGTAGGCAGAAACTACAGAACGCCACCTGCATCCTAATTGCGTAACACATTTTGTTTATGAATGCGATTCTGAAATGAAACAAATTGTGATCTTAATCGTTTACTATATTTGGAATTGCGTACTATAAATGATTCCAATTCTGCCAAATTGTATAGGGATGTCTACGGTTTCTACTTCGATCTCGCGTTTTGTTTCATCAAAAGGAATTATTCTCTTCTGAATAAAATCGCTATAATTTAATGTTGTTTTTAACTACAACTGATCGTCTAATAATTCTTATAAATGAAAGTGTACAATGATGGCTGAAAAATTAAAAACCATTTTATATATCAATTTCTACCATAAACTACCTAAATTGAAATACGCAACAAAACGTTCTTCTTTTTCCGTTTTGGTTATCTGTGGCAATGACAAAATCGTAGAAAAGCAACATTGTCAACTTAGTGGGACTTCCACTAAACCTGGGGGTTTTGGACACCCTTAATTGGTAACATTAATTAATTAACATAATATTAATTAACATAACATTGGTAACACCCTTAGTTGGCGGACAAAATTTATCTAGTGGGTAATCGGAATTCAATTTGTAGAAAATACTACAATCAACTACTAAAACTGTGCCTTGTGATAATAATATAATAACACGATGATGGCATGTTTTATGATTTGTCTAAAACCCATGCCAGTAATTTTACTATTTATTTATTTCAAATGCCGAAACTACTTTGGATTTGAACGCTGATTTGTAAAGATAAACATTACGAATTTAGTGAAGAATACATATATTAGGCTGCGCCTGTGTAAAGATCGAAAAAAACGTAATTTCTGGAAAAAAAACACGGAATTATACTCTCAGGATAAGCAAAAAAATCTGTTAAGAAATTATTGTGTATCTAACATCCAAACATCTTCACTAACTTTTTCAAGTAATTTATTTGTGATAATATATAAAGTAAGTAGCTCTCAAATCAAGTTTATTCCTGCGGCCCAAGTGGACTCAGGTAAAAAAGTTGGCAACACTGATAAAAGTTATTGTTTAATACGATTCGCAATGTTTTGCTTTGAATTCAGTTACATTAACTTGTTTTATACTGTTCAACACATAGATTAATATATATTGAGACACAGAATCATATTGACATCCTATTCCACATAAACATGTTGGCCTGTTTTTAACCGTAGCTAATTCTAAAGGTAGCTGTGCTTGTAAATTCATTTCATTCATTTCATCAATTGATATTTTTGTTTGTGCAGAAGTACTGAAACAAACTATTTTAACAACTACAATAATTAATCAAAATATTTTTGCAGACGGTGTTAAAGCTGTAAATACAAGAATGGAATACAAATACCAACAATAATCTAGTTGAGTCTAGGTGGAACTCCTTACAAAGACGTTTTTGTGCAGGACATGGAAATCAATATTCTATATTAATAATTGAAGGTAAGCATTATAACACAGTTATAAATCAAGCGTCAACTCTCATAATTATGAATAAATTTCCTTGGGCGAACTATCTAACTACATGGCCACATCACATATTGTATGTATACTTAGCTAACTAATGTTTACTATTCTAACTTAGTGTTATGTTTAATAAAAATACCTGGAGACTGAAAAATTGGCACTAAATAAAGATGACATAATACAACTCTCAACATAACACTCTTCTCAATAACTGCATTCGATTCGTTTTCAATCTGCGTAAATGTGACCATGTCTCTGCGCATCGGTCACTTCTAAAGTGGTTGCCCATACGTCAGCGCAGAGAGCAAAGGGCGCTGACCACCTGACGCTGTTGTTTTCATTTCTTGTTTCTACCTCCTCCCCTGGTTATCTAGCCCCCCGCTTTCAGTACATTTGCGCCAACCACAGCAGAAATCTTCGTTCATCACACAATCGTCTTCTTCAATGTCCCACTCACCGCACAGACTTCATTCACTCTTCCTTCTTCGTTCAGTCTATCTCTCTGTGGAATGCACTCCCCCAAGAAATCAGAGTGGCACCAACCGATTCTCCTTTAAAGTTAAAGTTCGTGAGCACATTCGCAAGAAGCTGGCAGTCTCATCTTAAGGGTAATGTTTTCTCATTGGTTGTTTTATTTGTTTTAGTATAATTATATATTTATGTATACTTATTTGTGCTTATATTTATATATAATTAGGTATATATGTATCGGGATAGGCCCTCATCAGCGATATTACACTTGCACTTTGTAAGTAGGCGTGGATTGTCGGGCGAAGAAAATAGAGATACTAGTTACAGCACAATCACTTTATTTCACTCACAATTTCTCATAAAATAATCACCATGAAATAACCTGAAAGCAGAGGTCCGACATATTAAATGAAAGTTTTAAATATAGCAGTAACCAACTTATTTATTCCAACCGCTTGTTAATTAATTAAATAGATCGCTATAATAGCTCAAGGCGCTACAGCAGGCGCACCGGGCCTCCCTCGCCGAGCATCCCTTCCAACGCTGCGCACTCGCTTACATAAAGTGGCCTGAGTAGTGGGGAGAGTGGGGAGGTGAATGTGCCACTTTGCACAGCGTAACTCGGCCCGCCGCACTTGTCGTTCACAAAGATCACGCCGACATATGTGTATCTATGTCTTAGATTAAATATTTATTCCTTGGTTTTTTATAAATTGCACCTACCATTGCTTGTCTCTGCATCACCCAAAGGTTGACTGGTAGAAAATGCCTATGGCATTAAGTCCGCCGCTGTACAAAATGTGCGTGAAGTATAAATAAATAAATAAACCCCAGCAAGGACTAGGCTGATGGCTTTTGTGCAGCCATGTCATTGAACAAAATCGTTATTGGCAAACTAGGCATTTACGTTATTTGAGCAGAAAATAATTTGTTTTTGTTTTTAAACGTTACCCGTTTCACCTACAAAGACAAGAAGGCAGAATGAATGATGGTGCCCCATTGCTATCGCTTCGGCTACTACTGCTGTTTACTTCTGACATCAATGCTTCTAGTACTCAACTACTGCAACTACTTCAATTTTCAAGCTTCTCAAGTACAAACATAGAAACTGACAATTGTTTATAAAAAGCTATTCATATTATATTAGAAAACTATTGATTAAATTCTGCACTACAGCAATGTAAACATATGTACCTATTGTGTTAATTGATAAGTGTACACTAAACATAATGTTTGATTATGAACTATAATTAAAGGTACAATAAAAAATAACTGAAATAAACATTTAAGAATCCATTATGTACTTTTTTTATAAAAGCATATTGTGTTACTAATTATTAAAATTGTGGTATTTAGCTAAATTAAGTGTCACTGATTTGGTATGGGTAAATAGAAAGAAAAAAATTAAGGTAAACAAGAAAAAAACTGTTTTATTTATATTATTGCAACCATAATGAAAATAGCATTTATTCACATTTAACATGAAATATTTGGACATGAACAAAAATTAAACTGGAACAAATATATTGCATTACATTGATTAACAAACTTCGATAAAATAACCTCCAAATATTGTAACATTTTTTTACTATTTGTCTGAATAATAATGCGTTTTAATTAACACTTTTTTTTAATCCATATTATTTTTGTTGTTTTATTTCTCTCATAGAGAGGAGGCCTGTGTCCCAACAGTGGGAACGCTATAGGCTGATTATGCTAAGCTTGGGTGAATAACAACGATAACTTCGATTTTGTGTTAATTTTGATTTGTGCTATCTAATGTATAGGTTAAAATCTGTTTTCCTAACAGTAGCTTGTGACTTGAGGCACCCTGGATGAAACTGCAATTCTTAAACTTCCCCTTTGCGGGACGGGATCTCAGACCCTCCCTGCCTTCAATATACATAAAAATATGTATACCCTATAAAAGTCCGTCCTTTTTAGTCTTGAAAATCCTTTAAAGGATGCAGAAGGGGGAAAGGGGAGCGTCTCCTTCTCCCTTTATTTTATTCGTCACATCTTCTGATCGTTTACTCGATGTCAATAGGAGAAAATTAGAAAGTTGTGTTAGAATAAAAAATAACATTTCTCAAAAAGCGAGGGGTTCCGCGACTTTGCCTTCACAGGCGGGGTTTGAAATCCGAACCTTAACTGAAGTCCCACCCATATTTTTGAGTGGAGAGAGTTTTCGCAATGGCATGGGTTTAATCGAGTGTCAATCCTCGTTATGGGGTAATTAGAATAAGATATTGCTCACGTGAAAAAGGAAATCACCGAAACAGATGTCTGCATTATGCATGTATTTTCGCAGTATTGCAGCCTGGTTTTGTGTTAATTTTTTAAGATACTTGGGCGATTAAGAGTTTCGTAATTGAAATCATTTTGAGCTCGTGCTCTAAAAAGTTCTACTCAGCGATGAATAATGTTCAAAACTCTTGCGCGCTCATTCTGAAATCAAATTGTTTAAGTAATTATTATCTTACGGTAATTAATACGTTACATTTGATAATAACAGAAAACAGAAACGGATCGTGACATTAACAACATTTTGTCGTTTTCGTGTCAGTCATCAATTTATTCAGTTATTTGGATATGTAAATATTGCAGATGCGGAAAAGAAGTTGTTTGGAAGCAAAAATATTCGTCGGCGGCGGCTGCAGTCGTCAGCAAAAAGGCGTCGAATATTTTTGCGAGCGAAATTCGACAAAGTAAATGTTTGTGTGATGCTCTATGTCGATGCTACTTTCTCGATTAAAATTATGGCTTTAATTACTCACTATTCTCTCGTTCTGCTGCAGTTTGCGTTTTTGTAATCCTGGTGACAACAATTATTGGGTCTCATATGCTTTTTACTCTTGGAAAATTATAATAATATGATGCAAAACATAAATATGTTTTGCATCATATTATTATAAAATCTAAATGAAAATAATACTACGTTAAAAACTTGTCAAATGTGTTAAGTATTTTATTTTTACTGTTTAATCACTTATTGTCTTGTAAAACTCGATTTCCATCGTCATTTATTTTAACAATATTTTGTTCGCTACGTAATTTACAACATTTCGTAAAGATTTAAAGCTTCTTTTCATTTATCTTATCGTGGTTATTTGGTAGACTTTGTGTAATTATTGATATAATGTATTAAAATTAACTTATTTAAGTGAAGTTAAAGAAGAATTAAGAAATGGTATTTTAAATTTATTACAAATTGTTTGTATTTATTGCCTGGCATCTCCCGGGTGAATTTCAATATTCCGTTGGATTTTTCAAAAAAATCCTTATATAAAAACTTGACCTCAAAATTCCGAATTCAACAATCTCTCTTCAAATCTTGCGTGGATGAATAGATACACCTTATATAACTAGGTTTGTACAAAATTCTAATTAAGAAAATTAATGATTAATAAAAATACACTATAAAAATTTGAGAAAAAAAAACTATTTACATGTCAAGTTTGAGCATTTATTGATATTACAGTGGTGTAAAAAGCAAAAACAGAAATAAAGAAAATGAATGATTATGATTGAGAAGGAGAAAAATAAAATAACAAAAAATACATGTCAAGACTGAGCTCTCACATCTATAACTCATACTTATTTACTTTTGGAGAGAAGTAGGTAACATAGTTACAAACTTAGTTTTTAACTAAGCTATTTTGCGGTGGTTAAACTCTTTCTGAAATTTGAATTTTGAAACGGGGAGGGTTATGTCCAGGTTACAACGTTTGGACAATTCATTATATTGCCTACAGAGTCTTGGGAGAGCGGCGAAATGTCCAAGAATTGTTTTAGATCCTGAGACATAAAAATTGTAGCTTCTCTTCCGCGGCAGACGAGATGGCGCGTTCATATGCAATTTTCCTAGTAGTTCGCTGCAGTCTATGACTCCATTAAACACTTTGTGCAGTAGTATTATGTCTGCCGTTTTTCGTCTGTTTGCAAGTGAGACCATTTCGAAGTGCCCTAGTCTGACTTTGTATCAGATTTTTTTTTTGCTAAACGATCTTTGTAACAAAGATGATAAAGAAAACGTCTTTGTACACTTTCCAGGTGTTTGATGTATATTTCGTAGTGAGGATTCCAAACCTGGCTGCTATATTAAAGTATTGGCCGAACCAGAGTGTGTTAAATAATTTTATTCTAGTAGACACCCTTTTAAAATGTTTGCTGTTCCGTAAGACAAATCCAAGGATTTTGAACCCCTAATGACGTATTAAGGATTTGTTTGTCAAATTTAAGTTGCTTATCTATCATCACTCCTAAGTCGCGTATTGCCTCTATTTGTTATTCTCTAGTTTCTGTTGGCTAATCGTGAAATTGTGAGATTTGACAATTTTGTTACGACTAAATTTGAGACGTTAAGAAGCATTTTGTTCGTTTTGCACCAGATCGTTAGTCTTTCCAGGTCTTCCTGCAATAAGGCGCAGTAAAATTCAGTTACCATTGGTTTCATTATTTTCATGTCATCAGCAAAAATATAGAATTTTGAATGCTTAAAGCAGTGCGTGATGTCGTTTATGAAAATGTTGAAGAGAATTGGGCCTAAATGTGAGCCTTGCGGAACACCGGATGTAGCTTTAAAAGACTTTGAATGATGGCCACTCATAACAACTTTTGAAGAACGGTCACCAAGGTAAGACTGAAACCACTTAAGCATTGATCCTCCTATTTAATTTCATTTAATTAATTTATTTAATTCAGACACAGTGATCCATATTTATGTTAGTATACTTAAAAATTATGTAGATCCGATACCGGTTCTTATCGACATGCAACTGCACGCAATGCCACAATGATGGACAGTCAATTTTGCCAGCCACAACGCTAAGAATGACGTTGCCACTGCCGCGGACACGACTAAGCAAAGATGCCGTTCTTTTTCTAAGGATGGCATGAAAGCCATCGATGCTATCGTCGGCAAACATGCCTGACGCGGTGCAGTGCTTCGGCAGCCGCAACAGCATCCTAAAGGCATTGTTATACTGAACGCGCAGGGCGTTGATTGTCTTCTGCGTATAATTGGCCCATAGACTGCACGTAAAAAAAAGATTGGCAAAACGCCCGGAACAAAGTTACTTTTACTGCCTTAGAGCAACGTGCAAATCTACGAGCCAACATATTGCATCGTACAGCCAACGCCCGGCGCTCCCTCTCAATATCCTCGTGGTCCGAGAGGTCATCCGAGACCCAGTGGCCCAGGTACTTGAATCGCGAAACTCTGGGTAAAGAAACACCATCTATGAGGACTGGTGGTACATTAATTACCTTATGGCCTGGTGATTGGAACACCAGTAGCTTACTCTTCTTCACATTATATCTGAGCACATGAGCCCCGGCGTATTCCACACATATAGCGAGGAGTTTACGTACGGCGCTTATGGAGGGGCCCAACAACACCATATCGTCCGCGTAGCTGATGTTGTTTACAAACTTTCCGTCTATGGAGCAGCCGACATTGGTGTTGCTGAGTCCCTTGATGAGCCCATTTACGTACAGATTGAAGAGACGAAGCGAGGTTAAACCTCCTTGCCTTACTCCACACTTCGGTCTGTACGCATCGGAGGTCGCACACGCCCGTTCACTTAATGACATTAACTTGGTTGTTGTATCAAATCAAAAATGTTAACGACTTCTTCAGGGAGGCTGGTTTCTGTCCTCATTTTGTACCATAGAACATCATAGGACACCAAATCGAAAGCTTTCGAAAGGTCTAAAAAACAGGCATAGACTGGAGTTTTTCTATTAGTATAGTACCAGACAGTGTACTTGAGGCATAGAACTGCCGTTTCTGTCGACAGCCCGCGCTTAAAACCGAACTGCGCGTCGTTCAGCTTTATGTGGCTGTTCAAAATACGATCAAGCAGACTGTCCAGCACTTTTGCCACGGTAGTAGCTAGCGAAATGGGCCTATAATTGCTGTTGTCTGACGCAACACCAGTTTTATTTTTGATTATTGCACAACCACGGTCTTCATACATTCATCCGCCAGGTATGAGTGTCCTACACAAAATGTATAAAACATAGCCAGAAGCCTTAGCAGGTGAACCCCTGCATGCTGCAAATGCTCAATACTAATTACATCGTGACCTGGGTACTTACCCCTCGTCATATGCTTTATAACGGTTTATATGATTAGTAGTAAAAGCTGGTAATACTGCCTGCCCAAGCGAATTTTGGCTGATTTCACCAGTATTGAGCATCCCCGGCACACAGGAAGGAGGTTCTATCTGAAAAAGACTTTTAAACATGTCCGCAATGTCTCGAGGCTCAGTTACTCCGTTAACATTAAGAGGGACAGCGGGTTTAATGTTAAGTTTTCTCGTGCCTTTTCAAAAGCTTTAAAAATTTTTGTCTACGTGGTGTGATGCGAGAATATCCATCTTAATTTCACTTGCAGGCCTACCGTATAGTAACCAGGTTTGAAAGTTTAGCCTGGCAACCTCGTGAGCACCACGAACATGTCTATTCCAACCTAACACAACACGTTTTCGTTTAGTTATAGTAGGTCTGCAATTTGAACTAACCACTGCCGCTTCACACATAGTCGCAACAGTATCTTTGTGCATTTTGTCTATTACTGAATAGTAATAATAGATATGATAGTAGTAGTTTCTAATACTTGAAAAATCCCCACATCACAGAATTGTGAAACTGTGGTTTCATTACAAAAAGACTACAACATACTTCTAGGGTATAGTGGTCAGACCAAGTACAGTCATAGAGCACCCTCACACTCAGTACAGACTGCCACGCAGACTCCGTCACCACACAATGGTCAAGCCAGCTTGTGCTGCCGTGGACTTCACTAACGAAAGTAAAGGTGCCCGATGAACTTCCTAACTTTTCTATATCCGCACATACCCATTGCTGATCGTTACAGAATTTTAGAAGTTCCTTTCCAAACAACGCACAAGTACTAGCATTAAAGTCTCCTATTATTGAAAACACCGAAGTTGCTAATGTGTACAACATTAGCAACTTCGGTGTTTTCAATAATAGCACTTATTTCACTAAGACAGTCGGTAAATTCTATTAAGTTCTAAATGGAGTTCACCACAAATTTAAACTTGCCCAGTAACAGTGAGAAAAAGAGTGTGTGAAAGAGAGACTGTGAGAAAAATCCGTCAATTTACCGATGTAGAAACCGCGAGACTAGTCTATTTCAGTTACTTTCATAGTTTTATGTCGTACGGTATTTTACTATGGGGACGGGCTGCAGACATCGAGTCCATTTTCATTCTGCAGAAAAGAGCCATCAGAGCCATATATGGCCTCCGCAGGCGCGACTCTCTAAGGGAATTGTTCAAAGATATTAACATCATGACGGTACCTTGTCAATATATCTATGAAAACATCATGTACGTAAGGAAAAATCTACATCTTTTTAGTAAAAGAGATGAAAGACACAATTATATCACTAGAAATAGGGATCAATTAGTTCAACCAAGTTTCAGGCTGGCTAAAGTAGACTCATCTTTCATGGGGTACTGTTTAAGATGTTACAATAAAATACCTCCCCACATACATCAACTAAATGAAACCAAATTTAAATCTGGTATAAAACGCACACTATGCAGCCGAGCATATTATAAGTTAGGGGATTACATTGCTGATAAAAATGCTTGGCTAATCGCTGGTCCTGCTCCTCAAGGACGCATCAACTAATTGATTAGCATTTGAAAATACTGTTGGAGCAGCTGAAGATTAAAAACAAGAATCTTTGCATTGTATAAACTCAATACTTTGGTACTGTATAATTGCTTTAAGCCATATTATGTGAATACTATGTACATGCTTTAAAGCTACCATTTACAGGGTACGTCTTTCATTGATTTGAATGTGTCCTGGCGGCTGAGAGTATGTCATGCTCACTTTAATGTTTCGCTGATGGTGGCGCATGTGTTGGATCATTTAGCTCCCTTCAAAATGGTTCAGTTGAATGGTGCTAATCCATGCGTCATGTTCGTGAACGGGCGCCGTTAGTTGAGACTGGTCATCTCTTAGCTGCGACGGCGTATTTTACTTAAATTTTATTATTGTATTGTTTTCATATTTATATAACGGACGCTTTTAACGTTCTGCATCGTTCTCACATGCATAATTTTAACATGAATGATGTAACCAATCTATAAACATAAATTGATTTAAAAGAGTGTCCGTGGAGTTTCTTGCCTATTCTTCTCCATGGGTACCTACTATGGTTTGGAATGGGCAACTAGCTTCATTTTTCTGACCGACCGACCTTGGCAATTCAAAAGTGCCTGTAATTGGTTTATTTGAAATAAATGCTTTGAGTTTGAGTTGAGTTTGAGTTTGAACAGTATAATACGATGAGATTTGTGCCCTCAGGTAATAAATGCCCGCGGGAGTCGTGCGGTCCATGGCCCTTAACGGGGCACCGGTGTGGGCGCGTTCTTTGAGGCGCCGACCGGCCCGCCGGTTGAACGCGTCCCAAAGGGTCATGGCCGTCCGGCTGGTCCGGGGATACCGCACAGTCTCCTGCGAGGCGGCGAGCCTCCTTGCCGGATTGCCGCCATGGGATCTGGAGGCAAAAGCCCTCATGCACGTATGGGAGTGACGCGAGGAGGCAAAACGCCGGGGTGTTACTCCGCTGCCGCGAGAAATCACGGTACAGCGGACAGAGCTCCGGCGGGATCTCATTTTTTTTGTTATTGTTCACAAATATAGGTACAAAAATTTTTGTTACAATAATTTTACTCGCCAAACTTACTAGTTTGATGGCGAGAAGCGCTTGTTAACAATTCTTTTATTTTTTTATTAATCTAGCAAAAACTAACCTTAAAACTACCAACTTACATGACAATACTCCTGTATGAATTTAAATGGTACGGATTTAAGTCTCGGTAAAGGCTGAAACCTCGTTATCGAGAAACAAATTCTTTAATTTTGACTTCAAGATACCTTTACTTAATTTAGGGTTTTGCCTTAGCATACTTGTTTTATTAAAAACTTTTGGCACTCTTGACATTCTTTCCCCATAATAATTAGTTACTTTCGGTTGAACTAGTCTTTTGTCTCTTACACTTCTTGTATTAAATTTATTTTCAACAGTTACTTTAAACTCATCACTAAAATAGTGTTCTAGGCTTATTAAATATTTAACTTTCCTGTCTATTGGTAAGATTTTACAAATGGGGAATAATTTTTCATATTCTTTGTTAAAAAAAAAATCACTTTTTTGCTTACTAGGAACTATAATAGTCTTATCTGTAGTTGTTTTATATCCTTTAAGTACGTTTTAAACGTTCGCCCATACACAACAAGCCCATAACTGATTAGTGAGTCAGCAAGTGCATAATAAACAATCAATAGCGTCTGGTTATTTACCACATTGTTTAGCTGATAGAATTTCCCCAATACAGATCTCAACTTGCTACAGATGTCTGTCACATGCGTTTTCCAATTAAAATTGGAATCAATACTAAGGCCTAAATATTTAAACGTGCTAACATAATCTAGTTTCATACACACGGAATTCTCCTGATAATTATGCAGGCATTCGTAGGTATGTCCAATTACATCAAGATCCGCTCTGTTTACATTTTTAGCTCGTAGATTATAGGGCGAGTGTATATGCATGCATTTTGTTTTGGATAGATTTAATATAATTCCGTTGTCATGTGCCCACTTGGTGATACGATCGAAGTCCTCTTGTACGTACTTTTGTACCTCCGAGATATCCTTCGAAGCATAAGCCACACACATGTCTGCATACATAAACACTCGACACTTGTTAACAACATTTGACACACTGTTCACGTGCATTATATAACCTACTGGCCCAAAAACCGATCCGGTCGGCACACCGAGATCCACACCCGCCTCCTCACCAGACACACCAGCTATGATCGCGCGTATTTTTCTATTGGTCAGATAGTTTTTGAACCATTTATTAGTGGGACCCCGTATTCCGCATTCATCCATTGCCAGTAGTAGTATGTCGTGGTCCAATGTGTCAAAGGCCTTCTTATAGTCAATAAAAAGCGCTATCAGCTGTTCACCAGAGTCTAGGCACTCATTAACATATTCACTATACGCTGTCAGGGCCGAGACAGTACTGCGCCCTTTCCGGAACCCATACTGTGTGTCTGACAATATACAATGACTTTCTAAGAACTTATTAATTGTGTTAACAATATTTTTTTCTACAATTTTATCAATGACAGACAGTATGGCTATGGGCCTATAATTCACATATTTGAGGTGGCTTCCTGATTTATAAATAGGGCGTATAATTGCATTTTTCAACTCATCAGGATAAATACCCTCAGCCAAACACATGTTCATGAATTTAGCTAAAATAGGACTTAATTGCTTTTGTAGGTATTTAATGTCTTTTACCCTCACTCCATCCAACCCTGGTGCTTTATCACACGATAACACATTTATTACTTTTTCTACGTCCGAAGAACTTACAGGAATATACTGAAAACTCACCTTAATCGGCTTAACATAATTCTTTATGTCAAAAAATATTATGTCACAATCGTGTTTAATACCTTGAATTTCCTCGGTAAAAGTTTTTGCAAATTTTGTACAGATTTCAGTAATGCTGTCTGTTTTCCCTAAGTGCTTTAATATCACATCGTCTAGACTAGTTTTGTTTCGACCCAACCACGAGGTTAATGTTCTCCCATATTTCTCTAAAATTTCCCTTACATTTTTTTTTCTTCTTGTTTATAGCTATTTCTTGCCTCATCAACAATGTTATTTACCTTATTTCTAAATTTTGTATATTCTAATCGCTTATTCATGTTTTTTGGTGATGCTTTCCATATTCTAAATAAGTTGTCCCTACGACACAACATGGTATACAAGTATTTATCTATCCATGGCTGTGTTATTCTTCTATTATAACTTGTGACTGTTACCGTAGTTTCCTTATAAATTTGGGAAAACATTGCACACAATTTTTGAAATAACATTAACGGGCATGACACTACGAGTAGTTGCGTCCAGTCATATGCATTTAGGTTTTGTATAACAAGTTTGTCACTAATCACTTCTCGCGTTTTGTTACCACTAGTCACCTCTATACACTTATTATTGTTTACACTCGTAGCCAGCGCTAATCCGACGGCATGATGATCGGAGATGTGGTTCTCGAGCACATACGATAACGAACCGCACTCGTTACGTCCCGCTCGAACCCATACATGATCAAAGCACGACGTCTGAAGAAGCCCGTCCACGATAGCTTCGCGTGTTATCTCTGCACTCGGTATTACGCACTGTAGGCCGCATCCACACAAGGTGTTTTTGTACTTTGTTGCAGTTGGATTTACTACATCATTCATTATGTCCATATTTGTGTCGCCAATCACAATAACGTTTTCAGATGCAGAGATAGATCTGACGACAGTCTCTAATTGTTCTATAAAAAGTGACTTATTCTTCTTAGGTGGTCTGTATATAGCAATAATATGCGTTATGTTTTTTCCTGTTCTAAGCTGGTCATGCAGCATTTCTAAGGCCTCTGTCTCCACTCTTTGAGCATTAAAGCTAAGGCTTTCTTTTGCGTATATCAATATTCCTCCCCCTCTGGTAGTTTCTCTTGTGCGTATGTATGTATTATATCCCGGTATCTGAAAGAATGATAGTTCCTCCTTCTTGATATTTATTTCACTTAGTATTATTACATCCATTATATATTTATTTTGTTCCAACAAGACTAGTAGTTCATTGAAGTGTTTCCGAATTGACCTTATGTTTAAATGAAAAATTTGATAATACCCTTCATTGAGAGTTATATCATTATTTAGTGATGGTATGTCGTAGTATCTTTTAAATGCAACATCATTAGGAAAATCATATGTTCTATCGAATGATTAAGAATAAATAACCTAGTGTGTACTCGCTGTGCTAGTCGCTTGTATTTATTTACATTCTTCGAACTTTTTAAATCTTCTTCCGATCTTATATTGTAGATCTTTTTTTCTTCACTATTCTTTTTAGCAAGAATATTACAGTCTTGAACCCAGATGTATTGAAAACCTTTCGGCTTTAGTTGGTTTCTTACAATCCATAAAAGTTGACGCTTATTCTTCGGCAAATCTTCATTTATGAATATTCTCTTATCGCTGCCATTGGCGTAGACTTTATTGTTGGTAATCTTATTTTCCTTCCTCGCTAACATCCATTCGTTTCGGGCACTTTTAGAGCGAAGTTCAACTAATACAATTTTGGGTCTTGTGTCACCGGGTTTTGTCTGGCCTACCCTCTGTGCATCTTCGATATCATTTGGGTTCAGATTTAGCTTTTGAGCCAAGTCCCCTACCACCGATTTGATATTTTCCTGATCGTGCATCTCTAATCCGTGTATTTCTATATTATTTTCTTTGTCCCTTTTTTCCAACTCCTGTACTCTTTCTTCCAGGGCTTTATTGCACTTATCCAAATAGACGTTTTCTTGTTGTAAAGACTTGTTTTTTTTTTGGGATTCTTCTTTATATTCGATCAAAGTTTGGTACATTTCGGAATAGAATTCAACGTTGGCAGTAAGATCAACAATTTTTTTCTCTACACTGTAAAGTACCTCCAGCTTTTTATTTATTTCAGCCAGTACATTCTCGCCTGATGCTTCACTAGTATTAATCGTAAGTTTTGGATCTTGTGCTGGCTTTGCCTGTACGGGGTTAACTTTTGCTTGCTGGCAGTCATCACAGGTTACCGTTAACAAGAACTGTTTATTATTTTGCACACATTTTCTGTGATACACTGCCTCACATGCACCTTTACACTTCAATATGTCATCTTTGGTCAAAGACACAAATAGTTTACACTTTTTGCATTGAACCATTTTTACGACTTGATAATACGGAAGTTCGATAGTTAGAAGGTGTTGTTTACTATAACAAAAGTTGATTTATGACACCGTACGACCGTACGACAAGCGCGTGCGCAGCGGACTGCGACATAGAGGCGACATAGAGGGTGCGATTGTCGCAACCCAGTGCTGGGCACGCCACAATAGCGGCGGTAAGCCCCCTCTTTGAGGAGTGGTTGGAGAGGCGCCACGGCGTCCTCACCTTCCGCCTGACACAGGTCCTCACCGGACACGGTTGTTTCGGGAGGTTCCTGTTGTGTGGATCGCCCGGAGGACACGGTGGAGCATACGGTGGAGGTATGCCCAGCTTGGGCGGAGCACATCAGTGTCCTCGCGGAGGCGATTGGCGGCGGCGATCTCTCGCGTCCGGCCCTGGTCCAGGCCATGGTACGGAGCGAGAGGGAATGGAAAGCCGTCACCTCCTTCTGCGAAGCAGTAATGCTCGAGAAGGAGGAGGCGGAGCGCGTGAGGGAGAGAGCCTTGCGCCCTCACGCCCCCAATAGCCGCCGCAGGAGACGCCCTGGGCGTCGGGAGTCGCCTGCAGATTCCCGGCCACCGTAGGCGCGGGCTTGCGGACGGCGAGCAATGGGTAGCTCGCCGTCCGGTAAGGACCAGGCCCGGGTCGACGGCGCGTTGTGTCCCACTCGCGCCTCAAAGAGATGTCAGCACAAAGTGACGGGGTCCGATAGGGTGAACGCCTCAGGGTCGCGGGTTATTCTAAAGAGAAAACCGTGGCCCTGGCACAGGC
Source organism: Dasypolia templi (assembly GCA_963555695.1). Classification (NCBI taxonomy): domain Eukaryota; kingdom Metazoa; phylum Arthropoda; class Insecta; order Lepidoptera; family Noctuidae; genus Dasypolia; species Dasypolia templi. The sequence goes on from OY743156.1 coordinate 2,734,716, forward strand.
AACTGAAGGAACACGGGTGGGTTTTAGTCAGTAAAAGTCTGACACGCCCTCCCGCTCCATCCAGAGCGGGAGAAGTCATTTGATGATTTCCCACCCAAAAAAAAAAGGTAATAAATGCCACTCATTAGCAAATAAATGTATCACGCATATTCGGTAACTGATGGGAACGTAATAATTGCGTTCTTTTAGCAACATTACTTTAAAAAGGGTACGAAATGTCTCGCAGATGCAACTAGGCAGAAAATTCATATGGTCAATCCTTCGTGCTTCAGCAGGATTATCAGCTTGTGGAGGTGGTGGTGGACCACCACCATCGTCATGAGCGACCGTTGGATTATCAAGTGGTGGGAGTGGAGGTGGTTGGGGCAATCTAGGTTAATTTCTTCAACCTGTATTTAGTACGAAGTGCCGATTATTTCGCATCACAGGGATGACATGCTTGCAGATTCGTGTTCCGATACTGTAACAATGTTTGACATTTTGGTTAGTATAATAGTATTAATAATAACTGGTAATTATTAGGGCGCAATCTCACTCGGCGTATAATTTACGGCTGACTGTTTGTGTGTTAGCGTCCCAATACTATTTTAAATAGAACGGTCACACTATGCACACACGCAAATAGTTGTAGCTAGATGCTAAGTGCGAATGCACCCATACTTATTAATTATCAGGAATTTGCTTCATCATGGGAACAATACAATAATAATTAACAGTAGCTAGGTCAAGATAGTTGACTAAAAATATAAGCTCAACAGCACACACGATTGTGGGTATTCCACTAGAAGAAAATATCGATTGATGGAATATTTTCATCAAGGGCGTGGTATCGCACTGAGTGACGTCTTCCCATAACAGAGCATCCACAACCAATATTCACTATTGGGTAGCTCAGCAGGGTAGCCCTGATGAGCTACCCAATAGTGAATATAGGTTTCTCGCGCTTGTCATGTTAGACATGACAAGCGCGAGAACGCTCGATACCTCGTTTTCTCGAAATTTGTCTACGATTTTGACGTCATCCTTACACCTAACATGACCGCCAAGCTCGTGTAAACTCGAAAAAGGCACTTTGACATTTCTGTATCTCTAGTGACTAAGTTTTCTGAGCGGATTTCAGGCACGTTTTAGAGTTCAATTTTGGTGGATCTGTTGTGATGATTGAAGCGTACTATTGTCTCTTTCTAGTGCTTGCAATTTAGAGGAGTTTTGCTCAAGAGTAACCTTAATTTCTTCATACTTCTCGTTGAAGAAGTCTAGCGAAGTACGAAAACCCAAATTCAAGTCGCTGATTTGTTTGAACTGTTCCGCCACTGCTTCTTTGAGTGCGTTCGCGATTTCTTGTCTCATTATTTCTGTGAATGAGCTCTTTGTTATATTTAAGACTGTGTCATCGTTAGCTATTATCGGGCTCAACGTAGAGTTCTCAAGTTTTTGTCCGATCGACATGTTGTTAGGGTTAGTAGGTAAAATGCTACTGTGCTGAGAAGTATTATCGCAGGTACTTTTAATGTCCTCCATTTGACTCAAAGTGAGCTCTGGTGGCGTTTATTTCTGGTGGTGATGTTAGTATCGGCCGGTGTGATCGGGCTTTGTTTTGAAACATCAGGCGGCCTTGTGGGGCTATCGGTTCTCGTTGAAGACAAACTCGACACTTCCAGATCGCCTTGTCCGCAACTTTCATTACTTTAAATCTCTTGACGGTAGTATTAGAACAAAGTAGGTCGTATCGCAGGTTACAAGTGGAACATTGAAGGTATTCTCTAGCTTTTCATATGTTCTTACAACCGGCGCAGTTGTTTTTACTTGCACATGTTGTAGAAAGAATAAGACTTTTTTAAATCTTAAAAACTACAAAGATTAACGCGGCTTGCTAGTATCGAACTCGGGACACTACATTCGCGAGTCCATTTAGGTGTTGGGGCCTCTGCACCATCTGGACCTTACAAAACTTTGTACATTTTGCGTTCTTGTGTTACCGCAGCCAATTTTTTAATAATGAAAACGTTGTAACCTTTGAGTCATACGACTGACATTCCACAAATTATTGCACGAATATTTGAGTACCTATCACTTTAAATTATATATTGTCTCGTATTGAAATAGCCGCTAGAGGAATAACTCAAAATAATTTAGTTTTGCCAGATGATATTTATGATCCTTGGTGTAAAAATGTATTTATAAATTTTCAAAAGTCTCCTTGCCATTTAAGCGATATTCGACGATACGAGTTTGGATGGTTTTTACAAAGTTGGGATTGGCGCATACCAAACTGTTTTGGACTGTAATTAGGCGATAGACGACAGTTTGTACAAAGGAAAGGGTGCACAATACCTTACTTGATGCGATGGAGGCCTGGATCGACGATACGATTGCTTCTTTCGCGAATCTCGGGTGGTTCTTCGAGTTTGAACACAAAAGTTACTGCGCGCGATACGACACTTTTTTCGGGCACACACAATCGCCATGTTTTCTTTAGTTCCAGTGTACCAAGAGATTGCGCAAGATGATGCCACTTGTTGTAACCGTCTTGCTCACACACGAAATAAAGGCAATATGCAGGAATGGGATTGGAATAGGAAGTTGCAAAAACCAACCTCATCCATTAATATCTTGCCAACAAAAAAATTTAAAGGATATGACAATATTATAATTCGAATCGAATCAGCGTAACCAACTTTAGTGTAGAAAATAAAGCCTTATATAAATTTTGTTAAAGTTAGTTTGATCCGAATAATAATCTTAATTGGTAGATAGTTATTCCTAAAGAATACATTTTAGATACAATTCGTTCTAATCATGATGATATTTATTTTGGACACCTGGGTATTCATAAAACTTTAAATGAATTAAAACATCACTAGTTTTGGAAAGGGATGATATTCTAGCTTGCGATACTTGTAAAGCTTTTAAACATACCACTCAACCTCCTTTTGGTATTATGGTGTTAACGCCATCTATTGACGAGGAGTCGACAACACCAGGCACCCTCTAGCGTCGGCGAAAAGGCAACGGTAAACGGAGGTTCAGCGGAAGGAAGATGCGCCGAAAAGGCAACGCTGATTGGTCATCAGGTACAGACCGCCTTCAGGATTGTATGATTGTTTTGAAAAGGTTATGGATGAAGTGTTGAACAAAATCTGTAATTCTAATAAGTCCATTATCACTTGTGGTGATTTTAATGTTAATTTGTTAGAAAATTCTGGGTTAAGTACTAGAATTATAGTTTGTTACAGTCATACAATCTTGCCAACCAATTTTTGGAGCCCACTAGAATAACTCCCACTAGTGCCACATGCCTAGATAATATTTATACAGATGTTATACCAACCCACAAGGAAATTATTAATTTAATAGACTCAGATCATTGCGGACAGTTGGTCACTATTTCAAATATTAACAAAAAAAAAATAAAAAAAGATATCACTGTTAATCCAAAAACTAATAATCGTTTGGAAACATTTAAAACTAAAATTCTAAGTAATTTACCACTTTTTTCAACTAATGATGACTCTAATCAACAATATAATGCTTTTTTCAAAATGTATTGTACACAATTTGATAATACTTTCATTCCGAAGACATTATCGGTTAATAGTAATGCTTCCTTCAGTGACTGGGCTACCATTGGTATACATAAAAGTAGAAAACGACTTTATGAGTTGTATGATGAACGGACTTGTATAAACACTGCTGAATTTAATTTATATGTTAGGAATTATTCAAAATTATTTAAAAAAGTTTGTTGTATGGCCAAGTCACGTTACTTGAGTTCAAAAATTAAAAATAGTAGTAATGTAATTAAAACGACATGGAATATCATTAATAGCGAAACGGGAAGGTCATGCAACCGAAGTAGTGACTTCAGCCTTGACATTGATGGCAACATTATTAAATCAGATTCTCAAGTCGCCGCGGCCTTTGAAAATTTCTTTGCAGAGATTCCCGTATCGACTACTAAATCTCTGAACTCATCGCCCACTACTGCAGAGTCTTTGCTTAAAGAAAACGTTCCAGTTTGTGATTCTGAATTTAATTTCCAATATGTCACCTGTAGAGATATAATTAAAACCTTTCACACATTAAATGTTAAAAAGACCGCAGATCTATGGGGTAATTCTGTGGACGTTGCTAAGTCAATTATAGATATTGTAGCACCTACTTTAGCTGTTATTTTCAATAATTGTATTGACCGTGGTGAGTTTGCTGATCTTATGAAAAACAGTAAAATAATACCATTGTTTAAATCGGGTAGTACATCTGACCCTACTAATTATAGACCTATTTCAGTGCTACCTACCTTCAGTAAAATTTTTGAAAAACTTATTTTAGATCAAATGCAAAGATTTTTTAATAAACACAAATTACTGCATAACAAACAGTTTGGTTTTACAAAAGGGTCGTTCGACTACTGATCCGGAGTTGAACTTTTAGGACATGTTTATAATGCATGGGAGGACAAGTGTGATGCTTTGGGCATCTTTTGCGATCTGTCCAAGGCATTTGATTGTGTTCTTCATGAAACATTAATCAGGAAACTGCACCACTACGGAATACGGAACGCCTCTCTGGATCTTCTTACTTCTTACTTAAGTGATAGGATTCAAAGAGTAGATGTTAACGGAAAAAGATCACCTGGATCTGTAGTTAGAATGGGGGTCCCCCAGGGCTCAATTCTTGGCCCATTTTTGTTTCTTATTTATATAAATGACTTGCTATACCTCATAAAGGATAATCATGATATAGTGTTGTTTGGTAATGGTAAAAGGTTAAAGGTTGATGCTACCAAACCATGGTAAGCTACCAATATTGGTAGCTTACCATGGTTTGGTAGCATCAATTCTGCGATTTGGAATTGTATTCTGGGGTAATTGTAGTTTGAGAGAACAAGTGTTTAAGGCCCAAAAACGCTGTATAAGGGCAATGTGTGGCCTGAAAATGACAGACAGTTGTGTACCTATGTTTAAATCCCTAAAAGTGCTAACATTTCCTTCATTGTACATTTTGGAAATTTCAATTTTTGTAAGGAAAAATAAATATTTCTTTTTAACTGTGTCAGAAAATCGAATTAGAGAAGGACCTGTCAGAAGCCAATATAGGAACCTAATAAAAAATTGTAGCTACAATACAGCTTTGCTTAAGAAAAGTGTTTTCGGAATGGGGCCTACCATATATAATAAAATACCAGATTGTATAAAAAATTATCCAATACATAAATTTAAAAAGGAACTGACAGCCCTATTACTTGATAAGTGTTATTATTCAATTAAAGATTTTTTAAATGACACTACACTTTAGATTTCAAATTTGACAGTATGTGTTTGTTGACATTATAATGCCTGGTTTTAATTATATAATTTTAATTTTAATTTTTAATTATTATTTTTCGACAATTTTAATTTGACTACGGAGTTAATTATTTTGTTAAATTTATTTTCAATATTTGCATGCCTAATTTAAGGTAGATTGTACAGGGATCACAAAGTTTGTAAACACCTTATTTATGTACCTACTTTCTTAGCAAATAAACATATTATTATTATCTCCTTTATTATATTTTACAAACTTATAAATTACATTTTTAAATATTTTTTAAAAAATCTGAAAAAAAATAATTAAAAAACATTTAAAAATATAAAAAATAGTATCCCACCGGTATCGGGAACAGGGTCCAAGCTACCGGCGGTCAGGGCTCGAGAGAGAGGAACCTCCTGACAATGCGAGCCGTGTCCAGAAGTACCGCTTTCTGAATCACGCCCTTGATCCAGCTGCCCAACGAGAGCCTCCTCAGGTGTTTGTCGAGGCTCTTGGCTATTAAGCCATTGGCTGTCACGACTATCGGCACAATGATTGCTGAGTCCACATCCCACATGTCGACAACCTCGCGAGCCAAATCAAGATACTTGATTTCTTTATCTTTCTCGGCTTTCACGAGGTTACAGTCATGCGGGACCGTTATGTCAACAATCATATTCATAATCATAATCATTTATTGCATTCATGTAGTTTATAAGTTCTTACAAGTATACTGAGGTTTCATACATGAACCCTGCTAGGGCACAGCAATATAAATACATAGTTTAAGGTTCTACAGTGTCACAATAATAAACAATCCACTGTGCTTATACAAAAATACTTATTTTGACATGTTTAATTTAGGTGTCTATAATGGTAGGTAGGTAGGTAACTGTAATATAAAAATTATAAGATAGCGTAAGAACAATTAATTGGTCATCACTTCCATTCATAAATCAAACAAGATAATATTTAAATTGAAACAAAATAGCAATAACAATAATAATCATAAAATAAAAATATCATAGGTAGTCAAAATTGTAGGCGATGTGTGTATTGTGTATAGGTATGAATTTCAATGTCAAAATTTACGTACCGTCAAAGAATTCTTTTAGTATAAGGTATTTTTGGAGACTTTTATTAAATTTATATTCGTACTCTATGTCCTTAATTGAATTTGTGCGCCGCTGTACTCGATCCACCACCACTATATCAGGCTTATTGGCAATAATAGTCCTGTCAGTGATGATGGATCGATCCCAGTACAATGTGATATTTCCATTTTCGAGAACTGGGTCGGGCACGTACCTGTAGTACGGCACTTCCGATTCCACAAGGCTGTATTTCAGAGCAAGTTGCTGATGGATAATCCTGGCTACAAGGTTGTGTCTATGCAAGTACTCTTCGTTAGCCAGACGAGAACAACCGGAGATAATGTGTCTTATTGATTCCCCCGGACGGTGACATGCCCGACAGATGTCAACCGTGCCGTCTTTCACAATAAATCTCCGGTAATTGTTCGTCATCATAACTTCGTCCATAATTGCACAGACAAAACCTTCGGTTTCTCCAAAGAGGTCACCGAAACGCAGCCAGGCTACGGACGCTAAAAGATCTACATCGGGTCCATGTAGGGCCCGGAAAAAGCGTCCGTGAAGCTCCTTACTCTGCCATACTTCCATGCGATCATTAGTGTCAAGCACTACATGTTTGCGCCAGTTCTCTTTAGCCAAGGAGAGCGGGGTGAGGCCCTTGTCCACCGCGACCACATCACGATGCATCCCCACGTCGGCTTCTAGGAAATATTCCCTGAGACTGCATATCTCGCGATTGTGTAGGGTCTTAGCGTTTAAAAAGCCTCGACCACCACACTTTCGCGGGATATACAGTCTCATTACCGATGATCGTGGGTGATGCATTCGGTTTGCAGTCAGCAGTGTACGGACCCTCCTATCCAGGGCGTCGAGTTCGGTTTGAGTCCATTTGAGTATGCCGAAAGAGTACATCAAAACTGGCATGATCCAACCGTTAACGGCGCGCACCTTGTTTCCGCCTGACAGAAGACTATTTCAATGGGGCCCCCATATAGATAAATTGTCAAAAAAACTAAGCTTTGTGGGGAAATGCCGCCGACATTCAAACAGTTTTTGTTTTACAAAAAAGGGCAATTCGTTCAATTTATAAATTAAGTCCCAGACACTCCCTCAGAGACAAATTTAAAGAGATTAATATAATGACTGTGCCTTCTCAGTACATTTATGAAAATCTTTTATATGCACATAAAAATATTAATCTGTTTAAAAAATACAGTGATATCCCTAACAAAAATACTAGGAATAAACACAAATTTGTTGTTCCCACTACCAGGGTCAAGAAAATAGGTGGCTCGTTTAAATGTCAATGTATACGTTTTTATAATAAACTTCCTAACCACATTAAAGAACTAAGCCTTAATAAATTTAAAACTTTTATAATGCGGAAATTATGCCAGAAAGCCTATTATACTGTCAAGGACTATATTGAGGACAAGAAGGCTTGGGATCGAGCTGCTCCAATAAGTTTACACAGACATAATTTATGTGTAATTTGCTATTTTTACTTTTTTTTTAATGTTTTTTTTCTATTTACGTACCTTTTATCTAAACAATGACATGTATATATTTACTGTATAAAGTATAATATTGTTTTATTTTTTGTGAATGTTAGGACTATGTGGGTCATTGCATTTTTTTTTCTTCTTTTAATGATGATGGTCTGGCTGTTTGAGTACTTTACGCGGCCTCCCCAAATGTCCTTTCTTTTGTATTGTTCGTCGGATCGTTGAGCTCCTTAGTTCTGAGTTGAGCTGCACGATGATTGACAAATGCGTGCACTGACTGGACAGGGCCACTCATTCTGTGTGGTTCTTTCCTCAAAAGACCATTTCAGATATCAATCCACATGGTCACATGACCTGACCAAGATTATGTCTGGACTTTAAAAGAGATTGTGACCTCTGAGTTTGTTTAGGCGTTTCTTCTCAGAGTAGTCAGATAGGAAATGCCGATCTCACCTAGTTTTAAAAATATGATTGACGTGTAAAATTGTTTGTACAAACCTATTTACAGAAATAAAATCATTTATCATTTATCATCGTTAAAAGAACTCTTCAGAACTTTCGATCCACGGGTCGACACAAGAAAAAAGATGGTAGTCGGTTAACCATCGTATTTATAAACCTATTGTAAATCTATAAAAATAAACGCTTATGGATTACAATTAATAAAAGGAAATTCATTGAAGAAGCCTGCCTATCAAATCCCAAAACAATGGTTAACCCTAATAAAAGTTGATCGACCTATGTTGATGCTTTCAATAGATATTATAGTTATATTGCCGAAATCTTATTCTGGACATAAATATATTCTCTCAGTTGTTGAAGTTATTACTAAATACTGCTGAATTTTTCCTATGATAAATGCCACTACTAGAGTAATAAATAAACATTTGAAAAATAAATATTTCTTAAATTTGGTTGTCCCAAGATAATTGTTTGTGATAATGGTTTGGACACAATTCATTTCTAAACATTTGGTAGAGTTTTTGAAAGGTTTCAATATCAATAAAATATTTCGACGCCCCCAAGGAATAAACCTGTATTATACTATTACTGACTTTTTACTGTTATACCATTTACGGTATCTATGAGTCGGGATACACTTATGTAATTGTTTTAAATTTTTTTCTGAGGTAATTTCTAACGGTTTTTCTTATAACACTTTTGTTCTTTGGAATTTATTCATATTTTTTAATAGAAAAGTAACGAAATGCATTATTACAAATTAAATTCTGCGGCTACATTTCGTTATAGTAATATTACTGTGAAATATTTCACAAAAATTTCTGGTAAACGCGATTACTGGTTTATTATCGTACATTTTGTGGTAGATATTTTAGGTAATGCACTGTTACATACAGAAACAGAAAAAAAAAAATTAGACGAAGGGATTATAGACTTAAGAGGTAAGCACACCAATAGACCTGGAAAATTGAACTCCAGCACGGAATCGAGTATTGAGAAGCATATTTCAATATTTCCTGAAGTAGAGCCTCAATATACAAGAAAAAGCTCTACTCTACAATATTTGTCACAAGACCTCAACATTTATCAAAAATCATTTGTTTGTAGACTGAGTAGTTTCCAAAGCAAAATGATGTTGAGGTTACGATGGCGTCGAAACGTTCATGTGAAACCATTTTTAACACAAAATTTCTCAAAGTATTCATTTTTATGCCTAAAAAGATCCATGTTCAACATGTTTTGTATAGTGAGCAAGCCAGTCCATCAGAAAAAGAGTCTTTTAAATAAAGCCATAGACATCAATTAAATAGAAAAGAGAGAATTCGGCAAATAAAACATGAAGATAAAAAGACAATTGACAAAAACGATAGCACGATCGCTATCTTCGACCTGCAAAAAGTGTTAATTATTCCATTATAAACGCAAGTACCCTGATAACAATTTTAAAATTTTTGACGCTTTACGTAAAAAAGGTATTGTTACTTATGGCATTACCAAATCGCAAAAGGAGGCTGCATAGAAATTGGGAGTTGTTTGTTGCAATTCTTGAAGAGTGAACAGGAGCGAGGTCAATTCATTTCAAACCAAACGACGTGGGAGAAAACCTAAGACAAATGCTTTGATAGAAGACCCTATATTGGCACGTGCTTATCATCAACCTCTTCCTATACCTAAGCAAGGCGTTGCATACAGATTTACTGTCTTTGTGCAATAGTGGAGCACTAAAAGGATTCATAAAATGCGTGTTACTGATTCTGATTTGTGGTCTCTATGAGAACTTTGTTCCCAATAAAAGTTATAATTTTAATACATTTTGTGAGTTTTCTTTAATTGTTCCCTCGAAGATACCGACGTCAAATTTATTTTACATAATCGGTTTTCAATCATTGTGATAAATGACTACCAAAAATGTTCTATAAAATACGGGTTACACTACTTTACCCTTATAAGGTTATTTAAAATTTTACCATAATAAGTCGGTAACTGAACATTACAATCTGTCTCCTTTAATGAAAAAACACGTTTAATATTCCAGTAAAGCAATATTAGGCCTACGATTTTTAAGAAATTCACAAGAATAATTCGGTAAGTAAACATTACTGGAATAATATTGATAAGTCAGGATCGTAAGCTATCAATACCCAAAAAAATTTAAGAAACTATTTTCGGTAATAGTGTGTTAAAAATTGTATGTTTGGTGGTTAAAAATTAGCTTTTCCGTCATAAAACAATGTTGTCATAATAATCCTTTGTTGAAGAGATTTACCTCAAAAATACTAAATAATTTTTCCTGTAAAATTTGATTATTGCGATTACGGGTTTATTCCCCGGGGACGTCGATTTTATAATTCTTTATACACGCCGCAAAATAATACTGTTGAAAGATACAATAAAACTGTTGAAACTTGCATAGCTTGTTTTGTCAAAGATGATCATAGAACATTGTCTAAATATTTACCTACTGTTCAACTAGCTTTGAATAATAGTATTAATCTGGCCACAGATTCCACACCTCATTTTTTGATGTTGGTTTTAGAGAACTTATTTTTGAAGCTTCTTTATATCGTTTTAGTGACTCTATCGATAACATGGATGAACTGGAAATTTCTAATAGAGCTAACTATGCCGATTCTCTCAATTCACTTAGTGATATTTTTGTTAAAGTTCAAACCCATTCATTAAAAGCTTATAAGCGTAATGCTCGCTACTATAACAAAGGTCGCAAAGTCATTTCTTTTGATGTGGGTGATGTCGTGTGGAGGAGTTTCGTTCAATCTCATGCACCTACATATTTTTTGGCAAAACTTGCTCCTAAGTTTATTAAATGTAAAACTATTGAAAAGATCTCTGATAATGTTTATATTCTGAAAGACCTTAATAAGGGTACCACTGGTCGTTATCATTTTAAGGATTTAATTAATTTTTTTTATATGTTTTCCCATTGTTAGTATTGATTTTGATGGTTTTGATAGAATGCCTCTTTTGATAGTGTGATGCACGATGGGATGAATGATAGGTTATCGGCGATTCGAATAAAGATGTATGTTAGGTAACTTCTTAAAAATTTATTTAATCTTGACTTAACATTTTAAAATACAAATAAGGACATTTTTAATGTAAATTTTCAACCCGTACATTTTCCATATCGAAAGATCTTATTATTATTTATGTTTTATACAGTCTTGTATACAATTTCATGTGCACATTATTGTATGCAATTTCTGTATTTGTACCTACTACTTTTGTACGCTTTGTTTTCACTCGATTGAGGTCCGAGGTCCATAAAAAAATAAAGATAGGTAAACCTTGTAGTAGTTTACCTATCTTTTTTTTTTTTTATCCTCGGTATATTTGTCCCCTTGATTTCGTTGTTTTTTGTTAGTGCTCGGGAAATTGGTGGAGTTGAGCCGATCACAACATTCTTCTTTTTATTTTTTCGTATTTAGAGATTTGAAGGTTCTTATACTGTTTCTCACAGTTATAATTCGTTCTTGCTAGTCAGTGGCGATGGTGCCTAACTGCACGCACATAGTTTTTTTATTTATTAATCTCGTTAGACAGCGGCAATTGCGCCTAACTGTACTCTCCTATTAATATTTTTTCTTCTGTTATATTAATAATAATGACGATATATTTATTTGCTTAAAACGTGGTATAAAATTACAGTACAAAAATGGAGCAGTAATGTTTTGCCAAAATTAAATACAGCATTCAAATATTTGTAATAACAATTTCCTTAACAAATTTGTTATAGTATTACAACAACGCTATTTTAGTTCTAGGTATAGTTTTATACTATAGAAGTTGTTATCAATTAACCATTCATACAATTTATTTTTAAAATCATATCTCGAATTTTACATTTTCAGATTAGTAACTTAATTTGACACTGTCGTTTGAATGAACTAAATGGATGACAAAGTTCATGATGAAACCCAAAACATAGAACATGGAGTCGAAAACAGTCGCGAAATAGAGGAAATTGTCAGTCAGCACATATTCGGTACAAATTCAACTATATGAAATTACAAGCCCACCCAATGATATTACATTACTTGTGCGATCATTTGGATACACGAAATTATTTTGGATTCGATACTTGGGTTATAACAAAAGAGTTTGCATCAAATTCTAAGGCAAAAAGATCGACTGCACATCTTTGTCTAAGTTTTTTTTATAAAACTACATTGATACGGCGCGTTCTAGATTCCATTTTAAATTTATGTTATTCAAAAATGTACGAGGAGATGTTAAGAAGTCTCGAATGTAACAAATATTGATTAAAAGCTTCACATGGACGTCATTTGTTGGTGCCATGTTTATCTGACTTAAGTAATCATTTTATATTACGTAGGTACCTACAATGGAAATATTGTATGAAAACAAAATACATAGACGTGGAGGAATAAATAAAATCAATAAAACACTTTAAAATAAAATAAGAAACCTAATTTTAACGAACATTTTAATACAAGTAAATAAATTGCCGTCAGAGTAGACGTGTTCCTGTGTGGAGACCGGGAATCGGCAAACGTAAGATAGGACACCCTCAGGTTAGGTGGAGCGACGATCATCGTACGGTGGCTGGTAGCAGCTGAGAGACCTATGTCCAGCATTGGACAGCTGTAGGCTGATGATAATTATGATGAAATAAATGGCAACTAGATGTCTGGTTCTTAGTAAGAACGTAAATTGCATGGAATGATAGTACATTACTGCAGCTGCTTGCAAAAGATTCATTGATGGACTTCACCTTGGCCCCACATGCGGAAGTCTTTAGTACTTTTCTCAAATAATGCGCCGAAATTAGAACTAAATAGTTCCTGAGTAGAACGTTTTTTTTTTAAATCAACAGTTAATTATATATTCCAGAATCAAAGACAAACAACGATAACTTTTCACGCGCCAATTGGTTCGTTTGTTTCTTTTTACTTATAACTGCTCAGTTTGCAATCCAGTTAGAAATCATGGATAGTTATGTTACTTCCATAGCATAGAGAATGGACTGAGCGTTCTGTACCGTGTAGTAAATACAGACCCAAAAGTAAAAGAGAGACAAACCGAATTTGCGGCCAGTAGTTGTCTTATTCTAGAATTCTGATTTTGAATAGACAATTGAATTTTACGAATTCAAATTGAATTTGGCAATTTGATAAAAGATAATTTACTTTTACCAACTTGCAGAAAAGAGACTGGTATACCCAATACCAGCAAAGCCGAAAGTGTGTTCACTTTTGTAAGGCTAACGCTCAGTCCATTCTCTATGTCTGAGGTAACTTCCATGTTGTGTTGTGCCATGTTTCGCAGTAAATAGTTCGTTCCATTTTTGACCGACTTCAAAAGTAGAAGGTTTTTATTTAGGTTCTTTTTTTTTGTTTATTACCTCATAACTCCACTCTTCTTTTGTTTGAAAGGGTATACTTATCGAATGGCCCCATATACATTTACAGGTTATGTTATGTTCTGATGAGTGATTTTTGAGTTAGATTCAGTAAAACATATTCTAAAGGGTTTGTACCTGAAAAGAAAAAAACGGAACTCTTACAGGATCTCATCGTTGTCCGTCTGTCTGTCTGTAAGTATATCAGGACCCTTTTTTTTCAGAAACAACTGGAGGTATCAAGTTGAAATTATATCCAATACCTAAGTCTACGGTCCTTTGGAGCTCTCAATTAATAAAGATTCTAAGTCAACGCAAAAAAAGTACAGCGATCTAAGCGACACATTTGCAACACGCAAATCAACCAACACTTATAGGGTACTTCCCGTTGACCTAGAATAATGAAGTTGGGCAAGAAGCAAGGTCTCACAGCGCAAGCAAAGGAAATGGTCCAAAACTCGTTAATTTGTAGTTTTTGTCACTTTTTTCTGCGATTACTAACTTACATTTGCAGTGCAGAATTGGCCGTGACGTTTATCGATTTATGGGAGAACATAAATAATAAGTTTGTTCTTTGGATAATTTCAGTAAACCCCTTCAATGTGCGTGGTCCGACACGCACTTGGTCGGTTTTTCCGTTCAGTGGATGTTGATGATGTTATATAATAACTTCCTGTCACTGTTATTAACTTAGCAATTTAAGGTAAAATAAGGGTTAGTATCACAAATAAAAACTGAATAATAATAATTTTGTTTAAAAAAAATGATTTACAAAACTTTTTGTTGATAAATTATTTGAAATTGGAGCATTATTTTGACAACTTCCGAGAGATATATCGAAAATGCGAAAACTTTGCCGGCCGCTGTTCGCATGTATTTGACCAGTACAGGTCAAATACATGCGAACAGCGGCCGGCAAAGTTAGTATGAAAATCAAAATCTGTCATGTGTAGTGGCCAAATAAATTACTATGAGAACTAATACAAAAACAACCGACTCAAAAAAAAACGTTACAGAATAAAAGTAACTTTAATTTTAGAAGTCGATGGCAAAAAAACCAAAATACAAAACCAAAGACACCGACATCCGAAATTCTCAGAATTTGAAAGAAAGAAATTAACGTAATGCACTACAAATTACTATTAACTAAACGAAATTTATGAAGAGGTGTGACATTGTTGTCTGTTTGTAAGAGGTAGTCTCTAAGTTCAGAGTCCAGAAGGCTAATTGTGAAACTTATGCTCTTTTTAGTGTCTTGGAAACCGTTTTCTCCAGGCTCTAATAAATATACGTGAAATTAAAATTCAAAAGAAGAAGCATTCATAGCACAGTATATATATCAATATGTCAGCATTTTACCGGTGCTAGGCAGGCCAACTCGTCGCCGGATGTTTGAAATAGATACCGCGGCCATGGCACAGGCAACTGAAGGATCACGGGTCGGTTTAGTCAGTAAAAGTCTGACACGCCCTCCACTCCACCCAGAGCGGGAGAAGTCATTCAATATGAAGATACGACTGCAAGCTAGATACTTAATGGGCTGAGTTCCAATCTAATCATTTAAGATTCTGTGAATTCGCTACTCGCAGTGCCAGATATTTCACCGACAAATGCTATGAACAGACGAAACTCTCCTACCGTGAAGCTCAGAAAACTATCGAGCGATACGAATCGAAAGCTCCTAGTGAAAGCAAGAGTGATTAATCTCTTTTTTCTTCGAATAAGAGAACATTTCTGGAAAATGGGAACGCGAAGATCTACTGCGTAATGTACACAACAGGTGGTCAACCATAAACTCGTTGCACTGTGAAATTGGCAGTGAGGTGTACGAGGAAGATGATCAGTCGCCATGTACTAGTGGCGTTCAGATTCAGAACTCGATAAAAGCGGTGGTGCCTTGGTCTGATTTTGATTGGGTTCATTATTTGATTCATTTTTAGATAAAGATTACGAGCCAACAAAAAAAAGCATTGCAGCGGATGATTCTGACTCTGAATCAGACTGTGTACCATGTTCTCAACAATTTTGGAATCATCGGATGAATCTGATAAAGATACAAGTATTAAGCTGACATAAAGGGGACTATTATGAAGCAAAAAAAATATGATATTAGTTTGAATACCCAAAAGATAGCAAAGAAGAGGAAAAAATAATAATTACATAATATGAAGCAATGGATTAGCACCATCCTTCAAAATGATTCAGATTGAGATCAATAGTGTTTTACACAACTAGGGTGCAGGATACCATGTTTTATTATATACAGCATTATGTTTAACTCGGATGTCGTGGGAATATCTGCAAAAAGAAGTGTTCGGCGCGATCATCGGAAGAGTATCGCAAAGTTGTGAACGACAAATTTAATCGAATGTCATGGACGGAACAAAATTGCAAGTCCAAAAGACGGAGCAAATGATGACAAAGAAGGAAAACATAACTTTCGATCTAAAACTGTTTCGTATTTCACGGTAGATGAAAATGGTGACAAACTTTCTGTATGTAAGACGTTTTTTCATACCACCCTGAGCTACAATTGAAATAACTGTAAGGCAGTGAGAAACATACTTGAGTTATCTTAAAGCTCAATGCCCAGAACGCGTTATTGATGGACGTGGTTGTAATCCAAACACAAAAAAAAAAAACCTTTTTTTTTATTGTCTATTGGAGATTTACTCTTGACTCTAGTCTAGGTGAGAGGTGGGAGAGACAGAGTCTACGATGGAGTGCGCTTACCCAGAAAAAGCCTGTTCAGTCTTACTTTGAAGAGATTCGGGTTGAATGCGTTCAGGAACACAGACGAAGGAAGTGAGTTCCACTCTTTTGCCGTTCACATTATGAAGGATGTTTGGAAGCGTTTTGTGCGAATTGGTGGCATGGCAACTAGGTATGGGTGGTAATTAGCAGTGCATCTGGATGTCCGATGGTACAAGGGGGCAGGTGGGATGAGGTCGTGGAGTTCTTGCGCACTGTTACGGGGCAAGTTTAAATTTGAGGTGAACTCCATTGAGAACTTAATAGAATTTACCGACTGTCTTAGTGAAACAAGTGGTATAATTGAAAACACCGAAGTTGCTATTGTGTACATTTTAGGAGACTTTAATGCTAGTCCTGTGCGTTGTTTGGAAAGGAACTTCTAAAATTCTGTAACGATCAGCAATGGGTATGTGCGGATATAGAAAAGTTAGGAAGTTCATCGGGCACCTTTACTTTCGTTAGTGAAGCCCACGGCAGCACAAGCTGGCTTAACCATTGTGTGGTGACGGAGTCTGCGTGGCAGTCTGTACTCAGTGTGAGGGTGCTCTATGACTGTACTTGGTCTGACCACTATCCCCTAGAAGTATGTTGTAGTCTTTCTGTAATGAAACCACAATTTCTAATACTTGAAAAATCCCCTAATGGCATACTGTGGGCCAATAGGGATGAGCAACAAAAACAACTTTATAGTAAGATATGCAATGATCACTTTAAATAAACTATTACTTGGCGTTTATAGATTACAACAAGGCTTTCGACTCTTTAAAACACGTGAAATAATGGGAGGCTTCACCCTACAAGGAGTCAATAAAAAATATATACGTATAATTAAAAACATATACCAAAAATATGAAAGCTAAAATACGCACAGAAAGGGTAGGAGAATGTTTTCCCATTAGACGTGGAGTTAGACAGGGAGACCCCTTATCACCAAAACTCTTCTCTGCAACCCTAGAACATATATTTCGGCAACTACTCGTAGAATGGAGTAATTACGGAATAAATGTTAATGGACTGTTACTAAACCATCTAAGATTCGCCGATGATCTTATACTAATAAGCGAAGATCCAGCGACGTTACAGAGCATGATTGAACCACTGGTATATGAAAGCGAAAAAGTGGGATTATCTATAAATACAAGTAAAACCAAATTGATGACAAACCACACGGACGTCGCAATAAAACCTCACAACGCGGAAACGTTACTGAGCTGCAATATGTCAACGAATATACTTATCTTGGTCAAATAATATCTCTAACAAATCTCACAACAAAAGAAATTAACAGTAGAATAAACATAGCGTGTAAGAAATACTGGGCTTTAAAAGAAGTCATGAAAAACTCGGATATACAATTAAAATTAAAAAAGAAAGGATATGACACATGTATTCTGCCAAGCATCACATACAGGTGTCAGACATGGAGCTGCACAAACAAGGATATTAAAGCTTTAGAAGCCTGCCAACATAGAATGGAAAGAAGTATACTCAACATAAAATTAAAAGACAAAGTACGATTAACAACAATAAAGACACAAACCAAAGTTATAGACGTAAAACAACAAATTAATCAATTGAAGTGGAAATGGGCAGGCCATTTAATAAGAAGTAACGCAGAGAAATGGGCCAAAGAAGTGACAGAATGGTGTCCAAACTATAAAACAAGAAGAAGAGGCAGTCAGTATCGTAGATGGGAAGATGACATCAAGAAGGGGGCAGGGACGACTTGGATGAGGTAATGAAGAGATCGAGGCTTGTGGAGAACGCTTGGGGAGGCCTATGCTGGAAAGCAAGACAGTCAAGGAACCGGTGTAGATTAAAAAGATACATTATTATCTAACATTCACGTAGTTGTTAGTAGAAATAAGATGAAATGTAACTTGTATGATTGTTAATAAAGGTTATTATTACATTATTAATGTATGTCACTGATGGGCGAGCGTACAAAGTAATGTATCTACCAGTTTTATTCCCTTACAGAAAAATGGGCTAGCGGTTTCTTACGGCGACTTGTGGAGCCGCACAAGGACGTGAGAATGTCAGTCTGGCCGTGACGGCGCTTTAACACTAAAATTATTGATAAATGATAATGATAAATGATTTATTTTCTGCAAATAGATTTGTACAAACACTTTTACACGTCAATCATATTTTAAAAACTAGGTGAGATCGGCGTTTCCTATCTGACTGCTCTGAGAAGAAACGCCGAAACAAACTCAGAGGTCACAGTCGCTTTTAAAGTCCAGACATAATCTTGGTCAGGCCATGTGAGGTACCATGTGGATTGATGTCTGAAATGGTCTTTTGAGGAAAGAACCACACAGAATGAATGGACCTGTCCAGTCAGTGCACGCATTTGTCAGTTGTCATGCAGCTCAACACAGAACTATCAGCTAAACGATTCGACGAACATTACCAAAGAAAGGACATTTGGGTAGGCCGCATAAATTACTCAAACTGCCAGACCGTGATTAAAACTAATAATTTAAAAAAAAAGCATTAAAAAAACAACAAATCCACAATGTCTTCACATTCATAATAATTGTACATTGTACATAAGTGTAATCCTTTACAAAGTTAATGTCATTGCATCCATCAATGTCAAAGTGTAAATAAAAATTAAAAAAATGTTGGTCATATCATACGAGGACCATGTAGACTGGTGTCTGAAATGGTCTTTTGAGGAAAGAACCACACGGATTTGAGTGGACCTGTCCAGTCAGTGCACGCATTTGTCAATCATCGTGCAGCTCAACTCAGAACTAAGGAGCTCAACGATTCGACGAACAATACAAAATAAAAGACATTTGGGGAGGCCGCGTGAGGTACTCAAACAACCAGACCTTCATTAAAAGAAAAAAAATGTAATGACCCACATAGTCCTCACATTCACAAAAATTAAAACAATATTATACTTTATACAGTAAATATGTACATGTCATTGTTTAGATAAAAAGGTACGTATATAGAAAAAAACATTAAAAGACAAAAAGTAAAATGGCAAATTAAACATCAACTATGTCTGAGTAAACTTATTGGAGCAGCTCAATCCCAAGCCTTCTTGTCCTCAATATATTCCTTGACAGTATAATAGGCTTTCTGGTATAATTTCCGCTTTATAAAAGATTTAAATTTACTAAGGCTTAGTTCTTCAATGTGGCTATGAAGTTTATTGTAAAAACGTATACATTAACATTTAAACGAGCCACCAATTTTCTTGAGCCTGGTAGTGGGAACAACAAATTTGTGTTTGTTCCTTGTATTTATGTTATGGATATCACTTTATTTTTTAAACAGATTAATATTTTTATGTGCATATAAAAGATTTTCATAAATATACTGAGAAGGCACAGTCATTACATTAATCTCTTTAAATTTGTCTCTGAGGGAGTGTCTGGGACTTAATTTATAAATTGAACGAATTGCCCTTTTTTGTAAAACAAAAATTGTTTGAAAATCGGCGGCATTTCCCCACAAAAGAATACCGTACGACATCACACTACGAGTATGAAAGTAACTAAAGTAAACTAAACGCGCTGTCTCTAAATCAGTTAAATTACGATTTTTTTGGCTTATGCTGCAGAGCTTAGTTTTTTTGATAATTTATCTACATGGGGGCCCCATTGAAACTTGGCATCCAAAGTTATGCCTAAGAATACTGTGGAGTTTTCGGGTTTCAACTCTTCACCCTTTAAAAGAACACTAGTTTCTACTTGTCTAACATGAGGTTTCGTAAACTTAATACATTTAGTTTTTTTCTCGTTAAGAAGTAGGCTATTTACATTAAACCAGTTAACTACTTTAGCGAGGGCGCTATTTACATTGTCAGTAACCAGCTGCTGACGTTTCAGTTTAAATAAAAGTGAAGTGTCGTCTGCAAACAACACTATATCATGATTATCCTATATGAGGTAAGGCAAGTCATTAATATAAATAAGAAACAAAAATGGGCCAAGAGTTGAGCCCTGGGGGGCTATTATATAATTAAATATAATTGTGGCACATTCGCCTCCCCACTCTCCCCACTACTCAGGCCACTTTATGTAAGCGAGTGCGCAGCGTTGGAAGGAATCATTTCTTGTGGCAGGCTTGGCCCGGTGCACCTGCTGTAGCGCCTAGAGCTATTATAGCCATCCATTTAATTAATTAACAAGCTGTTGGAATAAAGAAGTTGGTTACTGCTATATTTCATACTTTCATTTAATATGTCGGACCTCTGCCTTCAGGTCATTTCATGGTGATTATTTTATAAGAAATTGTAAGTGAAATAAAGTGATTGTGCTATAACTAGTGTCTCTATTTTCTTCGCCCGATAATCCACGCCTACTTACAAAGTGTAAGTCTAATATCGCTGATGAGGGCCTATCTCGATATCTAAAATAACATATATATTCTAAAGATAAAGTTGTAGGATGTTCGCAGTGTTTAGGAAGCTTATCTTTATGTAGGTCTAGTTCTTGGAATAACTGATAGGGACTAAGTGTAGTTGGATGAAGAACGGTGAGCTTGCTAAATAAGATAGCATTGTTGATGTCATCAATGTCAAATGAAAAGGCTATATTAATGTTTTCTAAGGACTTCATTAACATTGTTATATGATTTTTCATTTCTAACTTGTCACTTGAGTTAGATAATTGCTCAAATGCTATTCGAATAGTCTCTAGATTTTGATTTAATTGGTTTTGATTTTTGTTTACCCTTAGCATTGTATTATTGAAGTTTGAAATAGTAGATTGGATAACGTGAATATTATCTTTCATTAAGTGAGCTATCTGTTTTTCGTCTGACTGTACTTTAGTGATAACAACCGAGAACTTTAAGGCATCTTCAGAGTCTAGTCTTAATTGCAAGTGTATTTGACATTGATAAAGGCGAAGATGATTTAACCTCTCATTATTTTCGGGAAAAAAAGAAGGTTGAACAGTTGTACAAATCTGGTGCAAGCACACACGATGTACAGGAACCAAAGTGGTTTGCTTACAAGGCATTGAACTTTTTGCGAGACAAAAATAAACCACTACCCACAGTAAATAGTGAGAATGATGTAAGTTTTCATGTTTCCTATTTTTCTTTATTTTATCACAGACTAACTACTCGCGATCACAGAACATTTACTAAAGTGAAGACGCGACACTTCTATTTACAGACGCATTCGCAGTACAGTCATCAAGATAATGCAACAGCGACTAGTTCCCGGAAAAGGAGATGCGGTACTGATGCAGACAGTGATATTGCCGAAGCTGTACAAGTTTTAAAAAATATGTCAGCTTCGTCATCTGCTCGCGACGATGCCTCGGTATTCAGAGAACACATAGCAAATAAAATACGAAAAATGGATCCCATAACAATATCTACAGTACAACATCATATTAATAATATAATTTATCAGGCTGAAATGGGCGTTTACTCAAGACCTTCCACGGTGGCGGCAGCTCAAGGATATTTTACCACTTCGACACCTGAAAGTGTACGTCCTTCCACTAGCCATTCTAATTATACCGACAATTCTGATACTCAGGACAGCCTTTTTTCATATTTGGAAAATAATTAAAACTCTTTTAGATTTATGATGCTACATTAAGAATTTAACGAAACTCTTCCTTGACAACCAATATCGACGTATAAAAAATTATAATTAGCATCGACTAATGCCAACAACACAATACTGAAATACGATTTATAATTGAAAAATTCTGAGCCACTATTATCGGGGCATTGTATACGTATGTGTTTCCCATCAATGGATCCACAACAATTGGGAACATTCCATTTCTTGAAAAACAAACGTGACACCGAAAGCCGTTCTTCTTCTGTGGTTGGCATCTAGAAGAGAAAAAGGAAATAAAAATTAATTTAAAATAAACATTTAAAAATAAATATATACTTAAACGTTTAGCATATGTGCTTGTAAGCCTAAATGTAATGCTATACTCAAATATTATCCAATTCCAGCAATATCACATATATTCAGGCCATATCGTAAAAAAAAAATAAAAAAAAATTTGGTCAATAGAGTACAAATATATATTAGGTTATGGTGTTCTCTAGCTTCCCCTCTAGGATTCCCTGTGAGTGAGCTTCCCTGTGAATATCAAGAGTGAGTCATAAAAGAATGACTTCGGGAATCAGTGAGGAAAGAAGTTGTGGTGAAATTTTAAACAGTTCTCCAAGGCTGAAATAACTTTCTCCTGTAGCTAAAAACCGCAACGTTACTGCCAACCTCTCTTTAGCGGGTATAGCCTTTCTCCAGTCAGTATTTTTTTTTGCTAATGTACACTTCAGTACTCTCTAGCAAATATTCAAAATCTTCATATGTCATTCTCAGAAACCCAAAGAACATACTATTGCGCAAACGTTGACATCCCACATCATCTTTTTTATACTGTTCTATCATTACAGTACCGTTCTGCCATTTTCTATTTTGTAAACTTGGGCGCACCCAAAACCTTCTCGTCCTTTTGTATTTTTTTATTTTTAAAATAAAAATTACAACTGCGGCGGCAGTGCTGATGATTTTCGTATTAATTGTAACCAACCAACAAAAAAAAAATTTCACTTCACTGGCGTTCTATGTGACTGTCACAACCGGAATGATGCTTGACGGCTTTGTGCGGCTTGTGCCGGCGGCTCGTATTGCCGGCGGCATAGCCGCTCGGCATGAACCTTGCGGCATTGCCGCCGGCATGTGTGTAGTAGCCTTTCTGAATCAGGCCCTTGATCCAACCGCCTAACGAAAGCCTCGAGAGATGTTGGTCGAGACTTTTTGCCATCAGGCCATTGGCCGATACAACAATCGGCACAATGACAGCCGAGCTCACATTCCACATGTCAACAACCTCGTATGCTAAGTCGAGATATTTAATTTGTTTCTCTTTCTCAGCTTTCACGAGGTTCTCGTCATGTGGAATGGTAACATCGATAATCATTGTGCGGCGCGCTAATCGATCTATCACTACTATGTCAGGCTTATTAGCGATAATAGTCCTGTCGGTAATGATAGACCGATCCCAGTACAACGTGACAAGGTCATTTTAGAGAACTGGGTCGGGCACATACTTGTAATACGGTACCTCAGAATCCACAAGTTTGTATTGCAAAGCAAGTTGCTGGTGAATAATCCTGGCTACTTGGTTATGCCTGTGCAAGTACTCGCCGTTAGCCAGATGAGAACAACCAGAGATAATATGTCTGATGGACTCACCTGGACGGTGGCATGCCCGACACATGTCAACCGTCCCGTCCTTCATAATATGTCTCCGGTAGTTATTCGTCAAGATAACTTCGTCCATAATTGCACAGACGAAACCTTCAGTTTCCCCGAAAAGGTCACCAAAACGTAGCCAGGATACGGACGCTAGGAAATCTACATCAGGCTCATGAAAAGCCCGATAGAAGCGCCCGTGAAGCTCCTTGCTTTGCCATACCGCCTTGCGGTCATCGGAAGTAAGTACTACAGGTTTGTGCCAGTTCCCTTTAGCCATGGAGAGCGGGGTAAGCCCCTTGTCCACTGCGACCACATCACGGTGCATACCCATTTCGGCTTTAAAAAAATATTCCCTGAGACTGCATATCTCGCGATTGTGTAGGGTCTTAGCGTTTAAAAAGCCTCGACTTTCGCGGGATATACAGTCTCATTACCGATGAACGTGGGTGATGCATTCGGTTTGCAGTCAGCAGTCTACGGACCCTCCTATCCAGGGCGTCGAGTTCGGTCTGAGTCCATTTGAGTATGCCGAAAGAGTACATCAAAACTGGCATGACCCAACCGTTAACGGCGCGCACCTTGTTTTCGCCTGACAGAAGACTATTTAACACTTTCTTCAGGCGGCCAAAGAAGCGCTCCTTCAACGATTGCTTCATGTTAATAACGTTGATGCCTAACGCTTCCGACATACCCAAATACTTATAGTTTTCGGATGAAGAGAGGGATCTAAGGTGTATGGAATCCGAAAGTTGAATACCTTCGGATTCCATAATCTCACCTCGCTTAACATGCATGATTGCACATTTGTCCACACCAAATTCCATCCTGATGGCGCTACTGAATGTTTCAGTTACTTTCAGTAGCTCCATCAGTTGCAATTTGTTGGGGGTAAAGATTATTATTATTATTATCTCCTTTATTATATTTTACAAACTTATAAATTACATTTTTAAATATTTTTTTAAAATCTGAAAAAAAACATTTAAAAATATAAAAAAAAAATATCCCAACGGTATCGGGAACAGGGTCCAAGCTACCGGCGGTCAGGGCTCCAGAGAGAGGAACCTCCTGACAATGCGAGCCGTGTCCAGAGGTACCGCTTTCTAAATCAAGCCCTTGATCCAGCTGACCAACGAGAGCCTCCTCAGGTGTTTGTCGAGGCTCTTGGCTATTAAGCCATTGGCTGTCACGACTATCGGCACAATGATTGCTGAGTCCACATCTCACATGTCGACAATCTCGCGAGCCAAATCAAGATACTTGATTTCTTTATCTTTCTCGGCTTTCACGAGGTTACCGTCATGCGGGACCGTTCTGTCAACAATCATTGTCCGCCGCTCTACTCGATCCACCACCACTATATCAGGCTTATTGGCAACAATAGTCCTGTCAGTGATGATGGATCGATCCCAGTACAATGTGATATTTCCATTTTCGAGAACTGGGTCGGGCACGTACCTGTAGTACGGCACTTCCGATTCCACTTGGCTGGATCTCAGAGCAAGTTGCTGATGGATAATCTTGGCTACAAGGTTGTGTCTATGCAAGTACTCTTCGTTAGCTAGACGAGAACAACCGGAGATAATGTGTCTTATTGATTCCCCCGGACGGTGACATGCCCGACAGATGTCAACCGTGCCGTCTTTCACAATAAATCTCCGGTATTTGTTCGTCATCATAACTTCATCCATAATTGCACAGACAAAACCTTCGGTTTCTCCAAAGAGGTCACCGAAACGCAGCCAGGCTACGGAGGCTAGAAGATCTACATTGGGTCCATGTAGGGCCCGGAAAAAGCGTCCGTGAAGCTCCTTACTCTGCCATACTTCCATGCGATCATTAATGTCAAGCACTACAGGTTTGCGCCAGTTCTCTTTAGCCTAGGAGAGCGAGGTGAGGCCCTTGTCCACCGCAACCACATCACGATGCATCCCCACGTCGGCTTCTAGGAAATATTCCCTGAGACTGCATATCTCGCGATTGTGTAGGCTCTTAGCGTTTAAAAAGCCTCGACTTTCGCGGGATATACAGTCTCATTACCGATGAACGTGGGTGATGCATTCGGTTTGCAGTCAGCAGTGTACGGACCCTCCTATCCAGGGCGTCGAGTTCAGTCTGAGTCCATTTGAGTATGCCGAAAGAGTACATCAAAACTGGCATGACCCAACCGTTAACGGCGCGCACCTTGTTTTCGCCTGACAGAAGACTATTTAACACTTTCTTCAGGCGGCCAAAGAAGCGCTCCTTCAACGATTGCTTCATGTCAGTACCATTGATGCCCAACGCTTCCGACATACCCAAATACTTATAGATTTCGGATGCGGAGAGGGCTCTGACGTTTATGGAATCCGAGAGTTGGGTTCCCACGGATTCCACAATCTCCCCTCCCTTTACATGCATGACCACACATTTGTCCATACCAAATTCCATCCTGATGGCGCTACTAAAAGTTTCAGTTACTTTCAGTAGCTCCATTAGTTGCAAATTGTTGGGGGCAAAGATTTTTAGATCATCCAGGTACCTTCCTCTCCTCAGCCGATAACCTAGACCTGAATCCTCCAGCAGTGTGCTTAGAGGATTCAAGGCTAAGCAGAACCAAAGCGGGCTCAAACTATCGTCCTGAAATATGCCTCGCTCGATCCTTATCGGCTCGCTATTCCTCAGGATATTCCGACATCCTGGATAGCGAAGAACCATCCTCCATCGCCCCATACATGACATCAAGAAGGTGCGCAGAGTTGCATCTACTTTATACAACTCCAGCACCCTCATGAGCCACGTATGTGGCACCGAGTCATAGGCCTTCTTGTAATCTATCCAACATGTCGACAGATCCTTTCGGGAACGACGAACCTGTTGGCTAATGGCCATATCAATGAGGAGTAGCTCCTTAGTACCGTGGGACCCGTTCCTACATCTATTTTGAGAGGCGGACATGATGAAGTTGGTGTCTATATGTTTGTTAATTTTAGCTCCCAAAATGGATGTAAGCACTTTATAGACCGTCGGTAAACACGTGATCGGCCTATAATTTTTGGGTTCCGCGGTGCTACCTGATTTATGGAGCAGGTGGGTAACTCCTGTTGTTAGGAACTGGGGTAGCGATCCAAACTCCAAAGCCGTCTGGTACTGAGCCGCCAAGAGAGCGTGTGATCTTGTGATCCATTTGATCCAAAAGTTCTGCAGTCCGTCCGGCCCTGGAGACTTCCAGTTAGGCAACGGACGGACTGCACGAGCTACATCTTGGGGGCAGATGGTAATAGCCCCCATTTCTGGTATTGTATTGCAGGCTCGCTCGCCTTCCCGAGTCCAGTCACCTTCGGTGTGACTGACAGGCACCGACCAGATACTGCGCCAGAAAGAACACATGGCATCATCATCTGGCAGGCACGTGTCAGCCACACCTTGGTTCGGTCGCTCCCAACCCCTATAAACCCACCTTTCATCGCTCTGGAAGGTGCGATTCTGAGTGTATCGCTCTACTCGCCGCTTATACCTACGCATACGGTTAGCCCATGCATACACTTTCTGCTTCAGGAAGTCGATGCGCTCTGTGACGCAGGACAGATAGTTCTGGGAGCTTATATCAGTCCCTGAGAACGCCCGCCTCACAAAGCGCATCACTCTTGGACGAGTATTGCCGTCTCTGAAGTAGATTAGTTTGCCGATGAGCGCTCTGGCCCCACCAATACGGTGTTCAATTCTGCACTGCCAGGCTGGTATGGTTGGTTTCGGTCGCGTAGCTCTAGAGTCATTGGGAAATTTGACGTGAGCTACACGACATGCCGCTACAGCCGCGCAGTACAGAATCGAATGAGTATCGGTGAGGTCTTCGCAGTCATCAAAATAGTTTGATAACTGCGAATCCAGGACCGCCACCAGCGCCCAATTTTTGTTATGCATGGGCAAACGAGGTAAGCGTGGTCTAAGTTCGGGCGACATGAACCAATATTCCCGAATCGCACACTCGAAAGCATTCCTTAATTCCTCATTGCACTGGGTATTTACATTTGTAGCCCTATCATCACCACAACAGTCTGCGACGGGGGGGCGATGACATGGCTACTCTGCATTTCACTTCGCAGGTGATCAAGCACAGTGTCATCCAACATATGATTACGTTGGATGACCCGCACCTGATCCGACAGTCGTTGTGCCGAAACGTTGACAGCTGGCTCAAGCACCTGAAAAAGAGAGAGCATCCGAACACGGTACGCGGTCAGATTATTTCCCCCCTCTGTAGCCCCATAGTATGAGCGCATGACGTTTTCATTGATGGATCGTGTCCATCTCATGCGCTGCACACTTCCGCCGGGAGCTGGGACCCTATAAGAGGCCGGCGGGCCTCGAGGTCCTAAGCCGTCCGGCGGCCGGCGTCCTCCTCGTCGACGAGCAGGTGGTGGCGTCGTGGGCGGGGAGAAATACTCGCCGCTCGAGCTCGACGCAACTACCGCGGCTGGTGTCGTCACAGCGCTTACAGTAGCGCTGGGTACCGGCGGCGGCGAGGCGGAGCTAAGCGATGAGTCCGGAGGTGGTGGGCGTGCTTGACGTGCGGCTGATCTTGTCAACATAGTTTCCTCATTTCAATTTCGTCAGTTCTTGTTCATGTTATTTTTATCGGAGGTGACATCTGTCATGTCACCTCCGATTCTGTAGTTTTTGATTAAACTTGTTACATTTGGATGTGTTATGGTCTCTTTTTGGTTTTAAAGTAATTTTCAATTTTCAGGATTCGTTTCTATTGAAAGACTATTGTAAGACTTGGTCAAAATTATTTTCACTAATATTATTAGTTAAAATGTGAAATTCAGACGTTTTGTTGACACGGTGTTGCCATTATTATTATTATATTTCTAAGTATGATGTATAATTTTGTGTAGTAAGTAGGTCATGTAAAAACTACAACTTACGAGTATTAAGCAGTTAACGCAGGATGAATGAGTGTAGAAAGCGTTTTTTATGGTCGATCAAGGTTAACGCTTACCACGGGTGGTCCGTGAATAGGTGACCATCCATTACATACCAAGACCCCTCCGTGCCTCGGAAAGCACGAATAAGTCGTCTGTTCTCGATGTAATTTAAGGATTTTTGATAGTCGTAGCCACATAACATTAAATATTTTATTTATTTTTTGTAAGGGACTTTCTGGGTTACGTTACCTAGGTAAGTCACTTACGTTAACTTTTGCTGTAAAAAAAAAACATTATTTTATTATTGCTATGACTAGAATTGTTATAAGAAATGCAAATATGCAGCTACAAAATAATAGCATTTAACACTATTCATTTCATAACGATAAAATGTGCTATTGTTCTTTAATAATTAATATTTTTAAATTACCGCCACAGTAGAGACGCGTTTGACATTGACGTTTTAGTTTTCGTTCTCACGATAACTTCCTTATAGAAACTATTGTTTTTCCTTCCGACGCTGCGGAATTAGCGTCTGGCTTCTTTGTATACCATTTTTCACACGCTAACGTACTGTCCATAGCGTGTGCGGGAAAACGTACGCATGTATTATGTCTAGGCCTGCAGGTCTTAATTTAGTCGTCACTTTGAACATGTGTCAAGCGTGTGTCACACACATTATTGTGTTATACTTCAAACAAACTCTATAAAGACATGACGCAGCGTGTTTAAATTTCGTTCAGTTTGCTTTTTATTGTGTTGCGCTTACTATTGAAAAAAATGTCTGAAAGGAAAAGGCTTTCTAGCCAGTTAGCACTTCGTTTCCTTTCAGCAAAAAATGTAAATTTCACAGTGCATTGAATAAGGTCAACATTACTGATAAATAATGTCCTCGATTCATAGATAAGCCATAATTTAAACATCTTGTACTAACCTCTCAGATATATTCCAATTGACGTTCGGTTTTTAATAACACATTGTAAGCTGCTGCTTAAGATAAACGAAATCTAATCATGAAAACCTTTTCGTCATAGTTGTAAAAGGCTAACTTCATTCTTAAAACCACCTTGGACGTATCAAAAGCACAGTTATGTTCATAGCATAGCATAGCATTATCAGCCTGTTATGTTCCCACTGCTGGGACACAGGCCTCCTCTCTGTTAGAGGGGGTGGGCCGTAATCCACCAAGCGGGCCCAGTGCGGGTTGGTAGATGTCACATGTCTTCGAATTTATGTTTCTAAGACATACTGGTTTCCTCACGATGTTTTCCTTCACCGTTTTGAGAGCAGTGGTGATGAAATAATTTACAAAAAGTAAAGCGCCTATCTGGGTACGAACATACGACCTACAACTCGTAAGTCGCGGCCGCTGGGCCACCACTGCTCTTCCTCCGCCACCTCACCTCACCAGTTATGTTCACTATCGCTTTAACTGTTCGATAACATTCTTCACAAATGCTCGTAATTGCAATGCAATGTGCAGATGTGCACAAAAAATACAAGTAAACGAGGTCGACTATTAGGTATAATAGTCGACCAACTTATATTTGCATTTGGAATGTACTTAAGGGAGATCATGTTTTTCAAATATGATATTAAGTTTGTTCTTTGGTTAAATTCATTCAACTATGGAACCGTTCATTGTGCGTGGTCCGACATACAGATGGCTGGTTTTTTTTTTTTTCTGCTTGAGTAGCATTTATAATGTTTTTGTTGCTATATTGGCGTGTGCTTGGTGACATAAGGGGAGTTTGTTGCGCCACTTCTTCCCAGCTTAAACACTAGGAAGTGGTGAAGGACGGGCGTTTTGGAGGACTGTCTCATGTAATTTGACGTTTATAAAGCTCGCTGATTCTCAGCCCAGTTTAAATAAAAAAGAAGTTTGCATGTCACGTCACAAAATGACGAAGTCTACTTGCTTAAGTGACAGATAAATAATTTCAATTCCATGGAAATGTTGTCAAAAGTGATTGGGCCAAAAGTCATTATTGCCAAAAGTGTCATCACAATAATGTTTTTTTTTCTTCTTTTTAGGGTTCCGGACGTCCTTATGAAAAACGGAACCCTTATAGGATCACTCGTGTGTCTGTCGGTCTGTCCGTCTGTCACAGCCAACTTGCTCTGAATGACAAGACTGATTAAGTTGAACTTGTTAGTTAGTTGTACTCATATGAATTTCTGTGACCCAGAACTCGGTCGTATAACGTAAATATATCTAATATGTGACCCTATTATATATATTTACGTTATACGACCGAGTTTTGGGGGGAAAACTACAAAATTTAAAGCAAAAGTTTTGCAAACTGTACTGTGCAACATATCAAATAAAAGGGCTTGTGGGTCTCAAACACATATTTTGTATAATTTTAAACTGGTATGAAATTATTTAAGAAATTATACGAAATTGACCATTCCCTTATCACCGAAAGTACCGAGCTTAAAATGTAGAAAAAATACAGAAATTAGTTCATTACATACAGATTACACGAAAACCTAGAAGATATCTATGGTTTAAAATAATCGTGGTATCTTTTAATATTGTGCGTACGAACTTTCAATGCAATAAAAGTTTAAAAATCAATTTTAACCTACTTGTAATTTGTCGTATCGAAATGAAACTTTGTATGTGTATGTAGTTCGGATAACAAAACTATAGTTTGGTACTTTGGAACTGATCTGATGGTGGAGGCTGGAGGTGAATAGTACGTGGAAGTGGAGTTCAGGTTCATATGATTCGTTTTTACGAGTTGAATCGTTTGGGGAGGGTCTGATGATGGAGCCAGAAGGCTGATGGTGGAACCCATGAGTTTGTGCTCAATTTTTTTTTGATGACTCCAATTGACTGGGCTTGGTAACGAGGGTCTGAAGATGGGGCCAAGACGTGATAGTGGAACTCTTCAGTCTCTCCTAGTTGTAGCGTTGTTGTCGATTTCCTACAGATCAACTAAAACGCACATCACTAGTTACGGTTTACAAGAATGACATCCCTAAATCTTTCAAATTCCCACCACGTCACTCGGTATCGTGCTATGGATTGCGCTATAAATATCCCTGCTGGACGCCTAACGTTCCCTTTCCTTCGCATCAAGCAGATCAAGCAGTAAGTTTAAATAACCCCGAAATAAACGGGTAAGTGCTCAGTGTGATTGCGAATGCGATCTGACAGGACACAAGAGTATAGGCCTCTTGTGTCCTGTCAGATCGCATTCTCTATGTATTTCTGTCTGCGCGGTCTGGCAGCTATTGTAATTGTTCTCGGCAGCCCCCCTATGACTGTCGAGAAAGCTATTTCGTGGCTACTGCCACATCACCTGTCACCATTACTGCACCTCTGTGAATGCCAGCGCATGCTTCTCGCATTCTTCGCTAAGCTTGTCTCGCTGTGCTGTGCCTTGCTGTTCGCTTAAATCGCCTGGCCACGCGGCGAGGGACCTCCGAGAATGCCCGCGGCATGTGCACGGCATAACCTAAAATTGTAAGCCGTCACGATGGGTGAGTCTTCCTCCATCCACCTTGCTTTGGGCTTACGGCTGGGAGACGCACATATTGACGGAGGTATGCAGTCCTGGCACAACGCTTACGGAAGCACCCGCCTTGCGCTGATTCCAGGGTTCCAGTATTAGGCTACACTGCTATTATCCTGCCTACCGCTGACTGTCGTCATCGCTGCCTCCGCCCTAACGCTGGAGAGACGCCAGTCACGCGGTATACCCACGCGGCCGCTACCGCCGCCTGACCTGCCATCCACGTGGCTTGTGGGTGCCGAGACCCCACGCCCGCCACGTGTTGAGGCCCCTGCTGAGCGGACCACGTGCCTACACGCGATCGTGCATCCCTGCGTGGTGCTGCCCACGTGAAGTGATCTCTGAGGTCGCTCCCCAACACTGCTGCCTGCCCTGTGACCTCACGCCAGACCTCGTGCTGCGGTGTAGCCAAGCCCAGGGCAGTAACGTTCTCACACCCACGCACGTTCTTCGCACTTGCCACAGTGGCGCCCCACGTTGGGCGCCACTGTGGCAAGTGGGTTTCTTGGTAGAGTTAAGGAATGAAACCAAATGTCACTTTACACATTTATTTAACGAGACACAGAATTCAGGGAAGTGGGTTTTAAGGTCTCTAGAGTACTGGTTCACTGGTCACTGTGGTTAGTAGAAGAGAACACTGCTGGCTGCCCTGTGACCTCACGCCGGACCTCGTGCTGCGGCGTATCCAAGCCCAGGGCAGTAACGTTCTCTTCTCTCAGTAACCAAGAAACCGCTGAAGTCGTAGACTTCTGATTTATCAACTTAATGAAGAATATACTAAACTAAAAAGTAAATAATAAAAATAAGTGATTAAAAAAACACGATTTTATCACGCACTAAAATGAATATTTCTAACTTTCTAATTAATAAAAAAAAAAATTGTAACCGACATATTTTTTCGTTGGCTATGAAGAAAGTAACTGCTGACGTGCAAGAAATACCTTTCTTTCCCACCTACGCTGGGGTAATGGTTATGATTTTAACATGTCTGTGTAATATCAGTATAACATCACCGCTAAAATAAAAATAAATAGAGCAGCCTACTAAAAGAAATTAAATCCTACAAAAAACGTTTCATGTAAGTTAGGTTGCCAAGACTTCTGACTGTTCAAAAGTTTTTTATTATAATTACTTGTTTATTTAAATTACAATTATAACACCTTTCCTACTTATCCAAGGCGCTGGTACAAGTCACAATGTCTTAGGGCTAATTTCACCAATGATTGCGTTCGATTGAGCTGTGCTGACCGCGCTCAGCTTCATTGGCGAAATTAGCCCTAAGTAGGTACACAAATTTACAAAGAAAAATATGACATTCAGCCAAATTACAAAGTACCAAGACAACAATTGCCATATTGAATTTCGGCAGGTTTTGTCCACATAAATCCTCCGACACCGTCACTACATTAATAATACGTGCGGCTCGTGACATAGGGGTAAACTTAAGTAGGTTAGTCTTAGCTTAAGAGAGCGGGGCGGCGCTGGCGCGCACCTAAGTATCCGTCTGGCGCTCGCAGCCGCCAGCACCTCCGGTTAGTTATCAGGATTAATGTACAGCCAAGCCCCTAACTCTAAAAGGCTTAGCTCTATGTTGGTAAAAACATATGGCTATACGTTCCATTTAACTATTGCATGATACAACATTAAAGGCAAGTAGTGACTTAATTTCATACCATTGGCTCATAGGAGTGTCTGTCCGATAACTTTTAAACAATGAAAGCGTTATATAAGTCTTGGCAACCTTATTTACATTAAATGTTTTTGGTGAGTAAAATCCTCGTACGGAACTTTCTAAACGCGAGTTCAACTTGCAGTTGACCGGTGTTTTCGTGTATTGGCAAATTGTAGTTATGTCCTACAGTCTAGCCGACGACTGAGTGTGTTCTTGACACCCGATATTTTTTACAAACGAATACGTGGTTTGCTAATTCGATCTGTATTAGTTACTATCATTGTCGCACTGAAAAGGTGTCAGGGGTTCTACTCTCTTACTCCGTCAACGACGATACGGGTCCGTCCGAAGGTAGTTCGAAACTAAGCAATAACCCTACTCCCGATTGATTTCGGATTCATGAGTTTCAAACGGAATCATAGACAAAATTTGTAAACGAAAAACGCATGACGATAGTGTGGTGATCTTCTTAGTAGCCACATACCGACTCGAGTTAAGAGTCTATGCTTTTCAGTAGTTTGAAGTTGTCATAATGTCTGTACGAATTTAAAGTTGAATAAAGCCAACATTTGGTTATAATTCGCTATTGTTATTTCATAACAATTTATTCAACTTTAATTATGCAAAACACTCATCAATATTTACTGTAAGGATGGAGAAATATCTTCGACCAAATATTCTCGACCTTGATCTGTCATCCCTTACTGCGGCTCAAGAATGGACGCATTGGGTATCTACTTTCAAAATTTTTCTGATTGCAAATGAAGCAGAGAAGAAAATTAATGATGCGATGAAGATGCAACTTTTCATTAATCATGTATCACCCAAAGTATACGATTACATAAGTGAGTGCACATCATATAATACTGCAGTAAGTACACTCAACACCATATTTGTCAAACCTAAAAATGATTTTTTTGCGAGACATATTCTGGCTATAAGAAAACAGCAAAGCATTAAAATATTCAACAATATCTTCAGCAACTGAGAGTTTTAAGCAAGGATTGTCAATTTAAAAATGGTGATGCAGAAAGTAACAGGAATGATTTTATAAGAGACGCATTTATTTCTGGTATTATTAGGCATAAAATTCGTGAGCGCTTGCTAGAAAATTTTAACCTGACGTTGGATGAAGCTGCCAACCAGGCACAAGCAATCGAAACTGCTGAAAATAATGCGCAAACATTAAAAAACACGACCATTGGCGAATCTCTTATCATGGCATTGCCAAAGACGGCAACGGAAGACAAAAAGAAACTAGTAACACCAGAATACTATAAATATCACCGGCGTCAGAACTGCCCAGCTTTTAAGGTCAAAATCAACGAAGTTGCGGCTGTTGTTGCTCCGGCCAGTTTAAAGAAATCAGTCGTAACCATTGAAGTTAACGGAAAAAACGTAAATGCCTTAATTGACTCTGGAAGCTCTAAGAGCTTTATCAATTACGTTTTTTTTTTAAATGCCAAAGTCAAAGTCAAAGTCAAAGCATTTATTTCAAATAGGCCTATAAAAAGGCACTTTTGAACGTCCAAATTTACATTAAAAATAGAACTGATTCTAGGCGCCACTTCCAAAAAGTAGTTTCGTATGGAGAAGAAGTGGCAAGAAACTCCACCGTTACTCTTTTAAAATGTTTTACAATATTTTGTATACATTAATTATATTTCTATATGTGAAGACTATGCACCAAGAATAAAAATACTATACCACTATTGGTACAAAAAAAAAAAATATAAAGCAAAGGTATATAAATTAATCACGTGATAGGTACATTGTGCTCACATATTTACAAACAATTGTAAAAATATATGATTTTCCTAAAATATTAACTTGGAATAAGTGTGTGAGTAAAGTAAAAATAACCCAGTAGACAATACAATAAGCAAATAGTATGATTTTGTCTAGCCTCTAGATTGTCCTATGGAGCAGGACCAGCATGTTTCCAAGCATTCTTATCAAGGATATAATCTTCTAATTTGTAATATGCTTGATTACAAAGTGTTTTTTTAACATGAGTTTTAAACTTTCTTTCATTTAATTGCAATATTTCACCAGGTATTTTGTTGTAACATTTAACACAGTACCCCATAAAAGATCTATGTACTTTAGAAAGTCTGAAAAATGGTTGATCTATTTTATTTTTATTTCTAGTGTTACTATTATGTCTATCACTTATTTTATTAAATAGATGCAGATTTTTTCTAACATACATAATATTTTCACAAATGAACTGGCAAGGTACAGTCATTATATTAATCTTCCTAAATAGTTCCCTAAGAGATTCGCGGCGACGTAGATTGTAAATGGCTCTGATAGCTCTCTTTTGCAAAATAAAAATGGATTCAATGTCAGCAGCCCGACCCCACAGTAAAATGCCGTATGACATAATGCTGTGGAAGTAGCTAAAATAAACCAAACGCGCGGTTTCAACGTCTGTTAACTGTCTTATCTTTCTAACAGCATACGCTGCCGAGCTTAGTCGCCCCGCGAGAGATGTTATATGGGGTCCCCATTGTAACTTCTCGTCTAGCGTGATTCTTAGGAAAACCGTCTGATTACTAAATTCCAGTTTTTCTCCGTTCAATATGATGTCACATTCGCTACTTCTAACATTAGGTAATTTAAATCGAATGCATTTGGTTTTTTTCTCATTTAGTACCAAATTATTTACCGTAAACCAATCTTGGACCTGAAGAATAGAGTTGTTCACGTCGTCAAGATTTTGTGACCTTCGATCTATTTTAAAGATCAATGAAGTGTCATCTGCAAACAAGACCATCTTCGGTTGATTTTGAAGTAACTGGGGTAAATCATTAATGTAGACTAAAAAGAGGAATGGACCCAATATCGAACCTTGAGGAACGCCCATTGATATTTCAGACCCTAATGAGTTTGTGCCGTTTATTTGTACTTTAACCTTTCTGTCTTTCAAGTATTATCTTAGCAAATCAAGAGCTTCATTCCTAATCCCATAGTGCTCCAGTTTCAGCAGAAGTGTCTCATGGTTTACGCAATCGAACGCCTTAGAGAGATCGCAAAAGATTCCAATGGCATCTTGTGATTCCTCCCAGGCGCTAAAAATGTTCTTTATTAGGGTGACACCGGCGTCAGTGGTACAACGTCCTTTAGTGAAACCGTACTGATGTTCATGCAAGATGGAGTTTTTATTAAAGTGACGTAACATTTGATTGAGCATCAACTTTTCAAACACCTTACTGAGAACTGGCAGAATTGACACGGGCCTATAATTATTGAGCTCTTTACTATCACCGGATTTGAACAATGGGATCACTTTACTATGTTTCATAAGATCCGGAAAGACTCCTTGGTCTACACTGGTGTTAAATATGAAAGCTAAATAGGGCGCAAGGGTTTCGATGAGAGATCTACAGACTTTTACAGACATTCCCCAGAGATCTTCTGTTGATTTAATTTTAAGATCTTTAAAAGCTTTTATAACAGCTTGGGGGTTTGTATGCTGAAACCTAAACGCCAAAGGGCATGGTTTTACATTATTTTTAAGTAAGGCAGCAGAAAGCGCGGGTGAGGAATTTAAATCTTTAGTAGTTTTAAGTGGAACATTAACAAAAAAGTTTTCAAATTCCTGAGCTATATCTACATTTGAGTTGATGGGGCCACGTGCAGTCACTAAATTAAATTTAATATTACACTGTTTTTTCCTACCTGTTTCATTATTTATTATTTGCCAGGTAGTTTTTATTTTATCATCAGCTGATTTTATTTTATTACTAATGAGAGAGCTTTAGCTATTTTGCACAAACTTTAAATAATTTTGAATATCTTGCAACATACTGATGAAAGCTTGTATGAGTCACATGTTGCTTTAGGCCATAACGTTCAAATAGATTTTCTCTACTTTTACGAATGCCAGGAGTGGCCCAATCACTAAATAAAAACTTTGTATTAAAACTTTTAGTCTTCAGTGGAAAAGTTTTATTAAATTGCGTGTTTAATAGAGAAAAAAACTCGGCGTAGAACTCATTTGGGTCACCTATATTATTAAAACTTTGTTTACATAATTGACTGGCCAAAGAATCATTTAATTTCTCTAAATCTTTACATGTAATTTGCCTAAACATTATTTCAGTTTTTTGTAAAGGCGTATATGAGCAAAACATTATTGTTTGTCCACTGTGATCAGATGGCAACTTATTTACTATTTGTTTGTGTAAGTAATCACAATTGCAAAAAACATTATCTATACAAGTAGCAGAAGAAGCTGTCACTCGGGTAGGTTCAATAAAAACATTTGACATAAAAAGACTTAATAATCTGACTGTACCAGAGTTATTTTCTAATAAATTAATATTAAAGTCCCCGCAGATTATTATTGACTTACTACTAGCACTAAGTTTCTTTAACACATCTTCCATTACAGAATCAAACACGCATACTATGACATGCTGATCAAGCTCAACACAGGACAATTCAATGGCGTGCTCAACAGACAGTCCGATGATGTCTTTTCGTTCTTTCGATTTAATTGAATTTTTAACTAATATTAATGACCCGCCATGTATCATACGTTTTCGGCTAAAATGGCTAACAACACAATAATTTGCATAATTAATTGACATTACTTGATGATCTTTTAACCAATCTTCTGTTAAACAAATAATGTCAAGCTTAGTACTTTCTAGAAACAATTCTATTTCCAATAATTTGGAAGCGCAACCTTGGATATTTTGATTAAATAAATTTAAAGTGTGTTGCACTTCCTTTGGTTTTTTATTACTATGAGTTATTTTGCCAGAAGATACTTTATTATTATTCTCTAGTAATAATTGGTTATTTAAAGGGGTTACTTCTGTTGTCTTACTAACTAGTTTAAATTATTATCCGGAGTGACCTCCACAACTACAACTGACGAGTCTACAATGGCGGTATGGGTTCCAGCAGGAAAAGTATAACCTATCTGACTGGTAGTGCCCTCCAAGGATGTTGGTATTATAGTTGGATCCTCCTTCGTACAGCTATATGATAGATAAATCGACTTTTTCAATAAAAACAATTAGCGTACTCGGATACAACATTTCGAAAAAGTACATTAAACCTGATCCAGACCGACTCCAACCACTTATTAGCATGCCTATACCGACTGACAACACTTCACTTAAACGAGCTCTCGGTATGTTTTCGCACTATTCAAAGTGGATACCCAAATTCTCGGAAAGAATACAGAGCCTCGTGGATCCAGAATTCCCATTAAATGATAAAGCTAAATCAGCTTTTGAAGACTTGAAGAACTGCATCGCAAAGTCTACGATATTTGCTATCGATGAAAACAAAATTATGTAATGTAATGTTTAAAGTCGAAACAGATGCCTCCGATAATGCTATTGTCATAATGAACTATGTCATCCAGGCGTTACACGAATGTATCACTGTATACGAAGTAAGAATTTACTAGTTTCGGTCGAAGACGTGAGAAAGATGACAAATGCATGTTCGGTTTGTGCAGTCGTGAAACCTCGTTTTTATAAGAATAAAAACAATTTGATAAAAGCGACTTCAGCGTTCGAAAGACTAAATATCGATTTCAAAGGTCCAGTACCGTCGTCTTCATCCAAAAAGTACATACTGACTACGAATATTCTCGATTTCCATTCGCATTCCCGTGCCATGACGTTTCCGCTGCTACTATAGTAAAACATTTATCGACTCTTTTCTGCATATTTGGATTGCCAGCTTATATTCATTCCGATCGTGGCGCCGCTTTTATGTCAAAAGAAGTAAAAGATTACTTACACAGTAGATGTATATCTACAAGTCGAACGACAGCATATAACCCACAGGGTAATGGGCAAATAGAGCGTACAAATGGAACAATTTTGAGGGCAATACAACTAGCTCTGAAATCACAGGGATTAAAAATCGAGCAATGGGAAATGGTTCCCAATCAAGCACTGCACTCAATGAGATCTTTGCTGTGTACGGCAACGAACCAAACTCCTCATGAAATGATGTTTGTACACAATAGAAAATCTAATGACGGACATTCGGTACCAACTTGGCTTCTAACACCCGGTCCTGCCCTACTCAAAAAGCACAACAGAACCAACAAATACTCTCCCATAGTCGAGGAAGTCGAGCTTTTGGAGTCCAACCCGGAATATTCTTTTGTAAGACTAGGCGACGGCCGAGAAATAACCGTGTCTAACAGACATTTAGCCCCAACAGGGTTAGAGAGCGGGGAAGAAGACGAACGTACTGACACTGTAGAAACAGAAAGCGACTCCTCATTTGTGTCTACAGAGAGTGCTGCGCCAGATACTCCTCCAATTCGGCAGACTACCAGGAATAGAAGACCACCTGCCTATCTGCAGAACTACGACACCTCAAGCTAGAATGAAGCGGGGGAGAATGTGGTGAACTTCTTAGTAGCCACATACCGACTCGAGTTAAGAGTCTATGCTTTTCAGTAGTTTGAAGTTGTCATAATGTCTGTACGAATTTAATGTTGAATAAAGGCAACATTTGGTTATAATTCGCTATTGTTATTTCATAACATAGCTGCGCTAATTTACCGGTCGATTACCGGTTTACTTACTTTGAAGTTTTCTAGCTTTTTAAACAAAAAATAATATTGCTGTTCTCAGAAAAAGACCACATTTCTAACAATATAGTTTTTATTATGTCTTTAGTTATTGAATTGAACTATTTTTGCCATTTCAATCCGTATCGTGGCCTTATCCTGTTAATACCTTTGCCCTTTTTCTTTCTGACGGCAACTTTATAATGAAAGGTCAGTTTTTTCAAAATATTTATTTACATTATGTGTACCTCTCGGTAGAGAGTAGTTATATTCTTTGATGTGTACTTTCATAATATTATTTATACGACGCGGGAAGTTTCCGCTAGTTTCGTAAAATGGCCCCAACCGCTCCAGAAGCAATTCATGCACAAATTGAGGCCCTCCTCGATTTTATGAGTTAGCATAATAAGTTGGCTCGCGGACTATTGAGGGGTGCCGACGGGAGAATCCAATCAAAATGGCTGTGGGAAAGCCTGTGCAACTCCCTTATTACAATGGGGAGTTGCACAAAGTCCGTGGAGCAGTGGCAAAGGGTAAGTTTAATCCATTACTCGTATTAATATGATTTTAAGGTTTTGCCATTATTAAAGTGCATACAATGATAAAAAAATCATTTGTCCGAAAAAGCTGCTGGATCTGCCAGACGTTCAGCATGTGCTACAGCTCATCGGTAGCAACAACCCTGTCGCAAGTTGAATTGAGGATACTGTCAATTATGGGAGCTGGTTTTAGAGAGCCGCAAACTGAGGCAAGAATGCCACCTTTTCCATCTGCATCGGTTAAATTAAATTAAAATTGAACATAGGTAGTATTTTTTTATGATGGTAAAAAAAAACAAGAAACAACAGCATTAA
This sequence comes from Dasypolia templi, assembly GCA_963555695.1. Taxonomy (NCBI): domain Eukaryota; kingdom Metazoa; phylum Arthropoda; class Insecta; order Lepidoptera; family Noctuidae; genus Dasypolia; species Dasypolia templi. Next base: position 2,775,926 of record OY743156.1, read on the forward strand.
TGTATTTATAATTATATTGCATGGAGTCTTTCCCGTGACTTTTAAATTATATAATTATACTTAACAGATACATAATTATACATTTCTTATATCCGTCAATGATAGGGCATGGTGGGAGTTATCGCAAGACGGCGCATATCATGACGTCATCTATGACAATTCACGGGACATCGTTATCGCGCTCACGCTAACTCGGAACGCGCTCAAACCGATTACAGCTCAATTCGGAATGCGGCCTAAATTTCGTCAGCAGCACGATAACTATTTTGATATCGTATCAAATGACATAACGTTCCGTCAAAACAAGTGTAAAATCCAACTTTTCGGACGGGCAACAACTCATCGGGAGTAGGGACAACAGTCAAATCGTGTTCATTCTTAGTTCGAGTTCGGGACTAATCGTAAGTCCGTAGATGATACGGAATAGGAAACGTCCGTAACGAAGGCCGAAACTATGGATTTCGTGCTCAGAGAGTAGACCCCCAGAAACGCATTCTGTCGACGGTCGGACTGTAATATACACGAAATCACACAATGTGTATGGGTTAATTTTAGAACTTTTATTCAGTGACCCAATAATTCTCACTACTAATGCCAGTTACAATTGAAGAAATGTAATTTTTTTAAAAGGTTTCTAGTTCAGACTAATAACATTAATGGTATTCTCTTTACGTTTAATTTCACCCACTTTTAAAAAACTGTATGTTCAACAAGTCGTAATTTCATAAATTCAATTGTTCATTTGTGTCTTATGAACCGTAGCATAATGAAGTCCTTAAAATAAAAAAAAACATTTGAACAGAAGAAAAATCTGTCGTTGCACGGTTCCGTTAGACAATTTAGTTGACAAGGATGTGCAGTCGATGCTTCTGCCTTTAAACCTAATGCACAACATTTTGTTGTGTCCCAAGTATAGTATTAAAGCTAACTCCATATATCCAAACAGTCTTGCAGTGAAGTTGGTGTCACTGTGTGGCGCAATTATGTACATTTTTATTTTCTTAAATCGCGTCTATGAGCTGTATTGCGACAAAACCACAAGAAAATATGTTAACTTAACGTTCGTCAACTCTATCGTTGATGTTGTCTTGTATAGTGTCGGATTCACAATCAACTATTGTGTTAATGTGTTGCCATCGAAAAGGAATATATCATTTGTCTTGAAATTTCAAGACGTCCACAGATTTTTGAACGAAAAGAAGAATTTCAAGCGTTTAATCATTCGAAACTGGATCAGTGTCGTCTTAGCCTCAGGTTTTAACATCTTTTTTATCACCTTCTATTGCATTAAACAGAAGTTTACCAGTATCTATTTATTCTGTGGGTTAGCTACTACATGTTTTGATGTAAACAATATTAACGCTATCAGACTTATTAAGATGTTAAGCGAAAAAGTTGATTTATGGAACATTCAAGCTGAAAATATGTCAAAGACAGACCATAGCAACTATGAAACTCATTGCAAAAGAATGTTTCGAGCTTACGTTAATATTTTGGAGTGTTATGACATCTACAGGACCTCTTATCAGCAATTAGTAAGTACTGTCCTTTAACCATTATTTATCCTCTTTTATTTGCAGTCAAAACTAAAATAATTGTGTAGGAACTGTACCTAAGTGTTCTCTGACAGACCAAATCATAGTACACTGTGCTACAAGGATCTTTTAGCGCTACAATAATACTGACAGAGGGGCGTTGTTGGTAAACATCTATGCAAAAACAAGATGGGGTTGTTATTTCCGATTTTGGAATCGAGTCGATAGAAAAAGTGAGCCTAGAGAAATGGTATTCGCTACGGACCGATTATAATCACATGACATTTCGATAGCATATGTCAACGCCATACAATTTTTGGCTTTTCTAATAGTGTCCTTGCTAATCAAATGATACAAATGTTATTTTGTCTAGGACCTTTGGTAGCGCTATACAGCGACAATCGAAAAATAGTGATGTTACATCTTTATTTTCAGATCGTGTTTCACGCAATAGAATTTTTTTATCACGATTTAGTCAAATTGCAAATAGCGCTAAAAGTTTTTAAACTAGCTGTATTATTGGGTCATACTGCGTACGTAAGTATTCACTTCAAAACAATATAATTTGATTCTGACCGATTTTTTTCTCATTAGACATTTGATCAACTTTTCAGCATGCAGCATGTTTATCCATCATATTTTTATATATTTGGATAATTAAAAGTTTCATACTTGAGATTTTTTTGAGCTCGTGCTGTGAAAAGTTCTACATAGCGATGAATAATGTTAAAAACTCATGCACATTTTGAAATCAAATTGTACAGGTAATTGACATTGTATTTAGGTATTATCTATTAACATATGATTAATGCGAATACTACGAATCGCGGACTTTGACATTGCAAAACAAGTGATGGAACTCAAATATTCTTAGGCAGGATACATTTGTTATGGTGTGGTGAGGAAAGGTGGAACTAAGGCTAAAACAAACTGACGACCAAGAACTAGATGTAGGAATTTCACTAGTCCGACGGCGAGATGTGTGGACAACATTCAACCCATCGTGGGTAAAACCTGAGAGCCTAGAGAAAATGACATTCTATCAGCGATAAAGATAATAGTATTTCAATAATTTATAAGACTAACAAAAGCTAACGAAAGGAATCAATTCTGTTGATAATTACTGTAGCAATACGAAACGCTTTGAAAGCAATTGCCGGTTTTATGGGCCCTCTGGATGAGAACACACAGGAGCGTGGAGATTGGCACAAGTAGAGAGAGGCCTGTGTGGGAGCTGTGAGTGATATCGAGCAGTCGAAGATAACGATGTCCACGAATCTTTATTTGTTAGTTAATGATTTGATCAGTCATATTTATATGTCATAATCAAAATCATATTGCAAAAATTACAGATGCTGAGAAAAAGTTGTGCAAGAATATAATGCGCTTACATGTAGCCACATTCGACAAAATCAATGCATGTAGAATGTTCTACGTTGATGCATCGTTTCCGGTAAAAATGTTGGTTTTACATAGTAACTATTCCGTTGTACTACTACAGTTTGCGTTTTTATAATAACACATAGTTAAGTACCACTGATGCTCATAGACCTTCTTCATAAATCGCATCAATGATGTTTCTGCTGAAGAATCAAAATTAAATGCGTGAACATGAAAGCACCCCAGAATTGGCTACCATGGGAGTTTAACAATTGAATAACATTGAATGAATTGTGAAAATTACCTTTCCTAACCATAGGTATACAGTAAAATTACTTAACAATAATTTTGAATTAAGCACCTCGTTTTTGAGTTTTTGTCGTCACATCAAGGTTTCACGTCTAACAAAAAAACCCGTCCGTTGTTTAACATTTTCCTGTTTTATCTGCAAAAACTTCAAACATTTATGAATTTACTGACTGACCCGGCGGCGAACTTCGTAACGCCTCAGAATATTGTCTTAATTTTTTTAATGAAATTTTCCCATGTTTATTAGTTATTCTGCTATTCGAGGCAAAGATAAATCCAAGAAATCAAAGAACATAAAAATCGGTCCAGCTGTTTTTGGTGAATGGTGTAACTAACCAGACTTTGTTTTATTTATACAGGTCCTTCGAAACATTTTACTGAAATAAATTTATTGCAATGAAAAAATATTCAATTTATTTTTCATCCCAGTCTCTCGTCCACTAAAATAGTATTAATTTATATAAGAATGATCATCTCATGCCAATTTTCACCATCGTTCCCTCAAAAAGTACACATAGGTACTAAGGATCTCTTAACCAAAGAGACTCTTTTAATCAGCCCCTTACCTAAGTTTCTAAGTAAGGTCTTAGATAATAATAAAATTAGGTTTAATCATATTTAAGAGCGAGTTCTATACCTAAACTCACTCACTCACACACATACATAACTAACGCGTAAACATATTTCATGTTCAAATACACTTGGGAGCAAATAAATCGAGCCACTTCCTTTTTCACGCATTATGGTTATTATTTTTGGTATTATGGAACGCATCGATTCGAAACATATATCGCCTAAAAGGGTATTTAATAACCTTTACAATGAGGGTAGTTAGTTGTCAAAATTTCATTTTAATTAAAGTTTAAAGGGTAGAATAAAATTATCGCATTTAATTTGCTTATGACATTTTTATTGTACTCTGTTAAGAAAAGATTAAATTTGAGGTTTTTGTTAATCATACCCATATTACTTGTTATTGTTGTCTTTATCTGTGTTTGTGTAATCAAAATAACCTGATAAAATGGATACTACACCGACGGAAGCTGCCCAAGTTGTAGCTTTACTTGAGGTTGGACACGGACAACGTGAAGTGGCACGCAGACTTCATTTGAGTTGTTCAAAGGTACAGCGGGTATACCGCAGGTATCTGGAGACTGGTGCTTTTGTTCGGCGACCTGGAACTGGCCGACCACGGGCAACAACAGAACGTGACGACCGCTTTATTGCAACCAATTCGTTGCGCGACCGTGGACTTAATGCTGTTCAGCTACAGCAAGCGTTACGTGACGTTCGAGGTGTCGCAATCAGTAGGTGGACAGTGAGACGAAGACTAAAGGAACGAAATTTAACATCACACAAACCAGCAACTGGCCCAAAATTGACTGTAGCTCATCGCCGATCTCGCTTGGAGTTTGCTCGAGAACACATTAATTGGACGTTAGAAGACTGGAGGTCAGTTTTGTTTTCTGACGAGTCAAGAATCTGTCTTTTTAGCAATGACGGGAGAAACCGAGTGTAAAGACGTCCTGGTGAAAGATTTGCCCAATGTTGCATTCGAGAAACTGTGAGTTTTGGTGGTGGTTCTTGTATGGTGTGGGGAGGAATTTCTCTAGACGGAAAAACGGAGCTTGTCTTCGTCGACCCCGCCAACGATGGCAGTGGTAGACGTGGAACAGCTGACCGATACATAACTGACATTCTTGAAGACCACGTAATGCCGTATGCTGGTTTTGTCGGAGAAAATTTCTTGTTTATGCATGACAATGCGAGACCTCATACCGCGCAGATCGTTACGGAATACTTGTCTGCGATCGGGATTCAACAAATGGTATGGCCAGCACGAAGTCCCGATTTGAACCCGATCGAACACCTATGGGACGAGCTAAAACGGAGAGTCCGAGCCAGGGTTCTCGCTGTTTCATCCATTCCCGAGCTTAAAGTCGCTGTGCTTGAAGAGTGGGAGAACATACCACAATATGTCATCGTAACTCTGATCAGATCGATGACTAATAGGCTACAAGAATGCATCAGGGCACGGGGGGGTAATACCAGTTATTAAGAATATTTTTTTTGCAATAATTTTGTTTTTTATTGTTTTTATGGACTGTTTTAGCCCTACTAAATTTTCTATCAAAATTACCATTTTCCTTGCAGAGCCAATAATTTATCATTCAATAAGGTTATTATTCAATAATTTACCCTCATTGTTAAGGTTATTAACTAAACTTTTAGGCGATATATAGTTCGAATTGATACGTTCCATATTCCCAAAAATATTTACCATTTTACGTGAAAAAAGGTAGTGGCTCGATTTATTTGCTCCCAAGTGTACTATCAGATACTAAACTCACGTTTGCTGGGAGTCGAACCCATTACCTTAGTAGCACAAGAGCTCAAGCAACAATCATACCATCGCCTACTTAATAAAAATACGTCCTTGCATGTGGGAATCGAACCCACTCTACTTAGCATCGGAGCTAAACTATTCATGCGGGGATTGAACCCACAACCCGTGACTCAGTAATATAAGTAATCATCACAGAATTCATCTACTGGGAATCGAACCCTCAAACCAATGGCAATGGAATCTAAACACATCATCTAACACATCGTGCGGGGTTTGAACCCACTACGAGTAGTTGAAGCATTCAACCACCATTATCAAACCTTAACTTAATTAAACATATTTATTGTAGCCGTTGTAACTGCTGCCATACCAAGCATTTAATAGAACCATAAAATTACGTTTCGTTATTGTTCACGTTGTGCTTTTGTTGTAGTAACCCTTAAGTAGTTCTTTCTCGTTGCACTGAATTGCATCAATACATTTAATGACGAGAGTCCTGGTCACGGCACCACATGTGACGGTACCTAAATTACCCTAGGCTGATAAATTTAACGTTTTTCTTAATTATATTAATATTAGCGTTAAGGTCGGTTTCCCCCGAAGGGGAAAAGGCCGCACTCCAACCCCGTGCGGCCCTGTAGAGCTCGTCACCAGACTTGGTCACTCTCCCACCGATAATAGAAGTGAATTCCCAAATTTATAGAAGCCAAATGCCTTGATATTATTAATGAGGCAAGGAAACAGTATATCAATATTAGACGATACTTGGGAATTCATAGTTATGAAATATATTGGAAGTGATTTTAGAAAGCTAAATAATAGAGGGATGCAAAGTAAATTATTATATAAACTTGTGAGTAACCCAAACGCTAGCGCGTAATAGGTATTTGATCAGTCATAACTCACACAATACCTCGCATCTACACTCGGAGTACTCAGAGATACACTTCCATAAAGTGACGCAAGCGGCTTTACAGCGGCATAGCGTCGACATCATGCTCTTTGGAGTCATTGCCCCTAGCAGTTCTCTCGAACTGATAAACGTGACGAAGCGGCTTTTCCTGCGGCAACCGTGCGACTGTCCTTGTCTAGCAACGGAGCGGTTAGTTCTAGCGGCATTGCGTCTGCATCATGCTCTTAATGAGACATGGTCCCTATCAGTCCTTAGACTGGATATGAAATAGTTGTGGTCACCCAAACCCCCGGAAGTTCACTCTTTGCACAACAAGCATATTTGCAAGGCACGTGCTCATGTCAGTCTGACCGAGTTATTAGTATAAGATAAAGAATATAATATTCTTTGAATTACTAGTTAATTTGAGTTGAGAAATCAAAACTCGAGGATTATTAATAGAGTTGTGAATCAACTCACTTTAAAGTCTATAGGCAGCCCCAAAGAGCCCACCCGTCACCACTTCCTAGTGCTTATGCTGGGGAGAAGAAGTGGCGCAACAAACTCCCCAGCAACACGTGTCTGTCTGATTAGTTAAAATTACCATCAACTCCATCAGCCTTTTTTTTTTTTTTTTTGGTGACGGGTTGGAAAATCCTCATGGAGTCCCTCCGCCCTGGGGGAAGGGCGAAGGGGACTGTCAGACTCTTACTGACTAAAAACCAACCCGTGTTCCTCATGTACCCGTGTGTCGGAGGGGCGGGTATCGCCGAAGCATTCGTCGCTACCCCCCGACGGGTATGGCCCGCCAGATGGTCAGGCGGGCCCCGTCACCCACTGCGGCCGTCACCCCGGCCGCAGGACTCCACTATGAGGCGCGCGCGGAACAACACGCCGCCGCCTCGAGGCCTGCTGCTGATCGGACGACAAGACGCCCCGAGTCTGCCGTCCGCAGGCCGCGCCCTACGGTGGCCGGAAGTCGGCCACCCTACGACGCCCAGTGCGTCTGCTGCGGGAGGGGAGAGAGGAGGCAGCCTCTCTCTCCCTCTCCGCCGCCTCCTTTGCGAGCATCACGGCCTCGCAAAAGGTGGCGACGGCACTCCACCCCGACTCGCTCCCGACCATGGTAGACACAACAACCGGAAGCGAGAGGTTTCCCGCAACACCTACGGCCGCGACCAAGTCACGGCGCTGCTCGGCCCAAGCTGGGCACTCCGCCAACGTATGCAGCGCCGTATCGTCGCGGCAATCACCACAATGGTGGCACTGGGACGTCGGCTCCCGGCCTATGCGACACAGGTACTTCCCAAAGCACCCGTGTCCTGTAAGCACCTGCGTCAGCCGGAAGCCGAGGGCGCCGTGGCTCCTATTGAGCCACTCCTCTAGAACGGGCCTTACCGCCGCTATAGCGGCGTGCCCCGCCGTGGGTTGCGCTAAGCGCGTCCACCACTCCGCCACTAGGACCTGGCGGAGCTCTGCCCTGCGTGCCTCAACCTGTCGAGGCACCAGGCGCTCGCCCCGCTGGACCGCCTCCGCGCGCCACCAATAGAGCGACGCGTGAACTCCATCAGCCTAGGATAACTATAATAACTAAAGGCTTACCCAGTCTCACCAACAAACACTAACACATACTACGTTAAAACTAGATTATAGAATACTAATAAACTAAATATGTGCTTCAACACAACTATATTTTACTTATTTAATATTAACTCGTTCTCCTACAACATCCCACTTGGACAAGGCCTCTGGCACTCAATAATTCTCCTAACTTTCTTAGCCTAGCCCTACACCGACTGTTTCCTACCGCGGTCTGTCTTCCTTCTCGCAGGTAGCGCTAATAATACCTGTAATAGAATCTTCATAATGTGAAGAGGTAAGGGAATCGTTACGCTTGCGCTTTAATCAACAATAATAGCTACGTTAATGTATCTGTGTATGATATACCCATTTCAGTGAGACGGGGAACCGTTTTACAACGTGTGTCTCATTGTACGTGTCCTACGTAACCTAACGCATATAACCTCTGAGGACAATATACGATTTTAGTAGAACATGTTCCCTAAGCACAATATAAATGTCTTACTCAATCCTAGAGACAGTGAACTACGAAGCCCAACTGCCATTGAGTGAGACAAGTATTGAGTATAAAATTCTAAACGCGTGCTAATGTTAATATCATCTTTACGGCAGCCTAGCCCCATTTCTAGAATAACAGAAAATATCGCACAAGCGTACCGTCGACTCAGTCTGTAGCAAAACTCAATGCGATCGTACACGGTGTTTACCGAGGTGGTTATTTCGTCACCTCACATCTCGTTAATCTTCCCCATTTCGAGAATACAGTGCGGCTGTAAGCGTCCAATTGACGTGTTTCGATAAATAGTGTCGATTTAGAAATTGGCGTACCATATGCCGGGTGTAGGTTTTATCGAGACACGGTCCCTAGCGTTCTCAGAACGACTACCAATCCAGTTTGGGGAAGTGTGTAAAGCCTACCCCCTCTCCCCGGAGATGCGCCTACAACGAGCCCTTCGTAAAGAGTTCTGTGGCCAAACCTTTTTGGAAGCAGTAATTATCACTAACGTTTGATTGTTTTATAATGCCGATTTAGATCGACTTTATAGCATATGTTGTTTTAAATGAACTGAGAGTATTTACGGTTCTGCCTTCCGTATGTGGTTGCGCATGTTACAGGTCAAAGTCGTCAAAAGTCGAGCTTCAGTGCTAAGTGTCAAATAAAGTGGAAGGCCTTCTCCGTTTCCCTATAATCAAACGCAAATGACAAATATCTGTCAGGGTATGGATTAGGAGATGGACACGTAATACAATAGAAAATAGAGTTAATTAATAGCGCAATGTCGCTATGCTGGAATAAATGATTATTAATAGCTCTGCAGCGATATTATCTAAATGTTACCTACAAATCATAAAACAAATCAGCCTACGAGAACAATACAATGGAAAAGACACATCATTTGTAAAGAGTTTAACACTTACCAATGATATCTTTGTAGGGAATTGGATTACTACTCACGAAATGCCGCACGTAGTACCAACTTCACCTCGAACACAGCTCCTCCCAGCTCACAACACTCACCAACCTCCTAACTTCGAGGCTTTCCCTCTTGAGACTATAACGACCGCACCCTGTCATGTCCTAAGACCAACTTTCCTTCCTCAACACCCCCGCCAACTCTCCAAAATCGGCGTTTGGTCCTTTCCCACACAATTTTTTGTAAACTTCGACTTTTAACACATTTTTCTATTTCTTAATTGTCTGCAATAACGCGTCCTCGCTTTAACTTTCTCGTTCTCAGAATTTCTAAAGGACTATGGATTTCGATTGTCTTAACATTTCTTTCGAGCGACGACGGCTGCCATAAGTGGCCATAAAATAGAAATGTAATGCATTACTTAGAGGCCAATAAGTGCAAAGAATTAGGATATCTTGTTATTTATAAGGGTAACGCGTCAAGCTGTCAGACCATAAAATTAAGATTTAATTTGTTTTGTAAAGTGGGCCGAACCACGTGCATGGTTTTAGAATAAATATAATATTGTGATATTAAATAGGAATAAGTGACAGACAGTCACAATACGGAATGCTGTTGCCAAAAAAAGGTGTAAGAAATTGTGACAACTTGACAGATGGCACCGCTGCGCATTTGTAGGTTATTTCGCTATCCTTTAAATGGGGCTTAGGCTCGAAGGGCTAACCACAGTGAACGAAAATAAACATGGAACCATTCCTATGACTAGAAAATGACCCAACGCAGATTATGCCGCGGTAGGCGGGCTTGCCGATTGTGCTCCGCACGTGTTTAGTTTGTCCGCAGTAGGCGACAGCGGTTTTATCTTGTTTTAAAATGCCGTCCTGTGCAGTAAAATGGTGGTTAAATCGATCACATTTGCATAACAAGAATGTTGGAATTAGTTTTCACGTGTTGTAAGGAAACATTTAGCCGACTGGCCAAACGTGGGAACAAGATAATATAATTTTAAAATATTGGAGACAATAAGTATATATAAATAGCAATTAAGATTAAAGTCGATTAGATGACTAGAAGCAGCTCGCGACGGCCGCTCCTCTAGCCCGCTGTCGCGTCGAGCTCGCGGTCGGCCGCTCCACCACCCCGCAGCCCGTCGCGAGAAAACTTGTGTCAGCCGCTCCATTAGCTCGCAGCTCACGTCAGCTCCTCTACCGGCCCGCAGCCTTTCGCGAACCAGCTTGCGGCGGCCGCTCCACCGGCCCGGAGTCCGTCGCAAACCAGCTTGTGTCAGCCGTTCCACCGGCCCGCAGCCTGTCGCGAACCAGCTTGCGGCGGCCGCTCCACCGGCCAGCCGTCCGTCGCAAACCAGCTTGCGTCAGCCGCTCTACCTCTGGGAGCTCGCATCGGTTGTGGATCGTCGCGGAGGAACCCGCGAGGTTCTGAACCCTTCACGCACACAAGTTCAAGGTTGAATTAAACTCACATTTTTATTTAGTAAATCTATTAAACTTTATTTAATTTATTCAAAAGGAATGCAAAAATGTCTACATGTTCAAATGTCCTATCCCAGAACACACTGTCCCAGTACAACGGCACCTATAAACTGTGGTATCAGTTTTGTGAAGCAAACAGTCTTAACCCTTACATTGGTTAACCATCACATATTACGTTATTTTAACTGAAATATGTAACAAAGGCCACTTACGGATCTCTTAATTCTCATCGCTCAGCTCTTTCCGTGCTTTTAGGCAGTACTGTAACTTCTAACGACCTAGTTCAAAGGCTTTTAAGAAGCGTTTATAAATTAAGGCCTGCCACTCCAAAGTACACTTGCACCTGGGATCCACAAGTAGTTCTAAATTTTGTCGCAGAACGGATGCCCAACAGAGAGCTGTCAATTGAAAAAAACACCAAGAAACTAGTGGTTCTTCTAGCATTATGTACAGCGCTGACTCAACGTCTGGACTCAATGTCCAAACGTTTTTTCTAATAAAACTAGAAATCATTGTGGTTGGTCCGGTCCATCTAATATTTAGATAGATATTCCTGATGTTATCAAAACATCCGGTGCTGGACGCGAACAACCTGCACTGATAATACCGTACTTTAATGAGAATAGGACAATCTGCCACGCCACCATCATAGAAGACGATATGTTCGTCACAAAAGATATAACATCTGAAGCGACAAACAGCCTTTAAACAGCCAAACTTATAAGCGTCCGCACACACCAACAACTGCTCAAACCACCAGCAGATGGACGTATCTAAGTTCAGCGCGCACAGCACGCGGGACGCAGCCACGTCCGCGGCGTCCGCCTCTGGTCTCTCTTTAGGATTAGGAAAACAGCTGGCTGGACCAGGACTTCTCAAGCCTTCGCAAAGTTCTACCACCGCCAGAAAGCGGACAAAGGTAACTTTGCTCGGTCAATATTACAGACTAACAATAATACTTTGTAATTTTATGTTAGCAAAAATTAAATAACTAATTAGAGCAGATTTTATTATAAATATTTAGATACAAAAATGATGTTGAGATAATTATTTACATATTTGGAAGCTTAATGGGGCGTGTACAATGAAAGAGGCGCGAACAGGAATTACAATGGTATAATTCTGGAGTAAACAAAATGCGTTACAGTAAACAGTTAAAACGAAGTTAATTCTAGAAACAAAGTATGATTCTACTACCAGAAGGGTCACGATGTGATACTAGGAAGTTAACGTTATAAAACAATTGAAGTGAACTAATTACGCGGACGAAATATACAAGTTCGGTGCGGATCAATGTAGCGTGGACTCGCTTTGAAGGCTTGAAGTTAACTGTTCGAGGGACGGTCTCGACTGCCGCAGCCGACGACCGCGGGACGGCGGCGGGGCGGCGGCGGCGCGGGGCGAGGTAAATGTCTGCACAGGTGTGGCGGCAAACTCGTACGCACACCAGCGTAGGACGTACTCCGGCGCGCGACAATCGCGCTTCGCCTAAACCCAAAAGGGTAAGCAGAAACTCTGTGGACACAAAAATACAACGTTAGTGTGGTCTTATTAACATGACGCCACAGGACCCCCTTACGAATAAAAGGGCCGCCCTAATTGTATCGTTCAGGGAACCTAACAGTCCGCCCTGAACGAGTAGTACGCAATGGGCGTGTAATTTGTGTCTCACGACTATGTGTCTCACTCTCAACGCTATCACGGTGTGCATAGGCTGGTTTTACCCTGTCAATCGATACCTTGACAGTTTTGTTATTGAGCACAATGTCGACCGTCTTGGGACTCCTTGTAATGACCTTGTGTGGGCCACTGTAAGGTGGTTCTAGCGATCCACGAAGCAGGTCTTGACGCAAGAACACATGCGACGTGGTATGCAAGTCCTTGTGCTCAAACACCTTATGCCGTGAATGGTCCGATGCTGGACACGGGCGTAGGTCGGACATTCTTTGTCGTAATGTGCTGACAAAATCTGGGTAGTCTACCTTGTTGGTTGTTGCGGTGAAAAACTCACCGGGGACGCGTAACTGCTCTCCATACACCAACTCAGCTGGTGAACATTGGAGATCCTCTTTGTACGCTGTCCGTAACCCTAATAGTACCACAGGTAGAGAACTCACCCAATCCTTTGTGCCGTGCGACATCAAAGCGGCTTTGAGCGTGCGATGGAAACGCTCAATCATACCGTTGCAGGCTGGGTGGTACGCTGTTGTCCTTGCCAACTCGATTCCATACGTCTTTGCTAAATTTTGGAATAAATGTGACTGGAATTGTCTACCTTGATCCGTTATTACCTTCTTCGGGCAACCATACCGGGCAATCCATTCCGATACGAACGCTTTCGTCACCGTCTCCGCTGTCATGTCAGGGAGTGGAATCACCTCCGGCCATCTGGTATACCTGTCAATGATAGTAAGGCAGTATTTGAAATTAGAAGATACTGGTAGTGGTCCTATTAGGTCGACATTAAGCTCCGCGAAACGTACATCTGGTACGTCAAATTTACCTAGAGGAGATGTGGTATGCCTTGTTACCTTCGACTTTTGACACGGAACGCATTCTCTTACCCAAGCGCGGACGTCTTTCCTAAGAGACGGCCAAACAAAACGTTCACTGACCATCTTGATGGACGCCTTCGCACCAGGGTGGCTAAGGCTGTGCAACGACTCGAACACACGGCGTCTGTAAGTCCGTGTCACGAAAGGTCTGTGTTTAGACAAGGAAACTTCACAATATATATTCACGTCTGAACCTGGTACTGTCGCTAACTCGAGTGTTAACGAATGGTTACCCCTCAGAAGCTGTTGTAGCTCTGGATCATCACGCTGCGCAAGGGCAAGCTCCATGAGATCCAATGGCGCAGTGACTGCCTCAATCCGAGACAATGCATCGGCCACGTGGTTGTCCTGCCCGGACACGTGCTGGATATCAGTCGTGAATTCTGAAATGAAACTCAGTTGATTAGTCTGTCTTGGTGAACCTTGTTGGTCCTTTTTCTTGAATGCGCTAATCAGCGGCTTATGATCGGTGTATACCGTGAAGCATCGTGCTTCCACCATGTGGCGAAAATGCTTGATGGCCTCGTAAATTGCGAGGAGTTCTCGGTCATAAGCGCTGTATTTCTGCTGCGTCGGGCTCAACTTCTTTGAATAAAAAGCTAAGGGTTGCCAAACGTCATCCACTCTCTGCTGTAATACGGCTCCCAGGGAAACATTCGATGCATCTACTACGAGTGCCAGCTGCGCCTCGGCAACTGGGTGAACCAAAAGTACTGCATCTGAAAGGCTACGCTTGCAACGCTCAAAAACCTCTAACAACTGGGAAGTCCAATTAACTGGTTTTGATCCTTTCATGTTTGTGCCTGCCAATAAATCGTTGAGTGGCGCTTGTAATTCAGCGGCATTCTTCAAAAAACGTCTGTAAAAATTGAGCATCCCTAAAAATCGTCTCAAGCATTTAACGGTCTGAGGCGGTGGGTATTTCTGAATAGCCTCCACCTTTTCCTCTAACGGGTGCACTCCTCTTTCTGTAACCGAATAACCAAGAAAAGTTACCTGCGGTTGTCCAAAGTTGCACTTAGCTACGTTAACGACGACTCCATATTCCTCGAGGCGAGCCAATAGCCTCCGCAGATGTTCTTCATGCTCCTGCGTACTTCTAGAAGCGATTAATACGTCGTCGATGTATGGATAACAGAAGTCCAAGTCGCGCACCAATCCATCGATGAAACGTTGGAATGTCTGCGCTGCGTTCCTCAAACCAAACGACATGAATGGAAATTCGAAAAGTCCGAACGGTGTCGTGATGGCTGTCTTCTCGATATCAGCTGGATTTACTGGAATTTGTTGGTATGCTTTCACCAAATCAACAACTGAGAAGATGGTACACCCATGTAGATGCTGAGAGAAATCCTCAATGTGCCGGACCGGGTACCTATCTGGCACGGTCCTGGCATTCAGAGCGCGGTAATCACCGCAGGGCCTCCAAGTGTCGTCGTGTTTAGGCACCAGGTGTAGGGCAGACGCCCAAGGTCCACTGGAAACACGAGCTGTCCCTTCCTTAACCATTGCTTGGAACTCTGACTTAGCTATCGTTAATCTATCGAGTGCTAAACGGCGTGGCCGGCAGAAAACCGGTGGTCCGGGCGTAGTATTAATAAAATGTACGGTTGAATGACGTACCTGTCTTGGTGCACCGGACGGCCGTGAGATGGTCGGAAATTCTCGCAGCAGCTCATGGTACCGAGAAGTACCAGTTACAGCCTTGACGCTGGGAATCTCCATTTTTGCGAATGCTCCGCTAACCGAAAGGTTAGTTAATCCGTCGATCAACCTGCTGTTGTGGCAATCCACCAAAAGTTTGTAGTGTGAAAGAAAATCATACCCAATAATTGGTTTGGTCACATCGGCGACGACGAAATTCCAGCTAAACTCCCTGCGTAGACCTAAATTCAGCTGCAAATTAATATATCCGTACGTGGATATAACAGAATTATTAGCTGCGCTAAGGTCGTAGTTTACACGTGTCCGCTTTTCATTTAAATAGCTACGGGGGTAGACGCACAGATCGGAACCAGTATCTACTAGAAAAGGTTTTCTAGAACACAGATCTGTGACGAATAAACGGCTGGAAATACTGCAGCAATCGCTCGCCGTAATTAGCGATTGGTTCTGGCGTTTTCCGAAGCGTAATCACACGGTTTTATGCAGTGATGAGCTTTCCCGCCAAACTTATGGTGATACCAACACTCGCTGCGCTTGTCCGCCATTTTTTGTGAACGGTCCCTGGAACGGCTGCGTGAGTGTGAAAATTGCCGGTTACGGCTCCTATTTGACCTACCTTGTGCTCGTGGTCGTCGATCCACTGCGGTGGATAACTCGTCCAGCTTGCGGGTGAGACTGGCTATCTCCGTACGCATTACTTCTAATATGCTCCCTGAAGAGGGTGAGGCACTCGCAACCTGGGCCACCGGGTTCACCGGTGCGATCTCCAAAACCCGATCTGCCAGCTCCGCGACCGCTTCCAAGGTCGTGCTGGCCTGAGACGCTACAATCGCCTGCAGACTGGTTGGCAGACGGCTGGTCCAGATGGTGCGTACGAAGTCGTCTGGTACACCGCGGCCAGCTAGGCTCCGAAGGTGTCGGAGAAATGCGGATGGCTTGCGGTCCCCCAATTCCTCGTGATTGAGGAGTTGACGCACTTTTTGTTCCTGCGAAACTGACAAACGCTTAATTAGTTCTGCCTTAAGTATTTCGTATTTATTACTGGAGGGTGGACTTTCTAAAATATCTTCTAGTTGTTCCATGATGGAAGGTTCTAGATTCCCTACCACAGTAAAGTACTTCGTCGCGTCGGAAGTTATACCCGATAATGCGAACTGGGCTTCCAGCTGCGCAAACCATACCGCGGGTTTCTCTGGCCAAAAAGGAGGTACGCGTACTCTAACCTTGGCTATTTCTGCTGATCCCAATGCTGCAACCAACGCCTCCGTGATTCTGTCCTCCGCCATTTCTGCAAACACGCTCAGAAGAAAATTATTTCAAACGAAATGTTCTCGAACGTTCTCGAAACTTCGCTGTGTACACGCGGTCGCGACTCGGTAACTTCGCGACACGTCTAACGTACGGGGTCACCACTTTTGGAAGCTTAATGGGGCGTGTACAATGAAAGAGGCGCGAACAGGAATTACAATGGTATAATTCTGGAGTAAACAAAATGCGTTACAGTAAACAGTTAAAACGAAGTTAATTCTAGAAACAAAGTATGATTCTACTACCAGAAGGGTCACGATGTGATACTAGGAAGTTAACGTTATAAAACAATTGAAGTGAACTAATTACGCGGACGAAATATACAAGTTCGGTGCGGATCAATGTAGCGTGGACTCGCTTTGAAGGCTTGAAGTTAACTGTTCGAGGGACGGTCTCGACTGCCGCAGCCGACGACCGCGGGACGGCGGCGGGGCGGCGGCGGCGCGGGGCGAGGTAAATGTCTGCACAGGTGTGGCGGCAAACTCGTACGCACACCAGCGTAGGACGTACTCCGGCGCGCGACAATCGCGCTTCGCCTAAACCCAAAAGGGTAAGCAGAAACTCTGTGGACACAAAAATACAACGTTAGTGTGGTCTTATTAACATGACGCCACACATATTTAAGAATCTTTATTTAAAAATATGTAGATTAGTATTCAGAGTATTAATTACTAAAAAATAAAAGACTTTTGCGTTTGTAAATCTGTTTCTTTTTTTTCACAAAATTTTCATCTCTGAAAATATACATTGTTGTTATTATATCTGAAGAATGAAACTTCGAAATATAATATATGATCAAACGAACTTGCAAAATTGAAGTTCGATCGATATTATATGAGTACTTTTCATACGACGATATACAGTATGGAGACCACTTATATGCAATAAATGAAACCACAAGTAATACCAGTCCATAGAAGATTAGCAAAATTAAATATTAAAATAAAAACAATAAATTAAAAAAGAGAAATTTTCAAACAAAATAAATACCAAAATCAGTAAAAGTAAACACTCTGTTTAGACAACGTACCTTGACCCCTTGGAAGAACGGCAACAATCCACGCGGGCGCGGGTGGCATGGCGGCTTTAGGTATTGTCGGCACCAGCTTTGATCCGTTTGACAATGGCGACGAAATAACAATTCACGAAGTTATTTTTTCCGCCTCGTTTTTATTTCGCGATAACTAAACAATTCAAAAGTGCCTGTAAATGGTTTAATTGAAATAAATGATTTGAGTTTGAGTTTGAGTTTGAAACTGAACGTAATAAATTCAATATTGCACATTGGTTCCAAGATTAATGGAAACCTAAATTTTTAAATGTTCGTAATGTCCACCACTTTGTTGAATGCACAAGTTACATCGCCACACAATGTTGTCCCGAAGCCTGCATAAAAATTTCGTTCAGGATCCAGAGCCATGGATTTTAATTTTCGGTTTCGGAGATCCGCGAGTACACTATGTGCCAATTTTCTCTGATCATTTGGACAGACGCTAGTGCCCTACTAGCGTCTGTCGACGCGAGTTTTACCGTATCGCTCACGATAAGTACGTACAGTTAAAGCTGAATTTTGGCGGCATTCGCCATACATTAAAACCATGTCAGTATACTCCGAAGCACTATAAATACGGTTGTCCTGGCATTTTGTTCAAAAGCACACTTCTACCCACAAAAGTAACGATGTGTGAAATTCACCGTAAAATAAACTTAAAACAAAATATACACACACAAAGTCATGTAGCTATTACTTAGTGTTTTATCACCTTAAAACAATATTTAATTTGAATATTTTTTTCTAGCATAGTGAAGTAGCGAAAAGCATTCGCACTATCTCGGAAGATTCACGTTGAACTAACAATGAAGCGGAAGTTTCAAAAATAGTAAAAAAGAAAGTCATAAATAGGGCAAACGCCGCAATTATAGTTTATCGATACTTATTTACACTTACTTACCTACTACCTAAACACGGCAGTAGAATACAAGTAAGTACCTATTTTTGATTTTTCATACACAAATTATTGATTGGATACTCTATTTAAAAAATACTTTTGTACGATTGTTCTTACGAAACTAACGTTTTGTGAGGTCCAGCAAACGGGTATTGACATTTTTATAGGTTGCCTATATGTAACATGTAAGCAATAAATTATCTCTAAATGTACTTGAAAATATTTAATAAGAACACCCATAAACAAAAAAGCTGTTTAGCTTTAAATACTTTTGGCATAGTGTTTTTATAATTATCATAACAGCCCGATTATCCACAAAGCATTTAAAGTGAAACAGCTTAATTTATGTTTATCGATCATTACCAATAAAATAAAGTAATGGTCGATAACAGGTGTCCTACCCTAAGAAGAAAGCGCGCGAACGTACTCCGTGTTCTTTGAAAAATTCCGCCGTTGTCTCGTGCCGCCTGTCTAAAGAAGCCGACAAAAGATGCCGCAAACTGTCTTTTGGCGGCTTCCTTTGTCGGCTCGTACGTCGGCAGGGTACTCCTCCTGCCAACGTACTAGTACACCCGCAGGTAATGTGCGTCCCCGTGAAAGGTTTTATTTATTTATTATTATTTCCAACAGTGAGTAGGTAATGTAAGGAGCTTTAAAATTTGTATATTGCAAACTTCTGTCTAAGCGCCTCATAACTAGGAAATTTCAAGTACTAATGTATCAAAATAACCAACGATAACATAAAATTTTATAACCAGGCTACAATGATACCTATCTGACCTCTGCAAGCCCAGTTCCTGGGTAATGCCATTAACCTTGGTAAGACTGGTTGGCAGACTTTCAGGCTTCTGACGACCCGTAACGTCTGCAAAAGATCCACGAATGACAGCTGGCAGTCACTAGCCCCCTTAACTAAAAGTTATTCAGGCTCGTGTACACTGGCGCGACGCGACAACGCGACTCAAATAAATAAATTAACTTTTCAACTTTTCGCACACAAAAAAGTACAAATTCGGACTTCATTAAATTCCAGCCTGTCGTTGAAGTGTACCTATTTTACACTTCGTGGCAACGTCGCTTTTCAATGTTCAAGGCTTCAAGTTCATTGAATTATTGACCTAGTGATTCAATTCTACAGAGTGTTCAAAACTGCTCAAAGTTAAAAATCCACTTGTACGAGCAAACCCGTACATATCGATTGTATAGATTTTATGCTGACATCAACGCGCAGCGAATGAATAAATTATACATATTTCAGTTAACGATCAGTAGTTGCATATTATTCGCCGCGGGTCAATCATTTATCAGTGTTCAATACACAAGTTGAATTCAAATCAGTTTTATCATTTAAATGTACCCTACCCCGTACATTTTCGTGTGTACATTACAGTGTAGCAATCAAGTACTGTAAAGTGTTTCACTAGTGACGTCAAGTGAACTAGCAGTGAAGGTGTTTGTACTGCCAGCAATAGTGCAGTACACAGCAGCAGCAGCAGCAATAAGCAAGGGTCAACAGGGATCCGCATTTGGTGAGCAACAAAGCTCCCGCTTGGACAATCAAGTAAGATCGTTCCATTATCATTATCGTTAACTATCATTTCTATCAAAAACATGTCGTCAATGGAGGACGTTCTTGCTCAACAACAGCAACTACTCAATCAGATAGAGCAAGTTTACACGAACTTCAGAAAGGATGGCTCCGATCGCAAAACCTCGGACTACATACGCCGAAGGTTAGAAAATTTGGATGCATGCTGGCAAGAGTATCAATCAAATCATGTTAGATTGTGTAGCATCGAATACGCCAGATCGCATACTTACTTCACATCGAAACAATTTGACACTGTGAAGGAGAGGTATGAAAAATTTAGAGCAATTATTCAGAGTCATCAGCCAACAGAGGAAAGACCATCAACACCGCTTCCAAAGCCTGCTACTCCTCTAGCTACCTCAAGCGACGTATAGCAACCTTTAGGTCAATCCTTAAAGTCTCAGGGATCAAGCAGCAAGACAGATGAGATGATGAGGAAACAGATGAGCATTTTCAAGGCCTTTGAACATACTGTTTCAAGTATCAACATAGATGCTGTAGCAGAGAAATAGGAATTCGATCATCTGTTAAGTACGGTAAGGTCTCGCTGGGCTAAGATTGATACTCAGCATTGGGACTTAGACAGTGAGCTGGGAGACCGAAATCAAGAGTATCAAAATATGTACCTAAGATACGAAAGCACATATAACGATGCTATAAAAGCAATCAATAAGAAAATGTCGTCCGTTTCACAAAGAGAGCACACTACGCCAAAAATATAAATACCTACATTCAGTGGTAGTTCCCATCAGTGGACATCGTTTAAGGATCTGTTCACAGAAGCAGTTCATAGCAACCCGTCATTATCTGAGCCCCAAGAAGATGCAGTTCCTCAAGTCAAAAGTGAAGGGTGAAGCAGAGCGTATCATACAACATCTTCCGATCAGCTCAGACAACTATATCATTTGTTGGGACATCTTGAGCCATCGTTATGACAACAAGAGGATGATATTCACATCGCATATTAACATTTTATTCAATATGCCAATTTCACAGCAAGCATCAATCAATCATATCAAACGGATCCATGACACTGCACTTGAAACAATGAACGCCATACAGAACCTCGGCGTAGACGTGACGTCGTGGGATCCGTTGATCGTGCACATCTTGTGTCAGAAATTGGATTCGGACATATTCAGCGAATACAACGCAGCTATCAAACAACCTCGAGAATTACTCGAGTTGAATGAATTTCTAGCTTTTCTAGAGGAGAAGTTCTATAGCATTCTTGCTTTGACTCGTAGAAGTTTAAAAATTTGTGCAAGATCCGTATGAATGTTTTCTACAGGTAAGGTTACGTCATTAGACAAATGACTAGCTATTGTGCTCAACTGAATCTGTAATTGTTCGGCTGTTATTAAGTGTGGATTAAATCGACCTTGATAGATGTCTGTGATTGTATCCATTACGGCGTTCTGTAAATCTTTCAAGTCGCGTAATAGATTGCTCGCGACTGTAGCTCCCATAGAGACTTCACTTGCCCTCGTAAGGTTTTGAGTTTCAGCCTTTAATACTTCCAATGTATTATCGATATTTGCAAACTGCTGATGAATCATTTTGTGCTGTTTGTGCATTGTAGTCTCCGTCCTCTTTAAGAGACTGAATTCTGCTTCGATAACCGAGGTTTGATTTTGCCAAAATGTTACTATATGTTTTTGATTTTGGCGAAGAAGAGTGATATCTTTCTCGTATTGATCCGCGAACACTGATAAATGATTGACCCGCGGCGAATGATATGCAACTACTGATCGTTAACTGAAATATGTATAATTTATTCATTCGCTGCGCGTTGATGTCAGCATAAAATCTATACAATTGATATGTCCGGGTTTGCTCGTACATGCTCCCCTAGGAAAAAGATATAAATACATAACAGTGACTGAGAAACAAATAATTATAATAAATGATTTGATGTAAATCTAATTTCTTAGTGTCTCTATTGTTAACACACTGTTCACAAATTAGATATGCTTGTATAAAAAACCCAGCATAGGGGAGGTGGCTTTATCTAACACTCGCGCACTTGCTACCACCTTCGCCTTTTCATTCTCACACTGATACACTACACTATCTCCAACACACGCACGTTGTGTTGCGGCCCAGCACGCGCTGCCGCCGGGCGCGCCGCCTGCTGCGGGCGCCGCCGGCGCGGACGCGGGGGCGCAGCGCGAGCGCGCGCGCCTCCACGCGAAAACTCCGAGACATGCTGCTACCACGCCGATCATACAGTAGATCGCGGTGTAATGATGAATATCACGGGATGACAGGTTGTCAAATAACAATCCATTTTCTTTCATGATCTTGATTTTGTCCTCAATCGTTTTAAGCTCACGATCGCTCTCTATGCTGGAGTTGTTGAAGACCTCTTGAGGAATAGACACGTTTATAACGTGGTTTATGGATGCAATGACTGGTGAGTATAAGTTGGCACTAATACTGACATCGCTCGTTCTTTGTTGATGAGCAATAACTTCAAAATTATCTGATTTGATTATGCAGCCGTAATCTATCGTTATAAGTCCAGAGTGAGTCAGCTGGTGCGCGGTAACTTGATCTCCACATACTGTTCGTAGGTTACATTGACCGCAGCAAAAATAAATATAATTGTTGACAGAATGGCTTTCCATCTAAAGATTTTTACAGGGATCGACGTTGACTTCACACGCTGATGCCTTTGATTGGCAGAAGGTCTTTATCTCTGCTTAGTTTATAAATAGGAGAATTACATTATTAATGTTACACAAGTGTACGTTTGTCACTAGGCAGGAATCTATGATGTTTACTGTCAAGATAATGTATGCATCCTTTTTCAGGTTTACAGCTATGACATCTGACACAGGTTTGATGGATAACATTGTGTTGTTGGGTTTCTCCAAAGGAATAGGTATTAGCTTGAATATTTCATAGGTGTCCCTGCTTATCAAAGGTATTTTTACTTCAAATATTGAGAAGTTCTTTAGCATTCTTGCATTGACCCCGTACACCACTTTTTGACCTAATTACTCGACCGATTTCGTAATTTTTTTGTGTATCGTCAGCAAAGGTGATAGCAAATATGTGGTTTCTTTTATTGCATATATGTGAGACACATACTGTATAATTGGGAGTATACGAGTATATCTTCGATCCCTCCCGATACTTACCCAAAACAGTTTTTTTTAAATATTTCTAAAAATAATGACGAGCCCACAGAGTGCCTACCCGGAGGCAGAAACAGTAAAAAAAAAGTAAAGCAACAACTCTCTATCAGTGCGAAGTTGCCAGTAGGATAAAAATCACTACATTGTTGTTATTATATCTTCGAATGAAACGTACTCATATAATATCAATCGAACTGTACTTTTGCAAGTTCGTTCGATCATATATTATTTCAACTAACTGTAACAGTAAGTTTCAATAGCAATAACATAAAAACATAATCAGCCTTAAAAATCAAACGTAGGTACTCGTAGAGTAACAAAGTTTATCCTTTCTTTCAATCAACTCAAATATATGTCGCCTCAGGGGTGGCCGAGATGCGAAACATCGGGTCTTCTTCACGATCCCACACATTTTAGTGTGGGCACTGTAGTGGGTACTCGAACGAAAAGATAATTCGAATAAAAAATGACTATAATACACTGGCTAACGAAGTAAACACGTGCGATGGAAACAGACACGTGCGTTGGTACTAAGCGTTTGCCAAGACTGTCCAAACTCGCCCGTATTCTGTTGACTCTCGCAACACCCGGTCGCTCCGGCAGTCCTCGCTGCATCCCCTCCACCGACGATCGTGTCCAAGCGGTAGGGCTCGCTTGCGTTTCCAATCACATGATCATTCGTTTATTGTTGAATCAAATTGTTAGATGGCGCTGTCCGCTGTACTGTGGCGCCATCCATCCACGACACGACCATCCCTGACTAGCACCCGTCCTCGGGTGTAGCACCTGTGGACAAAATATGCTCAGAGAGTAAAATAGGTCGGCTATCCTGCCAATACCTAATAACTAAGGTAGCTCGGCTATCCTTCCAATACCTTATCACTAAGGTAGCTCGGCTATCCTGCCAAACAATCTTAAAACCAACAAAGTTAAGATCGTAAAACTTGAAAACCATTACAAATTCAACAGTCTTATTAAACCGCTCACGGCCCGCTGGTCCCATTTGGGTTCGGTAATCGAAAATTCTCTCAAGCCCCGCTGGTCCCATTTGGGTTCCAACCGTTTCGCTCGATTTTATCTCTAACAGTAAAATAAATAAAGGTTATATAGGTCTGTGGTTTGTGTCAGGGTCGAGCCAGATAGTTACTCTATTCATATCAGTCGTTCGAAACCATAAATTTTGTCGGAATATTTTTAAAAAAAATGTTAAAGTCGCGTAGTTTGTCGCCGTGGGTGGTCTGTCAATGGCGCATGTTCGTTTTTTAGTGAATTTAAGGGTTTTTGTGTTTAAATTGACTGTGAGTGGATTGATATTTACTTGTGAATAGTTATTTCATTGTTGTGGATAGTTATTTGAGCGAAAAATCATAAAAAAAAGTTTTTGTGTGCAAAAATGTGTTACGTAAACAAACCGTTTTTGAAAATTGTAAGTATTATTTCGTCATTTATTTACAATATTCAACTCTCGTATTACGAATACTGTTTTTATTTTGTAATATGGTATGTTTATTCAAGAACCCAAAATAATTTACTTATAGTGGGTGGAATCTACCAAAAATTTATGAAAAAGTTTTTTTTTTATCAAAACCGCGTAAACGGCGAATTTCCGCGATATCGCGAAATTTTGCGAGCGTTTTGTCACATGACGTTAGCCGTTTCCGGGGCCGAGAAAGGCTAGGGCTTACAAACAAAATCATCAGGTCAAGTCGCAACGATTAATAGGTTCAAGTTTTAAGTCACGTTATACATGGGATCTCTGATAAGTCAGTAAGTTAATCGATTGAATTTTTTGCCAGTCTGTCCATCGACTAGCCATTCCATTTAGAAAGCGCCAGTCCATCGGCTTCGTAGCAACTTATCAGCATAGGCTTACCATCACAGCTACGCAAGTGCTACTCCTCGCAAAGGCTATATTGCGCATAAAAAACAGTTCACATGCGCCTCTTACAAGCTCCGGTACAATATGAAATAGTATCTCTAAGCGCAAATTGTTAATTATAACCTCAGATAAAACTTTTAAGGTAGTTTGCACACTACCGTGACCAATGCCCATTAAATGTACAATATTATTTACACGCTTGCCACTGAACTTTGACGAAAACCATCCTTGATGAGAGAGCATTCGGCACCAGAATCGTAATAAAATGGACATGACTCACCAGTATTTATCAGTATTCCCTTACCCAGATTTCAAATTAGAATTACTAATAAATTACAAGCAAAACTGGGCTAATCTATACATAATATGTTTAATCACACGCGCCGTTTTCCCGCCGAAACACCCAAAAGTGGCGTCACCATCTCTTGCATTGGCACACGCTTCTATATGTCCTAGATATTGTACTTTCTTTCGTAAAACTCATATTTCGAAGGCAGTATTTTCAATCTATGTTCACGTAACTTTCCAAAAACTGATTCCAAATTTCGGCAATGTGATTCGAGGTCATACCCGAATAGTACAATATCATCCATATACGTAAAACAGTGAGTCCCTTGAAGGCCACTTAGGACAATATTCATAAGCCTTTGAAACGTAGATGGTGCATTTCGGAGTTCGAAGGGCATTCAAGTAAATTCATAATGACCGGCTGTCACACTTAACGCAGTTTTTTCTGTCTTTGATCTTAACTTGATGGAATGAGGATACAAGGTCGAGTGTGGTGAAATACTTGCTATGGCCTAACTGATCTAAGATTTCGGATATATATGGAATTAGGGAAAACATTGTAAATAGTGGAATAGCCACATGGATTTTGGATAAAGTTATCTAATATTCTCTTGGGTGAACTATTATTTTCCATAGAACTGATCATTGATTTAGTAGAACTAGTAGGGATTGAATCATTGTTTTTAGAGTTAGAAGTTGTTTGACATTTAGAAATTGAATTAGTTATTGGTGAATTGGAATTATTAGCGACCTCAGTAGTAGTAGTATTTTCGTATTTGGAAATAGAATCAGATTTAGAAAACGAGGCCCCTAAAAAAACTTTCCCACGGTTAGTGCCTATAGTAACAGAATTACGACGGCACTGGCTCGTAATCCGATTATTTAGTTTAAATCATCGTCGTCATCGGCAGGTGTTGAAACCTGATTACATGCTACGTTCTTTTGTTCATTTATTATGAAGAAGCGAAGCCTGATGCGTACCCCGTTAGTTAAGCCAAGTGCAGTGCAACATGCGGTTCGCGCGGTACTAAAAATCGCGGGGCCGCTGGCGGGGGGCGTGGGGCGAGGCAACTGAAGCTAGACACGTGCGCGGAGCGGACGCGTCTGGGGTTCAGGTACTTTTTTGATAATTCATAAAAGCTGCGCGACATCAAGCGCGCCCCGATGACATCGCCCGCTTCAATGAAAGTAGTTTTACTTAGTATTTACGTAGAAACTAGCGTTATGGATGTTACAAAATTAGAAGGAGCCAGTATTTAATAAGTGTGTCAAGTAATTTTTTTTTTTTTTTTTTTTTTAAATTAGATGCTTAGACAAAAAAATATTTTTCTGTTCGACCTTTACATGTCTCTCTTCAAATATTTCGTGTATGAATAGAAACACCATAAATAGAGCTTCATCCTCCGTCATAGTATTACGACTCGGAAGTTCCTTTTTTAAGGATTCAGAATTGTGAATTTCGGATTGCAGATCTGTCAGGCAGGTCTCAATCCTGAGGGCATATTGTGCGACGGTTTCGTTTGGTAATTGTTTGCATGATTGCAGCTCCAATAAAAGATAATTATAATGTTTTCTATCCCCGAAATTCTACCTTTACAATGTTCGTAACTCGTCAAAGCTGTCGAATATTCTATTTGAACACGCTACCTGTGCCTTTCCCTGTAATTTTGATATAATATTTATTTTATGTTTTTATACTTTATTAAAAAGAACCAGGTTCTTAATTATTACAATCTAGCCTATACGACTAATAAGCAATTTTAATCTAACTTAATTTGTTACGTGATAATTATTTTAAAACTTAGAAAGGTGCTGATTGAACATTACTGAAGTCCGTTCCACTTTCTTAGAGTCTGATAATTAATGATATAAACACTTTTTTCATGTGTTATTATGTGTGTCACTGTCACTATTATTTCTATACTTTACACTACACTAACTCAAAAGGTTTAGTTCGTTTTAGTCTTCGCACTATATTTGCTTGGTCTAACAGCTGAATTGCCTAGTTCACATGTCGATGGAGTCGGTGTTCATGGGCCTCAGAATTTTTTGATTATATTGGTGACGGGTTCCATTTTTAGGTCACGATGGAGGTCGTCATTTCTTATATACCAGGGCGCATTTACAATACTCCTGAGTATTTTATTCTGGAATGTTTGTATAATTTTGATGTTGGTCGGCTTAGTACAGCCCCACAGTTGGATACCATATGTCCATATTGGCATAAGAATATGCTTATATACTAAAATTTTGTTATGTATCGATAGGCAGGAACCCCGTCCAATCAACCAATACATATTTTTAAAACGCATGTCTAGTTCCTGTCTTTTCTTTTTGACGTGCGCTTTCCAGCGCAGTTTTGCGTCAAGCGTTATGCCAAGGTATTTGGCTGTATTTGCGTATGGCACTTGTTGGCCATTTATGAAGATTGGTTGGTAATCACAATTCCTGTTGGTGAAATCAATGTGTAGTGACTTCGATTCATTCAATCTGATTCTCCATTTTTGTGCCCAGTCATGAATTTCATTTACAGCGATTTGTACCTTTTTGATTGCTTCCGTATGGCATGACCCTGTAGCCATAATGGCAGTGTCGTCCGCGAAGGTTGCGATGGTATTATTTTCCAGCTCTGGCATATCATACGTGTACAGCAGGTATAGGGCTGGACCCAGCACACTACCTTGAGGCAAGCCAGCTTTAATAATTCTTAGATCAGAAAAGGCATCCTCGTGCCTTACTCGAAACATTCTATCTGTAATGTATGCTTGCAAGATATCGGCAAAATCATTGGGCAATATTAGTCGTAACTTGTATATCAAACCCTTATGCCAAACTCTATCAAAAGCTTGTGCCACATCAAAAAATACGGTGGAGCAGACTTTTTTCTCTTCAAGCGTTCGCTCAATGATGTTTGTGATTCTATGTACTTGGTCTATTGTTGAGTGTTTCTCTCTGAAACCAAACTGATGGTCAGGAATTAGGTTTCTTTCGTTTATTATAGGTTTTAGGCGTTTTAAAAACAATTTTTCAAACAGTTTCGATAATATAGGCAACAGGGAAATGGGCATGTATGATGAAACTTCGGTAGGCGGTTTACCGGGCTTTGCAATCATAATCACTTCAGCAACTTTCCATGGCTCAGGAACATGCTTTAGCACGAATGCAGCATTGATGAGCCGAGTTAGCTTAACGATGGCTTTACGTGGAAGGTGTTTTAGGATTTCTCCCGTAATAAGGTCATACCCTGGGGATTTTTTGAGGTTAGTAATTTGAATTTCCTTTGCAACTTCTTTCGGGGTCACAAGCTTAATTCTTTGGTCTTGCAGAATATTGGCAAACTGAAAGTTATCTACAGACCCGTCGTTTGGCTGAAAGGTTTCTTCGAGGTGATGTGCAAATCTTAGAGCTTTTTGCTCATTGCTTATGGCCCACTTTCCGTTAAGATCTCTGATAGGGGGGATTGGTGTAATTGGCTTTTTGAGTAACTTTGTCGCTTTCCAAAGAGAGTATTGCGTTGTATGGTCGCTGCTTAAATGACGTAGGTTATTATTTAAAGCCTCATCTTGAAAAGTTCGTATTTCTCTCTTCAGTCTTTTCGTAAGGTTATTCAATAGAGTTTTATCTTGCGGGAATCTAGTTCGCTGCCACCTTTTTCTTTGAGTCCTTTTTTCATGTAATAGGTCTATTATTTCCTTTGGGTAGGTATTTCCTTTAAATTTGTTCATAAGCTGTGGTGTGTTGTTCCATGCACATTGTTGAATATTGTTGTTAAACCTGTTAACTTCAGAATCAAGCTGATCTTTTCTTTTTAATGAAGTTTTAAGGTCAATAATATTTTCTAGGTCTATGCTAAAACTTTTCCAATCTGTAAACTTGTTAACTAATGTCAAGTAATTTTCTCTCAGTAATATTTTGTCACTTAATTGTAATAATATCGGAGAGTGATCGGAGTTCATGTCGTACCCCTCTTCCACCCTCAGATAATTGATAGACATATTTTTGACAATGAAAAAGTCGATGAGGTCTGGTAGTTTTTGGCGGTCAGTCGGCCAGTATGTAGGTTTTCCAGTACTTATAACCTCACAGCGCATGTCTTTCACTGCACTGAGAAGCTGTCTTCCCTTAGTTGAAGTTAATCTTGATCCCCAATGAGTGTTCTTAGCATTAAAGTCACCGCCTAATATAAATCTCTGTCCAAGGAGTCTGAAGAAGTTTACACATTGTTCTTTGTTTATCGTGTGTCTTGGGGGACAGTATACAGCCGCTACTGTCAAATTAAATTTATTTGTTTTAACTGATATCGCCACAGCTTGCGTG
The DNA here is from genome assembly GCA_963555695.1 of Dasypolia templi. Classification (NCBI taxonomy): domain Eukaryota; kingdom Metazoa; phylum Arthropoda; class Insecta; order Lepidoptera; family Noctuidae; genus Dasypolia; species Dasypolia templi. The sequence continues at coordinate 2,805,570 of OY743156.1, forward strand.
TCTGGCTCCTCGTATTTACACTGTTCGTAATGACTGATATTTTCTCTAATAATGACTGCGCTACCTCCTCGTGCCGTGTTGTTAGGGTGCAGCGCGTGATAAACCTTATAGCCTCTAAAATTTACAAAAGACTGTTTAGTGAAGTGCGTTTCAGAGATCAAACACACATCAATATTTTCTGTGTCTAAGACTACTTGCAACTCATGTTGATGTTGCAGCAGTCCGTTGGAATTCCAAGCCATTATTTTAAATGTGCTATTCATGTTGGATTTGTAATGCGCTTGATTCTAATTTCTCTAGTCTCTTGTCAAATGAGGATATGCACTTCAATATCTGGTTCAGCTTGTCCTCAAGACTTGATGGTTTTGGACTTGGTTTTACCGCTTGTGCATATGAGACACTTTTAGATGTACTCGTATGTGCAGTTATTGCGGATGACGACGCAAACTGTGCACTTTGTTTTTCTGTCTGTTTGTCGGCGTTTTTAACTATTTGCTTAATGGCAGGGTTGTTAGGTGGATTGTTTTTAGATTTTTTGTTTTTAATCATTTGCATCTCCTTGGCAACTAAACACCCTCTTTAGTTGGCTGGGTGAGATAAGCCACAGTGGACACACTTCGGATTTTCTTACGCGGGTTTGTTGCAATCAGCTGTAAGGTGTTTGCCGGTACATTTAACACACCTCGGCTCTTTTGAGCAATACTTTTGGGTATGACCATAAGCCTGGCATCTCTTACACTGCGGTATTATTTTAGACGTTTTCAGCGGGTTTATTTCAACTTTACACCCTAATATATGTTTAATGCCGTATATTTTACTAACATCTTCGTCATTCTTAAACGACAGTATAAACATGTTCAGCGGTTCTTTTGTTCTCCAGCTAAGTTTGTTAATTGCATTTTCTATCTGGAATCCTTGCGACGTTAAATCATCTTTAATCCGATCCGGTAGGCAGGAAGAATGCAATTTTTTTGCCACTACTCTTATTGGCCTGGACTGCTTATCCTCAAATGATATAATATATGACGGGGGAAATACCTCCTTGGAGTTTTTAAAAAGTATGACGTCAGCATAGCTGACGTCACACTTTTTAAAAAGGATCAGATTTTGTTGATTATTATTATTCGGGGAATTTAAAGCTACATGCTCAGCTACGGCGCGGGCTGGCACTTCGTCGAGCAAGGGTCGGGGGGGACAATTACGTCGGGATCTTCGCGAGGAACCTCGGCGGCGAGGTCGGAATGTCGGTCTGTGTTTGTGCACTGTACTGGTGGCCCTACTGCTCTCCTGAATGAGAGTTATGTGGTCATCGGGATCGGTGAGGACATGCTTGGGACGGCGGACATGACTAATGGAGGAGGGAATATAGCTAGCGGCTTTCACAACCAGAGGGTTGCGGTGATTCGCGGCGGTCTCGAAGAAACGCTTTGAAGTGCGTTTCATGAACTGACGGATAATCTAGTTTTCACAGTGCGGCCGTATTTATAGGTATCGTCCCACGTGCACATTTTTAGGTTAAGTATGGAACTATGTGAGTTACAATTATTTTGTTAATGTTTTAAATAATAGAAGTTGCTTAACATCGTAACAATCAATCAATGGTTTATGAACTAATTTCAAACAATTAAATTAGTAAACTTAATCATTTCATTATTTTAATTGACTAACTAATGTAGTTGCGCCGATACGGCCATACTGACAGGCGGTGCGCGCTCTGCACCAGCCTCGTTCATTTCTTTGAGTTGGATATCTGTTAGGCAACTTACGTTGCTTGCTGTTGGTTGTTACATAATCACACAACTGACTTGTATGTTTTAAAGTATCAAGGGTTGTAGGTTCTCGGAGATTCTCGAAGGGTTCTCGAAGGGTTCTCGTAGATTCTCGAAGGGTTCTCGTAGATTCTCGAAGGGTTCTCGTAGATTCTCGAAGGGTTCTCGTAGCTTCTCGAAGGGTTCTCGTAGATTCTCGAAGGGTTCTCGTAGCTTCTCGAAGGTTTCTCGGAGATTCTCGAAGGGTTCTCGGAGATTCTCGAAGGGTTCTCGTAGATTCTCGAAGGGTTCTCGGAGATTCTCGAAGGGTTCTCGGAGATTCTCGAAGGGTTCTCGGAGATTCTCGAAGGGTTCTCGGAGATTCTCGGAGATTCTTAGATCTGTTAAAGGTTAGTAGGGAGTTTTGTTTTTAAATTATTATTGAATTGAGTTTCTTACATTTATTCTGATGGGTTGTCTACACCCTGTAGGTAGTGGTTTACCTGTACTTGCAGCTCTTCTCGTGAGGTCGTAAGTAGGTGATTCATTTCCCGCCGATACGGTCAACTGTTCACCAGGTTGTAGAGCACGGTGCAGCTGATCACGGGCGACCTTGCAGGGTCTTTCTCTGCCGACTACTCCCTTAACCAAATATCAGTAATTTTCCAAAATTCTTCAGACTTCACATGGCTCGCTGAATTTAAGGTCCAGCGAGGTTTATTCAATCAATACGTAGATTGAAGCGTTGACTGTCTTGTTCGCTAAAATTAATCAGCTTTTGTTGTACCTGTTGAATGAGTGCTTTGATATTAATGGTTTCTTCGTTTATATTCACTACGTTGAGAAGCTCAGGAGGTGAGCAATGCCTCCGTTGTGTTGTGACGAGTGTTAGTGGAGCAACACCGGTGACACAATGAGTTGTAAAGTTGATTGCCAGTTGAAGTTCTTTAAGTGCAGTGTGCCACTGCTCTGTAGTTTTTGATCATCACAAATGCATTCTTTATGGATGCAACAACCCTTTCACATTGGCCATTCGCTCGGCTGACTCCTGGAGCTATAGCGTGGAGTTTTATTCCAATCTGGCCACAGTAGTCTTTAAATTCGCCAAGGAACTCTCTTCCTCAATCGACTATGATTAGGATTGGAGCGCCAAATAAATACTCAGTAGGTTTCAGAGCAGCCCATATATTGTGTGGGTTTTTGTTGCTGGCGAAGTAGAGTAAATCGTACTTCGAGAAGGCATCAATGGTGACGATGACGTACTTCGTCCCGTCGGAAGTGATTCTCACACGTTTGAAGTCAACGAACGTTCACGTCTAAAGCAAGTTTCAAAAGTGTGACCCGGCTTCTTGCAATAGGTACAGGCAGGCGTGGTTGGTGCCTTTGAGTCCTTGTTGCCAGCTTCAGGTTTATTCTCCGGAGGTTTAAATCTGCAATCGTTAGTGGAGTGGTTCGTCTTCTTACATATACGGCAACTGGATGTTGATTGTGCAATGTCCGAAAAACGTGGACGCTTGGTATTTATTGCGGAACTTGAGCTTGGGTGAGATCGCTTCTTCCTTATAGACGTTGCAACTGAGATGAGCTCAGGAACAGTGGTTGCTCTGGTATTCAATAATTCGATACGCAAACTTTCGTCGTTTACGCATCCAATCACTGCTTCTACAGCGTGTTCGTCTCCCAGTTTGTCTTTAGTCACTCTTCTCCAAAGGATCCAAGCGCGTGACAAAAATTCCGCAATGTCTTTCGTTGAGTCTTAAACATGTTCTCTGAACATGATGATGTCTCGGGAGTATCTATTTTCAAGTACAAATGTGGTGATGAGGTTCTTCCGCAACTCTCTCCATGTATTAGTAGTCACCATCCAATTATCAACCCACAGTTTTGCCCGCCCCTTCAATAGGCTGCAGACTTTCATGCGTACATCGAAATCATTCAGCTTATAGGTTTCAATCGCTTGATCTATATGCTGGCACCATTCTCGTACACCGACGTGGGTGTCCGGGTCGAATGATGGTAAGTAGAAATCCTTGATCCTTATTTTTGATTCGGTGGACGGAACACATAAGCGCTCCGACATTTTTTGCATCATCTCTATCATTTGCATCAGGAATTGTGGTGGTATCCCATCCATCTGCATTCCATGGTGAGGGTATGTTTTCGGTCTTGATTGCAGTACAGCTTCCAATGGTGTATTTGTGACGAACACAGACTCATGCTGTGTGTTGGTTGGTTCCGGTTGATCAGGTGGGGAACGAGCTGATGTGGAAGCGGCTTGGGTAGGAGCTTCTTGCAATCCCACTTCTGATGACGGGGGAAATACCTCCTTGGTGTTTTTAAAAAGTGTGACTGATGTCGTCTTCATGGTGATCACTCATCTTTGGTTTTCAAAAGAAAACTTCACGACTTGTTTCAAAGGTTTGTTTTATTCAACTGACAACTGGACAGTGCGGACCTCTCTGGGACACCAGAGAGGTCCGCACTGTCCAGTGACTCGAACAAGAAAGAATCTAGTTTTTTTTTTTTTTGGTATGGCATCTCGTAGTTGACTTTGAGAGGTCGTGACTACTTAACCGGACTATCCTGTGGCTGCCTTAAGCGGACTCAAAGCCTCCAGCCAGGGGCGTAAAACTACTTACATTACTAAGCGAACGCTCGCTAAGGGCACCCCCTGTGGGGTACGGACCTCGGCTTAGGGCGTCGCTGACGGGAGGACAGCAAGATGGGACAGGCTGGATCAAGTTTTGTTGATTATTATTATTCGGGGAATTTAAAGCTACAGGCTCAGCTACGGCGCGGGCTGGCACTTCGTCGAGCAAGGGTCGGGGGGGACAATTACGTCGGGATCTTCGCGAGGAACCTCGGCGGCGAGGTCGAAATGTCGGTCCGTGAATCTAGTTTTCACAGTGCGGCCGTATTTATAGGTATCGTCCCACGTGCAAATTTTTAGGTTAAGTATGGAACTATGTGAGTTACAATTATTTTGTTAATGTTTTAAATAATAGAAGTTGCTTAGTATCGTAACAATCAATCAATGGTTTATGAAATAATTTCAAACAATTAAATTAGTAAACTTATTCATTTCATTATTTTAATTGACTAACTAATGTAGTTGCGCCGATATATACTTAAGTATCAAGAACTGTTGACCTTCAGATGCCAGGTCAAGAGCGTTTTGACAATTTGTCAAAAATGCTGATTATGTTTCGCGCTCCCCTTGGTATGGGTTTATAAAGCTACATAAGACTTGGATAGGGTATGGAAGAGAAGAACTAATTTTAACCTTTGAATTAACTTTAATAGAAATTAGTTGTTTAACAGATTTTTTTGTTGGAAACTCTAGTTGCCAAAAGCATTTTAGTCGTTGTTTTTAATGTGTCCGCCACGAAGTTCAAAGTATGACTACCGCAACTAGCATGACACGAAATGCATCAACTTTGGGAAACGTTACATGACGCCTGTGAGGCGTCAGCGTTTATATGTTATATGCTTAGGGTTGTCTTACAATTTATAACAGTACCTAAGCATATTTTGCATAAATTAGTATTTACCTAACCATATATCTACCTATGAAGCGTCGTTTGTTCCGTTTCTTTAGACCATGTTCGTACGGACGAAAATATTTCGCGGCGGGATTTTTTCGCGCACTGCATTTTCAACTCTTTGTGTTGAATCGAGCATTGTGAATCCAACAGAGTGCTACCCAGGGCGTCGACTAAACACTGTTGGATTTTCAACTCTCGGTGCTAAGTAGTGTGTTGAAGATCCAGTGCGCGAAACAATCCCACCGCAATATTTTTAAGGCATAGGTAATTATCTCAAGGACACTGAGGACCTAGACAAAGTAACATTCGATTAGCGAAGACGCTAGTAAAAAAGCCAAAAACTGTATGGGGTTGACATAAGCTATCGAAACGTCCCTGATTATTTATTGTAACTATACTTATAATCAAAGATAGCGTAGCATCTTATTTATTTATTTATTGGATCTCCAACAGAGGCTACACAATTACATGCAAGGATATATACATCAGGGACAAATACAAGTGTGCGCTTCAAATTATAGGACACCACATAATTTGCTTATAATTTAGGTACATTAAGTTTGACAAGGTAATTTTTAAAATAAATCATAAAAAATACTGGAGTGACAAGCCCACGAATTAAGCCGCGCAAAAAAAAAAACTGTCACCCGACTTATTGAGACAGCGTGACACATGTCGGATTTTATGGGAAATATTGCTTGTCTAGAGTATACCTTTCCTGCTCTAACTTACACAGAGTGTAGGAAATAGAATGGCATAGGCATATGACATCACATGTCAAACATCTCCATAATTTTTTTCTCGGGAATGTTCCACTTTCTGAAGTGCTCTTGTAAACAAAGATCGAACTCATTGAGTCGGTGTGTCAGACTGGGGATATAAAAAATCGCCAACATGTATGCACTAGGAATAGTAAGTAAAAATGATTTTGTGTCTCACTTTAAGTTGTTCTGTGTTGAATAATAAAAAACAACTTTCGTATTTCAAAGCAACACAATGCGAATCGTAAATATTAAAATAACTTTTATCAGTGTTGCCAACTTTTTTTTCCTAGTCCATTTGGGCCGTAGGACTAAACTGGGAGAACTACTTACTCTTAGAATATCACAAATAAAATTACGTGAAAAAGTTAGTGAACATGTTTGGATGTTTGTTAGTTATACATGGCTTAACGGTTCAATTTTTATCCTGGAAGTATGGTCCGTGTTTATTTTTCGAAATGACGTTGTTTTCGAAAACAAATCGAAAACAACGCTTTTTATAAAAGTCTTCACTAACGCGCAAAACAACACTTTTATAAAAGTCTTCACTATATTTTATATTAAAATCTATGTTGGTCTTAATTTAAATAGATTCTCACCTACCTGTATTCTGGTGCGCGTTCCGCGAGCTCGAGTCCCGTTTGGTAGCAGTAATTACGGTTTTCACTCATTCTATTTTTCAGTCGAAAAGTAAGATTTTTGACCAAATTTCAACAACAAAAACAGGAATAATTTCAGAAACACCGTGGATCGCTAGCTCGCGTAGAGACGCGTCTTTTGACAGCTTGCACGTACGCCTAGCCAATGTAGAACTTCAAAAATGAACTATTTTTCGTTCAGATACTTGTAAAAATTTCAACACATTTTTCTTCACAAAAAACAAATTGAATTTTTATGTCTTATTTTTCATCAAAATCTACGTTGGTCTTCATTTCAATAGATATTTACCAGCCTAACCTGTATTCTGGTGCGCGTTCCGCGAGCTCTAGTCCCGTTTGGTAGCAGTAATTACGGTTTTCACTCCTTTTATTTTTCAGTCGAAAAGTAAGATTTTTGACCAAATTTCAACAACAAAAACAGGAATAATTTCAGAAACACCGTGGATCACTAGCTAACGTGGAGACGCGTCTTTTGACAGCTTGCACGTACGCCTAGCCAATGTAGAACTTCAAAAATAACTTATTTCGTTCAGACACTTGTAAAAATTTCAACACATTTTTCTTCACGAAAAACAGATTGAATTTTTACGTCTTAATTTACATCAAAATCTATGTTGGTCTTAATTTAAATAGATACTCACCTGCCTTACCAGTTCTGGTGCGCGTTCCACGAGCCCGTGTCCCGTTTAGTAGCAGTAATTACGGTTTTCACTCATTTTATTTTCCAGTCGGTAAGTAAGTTTTTTGACCAAATTTCAACAACACGTGTGTGTCTGTGTGAGTAGATATATAGCTATTATTAGCTGTACAGCAGTTACAGTACCTACCATTCATTGATAACGACTCGGAAGATATTTCTATCTATTAGTAATTAGTAATGTTCATGATTTGCTTTATTTTTGTTGACTACTTGGGGGAATCGTTTGTAAATCTACAGACTAGTAATAGGTTTTTTTGGAAATTTCTTTACAATGCATCTCATCCGTTCTTGGCAGCTAGAACTAATAGAAAGAAATATCTTCCGAGTCGTTATCAATAAATGGTAGGTACAGTAAGTGCAGTACAGCTAATAATAGCTATATATCTACTCACACAGACACACACGGCTGCGAACGCGTCCCTTGTTCGCCTTCTTTTATTACGCGCTTGTTACGTCGGCCCCTTAAGTGCTCCCTTACATCTGTATTATCGCTTGCAAATCGTTATCCAGTTGTAAATACATGCCGTAGTCTAGATTGGTGTGCAGAATAGTCCGTAAAAGGGTAAGCCAAGTCGTCAGGAATCCACAAAATCCCTAAAATAGCTTATAAATCCCACGTTTTCCTTTTCATGCTTTCATCACGCCTTGTTTCCCCGAAGGGTTGGGCAGAGGTGTACCTATAGAACACCCACATTTCGCCAGTTATGTTTAAGTCCCATATGTAATAGGGGGCGAGCCTATTGCCATCTACCGGGCACAAATCCAGACTTCGGGCTGCAACTGAGAAATTCAGATAGAAAATCCCAATAACACGTTGCCCGACCTGGGATACCGTTATAACACTGAATAATTTATATATTTGGTTGTACGGTATGTTTACATTGTAGGTATTTCTCATGTTTCGTTTAATTTATATTTAGTTTATTTCTCATCAAATAAGTATAAAAGAAGGAAAACCGCCAAGCAAAAATGTCCCCGATCCCTAAAGCTTAGAGAAAGAAAAAAGGTTATTTTAATGCCAATGGCATCCTGCGACAACGTGCTGAAATCAGCGAGTTCCTCCGCGACCACCACATCGACATCCTCCTTGTTCAGGAAACGTTTCTTAAACCGAGTTACCGAAATCCGTCAATTGCAAACTATCGTACAGTTCGCAATGACAGGACGCGTGGCCATAAGGGCGGTACCCTTTTCTACTACAAAAAGGAGCTTTACTGCATTCCCATCGACCCTCCCACACTTTCACGATTGGAAGTGTTTTGCTGTCGGCTTGGCATGACAGGTCATCAACCGATCACCATAGTATCGGCCTACCTCCCCCCCATTAATACTTCGGAGAATTTCCAACTCCTTACTGAAGATCTTTCTGTCCTATTTAGCCTGACTGACTCCGTTATCATAGCGGGTGATCTCAACGCAAAACATCCCTCCTGGAATAGCACCAGGACCTCTTCCAGAGGGAGACACTTGTTTAACCTCTCCTCCTCTCAGAATTTCGATGTCATCGCGCCGATGACTCCCACTCACTTTCCCCCCGATCCCAATCACACCGCCGACGTGCTCGACGTGGCGCTCCTACAGAACGTCCACCTACGGTTGGACTCTATAGAAGTGGTACAAGAGCTCGCTTCTGATCACCGTAGCAGTAGTCATGAAACTGGTCCCCCGCTTAGGTCTGCCCGACTCCACCCAACCCCCTCCCACCAAAGTGGTAACGGACTGGAGGATAGTAAGCGATCGCTTAAAATCCACCACGTCCCCCCACTTGGACCCAATCCCCGATCATTTTGACTCTATCGCTGACACGACGGCCGCGATCGACTCATTTACAGCTCACGTACAATCAGTCCTGAACGATTGTTCAAGGGAGATTCCAGCGACGGAGGACCGTCGCTGGAAGTTGCCGGACGATGTACGTGAACTGCTGAATGAGAAGAACGCGGCTGTCCGTGCCTACAGCAGCTTCCCCTGCGACGCGAACAAAGCCCATATGCGTTACTTACAGCGTACTGTAAGAACACGCATAGAGGAGCTGCGTACCGCCGGCTGGGACAAGATGCGGAGCGAACTAGAGCCTTCTGGCAACTCCAGAGGAAGCTTAGATCCGGAGAAATAGTCTCCATGCCCCCCCTGATCCGTCCCGACAAGACCATCGCCTTCGATGATGTCGACAAGGCTGAGCTTCTAGCCGACAGTCTAGAAGCCCAATGCTCGCCTAGCTCTCAACCAGTAGACCGAGCTCACCTCTCTGAGGTCGACGCTGAAATCGAACATAGAGCCTCCCTCCCTCCCGTCGAAGACCCAGAGTATCCACTGCCCCCCGTCACGCCCGACGAAGTGCACGACCTCATAAAAGGTCTTAAGGCTCGTAAAGCCCCAGGCTCAGATGGAATCACCAATAGGGTATTCCAACTTTTCCCTGCCCACCTGATAAAGCTACTGACCACCATCTTCAATGGTGCTCTTAGCAATAACATCTTCCCACAGGCATTCAAAGAAGCTACCGTCATCAGTATCCCGAAGCTCGGCAAGCCAAAGTCGGAGCCTACTAGTTACCGCCCCATCAGTCTGCTCAATGTCCTCGGCAAAATCTATGAGAGGCTTATTTATAAGCGTCTCAGAGACTACGCCGAGACAAAGGGCCTTATCCCCAACGAACAGTTTGTTTTTAGAACCCAACACTCGTGCGTACAACAGGTCCACCGTGTAGTCGAACACATCAACTTCGGTTTCCAACGCGGTTTGATGACCGGTGCTGTGTTCTTCGACATAGCGAAAGCGTTCGACAAAGTCTGGCACAACGGCTTATTATATAAGCTGTACCAACTCGGTGTGCCAGATCGTTTCGTGCTCATCTTACCGGACTTTTTGTCGAACCGCACCTTCCGTTATCGCATCGAAGGAGCGCTATCCTCCCCATACCCTATTCGCGCAGGAGTCCCTCAGGGCTCTGTGATCTCTCCTCTAGCTTTCACGCTATTCACCAGCGATATGCCTAAGTGCAGTAAGCCCTGATCGCAGACGACACGGCCATCTACTACACCGGCCGTGATGAAAATTCGATAGCTCGCATTCTCCAAACCCAAGTGAACAAGGTTGGCGCTTGGTTTAGAAAATGGCGAATCGAAGTCAATCCCGACAAAAGTCAAGCGGTTCTTTTCTCAAAGCCGCGTCGCAATCCCTGCCCCCCTCGACCGATCACCATGTTCGGCAAGCCGATCCCTTGGGAGAAGCGAGCCAAATATCTGGGTGAGGTGCTCGATGAGCACCTCTCTTTTTCAGAGCACATTAAGGCGGCTCGTTCGCGCACCGCCTTCGCTCTAGGTAGACTTCACTTTGTCCTAAATGCACGTAGCAAATTGTCACTAAAGTGCAAAATGCGTATCTACACAGCGTGCATCCGCCCGATCATGACATATGCCAGTGTAGTCTTTGCACACGCCAAGCCCTATCGCTTCAATAGAATGCAGACCCTCCAGAACAAGTTCCTCCGTAGGATTACAGGCTCCCCCTGGTACGTTCGCAACGAGATCCTTCACGTTGACCTAAAGATTCCCACTATCCGCCAGTTCATGAAACGCATTTCAAAGCGTTTCTTCGAGACCACCGCGAATCACCGCAACCCTCTGGTTGTCAAGGCCGCTAGCTATATTCCCTCCTCCATTAGTCATATCCGACGTCCCAAGCATGTCCTCACCGATCCCGATGACCACATAACTCTCATTCAGGAGAGCAGTAGGGCCACCAGTACAGTGCACAAACACAGACCGACATTCCGACCTCGCCGACGAGGTTCCTCGCGAAGATCCCGACGTAACTGTCCCCCCCGACCCTTGCTCGACGAAGTGCCAGCCCGCGCCGTAGCTGAGCCTGTAGCTTTATATTCCCCAGATAATAATAATATAATCCAGATCCAGCCTGTCCCATCTTGCTGTCATCCCGTCAGCGACGCCCTAAGCCGAGGTCCGTACCCCACAGGGGGTGCCCTTAGCGAGCGTTCGCTTAGTAATGTAAGTAGTTTTACGCCCCTGGCTGGAGGCTTTGAGTACGCTTAAGGCAGCCACAGGATAGTCCGGTTAAGTAGTCACGACCTCTCAAGGTCAACTACGAGATGCCATACATAAAAAATAAAAAAATAAATAAAAAAAAGCAAAAATGTACTTAGGTGTAAGAAGGCAAATCATTAGTTTAGATTGGAATGTATCAATGTAGTTCGCGAAAAACGTTTCGTTCGGAAACTGCATGATAACTTATTTATAAATAAATTAAAATCATTAATAACTTTTAATAGCCATCACCTAGTATCACTAGTATCTAGAACTCTTATTAACTTGTAAATATAATTAATATAAACTTGCCCGTGAACGGTGCGCCGTTAATTTTAAATAACTCGGGACCAACCTCGCCATCCTTCTTTATGCTTAAATATGACTTAACGAGATAACTAACCGGGAAGAATGGAGGAGGAAAACACTTTGTGTTAAAGCAAAAAAAAAATTGAAGGATTGTGCTATATTTAAAACAAAACACTATTTCAAACATATTACAAATAAGCAAATTGTAGTAAAACAATCGTATATGTAGCTAAAACATTGCAAAAGTTTAGCAGGGTCGCCGCGTCTACGGCAAAATATCCGCAGGCGCTCATCTTCTCGAAATCATGGTGTAATAGTCGGAACATATTCTTCCAGACTTTTTTTGATGGTACTGAAATGAAAAGGTGGGTTAATTATACGAAGTTTTTAATATGAACTATGGGAGGATTTATAAAACAATCTAAGCGTTCAAAGAGAATACTCAAAGTGTCAGACACGACAACCTTACATACTGTGCAAAGACGTTACTGCTTTTCATAATTATGTGAAGCGTTCTACCTTCCCACTAAGTAAATATACATAAAGCAGTAGAATCATTTATATTTATACAGTTATAGTTTTATACTCACAGTCTTGTGATACTTTTCTTATGACATTACTCCGTGCTTTTCCTAGTTCTTCATAAAATGCTTCGCAAGCGAGACATAAGCCCAATTCCAAAAAGTACAGCTTGGTTAACCACAGAATTACTCCACCCGTATGACCAATAAAAACTTCAAAATTCTCCTGAAATTGGTACTTAATCATTTCAGAATAATTGTCAAGGAATCTTCCCTCGTGTTTACCACTAATTATGTTTCTACATTACTCATGTGGCCTTCAAGGTGGATCGATAACCTGAGGGCCGGATATAGTGACATTCCATCAGCGAATACGATCATGGAAAAGTGAAAAATGGATTGGATTGAGGTACATAAACTCCCAAGAAGCTTATGTCTAATAAAGAAAGCGAGTACCACTTGTATTAAGAAAGCTAGGCCTTCCGGGGCCTCTTCTGAAGGTCGTGGAAACCCACTGGATGTAGAATAGATCAGTTTTTTGAACGAGATTTCTTATCCTTATCTTCCTTATTTTTTTCCATGATCATCTGATGATGATCATGGAAAAAGATAAGGAAAAGGATGAAGGAAAATACATATTTGGCAAGAATGCAATAATAACAACAAGAACACAAAACTAGAGAGCGTTGGTATGTCATAATAGGCAACTTCGGAATTATGCCAAGTATATGAACATAATTCCTTGGCATAATTCCGAAGTTGCCTATTACGACATCTACCGATATGTAAGATAGACGGTCAGCGGCGAAAGGCAATTAACACTGCTAAAACAGTACTCAACAGGTACATTGTATTTCAGAATTTCGTATAATTTCCAAATTAATAATGCTTATAGGTATTTTACTTCTGTTTTGATTTTAATTTAAAATAATGTCCATAATTAAGACTAAAAACTGAGGTGTTAATCGACTTTTGTCGCTGACTGTACTTTAAAGACTTCATGAAAGTAATCTTGTTTATTGAGGATACAATAGCTGTACTTATTGTATTATCGCTATCCCTACTATTAATAATAATACTTACAAAATGTTCTCTAGACCATATTATCAGAACTACTACATACAGCAGGGTCTGCATAAATGTGGTTATGAAGTGAAACAAAATCTGGAAAAGAGTATTGAATGTAAATATCAATTTTACAGCAAGTGTGTTTAAAAAAAAGTATCAGTATTATTATCGGAATGTTTCTAATGAAGAAACTTCTATCTCAGGTATGCTGATAACAGCAATTTTATTACATAACATTACGACATTATTTAGCAAAAATCACAAATGTTTCTTATTTTCCTCTATTTAACACAACAGTAATGATAGTATTACACTTAATCCAGAAGTTTTCATGATTAGATCCCAAGCATCATAAATTAATATCATTGTAGTTTGCATTTCTTCCAGTACTTTTTCTCTATCTACTGCAACTTCGTCATTGTCATTTCCAAAATTAACATTATTTATATTATAATTCCATCTAATGGTTTTACTAGTTAGAATATGAGTGTATAGCATGATTTGAATTATCTCTAAATCCAACAGTATCGATGTAGTTGCATAAACACCTCTTAACAATGTCCACGAAGGGTCGTAAATTATTTTAAAAACTACCAAGACAAAATAAAATAATAGGAGTGTAACTGTTAAGGAACAAGACATGGTTTTGATTTTTTTTGTATCACTGCTGCTGTAAAGACATTTACTAACTTCGTAAAGAAGTGCAAGTAAACGCACGGATGTTGTGCTGTAGTACAAATTGGTTGTACATACTCCTGCAATGCTTAACAAATACTCCACATATAAAATGTTGTGAATACTCCCATATTTTTGAATACTAAAATTGGTGTCCTTCATGATTCCGTAATATAAACCAATCATTGCACAAACCAAGATTACAGCATACACAACATTTTTTCTATTAACATTTCCAACATAACTATTATTTATATTATATTTTCGCATACACCAGATAGTATTGACATAGTAGAATGCATAGAATATGCTCAAAAACTCTTTGTTTATGTAAACTTTTTGCTGATGCATATTGTTGAAGAACATTTTTCTGTTATTGAAGCGATACATAGTATTAAAGTGACCGTAAAAACCAACTTCTTTAGAGTAAGTAGGGTATTCTTATCGTGGTTAGTCAATCATCGCTAATGATGCGCTAATATTTTCCCATATAATATTTACTAACCAATTATCTTGAAAGCTACCTCAATTTACAATAAGTCTAAAAACATTTAGGTATGCTTGAATTTGTTTCATTAATTTGTTTATGGATGCTCGAACATAAGAAATTATGTTTTTGGTTTAAAAAAACACTCTTAAAACATTCTTAACAAGAATAGAATAAAAATAATGTTGACAGTAGCGTTGTAGAGAAACACTTTAATACTTTAATGAGCAGTGCTGTTTGTTACATACTTAAACTTTACAGAAATAAAATCATTTATCATTTATCATTATCATTACTTTATTAAACGAAGTACCACGCAATATCAATTACCTTTCAAACCTAAAATTTTAAATCTTTTGTTTTAATATATGCCAATAAAAATAAGCAAAAACTGATTATTAAGGTGATTGCTAAGAGGCACTTCCCCGCGCATTCCGTAGTGGAACATATAAACGAACGATTTTTGCAGAATTAATGCAAGTATAGTAGTAGTTTTTAGTATTGAGTGTTTATGATTCAGTATTTGTAGGATATCCAGAGCTGACAAAATACGAAAAATATTTGATTGAGTGAGAGAAAACCATCGATAAAATGTTGCTGAAGCAAGAAGGTAATGTTACTAGTTATCGTTTCGTAATCAGTTGATCGTTAGATGGCGTTGGCTTGTCGGGCGCAGGCGACAGTTCAGGCAGTTCTGACTTCAATTTTTTTGTGCGTGGTTTTGTTGACAAGTTGCGAATCGTATTGATGATTGAAAGGTTTCTTTCAAGTTAATACCTGCGCGTCGGCTTTGCCCGCGGAGATTATATTTTATCATTATGAAGTGAATAAAATTGTTAGGTGATAAAATTAAATGCAATATTATTGTAATGAATGGATTATTAAGTTAAGTACACTTTCATAAGTACTTTTTTTATAATGTATGTGTATTACATACTGTGGGTAGACACCGATCTTGTGTAATTTTGTGCTAAGTGGGTACTTGAGTCAACGAATAGACTTGTATGTCCGCCGTGCGATATTATTAACATGTTTAGTGGAAGAAACATTTGGTGTGGCTGTCAACTTAGTGCACCCGGACAGTCTGGACAGCATCGAGTACAAAGAGCTATTGTCAAGATTGAGTTCACATTTTACATCGAAACGCTGTGTATTCGCGGAGCGTTTTAAATTTTACAAAGCGGAGCAATCACCAGATGAAAGTTTAGAAGATTGGGCGGCTCGTGTGAAAAACATTGTAATTTTAAAGGGGAGATGGAAACCGTCATTCGAGATCGATTCTTACTCGGCCTGGAAAATGACAAAGAGCGGGAACGGTTATTCACAGAGGATGAGAATAAATTAACTTTCAACAAGGCGTTAGAGTTGGCTCAAGCGGTGCGCTGCGCGCGCTCGGTGACAAGACGCGGCGGCGGCGTCGGCGCAGGCTCGGCGGCGGGGGCGGCGGGCGAGCTGTTCGTAATGTCGCGAGCGGCAGGTAGCGACGGCGTCGTCGGCGCGAATTTACGCTCATCGGATAAAATGAACTTGCGAAATAGTGACAAAAAGGTTTGCGAAGTGTGTGGTTATTCGAAGAATGAAAAATCTAATAATTGTCGTTTTGTGAGATGTAAATGTAAAAAGTGTGGTGAGAAAGGCCATTTAAACAAAATGTGTCCAAAGAAAGGGTCGTTGAAACATAATAATTACTTGTAATCTTTCACAAGATTACAAGTAAGGTAAAGAGCGAGTTGGAAGGTAATCTATCTTTTTTTAACATTAGGAAAGAGGGTAGTTTGCCGTTCATGCAAAATGTAAAACTCTGAGGAGTCATCAACTGTGATATAGATAGCGGTAGTTCGATTTCAGCTATGTCGGAACGCTTCTATAACACTAATTTCAAAAATAAAAGTTAGACATTTCCTTCCGAACTTATGATGCTGGTTATATCCACCCGAGGGGAAAATTCGTGATGCCAGTACTGTATGGTATAAAATCGGATAACATTACTTTCTACGTCATAAAGTTCATAGGTCAATCACCACCAGCACCTATCTCAGGGGGGGATTTTATGAAAACTTTTAATGTAACCTGCATTATGTAGGTAGTTCTAGTGACAATTTTATTGAAGATTGGAAACGAAAGGTTTTTAGGACACTAGGGAAATTCAACAAATTTGAAGTAGATTTGGTTCTGAAGCCAGAAGCTAGGCCAATATATTTTTTAAACCTCGCCCATTTGCGCTAAAGCCAAAGGTAGATGAGGCACTAGAAAAGTTGGTTTCCGCTGGAATATTAGAACCCGTAGATCACTCTGATTACGCAACACCAATCATACCTGTTCTAAAACCAGACGGAACAATTAGGATATGTGGTGACTACTCAGTAACGCTAAACAAAATGTTAGTACTTGACCAATACCCACTTCCGAAAATTCTGAAATTATTTGCAAAGCTCCATGGCGGCAAATAATTAATTAAGCTAGATCTGTCCATGGCATACTGGCAACTTTGTTTAACGAAATCATCACAGGCCTTTACTTGCATGAATACTCACCCGGGGGTTTTTTCAATTCGAAAGGTTAGTGCTAGGAGTAACTTCGGCTCCAGTGATTTTTCAAAAAACTATTGAGAGAATCCTAAATGGCATCGAAGGTGTGTCTATTTTGCAAGACGACTTGTTAATCACAGCACCTGATAAAAGTACTCATATGTCAAGACTTAGCGCTGTTCTTGATCGTTAACGTTTACGCTGGAATGACGTTAAAAAAGAGAAGTGTCTATTTTTCAAAAATCCGTAGAATACTTAGGATATGTGATAGACAAAAGCGCAAATACATTAGGAAGCAGCTGCTATAATATTCGGTGTAAAAAAATATCACCAATATCTGTATGGCAGGTGCCTTTCCTACTACGTATAGATCACAAACCTCTTTTATCTATATTTCGGAATATGAAAGGTATTCCCGAAATGTGAGCAAACAGGTTGCATCGATATGCCTTATTTTTAACAGCCTACAATTATATGAATGTACTACGTTTTTCTGCGGAATCTGCGATACGATTTGATAGTTCGTTATTAAATAATTTATTTCAGATTCATCTTACGATTACATCCATATTTTTAGTGCAATTTCGAGCTTCCAAAGTAGTGTTAGTAATGATATAAAATAATTATACATTATTAATAACATATAAACATAAATACTAATTTAATGAAATATTATATGACAGAATAAGGGAGCCTATTGTGTAGGGAAGTAGTTTCCAACCAGCCTCCAGCGTAATCTATCGTTGATGGCAAATAGGTAGGTAGTTGGTTTTCAATCACACACAACACTTAACTCAAACTCAAATAATTTATTTCGATTAAAGCATTTGCAGGCACTTTTGAATTATCATTAAACAAGGACTTGTTAAGTATGAGTTAGTAAGTGAAGCTATTTGCCCATTCCAAGAGGTAGGTTCCTTATGGAGAAGAACGGGCAAGAAACTCCATGGACACTCTTATAAGTAATAACATTATGTTAAGTGATAGGATTCGGAGAGTTTATGTTAACGGAAAATATCACCTGGATCTGTATTAAGAATGGGGGTCCCCCAAGGCTCAGGATGAGGATGAAGACAATTATAAAAAAAAAAAAAAAAAAAAATAGTGCAAATAGAATTACAAAAAGTGTAAAAGCTTAAAAAACTGCCAAGTTATAAACGTTTTAAAGTAAGTTTTAGACTAGGACAGCACTATCGTAGAAGTGACGTCACGACTACGTAACTTTATACTAGCGCCGTACATTGTCCGTACTGCGCGACAAGGACAGCAATAATCCCTTCCAAAAACTTTTGAAGCGTGTATCTTCTTCATTTTTACATCGATTTGACAGATTTTATCGCTTATCTCATTTTTACTATGCCTACTTTGAAATTACATTATTTTTACGAACATTTTTAACAGTAGTCATTAGCCCAATTCTTTGTCCATTTTTATTTCTTATATAGAGAAATAAATCACCGTAAGGTAGGATTCATAGGATTCAGAGAATTCATGATAATCGGTAAAAGTTCAACTGGAGAAGGAGCTGTATTAAGAATGGGGGTTCCTAAGGCCCAATTCATGGTTAATTTTTATTTCTTATTTATATAAATAAATCACCTAACCTCATAAAGCATAATCATTATTTATCGTTGTTTGCAGACGAGATATTGCTTTTATTTATTACTCAAACGTCTGCAGCTGGTTACTGACAATGTAAATAGCGCCCTCAAAAAAGAAGTAAACTGGTTTAATGTTAATAACCAACGTTTTAATTCAGTACAATATTTTCTTATTTCACTTTTGTACCGTTTAATTATTTTATTTTAGACACTAGGCACAGACACACAACAAGGAAATTAACCAGCAAACAAATGTTTAAGTCGCACCACGGAGGTGACAGACTTGCCCGACGGTTGGTTGGGTTGTTATTTTTATTTTCAGAAGTCTACTTAGATAGTCTGAAAAATGGTTGATCTATTTTATTTTTATTTCTAGTGTTAATATTATGTCTATCACTTATTTTATTAAATAAATGTAGATTTTTTCTAACTGGCAAGGTACAGTCATTATATTAATCTTCCTGAATAGTTCCCTAAGAGATTCGCGGTGACGTAGATTGTAAATGGCTCTGACAGCTCTCTTTTGCAAAATAAAAATGGATTCAATGTCAGCAGCCCGACCCCACAGTAAAATGCCGTATGACATAATGCTGTGGAAGTAGCTAAAATAAACCCAACGCGCGGTTTCAACGTCTGTTAACTGTCTTATCTTTCTAACAGCATACGCTGCCGAGCTTAGTCGCCCCGCGAGAGATGTTATATAGGGTCCCCATTGTTACTTCTCGTCTAGCGTGATTCCTAGGAAAACCGTCTGATTACTAAATTCCAGTTTTTTTCCGTTCAATATGATGTCACATTCGCTACTTCTAACATTAGGTAATTTAAATCGAATGCATTTGGTTTTTTTCTCATTTAGTACCAAATTATTTACCGTAAACCAATCTTGGACCTGAAGAATAGAGTTGTTCACGTCGTCAAGATTTTGTGACCTTCGATCTATTTTAAAGATCAATGAAGTGTCATCTGCAAATAACACCATCTTCGGTTGATTTTGAAGTAACTGGGGTAAATCATTAATGTAGACTAAAAAGAGGAATGGACCCAATATCGAACCTTGAGGAACGCCCATTGATATTTCAGACCCTAATAAGTTTGTGCCGTTTATTTGTACTTTAACCTTTCTGTCTTTCAAGTATGATCTTAGCAAATCAAGAGCTTCATTCCTAATCCCATAGTGCTCCAGTTTCAGCAGAAGTGTCTCATGGTTTACGCAATCGAACGCCTTAGAGAGATCGCAAAAGATTCCAATGGCATCTTGTGATTCCTCCCAGGCGTTAAAAATGTTCTTTATTAGGGTGACACCGGCGTCAGTGGTACGACGTCCTTTAGTGAAACCGTACTGATGTTCATGCAAGATGTAGTTTTTATTAAAGTGACGTAACATTTGATTGAGCATCAACTTTTCAAACACCTTACTGAGAACTGGCAGAATTGACACGGGCCTATAATTATTGAGCTCTTTACTATCACCGGATTTGAACAATGGGATCACTTTACTATGTTTCATAAGATCCGGAAAGACTCCTTGGTCTACACTGGTGTTAAATATGAAAGCTAAATAGGGCGCAAGGGTTTCGATGAGAGATCTACAGACTTTTACAGACATTCCCCAGAGATCTTCTGTTGATTTAATTTTAAGATCTTTAAAAGCTTTTATAACAGCTTGGGGGTTTGTATGCTGAAACCTAAACGCCAAAGGGCATGGTTTTACATTATTTTTAAGTAAAGCAGCAGAAAGCGCGGGTGAGGAGTTTAAATCTTCAGTAGTTTTAAGTGGAACATTAACAAAAAAGTTTTCAAATTCCTGAGCTATATCTACATTTGAGTTGATGGGGCCACGTGCAGTCACTAAATTAAATTCAATATTACGCTGTTTTTTCCTACCTGTTTCATTATTTATTATTTGCCAGGTAGTTTTTATTTTATCATCAGCTGATTTTATTTTATTACTAATATATAGAGCTTTAGCTATTTTGCACACATTTTTAAATAATTTTGAATATCTTGCAACATACTGATGAAAGCTTGTATGAGTCACATGTTGCTTTAGGCCATAAAGTTCAAATAGATTTTCTCTACTTTTACGAATGCCAGGAGTGGCCCAATCACTAAATAAAAACTTTGTATTAATACTTTTAGTCATTAGTGGAAAAGTTTTATTAAATTGCGTGTTTAATAGTAAAAAGAACTCGGTGTAGAACTCATTTGGGTCACCTAAATTATTAAAACTTTGTTTACATAATTGACTGGCCAAAGAATCATTTAATTTCTCTAAATCTTTACATGTAATTTGCCTAAACATTATTTGAGTTTTTTGTAAAGGCGTATATGAGCAAAACATTATTGTTTGTCCACTGTGATCAGATGGCAACTTATTTACTATTTGTTTGTGTAAGTAATCACAATTGCAAAAAACATTATCTATACAAGTAGCAGAAGAAGCTGTCACTCGAGTAGGTTCAATAAAAACATTTGACAGATCAAATGACATAAAAAGACTTAATAATCTGACTGTACTAGAGTTATTTTCTAATAAATTAATATTAAAGTCCCCGCAGATTATTATTGACTTACTACTAGCACTAAGTTTCTTTAACACATCTTCAATTACAGAATCAAACACAGGTAGATTCTGGTAACTTGGAGGTCTGTATACGCATACTATGACATGCTGATCAAGCTCAACACAGGACAATTCAATGGCGTGCTCAACAGACAGTCCGATGATGTCTTTTCGTTCTTTCGATTTAATTGAATTTTTAACTAATATTAATGACCCGCCATGTATCATACGTTTTCGGCTAAAATGGCTAACAACACAATAATTTGCATAATTAATTGACATTACTTGATGATCTTTTAACCAATGTTCTGTTAAACAAATGACGTCAAGCTTAGTACTTTCTAGAAACAATTCTATTTCCAATAATTTGGAAGAGCAACCTTGGATATTCTGATTCAATAACTTTAAAGTGTGTTGCACTTCCTTTGGTTTTTTATTACTATGAGTTATTTTGCCAGAAGATACTTTATTATTATTCTCTAATAATAATTGGTTATTTAAAGGGGTAACTTCTGTTGTCTTACTAACTAGTTTAAATTATTATCCGGAGTGACCTCCACAACTACAACTGACGAGTCTACAATGGCGGTATGGGTTCCAGCAGGAAAAGTATAACCTATCTGACTGGTAGTGCCCTCCAAGGATGTTGCATTTACGGAGACACTGGCGAGTTTTGGCTGTGTAAACTCATGGTAGAGCTACTGCTCCTCAACTCGCGGGCTGCCTCGCCCCTCCGCGCCTACGTGATTCTAAATTACGCTCTAGGAGTATGGCAGGCAAGACTGCGTGGAGTCAGATTTATAACGATAAATTTCTGTCACTAAAACCAAATTTTTTGCTGATAGTTTAGGACTAACAATTTTATTATAAATGAACATGCGGAATAATATACATTATAATATATAATATAATGCAATACTTAGGAAATATGACTATATTTCATGCAAAATTAGGAGATTTAATTATTATAGTTCTCGATATTATGACAGAATAGTTAAAGAAGAAAAGATAATTTTGTGAAATAAAAATTTCGAATTTTTGAACATTATGGTTACTGAAGTTTGTAGCAAACGTGTTATGGATGATATTGATATTTGAACAATCAATTTTACGAGAAGAAAGGGAGTACCGTTTTAACTAACCTTAAATATTTTGTTTAATTCTGTGCTAATCCAAAAAGGAAACAATTTTAATTAAAGGCAACAATTCTCAATTCAAAATAACAATACACATAATATTACATTTGTCATTGTTGGAACTTCTATAATGGTACTATTTAGATCCGATATTTTGATCGTACCTGAACCTAAGTGAAACGGGTAAAGGAGGTTGAAGACTTAAAACCAAAACACAAATAATCAGTTTTACGAAAGTTTAATAAATAAATAAATAAAATATAACCACAACTCTTTAGACATTATGCTTTTTCCCCGACTCAATGGCTAACGCTTCTTCTCTCTCTATTCTCTTCTCTTTTTTTGTCTTCAAGTCTTCGTAAATCTCTTCCAAGATCCTTTGTTTTGTTTCTGGCACATACATAAACACATACACGGTTGTGATTAAACAAACTGCTCCGAAGAAGTAGAATGCCACATGGGCACCCACTGCATTTACTAGAGGCTTGAAAAACAACGTTTCTAGGAAGGAAGCAACTGACGCTGTTGACATTGTCATCGCCATTACTGAGCCTCGGTACTGTAAAGAAGATAGAGGAGATCAGTTATTGTTATAAATCAAAATGATCTTAACTTTGAAAGATACATGTTAGCTCAAGTTGATGTAACCCAGTCACTAAGTCATATTATTATTATGTTGAGTGAAGAAGAAGACATGACTTTAAAGCCTATTGATTTCCAGATTCGTGCTTATTGATCAGACATATGATAAAGTCTCATTTAACAGTTTGTGGTTTAATGAGGAATATTGTTTGGTTTACTCAATATAATTAATTAGCGAATACTGTACCAAAGCTGTAATTGACCAACAAAAAATTGAAGTGAATTATTAAAGCTGAAATGGCTGTCAATCAGGCATCTTTAATATGAGGTGATTACAAAAACTGAAAATGTATTACGTGTGGAGTTATCAATGACACCTACCTTAAAAGAAAAGATCTCTCCAGTAACAATGACGGATACAGGTTGCAACCCAAGTGCGTCACAGAAGATACACAAACAGAGAGCGACGACCGGCAACCAGGATGGGGCGAAGACGTTGTAGTCTCGAGCGACGTACCATGAGGCCAAGGCACACATGCTCAAACCTGACACAAATGCTGTGACTATGAAGAGTGCCTGGGGATTAGAGAGATAACGTACGTTAGTCGCTACACATATACACATGGCACAGATTTGAAAGTAACTCTGGTACCAAGGAACACTGAGTCCAGACAGTCTTAGAGTTGCTTCCTGTATCAAGAACGAAAGCTTCAAAGGCAAGTGAAATCAGGAAGTAGTTCTGTGGAAGACAAGGTACTCAAATGTGCTGATCATGAAATGAGAAATAAAAGTATGGATTTCTGCATTTTTATTAGGAAGGAGAATAATAAAATAACTCTGGAAATCTCACCTTTCTACCTGCTTTTTCAACTGGAAATGATGCTAAGGATGCTCCAAGTACTTGCACAGCTCCCAAAGTCATAGCCTGTTGGTTAGGAGTTAGGACTATGGCTGATCCTTCCGAAGACTTCGAGAATATTTCCCCAGCGAAGTTTAGAACCGGGATAGAACCACACAATTCTCTCGCTAAAGTTAATACCATAGCTATAGTGAAGGCTCTGAGTAGGATTTTGTCTTGTACTGTAAAATAAAAAATTGTAAAATTAACACACTGTAGTAGTATTGATGTTGTAAGACACAAAATATTATTAAGAGGTTTGGCGATAGGAAAAGATAGAAATAACTCGAAATTCATCATCGGCAGTTGCGGATAGGCTGGAAACGCGTTACCTTCAGCACTGCGTTAATACCCACTTAACTAAGAACGAACACTAGCTTTCATAAGTTTTATTGTATTGGCATTACATGGACTTCAAAAGAACATCAATTATTTTACATATTTTTATTTTATCGTGATACTTGTCGCGTCTGCGGAGTTTAGATAGCCAATTAAAAATAACCCTATGTAGTATTAAAAAGATAGAACTGGAATTTGATGAACTAAACATAATGTGATTCCCGTTTATTTCTAGTATGAATAACCGATTCCAAATAAACCATAGGAAAGTCGTCTGAAATTAATAATGATGGTTATCAGAGCTTTAAAGAGTACAAAAATTAACAAAGCGAAGTAGTAAATCATACCACTAAACAAATATTACTGAAATATTTGTTTTGTGTCGCAAAAATGGCAGATTGCTCTATTAAAGATATTAAATACAAAATTATGATTATTTACACAAAACTTACTGTAGGAGTTCTTTCGACATGGACAAAGGTGGTGGGGAAAACCGAAACCTACCTAGGAAGGAAGGTTACTGTATGATTTTTTCAGTGTCTTTGATTGATTGGCTTAGTTAGTAGTCTGACAAATAAAATAGGTCCTTCCGACACTCAGTACGAGTCTTAAGTGTCCCTACTCATGCACATTTGAGGTCGTAAATAACGATACTAAAGCCGCGATCAACGTGGCACACCTACTGGACCAAGTAATCTAGTTAATTATAGTTGTCGCGTTAAAGCAACTCAATAGCGGTCGTTGCTCTTTTCCTAAAATCTCTCCGTAGGAACCCAAACTACAAACCATCTCAGTAACAGCTCATAGTCTGGATTTGTACCCGATTAAATTAAAAACAATAGGCTCGCCCTCTATTTTACGAGACTTATAAGATAACTGGAAAAATGGTACTATACCTACACTTCTATATACAGTAGCGCTCATAAGTAAATAAACAATCTCACAAAGCAACAGATTGACGCTTCGGTTTCACTTACGACATTCTTCTATAAGTTGTTTCTATACTATAAACACGCACACACACTCACTTTGACTGTAATTGATAGTAGTTCATAATTTCAACTAACTTAACATATGGCATGCTAGCTTAGTCGTTACCGTGCTTGGGTAGGAGCGATTACGGCAAGCCCTGAGTTCGAATCTCACCTGCGCGTTCGGATTAAGCGTGATGTTAATTTCAAATAATACCTATTTATAGTTTTTGATATGTTGTTAATACTACCTAAAATGAACAATTTTTATTTGTTTTAATAAAATTACTTGAAGGCGTTCGATAATCATTCGATACTGTCTCGTTCATCTTGTTTACTTAGATAAAAAAAAGTTTGTAGGTAGACCACAGGAATCTGAGTAAATTATATAGATTTCTGTGAGGTAAGTGCAATTCGTGACGACTATTCACCTAATTCAACGTTGTTGGTTAGTGACGAATGTTTAAATCTGTTAATTAGCGGTATTGTGGTTATAATTTTCAAAATGCCGTGAAATATAAATTTTGAAGCGTTGGCAATATTATTGCGCTGCGTAAAATTGGACGAAAATGATGTGATAACACAAATGGACTTAGTGTGAGTGTTGTCATTTAAATACTTTACTTTTTTATATTACTGAATGATGAGTAAAGTGTCATATATATTACTTTTTATTAATTATTTTAGTTTATAGTATTTTGCTCGGAGATTATTTGTTCTAAAGAAATACTGTGAGTCTAGGATTCCCTTTCTCACATCTCTTAAGAGATGTGAGAGAGGGAATCCTTGCTAGTCGGAGCGCTTGTTTATAAAGTGGAAAGCTTAAACAAGACTTCACATGGTGAATGAATATGAAACAAATGGTTTCATACCAACGGGACATTTTGCTGAATTATTCAACACGTGATTAAAAACTGAAGCAAGCTATAAAGGCTTCACCGAAGCCCAGCAAATAATAAAGTTTAAGTTTCGGAATAGTTTATTCTGTGTATTGCGCTATATCCGTAATTATTTAATTATTTAGTTTCAATCCTATTTTCTTAGAGAAATTGAATATTTAAGCTATCATCAATATGTAATCTATATTCACTAAAGCCAAATACACTTTAATACTTTCATGGTTTGAACGGCTTTATATTAGATCTCATCGTATCACGTTTGTACTTCCGAAGACAAACGATAATGCTCGCAGCGCATACTTTTCTTGGGATATATGTATTTACTTTCGTTGTACTATATTTTACAAGTTACTTACGTATAGCCTTAATAACGAAGCGGTCGCTGTCTTCATCTTTCATTTGTTCTTTCTTGATTTGGTTTATTTCACTTATCACTTTAGGGTCATCTTCTTTTCTGCATCTGAGCCATGCCATTGACCTGATTGCTTCCTGCAAAACATTTATCCAAATGAAAATGCACAGATTAAGAATGAATGTCGAACTTCTAGGTAAAACATGTCACTAAAAATCATGTTCATATTCTTTTTCGAGATGTACGTATTTAATTTTTCCTTTAATTTTTTTAACACACACGGTACGAATTTGTGTCCCGTTAGTGACAACATTGGTCTACTACATAGAAGGAGCACTACTGACGAAATGGGGCCTACCCCCTTCGTGTTATGGAGGTGTAAAGATGATTCAGTGTGTATTTGAGAGTTATACCATTGTTGTGTCAAATCTAAGCACGATATCTGTTTCACAAAGCCAATTTTATTGAAAGAGATTCTCCTGTTCAAATATAAACAAAACGTTTGAGGATCTTCGCAAATTTCGTTTCATCTAACAGCTCAAATATTTTTTTTGCTAGTATTTACATAATGAACCGAAGGAAAAATACAAAATTACTAAATTAGAAGAGCGACATCGTAACAAAGGATTTCCTACCATTTTGTTTTTCTAATGTTCAGTATTTCCTATTTAAAATTCCATGTGATCTCACCTCTGTTTGTCCTCTCTTAATCAGGTAAGAAGGTGACTCGGGCATCATTATGAAGAGTACCAAGTGTATTGTTGGTAGTGACAGACAAATCCACAGGATAGTATGGTAGCTTAGTATGTCACCAATAACATAGAGGAACAAGTTACCCGTTGTGTGGAATAGGATTACCTGGAAAAGTAGATGCAAATTAGATTAGAAATAAAACAAATAAAACATCTTCATATTTTTTGCTTTGTTATTACATTAGTGGTCGCAAGCTCGCCTGCTAAGATTGGTTTTTGGGTTGGGTCTCCGGGTTTAGATTAGCGCCACTTAAATATCAACGGCAAGCATACAAATAACAGAGCAAACGAGTCCTGGAGTGAAGACCACGAATCGGCAAGTGTAGGACGCACCCCAGTTTTATGGTCAGACGACCTCAAAAAGGAGGCTGGACAGACTGGATGCGGAAGACGGAGAACAGGGTGTTGTGGCGCAGCTTGGGCGAGGCCTGTCGTCCAGCAGTGGACTCGATAGGCTGATTTGATATGTTTATGTTGAAAGGCAACTTAGAGCATAACCTGAACCCCAATGTGCATTCAACAGTCGCACTTCTGATCACTGGACAACTAAACATTCTGACAATATTTTAATTTCATCCGTCATCCGTCATCTGTGTCGTCCCTTTTCATATATTTTTTTTTCACTACAATCTTTTTTTATGAGCAACTTACCAATGTGCCAAGCATCCCTCTAACGTTGGCTGAACTTATCTCCTTAGTATACAGTGGACATGTGACGTAAGCGCCCGCCATTGTGATACCAAACAATGCTCTGGCCAGGATATAAGCCCAGACTTCCATGGATGACAGTTTAATTGTCCAGCAAATCTAAAAAATGGACATGAGTAATGTTTTGATAAAACGTCATGTACTACTTATTACCCGTTCGCTCTAAGTTTGCCGGTCTGTGGCAATGTCATCGCAAGCGCGTGTGATAATTACATAGTCGGCACCTTAATATTCTTTAGTTTATTTGATATTTGTTAGTATTGGCGACAGTCAGCGGCAAAGTTAACGCAAACGGGCTTGTAGTTTGAGTTAGAATTACATATTAAGGATATTTCATCATGCCCCGCAAATGGGCCTTCCAAACAAGGGCTCGTGGTGTCTATGATTTGTTCCAATAAAATCTGATGACAATTATTACAAATGGATGTATATGTGCACTTTGAGTGTGTGCACAATGAGACACTATAATAAATTATCGTGTCTCATTAGTAATTTAAAAATTATCTCGCAAACAATGAGGAAGGATATTTTGAAATTGGAACGTACTAATTTTGTTTTCACAAAAAATCATATTTTTAAAATAGACTTTAACTGGCCAGTTACTACATTATTAATACTTTTTTTTTGCAATACTTTCTGAGTGGCCTGGTAATGAGAAAAGTAGCCATCTGTTAATCATTTTGTTTAAAGCTCTCTGCAATAGATGGCGTTTTACTCAATTTGTCCTGTCATCACAGTAACCACTATCGTTACTAATTTAAATCATGCAACTTTATTAAATCAATTACTTTACATAGAAATATAAAGGAAATCTTATAACATGTTTTTCTGAACCCGGAACTACAGTCTTACACTTTTAGTCAAACACCTCACTCCCCCCCCCCCTCCCCTCAACCCAAGGACACCTGCCCGATCAGTCGGGGTTGCGGAAGATGGTATGTTCCCGGGACCCCGACTCTGTCCTGCTCCAACGCATTACCCTGTGTCAGCATGTGGTGGGCGATCGACTCTCAACCCTCGCGGAATTGGACGGTGACAGACCAGGAGATTCCTCTCAGCAACTAAGGTATTTGTGCATCCAATCCTTAATACAACCTGTTAGCATTTCCTAATTCTCTCCAGAACATGAATTGTACCATCCATCATTGTTGTGCAAACCTAGAAATCGAACCTCGATCTAAATCGTTGCGAATCGCAAATCGGCGTAAGCAGTCGTGGTGACTGTTTTCTTCGACTATCGCGGTGTTGTGCACTTGGAATTCTTTCCGAAAGGTCAAACGGTAAATAAATAATATTATTTGCTCGTTATGCGGCGTTTAAGAAAGCAAATTCGACGAAAAACGCGGGGTTTGTGGAAAGATAATTATTTCTTAATGCATCACGATAATGCGCCTTCGCTCAAGGGCATCATTGTGAACGAATACCGTAATTGACAAAAAACTCCACGTATACCATCGAGTAAGCAAGCACCTTATTCACCAGAAATGTCTCCAGACGAATTCTTTCTTTTTCCTTAACTCAAATTACCAAATCTTGGCACCCATTTCATTCGGTAGAAAACTGAACTCAATTCCGGAAAAAGCGTTTAAAAAATGTTTTGATGCTTAAATTATTCGTTGGCGGTGTTTCTGAAGGAGAATACTTTTTTTCGGCTGGCAACACTGAGTGACATGTCAATTTTTTGTACCGTTTTTTATAATTAGTTTTATTTAATTTTTAAGTGCAATTAAGGTGTAATTATATATTTAAATGTTACATCAATCGCAGTGTTGATGGCCCACCATAACCGGCAACCTTTATTGAACAGCTGATGTCCAATCTGCGGATTTAAACGGGGAGTATTGTTTACATTTAATACAATTCAAAAGTGCCTGTAAATGGTTTAATTGAAATAAATTATTTGAATTTGAAAGGCGATAAAATAAATTTGGACGAAAAACTAACATTTTGTGTATTATTGATCTTTTCCCGGTACTTTCTCGACAGAGTAGTATCAGTAATTCCCATTGGTAGGTAGGAATTTAATCTGAACAGGGTTTGTTCACACATTCATCAGATGTTTTTGGAACATACTTTATGAACACTCACATACTTTTTTGAAAAGGATAGACGGGGTAAAAAACAAAGATCGTAGTACTTATTAAGTCGAAAGGTAAGCATCAAAGGCTTGCCTGAGTTTTGAACTGCTAAAGCTCAACTATTTGTTCTATACTTACGAATGCTACAGCAGACATGAAGAACAAAGTCAGTTTTCTCCCGATCTTATCACTTAGTATTGCCATTAGATAATCAGCTGGTATACATGTTAAGTACGGCACCGCTGCTATCCACGAGATCTGAGAATAAAGTTAAAATATACACTTTCTAATTATGGGAAATCTCGCGTCTTTTTTTAAGGGTTATTAAAGGGTTCATGCTTTCACAAACCTCTCTATGAAGATCATCTAAACAGCCAGATAAAAGTCCCTTATGTTCAGCTCTTCACCGGACATTTAAAACACGAGTTGGTACTGAACCTTTTCTAATAAACATAACATAACATCACGCCTTGTTTCCCCGAAGGGTTGGGCAGAGGTGTACCTATAGCACACCCACATTTCGCCAGTTATGTTTAAGTCCCATGTAATAGGGGGCGAGCCTATTGCCATCTACCGGGCACAAATCCAGACTTCGGGCTGCTACTGAGAAATTCCAGATAGAAAAACCCAATTACACGTTGCCCGACCTGGGAATCGAACCCAGGACCTCATGCTCAGCAGTAGCGATTGCGACCACTAGACCAACGAGGCAGTCTAATAAAAGCCGAAAAACATTTTCCCGACTCGGGGATCGAATCCAAGCATTCTCGCCCAACAGTCTTGCAAACAATCTGCTAAGCAATTTCGGAAAATGGTAGACTCAAATTTTCGAGCATTTAGGAACATAACAATGAAACATTTTCGCAAAAAATAATAAAAACCGACTCATGCCTTGCATTATTAGCATTTTTGGTAACTAGCTACGACAGCGCCATTTTGACAGTTGCCTTCCCCATTGAGATATCTAGTGAAAAATCAGGTGAAAACTTGTCTCACCGTCATAGCTCCGATTGAACTTTTCAAACAAGTTTCATTATACAGGTGAAAGTTGACAGCGTAACTTCGGAGACATGATGGATATTATTAATATAATAATATAACAAAACAAAAATCTAACATTACTGCAGCGACTGAAACAAGAGGCATTGATGTGGGTATCTATTTCTCTACTCATACTTCAAGGAAACACACTAGTAGCGGTCGTGGACGTAAATAAAAAGGACCGCAAATTTTATTGTTTTTGTTTTATCGTTAAGATTTCGATACCCACTACGCCTGCGGAGTTTCGCTATCTAATTTAATTTGACCTTGTATAACAACAGAGACAATGATTACTGACCTCATAATCTGTAAGTGGGATACCTATAGGCGAGTCTTTTGATT
Organism: Dasypolia templi; assembly: GCA_963555695.1. Taxonomy (NCBI): domain Eukaryota; kingdom Metazoa; phylum Arthropoda; class Insecta; order Lepidoptera; family Noctuidae; genus Dasypolia; species Dasypolia templi. Next base: position 2,836,879 of record OY743156.1, read on the forward strand.
GTAGTAGCAGTGACATTGGAGACATCCATCCGATACAGGCGCCGTATGCGAATACTGGCAGGTTTACTACAGAATACAAAAAAAAAACTATTTTAAAAGGTTTCTCATCATTTGGATAAAAATATCGCTATTGGTCCATAGACCACTTCCCATACAAATTCACACAGTCTGGTTTATGTACACAATGGTTTTCGTTCCATATTTGCAGAAGCAAAACGTTTATGGTTATTCATTGATTTTAATGTACTCTAATTTGGATGTATTTTTGGAATAAAATGCATGTTCATACAAGCCATTAAATATTGAATAAACATTCGTGGAGGAAAGCAAAAGATAATGGAGATTTAAAGTGTGGTGTAGGTACAATTACAAAACATATTTTTATCAGAAACATCTCTAGGCAAACGGCATGGCGCTCTTTTATGCCATCATGCTCCGACATGTCAGAAAAATAATTTTTTCTCCATAAATATTTGTTGGTTTTCATTTTTTATAAATTATTTCAAAAACCATCAATTTGAATGTTTCACATCTGCCGGGCAGTCCGTAACGGGCAACTTTTTCCTAAAACTACTACACTGAATATATTTTTCACATGTATATTATTTAAATGTAGACGTCCCCTTACATGATACGAGTATGTTATGGTGGTGGGTGTAGATGAAATCATTTATAAAGTACTTACTGAGTACAGCACATATTATTTGGTTGATCTTGCTCCCTTCGTTGAAAATTAAGTAATATTTCTTCATTTTTGAATACTACGTAAAACTATTAAAAATAGCAAATTACTCTTGTGAACTTAAACTTATGTTTATGTGAATAATATCACTTTGCAGCAATCACTGCTAAATAAAATGAGATAAATGAAAGTGGTAACCTAAAACGGTTATCCAAAAAAAAAATGGGTTTATTTGCAACCCATTTTTACTTAAATCTATTATTAGAATAGGTTTCACATTACATCTAAGATTAAGTACGACGAAACTACTCGTCTTTCTACTTGCGCAGTCAATTCTAAACTGAGTTAATATACAAGGAAGCTCTTTGATATATCTAGACGTTTTATTTGTGTTAAAGATCAATTACTTATCAAGGAATCAAATGCTGATGGTAACAGAAGTGTCTGTGCAAATAGCAAAACATTATCAAAACGTCAGAATACAGTATACATACATAGTATTATACAAAGTCGCTTTTAGTGTATGTCTGTGTCACCTCTTAGAAACTAATGTATAATATTTTACTGTATAATAATACTGTGTAATTAAGTCAAACACCTCACTCCCCCCCCCCCCCCAATATGAGGAGGCCCCGCAGGGAATCCATGAGGATTTTCCACCCCGGAACATAACAAAAAAAAGGGAGTTTCTCAGCTGCTTAACCGGGGTATCCTGTGGATGCCTTAATAAAGGCATCCAGTAAAACTTATGATCTAAGCGACTACACGCTAAGGACACCCACTTTTGGGTTCAGAGCTAAGCTTAGGGCGTTGCGAGGGCAGGTCAGCAAGGGACTGTGGGCGCGTTCTCTGAAGCGCCGACCAGCCCGCCGGTTGAACGCGTCCCAAAGGGTCATGGCCGTCCGGCTGGTCTGGGGATACCGTACGGTCTCCTGCGAGGCTGCGAGCCTCCTTGCCGGATTACCGCCATGGGATCTGGAGGCAAAAGCCCTCGCACACGTATGGGAGTGGCGCGAGGAGGCAAAACGCCGGGGTGTAACCCCGCTGCCGAGAAAAATCACGGTACAGCGGACAGAGCACCGGTGGGATCTCATGGCGACATGGAGGGTGCGATTGTCGCAACCCAGTGCTGGGCACGCCAAAATAGCGGCGGTAAGTCCCCTCTTTGAGGAGTGGACCTGTGTCAGGCGGAAGGTGAGGCGCCACGGCGTCCTCACCTTCCGCCTGACACAGGTCCTCAACGGACACGGTTGTTTCGGGAGGTTCCTATTTGCATAAGGCGGGAGGAAACGCCCGGGTGTCACCATTTTGTGGATCGCCAGGAGGACACGGTGGAGCATACGGTGGAGGTCTGCCCAGCTTGGGCGGAGCACCGCAGTGTCCTCGCGGAGGCGATCGGCGGCGGCGATCTCTCGCGTCCGGCCCTGGTCCAGGCCATGGTACGGAGCGAGAGGGAATGGAAAGCCGTCACCTCCTTCTGCGAAGCAGTTATGCTTGCGAAGGAGGAGGCGGAGCGCGTGAGGGAGAGAGCCTTGCGCCCTCACGCCCATAGTCACCGCAGGAGACGCCCTGGGCGTCGGGAGTCACCTGCATATTCCCGGCCACCGTAGGCGCGGGCTTGCGGACGGCGAGCAATGGGTAGCTCGCCGTCCGGTAGGGACCAGGCCCGGGTCTACGGCGCGTCGTGTTCCACGCGCGCCTCAAAGAGATGTTAGCACGAAATGACGGGGTCCGATAGGGCGGATGCCTCAGTGTCGCGGGTAATTCGATAGAGTAACCGTGGCCCAGGCACAGGCAATTGAAGGAACACGGGTGGGTTTTAGTGAGTAAAAGTCTGACACGCCCTCCCGCTCCACCCGGAGCGGGAGAAGTCATTTGATGATTTCCCACCCAAAAAAAAAAGATTATTTAGAGACGACGTATTTAAAGCTACAGGCTCAGAGGAGCGGGCTGGCTAGAGCAACGGTAGGGGCGGTCATTCCTGGAGGATTATGTGTATATTACGTTAAACTTTTGCTACTACTACAGAATCAGTGACAATGTTAGTAGGAAGTTACAAATTCTGTACGCTAGCAGCTAACAAACAAACCAGTGTGAAATATTTGTTTGTCTGGTTTAGTCGTAATCGCGTGCTACAATTGCGCACTTAGAGGTTGACAGACATGTTTACATAATTCAAAATTAGTAAAAAAAAAATGTTTACATGTCAGGTAAAATTACACAGCAAATAGATAAAGCTATATCTAAAAAAAAAATTAGATTGCATAAAATAACTCAGTCAATACGTAGAAAAAATGTGTGATTTTCCCACGTTTATTTAATGATATAATAATTGTTGTGACGCAAAATCTTTGTACACTTTGAAAGATGAAAGGATTATACTGTCGTCGGTCACGTTATACCAGGCCACTCAGAAAGTATTGCGAAAAAAAGTTTTATGTATGAGAGACTGGCCAGTTTGAAAATATTTTTGTTTGTAAGTGTAAATAGGATCGTTCCATTTTCAAAATTTCCCTCCATTTTCTTTTGCGAGCTAATTTATATTATCATGTCTCATTCAAATTGATCTGCGCCGGGAACATTTTTGCGCTATGATTTTTTACGATTTCAAGTGTCGCCTGAAACCGGACGAATCCTACTATAGATTTCAAATGGCATTCATTGATGAAGGCCCTTCTGAGGCAACCGTGTATCGTTGGTATGATGAATTCAAGCGCAATCGGCTAACTTTGGGGAATGAAGAAAAAAGTGGTCGCCCTTTGACGGCTGTTACGGAAGAAATCGTGCCAGCAGTGAAAACTTTAATCCAAGACAATAGGCGAGTTACGTATCAAGAGATTCAGCACATACTGCAGGTTGGAACGGGAAGTTTTCACAAAGTTCAACACGTGTAGTTTCGCGTGAGAAGAATTTCAAGAAACTATTCACACTGGGTGCCGCACAACCTCACCGATTCTCTCGAAGTCTTGGATTTATTAATAGTAGTAGAAAGCGCCAGTCGACGGTTTAGGTGTTTCAAAACGAATCAACGCGTACCAAAGTGAAGCGATCTAAAAGCGGGGGGAAGATTTTGATCGCGTGCTTTTTAAATTTGACTGCCTACTTGGTGTCTATTCCTTTACGGAACCAAAGAAGCATCCACGTTGAATGGTTACTACCAAATGCTTGGCAGAAGTTTTCTCTGTTTGTGTGTGCAACGAGCGACCAAACACAGGGTTCCGCGGGCTACTGCTCCACCACGGCAACGCGCCTTCGCACACCGCGCTCAAAACGAGGGACTTCCTGGACAGCACGCCGGCCAAACTCCTGGGTAACCCGCCTTATAGCCTTGACTTAGCACCGTGTGACTTCTTTTTATTCCCGAAAAAAAAATCTGCTCAAAGGGATACAATTTTCGTAGCCGGAAGATGCGCTGTCAGCGTTCGAGCAGGCTGTAAACGAGGTGTCTACGGCGGACTGGAAAAAGTGTTTCGAAAACTGGTTCAGACGCATGAAACTTGTATGGAGGCTAGTGGAGAGTACTTTGAAAAAAAATATTTACCTGTAGAACATTAACCTATTACTATTATTGACCTGACCTGACTGAGTATTTATTTTCGCAAAACGTGTCCCACGTATTGTAACCATAAAGTAACTTTTCAACTGCAGGATAGGGCTATTTTAAACCCCCGACTGAAAAAGAGGGGTGTTATAAGTTTAACTTGTGCATCTGTGTGTCTGTCTGCGGCATAGCTCTCAATGTCTTTTTTTTTTGGTTACTTTATCGAGTGTTCTTTTTTATTTTAATACCGGACAAGTACGATTTAATTCGCTTGGAGAAGGTTCCATACGATTAACGTTACCCGTCAAAAGTATTTCATGTAAACTAACGTTGCCAAGACAAATTAAAAGCGAATGTTTAAATATATTTGTATATTATAGATTAGGCGTTGGATGCGGGAAGCACAGAACCGTTCAGTGGCGATGCTTGGAGAGGCCTATGTCGTCTTTCGGCTGAAATGATGATGATGATGATAGCTTAGGCTTAGGTTTCTTCTTTAGAAAAAAGGGAAGGGAGGTATTTCAATGATTAGGCCCCATTTTTAATACTTTTTATTTTGTTTGCTTACATACGATGATATCTTTTTTCCTTTTTCGACTTTTTCGATGTTCCTTGGGGAAAGTTGTTCAGTTTTATGGGTAGAATCACCATTGAAATAGTGTCAGCTAACATCTTTAAACCTTACGTGTGGGTATAGATTACAAAGAAAAATACTAAATAATTTAAAGAACTAGGTTTAGTATACAATAGCTAGGTTAGATAAATGAAATAGGATATATTATAAAATACAAAAACAATAAATTCACGTCATAAAAATCTCAACCACGGGGAACTTGACTCTTGTAAACGCGGCAACACTGAATGTCGTTTACGGTTCACGTTATTTTATGTTGAAATTTCGAAATTATACGATACTTACTGATGGTATGTGATCCCAGTGTCCTTCTTATTTCTTATAGTATTATTGTTGCAGTTTTACTACGCAAACTGGCATTTTACTTCGGATAATGCCTAAAAGTTAATAAAACATTCGGCACGTGCACGTCACAGACACCTTGCAGTGTGACTGGATCGGGTACGCCGACTTCAGCGTAGTATTTGTTGCCGCGTTTGATAAATACGCTGGCGGTATCTAGTCAAGCGTAGCGAGACCAATTATTTATCTAAGGTTTTCAGAAATTACGAGTATTAATAAGCTCAAATTCAAACTAGGCCAGTATGAAATAGATTCTTCGACAACTTATTAGTCAACCTTCAACCTCTATGGATAAGACTATTTCCAATTATTTGACATCCTGTTTACGAGCATGCGGTTTGAGTTTAATCGTGTAATCTCGTGAATGTATAAAACTGCAAAATTGAAAAGTCTGAAATTGGCTCATCAATTAAAGTCCGTGACTGTACATGCTAATAAGCTTTGATAACAAATTAAAGTAAGTATACCTATTTTCCGAAATGAATAAAAACTCAAATTCAAACTCAAAGCATTTTATTTCAACTAAACCATGTACAGGCACTATTGATTTGTCAAGGAGTCGGTCAGTCAGAAATATGAAACTAGTTGCCCATTTCAAAGCGTAGTAGTCACCTATGGAGAAGAAAGTACATTAACTATATTAGTTAGATCATTAATTTTGATCCTATATGTGAGAACAATGTATAAAAACCGTACACGTTAAAGGCGTCTATAGTGCAGCATAAAATTAATAAAACAATCCAAAAAATAAATAATTAAAATCAGCCGTGGCAGATAAGAGATAACGAGTCCCAACTGACGGCGCCCGTTCACAACCATGACGTATGGATCAGCACCATTCAGCTCAACCATTTTGAAGAGCCAACACACGCGCCACCGTCAGCGAGACAACCTAGTCAAGTCGTGAGACATTACCCGGTAAAAGCTAGCCCCAATGGTGAGCAGGGGTGGCCCAGTGGTAACGGCCGCGACTTACTAACCCAGACAGGCGCTTTACTTTGTGTAAAATTATTTCATCACCACTGCTCTCAAAACGGTGAAGGACAACATCGTGAGGAAACCGGCATGTCCTAGAACCAAAAATTCGAAGACATGTGACATCTACCAACCCGCACTGGGCCCGCGTGGTGGATTACGGCCCACTCCCTCTCACAGAGAGGAGGCCTGTGTCCCAGCAGTGGGAACATAATAGGCTGACTATGATATGCTAGCCCCAATGATAGATTTGCACTTCCTCTTAAGGGGATTGGAGGGTGAAAGTTACAGATTTCTTACTTTTTTGTTGTTTGTACGTATACCAAATTTCAACTTTCTAGGGCTTCGGGCCCAAGAGTTTTTGTCGAGTGAGTGAGTAAGTCAGTCAGTGACGAAATCGACGTAATTTAAGCATTAATAAAATACAAACTATTAAAGCTTGACATATTACACTTTGTGTGTTTTACATAAGTCTCCATTTTATCCTGAGATGTCTAGCATAATCTAGGCCGAATCTATGAGGGTATGAAAATACGACGAAACACTCCGTGAAAAGGTTGGTAGCCCAGCTGTTTATGTTTACGGCTCGTCTTGGCGGGCGGGGGTAATACCGTGCCCCCAGATCCCAAGAACAAACTTTAACTTTAAAAATACAGGGCAAAGAAAATCGAGACTTGATGGATAGCCTCAATTTATTCAAGGTCGTAGAAAGTGATATGATGCCAGAGTTTGTAGCCGGCGATTTAGAGAAACTGCCTCCAATAACTTTCGATCATCTAGACGTGTCTAAACTTCTAAAAGACCTCATTTTAGTGCAATCTGAGATCAAGAATCTCAAATCGCCTTGGGTCACAATAACTCAACTGGAGGAAGAATTTAAAACCGTATTTTCAATCGGAAATGTGAATGCTAAAAGAGGTGGTTCGTGTGCCTATCAAGAGCGAGATAGCGGACCTATGGGATTGTCACATCCCAATGACTCTTCTATACGCGATTTAAACGACATTTCAAAATCTCATTCATCACCAAATGAGGATTTGAAGTATCGAAGTGTAATTACTGCGAGCGATTCCATAGGGGGAAGTAAAGATATTCCGATGAATATAACATTATCGGTAGATCACGAGTGGTTGAACGTAGAAGGAGCGGGGCGCTCGGGGTCGTGTAGCACTGCGCGAGCGGTTGAGCAGGTCTGTGAGTCATCGCCGGCCGCTGATAATGATGTATGCGAACAGCTGGTTGACTCAAACAAATGCACGTTTGCGAATGTACTGTTGCTTTCAAAGGACAATAAAGATGACAACGAACAAGGATGGACGGTAGTACAGAAACGCATGCAAATCTATCATTGGGGCTAGCATTTACCGGGTAATGTCTCATATTGACTTGACTAGTATGTCTTGCTCACTCAAATGGTCGTTGGTTCGAACCCAGAAAGGCGCTTTACTTTGTGTATATTATTTCATCACCACTGTTCTCTAAACGATGAAGGAAAACATCGTGAGGAAACCGTCATGTCTTACAACAAAAAAATCGAAGACATGTGAAATCTACCAACCCGCACTAGGCCCGCGTGGTGGATTACGGCCCACTCCCTCTCACAGAGAGGAGGCCTGTGTCACAGCAGTGGAAACATAATAGGCTGTTTGTGTTATGTTATGACAACTTTTCTCGCACCAATATGTTCATTTGTTTCTTTTTCATTTTAAACAGCTCTGTTGGCTTAGCCAGTTCGATATTGAAACAATATATTTGATAAGTTACCTCCTTGGTAGCCAAGACTCGAAGTAAAAAGTTTGTTTCATGTATAACGTGTGAGTAAATGGCTCGTAATGGCCGTAATGGGCCATGTGTCGCCTCGGTTGCATCCCGTCGTCCTTCCTCGCGGCGATAGCGATGTATAGGCGCTTATTTTTATACACTAAGTGCCTCACTTTTGATTAAGCGAAAGACACAAGTAGGTTCACGCGCATACGATACCACGAAACTAGACACGCGCCACGTGCGTGTCCGTCTGATGCTAAGGTGATAGTGGGAGCGAAACGAAACACATTAGTGTGCAGGTATTATGTTTTTATGGTGGGTACAATGCATGTAATTATTTTCATGGTGTTGTTTTTGTTATTAGTTAAGTTATTATACTTAAGTTATTTGATATCTCCCTTTTTTATTTTTGAGAACCTACTTACTGTTTTATTTGTTTTAATTTATTATGTACTAATTTTCATTTTAATATGTTGAGTCCCTAAACCTGACTTGGTTTCCGTACGTCATTTTTGGGTGACCACTGAAAATCAGCGCTATGCTGTAGGCCCACTATAGCACAGCATCATGCTGAGTGGAAGCCTTCTTGTCACAGTCACGGCGTGCAGCTGCCGAGTATTTAAATTCTGTGTTGTAATAATAAATCAGCGGTGTTTGCTTTTAGTTTTTTTATCGACTTATTTTGTATGCACGTGTTTCTGTGACAAATAAATCTATTTTTCTTTCTTTCTTTCTTATAAATTACAAGACCGATAATAGTTTTCATAGTTTTTATTTGGCCGCTTAACACGACTGCTATGGATTTTCATAGTAACATTGCCGGCCGCTGCTCGCATGTATTTGCCTAGTACAACATTTTCCATTTATCTCGATAAGATTGTCAAAATAATGCTCGAATATCCAAGCATGTTGAAGAAATAAATCTTATCATACCAACCCAAATGGCCTCTTTTGAGGTCCCGACTATCTTCTGTGATTTCCACTGCTGGACATAGGTCTCCTACATCCAGGATCCATAAGAATACGGATTTATGGTAAAAAAGGTTTTATTTCGGTACTACTAAGGAATAAGTAACAATTTTAGCAGTTAGCTACAAATTGCGAAAGCTCACAGCTTTCTTAAAACAAAACAGTGTATGCGGTACATATTAGTGTATGCGGTTTTAGTTGCCACTATGTACATTTGTCCTTTGCGTAATAAGATACAACAGACATGCATACTATCCATATCCAAATAATTCATATTATCCGTATCAATCCATACATCCGTATTATAAATGCCGAAGTAACTCTGTCCGTCTGTTGGTTTATTTGTCGGTCTCTTTGTCAGATACCTTTTCACACCTAAACTGCTGAATGGAACAATAGTACTGTTCTGTATCCATCTCACCGAGAGAGCTTAGGTGATGTGAGTTTCAAGTGACAATATTGATCGGTAGTGCTATTCTGTAACCATCTCACTGTGAAAACTTAGGTGAAGTGAACGTGATGTGAGCTGTCAGTACCACTGATGCGAATATTTCACCAAGAAGGGATGACACTCCACGCAAGTATTCACGGTGAGATTTTTGCAGAATTGACATGCCGGATAGTTTGGCAAACGGATACAGCATTAATTAAAAGTATCCTATGTTCTAACGTACTATACTTTTTGTCCCAGTTTTTCCGTGGGATGATTTCCGATCCCCACGCGGGTGAAACCGTGGGCAAAAGCTTATGTAATTCAAATATTTGTTTATTTATGGTCGTTTTTTATTTACTGAGCTGATAAAATGAAGTACCTTGATCCTCTGTGTCTTTAATAGTTAGCGTAAGATTGTGTAAAATTAAAGAAAGAAAGATAATAATTAAATAAAAATTATAATTAGTCATAAGTAAATGTTCATAATAATATAATTATTGTAAGTCTCATATTAACTAAAACTACACTATTGTATTAGGGAAGCATGTGACGATGATTGTATGTGGAATTCAAATAAATAAATAAATAATAGGTAAATAAATAAAACATTTATTTAGCATATAACACATAATATAATGTAAAACAAATTTAAAACAAGTTAGACCGAACTCGACGCTCTGGATAGGAGGGTCCGTACACTGCTGACTGCAAACCGAATGCATCACCCACGATCATCGGTAATGAGACTGTATATCCCGCGAAAGTGTGGTGGTCGAAGCTTTTTAAACGCTAAGACCCTACACAATCGCGAGATATGCAGTCTCAGGGAATATTTCCTAGAAGCCGACTTGGGGATGCATCGTGATGTGGTCGCGGTGGACAAGGGCCTCACCCCGCTCTCCTTGGCCAAAGAGAACTGGCGCAAACCTGTAGTGCTTGACACTAATGATCGCAGGGAATTATGGCAGAGTAAGGAGCTTCACGGACGCTTTTTCCGGGCCCTACATGGACCCGATGTAGATCTTCTAGCGTCCGTGATCTGGCTACGTTTCGGTGACCTCTTTGGAGAAACCGAAGGTTTTATTTGTGCAATTATGGTAGAAGTTATGATGACGAACAATTACGAGATTTATTGTGAAAGACGGCACGGTTGACAGCTGTCGGGCATGTCACCGTCCGGGGTAATCAATAAGACACATTATCTCCGGGTGTTCTCGTCTAGCTAACGAAGAGTACTTGCATAGACACAACCTTGTAGCTAGGATTATCCATCAGCAACTTGCTCTGAAATACAGCCTTGTGGAATCGGAAGTGCCGTACTACAGGTACGTGCCCGACCCAGTTCTCGAAAATGGAAATATCACATTGTATCGTCGATAAAACGGTTTTCTTGGGGATCACGCTCGACTCAAGGCTACAATGGGGTCCTCATTTAACATCTCTAGCAGGACGGCTAAGTTCAGCAGCTTACGCTGTCAGAAAAATCCGTCAATTTACTGATGTAGATACCGCGAGGCTGGTCTATTTTAGTTACTTTCTTAGTATCATGTCTTACGGTATTTTACTTTGGGGACGGGCTGCAGACATCGAGTCTATTTTTATTCTGCAGAAAAGAGCCATCAGAGCCGTATTAATCTCCGCAGGCGCGATTCTCTAAGGGAATTGTTTAAGGATATTAACATCATGACTGTACCTTGTCAATACATCTATGAAAACATCATGTACGTAAGAAAAAATTTACATCTTTACAGTAAAAGAGGTGAAAGACATAATTATAGTACTAGAAATCGGGACCTATTAGTTCAACCAGGTTTCAGACTGGCTAAAGTAGACTCATCTTTCATGGGGTACTGTCTAAAATGTTATAATAAAATACCTCCCCACATACTTCAACTGAATGAGACAAAATTCAAATCCTTTGTCAAACGCACACTATTCAGGCAGGCATATTATAGGTTGGAGGATTACATAACTGATAAAAATGCCTGGCTTAATGCCGGTCCTGCTCCACACCACAACTAATTAATTGACATTCGAATCACTGTTGAAGCTGCTGAAGATAGTAAGAATTTATTTGCATTATATAAACTCAATCTCCTTTTTATTATATAGATGCATTGCACAGATGTGAGTACTTTGTACTATAGAGCTACCATTTACCGGGTAATGTCATAGATTGACTTGAATGTGCCTTGGCGGCTGATAGTATGGCATGCTCACTCAAATGTCTCGCTGACGGTGGCGCGTGTGTCGGATCATTTAGCTCCCTTCAAAATGGTTGAGCTGAATGGTGCTGATCCATGCGTCATGTTCGTGAACGGGCGCCGTCAGTTGGGACTGGTCATCTCTTAGCTGCCACGGCTTATTTTAATAATTAATTAGCTGGATTGTTTTTATTATGTTTTGATGCACTCTGGACGCTTTTAACGTGTACGGTTTTTTGTACATCGTTCTCACTTATAGTGTCAACATTAATCGATGTAACTAAAATCCACCACGTCGCCTCACTTAGACACCATCCCCGATCACTTAGTGTCAGTCGCCGACACGACGGCCGCAATCGACTCGTTTACAGAGCACGTACAATCCGTATTGACGGATTGTTCACGGGAAGTTCCGGTGATGGAAGACCATCGCTGGAAACTACCTGCTGACGTACGTGACCTGATAACCGAGAAGAACGCGGCCATCCGTGCCTACGACTCCTTCCCTTGTGACGCGAACAAAGCCCACATGCGCCATTTACAGCGTGCTGTAAAGAAACGCATAGGGGAGGTTCGCTCTGAGGGCTGGAACAAGATGCTCAGCGAACTCGAGCCCACTCATCAAGCCTTCTGGCAATTACAGAGGAAATTGCGTTCCTCAGAAGAGGTCTCTATGCCTCCTCTCATCCGCCCCGACAATAGTGTCGCTTTCGACAGTCCCGATAAGGCTGAATGTCTTGCCGACAGCCTAGAGTCCCAATGTTCTCCCAGCTCCCAACCAGTAGACCAAGCTCACCTGAACAAGGTCGACGCTGAAGTCGAACGAAGAGCCTCCCTCCCTCCCGTCGAAGACCCTGATGATCCTCTGCCTCCCGTCACTCCAGACGAAGTGCACGACATCATTAAAGGGCTCCACGCTCGTAAGGCCCCCGGTTCGGATGGTATTACCAATAAGGTATACGAACTCCTTCCTGCCCCGCTAATAATGCTTATGACCGCCATCTTCAATGGCGCCTTGAGCAACAACATCTTCCCACAATCATGGAAAGAAGCCACCGTCATCGGTATCCCAAAGCCAGGCAAGCCAAAGTCTGAGCCCTCCAGCTACCGCCCTATTAGCTTACTCAATGTCCTCGGCAAAATCTACGAGAGGCTTATTTATAAGCGTCTCAAGGACTACGCCGAAGCAAAGAGCCTCATACCCAACGAGCAGTTTGGATTCCGTAGCCAACACTCGGGCACCCAACAGGTCCACCGTATCGTAGAGCACTTATGCGCTGGTCTGCAGCGTAACGCGACGACGGGTGTGCTATTCTTCGACATAGCGAAAGCCTTCGACAAAGTCTGGCACAATGGCTTGATATACAAGCTCTACCAACTAGGAGTGCCAGATCGTCTCGTGCTCATCTTACGAGACTTTTTGTCGAACCGGACCTTTCGCTATCGCGTCGAGGGAGCACTCTCGTCCCCTCATCCTATTCGCGCAGGTGTCCCTCAGGGTTCCGTACTATCTCCTCTCGCCTTCACGCTGTTCACTAGCGATATCCCAAAAAGTAAAAAGGCTCAGTTGGCTCTCTTCGCCGACGACACTGCCGTTTACTATACCGGTCACTGTCCCAACGCTATAGCTCGTACTCTCCAAACCTCCGCAAACGTCTTAGGCGCTTGGTTCCGGAAATGGAGAATCGAGGTCAACCCCGATAAGAGTCAGGCGGTTCTCTTCTCGAGACGTCGTCGACTCCCTCCCCCACTTCCCAGCCCGATCACTATGTACGGCAAGCCAATCCCTTGGGAGAAGCAAGCCAAATACCTAGGCGTGATCCTCGATGAGAACCTTACCTTTAAGGCTCATATTAAGGCGGTTCGCGCGCGCGCCTCCTTCGCTCTTAGCAGGCTGCAATTCGTACTGACAGCCCGTAGTAAACTGTCCCTCAAATGCAAGCTCCGCATCTATACCGCAGTCATCCGTCCCATCATGACCTATGCCTGCGTTGTATTTGCGCACGCTCACCCACGTCATCTCCATAAGATGCAGACCCTCCAAAACCGTTTCCTCAGAAGGGTCACGGGTGCCCCCTTCTATGTCCGTAATATCGATCTTCACGTCGACCTCAAAATGCCAACCATAAAACAGTTCATGAAACGCTTATCAAAGCGTTTCTTCGACTGCGGCATCAAACATTCTAACCCCCTGATTACAGCGGCCGCCCGCTACACTCCCTCTCGCATTAGCAGTATTCGCCGACCAAGGCTAATATAGCAAGGCTATACTTTAATCGACCCCGACGACGCCACTACCCTCCTCCAGGAGAGTAGTAAGGCCACTAGCACGCTACATAAGCCCAAAACCCGATCGCCGTCCTACCGCCCTCGCCGCCGAGGCCCGCCGCGACGCCCAAATCGACGCCCCACCCGACCCTTGCTCGAGCCAGCCCGCGCCGCTGAGCCTGTAGCTTTAAATTCGTCCCTAATTAATACCAATCCTGATCCAGCTAGTCATTTGCTGCCCTATTCCAGCGACGCCCTAAGCCGAGGTTCGTACCCCACAGGGGGTGCCCTTAGCGTTGTCGCTTAGTTTTAGTTAGTATATAAGTTTAAGTCCTGGCTGGAGGCCTTAATTTATTAGGGAATCCACAGGCAAGTCCGCTTAAGCAGACGACAACCGCATAGGTTGACCTGCGAGATGCCAAACATACAAAAACTCGATGTAACTAAGATATATGTAAAAACATTATTATTTAAAAGAGTGTCCATGGAGTTTCTTGCCCGTTCTTCTCCATAGGTACCTACTACGCTTTGGAATGGGCAACTAGCTTCATATTTCTGACTGACCGACTCCTTGACAATTCAAAAGTGCCTGTAAATGGTTTAATTGAAATAAATGATTTGAGTTTGAGTTTGAGTTTGAGTTTGTACTGGGATCGATCCATCATCACTGACAGGACTATTGTTGCCAATAAGCCTGATATAGTGGTGGTAAATCGAGTAGAGCGGCGCACAATGATTGTTGACATAACGGTCCCGCATGACGGTAACCTCGTGAAAGCCGAGAAAGATAAAGAAATCGAGTATCTTGATTTAGCTCGCGAGGTTGTCGACATGTGGGATGTGGACTCAGCAATCATTGTGCCGATAGTCGTGACAGCCAATGGCTTGATAGCCAAGAGCCTTGACAAACACCTGAGGAGGCTCTCGTTGGGCAGCTGGATCAAGGGCTTGATTCAGAAAGCGGTACTTCTGGACACGGCTCGCATTGTCAGGAGGTTCCTCTCTCTGGAGCCCTGACCGCTGGTAGCTTGGACCCTGTTCCCGATACCGGTGAGATACAAATTTTTATATTTTTAAATGTTTTTTTTTTTTCAGATTTTTTAAAAATATTTCAAAATGTAATTTATAAGTTTGTTAAATGTAATAAAGGAATAATAATAATTTATTTAGGTACATAAAGGTTTTGTAGTTCATGAGGGACTTACAAACTATGCATAATTGATTACATGGATCAGGTGCAACTAATTGTTGGGTGAATCGCTACTCACCTAGCTAGATCACTGAGTGATCTGTATTAAGGAGAGACAGTTTAGACTCCCAATTGGGATATCACAATAATCATGTTACTTATGCTTTCGATCTTAACATAAAAAATAAATAAAAATCTTTAAATTTAAATTAAATAAGACTAATTAAAATGAGAAGTGGAGTGTTGTGAGTCGAGTGAGTGCGTGTGAGGGTGTGTGTGTGTGTGTGTGTGAATGAGTATATAATTAATATCATTAATTCTATTCGGCCATTATTATACAGGATGGCCAAAAAGTCGTGGATCAAACGCAACTAGGGGTTAGATGGGGTCATCAGCTGCAAAAAAAATATCTACGGGAGGTCCTTCAGGTCAACTTCAGGTAATTTATCTTGTTCTTTTAATGAGTTTTTTTTTTTTTTTTACTAATTCTTATCAAAATTCGAAAAAATCTACATTCTGTATCTTTTTTATCATTTGGTACTGATGCGTCCTTGCGTTAGACATGACTATTTATGGTTGTTTATTGGGTGTGTTGAAGATAATATTAAGTTTTACGAATATTGTTTCTCAAATCATAACTTTTATTTACTTCGGACCCCACTGTGAAAAAAACTCTACGAATGAGTGATCCTGTATTACAAGTTTTGGCGCATTTAATAGGGATTCTGAAAAGGTATTACACATGGCCATGAGTGACTTTAATATCTTACTAGGACGAAAAAACAAAACAACGATAAATAAATAATTGTTTTAATAAAACAAAACATTTTACAATAAATGCTCAAAATTCCTGCCTCTGACCATAATACATAATCTGCACCGTCTAATGAAATTCCTACGTAACCTACGGAATGCACCTCTGTTGTTGATAACCTGTACCCTAGCAAATTCGAGCTTTTGTTGTAGTTCTTGTTCGCTATTGTTCTCTCCTTGATAAGCTATTTCTTAAAAGTAGCCCCAAAAAAAAAAATCTAATGGATTTAAATCGGGTGACCGGGGTGGCCACACAATAGGCTCGCCTCGACCAATCCACCGTATGGGGAAGCGCTCGTTCAAATGATCTCTAACTCCTCGAGCGTATTGAGGCGGGGCGCCGTCGTGTTGCAGCCACATTTCTGCTATTCTTGCTTCTGGAACCTCAGCTTCGTTAAGAATTTGATTTAAATTATTTTGTAAAAAAGTAAATACAGAGCACCATTCAGCCTTGCTGGCATTTCATGCAGCACCAACTGTTGGCCAATTATACCAGCCCACATGTTTATACCAAACAGATGCTGGAATCGATCATTTCTTATAATATGGGGTTCACTCTGGAGTAAAAATGTTGGTTGTAGATTTTGAATACTCCCATTCTTCTTAAACTTGAGTCACCTTGTTGAAGAACTGCGAATCCTCTCTGTGATATCGTAGCATCTCTCTGCAAAACATCACTCTAGGTTCATAGTCACCGGGCAGCAAAGCTCGCACACTTTGCACGTGGTAGGCGTGATATTTGTTTATTTTAATGATATGTTGCAACGTCGATCTTAGAATCCCGAGATTACGGGATATTTGGCGTTGACTTATACCAGGATCCAATCTTAATTCTCTCAGCACTTCATCTTCATTTTCAAATCCCACCACTGGTCTGCCTGATCTCGGAGTATGCTGACCGGGTAAGACTCCCTCCATGTACGAATTATGTACGCGCATAAAGACCCTGTAGTCCGGAAAACGATCACGGTTAGGGTAGCGTTGACGATATTCACTGGCAGCAGCCCGGGCATTGCCGTCGCAAAAGCCATACAGGGAATGCATTTCTGCAAACTCCCGTTGGGTGTATTCTCTACTCGCAGCAGCCATCTGCCCACTTTTGTAGCCAATCCGTCAAATTCACAATCTAGTCCGATTCACACAGCACTGGTCACAGGTAGGCAATCTATGACAAGTCCGAAAAACAAAGCGTAGGTCAAAGGAAAGAAACTGATCACCCGGCCTTTTGTTTCCTAGAAAAGATATCGCTACCTGAAGTGACGGGCGAACTGGCCTTTTATTGACAAAGGATGAAATGGTTAGTGTAAAAGAGAGGCAGAGACTCTTTGTCATTAATTGTATTAGTTCCAGTTTATTTTTGGAGCAGTGGTGGCCCAGTGGTAACGGTCCCGACTTACGAGTTGTAGGTCGTGAGTTCGAACCCAAGCAGGCGCTTTACTTTGTGTAAATAATATAATCACCACTGCTCTCAAAACGGTGAAGGAAAACATCGTGAGGAAACCGGCATGTCCTAGAACAAAAATTCGAAGACATGTGACATCTACCAACCCGCACTGAGCCCGCGTGGTGGATTACGGCTCACTACCTCTCATAGAGAGGAGGCCTGTGTCCCAACAGTGGGAACGTTATAGGCTGATTATTATGCAGTTTATTTTTAAATAGTCCTAATCGAGTTTTATGGGTGGGTTCACTTTGGCCTTGCTACGAATGATCGTCCTCGGAAGATATCAAAGCTACGCATAGCCATGTGTTATTACACATGCCTTTTCAGAATCCCTATTAAATGCGCCAAAACTTGTAATACAGGGTCACTTTTCGGTAGAGTTTTTTTTTTACAGTGGGTCCGAAGTAAATAAAAAGTGATGATTTGAGAAAAACAAATTTCGAAAAACTTAATATTACCTTCAACACACCCAATAAATAACCATAAATAGCATGTCTAACGCAAGGACTCGTCAGTACCAATCTAGTGAAAACTATAAAAAAGATACAGGATGTAGATTTTTTCGTATTTTGATAAGAATTAGTAAAAAAAAGTCAATTTCTCATAAAAACACAAGATAATTTATAAATCTGCAGGGGTTAACCTTAAGGACCTACCGTAATGCGCTGATGACCCCATCTAACCCCTAGTTGCGTATGATCCACGACTTTTTGGTATATCTACTCAATTTAGACAAACTGATTATTGAGGCATCAATACAATTCGCCATCTAAGAGGTATTGTATGAAACCTGGTTACGTCCAGCAAAAATATAATAATAATAATGTCTTCCTGGTCCTTACCGATTTCGGTCACAATATAGTAAAGCGCACAGGTGTGTGCGCAGACACAGGTGCACTCCCTATACCCTCACTCTCAAAGTCATGTTATGCGTAAACAAACTTGCAAAATAATCGTTCAAGAGAGAATAGAGAGAAGCATAACTATTGTGACACTGTTGTAATCACAAAACGATTGTCCATTTATTTTATCTGCTATCGCTTCAATAAGATACTACGCTATGACCTGTGATTATATGTATAATGACAATTAATAATCAATGATATATAAAATGACCTATAATCACGTGACGTTTCGATAGCTTATGTCAACCCCATACATTTTTTGGCTTTTCTATTAGCGTCATTGCTAATCGAATGTTACGAATTTTACTTTGTCTAGGTCCTCAGTGTCCTTGAGATAATTACCTACGTCGTAAAAATATCGCGGCGAGATTGTTTCGCGCACTGGATCTTCAACGCACTGCCTAGCACTAAGAGTTGAAAATCCAACAGTGTTTAGTCGACGCGCTGGGTAGCACTCTGTTAGATTCTCAACACAAAACTCGGTTCAACACAAAAAGTTGAAAATGCAGTGCGCGATAAAATCCGGCCGCAATATATTTTCGTCCGTGCGAACATGGTCTAAAGAAATGGAACAAACGACGCTTCATAGGTAGGTAGATAGTAGGTAGGTGTATGATGAACGGACTTGTATAAACACTTCTGAATTTAATTTATATGTTAGGAATTATTCAAAATTATTTAAAAAAGTTTGTTGTATGGCCAAGTCACGTTACTTGAGTTCAAAAATTAAAAATAGTAGTAATGTAATTAAAACGACATGGAATATCATTAATAGCGAAACGGGAAGGTCATGCAACCGAAGTAGTGACTTCAGCCTTGATATTGATGGCAACATAATTAAATCAGATTCGCAAGTCGCCGCGGCCTTTGAAAATTTATTTGCAGAGATTCCCGTATCGACTACTAAATCTCTGAACTCATCGCCCACTACTGCAGAGTCTTTGCTTAAAGAAAACGTTCCAGTTTGTGATTCTGAGTTTAATTTCCAATATGTCACCTGTAGAGATATAATTAAAACCTTTCACACATTAAATGTTAAAAAGACCGCAGATCTATGGGGTAATTCTGTGGACGTTGCTAAGTCAATTATAGATATTGTAGCACCTACTTTAGCTGTTATTTTTAATAATTGTATTGACCGTGGTGAGTTTCCTGATCTTATGAAAAACAGTAAAATAATACCATTGTTTAAATCGGGTAGCACATCTGCCCCTACTAATTATAGACCTATTTCAGTGCTACCTACCTTTAGTAAAATTTTTGAAAAACTTATTTTAGATCAAATGCAAAGATTGTTTAATAAACACAAATTACTGCATAACAAACAGTTTGGTTTTACAAAGGGTCGTTCGACTACTGATGTAGAAGAGTTGAACTTTTAGGACATGTTTATAATGCATGGGAGGACAAGTGCGATGCTTTGGGCATCTTTTGCAATCTGCCCAAGGCATTTGATTGTGTTCTTCATGAAACATTAATCAGGAAACTGCACCACTACGGAATACGGAACGCCTCTCTGGATCTTCTTACTTCTTACTTAAGTGATAGGATTCAAAGAGTAGACGTTAACGGAAAAAGATCACCTGGATCTGTAGTTAGAATGGGGGTCCCCCAGGGCTCAATTCTTGGCCCGTTTTTGTTTCTTATTTATATTAATGACTTGCCATACCTCATAAAGGATAATCATGATATAGTGTTGTTTGCAGACTACACTTCAATTTTATTTAAACTGAAACGTCAGCAGCTGGTTACTGACATTGTAAATAGCGCCCTCGCTAAGGTAGTTAACTGGTTTAATGTTAATAACCTACTTCTTAACGAGAAAAAAACTAAATGTATTAAGTTTACGATACCTCATGTTAGACAAGTAGAAACTAGTGTTCTTTTAAAGGGTGAAGAGTTGAAACCCGAAAACTCCACAGTGTTCTTAGGCATAACTTTGGATGCCAAGCTTCAATGGGGCCCCCATGTAGATAAATTATCAAAAAAACTAAGCTCTGCAGCATACGCCGTTAGAAAAATTCGTAATTTAACTGATTTAGAGACAGCGCGTTTAGTTTACTTTAGTTATTTTCATAGTGTGATGTCGTACGGTATTCTTTTGTGGGGAAATGCCGCCGACATTCAAACAGTTTTTGTTTTACAAAAAAGGGCAATTCGTTCAATTTATAAATTAAGTCCCAGACACTCCCTCAGAGACAAATTTAAAGAGATTAATATAATGACTGTGCCTTCTCAGTACATTTATGAAAATCTTTTATATGCACATAAAAATATTAATCTGTTTAAAAAATACAGTGATATCCATAACAAAAATACTAGGAATAAACACAAATTTGTTGTTCCCACTACCAGGCTCAAGAAAATAGGTCGCTCGTTTAAATGTCAATGTATACGTTTTTATAATAAACTTCCTAGCCACATTCAAGAACTAAGCCTTAATAAATTTAAAACTTTTATAAAACGGAAATTATGCCAGAAAGCCTATTATACTGTCAAGGACTATATTGAGGACAAGAAGGCTTGGGATTGAGCTGCTCCAATAAGTTTACACAGACATAATTGATGTGTAATTTGCTATTTTTTTTTTTTTTTTCTTATAGTGTTTTTTTTTTATATACGTACCTTTTATCTAAACAATGGCATGTATATATTTTCTGTATAAAGTATAATATTGTTTTAATTTTTGTGAATGTGCGGACTATGTGGGTCTTCGCATTTTTTTTTCTCTTCTTTTAATGATGATGGTCTGGCTGTTTGAGTACTTTACGCGGCCTCCCCAAATGTCCTTTCTTTTGTATTGTTCGTCGGATCGTTGAGCTCCTTAGTTCTGAGTTGAGCTGCACGATGATTGACAAATGCGTGCACTGACTGGACAGGTCCACTCAAATCCGTGTGGTTCTTTCCTCAAAAGACCATTTCAGACACCAGTCTACATAGTCCTCATATGATATGACCAAGATTATTTTCATATTTTATTTACACTTTGACATTGATGCACTTTATATATGCAATGACATTTACTTTGTAAAGGATTATACTATTTTAATTATTGTGAATGTGAAGACATTGTGGATTTGTTGACTTTTTTAATGCATTTTTTTAATTATTAGTTTTATTCATGGTCTGGCAGTTTGAATAATTTATGCGGCCTACCCAAATGTCCTTTCTTTGGTAATGTTCGTCGAATCGTTTAGCTCCTTTAGTTCTGTGTTGAGCTGCATGACAATTGACAAATGCGTGCACTGACTGGACAGGTCCACTCATTCTGTGTGGTTCTTTCCTCGAAAGACCATTTCAGATATCAATCCACATGGTCTTCACATGACCTGCCCAAAATTATGTCTGGACTTTAAAAGAGACTGTGACCTCTGAGTTTGTTTCGGCGTTTCTTCTCAGAGTAGTCAGATAGGAAATGCCGATCTCACCTAGTTTTTAAAATATGATTGACGTGTAAAAGTGTCTGTACAAACCTATTTACAGAAATAAAATCATTTATCATTTAGGTAAATACTAATTTATGCAAAATATGCTTAGGTACTGTGGTATTTTGTTACACCAAAATCACATCTTATAATCTATTTATCTATTTAACACCTGAAAAGCTGTTGTGCACAGCAATTCTTTCTATGATTCAATAAGTACTAAAGTCTTTATGAAAATTGTATGATACTCATTTAACTTACATTTGTTTATCTGATAATTGCTGTACTGCTGAAAAGCAAACCTTTAGATACCTCTGTCTATTTTCCACATCCAATTATCTCACTTCATGTGATCTCTTATTATTTTTATCAGACGTTCTCTTATCCTTTTATTGAATGTTGTGACATTTTGCATCTAACACTGTCATCTGTCAGTTTTTCTTTTTCTATGGTATAGAGCTAAGAGGTCGTCTGTTTTTTGTAAAGCTATCGTAAAAACTAGTGTAAAGCCAGGTTCTCACTGTAAGCCAATTTATAGAAACTTATAGAAACTTATAGAAACTTGGCCAGGGGCTGTAAAAGGCAACCATTAGTTTTTACCAGGTTCTTTCTTTTCTTTTCCTTTGCTCGATACTCATCAGTCAATGTATTTCCAAAGCTTCTTAAATATAAACATTTTGAAACTCAGTGAATTTATTTATTATAAACAACTTTTGTGCGTGAAAGTAGTTGACTCACTCAATCACCTCCGACCCTCCCTCTTGCGTCGTCGAGAGGAGTTCGACACGTATTGGAGAGATCTGAAAACGTGGCATAAGACGCCGCCGCCTGAAGATTGAGCACCACGCGGTTTGACTCCCTGTCTAACAACAACCGACCCGAGCTCCCTCACAACGGGCTGCGGGCTGGTGGAGCGGCTGCTGCGGGCTCCCACTCAACAGACTTCAGGCTGGAGGAGCGGCCGATGCGAGCTGCTTCAACCTCGAGCTGCTTCGCGACCGTGAGCTCCCTCGTGTCAGACTGCGGGCTGGAGGAGCGGCCTACGCAAGCTACTACTAATCGACTTAATTTCAAATTATTAATATCTTTTTCTACATATTTTTTTTATTTTCTATTTTAAAAATTACATTAACTTGTAACGACGTTTGGCCAGTTGGCTACACGTTTCGTTACAGTACCTACTAGTCTGAAACACAGACCAAGAAAAAAATGTCTTTGTTTTCTTGGGCTGAGTCGATCCCCTCAAGCAATAAGTCAGTAAAATTGGACAAAAAAAATCCTCATTCGGGTTGGGATACATCTTAGTAATTTATTTTTTGTTTTTCGTCGTGTGATTGAAAGATATCATGACTAATACTTTAATTGTAGGGAAATTCAAAACAAAAATGATGACAAGAAAAGCAATATCAATACAAAACTATTTTGCGTAAAGTATTGAATTTTCGTAAGATGCTATTAACGACATTTACTCCATTAAATGAATCGTGCAGTTCTTAGTAAATGTTAGAACGTGGTTATTGTCGAATTATTTTGAGTAAGCTGAAACCGTAATTAGCTAGCTACCCTCACCGTTATTAGCTAGCTACCCTAACCGTTATTAGCTAGCTACCCTAACCGTTATTAGCTAACTAGGATACCTTCATCGCCTTTGGCGTTTGATGTAGGTAAACTTGTACACCTATTCATTTGGACGGATGGTTCAAAAGTTACCAAAGTCAAAGTCAGAAGTTTATTGCGAAATAAGTACGTAAACACCGCGGACACCGCGGGTGGTGCGCACAGCGGGGCTGTGACGTTTCACGGCTAATCCGCTGAACTCTGTTTGAAGCCTGGGGAAGAACAGAGGCTACTTTTCATCAACACTCCACATGGGCGAAGCCGCGGCCAGAAGCTAGTAAGAAATAATGTTAGAAAAGTCCGTATTGTAATGTTACGTTTCAACAAATTTACTGCATTATGATTATATTACTGAAACAATTTACTTGTCTTATTTTTGTAATATTTAGATTCCTAAATTGCAAATTATTTCCCACACATAAATTAATATTGACATCGTAATTGAATTACACAAAGAAAATGCTTTCGGTTGATGTATCAATGAACGCAATACTTCGACTCCTTAAAATACATATTCAATAAAAACAAAATTACATTTTTCATCCTTGCCGGATTGGCGCCATGGGATCTGGAGGCAAAAGCCCTCGCGCACGTATGGGATTGGCGCGAGGAGGCAAAACGCCGGAGTGTAACTCCGCTGCCGCGAGAAATCACGGTACAGCGGACAGAGCTCCGGCGGGATCTCATGGCGACATGGAGGGTGCGATTGTCGCAACCCAGTGCTGGGCACGCCACAATAGCGGCGGTAAGTCCCCTCTTTGAGGAGTGGTTGAAGAGGTGCCACGGCGTCCTCACCTTCCGCCTGACACAGGTCCTCACCGGACACGGTTGTTTCGGGAGGTTCCTGTTTCGCATAAGGCGGGAGGAAACGCCCGGGTGTCACCATTGTGTGGATCGCCCGGAGGACACGGTGGAGTATACGGTGGAGGTATGCCCAGCTTGGGTGGAGCACCGCAGTGTCCTCAGGGAGGCGATTGGCGGCGGCGATCTCTCGCGTCCGGCCCTGGTCCAGGCCATGGTACGGAGCGAGAGGGAATGGAAAGCCGTCACCTCCTTCTGCGAAGCAGTAATGCTCGCGAAGGAGGAGGCGGAGCGGGTGAGGGAGAGAGCCTTGCGTCCTCACGCCCCCACTAGCCGTCGCAGGAGACGCCCTGGGCGTCGGGAGTCGCCTGCAGATTCCCGGCCACCGTAGGCGCGGGCTTGCGGACGGCGAGCAATGGGTAGCTCGCCGTCCGGTAACGACCAGGCCCGGGCCGACGGCGCGTTGTGTTCCACGCGCGCCTCAAAGCGATGTTAGCACAAAGTGACGGGGTCCGATAGGGCCAATTTTAGATTGGAAAACATGAAAACGTTACTTCCATTTTGTTTAGTTACGTATATGTGGATTGTTAAAGTTACAAAACGGAAATGTAAAGGCGAGCACATAAGCTAAACAAGAATGACGTGTGCAATTTTTTGTTTTTTTTTTGTTGTGATTTTTTATGCATTTAAAAGTTTGTTCAGGAAATCTACTTTTACTACCAACCGTAAGTTCTAGCTAATGAAATACCACTAATCTCATGCTTTTCTTTGGGCTGGTTGAATGCGGGTTATTGCTTTATTGTATATGTCGTCAAATTATTTTGTGCAATCTACAATAACACATCAAGTGTTACCTATGTTACGTCGCCTACAGTATGATTTTCGCAGTTATTGCAGTTACTCAATACTTGCTGCTAAAGCAAGATGTATGGGTTGCAGAAAACATACAGTGTGGACTGCATCGGAGGTCCCGTTGCTTTTGATTAATTGTGCTGTAGGTTTACTTAGTGATTATACTTTTATAAAAAGAATTAATGTTTGATTGTGAGCCAACTATTCTATTAGAGTAGTATAAAAAGTGTCACTTTTGAAGACTTAAAATAAATAATTATGTTTGTACCAGAATACCTGTTAAATTGAGAAACTTTTTGATTGATTTGAACAAACTGTAATTAGGGACTGATTAAACTTAGGTTCCGTAGTTTGATTTTCGTTTTATTTATAATCTGACCCTATTAACATTTTTAATTTTAATTAACTATGTGAAATAAGCTTTACGTTTCCGTTTTGTAACTTCACCATTAAATTTTGTAACTGTCCCATTTTTTTTATTATGAAATTTAATTTTATTTCCAGTTTTTACAGGCCACCAGCTCATTATTTGTTTAGTTTTTGATAAAGTATCAAACAGCTATTAATTTAAAAATATTCTATACTCGTTAAAGTTTTTCGACAATGTGGAAAATAGAAAATAACAAAGCTTAATTCCCAAACGTAACAAAGTGGATATGTTTTTACTTAATCACAAGAAAATTAACGCATTTTTTAGTTGACTACTATATATTTTTTAAAGAAATTAGCGTTTTCTATGCAATAAAAAACTTTTTCTGCGAAAAATTTAAGATGTAATATATTTTATTTTTTTGTCCAAAAATTACAAAATGGAAATAAGTAACACTACCTTGTCCCAAACAAATCACATTTTCTCAGAAGATTACAGCAATCTTTAGAGATTATCAAGTCATTTTAATATAATAAAAACACTATTTAAAATATTTTTTCCACATTTTTCCATTTTGTAACCGGGACCAATTTCTACGGAAATGCCCACCTACTACCGTGAGCGGTATGACCATGCACACATTGACATTTGCAACACGCGATAGCACTACTAGCTATTGTAAATTTATGATACATTTTTATGTGTTCCGTAATACCAAAAATTATACTATTCGTAACTTGATTACATGAGCTATGTTTCTAATACAACAACATTACAGATATTGTTGTTTATAGTACAAAAAAATATAAGTAAACATGTCATTTACGCTGTAAAAAAGTGCGAAATATAATTAGCTTAAACTTCATTTTCGGTAAGTATTTTGGAAAAAAAAATGTAGGAACCTAGATAAATACTGTCTTAATCCGAATATAAGCATAATATGATATAAATATGCTTAAATTGCAAATGATTTAGGTATTACGTTTGTATGGACAATTCGTGCGCTGCCCTGCTCTTAACATAACATAAACATAATCAGCCTATAATGTTCCCACTGCTGGGACACAGGCCTCCTCTCTGTGAGAGGGAGTGGGCGGTAATCCACCACGCGGACCGAGTGCGGGTTGGTAGATATCACATGTCTTCGAATTTTCGGTTCTAAGACATGCCGGTTTCCTCACGATGTTTTCCTTCACCGTTTTGAGAGCAGTGGTGATGAAATAATTTACACAAAGTAAAGCGCCTCTCTGGGTTCGAACCTACAACTCGTAAGTCGCGGCCGTTACCACTGGGCCACCACTGCTCAATTAAAGACTTTTTCACTTCACACTGCAGACAACTATTCCCTATGGAAAATAACTAAGTCGCTAAAACAGCCACAAGAACAAATACCTCCATTAAGACAGCCAAATGGTGAATAGTCGAGAAAACCTGCGGATAAAGCCGAGCTATTTGCTGAATTCCTAAAAGATGTATTCAAACCCAACAGAAGTCTGGAAAGCTATTCATGATTTAAAGAAGAAAAAGGCACCAGGTTTCGATCTGATTACATCAGAAGTCCTTAATCATCTACCGAGAAAAGGAATTGTATTGTTAACCATTTTATTTAATGCAGTCATTTGAGTCAGTAATGGAAGATGTTCTAGCAAAACTGGCAACTGGTAAAAAATCGCTAATTATCTGTGGTGACTTCAATATTAATATCTTAGAGAATAGTTCAAATAGCAGTCGATTATTAAGTCTCTTTAAATCATTCAATTTGTCAAATGTGTTTTCAGAACCCACCCGCATAACTACAAATTCTGTTACATGCATTGATAATATTTTTTGTTGCTGCGACTACTTACATAAAGCCATTGTAAATTATCTCCCTTCTGATCACAGTGGTCAAACCGTTGCTTTCAAGTCAAACACACCTTTACAAAAAATTCAGATACAATCTAGACAAATAACGCCCAGCAATCTAAATAGATTTAATAATAACTTAATTTGTAAGTTAAGTATACCGGGCCATAGTAGAAACAACGTAAACGAATTATATGAGGATTTTTTTTCGGTAGTGAGCACCGAGTTCAATAATACTTTAAAAAAAAAAACAAAAACAATTTGCCCCAATTTTTTGTTCAGTGACTGGGCAACTAAGGGTATTAGGAAAAGTAGGGAAAAATTGTTTGAGTCGTATGGCCTTAAGCCTTATATTAACTCTGAAACGTTTAATAAATACGTTGCTAATTACTCAAAAACTTTTAAAAAGACCTGCAAGGTAGCTAAAGCCTTGTACATTGGCAACAAGATCAAAACAGCCGATAATAAAATTAAGACGGTTTGGAAAATTATCAATGACGAAACCAACAGGAATAAAAGACACAATAATGATTTCACACTTCAGACTTCAAGTGGTCTCGTAAGCACTAACAAAGAAGTTGCTCAAGAATTTGTTAATTTCTTTACCAGTATCCCACTTAAAACGACTGAAACCTTAAACTCCTCGCCCCTGCGTTCTATTGACTTATTAAAAGCAAATACTGCATCTTGCCAGATTGAATTTAAATTCAAGCATATAAATCCCATAATAGTAGTGAATGCTTTCAAGCAAATCAAGATCAAACTAACAGAAGATCTATGGGGAATGTCTGTTAAAGTTTGTACCTCCATTATTGAGACTATAGCGCCTTAATTGGCTTTAATATTTAATTTGTGTGTGGATCAAGGAGTATTCCCGGATCTAATGAAATACAGTAAGGTAATACCACTTTTCAAAACCGGGGACAGTAAAGATACCAATAATTATAGACCCGTATCCGTGTTGCCGGTTTTCAGCAAGGTGTTTGAAAAGGTAATGCTGAATCAAATGTTAAATCATTTCGACACCAATAATATCTTACACGGTCAACAGTATGGTTTCACAAAGGGACGTTGTACGACTGACGCCGGTGTCACCTTATTAAAACACATATTTACAGCGTGGGAAGAGGCTCAAGACGCTATAGGAATCTTTTGTGACCTCTCCAAGGCATTTGATTGCGTCGACCACGAAACCTTGCTCTTAAAACTTGAACATTACGGACTTGGAAAACTTGCGCTCAGTTTAGTAAACTCTTATTTGAATGATAGACAACAGCAAGTCCAAATAAACGGTGTCAATTCACTCGGTCTAAAAGTAAAAATGGGTTTACCACAAGGCTCGATATTGGGTCCTTTCCTCTTTTTAGTTTATATTAATGAATGAATGAAAAACTTTTATTTCGACCAACAAAGGGTCATAAGCATATAAATTACAAAAATAAAAAA
The DNA here is from genome assembly GCA_963555695.1 of Dasypolia templi. Classification (NCBI taxonomy): domain Eukaryota; kingdom Metazoa; phylum Arthropoda; class Insecta; order Lepidoptera; family Noctuidae; genus Dasypolia; species Dasypolia templi. Next base: position 2,865,398 of record OY743156.1, read on the forward strand.
TAATGACATACACTGAAACATACAACACAAACATACTACAAATCTCGATTGGTCAGTATGTGAACCAGACAGCAATGGTTCAGGTACTGGCAATCGAACCTCTGCGCGAATGCCCTCAGGATGCCGTTGGAGCTAGCCCGAACCCTGCGCACCAGGGATGTGCATCTTTTTCTCATAGTAGAGTAAAAACAGTCTACTTGCGACCCGGCGAACATCCCTGATGCGCTGCAGAACCGGGGCAGCCCCATCAGCACCCTGAATGCATTATTATATTAAATGCAACCTGAATGCATTATCAAAATATTGCTAGTCTCTTATCAAAAAAAGAGTTACTCGAAATAACCCTACAAGAACTACGTGAAGTACAGAATAACCCAGATGTAATATGCCTCTCCGAAACTTTTATAAAAAAAGGCTATGAGTCTTATATTAAAATTCATGACTATGAGATGGCTGCCAACTTTTGCAGGGAAAAACAAAGAGGCGGGACCTGCATCTTAGTAAAAAAAACCTTCTCTTCAAAAAACTACCATTTATAAATACCCACGCTATACAAAATACGTTCGAAGCATGTGGTACAGAACTAACTTATCATAAGTTGGTAATTATTTGTGTCTATAGAACTCCGCAATCCGACCCCATCCAATTCTTATTTAAGTTAAATGGTCTTTTGAAACATGTATTTCATAAATATAATTCAAAAATAAAGGTGGTTTTAGTAGGTGACTTTAACATTAATACTCTCAAAAAAGGCAACATAACTAATCAATTACTAGATCTATCATATAATTATAATCTAAAATTACATATAAATGAGCCAACACGCAAGTCATCATGTACTGACCATATTCTCAGAAATATTCCGGATGCTATTGCTTCAGTAATGCCACTTCATCTATCCGATCATGACACAGCCCAAATGTTGAGTATTCCCGTAAGACATAAGATACAAATAAAACAGACAACATACCATATCTATAAAAGAGACTACAGCTTGAATAATATTCAGAAGTTTAAGGAATGTTTACAAAATGTGTCCTGGTCAGAATCTTACACAGAAAATGATATAGATGAAGCATTCAGTTCTTTTCATGAATTATTATGCCTTTTCTATAACTTATGCTTCCCAAAAATAAAAGTTAAAGTCAATACTAATCAAAAGAAGCAAAACTGGATAAGTAAAGGACTGAAACAAAGTTGTAAAACCAAACGGTCTCTACGCTATCAATATTATAGAAATAAAAATATAGGAAACAAAAGTAAATACATGCAATATTCAAAACTCTTACAGAAATGTATCTCCACATCAAGAAAGAATGCAAATATTAAGTTTATTCACGAAAACGAAAATAAATGCAAAGCAGTATGGAAAGTGATTAGGGACGAAATCACGAATAATAACATCAAGGACAACATAGAAAATATTAAAATCGATAACACAGTAGTCTCTGATCCAAAAGAAATTCCAACTGCATTCAATGATCACTACATTAATACGGCGCATACTTCTAGTACTGTTATAAAAACCAGTCCTAAGAAAAATTCAGCAGCTCATTCGATGTTCCTCAAACCTGTGTCTGAAAATGAAGTTAGAACGGAGATAATAGCATTAAAAAACTCAAGTTCTGAAGGATACGATGAAATTAATACAAAAATTATAAAAGCATGCACTATTGAGCTAAGTGGAATTATAACACATTTAATTAATTTATCTTTTTCACTTGGTACTTTTCCTGAAGCATTAAAAGTATCAATTGTTAAGCCAATTTTTAAAAACGGAGAAAAATATGATGTTAATAATTATCGCCCAATAACTTTAGTCCCTGTTTTGTCAAAGATATTTGAAAAGTGCATGTACAAACGATTGATCGAATTCTGTAATAAATTTAACATAATTAAGAAAGGACAGTTTGGCTTCCAAAAAAACAAATCCACAACACTAGCTATCTTCACTCTTATAAAAAATATATTGACGAATATTAATCAAAATCGACTTACTACAGGTTTGTTCTTCGACTTATCTAAAGCCTTTGACCTAGTGTCTCATGACCTGTTGCTTCAGAAACTGGAGGCAATTGGAATTAGAGGCATAGTGCTTCAGTGGATATCGACATACCTAAATAACAGACGACAGCGGGTTACCATTACAAAAGTGGATATAAATAATGACATGATACCACACTCATCCGAACTCAAGTTCAACAGATATGGCGTCCCACAAGGAAGTGTGTTAGGCCCAATTTTATCCCTTTTATACATAAATTCTATAATTAATATAACCCACCATAAATGTATATTATTTGCTGATGATATTTCTATTATTGTAACTACTGATAGGAAAAATAATACGATTGATGATCATGAGACTGATATTAATAACACTATTGAAATACTAATTGATTATCTAAATAGAAATAATTTATCCATAAATCTTAAAAAATCGGTTTATATTCAATTTAATAAATCTAATAATGCTAAATACAATGTTAAAATGAATATACATAAAATTGATGAAGTGATGCAAACTAAATTTCTAGGCATAACTTTAGATCAAGACATAAACTGGAAAGCACATATTGATACCGTCTCCAAACGAATAAATAAGTTCGTATATGCTCTTAAAAAAGTCAGAAATATAACAAACGTTAAAACGGCAATAACGTCCTACCATGCATACGTCGAATCGGTGCTCCGCTATGGCTTGATAATGTGGGGTAATAGCACAGAACAAAATAGAGCATTTATTGCACAAAAAAAATGCATTAGAGCAATACACGGTCTTCGACCTGATGAATCCTGTAGGCCGATATTTAAAAAGCTTGGGTTGTTGCCGCTACCGTCTCTTTACATATATGAAACATGTATGTTTGTAAGGAAGCATAAGGAATTATTTAATAATGCAGAAGATTTATATCCTCGTAACCGACGAGACCCCCACAGGCTCGTACTGGATATACTTCCGAGACTAGCTAAATATAATAAAAGTTGTTTAGCTATGTGTGTACGTATATACAATAAGATACCAAGTAGTCTCAAAACATTAAATATAAGATTTTTCAAAAATAAATTGCATGAATGGTTGTGTAGTCATAGTTTTTATACTGTCAAAGACTTCTTTGACAGTAAATGTTAAATGTGCTTTCAATTTGTACGCTTATAACTGTTAAGCAGAAACATGTATGCGCTTGTTATTTTGTATTTTACCATCTTTTTATACCATGTTTTTTTAGGAAATAAATATTATTCTTCTTCTTATTCTTCTTATTGCACTGCATTATTATATTGCACCTCATTAATGATCTACCTCATTTGTTTAAAACCCAACCACATATGGTGTTATTTGCTGACGATACTTCGTTAATTTTTAAAATTAATAGGCGTGCATTAAATCTTGACGACGTGAATAACGCCTTACTGCAGATCCAAAATTGGTTCACTGCTAATAATTTAGTATTAAATGGAAAAAAAACTAAGTGCAAAATTTTCTTTACCAAATGTCAAAAGTACTAATTGTGAGATAGTATTGAATCAAGAGAAACTAGAATTCGTCGATAAAACTGTTTTCCTGGGGATCACGCTCGATTCAAAGCTTCAATGGGGTCCTCATTTAACATCCCTTGCGGCTAAGTTCAGCAGCATATGCTGTGAGAAAAATCCGTCAATTTACTGATGTAGATACCGCGAGACTAGTCTATTTTAGTTACTTTCATAGTATTATGTCGTACGGTATTTTGCTATGGGGACGGGCTGCAGACATCGAGCCCATTTTCATTCTGCAGAAAAGGGCCATCAGAGCCATATATGGCCTCCGCAGGCGCGACTCTCTAAGGGAATTGTTCAAAGATATTAACATCATGACGGTACTTTGTCAATATATCTATGAAAACATCATGTACGTAAGGAAAAATCTTGAATAAAATGAAACCAAATTTAAATCTTGTATAAAACGCACACTATGCAGCCGAGCATATTATAAGTTGGGGATTACATTGCTGATAAAAATGCTTGGCTAATCGCTGGTCCTGCTCCTCAAGGACGCATCAACTAATTGATTAGCATTTGAAAATACTGTTGGAGCTGCTGAAGATTAAAAACAAGAATCTTTGCATTGTATAAACTCAATTTTTTTTGTACTGTATAATTGCTATATGCCATATTATGTGAGTACTATGTACATGCTTTATAGCTACCATTTACAGGGTACGTCTTTCATTGACTTGAATGTGTCCTGGCGGCTGAGAGTATGTCATGCTCACGTTAATGTTTCGCTGATGGTGGCGCGTGTGTTGGATCATTTAGCTCCCTTCAAAATGGTTGAGTTGAATGGTGCTAATCCATGCGTCATGTTTGTGAACGGGCGCCGTCAGTTGAGACTGGTCATCTCTTAGCTGCCACGGCGTATTTTAATTAAATTTTATTTTCGAATTGTTTTCATATTTAAATAACGGACGCTTTTAACGTTCTGCATCGTTCTCACATGCATAATTTCAACATGAATGATGTAACCAATCTATTGTAAACATAATTTGATTTAAAAGAGTGTCCGTGGAGTTTCTTGCCCGTTCTTCTCCATAGGTACCTACTACGCTTTGGAATGGGCAACTAGCTTCATTTTTCTGACCGACCGACCTTTGAAATAAATGCTTTGAGTTTGAGTTTGCAGTTTTGAGACTAAACTATTTCCCTCTCATTTGGAAAGTCTGAATCATACATATGGTAGCTAAACCTGGAAAGCCTCCTACTGAAGTCTCCTAGTACAGACCAACAAGTCTGCTTCCTTTATTGTTAAAACTGTTCGAGAAGTTATTACTACGGCGACTGTTACCTATACTTGAGGAACAAAGAACATCCCAGAGCATCAATTTGGTTTCCGAGCACACCACGGAACGTCAGAACAAATACAAAGAGTGGTTCATGCAATCCGACAATACTTGGAAAGAAAGGAGTACTGCTCGGCTGCCTTTGCTTGACATACAGCAAGCATTCGACCGAGTACAAGGGCCTCCTGTGAAAACTAAATATCCGTTTACCACACACCGCATACATGCTGTTGAAATCTTAACTAAAGGACCGAGTGTTTCAAATTAAAACTGGAGACTGTCTATCTTCATTCTATCCCAGTGAAGCTGGAATGCCCCAGGTTTCAGTGCTGGGCCCTGTCCTGTACACAGGCTACAGTGCTGACCTGCCCACCTCAAAGTTAATGGTTACTGCAACCTATGCAGATGACACTACAGTCCTATCCTGCGATAAGTAACAGATTAGAGCATCCACGAAACACCAAGAACACCTGAACAAGAATGAGCCATGGCTAAAAAAACGTGGAGCATCAAGGCTAGTGCTGCTAAGTCTGTCCATATTACCTTCGCCCTAAGAAGAGGGGACTGCCCACAAATGAAACTAGGCGAAGACAGCACATACCTAGGTATGCACATCGACAGAAGACTTACCTGGTGTGAACATATAAAGACCAAAAGGGATCTAATCAACACAAATCTAATAACGAGATAACGCATCGATGGATGTGAAAAGTCTCGAACTGCCAAGTGAAGAAACAACAAATCTGATTAAAGATCAAGGGCAGATTGCAGATCGAGAAACAAAAACATATTGAAAGTATGAAAGTGCGAGTATGAGTGTGTGGGTACGAGGGTGTGAGTTTTGTCGTATTCAGTAATTTACAGTTGTTACCTTTATATTTTATATTTCAGTTTAGTTTGATTAAAAACATATCGACAGGGGTCGATTTGTAACCATGAGATATATGTAACTGTCTTCAACACGGCTATTTTTGTCTCTGTGCCGAAGAAGCACCTATCTCTTTGCTTTCAGTCTGTTTTTGATGTATTATCTTGAAGATTATAATATATAAGCTATGTGCTTTACTACACGTCGCAGACATTCTGTTGAAATCTTACTTAGCGGACCGAGTGTTTCAAATTAAGTCTGGAGACTGTGTATGTGTGAGTGTCGTCCGAGATTCCTTCGATTAAACTGAATGGATGCCCCTTAAAACGAACATCACAGTTTACTTACTTGGGTCATGTGGTGACGGAGGATCTATCGGACGGTGCAGACATGGAGAGGGAGCGTAGGGCGTTGTCGGTCCGATGTAATATGGTAGCCGGCAGCTTTGCACGTTGTACGGATGGTGCAAAGGTTACTTTGTTTAATGCGTAATTTTAATCTTTTTACACATGCAGCCTGTGGGTGAACTATACGCAGCGGACCTACAACGCCCTACGTGTGCAGTACAATAATGCCTTCAGGGTGCTGTTGGGTCTCCCTAGATACTGTAGTGCATCAGAAATGTTTGATTGGATGCAAACGGACGATTTCTTTGCTATTATGCGCAAGAGAACTGCATCAGTAATGAGTAGGGTGAGGGGGAGTACCAACGTCATCCTGATGACATTAAGGAACAAATTTGATAGTCCAATCGTTGGGCACTGGATGCACACGCATGTGCGTACAGGCGTGGCGATTGGTAGGAGTTTTTATTAATTTTAATTGATTTATTTTGGTTTTTTTTTTAAATTATGTTTTAATTTTAATTTAATTTTGATTTTGATTTTATGTAAATTATGTGTACTAATACATTTTAAAATACTGTACCTACTAACAAAATATGGACTATTATCGTCCGAAATAAAAGTTTTGAATTTACTACTGATGAGGAGTCATGGTGAAAACACCGGGATTTCTGTGCTATGGGATCTGTATTAAATAAAATGAATTTATGCACAAAGACCTTCTATAATAAATTATCTCTATGATGAAAACAATTTCTTAGTTCTTTTTCTTAGACTATTTATAAATATGAAGATAACCACACCTGCGAAATAGATTCTGGGATCGACTACTAGGTTGAGCGAATTAATATAAGGTACTTCCATTACAAAAAAAATTTAAAAAAATAGCATCTATTTAATAAAATAAGTGATAGACATAATATATTATGTCTAACACTAGAAATAAAAATAAAATAGATCAACAATTTTTCAGACTATGTAAAGTACACACATCTCATATGGGGTACTCTCTTAAATGTTACAACAAAATACCTTGTGCTATATTGGAATTAAATGAAAGAAAGTTTAAAAATCATGTTAAAAAAACACTTTGTAAACAAGCATATTACTAATTGGAGGATTATATCCTAGATAAGAATGCTTGGAAACATGCTGGTCCTGCTCCATAGGACAATCTAGAGGCTAGACAAAATCATACTAGTTGCTTATTGTATAACATATTTTGTTATTTCTACTTTACTCACACACTGACTTATTCCTAGTTAATATTTTAGGAAAATTATATATTTTTACAATGTTTGTAAATATGTGAGCACGATGTTCCTATCACGTGATTAATTTATCTGCCTTTGCTTTCTTTTTTTAATTCATTTTACCAATTGTGCTATACTATTTTTATTGTTGGTGCATCGTCTTCACATATAAAAATATAATTAATGTATACAAAATATTGGAAAACATTTTAAAAGAGTAACAGTGGGGTTTCTTGCCCCTTCTTCTCCATACGAAACTACCTTTTGGAAGTGGCGCCTAGCATCAGTTCTATTTTTAATGTAAATGTTGACGTTCAAAAGTGCCTTTTTATGGGCCTATTTGAAATACATGATTTGACTTTGACTTTGACATTAGCAATATGTTTTTGAACTGTAATTGTTTGAGAGCCTATGGGGCGCAGGTCTTTTTGTTTGCCAGAACTATTTAACCTCTTAGAAGCTGCCCGAGAAATAGGCCTGCGATTGTGTTTTTTTTTAACTTCCTGAATAAAAAACAAATATTTGAAAAAAAATAAAAAAAACGCTAATCGTTTGTTTCTCGATTCTATCGTAAATAAAACCTAAATATAAGGTCATAAGCGTCTTGGTGTTTTTGTCTACGACCAGCCGTTTGACGAACAGCGAACGAAGCGAGCTCGGGACTTGGGGCATCCCAACTCGCACAGTTTAGGTTTGAAGGGGATGTTTGTGTTGTAGGGTCATGCTTCTCAGAAGTAACATGGTTTCTATGGTCAAGGTTAACCCGATACTGCAATAAAATTGGTATAATCTGATTTTTTGTTCTAAGCGTATACTGCAACTGACCAAGTCATTTGTTTGTTTTTCAGAAAAGGTAAAGGATGGTGTAGCAGTTAGTAAAGTAGTAGAAAAATATTGTCCACGCCGTCTACACGACATGACGGTGAAGGTAAGGAAGATAATTACCTCGATAAATTTCGAATCCGGTCATTCCTGCGGTCACTCTCGTTCGGTCTCACGTTTGCTCGTGCTTCGATCAAAATATGTACTGACTTCTCTTGTGAACTGACACGGCAAACTTTCGTAAACGTAATATTTTTACAATATACGTACCGTTGTAACTACTCGAATCGCTTTATTTCAATGAACAAACCTGATCCTGCACAAATTTAACATATAAAAGTTTCAGATCTCATCCATATCTCTATTAATTAACATGCCTCGCCACACCCGGCACACATTGAAACAAAAAAAAATTAAACAATTATATTTATTCATGGTAGAGCTGTGGTACTCAGATATTTTAAACCAGTATCTACTTAATGTTTCTGACGTTCACAAACGTTACATTTTTGATAAAGTCGTAGTAGCAGCTCGTAGCTGTACAAAATAAAATATCACTTCGGTTTATTTTAACAATAAAAACTGGGCTAGACAAATACATTACTTTTAATGAGAAGGTAGTGATGCTTGTATTCTTGATTGAAAAAAGTACCACGGAATGTCAATGGGTTTTTAAACCGAAACTTAAATCTGTTGATTCATTCTGTACTAATCCAAAATAATCCCTTTATTTAAAAATAACAATATACATTATATAATATGTCATTGTTGAAATTTCCACAGAATGGGACTATTTTTATCGTATCTGTTCCTAAGTTAATCTAGTAAAAAAGGTTAAAGACTTAAAACCAAAATAAAAATCGTTAGTTTTACGAAAAATTTATTAATTAATATACGCTTTAAATAAAACCACAACTCTTTAGACATTATGCATTTTCCCTGATTCAATGGCTAACGCCTCTTCTCTCTCTATTCTCTTCTCTTTTTTTGTCTTCAAGTCTTCATAAATCTCTTCCAAGATCCTTTGTTTTGTCTCTGGCACATAAATAAACACATACACGGTTGTGATTAAACAAACTGCTCCGAAGAAGTAGAATGCCACATGGGCTCCCACTGCATTTACTAGAGGCTTGAAAAACAACGTTTCTAGGAAGGAAGCAACTGACGCTGTTGACATTGTCATCGCCATTACTGAGCCTCGGTACTGTAAAGAAGATAGAGAGGAGATCAGTTATTGTTATAAATCAACATATACTTTTACAGGTACATGTTAGCTCATGTTGATGTAACCCAGTCACTAAATCATATTATTACTATGTTGAGTATAGAAGAAGAGATGACTTTAAATAGACTATTGATTTCCAGATTCGTGATCAGACAGATGATAAAGATTCACTTAATAACTTGTTATTTTGTGAAGAATATAAACTGGTTTGCTCAAAATAATTAATTAGCGAAAACTGTACCAGAGCTGTAATTGACCAAAGAAAATCGGAGTAAATTATCAAAGCTGAAATGGCCGTCAATCACGCAGCGGCAGCGGCTTAGAGGCTTAGAGGTATTACGTGTGGAGTTATCAATTACACCTACCTTAAAAGAAAAGATCTCTCCAGTAACAATGACGGATACAGGTTGCAACCCAAGCGCGTCACAGAAGATACACAAACAGAGAGCGACGACCGGCAACCAGGATGGAGCGAAGACGTTGTAGTCTCGAGCGACGTACCATGAGGCCAGGGCACACATGCTCAAACCTGACACAAATGCTGTGACTATGAAGAGTGCCTGGGGATTAAAGAGATAACGTACGTTAGTCGCTACAGATAGACACATAGCACAGATTTGAAAGTAACTCTGGTACCACGGAACACTGGAGTCATCTTTAGAGTCCAGTCCGTCTTAGAGTTGCTTCCTGTGTCAAGAACGAAAGCTTCAAAGAAGGCATTTGTAATCAGGAAGTAGTTCTGTCAAAGACAAGGTACTCAAATGTGATGATCATCTTTCATGAGTAAAATAAAGAAAATAATGGATTTCTGCATTTTTATTAGGAAGGAAAAGAAGCACTAGAAATCTCACCTTTCTACCTGCTTTTTCAACAGGATAAGATGCTAAGGATGCTCCAAGTACTTGCACAGCTCCCAAAGCCATAGCCTGTTGGTTAGGAGTTAGGACTATGGCTGATCCTTCCGAAGACTTCGAGAATATTTCCCCAGCGAAATTTAGAACCGGGATAGAACCACACATTTCTCTTGCTAAAGTTAATACCATAGCTATAGTGAAGGCTCTGACAAGGATTTTGTCTTGTACTGTAAAATAAAAATGGTTAAATAAACAAACTGTAGTAGTATTGATGTTTGAAGACGCAAAATATAATGAAGAGGTTTGGCGATAGGAAAAGATAGAACTAAGTCGAAATTCATCATCGGCAGTTGCGGATAGGCTGGACACGCGTTACGTTCAGCTCTGGGTTAATACCCACTTAACTAAGAACCAACACTTGCTTTCATAAGTTTTAAAGTATTGACATTCTATGGACTTCAAAGTCTGAATTAAAAAGATTCTATTTATTTTAACTCAGCGGACGCGATGGTATCGATATTGAAAAAAAAGATAAAATAAAAAGTGAATTAATTTGATTTAAAAAATCGTGGGGTCATCGACCGCAGCTATGCCGCAGCAGTCATTTGAAATATCAGTTTAAAAATCGTTTTTTAATGTGTTAAATTCACAGAACTCATGGGTATCGATATATCGACACGGTATGACAAAAAAAACTGTTTCTCATCTCATACTTAAAGTGAAACACTAACAGCGGTCGTTGACCCCCAAAATAACCTCAAATATTTTATTTATTTATTATATTTTATCGTGTTACCAGTCGCGTCTGCGGAGTATAGCTAGCCATGTAAAAATAACCCTGTGTAGTATTTTAAAGATAGAACTCGGATTTGATTAACTGTAAAATAAAGCATTAAAAATATGTGAATCCTAGTTATTTCTAGTATGAATAACAGAGTCCAAATAGGAAAGTCGTCTGAATTAATAATGATGACCAAGTTATCAGAGCTTTAAAGAGTACCAAAAATTATATAGTTAAAAATTAAGAAGTAGTAAACCATACAGCTAAACAAACATGTCAGCTTTGCAAAAACGGCAGATTGCCGTAGTAAATATTATAAATACAAAACTAAGTATTATGTTTTTTTCCTAACTAACAATCTAACTTTTTTTTCGCTAAAATTTAAACCTAAGACCTCTCACAAGAACAGAAGAACTCAGAAGAGAAGAACTTTTAATATTATGGACGTATCTAAAACTGTACGTTTAGTATTTATATATTTCTTAGTTTGTAGTCCGTTCGCAAGTTTTATACTTATCCTAGTTATACAGCGAAATCTATTATTAACCATACAATACTGTAATTAATATACTCTGTAACATGCTTTATGCATCGCGATAGCTATATATACCTCTCTGGAGGTTACACAATAGCGTGTAATAGCGATGTCATGTTATGAAATCTGATTTTAAAGTAACAGAAGATTCTGCCCACTGGTAAACAGCTGTATACGCGCAATGAGATACAATTGAATGTTTAGGTATCTTTTAACGAGCTTGATTGAAATTGTTAGAGTTGTTAGCAACCGACATACTCGTATCATTGAATGAATCACAAAACAAACGACTAGAGTTTTCTTTAAAAAATAACAGATTTTTTAATACACTGGCATAGTAATACAAAATAGGCAAATACTTTCATGGTTTGAACAGCTTTATATTAGATCTCATCATAACACGTTCCTACTTTCGAAGACAGACGATGATGCCCGAAGCGCATACTTTTCTTGGGACATCTGTATTTACTTTCGTTGTCCTTTAAAAGTTACTTACGTATAGCCTTAATAACGAAGCGGTCGCTGTCTTCATCTTTCATTTGCTCTTTCTTGATTTGGTTTATTTCACTTATCACTTTAGGGTCATCTTCTTTTCTACATCTGAGCCATGCCATTGACCTGACTGCTTCCTGCAATACATTTTATCCAAATATAAATACACAGATTAAGAATTAATGTCGAACTTCTAGGCAAAACATGTCACAAAAAATCATGATCATATTCTTTTTTCCAGATGAATGTAATAAATTTTTCGTCTAGTTTTTTAGACGGTCTGAATTTGTTTGCCGTTAGTGACAATATTGGTCTACTTTATAGAAGGAGCACTACTGATGAAATGGGGCCTTCCCCTCTTCGTGTTATGGAGGTGTAGGTAAAGGTAATTCCAAAGAGTACTTTTACTGTATGGTAATTCAGTGTGTATTTGAGAGTTATACCATTGTTGCTATCTGTCAAATCTAAGCACGACATCTGTTTGACAAAGCCATTTGAAAGAGATTCTCCTGTTCAAATATGAACAATACGTTTGAGGATCTTGGCAAATTTCGTTTCATCTAACAGTTCAAATATTATGTTTGCTAGTATTTACATATTAGTCGGAAGGAAAGATACAAAATAACTAAATTAGAAGAGCGGCATCGTAACAAAGGATTTCCTTCCATTTTGTTTTTTGAATGTTCAGTATTTCCTGTTTAAAAATCCAAGCGATCTTACCTCTGTTTGTCCTCTCTTAATCAGGTAGGAAGGTGACTCGGGCATCATTATGAAGAGTATCAAGTGTACTGTTGGTAGTGACAGACAAATCCACAGGATAGTACGGTAGCTTAGTATGTCACCAATGACGTACAGAAACAAGTTTCCCGTTGTGTGGAATAGGATTACCTGGGAAAGCAGATGCAAATAGAAATAAAACAAATGAAATACCTTCATATTTTTTGCTTTGTTATTAGACTAGTGGTCGTAAGCTAGCCTGCTCAGATTGGTGTTGGGTTGGGTCTCTGGGTAAGAAAAACAGTAGTCAGCAGCAGCCCTAAGCCCAGATTAGCGCCACTTAAATATCAACGGCAAGCATACAAATAACAGAACAAACCGAGTCCTGGAGTGGAGACCGCGTATCGGCAAGTGTGGGACACACCCCAGTTAGATGGCCAGACGACCCTAAAAAGGAGGCTGGAGCAGACTGGATGCGGAAGGCGGAGGTCAGGGTGTTGCGGCACAGCTTGGGCGAGGCCAATAGTCCCGCAAATTTGCGACGCGTCCATGCCCGGGGTCCACACACAGTCAACATGGCGCCAGGTGTACTGATGGTCCGCCAAAATCGCGCAGTTACGCGTCGCGTGCGTGGCGGTTAGACGACAGTACACCCACTACAGGAGGACACGCCGTCGGGTCCCTGACGAAGAAGCCGGGCTGTATGAGGTGTACCGCGTGGCAAAGGAGACTTTGTGCCTGGCCACCAGCGAGGCGAGGACGAGCCAGGGAGGAGATGCTGGAGACTCTAGACGGGGATCCGTGGGGGCGCCCATATCGAGCGGTTCTCAGAGCCGCGGCGCCACCACTTACGGAGAGTCTCCAACCTGAGCTGCTGGAGGAGGGAGTTGCAGCCCTCTTCCCGGCAAGAGCGGAGCATACCCCGCCGCCGATGGCTTTGCCCACAGCCGCAGAGTCTTCAGAGGAGAACGCCATCAGCGTCCCAGAGGTGACACAGGCAGAGATTTGGGCGGCCGTGATGCGGCTCCGGGCCAAGAACGCGGCTCCAAGGCCCGACGGGATTCACGGCCTTGCGCTAGCCCTCGCTCTGGAGCTGAAGCCCAAGCTAAGTGGACTCTTCACAGCGTGCCTTGAACGGGGCTAGTTTCCCACTTTGTGGAAAACCGGTCGCTTGGACCTGCTCAGGAAGGTAGGGTGCCCTGCGGACTCGCCGTCCGCGTACCGGCGTATAATCGCAGCCCGCCTCGTTGGCCACTAGTGCAAAGAGGGCCAGACCTGGGCGAGAGCCAGTTTGGCTTTCGGCATGGGCGCTCCACGCTATATCGCGGGTGAGAGTCCTGGCGGAGGAAACGGTGTCCCGGGGTGGGGTGGTAGTGGCACTGTCCTTAGACATCTCCAACGCCTTCAACACCCTGCCCTGGAGTTGTATACGGGAGGCACTGCGGTATCATCGGGTGCATATCTACCTCCACCGCGCCGTTGGGGCTTATCTGGCGGAGAGGTGTGTCACCTACATGGGACGTGATGGCGGAAACCAGCACCAAGTGTCGTGCGGTGTTCTACAGGGTTCGGTCGTAGGGCCGCTCCTGTGGAACATCGGGTACGACTGGGTGCTGAGGGGCGAATTCCCACCGGGCGTAGACCTGACGTAATACGCGGACGACACGCTGGTCACGGCCCGGGGGAATTCATACAGGGAGGCAGCGTTGCTGGCGAAGGTTTCACAGGTGGTGAACCGCATACGGCGCATAGGCCTGGAGGTGGCCCTCAACAAGTCGGAGGCCGTTGTTGGTGTTTCATGGTCCCCGGCGGGCCTCGCCGCCTGAATCACACATAGTGGTCGGGGGGGTTAGAATCGCTGTCGAGTCAACCATTAAGTATAAGGGATTGGTGCTCGACAGCCGTTGGGATTGCGGACCCCACTTTTGGCGGCTGGCGCCCAAGTTGTTGGGCGCGGCTGGGGCGCTGTCAACGCTGCTTCCCAATTTGGGGGGCCCGAGCGCCACTTGTAGGCGGCTCTACGTGGGGATCGTGCGATCGATGGCCCTTTACGGGGCCCCGATCTGGGCAGATGACCTGACGGCCGCTAGCATCTCTGTCCTGTGAAAGCCACAGAGAGCAATGGCCGTCAGAGTCATAATTGGGTACCGCACGATCTCCTACGAGGCGGCTTGTGCGCTGGCCGGATCTCCGCCCTGGGACCTAGAGGCGAAGGTGCTCGCGTCACTGTATAGGTGGCGCGAGGAAGCGAGGGCGCGTGGCGAGCGGCCGATGCAGCGCCATGTGGAGCAGCGTCGGTCGTAGCTTCGCGAGATCCTAGTGGCGGAATTTCGGGTCAGGCTCTCACGCCCTACCGCCGGCCTCGTCACCATCGAAGCGGTCCGGCCAGTGCTCGACCTCTGGCTCGGGAGGAGGCACGGCTCCCTGTCGTTTCGGGTGACGCAGGTACTTTCGGGGCATGGGTGCTTCGAAAAGTATCTGTTTCGCATAAACAGGGAGCCGGACGCCCGGTGTCACCACTGCGTCGACTGCCGCGAGGACACGGCGTGGCATACGCTGGCAGAGTGTGCCGCTTGGGAGGAGCCGTGCCGTGTCCTCATCTCAGAAGTAGTCAGTGACCTGTTGCTGCCGGCCGTAGTGAGTGCGATGGTTGGCAGCGTCGAGTCCTGGGACGCGGTGGTTTCCTACTGCGAAACAGTGATCTCGCAGAAGGAGGCTGCGGAAAGGGAGAGAGAGATCTCGTCCGTGGGATTGAGCTGCTCCAATAAGTGTACACAGATATTGTTGATGTTTAATTTGCTGTTTAACTTTTATTTTAGTTTTTTTCTATATTCGTACCTTTTTAGATAAACAACGACATCTGTATATTTACTGTTCTAAAGTATAATTTTGTTTGAATTTTTGAGAATGTGAGGACTATGTGGGTCATTGTATTTTTCTTTTTTTCTTAAAACCATCGTTAAAACGATGGTCTGGCTGTTTGAGTACTTTACGCGGCCTACACAAATGTCCTTTCTTTTGTATTGTTCGTCGAATCGTTGAGCTCCTTAGTTCTGAGTTGAGCTGCACGATGATTGACAAATGCGTGCACTGACTGGACAGGTCCACTCAAATCCGCATGGTTCTTTCCCACATGGTCTTCACATGACCTGACTAAGATCATTATCTTACTCTCTGGACTTTAAAAGAGACTGTGACCTCTGAGTTTGTTTCGGCCCTTCTTCTCAGAGTAGTCAGAAATAAATCATTTATCATTTGTCCACTCTCCCGATCCGCAGCAGGCGCACCGGGTGCAGGTGGCGGACGGAAAACGCCCTCTTCCAGCCCCCCTAAATGGGTCCAGGGACGGCGGACTCGGGGACGTCCGCCGCCCCCCATACATCAGGACCCGAGGTGGCGGCGCGTAGTGTTCCACGCGTGCCCCTCTTAGACGTTGCGGGGGGACTCAAACACCTCACTACCCCCCCCCCCCCCTAACTGGAGGAGGCCCGCAGAGGCGGGCCGGCACCAGTCGGGGTTGCAGAAGAATCATATGTTCCCGCGACCCCGACGTAGGTGTGAGATGGAACACCGGGGTGGTTTTTAGTCAGTTAGAGTCTGACAGACCCCTCCGCCCGCCCCAGGGAGGAGGACATCCATGAGGATTTCACAACACGGAACAAAAAAAAATGCTCTATAGTCCAGCAGTGGACTACGATAGTCTGACAATATTTTAATTCCACCCGTTTTCATCATATTTATTTTCAATTTTAGAATCTTTTTTTGAGCAACTTACCAATGTGCCAAGCATCCCTCTAACGTTGGGTGAACTAATCTCCTTAGTATACAGTGGACATGTGACGTAAGCACCCGCCATTGTGATACCAAACAATGCTCTGGCCAGGATATAAGCCCACACTTCCATGGATGACAGTTTAATTGTCCAGCAAATCTAAAAAACGGTCATGATTAATGTTTTGACAAAACGTCATGTATTACCCGTTCGCTCTAAGTTTGCCGGTCTGTGGCAACGTGATCGCAAGCGCGTGTGACAATTGCATAGCCGGCACCTTAATATTCTTTAGTTTATTTGATGTTTGTTAGTATTGCTGACGGTCAGCGGCAAACTTAGTGCGAACGGGTTTGTAGTTTGAGTTAGAATTACATATTAAGGCCTTCCAAAAAAGGGCTCGTGGTGTGAATGGTTTTTTCCAAGATAATCTGATGAAAATGTTAACAAATGGATGCCAATTTGTAATGCATAATCTAATCAGCCCTTAACGTTCCCACTGTTGGAACACAGACCTGCTTTCTGTGAGATAGAGTAAGTTCCGTAATGGGGTCTCAACTCGATGAAATAACAAGAAGTCCAGAAAAAAATTAATACTAGAAGTCGAACCTCGATCTAAATCGATGCGAATCCCAAATCGGCGTACGCAGTCATGATGACTGTTTTCTTCAACTATCGCGGTGTTGTGCACTTGGAATTCTCGCAGGTAGTTCAAATGGTAAATAAAGAATATTATTTGAGCGTTATGCGGCGTTTAATTGAACAAATTCGACGAAAAAGTCCAAATTTGTGGAAAGATAATTCTTGGATTTTGCATCGCTACAATGCGCCTTCGCACAAGGCAATCACTGTGAACGAATTTTTGACAAAAAAACTCAACATATACCATCGAGCAAGCACCTTATTCACCAGTATTGCCCCCATCGAACTCTTTCTTTTTCCTAAACTCAAATTCCCACTTACCACTACCCGTTTTCATTTGGTAGAATACAATTTGGACTAGTGCTTATTGTGCTCAAGCTCAACTATTTGTTCTATACTTACGAATGCTACAGCAGACATGAAGAACAAAGTCAGTTTTCTCCCGATCTTATCACTCAGTATTGCCATTAGATAATCAGCTGGTATACACGTTAAGTACGGCACCGCTGCTATCCACGAGATCTGAGAATAAAGTTAAAATATTGGGCACTTGCTAATTATGGGAAATCTCGGGTCTTTTTATAAGGGTTATTAAAGGGTTCATACTCTCACAAACCTCTCTATGAAGAACATCTAAACAGCCAGTTATAAATCCCGTATATGTATAATGGGGCCAGCTCTTCACTGGACAATTAAACCAAGAATCCGGGTTGCTACTGAACCTTTTCTAATGAAAAAACCGAAACACATTTTCCCGATTCGGGGATCGAATCCAAGCATTCACAACAGTCTTGCAAACAGTTGACAGAGGAGGTAGAACCTAATTGCAAAACATTGGGTCACGCAACCGGGTAATTGAGATATCTAGTGAAAAATCAGGTGAAAACTTGTCTCACCGTCATAGCTACGATTAAAATTTTCAAATAAGGTGTCATACTACAGTTGAAATTTGACAGCGGAACTTCGGAGACATAAAGGATATATAAAAATATTAATATAACAAAACAAAAATAGTATATTACTGCAGCGGCTGACAACAGAGGCATTGATGTGGGTCTCTGTTATCTGCCGCCGCAGTAATGTACTATTTCTCAACTCATAATTCAAGAAAACACATTAGCAGCGGTCGTGGACGTAAATAAAAAGGACCGCAATTTTTTTGTTTTTGTTTTATCGTTTAGATATCGATACCCATTACGCCTGCGGAGTTTCGCTAGCAAATTTTATTTGACCTTGTATTATAACACATACATAATGATTACTGACCTCATAATCTGTAAGTGGGATCCCTATAGGCGAGTCTTTTGATTGTAGTAGCAGTGACATTGGAGACATCCAACCGATACAGGCGCCGTATGCGAAAACTGGTAGGTTTACTACAGAATACAAAAATCGATTTTAAAAGT
This sequence comes from Dasypolia templi, assembly GCA_963555695.1. Taxonomy (NCBI): domain Eukaryota; kingdom Metazoa; phylum Arthropoda; class Insecta; order Lepidoptera; family Noctuidae; genus Dasypolia; species Dasypolia templi. The sequence goes on from OY743156.1 coordinate 2,883,926, forward strand.
TCTATCATCATTTGGAAAAACATAAATCTACTAACGGTTTCTAGAAATTACAGCATCCTCTAAAACCACTACATAAATGGATAAATGGTGGGTTATTAATTAATTTGAAAGATTTTTAAATTGCGATATACATGTCATGTCATCATCATCAGCAGTCCACAGCTGGCCTTACAAATCGCACGCCATTAACTCAATTATCGGCTACTCTCATTCAGCTATTATCAGCCGTCCTACGAAGTTGGCTCCAGCTAGTAAACTAATTGCAATGCACTCAGAAAATCAAGTTTTGCCTTTTATATTTGATATGCCTGCTGATGCCCCTTTGCACACGGGTATAGATGAGGTATCCCTACACAAAAATCTAAACCGTATCGCTATTGGTCCATAGACCGTTGCTGAATGTTTTTCGTTCCATATTTGCAGACGCAAAACGTTAATGGTTATTCATTGATTTTAATGTATTATTATTTGGATGTATTTATGGAAAAAATGCATAAGTTAATGGAGATTTAACGTGTGGTGTAGGTACAATAATAAATAAAATATTTTTGATTAGAAACCTATAGGAACGCCATGGGAGTAAAACCGACTATGGCCGTGATGGCAAACGGCATGACGCTCTTTTATGCCATCACTCTCCGGCATGTCAGAAACGTATGTAATTTATCTCCATAATATATTTTTATTGGTTATCATTTTTTATAATTTTTTTCAATAATCATCAATTTGAATGTTTCATATCTGAAGAGAGCGATCCGTAATGGCCAACTTTTTACACTGACTATATTTTTCACATGTATATTAGTAAGATGTAGACGTCCCCTTACATGACATACTCGTATTATGGTGGTGGGTGTAGATGAAATAATTAAAAAGTACTTACTGAGTACAGCACATATTATTTGGTTGATCTTGCTGCCTTCGTTGAAAATTAAGTAATATTTCTTCATGTTTGAATACTACGTAAAACTATTAAAAATAACAAATTCCTCGTGTCAACTTAAACTTATGTTAAAAATAAATATTTGATTATGAATAATATCACTTTGCAGCAATCACTGCTAAATAAAATAAGAATAAATGAACGTGGTAACCTAAAACGGTTATCCAAAAAAAATGGGTTTATTTACAACCCATTTTCACTTAAATCTATTATTAGAATAGGTATCACATTACATCTAAGATTAAGTACGACGAAACTGCTCGTCTTTCCACTGTCGCGGTCAGTTCGAAACTGAGTTAATATACAAGGAAGCTCTTTGATATATCTAGACGTTTTATTTGTGTAAAAGATCAATTACTTATCAAGGAATCAAATGCTGATGGTAACAGAAGTGTCTGTGCAAATAGCAAAACATTATCAAAACGTCATAATACAGCATACATACATAGTATTAAACAAAGGCGCTTTTAGTGTATGTCTGTGTGACCGCTTACATCTTATAAACTAATGGATTTTGATCCAATTTTGAACATTATTGTAGAGCATTTTTATATAAGGTGTGGCATCTTGCAGATCAGCCTGATGTTCGCGGCTGGTGCCCGCATCACACGACGTTCGAATCGCTGTCGAGCCCACCATCAAGTACCTGAGGTTGGTGCTCGACAACCGGTGGGATTTCGGCACCCTCTTTGGCGCCCAAGTTGTTGGGCGCGGCTTGGGCGCTGTCAACGCTGCTTCCCAATCTGGGGTCCCCGCACTGGGACCTAGAGGCGAAGGTGCTCCCGTCACTTTATCGGTGGCGCGAGGAAGCGAGGGCGCGGGGCGAGCGGCCGATGCAGCGCCATATGGAGCAGTGTCGGTCGCAGCTTCGCGAGGTCCTGGTGGCGGAATGGCGGGACAGGCTGTCACGCTCTACCGCCGGGTTCACGTTCTCTCGGGGCATGGTTGCTTTGGGAAGTACCTGTGTCGCATTAACAGGGAGCCGGATGCCCGGTGTCACCACTGTGTCGACTGCTGGGAGGACACGGCGTGGTATTCGCTGGCAGAGTGTGCCCCTTGGGAGGAGCCGCGCCGTGCCCTCATCACAGAAGTAGGCAGTGACCTGTCGCTGCCGGCCGTAATGAATTCGATGGTCGGCAGCGTCGAGTCCTGGGACGCAGGGTTTCCTTCTGTGTAACAGTAATCTCGCAGAAGGAGGCTGCGGAAAGGGAAAGAGATATCTCGTCTCCTCTCCCGATCCGCAGCAGGCGCACCGAGTGCAGGCGGAGGGCGGAAAACGCCCTCTTCCTCAATAAATGCGTCAAGCCAGGGCGTAAAACTTATGATCTAAGCGACTACACGATAAAGAACTTTGGGGTTCGGAGCTCAGCTTAGGGCGTCGTCGGGAGGGCAAGGCAGAGAGGGACTAGATCGTGATTATTTAGGGATGACAAATTTCAAGCTACAGGCTCAGTGGTACGGGCTGGCTAGAGCAACGGTAGGGGCGGTCATTCCTCTAGGTTATATATTACGTTAAACTTTTGCTACTACTACAGAATCAGTGACAATGTTAGTAGGTAGTTCCAAATTCTGAACACTAACAGCTTACAAACAAACCAGTGTGAAAATTTTGTTTCTAAGGTTAGCTCGTAATTGCGTGCGACAATTACGCAATTAGAGGTAGGCAAACATGATTACATAATTCAATATTAGTTTAAAAAATATGTTTACTTGTCTGGCAAAATTACCCAGTAAGTAGATCGAATATCTAAGAGTAAAGGTGAGATTGTCTAAAATAACTCGGTCAATACGTATAAAATAGCGTGATTTTCCCACGTTTGTTTAATGATAAAAATTGTTGTGACGTAAAATTTTTGTACACTTTGAAGATGAAAAGATTATACTGTTGCCGGTCACGTTATAGCAGGCCACTCAGAAAGTATTGCGAAAAAAATTGTTTATGTATGATAGAATGGCCAGCTATGGTGATTATTTGTTAATACAAATAGGTACGTTCTAATCTCAAAACTTCCCTCCACATTGTTTGCCAGCTAATTTAAATTATCGTGTCTCATTACAAAATGAATCTGCGCGGAGAACATTTTCGCGCTATATTTATTTACGATTTCAATTGTCGTCTGAAACCGGACGAATCGTACGATAGACTTCAAATGGAACTCGTGAATGAAGGTTCTTCTAAGGCAACCGTTTATCGTTGGAATAACGCATTCAAGCGCGCTGGACTAACTTTGGGGGATGATGAAAAAAGTGATCGCCCTTTGACGGCTGTTACGGAAGAAAACGTGCTAGCAGTGAACATTTTAATCCAAGGCAATAGGCGAGTTACGTATCAAGAGATTCAGCACATACTGCACGTTGGATCGGGAAGCCTTCACGAAATTCTACACGTGCATATTCGCGTAGTTTCACGCTGGGTGTCACACAACCTCACCGATGCTCAGAAGCAGGCCCTGGTGGAATGGTGCCGTGATATGATAAACAAATTTGAAGCAGGCTCGTCTCGTCTCGTGGGGTAGGTGAGTCTTGGATTTATTAATACGATCCAGAAACGAAGCGCCAGCAGAAGTTTTCTATGTTGTGAGCAACAAGCGACCAAACACAGGGCTCCGCGGGCTACTGCTCCACCACGACAACGCGCCTTCGCACACAGCGCTCAAAACGAGGGAGTTACGAGGGTCAAACTCCTGGGTCACCCGCCTTACAGCCCTGACCTAGCACCGTGTTACTTCTTTTTATTTCCGAAAATATAAAAATCTGCTCAAAGGGATCAAATTCTCGTCGCTGTAAACGAGGTGTCTACGGCGGACTGGAAATAATATTGTAAAACTGGTTCAGACGCATGCAACTTTGTATAAAGGCTAGTGGAGAGTACTTTAGAAGATTTTTTTTTTAATGGGCCGAGTTGTGGGACGAGGTGGTTTCCTTCTGCGAAACAGTTATCTAGCCGAAGGAGGCACACCGTCTCAAAATCAAAAGTCACTTATTCAAATTAGGCTGAGAATCAGCACTTTTCGAATGTCAAAATTACATAAGACAGTCCCCCAAAACGCCCGCCCTTCACCACTTCCTAGTGCTTTAGTTGGGAAGAAGAAGTGGCGCAACAAACTCCCCAGCAGCACAGCTGTCTGTTCGGTTAGAAGAACTCGATTCTAAACAATTGTAACAAATTACCAAAACATTAAATTAATTGCCATACGTCAGCCAGCTACGCCAATACCAAAAAAATTGTATGTAAATAAAGCTTAATACATAAATAAAAGCCTCTAGGCTTAAAGGGCATGGCAGCTTACATATGCAATACTGGAATTATTTTACAAACAAATAAAATAAATAAATGATAAACTAGGACCATCAAAGTAAAATTAATTAACAGAACAATTACTGTAACAACAATAAAACCATAGACAGCAAGACGACCAGTCACCACAAGCAGCACCCGTTCACGAGCATAACGCAAAGATCAGCCCTACCCCCCTCGCCATATTTGAGGGAAGGAGGAAACCCGACTCCCGACGCTACCGCAAGCAGTGACATCTAAGGGAGCATGACGTACTTGCTGCCGGTTGCTCAGGCAAGAATAATATTATCAATTGTCGAGGTCGCTAGCTAACCACATATTACAACACAGATCATTAAAAAACATTGTAATGAGTAGATCATGCCAATAATAAATGAAAATTACAAAATAATTGACTTATACCGTCAAATAAAATAAAATAAACAAATATATGAACTCATATACCCTGTCAGTTAGTAAGCTGATTCTGAAGAAAGAACACGAACATTGTCTTGAGTTAATCACAGCGACCAAGAGTTCTTATAATAAAATAAAATCGTTAATGGAATAATATGCCTCTGAACAAAGGTTGGATTTTACTTGAGCCTTAAACGCATTAAAAGGTAAATCTAGTAAAGAAGAGGGCAACTTGTTTTATAAGGTTATAAGTCCAACAAATGAGTTATGGACCTTATGAAGCCGGTGAAAGGGAGCACGTAGTTTGTTCTTATTTCTAGTGTTAACATTGTGGAAATCACTGTTTTTAGTGTATAAGTGTATATTTTGCCTAATATATAAGATGTTGGCGAAAATTAATAGAGATGCCACCGTGAGAATACCAATATCTTTAAAAAAAACTCTAAGAGAAACTCTAGCTCCTAGCGGATAAATTACTCGGACAGCTCGTTTTTGAAGGACGAATATATTTTGAATATCAGCAGCTTTGCCCCACAGCAGAATACCGTAGGACATAACGCTGTGGAAATAACTAAAATAGACTAACCGAGCTGTATTAACGTCAGTATATTGTCTTACTTTCCTGACGGCGTAGGCGGCTGAACTGAGCCTCCCTGCTAGGCTTGATATGTGTGGGCCCCACTGAAGTTTGGCATCCACTGTTATGGCCAGAAAAACCGCCGAGTCTACAGTTTCAAGCAGCTCGTTATCTAAGACGATGTTGGGTCCTAGATTTCTAACATTCGGTAAGACGAACTTCACGCATTTCGTTTTCTTGGAATTGAGAACTAGGTTGTTTGACGTAAACCAATCCGTAACCATTGAGAGTGCACTGTTTACGTCGTCAAAATCGTGACTATTCCTGTCTACTTTAAAAATAAGAGAGGTATCATCTGTAAACAGTACAACGTCACAGATATCATTTAAATAGAATGGAAAGTCATTGATATACACTAAGAACAAGAATGGACCCAGTATTGAGCCTTGAGGTACACCTAACTGAACTGGTAGCTCGGAAGATTTCACACCATCGACATCTACACATTGGAACCTATTATGTAAATAAGAATTTATTACGTTGAGAGCTTCGTTTTGGACACCGTAATGACGTAGTTTACGCAAAAGCGCGTCTGTAGGCGGAGGGCGGACAACGTCCTCTTCCAGGCCCCGTAAATGGGTCCAGGGACGGTGGACTTGAGCTGGCGGCGCGTAGTGTTCCACGCGCGCCCCTCTTAGACGTTGCGAGGGGAGTGAAACACCTCATTTCCCCCCACAAGCCGAGGAGGCTCGTCGAGGAGTCAGGGTTGCGGAAGGATCGTATGTTCCCATGACCCCGACGTAGGTGTGGTTTTTAGTCAGTAAGAATCTGACAGACAATGAATTTTACCCGTCAAAAATATTTCATGTAAAGTAGGTTGCCAAAACATACGTAACGCTTTCACTGTTCAAGAATTATCAAATCTAAAGTAGGGCCAATCCGTTTAAACACTCGACAAGGCTTACAAATTGGTCAAAATGTACGGCTTGGAAAATTCGCGGCCGTCGCGACACTCCTATGGGCGTATATAAATTAAGTCACTGGTCCTTAATGTTGTGTCATGCAACAGTTTAATGGAACGGCCAAGCCATACATTATTACCAAGATATACGGTTTGTAAAGTTAGGGGCTTGGCTCAACATAAGATCTGATAACTTTTTGAAGAGTGAAAGCATAAGTAAGTTTTGGCAACCTATTTAACATGAAATGTTTTTGACGGGTAACCTTCTCCAAGCGAATTAATTCACACTTGTCCGGTTTTCAGTTAAAAAGCGTTATGTTAGTCTTGGGTTTATTCTTGTGCAGTGAGGTTAGTACATAACCAATGTAAAATTGTATACCTTATGTCAGTGGTACTAACCAATTCTAATTCTAATTTATTTTTGACAATTTCCATTGAGGTTAACAGTGGCTGACTTGAAAAAATTAATGTTTGGGGCAAAATGAACGGGGCATAATGGGATGGTAACCCATTTTTCCCCTCTTCATAGAGGAAGTTTGATTCAATATTTTTTATGGTTTTAGGTTCTTCACAGTTCTACAAAGACGAAGACGTGGGAGGTTCACTCCCGCGTCTTCGTCAAGGGCTAAAGAGAAAGATCCCAAAAGGCAATTTTTTTTTATTCATCTCGTAATTTCCAATGAGTTAATTTGCATTTACACTGGAAAATATTATGGTAATTCCCAAAGAACTAAGGAAAAGAGAAAAAAGATTATGTGGGTAAACGGCTATAGCTACTAACGGATTCCCCGCACAAAAATGAATTGACTAAGGAAATAGATGCAAAGGAAAGTATAAGAGGCCTGAAATAAAAACTTTTATTTCAGACAGGTGTTCATAGGGTTAGTAACAATTTAACTTAACTTCTAGGTTTATTAGGTTACAACACAACTTTTAAAAATACTATTAAAATTCAGCGTGAAGCTGCATCCATCTCCGCAACATCGGGGAATCACTATTGGTGCTGCCGCAAACACGCGTCATCAGGGATGGACTAATGTTATACATCATACGAGTAGTATCATAGCCTCAATAGGAGAGTCAAGATATTTTCTTCTACTTATCGATGACTACAGAATGTCATTTGTCTACTTTTCATAGTCAAAGAGCGAAGTGATAATGTATTTTAAAGAGTTTAAAGCCATCGTTGAAAAACAGACTGAAAAGTGCATCAAGATACTGAGAACAGATAATGGCGGAGAATTTTGTTCTTCAGAAATGGAAAATTTTATGAAGAAATGTGGAATTGTGCATCAAAAAACAAATCCATATACGCCGGAACAAAATGGCATGTGCGAACGTATGAATAGGACTGTGGTGGAGAGAGCACGGTGTCTTCTTTTTGATGCTAGTATGGATAAGATCTTTTGGGCTGAAGCGGTAAATACTGCAGTAAATTACGGAACAGAACAATAGCTTCAGCTTTACAGACAACTCCATAAGAATTAATGACAGGCAGAAAACCAGATCTAAGCCACGTCCGTATATTTGGTACTCGTAGTACTGCAATGACTCATGTTCCTAAAATCAAAAGAACAAAGTGGGACCAAAAGGTACAACAATTTATTCTTCTCGGAAGTACAGAGAATACAAAGGGTTATAGGTTATACAATCCAGCAGAGATGTTGTTATCATGGAGACCAGTCGAGACTCAGACATGATACAAGCTGTTGTGGAGGACAAAGAAGTTTCAGGTTTTAAGATTCATCTACAAATTCAGCCAATTCTGAAGAGTGTTGTGTCAGTGTGTCAGACCAAGAATTAAGAAACCTAGAACCAGTTAATCACTTAACCACAAAAAAGCGATTAAGAAAACCACCAGAAAGGTATGGTCACAGCAATGTATGTGTGACTAATAAAAACATAGATGAAGAAAGTATTAATATGAGTATGTCATGACTGGTACAGAACGGGAACAGTGGTAATGTTATACATCATAGCTTATTAAAATAGTAATAAACATTCATGGTGCATGTGGTGCCATCTATTATGTTAATGAAAGACTGATATTGTCTCTCAGGTCATCCTATACAAAATAAAAAGTTTGGTCTATTGCAAGCTCCGTGTTTCATTATGGGCATCTATTCCTAATAATCGCGGCAAAACGATTAATAGATATACCAATTACAGGCACTTTTGAATTGTCAAGGTCGGTCGGTCATTAAGATGAAGCTTGTTGCCCATTCCAAACAGCAAACATCCCTGACGCACTACAACGCCACGGCAGCCTCAGCTGTACTCTCAGTGCATTATTATATTGAACGCGCAGGTCGCTGTATGCCCGCTGAGTGAAGATGACCCACAAGCTGCACGTGAAGAAGGGCTGACAGTTTTGAAAAGCGTTACTTTAACTGGCTACGTACATCGTGCAAACCTGCGAGCCAGCATGTTACAACGGACAACCAGCGACCTATGTTCCCTTTCAATGTCACAATTATCCTTAAGATCTTCAGAAACCCAGTGACCCAGATAAGAGAGAGATTGTCCACACGAGTATGTCACATTGCCTGCCTTAAAAACCACTAACTCGCTTTTTATGACGTTATATTAGAGTCCATGATTCGACGCATATAGCGATCAGTCGCCTCAGACCACCGATCCATGGGCCCAGCAATAGCATATCGTCAGCATAACTAATATTGTCAATATGACATCTGACATTGATTTGATTGATTTAAATAAAATAAAATAAATATCATATGCCAAACAGATTACTGTATGTTAAGGTCTACTGATCTACCAGTCAAGTAGATGCATAGCCGCCTTTCTGCAATATTATGGAGTTTGTACTTTGTAAGCACAAACTGCACCCTGTACTCCTTGCACCCTGGAACATAACAGTGCTTGAACTAAAAGAGTCCTATCACAAACACAACACTATACCAGAGTCCTATCTCAGTTTTTTGTTTATTTATTTATTTATTAAAGCAAGGCACACCAACGACATATTTACAAGAGTAGAACAAAGGTAGTCAGGAGTTTTTAATTCTGTCTAAATATATGACATATGCCTGGCATGCACAACATTCTTATTTAAAGGTAAACAATACTATCAAATTAAATTAAGAATCATTAAAATATTAACATTAACATTAAATAATACATTATAAAATTACCAATAACATATGATTTTAAAATAAAACAGTAAAAAATTATACATTTCGTCACATTGCACTAGAAAATGGCAACCACACAAAATCACATAAAAAATATTCGCACATAAGGTAAAAAATTACAAAATAAAATAAAGGTAAGTATTACAATTTCAAAGAGAAGAAAATAAATAAAAACTGATATTGTAAGTCAAACAAAACTAGATTCAAATGAAATTAAACCGGTTAAAAAGTATTAAATTACAATAAGTTTATGTATACGTAGGCAGCTGCTTACAGATCAATTTTATTAATTTTATTTTTAAATATTGGCAGACTATCAAAGAAAATATCGACATTTCTGTCGACCGAAGAGGCTGTATTGTGAAAAGTTAACATGTTTAGGGGAGCATGTTGGCCCAGGTTTATGCGACACGGTTTAGTGGCAAAAGTCCTAATGGTACGCTTGGACCGGAGATGAGAATGACGAGGTACGTCAAGGTTGATTTTACTAAGGAGATCTGGAGTTGATGTTATCCCGTTTACAACTTTTTAAGTGTTATCATATCATTTCGAGCCCTGCGTTGCATCAATGAGTCTAATTTGAAGTATTTAAGACGTTTTGCATAATCGGCTCTTTAAGGGCATTTGTGGTCATTAAACCGCAAGCACCTCGTCATTATTTTTTTTACTCGCTCAATACGGTCTATTTGAACATTATAAGACGGACTCCAGACGGGAGATGCATATTCTAATAGGCTGCGCACAAAGGTGTTATAGAGCACTTCCAATGCCAAGGTTCCCTTAAATTCTTTGCCAATTCTGTTGATAAACCCAATCGTTTTCATTGCTTTTTTAATAACATTATTGATGTATGTGGTAAATGAGAGATCGCTGCTAAGCACTACACCCAGATCCCGTGTGTTTTTGACTTGTTGTAGTGTCGTCCTGTTGTCAATGCTCTCCGCAAATTACTGGCTGTGTGTGAGTCGTACGCGGAGTCTCATGGGTTGATAGACAACACCAAAAATACAGAATATATTAATATGTCTTCAGGTCTGGTGCCAGATGTCCATATACGGTCCCGCCTCTGTTACTTAAAGGTCACCCAATAAACAGAGTGTATAAATTTAAATACTTGGGCCATCTCGTAACAGATTCCCTGAAAGACGATTCAGATTTGGAGAGGGAGCTCAGAGCGTTGTCGGTCCGGGCGAACATGCTGGCCCGCAGGTTCTTTCGATGTACAGTTAAAATAGCCCTTTTTAAGGCATATTGCATAACACTGTACTCGGGGGCACTGTGGTTCAGATATACCCAAAGGGCTTGCAATGCTCTGCGTATCCAATATAACAATGCGTTCAGGGTGCTGTTGCGACTGCCACGATTCTGCAGTGCGTCGGCGATGTTTGCCGACGCGCGCACTGACAGCTTTGATGCAGTATGGCGCAAGAGATTTGCCTCGTTACTTCGCAGATGGCGTGGCAGTCCCAACATCATTCTGCACTCGATAGCCACCCGGGCAGATAGTCCGCTTGTGTGGGCGTTAGCCGATAGGACAAAATCTTTTTTAGTTATCAAGTACTAACATAGGCTAAGTAAGATTGTTACTAACACAATGGACCTCATTTGTAGTCTAAATAAATAAATAATAAATGATAATAATAATTGAGGGAGTAATTTGATGGTATGGGATGCTTTTTCCGCGTAAATGATACGTGATAACATTTGCTGGTATTCAGAACCATCCCATTCACCACACACTAGCTCTGTATTGAGTTCAGATCAGTTTGGAGTAGAGCAATGTCTTCTTGTGTTTTTATTTGACGATAGATTTTAAGGTCATCGGCAAATAAAGAACATTGGCTATGTTTGATGCAATTTACTATGTCATTAATAAATACAACAAAGAGAATTGGCCCGGTATGAGATCGTTGGGGCACACCGGAGGTTGCGATATACTCCGGAGATTGATAGCCGTTTACCACCACTCTTTGTTTTCGCCTGCATAGATATGATCTGAACCACTCCAGCTGGGTACCGTGTATGCCAAGACCATACAATTTCAGCAGCAGGATTTCATGATCGACCTTATCAAAAGCGCTGCTGAAGTCGGTATAAAGAGTGTTGGCCAGAGTCAATGCTCATACAGATCACGTCAAAGTAAGATTTCAAATTGGTAACAGTGGATTTGTTGCTGCAGAAACCATGCTGTTGAGGGGAAAGTTGTATTTTAACATGGGATCATAGATTCAATTTTGTTTGAGAAAATGGAGAAGATAGATAGGGCGGTCAGTAAAAGCTATTTTGTTTAGCACGAATTGGGGAAATGATAGGGCATTTGTTGCTGCTTTAGTATTTCTGCTAGCGGCAGAAAACGTAGATGAGAATTGAGTAGCAAAAGTTTACATATTTCATCGCATGTTGTAGCTATTGATTCGTTTAATGAAATTTCGGATGGTATAGAGCTTTTTTTTTTTTGGGTGGGAAATCATCTAATGACTTCTCCCGCTCTGAAGTCCCGGGTGAAGCGGGAGGGCTTGTCAGACTTTTACTGACTAAAACCCACCCGTGTTCCTTCAGTTGCCTGTGCCAGGGTCACGGTTATCTCTATCGAATTACCCGCGACCCTGAGGCGTCGGCCCTAACGGACCCCGTCATTTTGTGCTGACATCTCTTTGAGGCGCGCGTGCAACACGACGCGCCGTCGACCCGGGCCTGGTCCCTGCCGGACGGCGAGCTACCCATTGCTCGCCGTCCGCAAGCCCGCGCCTACGGTGGCCGGGAATCTGCAGGCGACTCCCGACGCCCAGGGCGTCTCCTGCGGCGACTAGGGGCGTGAGGGCGCAAGGCTCTCTCCCTCACGCGCTCCGCCTCCTCCTTCACAAAGCATAACTGATTCGCAGAAGGAGGTGACGGCTTTCCATTCTCTCTCGCTCCGTACCATGGCCTGGACCAGGGCCGGACGCGAAGGATCGCCGCCGCCGATCGCCTCCACGAGGACACTGCGGTGCTCCGCCCAAGCTGGGCAGACCTCCACCGTATGCTCCACCGTGTCCTCCGGGCAATCCACACAATGGTGACACCCGGGCGTTTCCTCCGGCCTTATACGAAACAGGAACCTCCCGAAACAACCGTGTCCGGTGAGGACCTGTGTCAGGCGGAAGCTGAGGACGCCGTGGCGCCTCTCCAACCACTCCTCAAAGAGAGGACTTACCGCCGCTATTGTGGCGTGCCCAATGGTATAGAACTGGATTTTGAATTTTTGGTCTTAACGATTACCGTATTTTCTAAAACGTTGTCTTAGTTTTTCTTTTTCATTGAGAACTTACACTAAGGTTTTGGAATACCATAGAGGAAAGTTTTTGCTTACATACTTAATTTTAGGAATATGTTCATTAATAATTGTATGAACGGATTCATATAGCACCTCTGTCATAAGATTAACATTTGCGCATTGCTCTAGTCGCTCTTTCCAATTTAATTATCTCCATTTTTATTGATAAGTACAGAATCAGCTACCTTGAAATTCATCTAGCTTGTTTTACATGTTTAAGTGGCACGTACGCCTTTAAAATAAACTCGATTTCTAAAGGACAGGTGACAGTCTTCTTTACAGATAGGTGAAGCAGATCTTCTGACCATTGCATTTCGTATGTTTGAAAACACTTAGTCTAATATTCTACTATTCGTGTTATTTATAACATTATATTAAAACAGACTGTTTAAGGACATAAAATCTATAAGAGAGTATCCCAAATGGTTACTTTAGTTGGACGGAATAGTTGAGGTTACATAGGAGTGACTTGGGTCCTGGTTCCATTCAACAAAGCCAAGATTTAAATCTCCGACTACTACAATTTCTTTGCTAGTAGTTTCATTAACAGTCGTGACCGAACTGAGAAACATGTCTAGGTACTGCTGTGTCACAGGTGGTGTAAGTAAATAGCACAGAAGTTTACTTTCTTCCCCTCATTTAATTTTACGCGTACCCAGAGGTCTTCTGCAGTAGTTTCGCACTGACAAGCCCTCGCGGAGTCATATTTCTTGGACACAGCAATAAGGACGCCACCTTACCTGTAAGTGCTCTGGAAGCCCTATCTCTTCTGTAAATATTATAGCGGGCGTTAAATAGCTCTCCGTCATTGACATTATCATTGAGCCATGTCTCGGTCACCACAATCATGTCATATTGATAGACATTAACCGCAATATTGATATCACTCAATTTTGTTCGCATTCCTCGGAGGTTCTGGAAAGATTTACTCACGGGTTTCGGCTGCTGGGTTTTTTGGGTACTTACATTAAAGAGGCAGCGTATACCCGGACGACTATCGTTGGTTGCTAAGGATCCCAAATAAATTAAATGTCAAGTTGGGGAACAAATTATTACGTAAGATTTTGACTTTTCATTACCACAAAAAAATGCAAGGCAAATGTTTTTGTTAAAACTTGTAGGTGACTTCAGTACCGTATTTTAGTACAGTGTTTTATTCTAGTGCCAAAACGTTTTACAAATACCTTGAAGAATTTAATAAGCTTACCACAGGTACCAATAATTTTAATCAACGTATCAGATTTTATAAAAAAACAGTGAATTATTTGGTCTGGGCGCGGAACTCGCTGTCCGTCAAAATGTTTTTTTTTAAACCTAAATCTAGAAGTTAGATCATTTTACGAATTATTAGAAAGTTCTCAGGTATGGTTTTATTACTGTTTTTTATGTTAAGAATATACACACCGTACGTTATAAATCTTAAAACATATGGGTTACCACTTGTTTTTTTTTTATTATAGCCATTTCTTTGAAACCTATGAGAAAAATTCTCTTTGTTCATATTTACAACAAACTTACAATTCAATACAATCATACATTCAAGCACACTGCGCACAGTTTTAAAGGTATGTTTCTTATCATTATAAAAACATTCAAGTGTAAGCACCATTCCAAGAAACTAAGTCGTAAATCATCTAGCATAGAGGAGTGTGTAACCGAATCCTGGCCGGTTGAACAAACTTCTAAAATTTCTTCGAACGCAACGTCGTTGTTAGGTGAGTCTTTCAGTCGTGGTCGCTTAGACCTTACAGAAATATTACTGGCTGCGTCTGTGACACTACTACTACCAGGGGTTGTCGGCGTTAAGACAGGCTCAGATACTTGCAAAACTTGCAAAACTGTAGCTGCAGGAGGAGAACGCTGTATGCGTGGCATTATAGTTTTAGTTTTGTCTTTCTGCTGCGCACCGAGCGGCAAACGCTAGTGTGATAGCCGGCTATTGCGAGTGCACTCGAACGAAGTGCGCTGTGACACTTTGTTTCGTTAAAGTTTAGTCATAGGATATTTTTTTTTTTTTTTGGGTGGGAAATCATCAAATGACTTCTCCCGCTCAGGGTGGAGGAGCGGGAGGGCGTGTCAGACTTTTACTGACTTAAACCCACCCGTGTTCCTTCAGTTGCCTGTGCCAGGGCCACGGTTTTCTCTTTAGAATAACCCGTGACCCTGAGGCGTCGGCCCTATCGGACCCCGTCATTTTGTGCTGACATCTCTTTGAGGCGCGCGTGGAACACAACGCGCCGTCGACCCGGGCCTGGTCCTTACCGGACGGCGAGCTACCCATGGCTCGCCGTCCGCAAGCCCGCGCCTACGGTGGCCGGGAATCTGCTTGCGATTCCCGACGCCCAGGGCGTCTCCTGCGGCGACTAGGGGCGTGAGGGCGCAAGGCTCTCTCCCTCACGCGCTCCACCTCCTCCTTTGCGAGCATTACTGCTTCGCAGAAGGAGGTGACGGCTTTCCATTCCCTCTCGCTGCGTACCATGGCGTGGACCAGGGCCGGACGTCATAGGATCTCCATGTTGCGTGAGGCGCGTAGCGCGCGACGAGTATCGGTCGCTCTGCGGGTTGGGGTAGGTCCGGGTTCGGAGCCGTTAAATAATGTTGGTATAAGTTTTTTACCTATATCTTTGCAGTCCGTGGTTGTATTGATGACCACGTTGTTGTGTGTTGTTGCAACGATATCACACAGATTTATGAAGAAACACTTTTTACTGTCTTTTCGAAATAAATTAAAGAAGCAAAAACAAAACGACCTTTACTGGGCGACGGTAGACGGTTTTTTTTTGTTTTAAAATCAGTTCACTTTTGGTAATTAAAATCACACAAAATTCCTTTCTGGTATGGATAGCCGGAAGAACTTTCACTAAACTCGACGACTAATGCACAACGAAACACAGAAAGATCACAAAAATATCGCAAGAATCGAAATATTTGTTATTGTGGCGGCATCTACACCGCCACATGCGAACAACGCATCACACTGACGTCACAATTTCCCAAAAACAATCAAATGTCTTAGAAAAAAAATTGTATTGTTAAAATATAATAAAATCAACTATTTTAGTAGCAATCAGTCGGAGACTTACAAAATTGTCAATGTTTGATTTTATTTAGTACCATCTGTAGGATTTTTTGTGAACATTAGTGCAGATCTCTGAACCACAGATATTATCATAACCATCTACGTCACAAAAAAATAAAAAAACACCTTTCAATTTGTTCGTTTATTGACTATTATATATCGTGATTTAGGATCATTGTAACTACTGATTTCCAGTTTTTTTGTTGAACCGCCTGAAGAAATACGTCGTGATTTTTATATCTGAAGAATGTAGCGATGCAATATAATTATGATAAAAACAACCTTATTCCTTAAACCTTTTCCGCTATTGATTATCTTTGATCTGTTGACAGTATCAGAATAACTTTTATGACATTTGCTGTCTATCGTTTCCAAAATGTAGAACATTATACTCAAAGCCTAAAACATAATGCGCCAAAATGAAGAAAAACGGATAAACCTAATTCGGACCAATGACAAAAATATACATACGAATTCACGCAAACCCCTCTTGGTCAGTATTCTTTTTAACTAACGGTCATTAGATTGCGCCTGGTTAGAACAATGGGCTCGGCCCTTACGTAGGACTTAATCGTTCTAATTAAAATTGGTAAAAAATTATAATGATGCACCAACCAGAAAGATATAGGCTGATCATGAGATGCACCAACCGGGCGTTGTCCTTGGGTGCACTTGGCAAGTGAATACAGGGATAATCTTCAGTTAGTGCCTTATTTAAATAGTGTCTAATGGGCATCTGTGAGTTTACTTCGGCCTCTTGTATGCCTTCCACAGGTGCTCTACCTCAGGGTTCCAAGATATTTCAAAATAATTTCTAAAATTAATAATAATAATATTTTGTTTAATCAGGACATGTTTCCTCACCAGCGCCACAGATATTATAATACTATGTACAGATACCCAATCTCATACAAAGAAATGACACCTTAAGTCTGGCAATTGAGCTGGCAATTTTTCGTCATCAAAATGTTGAACAGATGGCATCATCAGCGATTCACTAATTGCCAGAGACAGTAATTTTACAACGCCATCTAGGAGTCGACCTACTTTTAAAAAGTTTCGTGCCATCCTTTTAAAATAAAGTTTTATACTTCCGGTTTCAGAAAAACATGTTAATAGATATATTTTATGTTTCTATGTAAAGAAATAGATTTCAAATAAGTTGTTTTATTTAAATGTGTGACTATAAAGATTATTTTGAAGACAGGACAAATTGAGTAAAGCACCATCTATTGCAAAGAGCTCTAAACAAAATAATTAACAGATGGCTACTTTTATCATTATATGGGTACGAATTGAAGGTAAAAGCTTATTTTATGTTTTTTTGTGTGTGAATAGATACATCAGCATTTAACAAGGAAGTCTTGATTTTTACTAATCTTACTTTAGCCAAAATTCTGCCGTTTATCGCTTTCTAATGATTGTCAATTTCATAATGGTTACCTATGATGCCATCTTTGACTTATTAAGAGACTAATTATAAAATGTTCTAGTTGAGACCCCATGCCAGCGCTCAGAAATGGCAACAACGACGACCTAAAAATTGTTCGAAGGAATTTCCTGATCACAGAGTACTTTTACTATATAGGTATATTCCTGATCGAGCAGCGCAGCAGCGGTCGATAGGAGGCCTTTGTCCGCTTGTTGAGCGTCTCTGGCTCATATGATGACGAGCTAGTAATTTTTTATTTTACTTCGATGGTCCTTGTTTATCATTTGTGTGTACTTAAAAATAATCCAATAATGCATATTTAAGGTGTCACGCCCCTTTTGCCTGGAGGCTTTTATTTGTGTAGTTGTTTTTTTCATTCATTATTGGTTTATGTTTTGGGTATATTGGTGTGGCTAGCTTACATATGGCAGATCATTTAATATTATTTTTTGTGTTTCGATTTTTTCTTCTTTGATTACCTTATAATTGTATAGTACAATGGTTTTTCTAACTAAACAGACAGCTGTGCTGCTGGGGAGTTTGTTGCGCCACTTCTTCTTCCCAGCTAAAGCACTAGGAAGTGGTGAAGGGCGGGCGTTTTGGGGGACTGTCTTATGTAACTTTGACGTTCGAAAAGTGCTGACTCTCAGCCTAGTTTGAATAAATGACTTTTGATTTTGATTTTGATTTTGATTGGAAAGAATTTCAATGGAGTTTCTTGTCCGTTCTTCTCTTTGGGAACCTACTTTGCTTTGGAAAGGGCAGTTAGCTTTATCTTTCAGAATAACCGATTACTTTGAAAATTCAAAAGTTTCTGAGTTAGAGTCTACCAGGGCCTATTGCTGCTAAAGCCCACTTAAAGTTCAGTGTTATTGACTTTACTCTTATTTGTATGCCACAAATAAAAATATATAAAAAAAAATTTCAACAGATAATTCGTAAGTAGCTGACATAAAATGGGATACTGGATGTGGGTAGCTTCTTATGCTATGATTGCAAGTAAGTTCTTTGAAAATAATAACATTATGTTGTATCGGGGCCAGCACTCTGCTTTCGTAACATACTTACAGTCAAAATCTTTGTTTTTTTTTTTTTTTTGAAGAAAATTCTAAATACATTGCTTCATTTGTTTGAAAAATTCTTCTGCTCGACAACGTAAATATCGCATTAAATGTTAATGAATTGTCAATTTTTGTTTTTAACGCAATTACTTAACTAAATGATAATCATGCATGGAAATTTACAGGACCTCTCTTGATTCCTCTTTTTTCCACCCTTTGCATGTGTCATTTATGCTATCATGTTTACATCGGATACCTGTCTGTCCAAAGACTGGCAGTTGTGTTGATTCTTAGGAGAGGTTTGTATACGGCAGTATTTTGTTTTTGTGTGGCAAACCACGTGAATTGCTTATCGCCGCCCAAGATAACAATGTAATGTCCGCGTAAAAATTCCGAAAAAAAAACAAACAAAATGATGGTGAAAACATTGTCTAGTTTAGGAGAACTAAGCGATCACACAGACAAGACATGAACAGCTACTTTGTTTTAAACTAGGTTTAGCTAAAGAAAGTAAAGACCTGCCTATAAATCTGACATCTCTGTCACTCACAGGTACAATAATGGCCTATAACGACGACTTCAGGATGGAAGCTTTAGAAGGATTCACCTCAAAATTCAAGATCCTGGTGGAAGAGCTAGCGATATACTGCAAACCAATGAACTACCCCTACGACCTGGTCACCAGGTTGTGTATGGAAAATTTGCAGAAATAAACTCAACGGTAATCGATTGTATCGTAGTGTTCGGTAATAACCCGAGGTTGAGTAGACCAGTATTTTATATAGTGTCGCATTTACCGATGTTGACCAGACGAACCTTAATTCGCTAATAACCATAGGTCCACGTTCACATGGCGTTGGTCAGTACGATATTTTTTGGATTAATTTTGTGATCTCATGACAGTGTCTATAGGTAACCACGAAGTCTGTTGACTTTTGGTCCCAAAATAAATATCACACTGTACAGCGACCGTTATTGCGACGAATATGGTGGTTGTTACCCCACACAGATGGTATTGACTTCATTTCGCTTCTAAAAGAAAAAAACTGACTTTTATCTTGAAGGCAAGTCCCGTGAATTTTGTTAAAGATTCTGCTCGTAAATTATTTTATTCGGTTGACATTATTCAATTAGAGTGGTTGTTACTGTATTTTTTTGGTTTATTTAGGTCACCAAATTTTCCCTGGAAACCTCCTATGTTCAAGTTGGTATGTGGTACTAAGGTACGTCTACGTAAGTTTGGCGCAAGGATAACACCGTGCAAATCAAATTCTACAACATTTTATTCTGCCCCGAAAGTCAAGGCAGATTAAAATGGCGCTGAACACAATACATTCAACGTTGAAAATTTCGTACTGTCAAGCACTGTCAATGACTGCAATCCCAACTTTTCTTTGACATTTGACAAGGTACTCCTCTCACTAGCTTGTCTTTTCATAAATTATTTAGTCGTATATGATTTTTTGGAGAGATTTGGAAAGAGTTACAAATGAATGTTGCTGCTTACTTTTCAGAAAAAAAAAAAATTAGATTAATAGGTACTTTCGGTTTCCACAATACTTTGTAGCGGTTTTGTTAACAAATTAGGGAAATTTAATGCTTACTTCAGGATTTTCAAATCTATCAAATAATTTTTATTTCGGACAACTAGGATATTACAAATTGCCTTATTGTAGCGAAAGAAGAATCTGCCGCTACATCTTTCAGGATGTTATTGTGACTAACTTTTATTCTACTCGGGAGTGAGGCCGTTTTTTTTGCGGAGAATGGCATATTGATGACTTTTTAAATAATTCTATAGAACTCTTTTGACACCCAAGATTGTCAGTCCAAACATATTAATAACGTTTCTAGGTTGGTAAAAAGTCAGTGATAATTTATATCATACCTATAGAATTAATATAATTTATTTAAGATATTTTTTTAAATGAAATAAGAAGAATTGTAAAATCTTTTTATTGGTTTGTTATTACATCTGGCAATACACGGTAGACTATGATTATAGAGTATAAAAATGTTATTGAAATGTAGCATATTAAATATTTATGGATAAGTTGAAAAAAAAATGCAGTTTCAATTGACTAAAAAGTACACTTTTTGTTCTATTAATAATAGGCTAAAAATTAAAAAAATAAATACGTAAATCTATGTTATTTGTATGTCGATTAAAATCGTTAACAAATTCATTCAATATGCTATTAAAATAACTGATTCATTTACACAATTTGCAATGGTAGCGTCTTGGTTTGCCGTTTGAAGTGTTCATTGTTATTTATTATAATGTAACACATAATACGTGTGGCATAATATTCGAAAGCTCTTCAAAGATTTTATGCCAAATTGGTGATGAATGATGCACAGTGACATCATGTAAAGCGTATGTGCATACACGCCCTTATATTTTAAGCGATTTTTCCAAACGTCATTCTAAAACATGAAACAGTTATTGAAATAGTGGAATCCTTGAGAACCTATTTTAAATTTTGCTTAAATATGCGACAATCGCACACAGATGTCTCCAATTCGATTTTAAATTCTTATTTTCATAATCGTTAAATAATAAAGTCTTCTTCTAAATGCATCAATTCTTATGAAAAATCAATAAATACGGCGAAAAATTCACTAATTATTTACAAAAAAATTATGATCTTACTTAATATCTACGCACAGATAATAAATAGAATAAATAAACAGTCAAGTATTAATCCTAAAATCACTAAAAATTATCGCAAGAGTTTTTAGTAAGGTCGGCCATTTTATCGGCCATCTTGCGAATTCGAGTTCGAATGTTTGTACTGATCTATTTTTAAGATGTAAATGATCGTATTGAATAGCATAGTTAAATCGATTCTTGATCTCGATATAAGACGAATAAGAATCGCCACACTAATATATATATGAAACTCTTAAAAACCCAATATGAAGTAGTAGGTATTTGCGATTGATAAGTGTGGCACCCTTATCGATTGAAATCGATTAAGCTATGAACATAAAAGTGATACTTAAATTTATCGATTATTGGAAGACGAAGATTGGTCGCTTACATTATTTTACAGTATATTTTACTTATAAAAAGTTGGCACTAATAGTGGGATTCCACTCCCTGAGAGTATGATTATGTAAAGAAAGCGTTATATCGATATGACTGTGATAATCGATTAGTTTATCGATAAAGATAGTTTTTCGGTTCTTCCGCGATGGGGTCCGTGCATGTACCCAGATGTTTGAGTTGTACCAGACTCCTGAAAAGAAATAAAGAAACACCTGTTAATCTAAATTCATCCTCATGGAGTAGAAACTCGAAGTTAATGTATCAAAATATTTACTGACTGCTAATGTCAGCTGTCATGGGACGCCCATAATCTTGTGGACAACACGATATTTAATAATATCGTTATCACTCTGATACGAATACGAATTCAAGTGTCTCTGAATTGGACGCCAACGCTAGACGACATAGCCCGAACTCCACACGCATCCGAATTTGGTTAAACAACCAAGAATAACTGCGCCGATTTTCATTTAAAGCTATCAATAACAAAGACAATGAACGGCCGTCAAGAGTAAATAGCACAAAGAACTCCTGGTAATGGAATAACAAAATTATTTCCAGAGTAATCACATGTTTTACTTACGCTGATTACTAAAGATAACTAAGGCAAATAATGTTCATAATAACAAATATTTATTTATGTGTTTTGAAGATAGCTAAAATATGTAACCACCAGTTACTATGTGTTTGTATAAAGCAGGTGGTTTGTTTATTGTAAAAATAACACTGAATTTATATTTAGATTCAAAGCCGGTATTGCATCAGCTTATAAAGATTTTATGACGGTTTAAAGATCTATTTATATTATACAGAAGGCTAAAAGTGAAGGTGATCATGAAATAGTTTGTAAATTATTTAATCATGGGCATCAGTGCGCATGACGTAATTATAATATTGACGTATGAGGAACATGTGGGAAGCATATTTATAAGCGTAAAGGATTACCAATGGATGGATTGTGTGAAAGATGATAAAACAGCATAAAAAGCGGGTGACTATAGTCCGCCGGACCAAATTTCGGTCATGGCAGCCAACCTCAGTGGAGACTAGCCAGCCACGCGGGAGATAATATATAGTTCCCTCACTCTCAGTTCCGGTTTCCACCAAAGCAGAGAGGAGCGGAGACGAGAGGAGATGTACTTTGAATAACCAATCAGGTTTAGGCCCGGCCCGGTAGCAGAGAGGAGATGTAGGAATAACCAAATCTGATTGGTTATTTAAACCAATCAGATTCTGGTTGGTTATTATATTTTAATGTAAACGTTGACGTTCAAAAGTGACTTTTATGTGCCTATTTGAAATAAGTGCTTTGACTTTGAAGCCCAGTTAAACAATTTATGCTTGGAAAATAACATGGTGCTGAAAGTACCAGGCTCCCATAAGCTCAAAGGACTTGAAGAAGGAGTATTAGAAGAGGAGGCTAGGTGCCTCCTCTTCTAATACTCCTTCAATACTAAAATGTATGATTCAGTCCGAGCTATTGAAACTTATTTAACTTTTACAATCCATGAAGTGAAAAGACAAGGTTCCCATTAGCGCAAAGCGCTCTTCATTGCCACGCAACTTCAAACCCGCTTGCACCACAAACCACCAACACATTTAACGATAAACTTAAAACATCGTTCTGTTGAAAATGACAAAGACAGATTGATGTTTTAAATCCGTTTTGGTGGTGCAAGCGGGCTAATAAGCATTAGTAGATTATATCAAGAATATAGGAATAATTGCTTCAAAATCAATTATAATCATATGGTGATGAGAAAAGAACGTTTAATATATTATGAAGTGAAAGTACCAGGCTCCCACAAACCCAAAGAACTCACCTAGATCGGCAGTTCTCCATCTCCAGGAAGCATTTGTTAGAGTATGTCTTGTTGTCGGTGCCGCAGACGGGATCGTACTCGGGCGGGCACACACGCGCGCAGCCGGAGTACTGGAAGCGCGCCAGGCAACGCTTTAGAGGCACTACAAACACGTGCTTGCTGTGAATAGAGAATAACACTCTTTGTTTAGTATGTGCGCCTGGTATCCGGTTATTTGTGTGGATATTTTCTAAGGATATTTTGTTTTAAGAAATAACTTGAAAGTCGTTTGATATTTTTTTAATTTTGGTGTGTAAACCTAAAAATACGCCTACGATTAAAATAGTATTGAAATGCTAAGATATGACGAATTCTATTAGAACCACAACATTACCATCGTGTAGTCAGCAAACGTTCGTGTTAGTTGCGTTTAGATGTCATGAAACCCAGTACTGAGTTCAAAATATACAACTTCCTTTTCGCACGTTTTATGACAACCTGCCTTGACTTTAAGCGTATTTGAGGAGAATATTATGATTGGCCATCGTTTTCGTTTTGAAGCCCAAGTTATTTGTCCAAAATGTTGATTCGTCACTACATCAACCGGCCCTGTGCTTCATGCATCCAGCGATAAAAAAACTTATGATACCCACCCGCAGTTCTCCTTCTTCATCAAACACTCGTTCTTATAAAACCGGTTGTCGGAGCCGCAGATGAAGGCCGGTGTGTCGGGGCAGTCCTCGTGGCACAGCGCCGTGGTGCGGCAGTGCGGGGCCGCGACCGGTACCACGTGCTGTCCGCATGTTGCCAGGCGGAGCTCGCATTCTGATCTGGTGGTGAAGAGGTGTTAGTTTGTTTTTGTTGGAGGTTATGGAGTCAGAAATTAGGTTACTTGTTAGGGAAAGGCGTTTAATCGAATAGGAGATTTTGCATATTTGTATTTTCGTTGGATTTTAGTTTATCTTTCTAAAAAGTTGATTTGTGTACATAAAGTTTAATTTACGTTTGATTGTCTATCAGGTAAAGTTTTTTTAAATGTCCACATTAAAATTGTAACCATCGAGATGAAATTCTCATTAGTGAAGTGAAGTGAGACTTGAACTTATAAGCACTGTTCTTCAACTTGCACCAAAAAGACCTGGCATTGCATTGAATTCTAAAATCGAAGTTGGAATGAAAAATACATATTTCACCAACGAAAAATAAATTGGAATGGCTATGTTGAATTATGTTTTGCACAAAATCTACTTACTTATAAACATTTCCATCGGAGCCGCACACGGGTTGTTCCACCACATTCTCGCAGGTGTCGGGACAGTCCTCCTTGAACCGAGGCAGTAATGTGCAGTTGCCGAAATGGGCCAGTTGGATTCCTTTACTGTAATCAAACACACAACTTTTTTGTAAAAGAAGGATAAAAAGTTATGGAGATGATGAGGAACGGTTAAAATATAGTGATTGGAATGGAAGGTGAAAGTGTAAGGAACATGTTTTTGCGATCGAATGAAAGTCCCGTCCTTTTGATGCACCTTGCAGGTCGCACCTTAGAATTATCCTCAAATCCCCTCCCCACCCAAACAACTTTTACTCCTGCTCTATCTCTGTGCACGCGGTTCGGTTTTGGTTTTATTCACTCCCACCTGACATTAGGAACTCTCAAACTGTTGCTGTGTATAAAAGGAGAGTGAAAGAACACTATCTTTCCACTGTGTCATAGTTGCATTTGTATTTTTTTTTTTGTTACTTTGTATATATTTTTAGTTATATTTAATTAAGAAGTGTGCATTTATGTTTGTAAGTATATTTTCACATTGTATGTTTATTTTTAAATAAGTGAATTGTTTTGTTTTTATGTAATTTGGATTCTCTAACAATCCTACACACGTTTTCTACATCTGATATATACTTTCCTATCTCAGGTATGCTGGAAGAGAATTCTTTTAGAAATAACTTTTGTACGTATTTTTCTGTTCCTTTTTTTCTTGTCTGTATATGTGTTTACATTAAAGGTTAAATAAATAAAGTTGATCCACTCTAAACTTTACAGATTGATGATTTGTATGGTGATGATTCTTTAAAGTAACCTTGTAATTCAGTTAAGTTGACATTAATCTAGTAAGTGGAAAAAACAAAAACATACATACACTCACGCCTTTTTACCATGGGGGTAGGCAGAAACCACAGAACGCCACCTGCTACGATCCTTACATACTCTTTTTGCCTCGCTTACGTAACGGCGTGCGTGTATGAACAAATGTACGAAACATTTGGTCATACACGCACGCCGGTTGCGAGTGCTACGCACCTGACTTTTCTGAAGAACATCACAAATAAGGTCACTATATGTCCTCCTAGGGCGTCCACTCCCGGCGTTTCCACTCACATCTGCCTTGTAAATACCTTTTGATAGTCTCTTTTCATTCATCCTCTCAACATGACCAAACCATCTAAGCATACTCTTTTCAATTTTTGTCACTACGTTTTCTTTTAAACCGCACCGCTGCCTTATCACATCATTCCTCAGCCTAACATTCATAGTCATACCACACATTCTCCGCATGGAACGCATTTCCACAGCATTTATTCTGCTTTCATGCTTCTTGTGCCACACCCAACATTCACTTCCGAATAAGCGTAGGCACCAGCACACCATTGTGAACAGCCAGCCATACCTTTTTGGACATCAACTGGTTGGCCACAACTGCATGTGTAGCACCATTCACTTTATTTCCCGCATTCACTCTCCTTTCCACATCTCCATCAATCTTTCCATCTCTTGTAAACAGACTCCCCAAACATACGAACTCACTTACTTGCTCCACACTCTTATCATTTATTTTCACATCACACACCGATACATCTTCTTCTCTTTCAAACACCATGACTTTCGTCTTATTTACATTTATATTCATTCCTTTCATCATATATGCTTCATCCATCACAGTTACCATGTCTTGCAACTGTTCTGCTGACGACGGAAGTAGAACTTGATCATCTGCATAGCCTGCAGCATTTGACAGGCAACTCATTCATCGTCAATCCACATTCACCCTCTTTCAATTCTGTCAGACAACTATCCATATACAGGTTGAACAGCCACGGTGACTCTACACAACCCTGTCTAACACCCCTTGAGATGCAGAACCAGTCCGTGCATGCACCATTTATCCTAACACAAGCGCTGGAATCCTTGTATGAAGATTTCAGTGCCCGTACCAAGCACCAGTCCACACCATACAAGGATAGTGTCGACCACAGCTCTTCCCTCCACACTGTCAAAGGCCTTCTCCAAGTCAACGAAAGCATAGTAGACTTTATTGTGCTATGCCAGATGTTTTTCGGCTATGCATCTAAGGGAGAATATTTGGTCCATACAGCCCATTCCCTCTCTTAATCCTGCCTGCACAATGTTTCCTCATCTGTCACTCTTATTAACTCTGTCATTCTTATCTGTTTATCAAAACCTTCGCATACAGTTTGCTGACAACACTCAAAATACTAATTCCGCGGTAGTTTTTACACTCCTGCTGAGAGCCTTTTCCCTTATATAGTGGTACGATTACAGCCTTACACCAATCATCCGGTACACGGCCATTATTAAACATTCGGCACAACAGGCTTGTCACTGCCCTTCAGCATTTCAGCAGACACTCTGTCGTAGCCTGACTATTCCTTATTAAATCAGTAAAAAACCTGAACTCAGCCAATATTATCAGACTGTAGAATGTGATGTTGTCGTTGGATGAAATTTTTCAAAAGATATGTTTAGCTTATGCTATGAGCATAGTCCACAACACACCAACCAACACAGGAAATTCCTAGCAATTTACAAAAATCCAAGTAACAAAAATTCTCATTGGGAGGGCCGAGGGCCGGATTAGAATAAATAAAAACATGAATATTATGCAAAATCCTGCATATCCCGACTGATTCCATTATTTTGGAAACCTAAAATAAACGTAAAGCATAAAACTCAATACTCACAGGCAAGTAGCCACCTTCAAGAAGCAAGGGTTGGTGTACACCTTTTGGTCGGTACCACAGACGGGGTCAAGATCGGCGGGACACTTGACCTTCATACACCTGTTCATTTTGCCGCGACACTTCTCCATGTCCACCTTCTTCACAATCTTTCGGTTGCTCACACTCCTGTTGAACATATTGAAATGTTAAGATAATAGAGACAAACTTCCGAAGAACTGCATGTCGATTCTGTAATAATCTCACCGTGAAGTCATGCGTGGAGTGAGCCTATTCCTAGCTTCACGTTCACTTCACCTGTGTTTTCACGGTGAGATGGTTACAAAATAGCACTACTGGACCATCTCAATTCTATTCAGAACATAGATCACGGAATCACCGCACCAATAGCGTCTAAAGACGGCAGTACTTACTAATAAAACTCGTGGCGTCGAAAGTGCGTTGAACAAACAAGGTCTGCCAAGAACCTCCTTCAAAGCCGTCAGTTTCTATACGTCATTTGTTTAATAGAGCGAGTAAACGGTGACACACTTGGTTTGTATGGAAAGTGTTGACAATGTCACCTTTACCATCGGCGCCAAGGCGTCTCCGATTTCAATGATTAAGAATTTCAGACACTCGTTTGCACTAGTTGGAAACAAGAATCTGAAATTCTGAATAAATGTATTAATGACGTCCACTTAAACAAATATCAACTTTACTGAAGTATAAATACAGCTGATTTCAGAATGACTGACACTATTGTAACGTCAATAAAATAATCTTCTAAAGAATTAGCCAACACAATATGAGCAAGCACTTTTTACTTATTTATATCTACTTCTGCTTTATTTCCAGGTTATTTAGTTGGTTGCCCTTATATCCCTGTTGCAACTTGCCAGATGGGTGGTACAATGAGTAAGTACTTTTTTCCGCACTATCATTACGTAGGGTTGGTTTTTTTTTTTATAGTACCACCGACCGTACACTGTCCGATATCTCTTGGGGTAGTATCTCGATCAGTCGACCTTCGCCATTTGTATTGCTTCGCTAAAGTTGAAACCTTAACCTATCTGTCACATAGACAAATAATATACCTTTTCGTGCTTATTAGAGAAGAACAAGAACCTCTTGGTGCGTGGCTTGCTTGTGTGTTTGTGCTTCAAGCACCAAAAGATCTTTGTAGCTCTGTACGTGCAAGTGTCATTCAACGTTAGGGTTATATAGCAATAACGGTGACTGTACTTATGTTTAAAAAAAAGTGGTTGAGTTTTGTCTCAACCGCTTTTGGCGCGGCCGAAAATCAAGCGCTTCAAATGATAAAACACTTTGATTTGGAATCATTTGAAGCGCTTGATTTTAGGCAGAGTCTGTTTATGAAATTAGGCCTACACTCCTTAGTACAGCTTTGTTAGAGGCTTTCTATTCCGTAGACGGGGCACAAATATCACTGTGACTTTACCACCACTGGAACTGATATCCATTTATCGAGTCTGACACTTATATTCTAAGTCAAAACCTCATTAATTCCTCGACTTGTCTCAACCTCACCTAAGTGGTTTGATATTCATAATTGCAATTTTACACCTCATCTCAAACAGTTTCCTCAGTCAAGATGAGTCTAAGAACCAACTGTCGAAAATAAGGTACGTCGGTATCTACCTTTAGATTTCCTTGCGGTTCTTTTATTTTCTTTTCCTTCCTCTACAAGGAAGTTTTAACAAAAAAAAAACGTTTATTTTATTCTATTTTCAAAATGTCTTTTGAAGAATTTACTGAATATTGACGTATTCGTGATGTATCACCTCAGCTCACACTAATTCCAGGGCCGTCATAATTTCCTTAATCTGACGACTAGGAATAACGATTTTGAGGGTCTACCGAGGCACGCTTTGAGATCTCCTCGACAGAGTGATGAGTCGAGAAGCTTTCGAACTTACGACTTAGAATATAGGTGTATCTATAATAATTGTACTCTAGTGCTTTATGGTGTTATCGTTCGTTCTACAACTAAATACCCAATGGGAAATGTGTTGTATTTCGTGGCTACACATTGATTCAATATTGAAGAACAAAGATTGTAGACAATTAAATTTGACTTGAGAACAGAAGTGTCAGCCAGGCAGCTCGAAATGAAACGACAATGAACCTTCTCGTGGCATAACTGGCTTTTACCTTGGTCAGAGGCTCAGCATTGTCATACCGCTAGTCTCTTTGGTATATTACCAGTCGACAGCGATGCGGATGAATTTTTTGACGATATGTTTTAGATTGTGAATATTTTTTGGGTAAGTTAGAATATATATTTTTTATTATTAATTAGGTATATTGTATTTTACAAATACACTAGCTGTTACCCGTGGCTTCGTCCGCGATACAGGATAAAAAGTACCCTTATTAGCCTTACACATGTCATGGTGTCGGTCTTCTGTATTGTAAAGAAATGAAAATAAATCTGTTAATATGGTTTAAGATCTTTTAAGATCTGCCTCGAACCTCCTTTCTTTATTTACTTCTTTACTATAGCGATGTTTAAACTTTTTTTTTTACTTTTCCGTGCGATCTTTCAAATATTATCCTTCACACAATCTTTGTCCTAACAATCACAAATGTAACAAAAAAGTATTAGCCAACTTTGTGCTGCCGCTGGAAGTTATGAGCGGACAAACATTTTTAGCAATTGATTTTTGTTTTTACAGATTCGGTATTACCTAGTTGTTATTTACGTACGTATTTAATAATTTTGAATAAAAAGTTCTCATTAAATTTATTCAGGTCTAGCTTTTTTGTCCTTACGTACATATGTATATTCGCTTTCTCCCTCTCTTTCTGCCTCTCTTCAACACTTACCCACAATTCAACATCTTCATCTCACACTCGTTCCTGTACACCATTTCATCGGAGCCGCAGACCAGCTTCTCTTTCTGTCCTACACAGTCCTTGGGACAGGACTCCCCTCCTGATGTTCTCTCTTGTGATACGCAGAACGCCATTGGAACTTCAAAAACGTGTTTTCTGGAAACGTGAATGATAAAACAATAAGATGGCCGACCCAACTGTATTAATGGTTTCAACATGAAAACTGACAGAAAATTCTCGAAAAACTGTTTTAATATTTAGGTCTCTCTTAAACCTCTGGCCAAACTGAAGCAAATCCTGTGCGGGATGTGGGCCGAAATTAGCTTCCGCCGATTATTCTAACTGGTACGGAGGTTTCCAAACTCGAGTGAATAGTAGCGTGACTTTCTAATCATTAAAACAATCGATGCGCGCAGTCGTGTCCCATAAACAGCGCGAGATACACCTCATTGTGGCCAGAGCTTGAGTCATCCTCACAAAAGATAGTGAAATTGTAGACACTAGAGGCAGGCTTTCTTGGACTTTTTTCTGTCCCTAAATATGAGTAAAACTAGACCAGAGTTTTAAAAACAAATTCTGAAACTTGAGAAGTAAATATTCGCTGGGAAATCAACTTTTTCTAAGTATATTTCTAAATAACTCATTTTAACAAGCACCAAACGTGTACCGACTCATTAGAAAACGATTTCTTACTTTGGGTCCAAGCTTTAACCATCGAGCACGTTTACATATTTCGAACCTTATTCCGAATGTGGTACTTGATGCAAAGATGACAACTGAAATTCGGATTTAAAATCCCTTGTTGTATTTTGTTAGGACTTTAACTTTAACGGAATAAAGATTGAAATTCAAAAATGGTGATGGTTTAACCCTGAATGACCGAAATACAGAAAAACCTTGTTCTATAATAAGACCGATGCAGTTTATTTCCTCTGTTAAAGCAAAATCACCATGCAAAATTCCTCTCTTTCACTCCAAAAGTACATACCCGCAATTGCTAGCCTTCATCCTGCAAGCGTTGGCGTATAGCTTTCCATCAGACCCACACGTCGGTCTGGCGACGCGCCAACAAGATTCGCGGCAATGACGAGTAGTTTGGCAATGCTTTTTATTCGTTCGTACTACACCTTGCCTGAAAATGTTATGTTGTAAAAGATTAATTTGGGTTATTTGGAAAAAGTAACGATTTGTATAGTCAATGTGGATTTCTATGCTATAAATCATAATTTATATACCAACATGGACCAACAAACAGCTAAGTTTTGTATGTTTCTTGGTTCTATGTTTTATATTGTAGCTGTTTGTTGTTCCTTTTGATTATATTAAGCACATTGAATATTGCTGCTTTTAAAAGCTTTCGACGCCCGGGGCATGTTGGAAGCACCTGCTGAAATGCAAGCAGGAAATAATCTTAATAAAACCTCATTGTGCAAATGATTAATTATTGATAATCATGATTAACAAAAACAGTACTTCGACGACTAAGGGCGAATTTCACCAAAACCTGAACAGATCAGCACATCTAAACCGCGTTCAAGCGCTGTCAGTGTCATCATTGTTGTTGAATATTGAACACTGACATCTCATGAGCTCTTAATTCGCCGTAAGTGTCCTTTTGTTTTGCATTTATCACATCCTGTATAAGTATTTGAATGGTAAAATCAATAATCATTCAAACATATAATTACGTTTGGATACAATCAAATCCTTGTGCCAGCTAAGAACCTATCCATTAAAAACTTTATGTCAGTCCACCCAGCACAAATTTTGAATTTTTATGAACACCGAAAACGATTGTTCATTTAGAAAAATACCGTTCTCCTTTTTTCCGAACGTCTCAATGAAGGGTTCTTTCAATTTTCTGTTAATTTTTCTTAACCTAGCTGAATCAGGTACCAGCTACCAGGGCTTCATAAAACAAACACACTCACCCACAAGTTAACAGCTTCATCTGACAAGTGTTTTTGTACACATTTCCATCAGAACCGCAGATAGGACCATCGAGGGGAGCCTGGGAACAGTCGACAGGGCAGTTTTCTCGATGAGCACTGATGTTATTGCAAGCACCCAAATGGGAGAGACCAATACCGACTCTGAAAAAGAAGAAGTGAAAGTCGTTGAAGAAATTAAGATAAATCAAAATAAACACAAACATGAATGTTTATGTCGTAAACAAGAACGCTGATCGAAACAGCAATTTTTTTAAATAAAAATTGGAACAATATAATCAATTTTTTAGTTTTATTTTACACTAGCTGCTGCCTGCGGCTTTGCCCGCGTGGATGTCGAAAATTGTCCCATGGGAACGTTCTACCGAAAAAAAGTTGCAAAAAAAAAGTTATTGTTCTAAGCATCGTTTGTATGTACTTTCATATGCATTTTGGTATAAAGTTGTTATTTTGACATTACAAACAGACATTTCAATATGATTTATTTGTATGTAAGTACCGATAACTTTACAATACGCTTGGCTATAGAAATCAGCATGTCGATTCTGTAAGAATTTCACCGAGAAGAATTACGTGGAGTGAGCTGTCAGTGCCATCCCGTCTTGGTCAATCCCTAGCATCAGTGGCACTGACAGCTCAATCCACGCTCACTTCACCTAAGTTTTTCAGGCAGTCGCTCAATGTAAAGTGTAGAGTTGTTACAACAATTAAAAAAATTTGCTGATTCTATTTTGCATTATCATGATTACAAAATTATAGATTTATAACTTTAGGCAATGCAGTATAAGTAGGTACCACTAGTTTTTTTACGTTTTCTAAATTGTAAATAAGTAAATTGTAAGACCTCGCTATCGCATTAAGTGTGCACCTGTAGTGCTATTCTGTAACCATCTCACCGTGAAAACTTTGGTGAAGCGAGCGTGGTATAATCTGTCAGTACCACTGATGCTAGGGATTGCCAAGCCGGGATGTCACTGACAGCTCACTCCACGCAAGTCTTCACGGTGAGATTTTTACAGATTTGACATGCTGTAATGGTATTTGTAAGTGAGATTTTAATTAATAAATAAATAATGACAACTTACCTGCAAATCTCGACTTGTAGCATGCATCTATTGAGGTAAGTCCTGCCATTGGTCCCACAGACTGGGTCCCGTTCCGACGTACACCGGTGTTCGCATTTAGACCCCTGGGCTCGGGAGCAGGATGTTTGGTCCGGAGCTAGGCGTACTCCTAAAATTATTGGGAAGGATTTTTGATTAATGATGTTTATTTTTGTGGGTAGGTTTCTAAAAACACTTTTGCACGTCAATAATATTTTAGAAACTAGAAGAGGTCGGTGTCTCTTATCCGACTACTCTGAGGAGAAACACTGGAACAAACTCAGACGTTAGTCTTTTTTGAAGTGCAAATCTGAATCTGTCCATTCTGAATTCAGTTTTTTAATAGTTTAGTTGCCTGTTTGTTAAAATACAATGTGTTCAATTTGTTTTGGCACTGCAGTAATTTCGTTTTGTAGAAATATGTGGGCGTACACAGCAAAATTTTATATTATGTTAAGTAAACAATTAACAATTGAGTAAGAATCGACCAAGGATTAGGGCATCAAACTGGAGTGTAATATGTCTAAATATCTAACCTATCCTGCAGGTATATCTTACTGGCTGTAACAAACACCCTTCAATTATAAGCATCAATTATTGGAACTGAATCAACTGGACAACTTACTTACAACCCATACTCGTACATTGCATGCCAAAACGTTGGTAATATAAAAGAAATTCGTACCTTTCCCACAAGTCTTCTTCCTCATCTCACAGAGTGAAGGGTAGATGTACCCGTCAGTAGCGCAGACCGGTTCACTTTGTAGTGAGGGCCCACAGATCCTAGGACAGGTTGCGTCGCGGGCACCCTCGCACCATGATGCGGCTGCAACAAAGAAATGAGAAGGTGAGCCATAGAAAGTAAGGATATAGATTGTTATGAACATGATGAGCTCAGTGATGTGATTCAACTACAGGAGAGAAAATGTGCCCGATTTTGTGTTAGGTCATAATGACTCCCACCACATGCTCGGTATTGTCGATCGGCTACGATATTGGTTACCGGCGTACAGCACTGAGAACGTCTTAAAATAAGACGACGATCTCGTGTTTTACCGAGTATATATATAAATAATTTTCTCGGATATGTCAAACTATCTGACGGTTGTTAATCAAGGAGTAAGCTAATGTTTCTTAAATGAGAGGTGATTGACACCTTAATATCAAATAGTGGTGAAAATGAAAGATTTTCATGACGTCCCTTATAAATATGACGGGAACTATTATCTAGGAAACAAAAGCTTTAGTGTCAGTGTATCAAGTCAAACTTTGCTATAAATTATGTTATATGGCGTCATTAAGAAATGGGATCACAGTTTTTCTAACATTTCTTCTGATAGCCTCTCTATAGTATTTTAAATCTCTTTGATCTACGAATGAAAATATATAAGGTATTATAATTCTTTCTACATAATATCATGTTTCGTAAGGGCAAAAGACAGACACACACTTAGTTCAATGTATAGTTTTTATGAGTCCCTCTATATTATTCTTCTGATATACGCAACCCATGACCTTGTTTCTCAAGGTCATGGCGATATTGTGAAATATTAAATATTTGCTTACGAACGCATTAATGATAAACATGGAAATTAGTCAATCTTCAATATACAACTTCACATTTGAGATAAAAATGGGTTTCTAAATTGAATAATACTGAAGAGTTTCTAACAAGAATCCCAACAGTGCAAAATTCAGCGTTAAAATCTCCACCGTGTTGGGGTGCACAAAATAAAATAAAGGCCCGTTGAAATTCTCCAGATAGGGATACTAAACTGAATCTCGACAATACAACACTCAGATAAGACGCAGTGGATATAAAATACGAGATGAAGTGTGGGGCCAGGAGAAATTGCAGTAATGCACATTGCAAGTACACAAGTTTCTCAATTTCTTAAGTAATTAAGTTACCCTAAGTCATATGTGTGTATAATTCAATAAAGGGAGCGTAGAGATACCACAGGCTATTTAGAAACAAAACTTCTTACAAATTCTACCAGTTAAACACATTTCGCAATACAGTCCATTCACACAGCTAGTGTACCTCTGATAAAAACTTATGCAGCAACCCATCAGCAACCTTTACTAAAAAGCCAAAGTTTCAGCAAGTTCCTGACTCTAAAAAACATATTAATTGATGAAAATATGGCAACAAGAATAAATATCACTGTGTATGATTTTGACATTAATTCAAAATCCCAGGTAAAATATCTGTGAATGGACTGAAGATATAAATGGCCGTATGATTCCTCGTGTGAAGTATTTCAAAATAATATGGGTATGGTGGCTGTAGCCTATCCACACAATATGATTGTGTGGATAGGCTACAGCCAAAACCAGCCGTATTAAACATATAATTAGGATCATTTTGTTCAATTCAATCTTCTGATTCTAAGCGTTTAATTGCTGCTGATCAGGCACAACTCAGGTTGGTTTTCAATTAAATTGTAATAACTCTTACACGTCACAGAAGCAGAGCCACGTTCAACATGATTCGTACGTTTTCTCCACTCTTTAATATGGTCACGAGGACCTGACACCCCAAAAGCCGGAAAACACGAAACCTTTCTCGATGTTTTCTCCCCTAACCCGCTCACTTCATAGCCATACCCACAGCTAGCAAATCGCCGCGGGCTCGCCCGTGACTAGGGAAGTCCATTAGCACAAACCGCGGACCGACACCCGCACTTATCTTTACTAGATAACCTTGTTGCATAAAAATGTAAGGGTAAAAAGAATAGCGTTTTACTGTTTAATGTCTATATGTCGTGATAGATGCTGTTTTGTTTTATTTAATAGATAGGCAGATTAGGTAGTATAGGATAGAATACTCCTTTTAACATACCATTAAAAGAAATAATGATACGAGGGATGGAATACTTTTGATTGCACACCACGTAAAGTTACATTGCTTTTCTAAAGTGTGTTGGTTTTAACGTGTTAAGTTTCTGTGAAAGACTCACATAATAATTTGTATGTATGCGACATTCTCGCTTTGATCGCGTTCGAATCGCGCCCCTTACCTAAGCCTACCCGGGCGTACATTCCTCTTAAATATTGTAACAAAAACTTAAGAATCTTTTAATACTTGACATCCAAGATAACATAAAAAATTAATTGCTAACTTTTAAAGCCAATCACGAATCAAGAACAATCACAAACACTTATGCAAAATATTTAGCATAGAACCATGCTGATGCAGTATTCTAATACATTGTAATATCACCTAACTAGAGAACAGTTCACCTAAGCAAAAAATACTCGTATACTCAAGAAACGTTAACTAAAGCAAGTAATCTACAGCTAGACATAGAAATCGGAACCAGTAATAAAGTAAATAGGAAAATTGTAAAAAAGGGGTGTGGCTGTGTCGTGGACACGGACGCGTCCGTGTGTTTAAGTGAATACGTGAACGTAACGAGTAATATTTTCTGAGGTAGGTAGACGTCGCGTCGTGCCGTCACAGTCCTGACTCGACGTAACAAAAATTCTTTGATTCTGTAGCCATCCAGTGGTGAAATTATATTTCGGATGCAGACATTTAGCTGCAATACCGAACCGTATCCCCCGTATTCAGCTCAAAGCCGCTGTTACTTGAGAGTAAAAGTAAATTATCCATCTATACGATGACACAGCAAACCATGTTGCATACGATTAGATAATAGTGAAATATGAAATGACTCTACAGTAACCAATAATTCAACAATTCAGTAATTTCTACAAAATTTATGAAACTTGCTGAGGACTAAGATCAGTATTACTTTAGCAAATTTAATTAATTGTAAGGAAACCCAATGAACCAAATGGATTAATTCAAAACTTACATATAATTTCATCTGCGACCAATACAAAGACACAAAATACATCTATAAATATATTATAAATATGTATATAACTAGGCGATCATAGATAGTGCAGAGCGTACGCTCGCCCTTGAGAGCTCGAATTAGGTCACATCCCTATTGGTAGCCTGCAATGTATGCAGCTGCAGTCCAAAGGGTCTGATTGGGGTCAAGTTCTTACTATTGAACTAGCCTGTTCTAGATAGAGCACTCTGCCGTTCATGATTGCCTGGTAGAAGATGTTTCTGCATCTACTTTAAAATCAACAGTCGCTCGGATTAAAATAGAAAAAAATGCGAATACTAAATACCTACATTTAGGTCCTGGGTTCGATTCACTGGCCAGGCAAATAGTTATTGCCCGGCCGGGGCGTCTGAATTTGTGGTCGGTGATGGCAATAGGCTGGCCTTCAATTACATGAGACTTGAACCACAGATAATATAATACTACGTACAGATACCCAATCCCATACAAAGAAATGAAACCTGCCTAAGTCTGTCATACGAGCTGGCAATTTTTCGTCGTCAATTTTTTCAACAGATCGCAGCATCAGCGACTCAATAATTGCCACAGACTGTAGTTTGACAACGCCAGGAACGTCTAGGAGTCTACCTGCTTTTAAAACGTTTCGTGCAATCCTTTTATATAGAGTTTTATAGTTCCGGGTTCAGAATAACATGTTATTGGATTTATTTGATCTTTCTATGTAAAAAAAAATAAACTAGGTGGTTTAAATAAGTATAAAATTTTTGAAAACAAAAAGCTCCAAACAAAATGATTAACAGGTATCATATAAGGGTTCGAAATGAAGTTTAAGGCTTCATTTTTATTTTATTTTTAAAATACGTGCATTAAAAGTGGAAATAGATACAACAGCACTTAACAAGTAAGTTTTGACTTTTCCCAATTGTAATTCAGCCAAAATTCTGCCGTTTATCGCTTTTTAATAATTGTTAATTTCATAATGGTTACCTATGCTGCCATCTATAATTTTTTTTCAAGACAAATTATAATTTGTTCGAGTTGAGACCCCATGCTTGAACATAACTGGCGAAATGTGGGCGTACAATAAGCACACCTCTGCCTTACCCAGGGTAAAACGATGTGTGATGTTATGTCATATTTAGAAGAAAATTTTGTTATTTTCGTACTTATTTGAAAAAAAAATTGTTAGCTTTTACAATATTTGTATTACGTACCATATTAACAGAACTACCAGGAGACAATGCATAGTCCTTAGGCTGGCAAATTTTATTTCTTTATAAGTTATGAATGTTGCGGTGAAAAGGCTATATGCTACCAAAAGATACATTTCCTTCCGTGTTGATGTTGAGATGCCACTAAAAGCTCAAGGGAAACAGAGATGAACGAAGGTATTGCGCAATGTCAGAGAAAATAATGTTACCCGAAACCAGCTTTTCAAAGAATGTAATTCTACAGTCATGGATCCCCGAAATATCTTGCAAGGGTCAAGATATTTCCAGGATTCCATGCCTTTACAATTACAAATATAATGTGTTTGCTCCCGCAAACAGGTTTT
This sequence comes from Dasypolia templi, assembly GCA_963555695.1. NCBI lineage: Eukaryota > Metazoa > Arthropoda > Insecta > Lepidoptera > Noctuidae > Dasypolia > Dasypolia templi. The sequence goes on from OY743156.1 coordinate 2,922,248, forward strand.
GTGGGAGCCTTTATGAGTTTATGACATACATTCAACAGCGAAATGAAAAATGTAGCTACCTATTATTTACAACAACGAAAAAAAACTAAACAGTAGACGTAATTTTCAACAGACTAAATTGCCCATAGAATTTAATTACACAATAAAACTTGGCTTAGTTGAGATAAAGTGATTCCTAATTATTTATATAATAAACGCCGCCTGCGAGTACCAGGCAATCATGAACGCGAGAGTGTTATTTATAGAACAGGCTAAATCAAATAAATTGTGTCCAGTACTATCGCTCGAGTAAGTGCATTTTTTATTGACGTCTGAGAAATGGAGCATCTCTTAATTGTTATGTGGTCTGTGTGCACGGTTTTAGATTTTTTGTAACCGTCTGTGATTATGATACCCTGCTTCACGAGATGTTATAAATTACCTTGTTAAAACTCGCTCGCAGTGTGTACTAAAACTTATAAAATCATGACATAAAAATATATTTTTATGAAAACATAAATGAATTGTGTGCCAAACCTAGCTTCAATTAGACGATCGTAAAACTGAAATAAATTCTGTCGATGACTGTCCTAATTGCCTTTCCATTAAAAAGTGCATGAGGTTGTAAAAATATATTATTCTTGACTTTTGCCGCGGCATAATTTGAGATACAGTCACTGACAAAAGACAATTTGCAATCACCATGATTAAGGCCTATAGGATGATTAATTTGTAGGAATAAAAACGACTGCCTCGTTGGTCTAGTGGTCGCAATCGCTACTGCTGATCATGAGGTCCTGGGTTCGATTCCCAGGTCGAGCAACGTGTCATTGGGTTTTTGTATCTGGAATTTCTCAGTAGCAGCCCGAAGTCTGGATTTGTGCCCGGTAGATGGCAATAGGCTCGCCCCCTATTACATGGGACTTAAACATAACTGGCGAAATGTGGGTGTACTATAGGTACACCTCTGCCCAACCCTTCGGGGAAACAAGGCGTGATGTTATGTTATGTATGAATAAAAACGAATAACTCTATGACTAATTGAATGACGTCGACCAGTGCAGCAAACGATTAAAATAAAATACATACAAATAATAAATAGATAACTGTTCAACAAAATAAATACAATAAACAATATTTACAAAATGGTAACATTCCGGGCTTTGAATGCTCACGCGCCGTTAGCCTTTGATAACCTGTGCGCGCAGCTGTCATTTAAAATAGGTTTGACGTGTTAACATACTGTCATTGTTATTGTTCTACCTGGTAATAGAGACGGGTAACTAGCCGAAATTTCAATAACTTAGCTAGCCGGCTATTTGTGGTGGAATATCCAGCTAGCTGGCCGGCTATTATGGTTACTTGGCTATTGAATAAATGGTTAACTAGCGAATAGCGCTTGCGGCAGCCGATTGCTTCCCGTGTTACTAGACTTCACTAAATATATAAACTTTTATTAATTCTTTTATTTAATCCATATTTTTAGAGTTATGCTAGTTTTATGTGATATAGATGCCATAGTTTGGTAGACCAAACTGTGAAGCAACTTGTCGGCAATAGGTTCTCGTAGATTTTGCACGAATCTAAACGAAACATTTATCAAATGAAATCTAAGTTAAAACGAAGACTATGCAATGATTCGGTATGTGGATACAGACTAGTTACCCACACAACCGCAAATTCTATAACCACAGCTGCTACACTCAATGGCATCAACCAACGAATACCATGAGACCATCCCATAGTACCTACTCAGTTTAAATTAAGTCATTGCACAAACGTAGGACACCGTAAAACGCAAAGTTTTTTGTCGCACAGTTACAAGTGTTGGTACATAAAGAAGCCAGAAAAAAAAATCTAATTTTGCTGTAAACTGTTCGATGAAAAATCTTGTTTAAAAACATTTCAAAAAAATAAAATAGTGTCATGATACCTCGTATAAATCGTAAAGTAGAGCTCAATTTTTTTTTTGTCCCAAAATTCTAAACATGTTGAGCTAGTAATTTTAAATTTAAATTTAAATTATTTTTATTTGAAATTTTTTTATCAAAAATATAATAATTTATAATATTAAAAATTAAATAAATAATTAAAAAAAATAAAAAAGAAATTAATCAATTAATTGGTATTATTTGTGGAATAAAAGAATATTACAATTAAAGTAATAATTTAAATTTGACATGTTTATGTTATAAAATAAAGGGAATCCAATGAACTAAAGAAATACCTAAAAAATATTCCACAGAGTCGTGCATTTTTTATTTAATTTAATACTAGCACTTCGCCTGCGACTTCGTCCGCGTGGTTCTGAAAAAAAAGGAGCCTATGTATCAGACATAATTTCGGCTTGTAATCGTAAAACAATTTTCAAATCGGTCCAGTAGTTTCGGAGCCTATTCAATACAAACAAACAATCAAATATTTCCTCTTTATAATATTAGTGTGGAAAAACTGCAAAAATTGTTGGTTTCAACTAACATGAAACGCATCGCTGTTTTGAACCTTATTTGTTACTGCAATGCGATAGTGGTGCCGATTCTCTTGTCACAAACGCCTCTAAACTAGACTAAAAATCACTAAAATTTGGTTTAATTCTGTCAAATGACGATTTTCCATTCTGAAATTGACTATAGTGACACAACTTAACTATATTTTAGTTTGACAGCACTAAGATTGCACTGAGTTATTAGTTTAGTGAAAATGGCTATTTTGCTATTCTGAATTTTACGTTTTTCACCAAAAAATTTGATGGTCAAACTAAATCTGAACATGAATCTGACTATTTTTAATCGCGATTAAAAAGGTGTGGAATAAAATTAGGTGGCGTGAACTAAAATTCACACCAACACCTCGACTTCAGACGTGCAAAAACGGGTCTTTAACTTTCTTTTTCTTTTTTTGCTCATATCTCGAAAACGGTGTGTCCTATCACAAAAATAATGAAAATTTCGACCCCCTTTGTAACCCTGAAACCACCGAATCTCTACATGTAGATATTTTTATATAAAATAAAAATATCTACATGTAGAGATTCGGTGGTTTTTTTTCACACAAAAAGTCAAAACTTCCATAGAAAACACGTCGAGGCTGCCCCCAGGCTGCCTCCGGCTCTAACAAAGACGTTGGACTCGCGACTGTCAAATTCGATTAGTTGTGTCAAAGTTATTTTTAAATTTAGAGATTTTTTTTCGCAGAATAGCGTCAAGATTTTCATAGTAAAAAGTAAGGAATTTTAGTGATAGTTTAGTTAGTTTAGTTCGGTGTACAAGAGAATCGGCACCATTGTCAATAAACTAAAAATTTGCTTCTTACCGCGCCTATTCAGCTTAACTAGCTTCTTTCGAAGATTTCGCATTATTGTTTAATCCAATACTTTGCGAATCTCAAATAAATTGCCTTGATCTAATTGACTTCATTTAAATTTCATGTGACGTCATCAGAGCAAAAAAACTGGGTCAGTCCGGTGATTACGAATGAAATATTGTACTTCACAATTTTTCGTTTCTATATTAGTCCTGATTCTATAAAAGTAATGGCCTGAAAAACGAGCTACTCATCCCAGGATCTGTCAGTTCCATGAGTCAGTAATAAATCGGTCTGATTTAATCGAAATCGTTGAAAAATTGGATTGATTTAATCAAAACGGCTGATAAATCTGATTTCCTTTCGTTAGTCAGGAGCTTGTCTGTAACTGTCAGGTCCATCTATTAGATTTTCTCCATTCGCTATTCAATGACTTTGAAATATTGTGTTGAACTATTACTATTCATCTATGCATGCGGAAAAGAGCTAGTTTGGTTCTGATTATTTGAGTGTAGTATTTTCCGCTTGGGGCTTTTTGATTCTTCGGTAGAAAACGAATAACCCTGAAAACCTGTACTGCTTTGTTAGCATTTACTTTCTATTGACGATAGCAATGTGTTAACAATCGCTTAACACAAATGTTGCAGAAAGAAAACATCAGGCGCATCAAAAACAGACACTAATAACTTCTATATGTCAATCTCTTTCAATAATCACGAAAGAAGGAACAAAATTATTATTTTTTGTTTTTATTTATTCACTGGTGAAATGTGGGTGGGTGTAGTAGGGACACCACTGCCTAACCCTTCTGGGATTACAGGCGTGATGTTATGTTATGTATAATGTATTTATTCATTATCAAAATAAAATTAACCCATTCCTTGCCTTTCGGCAGTTTAAACATAGATTGAATTAGAACACACTCATATGTTAGTCTACAGTAGCATTAACATGCGGCCTAAAGTCAGTAGTTCTGGACACCGCAGTGTCCTCGCGGAGGCGATCGGCGATCTCTCGCGTCCGGTCCTGGTCCAGGCCATGGTATGGAGCGAGAGGGAATGGAAAGCCGTCACCTCCTTCTGAGAAGCAGTAATGCTTGCGAAAGAAGAGGCGGAGCGCGTGAGGGAGAGAGCCTGACGCCCTCACGCCCCTAGTCGCCGCAGAAGACGCCCTGGGCGTCGGGAATCGCAAGCAGATTCCCGGCCACCGTAGGCGCGAGCTTGCGGACGGCGAGCAATGGGTAGACCGCCGACCAGGCTCGGGTCGACGGCGCGACGTTTTCCTCGCGCGCCTCATAGTGACGTCAGCACCAAATGACGGGGTCCAATAGGGCCGACGCCACAGGGTCGCGGGAAATTCGAAAGAGAAACCGTGGCCCTGGCACAGGCAACTGAAGGAACACGGGTGGGTTTTAGTCAGTAAAAGTCTGACACGCCCTCCCACTCCACCCAAAGCGGGAGAAGTCATTTGATGAATTCCCACCCAAAAAAAAAGTCTGTCCTCGGCAACAACCAAACCTCGGCAACAACAATTTTTGACAGATTAAGACAGATTGGATTTCAAACGTTCTTAAAAATATGGGAATTGCGTAATAGGTCGAAATGAATTTAATAATAGGTCGGGATAAAAGTTTTTCGTATTTCATAGGTATAAAGTTGTAGTAAAATCTCTTTGGCGGTACCGTTTGTATCTGGTATATTGATACCTTTAAATAGATGACGTTTAAAACAAAGAAGTTAAAAAGAAAAAAACTTTTCCCGCCATTTTTGAAGTGTTTTTCTGTCCACCAAAATGAGTGAATATAGCAAAGAAATTCGATACATTTACATGCACGCAAGCCGCGAAAAATATGTTTATTGACTCAACGCAGTGTCTATAAGAGTAGCACAAAGATGGTTCAAACGTTTTCAGTTTAGGATTTTATATGTCATAGATGCAGCTCGCTCTGGTCGCCCTGTGGTGGGCGATGCCATCTTTGGAGTGGCTCTAGATATTACGACAGTACAGTAGTTACGAGATACCTGATTACTCACGGGTTGACCACAAAACAATTTGACACATTTGAAAAAAGTCTGGATATACGTAAAAGCTCGCTATTTGGTTGCCACACGAGCTTACTGAAAGAAACCTAATGAATTGTGTACTCATTTCAGATTCTATTTTTGAAAAGAGTGATCACTGGTGATGAAAAGTGGATCAGAAACGAAAAGAACGTGCGTAAAAGATCTTGGTCACAGATACTATAGCGGAACCCGGATTAATCCGTAATATGGTGATGCTGTGTGTATGGTGGGCTTGGAAGGGCATCGTTCATTATGAGCTTTTACCACTGTGGAAAACATCGATTCGGATCTCTACTGCCAACAGCTGATGAGAATCTAGCAAGACATTGGGAAAAAACTGCTGGAATTTATCAACAGAAAAGGTGTGCTCTTTCATCATACAAGCATCTTTAGCCACCCAGCAAAAATTGACAGATCTTGGTTGGATAGTGTCACTGCATCCACCATATAGCCCTGACCTTGCTCCCTCTGATTTCCTACTGTTTCGGTCGCTTCATGATTCTTTAAGTCTGCTCAAAACTACTTGTCGCTTTTTTATCAGAAGTCCCATCATTTCTATAGCTATGGGATTATGTCACTGCCTAAAAATGGCAACAAGTTATCGAACAAACTTGCACATGTATATTATAATCAAATTGAAATAAACTAGGAAAAAAAGTCTTGAATTTAATTTAAAAAAATATGCAAAAACTTTTTCCTCGGCCTATTTATAACTTACTATGGACAGTAATAAAACAGAATTTACTGATCGTAACACTAGCAGTGAGCCGAGTCGATACACAAACTCATTTTATAAAATCGAGTTAATAGCAGGAAAAGATCAATCAGTGCTGTTCTATTTTTAGCAAAACTGAAAAAGGTTTGTGTCTTGACAAGCTACGTCAGAACTTTTTATTTTGATCAGCTCAGATCTTTAATTGTTCAGTTGACATATTGTCAGCATTTTGATGTGGATATTAAGGCCACCTTAATTTTGCCCAATCAAATCAACCCAAAAGTTATCCATTAAATTGGTTAGCACAATAGCAAAGAAATTTCGTAAATTGAAATGGATTGTCGTGCATTTCGGAAAATAATAATCTTCAGTTTTCATGAAATACGTACCTTTTTTGGACAGGCGTTGCAATAAACAGGTTGAGTTAATACGTTGACACACTACACGATTTCTAACACTCTTTCAAGTTGGAAAGTGAGTGTTTGAGGCTGAATACCAATTCTTCTCGCTCTAAGTGTGGGAACCATGTCCTTCTAGATTTTTTTATGTTATATGGCTTTGAGATTCTCGTAAGTAGATCTTGTAGTGATTCTGCATTCATAAGAGCCAGTGTTATTATTATTCTTGATTGAATTTATTTACACGCAAAAACAGGTCAACCTGATACAAATTATGTTACACTAGCTGCTCCCCGAGGTTACACCCGCATACATCTTGTAACATCTCTCATCATCTCGCAACATATGTGTTAATCCAGGTTATAAGCTATCTGTGTGCAACATTTCATCCAAATCCGTTCAGTAGTTTTTGCGTGAAAGAGTAACAAACATCCATCCATACTCACAAACGTTCGGGTTTATAATATTAGTAGGGTTTAAATGCCTTACACAAGTCACACTGTCACACCTAACACCTGGTGGTAATTATATGACATATTTCCATAATTACTTAGCAGATGGATTAAAGAGTTGGGATTGCATTTAACTCTTAACGAGGCATACACAGCAGCCATTATTCTTAACTTGGTTTAAAAGGCAAATTAATTACCTTTTACAACACCTATGGGTGTGGCCAGCTGACCAAACGGTACCCGTACCGGTTCTAAACCGGGAAAAGGAATTTAACAACAGCCGGTTACTCTTATTAAAACTTTGACATATGATACAAAAATAATTTCAGTTGCTGTGTTTTTTTTATCTTTATAAAATCACATACTATGAAAACCAAACTTCTTTTTATGTTTAAAAGAAAGACCGAAACAAACGAGTAACCCTTACTGTTAAAAATGAGTCCAGTACACCTTGAACTCCAATTGAAAACCAAGTACTTCAAGTCTAAGGACCAGGATATATTGGTCCTATGTATTGTTTTAACTCGGGCTAGTTTAACTTGAGCTCTGAATGCAAATCGTGGTGTTCGCAGACAGGTTGCTATCACCGTTGGTGCGGACAACCCGTTTAAACTATATCACAAGTAGATACAGGATAAATGTACTGAATAATGAGTGTGTCGCATAGAATGCTTGGGTTAGGGCTGTGCTGAAATCAATTACGTTTTCAGTAAGATTTACTTTTGTTTTTTTTTCGGAGAGGCTCTCGTTTTACATCTGTCTTACTTGATATATCGATGATACGGCTCATATTTGCTACATATAGCATATACCTACTTTTGTTATTTCTGTTTTTATAACATTCAAACATTTTTCCTTACGTTGAAAATTTGGATGACGCTTTTCAGATTGTCGTTAAGTTACTTAGAGGTCAATCAGCGCGAATAAATTATGAATACAAACTGAATTTTTGTCCAAGTAATCTTCCGAAATAGACAAGCAAAGTCCATGTTTTGTGGTGAAAAATTAACAAACAAGTTAGGCAGCAAAAATGATTGTAAGCGCGCTTGTCGTACAAGATAAGATCATTACTGCATGCAAACCATGGCCACTATAGAAACGGAAGACAAAATGATTCAAAGATTTCTACGGCGCGATATTAAAATTCAAGAAAAGAACAAATTTTTGCTAATAGAGTAATTTGTCTTCTCTTCGTAAAGTAGAGATAGAAATGGTTATGCTACATATGCTGGAAGCATATGTACTTGAAAGCACAAAGATAAGATTTTGACATTTTATAATTGCCAACACATTTTGTCAACCCTACATTATCGTCATGCAACGCGCGAGCCGTGGGCGACTACATGCGCCGCAAACTTCGCTTAAATTCAAATCTGTGCGCGCTTTAAATGTGATGCACGCGTAAGGTGAAAGACCCCGTATTGTCCGCGAAAATGGTAATTTACGCTATTCAGCAATATCTCAACCAGTATGCAATCCTGGTTCAACGGGATTTTGTTATGATGTCATTGCTCATCAGTGACATAATATATCGCTTATTTATGAGGTCCTTGTCTCAAATAGTTACTACAGGTCTGCAGCTCAAATATATTGGGAGTCTTTTGTACTACGGACTCGGGAGATGGGAGGTGATGAATTTGCTTATTTATAATTTCTTAGTCATGAGTAACTGCATACGCCGACGTTTTACTAGTAGTCATTGGTACTAGGAGATCATATTTCATGAGTATGATAATATCGAAGTCCGTTACTCTATTTATGTTGGTCCTAAGAGACGACGGAATTGGTAACAGCAGTAATGTGATGATTTGAGGGCTCGGAACGATGCCGTTAATCATTTTGGCTCAATCTCTTAGTAACCTTTTACGATGTCCATTCCAAAACCACCCAAAGGTGACCTAAATCAAAAGTGAAATCAGAGATTCGAAGTATGATATTAGGTGCTGTTATCGTTTGTAGTAAGTACATTTTTAATTCGGTTAGCAAACGTTCACAGCCCAGTAGACATTTACGGGCTGTTCCGACATTGTGCACGACAATGGTCATAAAACTTGGAATGGTATCTTTACCAGTATGCTATCCTGGTACAACGGGACTGTTTATGACGTTATGACGTGCATAGCTGAGTTTATTAGGTATGCTGAATATTCATTGTAACTACTTGTGGTATTGTGGTCTTTTAGTACATTCTTGCTTCTGCTTGTGTGGAGTTGAGTTGTTGCTTTTTAAGGCAATATTGTCTTCGAAGTATGATTGTTGTGTAAAGTATAGAAGCTGGGGTTTTTTTGTAAATGAAGTGTAGCTAACTAAGCAATTGTATCTTCAATAGCGAGTTTTAAGCTTACGTGTGAAATAATAGCATGTATTTTTTTTGGTTTCAAGCCTTAGTTAGCTAACCTTTACATTATTTTAAAATACACTAGTCAAATTTGTATCTAAAAAAAAATGTGTCAGCTTTTAATTGTATCAATACAATAACGATATGTTCTTAGTTTCTCATAACTATGATAATTTTCCTGCTTTGAATACACAACTTACTTGCGATTGCATTCCCAAACTTTCTACATTTCGACGACCTCCAAAATTCACTATGCACATGTGAAAATAAAGAATCCAATAAATCTTTATACATTTACATTCATGTGCTAAAACAAAACACTGCTGCCTCTAAAGCCGCGCCTTTGTTTGTCGTACATGTGTTTATTTGGCACTTGAGCGAAGTTTATTTGTCTAAAATTTTAAAGAAAATTATTTGGAGAGTCCATTTTCATTATTTATCTTGTCACCAGGTATGTGTGATGCATATAGTTACTTTCAAGTCCGAGTTTTTGGTTTTCAAAGGTGTATAATTCAAATTCACTGTTCCAAACATGTTTCTATGGAGAAAACCCATTAGAAAATAGGGCCTTTTAAAATTTTGAACCCACTATTTGATCTAACAATCATCGTTTTAAATTAAGCACACAAAACACATGTTAAGCAAGGGTCTAGACCATGCATTCTAAATCTCAAAGCATAATTATATTATAATGTTATGGTCGACTTCATCAATATGTTAACTATATACAACACTATCTTGCACACTGCTCTAATCATGTTATAATATATATCACCTTTGACAAAATTCATTTCGGTGTCTACGTATGAATTCCAAGCTGCTCAATATTCTATTTGAGGGAGAGATTCGGCTGGAAGGACAAAACAATAATTTTGTTTATATTAATTTATCACCAGTTTATAACATAACTTGTTATAAGTTCGGTAAACTTGAAAAACTCATAACATCAACGATATGAATATCGTTTTTATTCGGTTCCATAAGTTCTGGTTTTCATTCAAACATGCGGAAAATTTTAAAATATTTCGGCGTCTATCCTTCGCTTCTAGCTTACCCTGGACAGTATTTCAAGTTTACCTGTAACCGTTCGGATAATGACTGAATTTTTAAACCGTCCTATGATATTTTTTGTTAAAAACAGTAAAATAAAGAACATACAAACTTAGTAATTTATGTCTTCAAATTGTCAGCCTATTTAATGAGAGCTATTGTACGTTAAATTTATAGTCATACATTTTCATTCAAAATCAAAATCAAAAGTCATTTATTCAAACTAGGCTTAGAGTCAGCACTTTTCGAACGTCAAAATTACATAAGACAGTCCTCCAAAACGCCCGCCCTTCACAACTTCCTAGTGCTTTAGCTGGGAAGAAGAAGTGGCGCAACAAACTCCCCATTTCAATAGTCCTAAGAAGAAAATAGGTACCCATTAGTTTACCTATCATAAAAGTGAAATCATCATTTACGAATGCGACACATGACATCGAGACAAGATCGAAAGTACCATGTCAATTACCATCACCTTGCACCATGAATAATGTACCATGTGAGTAGTTCCTCGTAAAACATTCACTTTTCCTGTTGATGAGCTTTCTTAGATTATATTGAGATTTCCTATCCTAAACATTGCCAATTTCAAAAGTTTGACGAAAAGGACCAAACATCAAATAAACTTCATACGTAAAGCACAAATTGACAGAGCTTTAAATCATAACAATGTGTGTACTAGGAAAACATAACAGCAATTTCAAGAAGCTAGCGCAAACAATTCGTGATATTCAAAGTTTATCCCCGCATCAAATCATATGTACCTGCGAGCTTTTGCGTTCCTGGTAGGTATTTATACAAAATTGTCTTTACTGAGAAAACGTTTTGAGAATCTAGAGCGTACGGTACACACATCCAGTCCGTGTTGCTGTCTTGTTCTCACATCATGTTGTCCTTGTTAGGCATCAAACATGAAGAGTGTCGGTATTTGGTTGCATCAGCTGTTATTTTGTTTGAACAAGTGCAATGCCCATGATTGATGATGGAGTGAGAAAGATCCTGTTTTCCGATTTTGAGGAACGAGTTGTCTTGTTACGAATATTTACATTGTGGGTACGTTAACATTCCTGATTATGTACTGCAGTGAGGGTATACATTAACGAAGTGGTATTATTTTGTAAGTTAACAGGAAAGTGTACAAACGTTGTCTTGAATGCAAACTCTTTTTGTTAAAATACCCGTGATTCATTTTTGTACATAGATTTTAATTACATTCACTGTTTAGGTTCAAAATTAAGAGTGTACTTATATCGGTCATCCATTTGATTTGTAAATGCGACATGGGGCCTGATAAAAAAAAAACAACTATCCATCTGTTGGAAACAGGTCACCGCTGCACATAACAGACACCTACAAAACCAAGAAGTTTTCCAATGCAATGCCAACTAAATTGTAGCAGCATTAATTCATGAATTATTGGTGGTGTTCTTCAAAAAGATCAGGTGCGTAGTGCTTGTAACCGGCGTGCGTGTATAACCAGCTTAAAGTCTCATGTTTGAGTACAATGAAGTACCATTTAGTTGGCCCTCAGTCTGCCTGCAACATCATATTAAAAGGAATTTATTTTATTTGAGAATCTGAGTTGAATTATAAGTAGTTAGGTAAACACAATTCTTTGTTTATGTTATGTTCACTGAATTTATTTTCATTGTGTTCTTCATCACCGTCAATATTATGGCCATTATATAAAGTATTATTAAAATATTGAAATAGTAATACCCCTCATTATGCAACAGTTTCATAAACCACTATTAATTAACACTCCAAAATCTAAGCTTGCAAAATACTCTGCGTTAATAAAGATCTAAGTCTAAAACCCTTGAATGAAAATACCCAGTCAGCTTTAGTAATGAAGCTGACTGCAAATGGTTCGTCAGACTGTCTGAATGAATAAAACGCGGAGCCAATTAATTTAATATCTGGATATTTTATAGCTGGATTGTATATAGTCCCAAAGGCAGTCAATATACTTAGTAATGATGTGTATGTATAGCACAAGCTCCAGCAGTTGACCTACAAACCATTTCAGCCATTAAAGAAAGACGTGTCTATAATATTAATCTGCCAAAAAATATGCTAATGAAGAAAACAATATATTAAACGATTATTCCGTCAGAATAGTAATAGCATGATCTTCGTAATGGTCGTATTACTATATAGCGTAATAGCTTGGGGCTTGAATAGAATTAAATAATTATTGATCTTATAATGTTGCTTACTCGTCAGAGAAGGAGAACATAACATATCTCACTGTCGTTCCCAAAGTGAACTTATATTAAATACATGTATTTACATATAATATATATTTCGCCGGTTATGTTTAAAGTTACAGAGCGCGCGCGCGTTATGGTTGGTTTAGAGCTACTGCTTAGCATGAGGTTCTGGGTTCGATTCTTATGTCATACAAAGTGCCTTAGTAGCAGCCCGGAGTCTGGACTTGTGCCCGGTTGATGGCAATAGGCTCGCCCCCTATTACATAGGACTTAAGCATAACTGGCGAAATGTGGGAGTACTACAGGTACACCTCTGCCTAAGCCTTCTGAGATTACAGGCGTGATGTTAGGTTATGTTATGTGTGTTATGTTTAAAGTTCCATGTAAAAGGAAATCAAATTCATTAAATGTCTATATTGAAAGATTTACAAAAATTATTTAAGTTTTAATTTTGAAATTATATGATATTTTCAGAGTTTATGTCCTATTCCAGAGACAAATCTAAAAACCTGTCAAATCTTAATCAATCACACTGACAGAAAATCATCACACTTTCTCAACTTAAATTAAAATATGAAATTTAAATTTAAAACTACTGCAATAAACGTCATTCAAGATAGAAAAAGTTAATCCCTTCAAGCCGCATAAAATTTACTAACACAGAAATCTAGGGATTAAAATAACTTCCAATGTTTATTGCAACATAAACTATCTTTTATGACAACATCATCATAATACGTAAAATAAAATATTATATTTTACCTTGCAAATTCTCAATAATTACCTAGAAAAAGCCGACTGTTATAATTCTGTAGAGCATTTTGCACTTAATGTTTTTCGACTGTAAGTTTAGATTTTGTTACTGAATTTGTATCGACAGCAGCTTAGTTTGATTTGATTAAAATATTCTATATGGAGAAATTCAATTTTAATTTAAACTTTGAAAGCCTGTTTTATTAACTTAAATTACCTTCTTAACCTAGTGTCATATTAAATAACTTTTGATTGCGTTTTCTCTATAATGTAAATAAAACTACGCATACGTATGTGTGCTACTGCAGGGCAAACTCCACTTCTTATACAACAAAACATCGAATTCTGTGATTTCAGACCCGTATATAGCCATGAAACGTGCACACAATATTCATTCAATGATGCACAATCTATTCAATGTTGACAGATCAATAGCAAAGTGGCTGTATGACCTACAGAAGATCGCAGCGAAGAGCTGAATGAGGCTGGCAAATACCAGGGAAACATGGCACAAAAGAGAGTTTAATGAGGAGGCCTACACTCAGCAGTGGGCGGAACAAGGCTGTCAATGATGATGAATGAATAATGAATCTTTAAAAGTTTTAACAGAAAATCACTTACTGTTATTGAGATACAGCTTATCGACAAAAATACGGACTTTGTAATAAGTAAAGATAGATGGGAATCTGTAAAAACGGCATATTATTTTAATAAACTATGTACTAGACATTGAAACACGAGAAAAACAATATACAACAACAAGTTAAATGAACCACCATCCCCGAAATAAACAATTTATAGCAAATTACTTCGTTATTATAATAAATAAGCACTTCGTTATAATAGCTTGAAGTATAGCGGGAAGTTTTATCAAAAAGTGTCCGTTTATACTAATGATTTTTATTTGTTGACGGGGTAATGACATATTTATGAATAATTTACCGTGTTTCATTTATTTTTTTACATTAGTTACGGCGAAGTTACAGTATTATCTAAATCGTTGCATGCTATGATAGGCGTGCCTATTATAAACACAAAATGCCATCTGTTTCATACATTTTAATTTTTAAACGAGCATAAGTACCAAATATTTACACGCACATAAAAATTCTCGGAGACAAAATAAAACTAAACTATCACAAATTTCATACGGTTTTACTGTGCTCAAATCAAACACAAAAACAGTCTGTGATCTCACTGCATCCTATGCGTATGCCTAAGCATGGTAACGCTACGGACTCATTCTGTGGGGACACAGTGTAGGTGCTAAATACTTATTTACTGCCCAAAAGAAATGTCTACGAATATTATCATAAAACCCAGAAATAGCTGCAAACACCTCTTTATTACGTATAAAAACATCTATAACAGTAGGTAGCTCAAACCACCCAAATTTGTGATTCAGTCAATTTCAAAATTACGTATCTGACTCTAATAAATCACTTTACTAGGACAGCATAAACGTCAGAAACATTAATACAGGTTTATCTAATATCTGCCAGAGATAACATAAATAGAGAGCAATATGAATGATCCGTGGTTACCTACTTTTGATTGATGGGCGTTTTAAACGATTTATTGTGGCTGAAGTTAGACGGGTATTAATTAAAGTGCGCCTACAATCTCTGTGGTCCTGGTACTGCTGTGTTAAGTAATATTTCTGAATGGATTTAAAATCGAATACAAGACCTCTTCGTCCATCTAGATGAGGTATAAACACAAGGGGTAAAAAAATAAGTGGACTAAATCTAGACGACATAATGGAAAACATGAACAAACTACTTATTTTTTCTAAACGATTATTTTAATTACTTCTAAGCTCTTGATTTGGCAATAATAGTAGATTATACAACAAGTGAAAAAAGGGAATTTAATACGAGAGACTAAGTTGGATCCCGAGAGCAACGAAAGATTCTAGATTAGAATCCTGAGTGCAGCGAGGGATACAAAGACCGAGATGTTTATTTTTCACGAATTTTGTACTCTTCTTCTAACCATTGACTGCGAGAAAATAAATAGTAGTATAGTAAATAAAAATAAGAGACGATCACATGAAATAAAATGGAATCAAATAAAATAAAAATCGAAATGAATGAAAACAACGTAATAAAAAAAAAAAATAAGGGAATCAAAATAAATAAATCAGCAAACAGTATAATTAATACCTTCTTTCCGACACTGGTACGGCAACACTGCTGCATAGCTGCACAGCTGCACAGCTGGTATGGTATTATCATATTTTATTAAATCACTAGCTGCTCCCCGCGGTTTCACCCGCATAAATCTTGATCCCGTGGGAGCATCGGGATAAAAAGTCCTCTATGCCCGGGTTACAAACTATATGTATACCAAATTTCATCCAAATCCGTTCAGTAGTTTTTGCGTGAAAGAGTAACAAACTTCCATCCATACTCACAAAACTTTCGCGATTATAATATTATAAGAGAACAAAGGATTAAATATTTAAAAAAAAAGTGACATTTGAACAGTTTTCGAATTTTTCGAAATTCAGTGTTATATTCTTGTTTGGTTTTGAAATGGTCATATTAGGTAAGACTTGGGTATTTAGCAAAGTCGCCGTATTTTGTGGTTGCTGTTGCTGTGAAAGCTGTAATGTAGTCGTTTCACAAAGTTTTCCTTTCGATGTTGAAGGGCGCGCCCAAGGGTCAACAGTCGACGGTTTTAGATTTCTACTGTCAACCATTCGGTTGCAAAGCATAGCATAGCATAGCATAATCAACCTATAACGTTCCCACTGCTGGGACACAGGCCTCATCTCTATGAGAGGTAGTGAGCCGTAATCCACCACGCGGGCTCAGTGCGGGTTGATAGATGTCACATGTCTTCGAATTTTTGGTTCTAAGACATGCCGGTTTCCTCACGATGTTTTCCTTCACCGTTTTGAGAGCAGTGGTGATGAAATTATTTACACAAACTAAAGCGCCTGCTTGGGTTCGAACTCACGACCTACAACTCGTAAGTCGGGACCGTTACCACTGGGCCACCACTGCTCCGTTGCAAAGCAGCATCTGACAAATCAAAAATAAACTATGCGTACCTAAGGACCAATTTTACTACTCTCTGTTAGTTGTAACGTTATAGTATTGGTAGGTACCAAAAGCAAATACTAAAGTAGTTAAATGTGTCAAAGAATTTCTCATTCCAGGCTTAACAATGACTATAAATCACTGCCTATGCGCAGGCCACTTTCAAGACGAGCTTAAAATAGCAAAAGACACTCCCATTAATAAAACAGGGACGAAAACAGATCCTAGTAACTACAGGCTGTGTCAGTGTTACCTGTAATTTCTGAAGTTTTTGTGCGAATTATATATGATCGGTTATTTAAACAAAATAAAATTCCTTTCTGAACAACGATACGGCTTTCGTCCGCAATCAAACACTTTATCCGCCACTGTGGATCTTAAAACCTAAATCAGAATGTGCATTGATGGAAAACGACTAGGCCTGGGCATATTTACCTCCAAAAAGCTTTCGATACCGTGAGTCATTCTCACCTTCTAAATAAGTTGGAACATATTGTTATCACCGACAATGTGCTCAAAATTTTGGAATCATATCTAACGAATCGCTTTCAAGTCGTAAAAACAGGCAACTATCAAAGTACTGCGCAGCCTATTACATGCGGTCTATCGCAAGGCTCAAATATTGGGCCCCTGCTATTTTTAATCTATGTTAATGACATATGGCAGGTGTCTTTAAATGGCGAAATAAGTGTGTATGCAGATGACACATGTATATTTTATTATGGTTCCTAAATATACTAAATGATGGACTATGCACAAAAGGATTTAGAGAAATTACACGACTTATTCCAATATAGTTTACTCACAAACGATATATTTAAGACGAGCTATATTATATTTAAGGCAAAAAATAAACAATTACAAAACTGCCCTAAGGTTTTTATTAAAAGCATTCAATTGAAGGAGTCGATCGAAGAGAAATACCTAGGGTTCGTTTTGGACAGTGGATTAACATGGAAGTCGCATATAAACAAAATACGATCTACGTTATCGGCGTCATGAGGGCGTCTTTACGGTGCTGTTCGATGTTTGCTACGACAGCTTAGATTATTTAATATAAATATGGGGTAGCGCAGCCAAAACTAACCTAACCTGCATCCAAAGAATACAAATTTTACGAATAATAATCTTATTTCATTATGACTTTCTCACACCAACAGATAAAATTTACTACAAAACTAAATTAATAATTTTAAAACAAAATTATATTATTATACTCATCATCACAATAAAAAATAAAGATAAAAAGCTACACTCGGAACTTACTTTTAAAACGAACTCCGCAGAAGGGACCTCTCCGTATCGCAAATGATATTTGTCTCCCGCTTTTATTATTGACAAAATTTAAATCCGGCCCTGTACCCTAATTGAGTAATAAACAATCAATCGGAATCTGAATCGTTTTGAAACACATTGGTTATCCATTGCTTCATAAGTTTGATAAACAAATCAGCAGTCAATGTTAATAACGCAATGAATGTTGTTAAACTGTCAAAATCAAACAGATTAGTCGTAATCGTTTACGAAAATGTGTTACGCAAATTAGGCTGCTGGTTTATGTTTTTTATTTACCCACAAAATTTTGGATTTTTGTTTCGCATGAATCTTTCTGCTACCTTTAATGTCTTGTTATGTACGTTTATGAATTGTTGTCTTCTTTTAATATTTGTGCGTGTCATACTAGCTCTGCTCACGAATGTCATCATTATTAAATAGTTAAAATATTTCTCACTAAGTGAAATTTGTAGTAATTTTTTTTTGTGTTATAAAGACTCTTTAACTACAAATCTACTATCATTGAGAATTTTGCTCAAAGGAAAGCACGAAACGTAATGAAATCCTACTTATCGGTGCTCAATCCTTAATATATCAACGTTGCACCAGCAATTGCAGCTACATGACCAGAATTCATTATCTCTTGGTATCTCTCCTCATGTTTTCCTGAATTGATTGTAGGCTGTGATACATTTAAATTGTGTATCCTCATGCTAAACGCTTTGAAAGTTAGGCTGGGAAATTACGCTTGTCTTTTATTTTGTTTATTGCTTACTCTTTTGTTCGGTGCGATCCTGGTAGTTTTATGGTTTCATTTTTAATCATCATAACATTCCAAGTGTTTGCCAAATCTACAAATTATAGTTCATCAAGAGCAATTATTAGGCGGGACTTCAAACTTTTCATGAAAAATGGGCTTCAAAATAAACTGATCTCTAAATTTTTTAATATATATAATTCTTCTCGGAAACAGCTTACGAAATCCAAAAGAAAAAAACGCTTCAAATCAACTTGATCACATAGAGATGAATTGATATATTGATATATTTCTTAAGACGATCACTGATTTTGTCTAAGACACATAAATTATAAGGTGGAGCTTACACTTAATAGTTCGTTTATAACTTAGCTATCTTATGCGAAGATAAACGCAGCTTTCTAATTTCATGAGAATCTTACTTTCATAGATAATGGCAATCATTAATCAAAACTGTCGGATGCTTATTAAGATGTGAGATTCTTTCAATACTTGTTTGCGAAATTCGCGAGACCACCGTAAGTCCTTGACGCATGCGCTTAATAAGCGTCTAAAATTATGCTAAGCTAACTTCTGTGTTACTTTTGACCTACAATGTAGGTACACAGTTTTTTTTTAAACAAGCAGTCATCGATCTGCCGAAATGACTGTCTTCGCAGGAATGTCGCACATTGCAGATTGTTGTCCCGAGATAGAAGAAAAACTGCAACGTTACCTGTTGGCTGAAATATTTATGATGGTAGTAGTAGTACTGCTTCCCTCTAGTTTCAGAAGGAGCTATAGACACTTCTATTACTATGGGCCAGAAGTTTTAAAAGGCAAGTTGATTTGCGCAACCGCTTTCCATTACGGAAAAGCTTAAACAATAATCCATTGATCAAGCTTTTCCGTGAAGGAAAGCGGTTAGCAAAAGACGTATTGGAACTCCTTAAATATATTCACGGATACAGTGTTGATAATCTTATATTGAGCATTGGAGCGTAAAATATATTTTATTACCATGTATGTTTTAATTGATAACTGGTTTTAATTAATACATTCAAATCGAAATGATAAAGATGTCAATTTCAAATTATAATCTACTTAAAATTCGTCGAAATTATCGTTGCATTCAATTTTATGTGTGATGAATAAATTATGGCTGTGTTCTGATCAGTAAATGAATGAATTGATTTATAATGAATGAACGTGGAATTTTAAACGAGGTAAAAAAAAAACTCTGTTTCCGTGGGAATAAAAAGTGATAACAAGGTAATTGACCTAGTTCACATATGATTTTGAAGACTTGATTTTGAAGACTTGACTTTATATTATCATGATCCCAGATAAGTATAGGCCTCGAAATAAATAATCTTCGTAGAATGTTGCAGAATTAAAATAAAATGCCTCATGGTACCTAAAGTACAAAGGACCAGTAATATTCCTCGTTATACTGGTCCTACGAGTCTCATCTACTTTTTTTCTATTTTTTTTGGTTTTGTTCCTTTTTCTGCTTGCCCTGTTTTAGAAATGAGTTATTTTATTATTTTTAAACAATACGTAAATTGAAGACGGGCTGTTATAATGACATCTATGGAAAACCTCTTTTTCGTTTATCATCAATGTTTTGGAAAAACCAAAAGACTGGTACTAGGGCCGCATAAACACAGTAGTCTACCACAAAAGCCACAGGTCAATAGGCTACGAAAACAGTTACACAAAGACAAAAAGTAAATAAAATACACGCTCGAACGTAAGACAGTTTATCTTAATCATGTTTATGATAATCAGGCATGCACGTAGCGACAAAAAGTCGCGTAACAGCCAAGATCGGCGCAAAAAGTCGTGCGTCTGTAACGGTACGGTACTTAATGTGATGAAACTGTATCTATTTTGCATATAACACGGCGCCTTAGGGAATGGGGCAGCAATTTTGTTGAGTGTCTATCTTGTTAATTCGGTAATGAAAGTCTGTCTATGATTTTTTTATCTGAAATGCGATATTTAAGTGGGACTTCCATTTCGGGTTGCTTAATCATCTTCTTATCTTGAAAAGTAAACTATGTAAACAAGAGTGATGGCATTCTATCTGCCTAGAGTAAGAATGTTGGTAGTCAGCCCTGCAAGTTGGTTGATATTAATTGGTTTGTTTTAACTACGTCAAATGGACAATAAAGATAAAGATAGATAAAGTCTGGAACGGAACTAGCGTACCCAATAGATTTACTATGTGTATTACTATATGATAGACTGTTTACTGTTGCATTGAAGATAAAGTTATTTTTTACTTGCGCATAATGTTTTAATTAATAGAAATAAGGTTGAAGCGATTAGTTGTAGGAAACACAGGATATCTATACGAGTATATCTTCTTCTTATATATAAAAATTGCAATTGTTGTTCGTTAGTGTAAACGCTAAAATAAAAAAATAAAAACAATAGCAGTTTACTTTTTGTTTGCCCTTAATACAAACCACCCCTGATTAGAAAAAAAAAAGACATTGCAACGCATGCGGGCAGCGAGCAGAGTAATCATGTGAACACTACTTATACGAATATAAAGAATTTAAATGAGACCAAGGCAGCATGTTAAAAGTGTTAGTGATGATCTGAGAATCAAAAAGTACGAGGAACCATGCCATTTCCCACACACGAAAAATAATACGGGCCCTATTTGAATACAAAAAAAAATTTTACAGATCCACAAAATCCTTGTTAAGTTCGTCGGCATCGCTCAAAGCAACTCGAAACGTGTCGGGTCTAAAGATCACCACTAACTTACTGTACGTGAATGGCGACGGGTTGAGTTGTAGTCTACCTACTCTTTGAAAACCTACTTCCCACTGCTTCATTTAGGCAAGATATCGCACGTGTTTTTTTGGTAAACGGTAATGTGTAAAACATTTTCGGACACATGCATTACTAGGACTATTTAAATTGTGTGTGAACTAAAAGGAATAAAAAATGTGGACCAAAAATGTGACTGGTCTTTGAATTGTAGTATTCTTTTGAAGTATTCTTTTAAAACAGATTTTTACTGTTTCAGTTATTGTATAATTTCCTTATCCTAGTTTTAAAAAACAGCTTTTTCCCCTACAGGAAAATATGCTGTTTTATACCCACTCTGGTATACTACAATGACGAAGTTTTTGAGCATGAGGAGTGAAATAGTTGTTTATGCTACTAGTGTGGAAAGTAGGTGATTTCCAACGAGTGTATAAGTCGACACGAGTCGGAAATCATACGGAATCATCATACGCATGTCTATTACAGTTACAACGTTTTACTAAGCACTGTACGAGGAAAAAAGAAAGATACATTTAACATTTTATTTATTGATATTATAAAAAACTAGAGTAATTAATAACGCGTTTAATAAAGTATTAGTTTAGTTTTAGCACTTAACTAATTAAAAATGCTTAAATAATAGAAACTCTTTGCGTCGGGCTAACGATAACGGAGTAAAAAAAAACTGAAAAGTAAAAAGCACTAGTGTGAAAAAGTGACACTTTCTCCTGGCTGCTTGGTAAACGCTCTTTTCGAGCACATGCATTGTAAAAATATTTGATAGTAACAACAACTGGCCCAATTCCCAATATCCCAATATCCCTTTTACTCCCACACCATCAATAGCCTTCCACTGATGAAGCATAATTAATGTAATTAGTATATACTTTCACATGTGTCGGATATAGATTCGGTTATATAAACGTGTTAGTGGGTTAGCGCTTACTGATGTAAAGCGCGTTCGTGGTTTTAGATACAGGCTGTGTTATGAGTCTTGAAGAGAATTAATGTTAATTTCTAAAGGTTTTGATTCTTATTGATTCGGTTCTAATATCAAACTTAAAAAAAAAACTGTTTATTCTTTTTGAGCTTTCACAAAAGGAAACCTTCATTTGTTTATTTTGTAACGTGTGTAAGAGGGTACCATAAAAGACGCTTTAAAAATAATTAAATAACCAACATGTGTGTCAACTACATTTTTATTTTCACACACATAGAATACAATCAGTGTTGATTACATTTTTATTTTCCTTCAATGGCGTTACGACGTGCTCTAATTTTTCTGCATTTCTCTGTTTTTGTTTGTATGTTTGGCATCTCGCAGGTCAACCTATGCGGTTGTCGTCTGCTTAAGCGGACTTGCCTGTGGATTCCCTAATAAATTAAGGCCTCCAGCCAGGACTTAAACTTATATACTAACTAAAACTAAGCGACAACGCTAAGGGCACCCCCTGTGGGGTATGAACCTCGGCTTAGGGCGTCGCTGGAAGAGGGCAGCAAATGACTAGCTGGATCAGGATTGGTATTAATTAGGGACGAATTTAAAGCTACAGGCTCAGCGGCGCGGGCTGGCTCGAGCAAGGGTCGGGAGGGTTCTGCATTTCTCTGTATTTTTTTTTTTTTTTGTGTATGGCATCTCGTAGTTGACCTTGAGAGGTCGTGACTACTTAACCGGACTATCCTGTGGCTGCCTTAAGCGGACTCAAAGCCTCCAGCCAGGGGCGTAAAACTACTTATATTATTAAGCGAACGCTCGCTAAGGGCACCCCCTGTGGGGTACGGACCTCGGCTTAGGGCGTCGCTGACGGGAGGACAGCAAGATGGGACAGGCTGGATCAAGTTTTGATTATTATTAATCGGGGAATTTAAAGCTACAGGCTCAGCTACGGCGCGGGCTGGCACTTCGTCGAGCAAGGGTCGGGGGGGAAGCATTTCTCTGCCAACGGCTATCGCTTATATAGTCCGAGTTACATTCTTATTAAGGAATGTGATCTGATAAGCTTGTTTTTATTTTAGTTTTAATTAACAACAGATTCCTTGATATTGGCTGCTCAACGGACAGTTACCTGGTAGATAATGTATCCATTATGTACCAGGTAACTGTCCGTTACCCGTTCACCACCAGTATAAAGGTATGAGGAACAGGGTGAAATGTTCACTCATACTCTATGGAAAAGTGTTTTGTCTAGTGGGCAAATTGTCGGGACGAATACTTAAGCTAGTTGTGCGGTAAGCTCTGTTTGCGCCATGCAGGATTTTTCGTGACGTGGTTTATATGCTGCCACAGAATTGAAGAAGTAACTTATAACGATATTTGTACCTGTAATAATAATCAACGGTATTATTAAACCGGACTTTTATCATATTGTTTATCATTATCCGGTATTTAACGATCTACGTGTGATAAAAAAACTTGTTTCAATGAAGTTACTGATTTTGCTCTAGTTTTAATATCGTATTAAATGTGAGAAAGTAAAAATCGAAGTCGCTTGTTAACAGATTTATGATGACATATTATTCTCATGTAAGTGTTAAATACTACAGCGCCAGAGGCTAATTATGCCTAAAATTAATACCAAAAACGTGTTTTGAAAATGCGGAAAGTGAAGTGAAGGTTGCTCGAATAAAAATATCATGCAATTGTTTTAGCAAGGTTCCTAGTAGGTCACCAATTTGCAGCACCCATGGTTAGTTTTAGCATTTAAATAAAAAAAATACGTACCTTTTTTGGTAAATATTTGTAATTTATTCATTAAAATTTTACTGCTCGTTTGTTTAATAAACACTTTGATAAATTGCTCGTTTGCGTAACAGTTTATTGTAGTTTAATAAACAGTTAATATAATAACTTTTCCCCACAAAAATAATAAGAAGAAAAAAGAATAATAAGAGAAAAGAAATCGGCTTAAAAACAAAGAAAAACTTCTCCCGATTACAAAGTTCACGACAGAAAACAAAACATACTTAACGTTGAAAAAAAAATGAATAAAATGTTAACAGCCTGTATAAACGGATTTACCGCTACGTTTTATCCGTCGTGCAAAAAACAGGCTCAGTGTAACAAGTCGTACGTGAGAGCATGCATACTCAGCTTTAGCGGGAAAACGTGAAGTTTTGTACAGAACAGCATTTTGGCACTATGGAGACAATTGTAGCAGCTAGATAAAAATGGGACGAACTGCGATTACTGCGAATTTGATGCATTTTATGTTAGTTGAATCGAAGGACTACCAAATTTTGCAGTCTTAAATAAATTATTTAAAAAATGCACGGCTCACTGGAATAATGTTTACGTGTTTGTTTAGTTGTTTGAATTCCCTTTATTATCAGTACATAAAATATGATAGTTTACTTTTACGCTCAAAATTTGGAGAAGTTCTCGAAGTAAAACATTTTTTGAGCTCTGTTTTACGACATTTTATCATAATGCTATTTTATTTTTAGGTTTTTTATTTTAATAAGTCTAGTCTTTGAACATTCGACAACACACTCAAGTTTTTTTCTGGTTTGTAAATTAGCAATACGCCTAGCTGTGCGACAAAAACTGAGCTCTTAGCGGTGTTCTACGTTTCGGCAGCACCTTAATATTGGTACTTTTTTATACGCTTAACAGAAGATATGCATTGTTTTGAAACAGGTTGTCTATTTTGGTCTAAAGTCTTTAAAAACCTACCTCAATCATTCTGATGTTCCAAAAGTGAGGATATTTATGTTATATCTAGCCTCACATCCTTGAAATACCCAAACCAGGCATGTACTAAAACGGTACTAAATTCGTTGGTAGACCCAACGCATTTAGTACCGATTTCAAGATAAACTGAGAACATATTTAAATAAAAAAGTCATTAACTTTTGTTGTATAAAAAATATATATACGTAAATCTAGTTTCAAGCCAAATTGCGTGGAACTAAAGGTGATAAAATTCTTTAACAACTCGAATTTCAGCACTAAACCACGTTTCTGCAGTTTTCGTTTTTAAAAAGCTTTTTAAAGCAAAAGTTTTCTGCAATCGACTCTGCTGCCGCATTGCACCGAAAATCGTGAAAACCCAAATTGCACTGCAGTGTGATTTTGACGACCTATTTTGAGAGTTCAGTTCCTGCATCCGTAAACTTTTAAGGTCTGCAGATATTTGTACCGAGTCAGTCCGCATTTTATATACACTCGCAAAAAAGGTTATCTATATAACTGGCATGTTCATTTCATGTACACTCGCAAAAAAAGGTTTTCTATATAACTGGCAAGTTCGATTTTAAAGCTAAGTCGGATAAGGCTTCTTGCACAATGAACAATTTACCTAACCGCACCAAAAAGTTGAGATGAAATGGAAGAATGAATGGATGAAGTTGAAATGGTTTTTTTATATTTTTTTAAAGATTGCAACCTTAACATGTTTAACTTTTGACTCCCCCACTACTGGAGCAGTTGATTCTCAGATCTTTTATGAATTAAGTGCAATCTAATTTTGTATTGATTTTCAGCCGGAATAAAATAACTTGTTCCAAATAACGCCACCACGACATATACAGTTATATTACAGTTACACTTTAAAACAAAAATCAAATCAATAGTAATTTATTCAAATTGGGCTGAGAATCAGCACTTTTCGAACGTCAAAATTACATAAGACGAATGATTTTTAGTATATTTATATTAATTACTTACTAGACTATTTAGATTTATATTAATTAACTACCTTCACATACAAAGCTAATAAGTAGTTATCTTGTATGTTCATGAAAACTCAGTTTTTCTACACCCAAAACCGGATAAATGACAACAAATAAATGAACACATTATCGTAACGTCACGAAAATGTTCCTAGATTATTAATAACAAAAAAAAAGAATAATAAATCAAAACAAATGTCGTATTACCGGTTATTGACAGCCGCGCACGCGTCATCGATCACGATATAGATCATTGATCTAACGTCGAATAACATTAGCGCCATTATCCACTATAAAATGTAGGTATATAAGTACCACTACACTCAATACGCGACGCATTTATAAAACCTTGTAGTCATAGAAACTGAAAAGGGATATCAGAAAAAAACTAATAATGATGAAGCTAACAAGTTTTGTCTACGCATTTTAGATTATGCTCGTTTTCACGAACACTAGACGATACGAGTACCTAAATTAATGCCGAAATAAAGCGCGCTGTTGGATTGAACGTTCCGCTCAGCGCCAACATCGCTATTTTGTTTAGGAATTCATTCAAGTGCCGTGTAAGTAAAAATGGGCATTAGAAACAGGCATAGCCTCGGATGATGTCACACCTACTTATCTACCTATGGTTGTATCCCTTCGACATAGAAACATTCGCACCTCCCGCTTGTCGTCGCAACATACAACTTTCTGGTCTGTTCTGCCAGTCACAGCAAATAAAAAAAACATTTACTGACTCCAAAAAAAGGAGAAGGTCGTCAGAATTGACGATTTCAATTTTTTTTTAAGTGAGTGATCTTTACACCCTGTTCCTCAGATCTCTTCGCTGGTGACCCCGAGTATGAACATCAGCGCAGCCTTCGTGCAACTACTTCATCGTGACGTCATCATCATCACTCCCGCAAGTCACACAGCCAGCCAGCAACCACGGTTTGAACGGTTGTCCTGATCAGCATGCAGCGCAAGCGCAGACCTGGTCATCACCCCCAGCCTCATCAGCAACCTTGGCACAGCACACTGCACATTTGGCCGGTCCACAAGCAGAGCGCCTAATCCCTCTCCTGGTCGAAACCAGCAGTCAGCCAACCTGACTCACTGGGGCATCTTCGCAGACAGTTCCGACTCACCGGGAACTATGCGACACCCGGTTCCTATCCACTGGAACCCAACTGGCACTAGCAAGCATCGCTTAGTCCACTATCTATCTCCGGTCTCCGGACGGGAGTGATGTGGCGGCATCTAAACCGCCACATGCGAACAACGCAACATACTGACGTCACACAAATCCTGCATCGCGCAATCAGAGATTACCGCGCAGCTAGCATATATACAACTTCCCGACAACAATCATCGGGCAGTTGCCCACCAGATACGACATCCATCTGGTCGGAGGATCTTCCCTCTACTAAAGAGAGTATGAGTGATCTTTACACCCTGTTCCTCATATCTCTTCAGTACCACAACTAAAAAGTGTAAATAAAATAATTATTACAAAATCAAGTTTTTTATTAGAAATCTCCGGTTATAACGCCATCCCATACAGCTCGATGCAACTACATATAAGACGGTTTTGAAAACGAGGCGAGTAGCTGCGCAGAAACAAATTCATGTGTCACGGGGGTGAGGGTTGGAGTACTGCGCAGTGCACTTCAGAACCGCCGTACAGTTTGACGCTTACTGCACACCTTTGAATAGTATGAACTGGTCCTTCTGTGCCTTTTCATTATTTTTTTCGATCGAGATGAAGCTGAACATCAGCGCCATTATCAAGAGCGAAAGTTTCACTACGTTTTAATTCATCCTCAATTTTTCCCGACACTTTAAAATGTTAAAGTAAATACGGACAAACAAGAGTAGCCTGATATTTTATTTCTGGGTTAAGTCAGTTTCATAGATAGCAATGATCGATCGCAATCGTGTAATTAAGAAAAGAAAGGCGTGTGTTAATGTTATTAAAATACAAATAAAAACTTTGCACTTTTTTTATTTTATGGGGTAAGCTTTCACTTGGAGATTTGGTCTCAATGAAGCTTATCGTCAACTTTATCTGTTAAAGAAATCTGGTTCTCAGAAAGTGCTGACCATTTAATGCTTGTTTTTAGGGTTCCGTACGTCCGAATGAAGCGGAAGTCTTATATGATCACACGTGTTTCTGTCTGTCTGTACGACTGTTACAGAAAATTTGCTCCTAATCTACTAGACTGATTAATTTGAAATTTGGAAAATATTTGAATTTCTGTGAACCAAACACGGACGTGTAACGTGATTAAATTAATTTTGAATTTGGGTGTCACTTTTGGGGAAAAAACTAGAAAATTAAAGACAAACGTTTTGGAAACTGGAATGTATGGGAAAAAATGATTCAATTACAATGTCAAGCTTATTTTAGGTATATGTATGCCAATACGAGCCAAACACAAAAACAGCTGCAATGCCAACCTTTTTTTTCGTCATATTTTCGACCTGGATAATGCAAGAGAGCTCAAATCCACACAAAGTTTCATTTATCAAGTTTTGATACCTTGGATATTATAAATACGACAATTACGTCGAGTTCGTCACTGACTCAAGTTTTGATTACTGACCCTACATTTCCCTAGGTATTTTTTTGTTTGCTTGTTTGGCATCTCGCAGGTCAACCTATGCGGTTGTCGTCTGCTTAAGCGGACTTGCCTGTGGATTCCCTAATAAATTAAGGCCTCCAGCCAGGACTTAAACTTATATACTAACTAAAACTAAGCGACAACGCTAAGGGCACCCCCTGTGGGGTACGAACCTCGGCTTAGGGCGTCGCTGGAAGAGGGCAGCAAATGACTAGCTGGATCAGGATTGGTATTATTTACGGACGAATTTAAAGCTACAGGCTCAGCGCCGCGGGCTGGCTCGAGCAAGGGTCGGGAGGGGATTTCCCTAGGTCGTAGAAAGCCTAAATTAAGTATGCGGGCTAGGATTAGCACAAAAACAAAAAAATTGGAAGAATTCTGTAACTTTCCCCTCCGACCCCCGTATTTGGGGTTGCAGGTCTGTATATAAAATAAAACCCCTAAGGTACTTTGAATACAACTGATATTTAAGCACCCAAAAAAAAATTGTATGAGTTTGTGTCACGATAACCCTTCCACCTACTCAAGCTGAACTATTGCCTTTTTAGTTAGTCAAGACTAACGTGTGTTATTAACTATTGAATCAAAACTAAGATCTTAATTGAATCCAAACATGAGTGATGTAAAGTTACCATTAAAATTGTAACGTGAGTAGGTACTATGTTGAGTTCAACTTCAGCCTTTACCAAGCAGACACATATATTTAATACTTTGGTTATTTTTTGAAAATGACAAAGTTTTCAACACCAATACCTAACATGAATGATAAGGACAACAAAATGTTGCCCATATTTCAACTCACTCCATTTGCAAATCAAAACTAAACTTCCATGATACAAATCATTTAAAAACACGTCCAAAAACCGTTCTTTCATTCGCCTAAAAATATTTCACATGCCAATAAAAATACCTCGGAGCGTATTAAACGATAAAAGCCGATCCCATTCCAAGATTCTGTTTCGAGTAACTAATTACTGCCTAATTAACTACTGTTATATTTGCAAAGTGTCATGGCCGCCTTATTTTATAAGATAATTGGTGCGTCTCGATTTTTGCATCTTCATGATTTACTGCGGAGTCACACTTATGTGATTAGGCAAGGCAGGCTTTGGTTAAGTTGGCAAGCTTTTGGAGAAATAAATTTTGTTTATGTTTGATTTCGAGTCTGTTAAAGACGAAGCGTTTGTTATCTCATGGGAATTCTATTCTGCGTTTGAAGAATTAAAACAAGTGCAAAGGTAACGTCTAAACGAAACCTTTAAACAGGTGAATTTCTGGTTTGCTTTGGAAGTACTGATCCGATTACAAACATGATTTTACTCTCAAAAGCTAGACTATGGCCGAAAGTTATTGATGTTTTATGTTTAGGTGAATCCTCAGCTGTAGCTCGCCAAATTCTTTTTTTTTTTGGTACTTGCACCTCTGTTTTACGTCGTATGTTGATCAAAATGCGATTTTGACTGTAGGAATGCTATTATATTAACTTAATAATAATCATCAATTTTAAATCAATCGTCTCAAACTTTAAAAAAAATGTTCCACCTAGGAATATCCAAATAAGAACACACATATATGATAATTCGTATTTAATAATACAAACATAAAGCAGTTAAATTGTGTTGGCAGCAAAGTAATTTGTTTAATGTCGAATAGAGCAAAATAACATAGTTATTATGTTGCAAATAGCTAATAAAATTAAATACTGAAACTTTTTTAAATGTTATTAATTAATTGTGAATACCGTTAAAATACAGTAAACTTTATTGCAATTCGAAATACATTAAGATAGCGTTTGAAGTTAATTTCAATTAAATAATTATGCGCCAAATGTAAATTGCGTCGAAATACAGGACAGTTTTCATTAATATTAAAATTGGGAAAAGATTAGTCACGTTTGCTCTAACAATAAATCTTTGAATCGAATTGATTTATTTGATCACTGGACTAACAAACCATGACTTAACTTAACAAAGTGACATTCTATCAGCGATAATGATGATATATACCTTATTTTTATTTATAGGAGTTACCGAAAAGTTAATGTCAATCCTGCTGAAAGGCGTTGTAGAAATCGAAACGCTTGCTAAAAGTTATTGCCACTTCTTATTTAGGCAGAATTTGTTTTAATCGTCGCATAAGAATATTTAAAGATCAGTGAATGAACTTATAATAGATTTTATTGATGCCTGAAGGGGAGGGGGAATCGACGACGTCTCGAGAAGAGAACCGCCTGACTCTTATCGGGGTTGACCTCGATTCTCCATTTCCGGAACCAAGCGCCTAAGACGTTTGCGGAGATTTGGAGACAGTTTGAGACAGTGACCGGTATAGTAAACGGCAGCGTCGTAGAGCCAACCGAGCTTTTTTACTCTTTGGGATATCGCTGGTGAACAGCGTGAAGACTAGAGGAGAAATAACGGAACCCTGAGGGACACTGGCGGAATAGGGTGAGGGGACGAGAGTGCACCCTCGATGCGATAGCGGAAGGTGCGATCGACAAAAAGTCTCGTAAGATGAGCCCGAGACGATCTGGCACTTCTGCTTGGTAAAGCTTGTATAACAAGCCGTTGTGCCAATCGAAGTTATTGATGCCTGTAATATACATTTATACTACACTATCGTTAAAAAAAAAGTCTATGAAACCTGTCCAAACTGTCTATATATGTATATATTAAACTCTAAAGTTTTTGCCGATTTCAATTATGTATAATGTGGCCATACCAAGATCGGAAACTGGTTATAATCAATTATGTGATGCAGTCTTTATGTTTCGGAGTATATTAAAAAGACTGGGCTTTCATTTAAAGCATCGTCTGTTTTATGCGTATGTAATATTATTTGAGGATGAGGATGCAAAAAATAGAGGAGTGTTTTAGCATGAGCACAAAATGGTGATTTATTTTTAAGTAACAGTGTTATGTGGTTATTGATTATGAATAAGATATGATTTATTTGATTTATATTTAGAATAGTAAGTTAATTATAGTCAAAGTGGAAAAGATTTAAACATAAACATTTTTCCGTAGTATCAATAATTATATTTTCGATGTACCATTTCTCGTTTTCTTTATAAAAAACCCAGTAAGAAATCCATGAAAGATTTAAAAAATAAGTATTCACCATTACTGAAAGCAAACAGGCTTTGCCAAACTAAAAAAAATGCATTCAAAACCAAATATGAATCAGGAAAGAACCTTCTTCTTGCATGCACGTACAACACTAAATAAATGCATGCATGTACAATACTTAGTGCTTGTTATACTAAAGTAATAACAAGCGCTAAAGGCTGGAATATTTATTTATAAATCGTCTTTTATTATCCCTGATTCTTGTTACAAATATATTGAACAAAGTACAGGTTGCGATCAAACAAAATAGAAAGATAACTTTAACCGCATGACTGGCTCTTTGTAGGTTTTTTGCATACAAACAAAGTAAGTTGTGTTTAAGTTATGGGTGACTGTTTGGCTGGTTTTTGATTGGACATTTTATAGGACATGAGACAGAACATGAGATATCATACAAATAAGAGTACTCTCTACGTTAATGAATAACAATGAATAGTTTTCCGCTTAAAACCACAAAATGCAACGATAGCCTAAATGGTATATGTAACTTAGATCAAGCGTGGTCGCTGACGAGAATTTCAGGCACTAGTTTTGTGCACCAGGTTTCAGGTACGAAACATATATACATTCTGAGGTAAAGCTAAGACTGACTTACTAAAAGAAAAACATCGGAGGACAGAAATCCCATGAAGTGAGCATAGGTGGTGGTCGAAGCCCTATACTTCACTGAATGGGAAGAACTTTATGGGGTGAAAAATTCACGATGATAACTTTAACTGTCGGAAGTGAGGATGCATGCAGGAGCTACCCCGGGCCAAAGATATTCGTAGTTAAAGTTTGACAGACCCTGCCGTCCGCCTCAGAGCGGAGCACATACATGAAGAAGTTAACATGAAAAAAAAGGCTGATACTGGTGGTAAAATACGATAAATAATAACTTACCAATTATAAGAAGCGCAGCAGCCGCAAGTATATGTGTCTTGGCCTCCATTTTGTATAAACGAACACTTGAACCCAGTTAAACACTAGTCAGTCTTTAACAACAACTACAAATTAAATAACACTGAGCAGTGCAGTCAGTCGTCCATGATGTTGAGATTCTGAAACAAAACAAAAGAAAACGTTAAAACCCGGTTCCGAAGTTAGAAACATAATAACTCAAACTCAAGCACTTCAAATTAACCATTTACAGGCACTTTTTAGTGGTCAACGAGTCGATCAGACAAAAAGATAAAGCTAATTGCTAATTCCAAAGCGCAGTTGGTACTTAACGAGAAAAAACCGGCAAGGAACTCTATGGATACTCTTCTTAATCAAAAACACAAGAATAAAGAGAGAGATGCAGTTATATATGTAAACCCACGATTGAATACTCCGATGTAGGTAACAGAAGGAGTGCGTATTCCCCTCAACATCCCGGCTGCTACTGAGAAATTCCAAAGGCATCACCATTTTAATTCCTCAATTCTCTGCAGCAGCAGTTTATTTACAACAAGCTCGGTTTCAGGGGACGAAAATGGCGAAATGTAGTTTTCACTATAAATCATAATGTATGTTACTGCGCAAATACACAGAAAGTTACAATGCATTTAATAGTCACTCCAAACACTTAATAATAGTATTGTTGTAGAACAGCAGGTTTCTTCTTAATAACATGGTATTTACCATTTTCTTCACGTTGAAGTGTAGCTAAACACAATGTTGAAAAGCACTTGAGGGCTCTTTACATCCATTACATTTAAAGCTTAACGTTTACACAGAACAGTGTTAATCCACATCCGTGAAATTTAATAATCAATGCTTTTAGTGTTCCTATAATTTCTGTTCATTTCCGTCATTGTGATTTAATTTTATATTGTGCCATCTGGGTACTAATGGGCCGTGCACGAAAACGACCGATTTTTATCAATTCTGTGCAACTTTTGCGAGAAAGGGAAAAAGAATTTAAACAAAGTTATTTGTGATTTGAAAAGTCGAGTTCTTCGTTTTTAATGTGGCTGAAAGGGATTTTTCAAATAAATGAAGTATTCATGGAAAATCACTAATATTCGCAAAAATTTTTCCAAAAAATTACGCGAGACTGACGTTTGATCATTTTGTTACCGTAGACCACTTTTGATGTTGAACATAAAAAAATCTACTTGCACGTGGCTGGACCACTTTTTACAACTTTGATACAAAGCATAAAAGAAAAATAATTTTGAAAAGAAACTATTTTTCGAAAAAAACCCAGTCGGTAATGTATTTCTTCTAACATTAACAAAACCGTTTTAAGAAATTTGAAAATCCTATTAATGTTCACCTATTTTTTAAACGAAATTAAAAAAATATATTTACGATAATACAATATCTACATTAAGTAAATCAAAGGCAAAGTAAACTATATTTTCGAGAGCGCTAAAGTGATGAAACTTAAAACAGGTACTGTGACTGACACTAATGGCTTAGCGCCACAAAAAATGTACTTTTATAGTCAAACAGACATATTGTTTCAATTATTTCAAGCTGTCTCACAATTATGTAAAAAAAATAACAAAACGGTTTTTTTCGTGCACGGAGCCCTAAATGTAACTCTTGAATTCATTCAGTAACTGACAGACAACGATAAGCCTAAACCGCATTGCCTAGAAGCTTGAAATTTTGCACAAGGTTTCTTTAACAATGAAGGTGAGCAATAAGAAAGGGTTTTGGAAAATTTACCTCCTACAGGGGTATGGAAGTTAGTCATATTTGGCGATGGGAAATCCGAATCCGATTTAGTTTGAGGTTTTGCTTATACTGTACTGCCCGACTTGCCGTATCTTGCTAACGAAACGATCAATAAGTTATGTCTCTACATCTTCACCTTTACCTCAAGGTCGAAAATTAGCATTTATTTCAAACTAAACAAACGCAAAAAAAACTTTTGTGCAAAACGCCTTACAAATCTGCAAACTTTCTAGTACTTTAGAATAGCCCTTCCCTCGCGACGTCTCACGACTGTGACCTTGTATTAAAGTTTATCTTTATCCACTCAATACATTTGTGGACTTTCCCTATTTTGCTTAGAATATGTCTATCATTCAATTTCGTGGAGTTTAAAGGCTTAATAATCGTGTTTAGTTTCAATAATGTTCACGAGAGGTCAAAAGCGAGAGTCTATTGAATAGCTATTAAATATTTTATGATCACTTTTTCTTGTAAAGAGTTTTACACAATTTGCTCGTTAGAAAATTTTTGAAAACTTGAAGACAGATAAATGGTTTTACGACATTAGCCAGTCAATAACAAAGGTAACAAATTTGCTGAAAATGTGTGATTTTCTAAAGTATCGATCGTATTGATACGGGAAAAGGAGAAGAATACCCACCGAGTAGATTTATCGATTTAAGGATTAGCAGTAATTTTAATGCCACCCAAATATCCCTTTACCTTCTGCAGGAGTCTCTCTCATTTCTTCAGTTTCACCGTAGAAACTGAAGAAGTGAGATTGTAGAAAGAGTTCTACGTTGTGTCTCGAAATAATCAAGAAAAGAAATGTCACTTTGTATGGAAAGAAATGAGTCTATTAGTGGAGTAGAGAGGACGGTGCTGCTGAACAGACTATGCCCCATCTGCAAGAATTTACCATTAATCTGCATAGTTAACGATCTGAACAACGCCTCTGACACCGCGATAAATGTAGCCACATTACAAGAAACATAGATGTAATGTCGATACTAAAAAGATAGAAACAGTTTAACTAGAAGTGTTCAACTGACACAAGCAATAGGACAGTAAATAATATACAAGAGGAGCCAGAAAATTTCTCGTATTTCCAGTATATGTGTAACCAGGCACCACAATGCACATTGTTCGATAGTTCCGCCACAACCGCAGGTACCGCTCAGAGTGCTAGTATTAATCTCGTTGTCAACGGTACTGTTAGGGCTGGCAGCCGTTGCATTCGTAGAAATGTCGAAGTCAAAGCATTTATTTCAAATAGGCACATATAAGGCACCTTTGAACGTCAAGTGGTTATAAATATAATAATTTTCATAAATATCCAGCACTAACTGACGATCGTTATCCAACATAATTAAGAACAAACTCAGAATCGATAAAAGAAATGACATGATTTTAATTAAAACAAAACACGTCATGTTTTTAATCTTAAGTACTTAAACTATTTCATAGGACCAGCCAAACCCATGTGCAAATTATAAATATAAAGATAATATAATGAAGGAAGATTTTATATACGCAGGGACTGGTGAATCAATTAACGGAACTCTGATACTGATGCGCAATGATGGCATATGGACAGATTTTTCTAGAACACATTGCCTTTTTTCTTAAAAATAAATTTTGCCAGCCCTGCTTCTCGGCAGTATGTTACTCGGTCGGGCATGCATTTAATCCGAGCTTAAATCGTTCTCTGAGAAACATTCCATTGATATCCGTCGGTTGCCCAGCATTTTATATTTTGACTGTCCAAGATCCTGATACTTCGATAAGGTCAAACTCTTGTCAGAATAATAAAACTACTACGACATAAAGGTGATGCCATTTCCAAATTGTTACTACGGACATGAAGTCGACTATATCGGCGTGATCTGGTCAGAACGTACTAAATGTTGGTTCAAGATAAACTAACGCCAATCAAGTGCAGAAATATTTTTGTCAATCGTGAAATAAAGATCAGAATAAGGTTTTAACTTGGTTTTAATGTATAAGTTTACAAGCTAAGCTGTACATGTAATACTTTAAAGATGGAGCTCGATAATGAATTACGAGTACTTCATTACTAAATCTCTGAATGTGGGTAATTTAATAGTCTATGTCTAAAGGTCAAGACATCGCAAAATATCATTCGAATGTTACACAGCAACAAAACGTACCATTCAATCATTCAAAGACTTTCTTCAACATCTTATTTAAGTTAATTGCGTACTTAACATTATACTATTGTTCTATGTTAATTGTCTTTTCACCGACCCACATTGTGCTAAACTTAACGTATATACCAGGATCGCAGAAATATTGACTTTCATCTCTGATAAATAGATTGTTGCACTACGTGGATAGCGGGAAAATTGTTACTAGGGACTTAAACATGAGCAGGAGTATTTTTATTATGTTATTTATTTACTGGGTCAGTAGAGTAAAGTAATTTGGTAGATATTATATAATAGGCAGCAGCTGTGGCACAATAATACTGGCACATGCATGGGTGAAGATAAAACGAAACCACAACAGCACATGAACGAAAGAGCACTTTAAGAAACAAACAAAGTCAATAACGAAACAAATGAAGCTGGTAAAGAAGCATTACAAAGGACTGAGCTTAACATACTTTGGGAAAACCCAGTTGCGGAAAGGCCCAAAGAGAATGCGTGCAGATGAAAAAAAAAAAATTGTGCTAGTGAGTTTTATTTGTTTTATTGTAGTCACTTTTAGAACTGTCAAAAAACCAAACGAAACGAAATCACATCTAAAAACTCCAGCCATATTAAACTCTTCACCGATTAAATTTTTTGATTCGAATTAACACCTCGACCATTTTATTTTTATATTCATCAGTCATCAAAGAGAAACGTCAATACTAATCACGTAAGTCAATAGCCTTTGATAGTTAGCGATATACGATTCGAGGTCGCCGACGATTATGCCGTAATATTATCTCGCTAACGGCACTAAGACCTTGACATCGGCTTTGAACGGAAAGAAACCTTCACGTGGGTTGATTCACCTAATTGTATTGTGGGTCAAACGTGGATGATCGTCTGAGGTTGCATTGTTGTCACGTGAGTATTTTTATTTTAGAAATGTTTCACATATATATACATGAAATTATGTCTTTCGACGTGGGTAGTACAGCAGATCATTATGAAATAAATATATAGGACTCTGCAAATAAAATAAATGTCGTGAAGACAGGCGTCTGCAAACTTGTTCCACAGTATCAAGGCAAAAAGGCAAGAAAAAAATGCACGTACGAATTTAGTGTCAACAACTTCAGCCGTGTACAGTATACTAGGTAATCGTAAAATCAAACAGGTCACTGCAAAGACCGATCAACCTTGAGTCCGCGTGACCCATGACCCGGAAGAGTGCAACGAAAGTAGTTCTTCGCACAATACCTTGAAAGACTTTCACGCGGTTCATGCCTGCATGCCTGGTACTCACACGTTTAGAATGGTTTTTGCTCAATTTTGCAAGCTCCATAATTGGCTTTCGTTCAAAATCGGTTCTACACGGTGATTTTGTTAATGACAACGGACAGGACCTACTTCAAACATCGTCAATCTATGCCTGCGAAGAAAGTACTGTATTTCTTAATTTTATAATGCTTATCCTGCGGAGAGTACAACATATGTGTAGTACAACATATTTATAGTACTCTCCGTATGATAAGCATTCAAAAACAATGTGAATTTCCGTATTGTAAAAAGCCATGACGTTACATGGCTTTTTAAAATTACATTAAAAATAAACATGTCATATACTTTTAATGGTGCTTTCCATGTCTTCTCCGTGCAAATATAAAATTATGTTTACTTTAACACTATATCAACTGCACGTGTTTGGCTAAGTGCACTTAAGTTCCCGCAAATATGCTGGTCCATTCAACATGATAAAGTTACATTGATCGCTTATAATTTCGACGCGAAAATGCGGGTGTGTATCCAACATCGCCTAATGAAGCAGATTTACATTCGAGTGCTAAAATGAAACCTTATAAAATAATACATGCTTAAAGAGGACAAGTAGACAAGTACATATTTGACAAATGATTGGTTATCGAGAATCGACAGCGACCTCAACAAACGTCGATTTAGATTTTGAGGATAAAGCCAAAATAATCACAGCAGTTGACATCTTTTTTATACACATTAAGATCACGATCGCCACATTACCGCCCTTTCCACCGAAAACCAAAAATAAAAACATTTCCATCATATTAAATAAGATGTGTTTAACGGTTACAGTTTTATTTTTGTCTTTCAATTGTTGAACCAGTTTTTGCATGCAACAATATGCCTGAGAAGTGAGTCAAATTAGCTACCATTAGTATCGGTTCGTTATAGAATATCTTTTTACGAAAGTACTATACGTACCCCT
Organism: Dasypolia templi; assembly: GCA_963555695.1. NCBI lineage: Eukaryota > Metazoa > Arthropoda > Insecta > Lepidoptera > Noctuidae > Dasypolia > Dasypolia templi. The sequence continues at coordinate 2,960,782 of OY743156.1, forward strand.
AGTACGATACTATGCACTATGAAAAAGTTTACTGAAATTAATCTAGAGTAAAAATCTAACTGAATTTATAGATTAAAAGGACGAGCAAAAAAGTTTGTAAAATACAAAATTATGTGATAGAATTGTGTTAGGCCGAGTTGATTGACGAATTTGAGTAAAAGTTAAATAAAAATAACTGCAGGTGATTGATGTCACGATTGATGTGACGATTGTGTGATGTTTTTCACTGACAATCTAAATAAAAATATGTGGTATTTAAAGCTGGACATAATTCAATTAAACACAAGTAGCTAATGCATCAAATGGCTATGTATGATGGTTCCAAAATTGAGCTCAATGAAACTTAAATGCGCACAACCAGAATTCACCTTAATTTTGTTGAAGAGACCAACTGCCACCAACTGCCAGATCAATCAATTGGAGGCAAAAAAAGAGTCCGGTCGATTCCGATATTGCACTAACGAAGACTGAACTTATTATAAAGTTCCGGAAACCCATACCATAATCACAATGATAGATGATCCAACCGTCTTCTAAATTCAGCAAAAAGTCAAAGAACAATAAGGGAAAAAAAAGTCGCAATTTTCATGCTTAAAGGTTGTGACTTTATTTACCTTCACAGTAAAACAGAAGTGGGCGAACGACGATGACCCAGACGGACGAAATTACCGCATTATTAGTCTTTTAAAATATCCGTTTATTTATCTTCACAGTAAAACATAAGTGGGCGAACGGCGATGACCCAGACGGACGAAAACACCGCATATCAGTCTTTAATATATCCGTTAAAAATGTATAAAAGTTATAGAGGAGAGGGTGAGCATACTAAATGCGTGAAAGTTTATTTGAGGAAAGAAAATTATGAAGCTTCTTCAGATTCAAACCACCATCATCCTAATCGTCTGCTTAGTCTTTTCACAGGTATGTTGGGCTCGGCTTCCAGTCTATCTCACTTCCACAACCCAGTTACTGGGTAGTACGATTTCTCGAAGGGTATCGATAGACCTGCATTATATAATTTGTTATTTTTACTTTACTCACACACTGACTTATTCCTAGTTAATATTTTTGGAAAATCATAAACATACTACTTTCGCAATGTTTGTAAATATATGAGCACCATGTACCTCACGTGATTGATTTATCTGTCTTTGCTTATTTTAAATTATTTTTACCTATTTGTGGTACAGTATTTTTATTCTAGGTGCATCGTCTTCACATGTAAAAATATAACTAATGTACACAAAATATTGTTAAACATTTTAAAAGAGTACAGGTGGAGTTTCTTGCTCCTTCTTCTCCATACGAAACTACCTTTTGGAAGGTGCGCCTAGAATCTATTGAAATGAAAATGTTGACGTTCAAAAGTGCCTTTTAGTGCCTAATTGAAATAAATGCTTTGACTTTGACCCGTTAGGAATATAACCCGTGAGGGGTTATTTGTAGTAGACAATGAGGTCAGTCTGTGAAGTTTCGCCAGCTTATTTTATTTCACCCTGTATATTTGTTCGGGTGTTTATTCAATTCTTACTGTATGAAACGGCAAGCACAAAGCTGAGGATCTTTGTGATCACTGATCTTGTCATGAGATATCCTTTGTCACAATGGAAGGAGGTCGAATTGGTTTTTACATTTTATGATCCAATCACCAGGTTATGTATTTATATAAAATCTTTATTGAATAATAATTTTGTTACGCTCTGCTGAAAAACTGTGACGAAAAGACTCGGTCATTTAATTTAAAGAAAAAACAGACACTAACTTTGTGAAAAATGATCCTTATACTTAAAAAAAATCAATATCATTTTATAATTGAATAATAGATGGAAAACATAAGATAGCAAATCAAAACAAGAATCCTCATTTTCAATCTAATAACCTCACACCAAAATCAAAAATGATAGATGGCGCCACCGTTCTCAGGACACGTACAGATTTAACGAGTAAAAGATTTTTAAATTGCTGTACAATATGATGACCTAGTTCACAAGATGGCACCCATTAAAATGGTATTACGACATAATGATGAGTCTGTGTGGTCGTGGGATCGAGGATACGAGTAATATGGAAGTAATACCGACTGTGGTTTAAACTCGGGAGAAAGCATTGCACTTAGTTCTTGGTAAATTACAGAGGCTAAAGCATTAGTGGATCATTTTGAAGTAAGTGCAGTTGCAAGACTTAGGTCGTGCAACTGAATTCTAACCAAAAAGAGAGCTTTAGTTACCTAAATCTCCCTTTTTGGTTAGAATTCAGCTGTATATTTAAGTATCACTTTGCAAGTGGTGACGGTGTGTCTATTAGCGAAAACAAACCTGTGGCGGCATCTAGACCGCCACATTCGAACAACGCATCACGCTGACGTCACACAAATCCTGCATCGCGTAATCAGAGTTTACCGCGCAGCTAGCACATATATAACTTCCCGACAACAATCATCGGGCAGTCCCCGATCACTTAGTGTCAGTCCCCGACACGACGGCCGCAATCGACTCGTTTACAGAGCACGTACAATCCGTATTGACGGATTGTTCACAGGAAGTTCCGGTGATGGAAGACCATCGCTGGAAACTATCTACTGACGTACGTGACCTGATAACCGAGAAGAACGCGGCCATCCGTGCCTACGACTCCTTCCCTTGTGACGCGAACAAAGCCCACATGCGCCATTTACAGCGTGCTGTAAAGAAACGCATAGGGGAGGTTTGCTCTGAGGGCTGGAACAAGATGCTCAGCGAACTCGAGCCCACTCATCAAGCCTTCTGGCAATTGCAGAGGAAAATGCGTTCCTCAGAAGAGGTCTCTATGCCTCCTCTCATCCGCCCCGACAATAGTGTCGCTTTCGACAGTCCCGATAAGGCTGATGGTCTTGCCGACAGCCTAGAGTCCCAATGTTCTCCCAGCTCCCAACCAGTAGACCAAGCTCACCTGAACAAGGTCGACGCTGAAGTCGAACGAAGAGCCTCCCTCCCTCCCGTCGAAGACCCTGATGATCCTCTGCCTCCCGTCACTCCAGACGAAGTGCACGACATCATTAAAGGACTCCACGCTCGTAAGGCCCCCGGTTCGGATGGTATTACCAATAAGGTATACAAACTCCTCCCTGCCCCGCTAATAATGCTTATGACCGCCATCTTCAATGGCGCCTTGAGCAACAACATCTTCCCACAAGCATGGAAAGAAGCCACCGTCATCGGTATCCCAAAGCCAGGCAAGCCAAAGTCTGAGCCCTCCAGCTACCGCCCTATTAGCTTACTCAATGTCCTCGGCAAAATCTACGAGAGGCTTATTTATAAGCGTCTCAAAGACTACGCCGAAGCAAAGAGCCTCATACCCAACGAGCAGTTTGGATTCCGTAGCCAACACTCGGGCACCCAACAGGTCCACCGTATCGTAGAGCACTTATGCGCTGGTCTGCAGCGTAACGCGACGACGGGTGTGCTATTCTTCGACATAGCGAAAGCCTTCGACAAAGTCTGGCACAACGGCTTGATATACAAGCTCTACCAACTAGGAGTGCCAGATCGTCTCGTGCTCATCTTACGAGACTTTTTGTCGAACCGGACCTTTCGCTATCGCGTCGAGGGAGCACTCTCGTCCCCTCATCCTATTCGCGCCGGTGTCCCTCAGGGTTCCGTACTATCTCCTCTCGCCTTCACGCTGTTCACTAGCGATATCCCAAAAAGTAAAAAGGCTCAGTTGGCTCTCTTTGCTGACGACACTGCCGTTTACTATACCGGTCACTATCCCAACGCTATAGCTCGTACTCTCCAAACCTCCGCAAACGTCTTAGGCCCTTGGTTCCGGAAATGGAGAATCGAGGTCAACCCCGATAAGAGTCAGGCGGTTCTCTTCTCGAGACGTCGTCGACTCCCTCCCCCACTTCCCAGCCCGATCACTATGTACGGTAAGCCGATCCCCTGGGAGAAGCAAGCCAAATACCTAGGCGTGATCCTCGACGAAAACCTTACCTTTAAGGCCCATATCAAGGCGGTTCGCGCGCGCGCCTCCTTCGCCCTTAGCAGGCTCCAATTCGTACTGACAGCCCGTAGTAAACTGTCTCTTAAATGCAAGCTCCGCATTTATACCGCAGTCATCCGTCCCATCATGACCTATGCCTGCGTCGTATTTGCGCATGCTCACCCACGTCATTTCCATAAGATGCAGACCCTCCAAAACCGTTTCCTCAGAAGGGTTACGGGTGCCCCTTACTACGTCCGGAATATAGATCTTCACGTCGACCTTAGAATGCCAACCATAAAACAGTTCATGAAACGCTTATCAAAGCGTTTCTTCGACTGCGGCATCAAACATTCTAACCCCCTGATTACAGCGGCCGCCCGCTACACTCCCTCTCGCATTAGCAGTATTCGCCAACCAAGGCATACTTTAATCGACCCCGACGACGCCACTACCCTCCTCCAGGAAAGTAGTAAGGCCACTAGCACGCTACATAAGCCCAAAACCCGATCGCCGTCCTACCGTCCTCGCCGCCGAGGCCCACCGCGACTCCCAAATCAACGCCCCTCCCGACCCTTGCTCGAGCCAGCCCGCGCCGCTGAGCCTGTAGCTTTAAATTCGTCCCTAAATAATACCAATCCTGATCCAGCTAGTCATTTGCTGCCCTCTTCCAGCGACGCCCTAAGCCTAGGTCCGTAACCCACAGGGGGTGCCCTTAGCGTTGTCGCTTAGTTTTTAGTTAGTATTTAAGTTTAAGTCCTGGCTGGAGGCCTTAATTTATTAGGGCAACCACAGGCAAGTCCGCTTAAGCAGACGACAACCGCATAGGTTGACCTGCGAGATGCCAAACAAACAAACAAAAATCATCGGGCAGTTGTCCACCAGATACAACATCCATCTGGTCGGACGATCCTCTCTTTTCCAAGAGCATGAGTGAGAACTTTACACCCTGTTCCTCGTATCTCTTCAAACCCTTTATAAAGAAAGAAAGAAAAATGCGTATATTGGCATTACAGCAAAAAGAAAACCCGTAGAGGTTTATTTAACATAAAAAAATTGTTAAAATGACAAAAGAGTTTCAGCACAGCATAATAATGAGCTTCACAACACAACATGTTAACTATAGTATCATCATCAGGGTCCAACGCGTTTTTTCATCAAACATCCTCTGTAAAATTTTCACACAATCCATCCATCTTTTCTTTGAATTTTAACTTTTCTTATAGCCACAATATTAAACTGGGCAATTTTCTGTAAACTTGCTAAAACTCGCAGTTTTCACTCAGAGCGATTATTTTATCAACAATCTTTTCTGATTTGATAATTGCCTCAATGTCACTAATTTCATCCTCTTCGATGTTATGCGGTGTTGCTTGTCGTTTTATGGTGTGAATTATTTCCCTATTCGTCACATTAATTGTTGACCACAGTACAAAAGTGATTGAAAAATCCACGATCATCAGGAAGAAAGTAATGCCGAAGAAGTACACGAGCGTAACCACGTAATACTAATTGTAACAGAGCCACATAAATTACAGGCAGCCGTTAACTCCACAATAGACGAATTAATTACAATTATTCTTCAATCTTACGGCTAAACTATCTTGTTAATAATGGTTAACGGTAATCCGAGGCAACGGCACAATGGTTAACTGAATTTTGACCGTTAAACTAACCTTAGATTTACAAACTGTTGCTATGTTGCATTATGGTAATGTTTTAGTTTTGTTTTGGTATTATTTAGTACTTGTAGTTTACAAAGCACGGTGTGCTAATCGCTATGCTTTTTATGCGCACAAAAGAAGTACAAATAAGATCGTGATATGAGTTACTTTGGCTATATTTGGTGGTGGCCATTGTTCAGCGGTGAACGTTTTTTGAGATGATGACGAATTACTATCAAAGCATTATTTTTGTGCTAAAACTTTAACAACACCATTTAGTTAACAATACCAAGTTATCTTTTTTGTTTGTTTGTTTGGCATCTCGCAGGTCAACCTATGCGGTTGTCGTCTGCTTAAGCGGACTTGCCTGTGGATTCCCTAATAAATTAAGGCCTCCAGCCAGGACTTAAACTTATATACTAACTAAAACTAAGCGACAACGCTAAGGGCACCCCCTGTGGGGTACGAACCTCGGCTTAGGGCGTCGCTGGAAGAGGGCAGCAAATGACTAGCTGGATCAGGATTGGTATTATTTACGGACGAATTTAAAGCTACAGGCTCAGCGGCGCGGGCTGGCTCGAGCAAGGGTCGGGATAACCAAGTTATCTAAATTAAAGTTTCTATTTATACTCTGTAAGCCGGTCTTCTTTGGTTTCGTAGACCTTATTCATCACTTTCAATGGCAAAAAGTTTTAAAGCTTTCAATAATTTTTCGTAACGGGAATTCTCACACAAACAGTCTGTGCAATGTCTGTGAAAAATCAATGAACATAAGTAAACTTTCCTCTTACACGAATTTGCATGCTTTCAACTTTTGCAAGTCATCACTTTATCAAATCTTTGTGTGCAAAATCTAGGTACTATCATTCAATCAGTAACCACATTTACTTAATTGTTAACTGACCGATAAGTCTAATTTCTCATCGCTAAAAAGTGTCAAGTGCCATCCACTTTTTGCCACTACACTAACTTGAATGGAATGCACACAAAGAGCCATTTTTTGCTTGATAATGACTATACGGAGCTCGAATAAAGACGGCTCCACAATATCGATTAAATTAAAGATTATTTTTTGCGAGATATTCCGCTGGAAAAAAAGTCGATGAAAATAATTATTGATACGATTTTCGCAGCTTTTTTTTGTTTTGACTTTTTAGCGTTCTGCTAGTTCGGAAATAAGTGAATGTTTATTATCCAGCAGATAGCAGTAAAATTGGAAGTTGGAGATCTTACTAACCGTTTTTTGTAAACTGTTCAACTAGCAAGGGAATCCAAGCTAGTTGAATGCAATAAAATGTAAAGAATTTTCTTTTTCGAAATAGGTGATTCAGTTGATTGGGTTTTGGACACATCTTTTTATCACTCATTTGAATAATGTTTGTTTAACAGGTGATTCGTTCGTAGCCTTATAAAAATAACCCGTATTACCAGTAACAAAAATCTGCTTAATAATCTATCCTCGGTATCTAACGTAAACTTTAGTAAAAAAAAAAAGCTCGACAGTTGCCAGTCTGTAACAAGCCTATAAAAATAAGAATACAGCTGATTTGAAAGCGAATTATGAGTGCTTTTAAAAAAGAAAGTATTAAACAAATTCGCATTTTTGACATGTGAATTGGCAGGTACTCTTTTAGCCTGATGAGTACCTGATGATACACACTGGTGGAGCGGCTGTCAAACTAAGCAAGTGATGAATTATGTCTTATTTCTAAAATGAATAAGTACTTGTTTTTTTTTTTTTGAGGATTAATGTGATTGAAGAATTTTCTGATTGCTGGAAGCTTATTGCATTTGAAAATAGAATAGGAAAATTAAACATATTCGGATAATGAAATTCCGTGTGAAATCTGTGAATAGCATAAGACAAAGTCACTTTTTGTGTTTTTGTGTGTGACTGCTTACTTCTTCTCACAATGGATGTTGATTTGGTTGTCAGCGTCATTTAGAGTAATTATTCCGGAAGTTTTAGGTTTTAAAAAATTACAGATAACACAGAAACCAAATCGATAGATTGCACTCGTGCAAAGCCTGGGCGGATCGCTAGTCGAGAAGCTATGGGCCGCAACTCTATTAATGTTAACGATGATTATCACCATAAATGAAGACGAGTCGCAATTTTATTCAGTTTTGGATTTGTATTGGCTAAATTCGTTAATGATTTCTCGGTAAACCTTAATTCAGAGTAAAAGCTTTAAAATAATGATAAAAGACATGCATTTAATTCTTCTTCCGTACATGGACATGACCGTCAAGATTAATAAGACGATGCAGAAAATTATTTCCTCAATACGCTTTAGGAACATTAAAATATCTTTTTAACCGGTTTCCTTTTTTGAAAAGTGTCTTTACGGGTTACTTTATATTAAAAACTGGTTTATTGATTGAAACCTTTAATCATTTTTGATGACGCGTATTCATTAATGATATAATATGCGTAACAAGAAACTAAGTTTTGGGGGCGAAGACCTTCGTTCATAATGTAACTTGTTCTTAAGCTTTTACGAAAATACAGCATTTCATGTTGGGATTTCAGAGCATCAAGTCTTAATTTCCTAATAGTTTTTTCCTTCTACGGAAGTTCTTTTCCCAAGCATTTAAAGTAGCCGCAAGCTCTGTATTTGCAACTATTTTCTAGTCATATCGCCCTACACACGAACCATCCATTATTCTTCTAGTCTCATTGACACTCATAATATGGCAACACGCATGACAGGTCTATAAATCTCAGGACCACCATACTTCCAAAATAGAGAAGTACGTAGTAAGTAATAATTCTTAAACCGACCAAATAATGCTTTTGAACTAAGAACAATAAAAAGGTAAAACCCATTTTTCAATTACCGAACAAGGATTTCAAAACCCCACGAAGATTTATAAGAGATATTTTTTTATTCCAGGAATATTTTCAATACTCAACGTGCAAGATACCAATAGATCACATTCTCGAAGTGAACTGTTTAACGCTGCGGGGTCAACCGAGCCGGTCAGTGTAATTTAATAGAGTTAGTGAACGAACGAGTCATACATCACTGATGTTAAGTGCGTTGTTGTATTTAAGAGTCATAAATTAACCTTTATTGATAGATAGTTTAACTCGGTATGGTTATATGAAGAATAGAAGAGGTTATGGGGAGTAAACATTAATGTTATTGGGTGCTAAAATAGGCCTCTACGAGTGAGACATAAAAACGTCTGGCACACTCGATGTGTTCTAATAATTATCTGTTCTCGTAAAGTTAATGCTGGGTGATACGAGAGAAGAAAATGTGATCGGTGTGTAAGCTCCCACTGCTAAACAAGAACGCGGGATGCTACCCAATGAACTGCCAGGCTAACCCAATGAATCCAAATAAGTAATAGTAAAACGAGAGAGAAGAGTCTTCTTATTCACACTTCACTTCAAATAAAACAACTACTATCCTACATAAAAATAAATTCAGGTAACACACATACACACATATTTAAATTTTTTCTTGCATTCCATTTTTGTTTTGACGTTAACCTAAGAAGAATTTGCGTTGAAGCAAAAAATTACAAACGAGAAAGCGAATATTACACCGATCGTTTCCCCAAATTATCATCATGACGACTCGACAACATCCTTAATCATCCTATTGATCAAAACCAGACAGAATGAGGTTTCTCAAACTATTGTTAATCGTTACAAACCTCTCAGGGCGTCAACATCACTCAAACTTGATTACAGTATGTATTATAACTGTCAGAAGGTGTTATTAAGTCAAACATTCCATTCCATCTTCAATTGTTTTGACAGCTATTGTACTGGAACAAGTGAAAGTGGTGTTTAAACAGTTCTTTTTTTAACTTTCGTTTTCACATCACTACGATATGTGAAATACTTGAATTAGTTCGAGTGACTTTTTCCTCCTTGACGCATTGTGTCGCTTAGAATCGAATTGTAGTCATGTAGAATTCGATTATTCGAAATAGCGAGGAGCTGATTTAGCAGACAAAAAAGTCGATTCGCAAAATTGATTTGCATCAATGCTTTTTTTAGTTGCTTTGTTGGTTTCATTTTCAATGTGAATTTAAAATTTAATTTAAAAAAGAGATTGAATGCCATCATAAGATTAATTATAGGTATATAAGTAGTACTTATACGTTGGTGTGTTTATCATTGTTCTGTTAAAGAGCGCCCCTCGCCATCAAACGTAAAAGTTTGACGAGTTTAGAATATAAGTAACACCTCTGTATTTTAATATCATTAAATAAATACATTAAAATTAATTAAGATGTAAAAAGTCGTGATTCTTTTAAAACTTTACTTATTCAACCACACAATATAATTAATTAAAAAGTAAAGCCAACAAGGCTTTTACTTACAGCATTATTTACAATAGAAAATTCCGATTATCTTAAAGTATTTTTACATGTAACAACCTCCCATTTCGCACAAAAGTACCAGGCAAACATGAATTCCCAACAGCCACAACTTAATTAATTGTTTGCACAACCATCCTTCAATTTACCACCAACGAATAATAAAAAACCCTTTCACCATTACATTGCCCACAGACCCGGGAGAGTTATCTTCCAATATCACCAATAAGTTCCTCTCCTGACAATAGCACTTTTAAGACCCGATAGCAGAGACCAGTTAAACTTGACCTCCGCCACCTCTGTGTTCCAACTGACTGATGAAGAAAACGAAGGGTCTTATAAACTGGATGTCTGATATAAATGGTTGGCAGATGCCGTGTGTATTGAAATACGCTACGGCATTCTCGTGTGACTGCATTGAGTCCAAGAAGATATTATTCTTTATTTAATATGAATATGTGCATAATTTAGAATGATCATAGTTGTGGTTTTGTGTGGTATAACTAGTAAGAGAGGTATCTCTTATATTCATTGTGCTTATGCTATTATTAACAAGCTATTTGGAATTGAAAAAGTTTATTTTGAACCGCTTGCTTGAAAGAGGTTGTTCAAATATAAATGGTATTTATTTTTTTGAGAAACTAATGGATGGCTTTAGGTAATTAAGAGCAAATGCATGTTCAATGATCATCAATTGATTTGTCAAGTGTGCTGGCCGTCGCTTTTCACGATCTGTCATCTCATATTTTTAAGGAAACTATCTGTTACCCGCGACTTCGTCTGCGAACCTGCTTATGTCTTTACCCAGATGGTCTATCTGTGCCAAATTTCATCCAAATCATAGCCGTTGCGTGCGTGAAATCGTAACAAACAAACTTACTTTCGCTTTGTAATATTATTTAAATATTATAATTTTATATTTTTTTTTAAATGCACTTATAATCTTATTATAAGTTAGGATATTTAACTGATCCTCCACAAACTTTTTGGGCTTCACGCTCACTTTTTTAATTAGCCTCTATTTAACTTTCTTTCCTTATTTCACAGTTTGATGCAGTAACTAAGCTAGGGCACCCCGACTAAGACCGCGTTCGCACATCGGGGCTGGATTTTATTGTGCACTGGATTTTCAACTCTCGGTGTTGAACAGTGCGCGCGAACTTTGAATGTTATAAAAGGCTATTTATGCGTAATACTATTACTAATATCACTATGTTCATTCATCCCATCTGGATAAAAATGTAGCTAACGTTAGGGACATAAGACAGAAAACCATATAATAAAATTAAAAGCAATCAAGAAACAAAAAGTAGATAACAAGCGTCGATGTCCCAAAGAAGATCGCAAACAGAAGCCATAAAGAGCTTTAAACGAAAAGAAACAAATGTTCAAAGCAGGTAGCAGTTCAGGCAGGTAGTTAAGAATTTGAAATCAATTACTACCACTCTACTACACAATTTGGTTAAAAAACCGCATTACAACCTTTAAAAAGTTAGAGCAAATTATGCTGAATATCAATTTCTCCTGCCATTTTTGTACGAAAAAAGAAGAACTGCATTTTAATGAGCGTACCTTTTTCGTGGAGTCCTTATAATTCTTGTTATTAAAAAAAATACTCCACAATAATCGCTGCAAAAGCGTACATTCACGGTCTGGTACAACTATCATTGTCTATGCCTCTTGCCATTGTCAGCCATTATATTTTTTTTTATTCCCCCGTGCTGTCATTAAACTTTTTAATATTTTTATTTGCGGCCAGACGCTATATTACTGTCCGGTTAGGTTTTAGTTAAAAGTTTATAAATAGAATAAAAGACGTTATTTGCGCGACTGCTAATTAGTCACATATTTATCCTACACAGACCTCTGATTGTTCCTGTTTGGGAAAATAACCCTGATTCCGAACTATTCCTTGACTTACTATAAAATACTTACAGTATTCTTGAGCTATAAAATCTTATAAACTACATCAAGTAATTGACATATCCACGAAGCATCAAAGGAGACTTGTCTTTACAAAACCCAAAATAAGATACAATAAAACAGAATAAACTTCGGCAAAATAAAAGCCTAGATCATTTTGAAATGTTTTCGTTTCCGAATGACTGAACAAAAAAAAGTCAATTGACACTATTGAGAATTATCTCAATAGTGTCAATCGACTTATTTTAAGCTCACATTTTAATGTAATCTTAGGGTACGCAGCTCGTAAATTTAACAGCTTATGAAATTGAGTAATGTAACAACAAAAAACATGTATATGTACATAAGTATGAAACAGCCCCATAACAGACCGATGATACTGTACCGTCAAAACCACTGAAGAAAGAAACATGACAATTGGAGAGTGTCTTAAAGAAGGATTGGGAAGAAATGGAGAGGTTGGTCGGTTAGTGTTTACAAACGAAGTTGCACGCAAAAGCTAGCATTTGAAATAAAGGATAACTAACAAAATAATTGAACATCAAAATAATACCAATGGTAAGAACCACAGAACGGCTCCCTTGTATTGCTTTTACAATAAATAAAATAGACAAAGACTCAGTGTTTTCAAACAGACTCAATTCTATTTCAATTCCGGTATATTTTACAAAGGAATCGCTTTAGTTTGATCTAACTGCAGTTTTACTACAGAGCAACGAAAGTACGTTCATATCTATTAAATGAATTCCTCGTTCATTTGTTATTGTGTTTTATTTACTATACAGTTTTAATTAAACTTTTCAATGATATAAGGCACTAAACTTATTAGAGAAAATATTACAAAGAAGTAAAATTACTGATACGATTTAGAAAACTCTTCACTAATGGGACACTACAGCATTGCCGAGTGTCATAGAAGTTATTTTATGTTAAAACAAGATCGTTCACTTTTCTTTTGTTTTGTTTGAGTAAGCGTCATCAATTAAAGAATAGATAGTGCTTTCTGAAACTCATCGATTATTTCTAAATATTGTCTCTGACATCCGTATTATATACGGCATCATTAGCAGTTCACTAAAGCCTAAGTGGTTTTAAACTGGGACAAAATTTACAGCCCTCATAACAAAAAACGATCTAAAATTAAAATAAACAGCCAAGTCCACACCACCTTCACTTAGTGCATCAGATTCTATAAACTTTTATATGGACATTAGCGTCTTAATGGCTATTGTAATGGTTGACACTAAAGCTACAAAGTAGTGCGACGGAGCCGACAGATCAAGCCATTATCGGTACAATGGCAGTCTTATAGCACGAACTGAATAGTAAAATGTTCGAGAAATGTATCGTGGTTATAAATGTAACGTGTTTTGCGCTTCATTATCATCATCAGCCTATATTAGTCCACTGCTGGACATAGGGATCTGCTAATGAGCGCCATAGCGCCCTGTCTTCAGCTTGACTCATCCAGCATCTGCCTGCAGTCTTTCACAGATCGTCATCTCACCTGGCCGGAGGGCGTTCTACACTACGTTTGCCGAGTCCCGGTCTCCACTCAAGAACTCGTTTACCCCAGCATTTGTCGGTTCTTCGCGAGATATGGCCGGCCCACTGCCACTTCAGCTTGCTAATTAAGCTTTGAGCTATGTCGATAACTTTGGTTCTCCGTGTTTTGCTTTCTATACTCTCGAAGAAGTGTTTAATACACTAAATTTGGTTGACTCAAATCTGTTATTGCTATTTTAGCAAGACAGTTTAATTTTTTTAATCTAGGTTAAACAACGCTTGCCGAAGTTGTGTATGGTGACTATCCATTTCATAGCGAGACTCAGCGAGACTCAGCTGTCATTCGTAGACCGTAAAAAGCTGAAACTCTGACAATCAGCCTTATTAAAAGTTATTGTGTAACTCAGTATCAGGGTTGTAGGAGTCAGATATGCATCATGTAAAATAGTGGTAGTTAGGTTATTCGGTAAAGCTGACTCCAACAAAGTAAGGATAAGGCTAGGCAGATGATGATGATCACAAATAAAAGCCTGTTAATGCAAATAAGGGTACACCTCTTCGCATTTATAAGCAATAACCCCTTATTCAAAAATCTATCTCATACACAGAAGTTAACAGATAAACATATATCAACTCTAGACATATAAGTTTCCATTTATGCGAATAACATGAAAACTAGTTCTAGAGATCCTTAACAATTTATAATAACGTAATCAAGAAATGAATGAAACAGTCGCCGCAAGCGTCAGATCGTTAGTTTATATCCTGTGTGCACTATGAGTTTATGACTTTTAACATAGCTGTAATCTTTAACATTCTAATAAGCTTGACATCCTATGGGCTTTAAGAAGGGCTTCGTTGGATACCGTTTATAACGTTAATATTTGTATTTAAAAGCGTGTTTGATTGAGTCTGAACTTTTGCCGCGTTTTGACAATAGGCTCGTTCTTTATAACATTGATCTTAATAATGAAAGGTCTAATGTGGCTCTACTGTGCCTACCCCTTCGGAGAAAACGTGCTCGATGTTATGATGATGATATGAAAACTAAGGAATACTTACTTACTTTCTCACATCTTTAGACAGTATAAATTCTTTTCTATGAGTCACACAACCTAGAGAATGCATTTACCTCTAAAGGAATTTCTCAGTTGTAAATATGCACCAATTTATTTCTCAAAACATGACTAGACTAACAATTTGAACACTTGACATTTTATCAACACCACCGTTCTGGTTTTCGGAATTCAGTGAAATTCTAGAATTACACTTTTAAAGTGGAAAGTAATACGTTGACTCTAAAAAGTTTCATCTTGATACATTAAAATGCTTTCGACAATGGTTAAGTGGGTTTTTTCGTTTTATTTGCCATGATCGGAAGGTCAGAGACGCATTTATGCACGAATTTTGCTCTGAATGTACTAGGAGAGCATAACGAGGTGGCGATTTGTATTCAGCACTCGTAGTTGATGAGCACTGGGGCGGTGTGCCGCGAGGAGTTGCGTTCGGTCAAACAAATTTATGCAGACCTTGCGGTTTGTTTACACTGATCAATTGCTAGTTATCTCTTTTTGATGTTTATTTTACACACTTAAAATTTAAGTCGGTTGTAAATAAATTGAGAGTCACAAAACCATGTAAATAGTTTTAGATATTCGCAGATGAAAACTTGTTAGACTTTAAAACTACCGCAATTCAATTTATAAAAGCGTCGCCACCACAAATTGACTATTCTTTTCGCCATCAAGAGATCCATAAAAGGACGGGCCTGTTAAAGACGTCGATTTTTCTAACTTGTAAATGAAACTTTTTTAAAATGTATTGCAATATCTCAAAACAACAGTATCGTATTTAGCTGGATCTTTTATCATTTAAATGACCATATATCAAATTCTGCTTTAATTTTTTTTTAACCTTAAAAAAACTGAATAATTAAATGCAAGTAGAATTACAATAAACCGTCTCTTTTATCTTAATTAACATTTACCTGCCTCGTTGGCAAGTAAACCTACTTTCATGAAATTATAATTTGCTGCTACAAGTTATATAAAACAGATAGTAATATTTATGTAGTATAAGTAACGTCTTAAAAAAAAAAAAATGGTTAAAGAAAAGAATCGTCATGCATTTATCAAGAATAGATAAAATTATTAAAAAATCATCTTAATTCGAAAATATCCCATTTTTTTACCAATGCCATAGATAGTAATCGTCTACAGGTTACCAAACTTATTTTCCTACATACAAGAATTATAATATTGGTAACAAAAAACATTTTAATATATACAAATATCGTTAAATATTCCACTAATAGTTAAATGGGAACTTCATTGAAAAACAAACAAACCACACCATTGAAATAACCCATTTCCGATTAAATACTCTGAACGTTACTATACGCCAATGAGCATTGCCGAGTGCATACACCAGGGTCACTGCTCTCCGCCATATTTGAATTCTAACAAAACTATCGAACCGCTAAATCAGTACCGTAAAGCGCTAGTCGCTAGCATTTAACAAAACTGTTCATTGTTAAGTTTATCAGTAACAAATAATTCAGCGATACAGCGATTGATTTACATAAAACGACAATGGTGACCGATTTTCATGTGATAGTTGGAGCGAGACTTCTGTTCTGCTGGTTTGGGTTGGGAACTTTGAGCTTGGAATCCAGAATAACCTGCTTTGTGCGAATTGATAAAGGAATTATTTCCAAACGGTTGTATCCATAATTTAGTTTCTACGAGTAATAAGTTTACTTTGCCATGGTGGAGTAGATTTAATGACCAGCTTTAAATAAATACGAGATAGCTATTTTAAAGACAGTCTTTTCCAGTTAAATATTAGACACCATAAACTTTTAAACGTTAAAGAAAACATCAGGTTGATCAATTTGATGCTCTTTGTATGCAAAAAGGCTTTGCAACAAGGCAATATAGCATCGAAACGGACAAAAAAAATATTCCATCAAATACAAATGTAAAAAGCAATCATTTATATTCCGCAGAAAGTTGGGTCTGGTTGAAAGCACACAGCCTATAGACAATTGTAGTTGTTCACAACAGCGCGAACTATTGCACAATACGATGCGACATTGTTTTTAAAATCGGTCACCATGTTATTTTTTTTAGCTCAATTGAATTGAATCCGGCGGCGGTGAATTAAAATTCAGTTAGCGTAAAAGGCATTTGTGAGCATCAATATGACAGGATCGAACAACAAAACATATTGTTCTATCCAGTGGTATACAGTTTTTTTACATACGATTGTTACACAACCTAACATTACGATTTTATTCCCCGAAGAATGGCAGAGGTGGTACACCTTCTTTTCTCCAGTAATGTCTATTGTCTAAGTTTAATATCTCCCACGTCGATGTCTAATCATCGCCGCTGCGTTTCGACGCTATAGCCGAAATACGATCAGGAGGAGGACTAACACCCATTTTCTAAGTTGTAACCTCGAAAGCTACTCGACTCATGACTCTGTCGAGGATACTTAAAGGCATGCCTCGGAAGACCCTCAAAATCTGTATTCATTGTGGTCAGATTAATGAATTGTGAGGTCCATCGAATGATTGTGAGTCGAGGTGATATTTTGCGAAAATTACAACATTCAATAAACTCTTCAAGACATATGAAAATCGGATAAAATAGGCGTGTTTTGGTTAAAAGTTCCTTGTTAACTACCTCTAGCCTGAAGGTAGATCAGAAACTGTTCGACTGAGGAAACTGTTTGAGATGAGGAGTAAAATTGCAACTATGAATATTAAACCATCTAAGTGAGGTTGAGTCAAGTCGTGGAAATCATGAGGGTTTGACTTAGAATATGGGTATTAGTAATAGAGCCTATTGAGAAATTCGAAATTAAGAAACCAAGAAGCACTTCGTCACTACTGGGAATCGTAAGCAAGACCCAACGCAGAAGTTGCGCTCACGAACAAACCACCAAATAATATGCTGAGACCTCAATATTGTAATAAATTGAAATTCCTAACGTTTCTGTTCACTAGACTTGCATTTGCATTCTTGCATATATCATCTACATCGTCTTATCTGGTATGTATCTTGTGTACCGTTCGTAATTAATGGTGCTGATGTGGGTGGCAATACTCTATTTTTGTTTTAATATTCAACTAGCGACCGCATTGGTGAACCGCATCAAAATCCATAGACAAAATGGGTTTGACGTTAACAATTAAATCTAAAAGAGTCCCGTAAAAAACCTTTGACATGAACTTTTCCCATGTAGCTCGTGTAGACAAAATTTATGAAGAAATTTATGATTATTCAGTTGTTAGCTTTCATGATCAGTATTTTCAGTATTAACAGTCACTCAAAGCTTACCTCACTGCGGCATGAAGAATCACAAATTTAATTACCAACGACCAACCAAACACCTAAAAACTCTCTCTCGCCCTCAGGCACTAACAGAATAAAAAGGCTTAGCCACTTAGTTGCGAGGTCGTCGATCTAGCTGCCTCCAATATTGGTGAGTTGCCATAGCTAATCAGTTTACTAATCGACCAGAAAATTGTCTCTCTAATACTCGGTACAAAAAATGACTGGCATGTCTTAATTGGCTTAGGTTTTGTGCAAAAAATGCAAATTTTATGATTTTCATTTTGCATAATGTATTTTTAAGGGCGGGCTTTTTTTGCAAACGTAATTATGTTTGGTGAGTGTCTTAGTTCATAGTACTTTTTTTTATTTAAGCGGTTATAGCCCATCAGTTATAGAGTCGGACTTGGGAGCAAGAGATCATGGTTACGAAATCAACCCGTTCCATTATTAGCATTAACACAGTTCTATTATACTCACTCCCTAATATTTAGTTCAATACTACGGTTTTACTCATTTAGTAGAGTCTAGTCTTAGTCGACCCAATCTGTACCCGTTGTGCAGCAATCATTTCTTGATTTTGCACTCATTAAACTTGACAACATGCAGTTATCTTATTAGATCCCATTACATTTCTATAATTTTGTTTCAAGAAAGCACTCACGCGTATTTATAATTTCCCCAATAAATCATACGGAAGCTTTAAAGTCTCCTACCAGAACATTTAAAACAGAGCTTTTTGTCAATGATTAAAAACTTTGCCCGCCGCTGCATTGCGATGAAAAAAAAAACAGATTCATGAATATTTAATCTCATGGTATACTTAACGCTTCGTAATTTCCTGTTGAACTTATATTTAGAGATATATACTGCACTTCCACCGTTATCTTTAAGTATGTAACACAGTTACGCATACATTTTCAGTCTTGATATTCGGATTTCCTGATTTATATCTGCAATAGCGTTGGGCATGTTTTGGCCGATTTGCCGAGCTTGATTCCACCGATAAAATTTTGTAAAACCCTTTTTATTGCACCTATCGCTTTCGTAGGATCCGTGATTTATCATCATCTGACATGCCTGGCCTTTACTCAAATATGATGAGATTTGTTTCCAGTCTAACTAAGCTGCATCCCAGCTGAACACTGGATCTCTGATTACTGTCACGAAATTGTAAACTGGCAATGGGTTTGAATAAGTTTATATCTAATCTCTTTCTGTAATTTCACTGAATCCTTGCTATGATCATACAATCTTGTGATGCAAGATTACTATCACATCCGCTGTCTTATTGATAAGAACTTGGAACTTTTTATCATATTTGTAGTTCATGCAAATATTGTATTAAAAAACCATCATCATCCCCACAATTGACTGGACAGTGTTAAAATTAACACAAAAAACAACTCCACAAAAAGGATTCGATTAGATGATTGGCAATTACCAGGTAAATCCAGAGGGCTGAATGCCTGTCTAACGAAATACCGTTCGAAACTAACGTCAAAACTATTTGATTTAGCTCAATTCTTCTATGCATCGTAGCTTTGAACATCGATTGCTTTACAAATAGCATTCTCCCAAGAGTGTTGCACTTTCCAAAAGTTACTTATTGAAATAGCTTTACTATTCTTACGCTGGCTTCAAAGTCTGAGTCTAAATCCAATCATGCAACAGGTAGTGATGAAACTGAACATATTTTGATAGTTAGTTCAACTTAAAACCTTCTGCTTAGTCAACTGTTAATATCGCCTCAGCCGAATTTTTGTCATAGCGGATAATCTCAATGGTGACTGGAGGACGCAGGAGATATTTTTATACAGGTTTGCGCGCAAACATGGGTGCACTGCCTCTTCGCACACTCTCATAGTCCGTTGTTTAACTGTTGCTGTATCTTTTCTCTGTTAATAGAGATAATCTTCATCACTCTTTTGTCCTATAACTCTTCCGGTAAACTTAAGTATAATTTTTTCAACAGAAAGTATTCATCTCCGCCATTTCACTAGCAATTAAAACGTCTATCCAAGCCTTGTTAAGAATTTCTTGACACAAATTAGTAATACTTATATTGTTAGTACAAATAATAACAGTACAGTCATCCGCAACCGTGTAGTTACAGATGCTGCACATAACAGTCATAACACGCAACCTGATATTGGTAACATTATAGTTATTTCTACTGTCATTATTCCATCTGTGTTGAAGTAAGTAATTACGTTTGAAAGTATATTGATATGATTTTAATTCGCCTGCTCGAAGTGGATGAAAGTTGTGATTACTCTAGACAAGGTTCGGAAGTTCCAATTCGCACACATTTGCTAGGTGATTAATAGCTAGATCGAACCAATCCGTGGGATCAATTAATTACGCGTTGAAGTGTAAATTTGCACTGATATCATCTGTTGCTATGTAAACCGGAACCGCCAGAGATATTTATATTGGACACTCACATGATTTGGCATATGAAGCACGCAAAATTTTATGAACAGTCCCGGAACGTCCCGCCTCGAATAACAGTTCTATAACGAATTTATCTTATCAAAGATTCACTTCACACGAAAGATCAGACAAAAACTTGAAAACCATCAAAACTAAACAAGAGAATTGAATTAAATCAATTCACTTAATAAAAAAAGGTCTTACAAGAGAATTTCTTGCTCTACATTCATTCAATTGGTACCAATAAGTAGTTGAATTAATTCTTAACGAGCATCGAGAAATTACTTGGGAGTGACCCGAAGGCCTGAATAACACGATTAAGGCCATACATTGTGATCATTTACATCTTGGACTTGGTCCAACCACCTTACATGGTTGATGATACATGCTTTGATGTTTTGATTTCTTACACGATAAAGCAATAACTTTCTTAATCCGAGATCAACAAATAACGCAACTTAGCACGTGCTTTAACTAAGCATTAATCCTGTCAGTGTCGCATAACTGTTAAACGACAAATGCAAGATAAATACGGGAACATACATCTAAGCCAAAGCACGTTTTTTTTAATATCAGCCTTATACTGATCTAAATTAAAAGGTCCAGCTAAATGCCCTTATGTCCTCTAAAAGTTCCGTTCTAAGTGAAATTCCTTATTGACGAAGCATTTAAATTCTAGGTTCGCCATTTATGCTCACTTAGGTAGTAAAGTTAAATTACAAGAGCAATTTATTTAGCTTAATAGACTTTGGGATGCGAGTTTTCAATCAGTGTTAATGATCAGTGTTTTGGGAATACACTGGAATTCGTTTATGCTTCTCTTAAGACAGAATCAACACTATAGTGTATTGTCTAGTCACGAGCACTAATATACAATACACTTAGCAAAATTCTGATGCGATTTTCTCGTTGAATAACGATAACAACTTTGAGGCGGCAACTTTTCATAATAATATGTGTTCTTCAATACAATTTTCGTAACCACAAAAATAAAAAACAATCTATAAGTAGGAGAAAATCACTTTTAAATATTACTCAGTGTACACATGTTAGTGCTCGTGACTGTAAATTATAATCATTTGGAACCTGGCTGTGGTTTGCAAACTAGCTTTACGACAAATTGCTAGATTATTTTCAATTTCGAACATTTAGAATGTATTTGAAAAATTTTTTTTTGGAAAAAACGTTTTCAGTCAGAAATCAATAAACTATTTCGTCTGTGTTTACCGAAAGAGAAAGCAGTAGAACACCGACATCTAGTTACATACCACTCCACCAGATATTTTATTCTAAATACAAATCCAACCTCCAATAATAATATGCTACTGAGAAAATCCTGATGGTAAACCCGTAACCAAGGTACAACTCTGATCAGTTAAAAAGCAACCTGTTTAATATATTTTCGATTCTGTAACACGACGATACAAACTAATATCTTAACGCTATAATTGTAAATAGACCACAAAAGAACAAGTGACGAAGGTCACAAGAAAGGACAGAGAAATTAACTTTAAACTGCTGTCGTACAGAGTTAAAAATATCAGAAAATGGCATAGACAAGCTATAAAACCATAAAAGGCTACTGTCCCGCTGAAAAGAACCGCTTTTAAAAAGAACAATATAACATACACCTGCTAACAACATCAAAGCTGTGAAAGATGTTTCAAAAAATGTTTCCATCAACTTGCAAAAAAGATATAATATAGTATATTCAATGCAATCCAAACAATAATTAAGACGTAAAACTTAATGCACTACAAAACATCGTAGACCAACATTCACACAAGAATATACCATTATTGTCATGTCACCTCAAATGCCTGTAATTTCACCCACGAGAATGATTCACTTGACCTTTCACTATCAGAAGAAAAGGATCATTATAACTCCAAAGAAGACCAACAATCTACCAATTGTGGTCCACTTGCACACCGTTAAGATCGCAGCAGGCATCAGTAACGCCCAAACACAGAATGCATAGGTACAGAAGATCTGCTCCATCCAACGATTTAAATAAGCGCACGCACACACACACGTACGTACGGAGATTTCTAACAAATGAAACGTGATGTACGTGAAGCGTATCTTATGAGTATATCTGTGCGTGCGTTTCCACTTGTTGTTATGGAGCCAAACCTCTGTACCTATTTATTCTGTGGCCAAGAACATCGAAATTATTTTTAAAGTGTGCCAGAATCTAACCCAAATCTTATGAACAATACTGGTCATTTTTTGCTTTACCAATTGATGGTCCAAAGCCTGAATAGGATACCGATCCTTGTAGATTGGTGTAACGGATTTTTTGTTCAAGTTTTTTGAAATTTGATCGACAGATGTGTTTATTTCGTTGTTATGATGAAGTTTTGATGTTCCGAATATGCAAGTTCATTGTCGATCTTTATCGATCATTAATAATAATAATAAAAGTTTTTAAAACTACACTTTCTATAACTACACAGTACGCAAAATTTACTCTATTGAAATCGTTACATATTCTTCTTTGAGAATTAAAAAAAACCATTAACCATTGATCTAGTTTACCAACATCTCTATCATTAGGTAGTGTGAGTCCAAGCCACACGACTTAAAGCTTCCATCAATTAATTATATAGATCCTAAACCGCGATTAGTACGCCCTTAACACTTCCTATTTTGAAGTCTAGACTTGATTGCGCAGAACTGACATAACCAGTTGCAACGAGAAGCTAGATTAGTTTTTTATTACTTCCTTACTGTGAATGAAGGGATCAGATGCTTGTTATCCCACCGTATAGGAACCGGAATCTTCTAGTTTAGTAAGTGATGTATGATTAATCAATAAAAACTTTGACTACCTCCTTCATCAAATGGAAACTTTCTCACATACAAAATTTAAAAAGAAAGCCGTTGGTTGAACACCCGGAATGAATTTCCTGATTATAGTGAACCTAATTCACACATATCTTTTCTTATTCTAAAATTAAAATGATCAACTTAAGTGTTTTTTGTTATAATAAGTTAGAATCAAGAACTGTACCCTAATTGCGTAATACACATTCAATCGTAATCTGAATCGTTTTGAAACAGATTGCTAATCCATTGCTTCATAAGTATGAAAAAAATATGCTCAACAATTTAAATAACGCAATGAATGTTGTTGAACTGTCAAAATCAAACAGAGTAGTCGTAATCGTTTACGAAAATGTGTTACGCAATTAGGGTGCTGGTATGTTTTACCCAGGTAAAATTTAAAACGATCATTAGGCTTCCATAGATCTTCATGATGAGAGAGTTATTGCTTTGTATGAGTATGTTTATCTTGATGGCCGGTTGACCCAACATTAATATTTTATAACTATCGCTACCATTGCAACCTTAAGACCTAATGACCTAGGTAATGTTGCTATCTTTGATTTTGCAGCTTCTCAGTAACCGTTGATGATGTTATCGTGATGGCTGATCAAAGTTTTTATTTTATTGATGCATTCGACGATGGTGTACGGCTTGAAGAAAGGAAGGAACCTATTTATCCAAAACTTGAAGACTCGCACGGTTAAACAGTGGTTTAACCTATTGCCGTGGTACCCTTATGTAAAGCTTTCACGAATGAGAGTACTAAGCGTTTTGTCCAGCATACACCGGGCCTGAGAAGTCAGCTGGGCCACCAAACTGTTAACTGGTCACTCTTCTTACAACGACATGAGCTGATTCTCTTATAGCTAAGGCCAACGAAAATGAAGAAGAACAAAATGTTATCGAGAGGACAAGGCGCAATCGCTTTCAAAGTCTTTAGTATTTTCTGCAACAACTCTCAACTGGATTGACTGTTGTTTTTAGTCTTAAGTCATTCCCATAAAGTTTGACTTTTCCATCAGATTGTCACTTTATCCAGGCCTTAACGATAGGATAACTGCTTTAAATGACAATGCAGTAGCGGTGTTCGAATTTTAATTTGTGGAAATAAATATGGATGTTTTAAAAACTAACGGTCAATTCTACGTCACAACTTTTAATAAACCTACTCTATAACAATTGTCCAGCATTAACAGGTTCAAGCAGACAAATATCTCCTCAATATAAACAACGGAGTAAAACATAGCCATCAACAAGTAATTCAACCACAAGCTTATTTGATTGTTTCTAATGCTTAAATTGCCGTGTCTGGACCGCACAGACAGTACCGTATGCCGCCGGTCTGTGGATGAAGCCGTAAATTCCGTAAATGATTCGTTACTCATACGTTATGGTTTTATGGTGGTTGACTGTGATTAGTTGCATACGTTAAACGGGAGAGTTTCTTACAATAATGTGGTGTATGTAGTTGTCAGTAGTACAAGTGCACTTTTGTACTCGTAGTGTTAAAATGTATTGTATGGACACTGGTGCCGATTCTCTTGTACACCGAACTAAACTAACTAAACTATCACTAAAATTCCTTACTTTTTACTATGAAAATCTTGACGCTATTCTGCGAAAAAAAATCTCTAAATTTAAACATAACTTTGACACAACTAATCGAATTTGACAGTCGCGAGTCCACGTGTTTTTTTTTTTTTTTTTGATTTCGTAACGTCTTTGTTAGAGCCGGAGGCAGCCTGGGGGCAGCCTCGACGTGTTTTCTATGGAAGTTTTGACTTTTTGTGTGAAAAATATAAAATAAAAATATCTACATGTAGAGATTCGGTGGTTTCATGGTTACAAAGGGGGTCGAAATTTTCATTATTTTTGTGATAGGACACACCGTTTTCGAGATATGAGCAAAAAAAGAAAAAGAAAGTTAAAGACCCGTTTTTGCACGTCTG
Source organism: Dasypolia templi (assembly GCA_963555695.1). NCBI lineage: Eukaryota > Metazoa > Arthropoda > Insecta > Lepidoptera > Noctuidae > Dasypolia > Dasypolia templi. Next base: position 2,985,733 of record OY743156.1, read on the forward strand.
AAGTCGAGGTGTTGGTGTGAATTTTAGTTCACGCCACCTAATTTTATTCCACACCTTTTTAATCGCGATTAAAAATAGTCAGATTCATGTTCAGATTTAGTTTGACCATCAAATTTTTTGGTGAAAAACGTAAAATTCAGAATAGCAAAATAGCCATTTTCACTAAACTAATAACTCAGTGCAATCTTAGTGCTGTCAAACTAAAATATAGTTAAGTTGTGTCACTATAGTCAATTTCAGAATGGAAAATCGTCATTTGACAGAATTAAACCAAATTTTAGTGATTTTTAGTCTAGTTTAGAGGCGTTTGTGACAAGAGAATCGGCACCACTATCCTACTAATATGGATGGATGTTTGTTACTCTTTCACGCAAAAACTGCTAAACGGATTTGGATGAAATATGGCACACAGATAGTTTAGAACCTGGATTAACACATAGAGTACTTTTTATCCCGATACTCCCACGGGATCAAGCTTTATGCGGGTGAAACCGCGGGGAGCAGCTAGGCATGTAATTAAATTAAAATTATGAAGATATTTGTTAATATAGTGAACTATGTGTAAAATAAAAAGGAATTTATTATTATCAACTTAATTTCACAGGTGGTGGTGGATGGTGAGTGAAGAGTGTTATTTAATAAATTTTCATCTTTATTGATAACTTGGTTCTGCCCGCGACTTCGTCCGCGTAAACTTCTTGTTCCCCCGATTCACTCCGTCGCACGTCGCATCGCACCACCTGCCCGCGATATCATTACGTTTTCGCTAAGAGTTCTTTCTGACTTTTTTATTCTTTTTTCTCGGCTTCCAAGGGCCATAGCGTGATGTTTTGATTCTTTAAGAATTAGCTACCAAATTCAAAAAAAAAAAAAAAACTCTCGGATGCTCCAGAGATTACCCTACATACAAACGAAAGTAACCAACCAAAGAAAATGTAACCACTTTATAATATAAGTATAGAAGTATTAATATTCTTAAGAGCTTTACAGGAGTGTAAAGTTAACCGTAAATAAAGACATAATCAGCATCTCTCATCGCTTTTGTTTTTGTAACTAATTCAAAACCTTTTATGTCATTATATTTCACAAGATTTTAGGTGCATCCGACGTGCATCAAATGCTAAAAGCTCTCAACACCATCGAAATGATAATTTAAAAAAAAACAATCAATAATCGATACAAGTAAGTAACCAAACCCCCTCGAATTTTCTAATCTTTAAAAAATAATTTCCATTACAAAACCGCACATTGAGGTTAAAAACTTTTTTTTATGGCAAGTAAAAAGCGACAGTATTCAATGAACATCATAGATTATCTATGGCTTTCCATGAATATCAATGTGGGTAATGAGCACTACAGAACTCGTTTATGATTTTAAAAAATAGGCCATTTAAAGGCCAGGTGAAGTAAATTCTCAGACGTTGGTCGATTTTATTGAATGCGTTTTTTGCATACTTAAATTATAAGTTTACTGGGGATTATATTACTTTACATTTGGGCCTATGTTAATAACCATATTTAATATAAGTTTTAAATTGTAGCTTCTACTGTAATTAAAAGTTAACTTGTACCATAGTCGGTTCACTAAAACTCGTCTACATAAAAGCTCGATGACTTTCTTAACTGTTACTTTTCTTTGAAACTTGATTGACTTATTACTTTTAATTACATCGTTAAACTTCAGTTCCATAACAAAAAAAAATATGAACGGACGAACTTACTCAAAATAATTCCCAAAGCACGCTTCAACACACAAACACAGCCAAGTTCCAGCAAAATTCAAATTTGGAACGCTCAAACGCGGTCGGGATTGAGAAGAGCGATATACACGTGCGGTTTCATCCGTGGACGCTTCGCGACTGAGCCCGCGTTCGCTTCACCACAGGCTAATATATCTCGTATACTAGTTTTCATCGTCTTTCACTGGTTTAGCTTCGAGTCGACGGCCACCACTTTCTGGGTTAATGAGGAGCCTGACGGAGCCCGCAATCGCCCGTTTTCTACGTTTTCGAATACGCGTCGGGTGTCGAGTGGTTCTCGAACTGCTGCGTTGCTATGCGCTCCTGGTACATAGCTGATTGATTTTTGAAGTTTTTGAGTAAAACTTTATAAAAGCTTCATGTTTATTTTCAAGCTTTGTGGACTAGCCCATTAAGTGACCAATAATATTTAAAAAAACTTTCGTAATTTTAAAACATCTTCATCAACCTGCAACAGTCTAATGTTGTCTGTCTCATCGAATTGAATCCACAAACTCAATCTCTCGTACCAGCTAACGTTGCGTTTATTTTCACCATGATCGTGACAGCATCAACGGTATAGTTATTTATTACGAGTATAACTGCCGAAACGGAAAGAAACTAAAATTCATTAAAAACAGGAAATACGAAGAAAATCTAATCCATTTTCCTTCCCTCCAGTTGGTTGGCAGTAAAAACTTTTAATGCCAACTAGATAACTCTTTTACTTAAAATATAATAAAATATTAATACGGATATTAAATGGCCGCGTTAATTTAGAACTTCTTAATAGGCAAGCTTAAATAGAAGATATAAATAAAGAAATAAAGACAAAGACATATCATCACTGTGTTCAATCCCCAGGTTCGATTAAGTATTATTGGATGTTTCTGATTACTTTTCAGTAGACAAGCAGTTTTGGCGAAATCTAAACAGGTAAATAGTACAACGGGGTAGCTAGAGGTGTTGATGAGGAGTGTTTTACAAAGTAATTCGTGTTTTCTCGTGTCAGTATTATAAATTACTAACTTTTGTCCAAGGCTGCAGTATTATGATTAAACATTTCCACGTGGCCGCGTAAATCAAAAATCCTCCCACACAAACGTTGTACCGGGATAAAAAGTATCTCATGTATGACATGAGATACTTGCAAGTCCGCTTAAGCAGACGACAACCGCATAGGTTGACCTGCGAGATGCCAAACAAACAAACGACATGAGATAATTTTTAGGTAGGTCGCAGGTCATGGTCTATCCATGTGCCCATTCAAATCCGTACAGCCGTCTAGGCGTGAAAAGGACACATACAGACAAACAGAGCCACTTTCGCATTTATAATGCATAATGCATGCATAATCAGCCTATAATGTTCCCACTGCTGGGACAAAGGTCTCCTCTCTGTGAGAGGGAGTGGGCCTTAATCTACCAAGCGGCCCCAGTGCGGGTTTGTAGATGTCACATGTCTTCGAATTTTTGGTTCTAAGACATGCCGGTTTCCTCACGATGTTTTCCTTCAACCTACAACTCGTAAGTCACGGCTGTTACCACTGGGCCACCACTGCTCGCTTTTGTGATATTAGTGTCTAAATATGGATGTCGTAGGAAATAGATTATCCAATCAGAAAAGGCGGTCAGCAGTGTATCTTGCAAGTACTGGACCAATGAAGCAGAAAATTATTGTCTTAGAAATTCAAATCACTTGTAAGATACTACTTGAGAATAACAAACATAAAATTAACTGTAATGAACCCATATAGAAGACTCGAATTCGACTGTGCGCAGACTGATATAAGACTGTCCATTATATGCAAGCTGTCGCTCGATTAACAAGTAATAAATAACAAATTTTAAAAATACCCGACACATTTAAAAAGTTTTTTTGTGTATTTCTTTGGACACTCAATCCAGACACATTTCAAACAAAACTAAAATAATCTTATTCGGTATAACCGTTTGCAAGCCACGATGCCGCAGACAGACAGAGACACACGTTAAACTTATAAAACCTCTTTTTTTTGGGTGCTGTGATATTTTTCCTTTTTCTTCGTTACGTAAGTACATATCCAAAACTAACCATTTAGCTGGCAGGTGGCGGGATCACATGATTCTAACAAAAATTAGCACATTAAAGCTTAATATTTCGCAAACGGATCCCTGAATCGAAAAATGGTTTTCACGCACCCGCAATATTTTAAAATTAACTTTCCAACGACACCCCACCCCAAGGAATAGATGTGAAAAAAAAAAAAATACCCCAATGTGTTGGGGAGGTAAGTACCCAATTTTTTTTTTATGATTTCATTTGACCTCTTTGTCGGCGTAACTTATATGTATATCCATGCCAAATTACAGCTTTCTAATACTAAGTAAGCTACGGACAGACGGATGGACCGACGGATGGACGGACGGACGGACATGGCGAAACTACAAGGGCTCCTTGTTGACCTACGGAACCCTAAAAAAACATTTAAACCAAACTGTTATGTTTATGATAGACAAAGCTGTTATGTTTCTAGTGTGCGCACTGTCTTGGAAACCAGTGTCTTACAATAAGATATGTACGATCGTATATCATAACGGAATGAAGCCGATGAAGCGCTGTTACGCTTAAGGGCCGGGAAACTGGGTTAATGTTATTTATAACTTTGGCCTAAACTGGGTTTCAATATAAAACCGAACTGGTATAAACAAAAACTAATCGTTTTGCTTACCAATGGTAGCATTTTTTTTGCCAATCTAAGAATTTAAAGAGATTCGTAAACTTATTTTACCTGTGATAGCTACTTCCATATGGAAGGGTCTACTATGCGAAGCTATAAGTTCTACGCTTCATTATTGGTAAAGATACAATAAGAGTTAATTTTAAGCAATAACGGTTCGGAAATTATAGGAATCGGCCATTAGTGAATTTCAATAATAAGAATTATCTATGGGTTGAACATAACTTTGAACGATCAGTTTTTCGATGAATTAGGTGACCCATCTTAACAGTCTCTTATAAAGCGTTACATCTAGTTATAATAATCCTTTAGTTAGTACATAAACAACTTAAACGCTAGTGTCGGTGTATACATAAACACATAGTAATAATAGGCGTAATGGGCATACCCAAATGACCATCGTAATAACCTTATGGTTTTGGACACCTATATACAGCGGGGTAAGTACGCCGAAAGTCAACTGTCTCTATGGCAAATTCGGCTTGGATGTAGCTAGGTGACGTAAATCTCAAGTTCCATAGTAGAGTAGGTTTTAACTATGAATGTGCGTACTATCGACGACAGTCATGCATGAAGCTTTGCAAAAAAAAATCGGCTGCACGTTGAAATCGTGGTTTATCCCGCCCTTTTTTTGTTTGACCAACGAATGAAGGGTGACCGTTTTTTAAAACGCTAATTGTTTTAGTTTGACCAATGATGAAGAATGTTTCTGAAGATGAACCGGGTCGGCGATTCGGCTCGTGAGGCCATCAATTGGTAAGCGAACAGCCGCACTGCGAAAATCGGCCTAGTGTAAATCTCAAATAACAAACCAGAAGAAATGTCTTTCATTTTGACAGTTCAACAACATTCATTGCGTTATTTACGTTGTTGAGCAGACAAATTTTTCGAACATTTATGTAACAATGGATAAGCAATATCCTTAAAAATTATTATGGTGTTTTTTAAAGTGCGGTGTGAAACGCAAGTAGGGTGCAGGTTGCAAGACACATTATGGCAGCACAGACACTAAATAAAGCCCGATTTCATCATCATCATCATCAGCCTACAGCAGTCCACTGCTGGACATAGGCCTCTCCAATTGCACGCCATTCAGCTCGAGTCTCGGCAACTCTCATCCAGCTGCTACCAGCCACCCTGCGAAGATCGTCGCTCCATCTAGCCGGGGGACGATTTACACGGTGCGATTTAAATTCCAATGGCATGCAATCAGTTGAAGCAACAACTGGCAAAACAGTGTTTACACAATGCAAGTCAAGCCTTGTGGCTAAGTACTAACAGGCGCAGGGGTCGTTCGATCAGCTTTAATTATGAGTGATGGGTGACCATCTTTACATACCAGGAACCCTCTAAAAGAACGTTAAGCCGTTGGTCCCGACTGTCATGCGCGGTTTGACAGTCGTTACGGGTCGCACCCCTTGTTTAGAAGGGGTAATATCGTATTACTTAGTAAGTGGACCCTAATTCTTAAGCACGAAGTCCGTAGTCAAGGCCGAAGTTACGAGCGTTTCCTATTCCGTATTTCCTACGACATCACTTTGGAGCCCGAAATAAGAATAACTGACAATACACAGCTGTTGTGTTCAACTACATTCGGAAGGGCCCGTATCTTCATTGATGGACTTAGAGAGTTGACACCATGGGTCAGATAGGCAGGGTCTCCATGTAAAATACAGTTATTCAGCTGCATCTGGTACTTTTTTTTTGAGAGGGTTTGCACTTGACTCTAGTCTAGGTCAGAAGTGACAGAGACAAAGTCTACGATGGAGTGAGCTTGCCCAGAAGAAGCCTGTTCACTCTAACTTTGAAGAGATTCGGGTTGAATGCGTTCGGGAACACAGACGCAGGTAGTGAGTTCCACTCTTTTGCAGTGCGCATTATGGAAGATGTTTGGAAGCGCTTAGTGCGAATTGGTGGAATGGCAACTAGGTATGGATGGTAATTAGCAGTACGTCTGGATGTCCGATGGTAGAAGGGGGCAGGTGGAATGAGGTCGTGGAGTTCTTGCGCACAATTACCGAAGTACAGTCTATAGAAGACCGACAAGCAGGCAACCTTGCGGCGATGAGCTAAGCTGTGAAGCTTGGCATCCACCAGTTTTACGTCGCCTATGAGCCTCTTAGCTCTGGTTATACTGGAAGCCGAGCCCAATATTCCTGGGAATAGACTAAGCAGTTGATGACGGGCAAGAATCTTGCATCTTGTAAATGGAACACGGTTCTCAGAATTGATGGCAATAGACTCGCCCCCTATTACATGGGACTTAAAACATAACCGGCGAAATGTGGGTGACCTTATGTTATGTTATGTTCTCAAACTTCAAAAACTTCAAGTTGAAAATACATTAAGCTGATATAAGTTTTGTAGTTCTACTAAAGCGCAGTCCGTTGACAGAGATGATGTAAATATTTAAGACCAAAATTTCTTGCATCGTGTAAATGGAGCGCAATTCTCAAACTTAAAAACCTTCAAGTTGAAATACATTAAGCTGATAGACGTTTTGTAGTTCTACTAAAGCGTAGTTAAAACCAAAATTTCCAAAAAAACATCTTGTCATTACCGAATATGAATCACCATTTGGAAGTATAAAGATTCGGTTGTTGATATATCCACAGCACGAATGTATTAAATGTATGTTTACAGTACAAAGCGGCTATCGCTTAACGGGATTTTTATTTTCTTGGTATCCAGTTCGGACAAGGTGACTTGTGGAGTTATTTCATTAAGAAAAACCGCTCAAGTGCGTGTCGGACCACGCACAATGAAGGGTTCCGCAGTTGGGATGAATTTATCCCAAGATCGAATTAAACATTGTATGAATGAATGAAATGCACCGACCCCAGCGTGGTTTGACCAGACTCGATTAATCGAATGAACCCCAAGATTTGCACTAGTCCCTGAAGCCTCATGTTTCATGATGCTACAAAGACCATTGCATATCAAGGAATAGACCGGGGGGCACTGTAATGGTAGGGAAGACGTGCCCTTAGGATAGGATAGGAGTATGAGAGCCAATCGAGTAATACAGCCTCCCAAGATCGAATTAAACATTGTAGTTAAAAAATATGTTCTCCCTTATATATGCCGCGGTCAATTCTGCAACTACAAATGTTTGAAATCTCAAAAACTTTTTACTTTACTTGTGCAGTGATACCTTCCTTGCTTTTTGCCTCCTCACGACTTTAGGTCAACGGGATGTACCCTATAGGTTTTGATTTATTTGGACAATGCCAGATCCTGCCCCAGCTATTTACAGGAAATGTCAATTAAGGAAAATAATTGTAACGATTTATGGACCTTTTCATAATACATTGTTTTTTCAGTAGAACTAGCCGATTACAAATCAATGATAAAAGGAATTCAAACCTTGAATTTCCTATTGCGTTACTTATTGCGCAAATACACAACAAAAAAGTTTTAAATACCGGTAACACAAAAACTCATCTTACGATTATAATCTACTTTTAAAATAGTATTGACGTGTAAAAGTGTATGTAAAAACCTACTTACAGAAATAAAATCATTTATCATTTATCAATAATTATGATAATGAGTAACGTATATGTTGTTTAAATCGCTTTTTAACATTTGTAAACTGCACCTAACCTATAGTCAATGTCAATATTGTTTTACGATTTTAACAGAAACTGCAAGTTCTACAGGCATTAGGACAAACGTTTAGTTAACAGTAATAAATAAGCTTTAAGATGCTGCATAATGCAGGTTTGTAAATGACTTTTTGATTTAAGTGGGGCAAAGTTCTATAGAGTTTCTGGCATTGTCCTTTCGCATACATTGCCGTATGTTATATTGACTTTTTTGAGTCATTTGATGTTAATTTCAACTTCAAACCTCCGTGCTTTTCTGAGGTCTTGATAGACTGACAGTCAAATAGACAGACTCAAACTCAAATCATTTATTTGAAATAAACCAATTACAGGCACTTTTGAATTGTCAAGGTAGGTCGGTCAGCAAGATGGAGGAGAACGGGTAGGAAACTCCACGGACACTCTTTTAAATCAAATTATGATTACATTATATTCGGCCAACGAAGTGATCTTTTTAAGGTGCGGAACCCTAATAATCTGAGATAAGACAAGTCTTACAGTCTACTGGTTGTCCGCGGCTGCTGAGCGTGAGGATCTCGTAACTTAGTGAAGAAGTATTTAAATTGATCTTAATGAAAGGAAAATATCATTCCTTTCATTAAGATCAACATGGGAAACATATGAGAATGTGATAAATAGATAATTTAAGAAAAGATGGAGGAATTGTGTGAAAATCAGTGTGACAAGAATTATAGTAAAGTCAGTCATAGCAACCTACAATGTAAGTAAGAAAAGTGAAAATGAATAGAATCATAAATTTTCCGTTTTTTTTTACTGCGTGCTTACTTACACCCCTCGAAGCAAGCCTTTTTTGCGTCACTCGTATTGAACAAAGACAAACGAAATTAAAATATGTGTTTAACGGTTCACGCTCGACTCAAGGCTACAATGGGGTCCTTTTTTTTTTTTTTTTTTGTTCCCGGGGTGGAAAATCCTCATGGATGTCCTCCGCCCTGGGGCGGGCGGAGGGGTCTGTCAGACTCTTACTGACTAAAAACCACCCCGGTGTTCCATCTCACACCTACGCCGGGGTCGCGGGAACACATTATTCTTCCACAACCCCGGCTGGTGATGTTGGGGGGCGACGGATGTCCCCGAATCCGTCGGCCCTGGACCCATTTAGGGGGGCCGGAAGAGGGCGTTGTCCGCCCTCCTCCGACGCCCGGTGCGTCTGCTGCGGGCCGGGTCGAGAGTCGAGATCTCTCTCTCCCTTTCCGCAGCCACCTTCCGCGAGATGACCGTCTCGCAGAAGGAAACCACCGCGTCCCAGGACTCGACGCTGCCGACCATCGAACTCACTACAGTCGGCAGCGACAGGTCACTGCCTACTTCTGAGATGAGGGCACGGCGCGGCTCCTCCCAAGCGGCACACTCTGCCAGCGTGTGCCACGCCGTGTCCTCCCGGCAGTCGACGCAGTGGTGACACCGGGCGTCCGGCTCCCTGTTTATGCGACACAGGTACTTCCCGAAGCAACCATGCCCCGAGAGCACCTGCGTCGCCCGAAACGACAGGGAGCCGTGCCTTCTCCCGAGCCAGTGGTCGAGCACTGGCCGGATCGCCTCGATGGTGCTGAGGCCGGCGGTAGGGCGTGACAGCCTCACCCGCCATTCCGCCACCAGGACCTCGCGGAGCTGCAACCGACGCTGCTCGATATGGCGCTGCATCGGTCGCTCGCCCCGCTCCCGCGCTGTGTCGCGCCACCGGTACAGTGACGCGAGCACCCTCGCCTCCAGGTCCCAGGGCGGTGATCCGGCCAGTGCACAACCCGCCTCGAAGGAGATCGTGCGATACCCCCGAATGACTCTGACGGCCATCGCCCGCTGCGGCTTGCGCAGGACAGCTATGCTGCCGGCCGTCAGGTCAGACGCCCAGATCGGTGCTCCGTAGAGCGCCATGGATCGCACGATCCCCATATAGAGCCGCCTACAGGCGGCGCTCGGGCCCCCCAGATTGGGAAGCAGCGTTGCCAGCGCCCCGGCCGCGCCCAACAACTTGGGCGCCAGCCGCCGGAAGTGGGGTCCGAAGTCCCACCGGCTGTCGAGCACCAATCCCAGATATTTCATGGTGGGCTCGACAGCGATCCGGACCCCCCCGACCACAATGTGTGATCCGGCCGGTGGCGCCCGCCGGGGGCCATGAAACACCATGGCCTACGACTTGTTGAGGGCCACCTCCAGGCCGAGGCGCCGGCGCCGTATGCGGCTCACCGTGAGTGAGACCGCCGCCGTCGCGAGCAACGCTGCCTCCCTGTGCGAACTCCCCCGGGCCGTGACCAGCGTGTCGTCCGCGTAACACGTCAGGTCCGCGCCCGGCGGGAGCTCGCCCCTCAGCACCCAGTCGTACCCGATGTTCCACAGGAGCGGTCCCACGACCGATCCCTGTGGAACACCGCACGACACTTGGCGCTGGTGTCCGCCATCACGTCCCATGTAGGTGACACACCTCCCCGCCAGATAAGCCCCAACCATGCGGCGGAGGTAGAGAGGCACCCGATGATAACGCAGTGCCTCCCGTATGCAGCTCCAGGGCAGGGTGTTGAAGGCGTTGGAGATGTCCAAGGACACCGCCACCACCACCCCGCCCCGGGACACTGTTTCCTCCGCCAGGACTCTCACCCTCGACACAGCGTGGATGGTAGAGCGCCCATGCCATAGCCGAACTGGCTCTCGTCCAGGTCCGGCCCCTCTCTGCACAAGTGGCCGACGAGGCGGGCTGCGAGTATGCGCTCGAACAGCTTGCCCACCTCGTCGAGCAGCACTATGGGCCGGCACGCAGACGGCGAGTCGGCAGGGCGCCCCGCCTTCCTGAGCAGGACCAGACGTCCAATCTTCCACAGACTGGGAAACCGGCCCCGCTCAAGGCACGCTGTGTAGAGTCCTCTCAGTTGGGGCTCCAACTCCTTCAGAGCGAGGGCCAAAGCCAGGCCGTGAATTCCGTCGGGCCCCGGAGCCACGTTCTTGGCCCGGAGCCGCATCACGGCCGCCCTCATCTCTGCCTGTGTCACCTCTGGGACGCTGATGGCGTTCTCCTCCTCCTCTGCAGACTCTGTGGCTGCGGGCAAAGCCATCGGCGGCGGAATATGCTCCGCTCTCACCGGGAAGAGGGCTGCTACCACCTCCTCCAGCAGCTCGGGTTGGAGACTCTCCGTAAGTGGGGGCGCCGCGGCTCGAAGTTGCCCTCGAACCGCTTTATACGGGCGCCCCCACGGATCCCCGTCTAGAGTCTCCAACATCCTCTCCCGGGATCGCGTCCTCGCCTCGTCGATGGCCAGCCACAGAGTCTGCTTTGCCGCGCGATACACCTCGTACAGCGCGGCCTCCTCCTCGGGTACAATGGGGTCCTCATTTAACATCTCTAGCAGGACGGCTAAGTTCAGCAGCTTAGCTATCATGTCTCACGGTATTTTACTTTGGGGCGGGCTGCTGACATCGAGTCTATTTTTATTCTGCAGAAAAGAGCCATCAGAGCCATATATAATCTCCGCAGGCGTGATTCTCTAAGGGAATTGTTTAAGGATATTAATATCATGACTGTACCTTGTCAATACATCTATGAAAACATCATGTACGTAAGAAAAAAAAAAAAAAAAAATACATCTTTATAGTAAAAGAGGTGAAAGACCTATTAGGGACCTATTAGTTCAACCAGGTTTCAGACTGGCTAAAGTAGACTCATCTTTCATGGGGTACTGTCTAAAATGTTATAATAAAATACCTCCCCACATACTTCAACTGAATGAAACAAAATTCAAATCCTTTGTCAAACGCATACTATGCAGGCAGGCGTATTATAGGTTAGGGGATTACATAACTGATAAAAATGCCTGGCTTAATGCTGGTCCTGCTCCACACCACAACTAATTAATTGACATTTGAAACACTGTTGAAGCTGCTGAAGATTGTAATATATTTGCATTAGATAAACTCAATCTCCTTTTTATTATATAGATGCATTGCACAGATGTGAGTACTTTGTACTATAGAGCTACCATTTACCGGGTAATGTCATAGATTGACTTGAATGTGCCCTGGCGGCTGATAGTATGTCATGCTCACTCAAATGTCTCGCTGACGGTGGCGCGTGTGTCGGATCATTTAGCTCCCTTCAAAATGGTTGAGCTGAATGGTGCTGATCCATGCGTCATGTTCGTGATCGGGTGCCGTCAGTTGGGACTGGTCATCTCTTAGCTTCCACGGCTTATTTTAATAATTAATTTGCTGGATTGTTTTTAATTATGTTTTGCTGCACTCTGGACGCTTTTAACGTGTACGGTTTTAGTACATCGTTCTTACTTATAGTGTCAACATTAATCGATGTAACTAATATATTTATTTGTAACAATATTATTTAAAAGAGTGTCCATGGAGTTTCTTGCCCGTTCTTCTCCATAGTGACCTACTGCGCTTTGGAATGGGCAACTAGCTTCATATTTCTGACTGACCGATTCCTTGACAATTCAAAAGTACCTGTAAATGGTTTAATTGAAATAAATGATTTGAGTTTGAGTTTGGTTGTAAAAAGACACTTCACGAAGTCAATAATTGTACTCCCCGTAAATGTTATAATTTTTGTCTACTGAACCGTACCTAGAAATCTAGTTACGGAGATTTAGAATGTCAAAATTCCAACTATTAATGTCGTTTTTTACGAAAACAATTTTTTTAATGTCATTACACGTCTTTAAATACCCTCACGAACCCTGTACCATAAAGGCTGCCGCAAAAAGGCGCGACACCACAGCGCCACACAAAGGCACCGCTTGTAGCGCGACACGCGGTGCCTTTGTGTCGCGCTGTGGCCTCGCGCCAGTGTGCACGAGCCTTAAGCACAATGTTTTGCGTATGTTACATTGCGCACTACTGCAAACAGCTTTTCACACCAATGAAAGCTTATCACAGCTATTATTTTTGTGCAATGTTACATAGTTTTATAGAATAGAATAGTTCCTTATTTGCACAGAAAGTACATGTTCCAGATGTTGATTTTAAAATGCTCCTTATACTAACTACCTTAACCAACGCATGCAAACAGATTAAGCTATAATAATAAAGACTCACATAATATATGTATATTACACACAATCAATCAAACCAATACAAGTTAACGAAGTCAAGATGAAATTCAGTTAGTAATTTGAAATAGGCAATACAATACAGAATATCAAGTTTAACCAAAATTGGATCATGAATTTGTTAAGTTCGAGTTCAATACAGTTAAATTGAAATATGAATGATTTAGTTTTAGTCAGGAGTACGGAGATGTCATATTATTTATCCATTCAAATTCTTAACGGTCAAAAAATCGATGCACAAAATGCACAGTTTTCAGCTATGTGATAGGTCTTTTTACACCGTAAATATACTCACACTAAAGAAACAAACTTTACTCCCTGATAACAGCGACCGCCCGCTATACTCCCTCCCGCATAAGCTCTATTCGCCGACCAAGGCATACCCTAATCGCCCCCGACGACACCACTACCCTCCTCCAGGAGAGCAGTAAGGTCACCAACAATTTACACAAGCGCAAAACCCGATCGCCGTCCTACCGTCCTCGCCACCGAGGCCCACGCCCCTCCCGACCCTTGCTCGAGCCAGCCCGCGCTGCAGAGCCTGTAGCTTTAAATTCGTCCCTAAGTCACCCAAATCCTGATCCAGCTAGTCCCTTGCTGCCCTCTTCCAGCGACGCCCTAAGCCGTGGTTCGTACCCCACAGGGGGTGCCCTTAGGGTGTCGTCGCTTAATTTTTAGTTAGTATTTAAGTCCTGGCTGGAGGCCTTAATTTATTAGGGCAACCACAGGCAAGTCCGTTTAAGCAGACGACAACCTCATAGGTTGACCTGCGAGATGCCATTCCCACAAACAAAAAAAACAAAAAAAAAATACCCAGCCAGCAAGTTTGTGGAACTAACAGCCAAGGGTGCGCCAAACATACATTAGAACGCACTGAAGGCTATTTTACTGCACATTCTATACTTAGAGAGTGTTGAAGCGAAAGTGCTCAAACACATTGATGTTAAGACTCTTAACACGAACTAAGCTTGGTGTAAACATACCTATGAATTGCTAATCATTTGCCTATAGGCATTAGTAACCTACTTCCCACAAGTATTTAGATGATAAGCGTTTTTAATTGAATAACCTGTTTGTCTTATTGAATTAATTCATTAAGCTTCAGTTTCAAAAGTGCCTCTTGGCGTCAAAAGCTCGACGCTAATTTCTAAAACCAGTAAACAGAGCCCAACTGAGTTTGTTTCGCCTTTTCTTGTCATGGGTTGTCAGATGGAAGTGTCGACTCAACCTAGCTTATTTTTTATTTGACGCGTGAATGTGATTATGAAAACATATTAACAGAATAAAAAAAAAACCTTAACTGAACTTTAACTGTTCTTTACTGAACGGATTTGAAAAACCTGTTTAGATGGAACTTTAATCTACATAAAATTTAAAAAAAAGTCGGACACCATTTAAAACTCAAGAATGATAGGAATGATTTGATCGGTTGGATTTGCCTCTGCCCCGAATAGCAGAATAACTATTAAAACATGGGAAAATTTCACTTTTTTTTAAATGAAGTTACTTCATTTACCCATACATTTCGTATGGAACGGACATTTATTGGTTCTGAGGCGGTCGCCGGGGCAGCTTGTTGTATTTGTAGTTTTAAATTGTAGAACAAAATGATACTTTTTATTTATTTATTTCTAGCTTAAGGCACTGCAGGGCCTTCTCCTTTCCGCTCTTCTCTGACTTGAGCTAGTGTGGATCAATCCTGTCTTTAGGCGTCAAGCTCGCCAGCCATCTTCTCCTGGGTCTGCCTCGATGTCGCCGGACGCTTTCGGGGACCCACATGGTGGTAGATTTGACCCATGACTCGTTCGACATGCGGCAAACGTGTCCGGCCCAGTCCCACTTAAGCTTGGCTGCTTTTTTTGTGACGTTGACGATTTGTGTTTTGGAGCGCAGCACTAACACGATCCGT
This sequence comes from Dasypolia templi, assembly GCA_963555695.1. Lineage (NCBI taxonomy): Eukaryota > Metazoa > Arthropoda > Insecta > Lepidoptera > Noctuidae > Dasypolia > Dasypolia templi. Next base: position 3,000,780 of record OY743156.1, read on the forward strand.
TAATCTGAGAATTTTACTAGAAAAAACATTTTGTCCTTAAAACATTTATAAAAAATTAAAGTCGCTTTTCTTGTTTGTCTGTGTCACAGTGTTTTTCTTCTAAACTAAGCAATGGATTTTGGTGCAGTTTTTACAATCATTTAGAAAATGTATCCCGGAAGGTTTATGTGTTACTAATAAACTTACATATAATAAAGAAATTTCGATGTTTTATCAAGTCGTAAAAACCTTGCGAAGCAAGGGCGGGTCGCTCGTCAAAATATAATTTAAACATACACTACTTATTTCTTACTCCACGTTCGCTCGGACGTAAAAACATAGCGGCGGAATCTTTTCGTGCACTGGATCTTCAACGTACTGCTTAACGCCGAGAGTTGGAAATCCAACAGTTTTTTTTTCGATGCGCGGGATACACTCTGTTGGATTCTCAATGCTCGGTTCAACACCGAGAGCTGCAAATCCAGTGCGCGATTAAATCCAGCCGCGATATTTTTATTGCCGTGCGAACGTAGTTTTACTCCATCTTCGCTCGTCTTCTTCTCTGTCAAATCTTTTCAAATTTCGACATCATTCCCGCTTTATGGTTTTTAGATCCAGCCATACAGATAATAACAATTTTTAAAGTTGGATTCAGACAACATGTTATTTTATTAAAATTCCCACAGAGATAATGTTTTTCACTTTAGGTTAGGTTTATCAAACCTAGTGTTTTATGTGATGACTGGTTGGACTAACAGCTAATCCCAACAAAGTTGAGCAAACTACTCCTCTGTCTACTCTTATCACGGACAACGCAAAAGAAATTAATTTTTTTATATAGATATTACTGATTTATAAAAGACATACTATTGATTTCATTTGGCCAGTATTTCATTTGTAACACGAACTTCTTAAAGCAATTGATAACCGATCTTCCGATTGCTGAGATTTTAAAATCAGGATTTAAAATCTCAGCAAGGATCTCAGGAAAATCTCAGGATTCAGGATTGATTAAATGAACTTAATTCTTACAAGCTTTTGTTGCTTGTTTTATTACGAGAAGCTCCATCAAAGCTTTTAAAACAGTCTTATTATTTTAAACTGACACATCAAAGAACACATTTGAAGAGATTTCTATTCTACAAGAACGTTTGATGTACCAAAAAAATCCTTTACAATTTTTTACATCACTCAGTTAAACATTACAGATCACCGTTTTTACACTTAGGAAACACTCGAAGTTTATTTTATCTTACGCACAGAGTTTAATAACAAAACCGTTAACTGAATAACTTCTAACAGCTAAGGGATTGTAAACTATTACAATCTGATCCCGTGCCGTTTAAACTAAACCAATTAAAGTTATCCAAACATTACATATAGGGTACCAGGCATGCAGAGGCTAAAGGAACGTTAATCACGTTTTAGAAGTTGTATCGCCTTAAGTTCTTGTTTGGTTGAAGTTTTAAGGGTAGTGTCGTTGATTTTTGATTGTCTGGTAGTGAAAGAGAGTTAAAGAATGTTTTTTCTTGCTATAAATCCTGGTAATAGTAAAATATACAGCCACTTCAAAGTCACAGTCTTTGATCAGAAAATAATTGTTTACATAAAACACAAAATTATTTGCGAATCGCAAACTTAACAATTTCAAACAACACTGATTATGAAACTAACCGCACTTTGTTTGAACATAAAAACATACATTTGAAATAAAATAAAGATATAAGACCGATTTTTAATCAGAAATACCGGAGACATTGTTATGCCAATAAACATTTTGGGTTTTTAAAGTCTTGGTTTACTACGTACGTCTCACTTTATTAGGTGATACCATTTTGTTATCATTAAACACTTTTCCCGACAGATTTTAGCCTTTTCTTAACAATTTAAACAATCTTATTACGGTTTAAAATGGTATTTTAAGAATACATATAAAATGTTTCTCTGTCTCCATGTTTTGATGTGTAGTTCACTTGAATAAAATTAACCATAATTTGGATGAAGTAATTCTGAAAATAAACTAGATTCACCGATATAGCTGGGGTAGTGGCGGCCCAGTTGAAACGGCCGCGACTCACGAATTGTTGGTTTTTGGTTCAAACCCAGGCAGGTACTTAACATTGTGCATGAACTACACTAGCTTGACAGATAACCCTCGTAATAACGTTACTCAGCGCTTTCGAACGCTTTATGGCGTGCGTTTTCAACAAAAAATCCAAGTTTGATTCGTTAAACATGGCGGCAGCAAATAAGGTCAAAAATAAATTCGTCACACTACTTTTATTTAAAAAATCAGGGTTATTACGTTCACAAGATTTGTAAGTGTCTGTACAATTATAATAATTAATATCCAATGCATGAAATACACGAGTTGTTGTGGCATAAATGTCATAAATGTATAGGCCTAAATAACATTGCTCTAACCGTTCCATACGCTTGAAGCAAAATTCTTTAGGCGTCGTTTTATTGGGGATTTCCATCAGGAATTTCTCAGTAGCAGCCCTCAGTCTGACAACACACAAAAAATAACAAATTGGGGGAAAATATGCGTCGCATTCACGCAAAACGGCAATCGCTCAGCTTTCTATCTAAAGTGGTCAAGGCCAGTGTTCATAAACAATTCTCCCACTTTATTCACCGCAACTCCCTCATCACTCCATTTCAATACGGTTTCAGTCGCCAGTCCTTAAAGTGACTGACGATATCAGGCGGAGCATGGAAGACACTGAAATTACAATATTTGTGTTAATTGACTCCTCCAATGCTTTTAATACGCCGAGTCACGAAGTCCTTTTATCTTGCCTTTCCTATCTTATGGTCTCTCGGAAGGTTTTGGAATGGTTTTCTTGTCAGCTGTCTGTTCGTGCTGGAGACTCTTCGTCGAGTTGCTGTAATCTTGCAGTTGGCGTCCCTCTAGGCAGTATATTATCTCCTCTTCTGTTCTCCATTTTTATTAATCTAATTACCACCGAACTTCGGGTTGCGTATCATCTCTATGCCGACGATTTGAAGCTTTACTACCAGGCAAGTGTGGAAAACATATCTGATGCAATTGAGGAGTTAAACGGGACTTTGGTATGGTTAAAAACTAGTCTGATCGATTTCGGATGGCGGTTAACCCTACCAAGTGTCAGGCTATCATTGTAGGGAGCCTCTATAGTATGTGAAAGGCTTTACTGTCCCACCTGTAATGTTCGATAACTCCGTTACTCCGTTTAGCTCCCATGTTAAGGATCTTGGTCTGCATGTCGACACAAGTCTTAACTGGAGAAAACAGGTCACGTTTGTAAGTAAAAAAGTCACGTTTCAGTCGCTCTATCGGTTGAAAAACCTCCTCACATCACACATAAAGGCTATGCTTGTACAATCCTTAATCTTTCCCATAATAGACTATGGTAATGTGTGTTACTATGGCCTGCAGATCTCCTCAATAAACTGTACCGACTTCGACGTAGGTATGATCACCGATTGCTTTTAAAATGGTTACCTACCCGTAAGGTTGACTAGTAGTAAATGCCTCAGCCATTAAGTCCGCCTTTGTACAGTATTTTTTTACTTGTGCATAAAGTTTTAATAAATAAATAAATAATACTACGACCCTATGAGAGACAGAGCTGTTTGAGTTTTTAGCGACAGCCGGCGATGATGTGATGACGTCAACCGGTCCAGCAAACGCTAAGATAAAATACCATCATCTATGCCATGTCATCCAACTCTCCGTGGAGTACAAGCATGATGTTATGTGATGTTAATTTGTAACCGAAACCAAACTGCTATCCGAGTATAGTTAATGTAGATAAAAGAAAATTACGTATGTTAAAACAGCTTGAGTCAAATCAAATAAATAAAGCTGTTTATTTAGAAATAAACTAGCAGCTTGTTCCGGCTTTGCTTGGGCGATCGTGTAGGAAATAGGATGTCTCTTATTGAAAATTAATGAACGACCCGAGCACTGATTGAGTTTAGACTGTGGTGATGATGGTGACCCAGCAGATGCTGAGAGCAGTGGTAGCACAGTGGTAACGGCTCCGACTTACGTGTCTTAGGTCGTGGGTCCGAACACAGCACCACTTCTCTCAAATACGGTAAAATAAAACGTCGTTAGGAACCCGGCACGTCGTAGAACCAAAAATAAAATTTAAGGATATGCAACATCCACCAAACACCACTGGGCCCGCGTGGTGGATTACGACCAACTCCTTCTCACAGAGAGGTTGCCTGTTTCCCAGCAGTAGGTACATTAAAGGACTATGCTGACTATACTGCTGTATGCTGATGTTGGTAAAAGTTCATAACCTCAACAAAATAATACAATTATGATCTGGGTGATGTTGAAACTCGCAGCAACATCCTTAAAGTAGCTTCAGAGCCTTATTCGAATACAGACATACAACTTTAGAGAAATTATTTCATGCAATTCAGAGATAGAGAGAGATAACCGATTCATGGTGACAATCAATGGGAATTATAGTGTCCGGAAATATGAATGGGCTTATTAAATTACATCTGCTGTATTAAGATTCATACACACACGTCAGTCACGTTAATGTCCAGTCACCGATTAGTAACGTCAATTTCAGGAATGCGTGTGAATAGATAGTCAGTTAGGCAGTCATAGCAACGCCTCAATGGTAAGTTTTCCATATCCATATCCATGTTTCCTTCGCAGCAATACAAGTTTTGACTTGTCGGTAACGCAACGTCGACTGATGCTCGGTTCCTATAAACATAAACGAATCGTTTTGCTTACCAATGTTAGCAGGTTTTTTTTGCCAAACTAAGCATTTAAAGAGATTCGTAAGCTTACTTTACCTGTGATAGCTACTTCCGTCGTATGGGAGTGTCTACAATCCAAAGCTATGAGTTCTTCGCTTCATTATTGGTAAAGATACGATAACAGTTAATATTAACCAATTACGGTCCATAAATAATTATAGGAATCGGCCATGAGACGCGCCGGTAGTGACGTGACTAATGTGTATAGCCAACGTCCTACAACTTCTACGTAATGGGGAAGGCAACTGTCAAAGTGGCGCTGTATACGATTGTTCCAAATTATCTGTCAAATTGTATAGCATCTTTTAAAGGATGTTCACAAATAACATAGAAATTACAAAGTGTTGTGTAATTCGGTGTTAAAACGTAGGCCAACACAAATTTCCAATAAATCGTATTAAAACAAGAAAGTGGATAGCTGCCGTAAGGATTAAAAACTGAGCCTACTAGGACGACGAGGTTATGTCGAGATCATTTTCATGAAAATGATTACCAAACATTAAGTGTGAGTATAGGTGGGTGTTATAAACGATAGTTCTTCTATTTAAGCTAGTATCTATTTGCCTAAATTGTTAACATTAAATATTTATTATTTATATTGTTTAAATATTTATCATTGTTCATCTTGTTTTAAGGTTTGCCCTGTGTACACAATTTTTTAAATAAAGAAGCATTACCAAGTCTCTTCATGGAACCAGAAAAGGATATCAGTCAGTGCTCGTCCGGAAAGACATGCTAAGAGAAACATTCAAAAGAATATTTTCCAACCACTTTCAAGCAATCAAAACCCACATCCTTCTATTTCTCAGAATCCACAATATAATGGAATACGAAAGAAAGTTAGAAATTTCTTAACTTGTTACACCTGTTGATTGTGGTGACAATGTTAATAATCAAAATAACAAAACATCAGTTTCTACTCAGACTGCCACAATGCTGGCTCTTTTTTCAGCAGACCTTTTATTAAGTAATGTTGAGTCTGCCAAGTTTTACACTGGATTAGAAAATTATGAGAAATTTATATTTGTTTTGTCAACATTACTGCCTATGGCAGATCATTTGAAATACAGGTGTGAGTTGGGCAAGCGGAGTTTCTACTGAACAGCTTTACTTAGACCTATTGATATTATATATTTTTAAATGTATAATGTTATGCAATTTCCGAGAGTGTATCACAAATAAAACTCAGAAATAACTTTTAGGTGTTTTTTTTTATTATAATATAATAATCTTATACAGATATTTATTCATAATTTCAGTTATATAAGATATAGGTTTAGGTATCTGTATATAAGGTACAGATTCAGGGCTAATAAGTCTGTTTCAGCTTACATGCCATGCCATGCCACCCTGGTCATCTATCTTGATGTCAACTTGATAGTTGAGTTTTTTCATTGTCATCTTGACAAATCCTTTTCTATAAAAGTGATCATTGATAAATGTGGATCTTATCAATATGAGGAATCTGTCTTCATACAATTTTTCTGATGCATCTTATTTTTGTTGAATCTACAAAATGACAGAAATATATCGTATTAGTAAAATAGGAACTACCTACCATCACATAAAATAAAACCGATAAGAAATATTATACCTTTCAAAATAATCTAATACAAAATAGTTAAAGTTTTTGTCATACAGCTCTTACCTGGAAAAATATAACCAATTATTCATCTCTCTTTAACTCCAAAAGTTAAAAGAAATATTACTTAAGTAAAGTTATGCATCAGTTAAGCTGTTGTAAATATAATCCTGAATTAGTTTGATTCAATAATTTTAACTCATATGCTTAAAATACATGACAGTAGTCACCAACAATATAAAATGTAAAAATATATGATAAATATACATACTAACGACTAACAAGTTATTTAAATGTAAAATTCCATGGAGTTTCTTGCCCGTTCTTCTCCATAGTGACCTACTGCGCTTTGGAATGGGCAACTGGCTTCATATTTCTGACTGACCGATTCCTTGACAATTCAAAAGTGCCTGTAAATGGTTTAATTGAAATAAATGATTTGAGTTTGAGTTTGAATTATTCGTTCAAACATTGTAAGCGTATTGATTTCAAAGGTCAACGTTGACCCAGGTCTAGCCAAATAGCTCCTAAAAATTTTTTTTCAAGAGTCCTATTTTTCCACTTAATCAGCTTTTCTTCCTTTAACAGACGCCCTTCTTCTCTTTAACTCGGCTTTGAGTTCAAGCAAGCTCCAAGTAGAATACATTTTCGCGTCCATGTTATCAAATAAACTACACTAATCGCCCACAATGTTCGTTTTTTTGGTTTGTTTACACGATTCTAGAAATGTCATACTGACGCCATTGGGAGCAACCGCACGCAGCGCCATCTGAGATTAGCTTTAACTTGCCATCCCCATTGTATTTTTTTACGTGACTGATCGTTGACTTCACGCTGACGTGACTGACGTGTGTGCACTACACACGTGTGATACAACACCATTTTTTTTATGGCATCTCGAAGTTGACCTTGACAGGTCGTGACTACTTAACCGGACTATTTATAAACACCTATTATTTAATTACATGTTGTATACCAAGCTCAGTCAGCAGCTTTGCCTACATGGTTTTATATGTAAACTTAAAATAGTATGTCTTCAGTTTTTCTTACAAACTTAACCACGGAAAAAAACACCCTTCATTTTCTGAAAGCGTGACGCTTGGACAGGAAGATGAGGAGTTGATGATGAGTTACCTTTACACCTTTAAGAAACATTTATCTTCCTAACATGTCAGTTAGTTACGGAACAACGGGCCTACTCTCTAACGGCCAATCCCAGTAAACTACGACAGATAGCTACTGATGATAGACATTACAATTCTATCTGTCCCTGTCGAACAAATAGCTGTGAACACGTTATAGCGTCGCATACTTTGGCTTTATTGGGACGTCAAAACCAGAGATTGATAGGTTATTCTATCTCCAGTACGCCAAAATTGGAGATGGATACGTTGTTGGGTTCGGCCGTAAGTCCGTCAGTGAATATATTTGCTCGTCCAAAAGTAATTCGAAACTCAATTTACTAACTTTTTCGGACGCGCAAAAACACATCGAAGGATAACAGTAGATAGGTTGTGCCGGTTCCAGCTCACTTTTTTCAAGGGGTTTGAACCGACTACTAAGCGGTCCTCAATCCTAATTTAAAAAAAAAGTTTTGGCATGCGCTGAGCACGAATATGCGGTCCATTTTTGCGTAGGATGCACGGTTCGCGAGATACGTAAATCAATTAGCAATAATCTAATTGACATCCGCCCGGCCCGGCGACCCTCATTACCGTTTCATTGTTCGCTATTTCTTATCTATTACTCATTCGAGAGTTCGCATTACGACTGCTTTAGGGTTCCTTATCAATTACTCATTGTGAGCGGGTTCTGCCTCTATTTTTATTTCATAGTACACTCACGCCTTCTTCCCATGGGGGTAGGCAGAAACCACAGAAACGTTCATAAATCTGGTCTATTACGAAAATGTGCATTCTGGATCAATAAAACAAGTTCACTGTTTTTGTAACTTTTTTTTTTAAACTATAAAATATGAATGGAACATCTCATCCACTAAAATATCATTGTACAGTGTATTCCCTGTAAATATTTTTACAAAACTATGCATTGAACATCCCTGAAAGTTATATAGCAAATACATTAAGCAATATTCACCACAAACTGAAGTCAAATCATTCTGAATCCTATCAACATTCCAGTCCCATCTTTTGCAATTTCTTCTTAAAAATTCAAGTTGATATCGCACAGGTGCCTGTCCATACGAATCAAAATATTGCCCAACGCCATTTGTGTCAATATGTAAAGCTACCCAGTGTGAGCCTGGTTTATAATCCGTATCCAAATTGCATATTATATACGTAGGCAGATGGGTGTACATTTGTAAATACCTTTTGTTACGCTCTGTTCATTCATCCTCTCAACATGACCAAACCATCTTTATTTCAAACTATAAAATATGTAGGGAACAGCTCATTCAGTTGGCCATTTTTTATCTATTACTCATTCGAGGGCTCTCATTACTACTGCTTTAGGGTTCCTTATCAATTACTCATTGTAAACGGGTACTACTGTTCATTGCCTATATTTTTATTTCATACTACACTCACGCCTTCATCCCATGGGGGTAGGCAGAAACCACAGAACGCCACCTGTTACGATCCTACACATATATCCTATACATACACGCGCCCCGGTTGCGAGTGCTACGCACCTGACCTTTCTGAAGAACATCACCATTAAGGTCAACATATGTCCTCCTAGGGCGTCCCCTACCGGCGTTTCCACTCACATCTGCCTTGTAAATACCTTTTGTTACGCTCCTTTCATTCATCCTCTCAACATGACCAAACTATCTTTATTTCAAACTATAAAATATGTACGGAACAGCTCATTCAACTAAAATATCAGTGAACCCTGTGTTCCCTGTAAATATTTCCCGTGATATAACATTTTAAAAAAAATCTGTTGTAAATGTAAAAACAAATATTATTTTTGTTTTAAATGGGCATTACTCTCAGCGTTATATTCCATAAACAATAACGTGGATCTGGTATCATCGTAAGCTATACAAGGTGTTTTTTTTATATCCCATAACTCTAGGGTATGATTGAGACCATATCAAAAAATCAACTGGCATATGAATTATGTTTCAATCATCCTTTGTTTTTTTAATTTTTCATACAAAATAATTCGACAAAGTCACGATTATTAATGTAAAACACCCTAACGTGAAATATGACAACGTCGCATTTTCTTATACTCGATACCTAGACACATCGAGGGTCTATTTTGTACGGTACGCAAACAAAATTGGCAACCTCGCAAAAGTAAATATACGTAAATAGATTTGTCATACTGGTGACAATTTTGGACCTAATTTTCTCTCTTTATTTAATTATGTATTTTGAAAAACTTATGTTATTGAAAATTATGCGTCGGCGTTTTTAAGAAATATCTAAAATACAAAACCATGAGTAAATTAAATCGATGCAAACCACAAATTTTGCATCAAAAATAAATAATTTTATTTTATCATTTCAAATAGTTTGACCGAACCAAATCTTTTTTAAAGTTTCAATGTTTAGTAGTTGAAAAAATTAAATTGTTTTACAATTGTAACATAATTTTCGTATTTGAAAAAACAACTTCTTTTTAATTTTGTATAATGAAAAGAAAGAAAATTAGCGTTAGCGTAAAAAAAATATCTTTGTTTTTACATTTACAACAGTATTTTTTAATTTTATCACGGGGAAGATCTATGTATGAAGTACCATGTAGTTGGTTGAATTTATTGATTTTAATGTTTATAGAATTTATGTTTTTTAGATTCCACCTACTATCTTTTTTCAAATACATTCACTAATTTTACTAGTTATTTTATAACTCTAGGGTATGATTGAGACCATATCAAAAAATCAACTGGCATATGAATTATGTTTCAATCATCCTTTGTTTTTTTAATTTTTCATACAAAATAATTCGACAAAGTCACGATTATTAATGTAAAACACCCTAACGTGAAATATGACAACGTCGCATTTTCTTATACTCGATACCTAGACACATCGAGGGTCTATTTTGTACGGTACGCAAACAAAATTGGCAACCTCGCAAAAGTAAATATACGTAAATAGATTTGTCATACTGGTGACAATTTTGGACCTAATTTAATTATGATTGATGATATATCTGAAACTATGCATTTTTGGACCACCTATTCTAGGAGTTTAAGTATTATTTTTACCTACAGAATATAACCCTAGAAAAACAGGTTGTATATGTAGGGTGCCGTACAACCTCACCGATGCTCAGAAGCAGGCCCGGGTGGAACGGTCTCGGTGTGTTTACGACGTCATTACAGGTTTACAGATTTATCAATACGATCCAGAAACGAAGCGCCTGTCGACAGTTTGGGTATTTAAAAAACGAATTAACGCCTACCAAAGTGAAGCGATCTAGAAGCGACTGGCTACTTGATCAATTCCTTTACGGAACTAAAGAAGCATCAACGCTGAATGGGAAACTACCAAGTGTTGTTTTCTCTGTTGTGAGCAACAAGCGACCAAATACAGGGCTCCGCGGTCTACTGCTCCACCACGACAACGTGCCTTCGCACACCCCGCTCAAAACGAGCGACTTCCTGAACCGCACGCCGGTCAAACTCCTTACAGCCCTTACCCAGCACTGTGTGACTTCTTTTTATTCTCGAAAATAAAATAACTGCTTAAAGGGATGAAACTTTTAACAGAGGCTAGTGGAGATTACTATGAAAATATAAAAAAAAAACCTATAGAACATTTATTTATATTTTCGCAAAACTATGTGAGTGTATCACGTATACTCGTATAGCAAATACATGAAGCAATATTCACCACAAACTGAAGTCAAATCATTTTGAATCCTATCAACATTCCAGTCCCATCTTTTACAATTTCTTTTTAAAAACTCAATTTGATATCGTACAGGGTCATCCATACGAATCAAAATATTGCCCAACGCTATTTGTGTCAATATCTAAAGCCACCTAGTGTGAGCTTGGTTTATCATATGTATCCAAATTTCATATTATATACGTTGGTACATTCATGGCTATACATGGGTAGCCGATTGAGGAGTTCATCTTTGCAAAGCACCCCGAAGGAATGTGAAATAACTTTGTAAGATCGCACATTAGGACCTGTGTTGACTCATTAAGTTACTATCAGTTGCGTTGTAAGCACTTAAGAATTTGCTTAAATTAGAAATTACTTAGTGGTGCTATATAAGAGCAGCCCACTCAGTCAGACCATAGTCAACTGGTTTGGCAGCAGTGGATAGTGACAGTACTACGTTTTGTGTTACTTCAACGCAACAACGGTAATGAAGGTACGTTTTTATTCTATTGAAAATTACTTTTCTTTCTTTCTGACTTTTTATTTACATGAACTTTGCCTTGCGTGTGTGAAAAAATTGATATTAACGGGTTTTCTGTGTTTGTTGCAGAAATCATTAAGTTTCTTAGAAAATGATGAAAATACCTGTAAGCTGCATTACTACTCACTACTTACCCCTCAACACGAAGAAGACAGTGGTGACATCGTCATTAGTAACACATGCGATGGGAGAAAAACTAAATCTCAGATGATTCATTTTGGAGGATGTTGCAGGTGACATCAATGTGGAAGTGAAATAGTGGTTTCAGTTATTAAGTGACACAACGTCAGAGTGTTTCGCTCACGAACTATTCGCCGAACAAATAGATAACGATTTAATCAACTGTTTAATTTATGTTGTAAGGGAGTGTGTTTCAAATATCCCTAATATTTGAAAGTTTTCATTTGCGTTTTTTTTTTTTGTGTACTTCATTATGAATCTAGAAAATATAAACTATATTATTGATGTAGATGGGTTTCAGATGTCAAAAAAAATGTACTTTAAAGAAGTAGCAATTTACAATATTCAGGATAATAGCCTTTACTTGTTTTACATAAAACTCCCAACATGGTTGTTAGATTATAAACATGATAGAACAATCACATTCGTTATGAGATATATTCACGGAATGCAATTAAAAAATTATGATAATGATATTAGTTTTTCAGAGTTTTTAGAAAGAGTAAAGAGTTTTGATCCAAACAAGCATTTCACGTGGGCTTACAAAGGGGGGATAGTAGAAAGATTTTTTTTTGCAAGTTTGGGGTATAAATCGTATAACTTAGAAGCAATCCATTGTCCGAAAGTGGAAATAATTATAGAAAAATTTAAATTACACCGACTTAGTAATTGTACGAGGCATGTAGCATACAAAGGAAATCCATCTCGCAGCGCTCACTGTAGTGGTGTAGAGGTGCGAGCATTCTCACTGTGGTTAGAAAATCATTTACTCAATCGATAAGTTTAGTGTGTAATATTTTTGTGTAGTTACCTAGTTTTTTCATATTATGTATCTAGTTTATTTATATTGACTAGGAACTCATTTGAATATAAGTAGTAACCTGTTAGTACTTATTAAGTCTTTTACATGTATATCTAATAATAAACGTGTAAATTTTGTGTATATACCTGATTAACTGTTATTGTTAATTTTTTTGTATGTCATAATTAACGTTTAAGATTTATGTATACCTAATTAAATAAAAACAGATAAATGTCAGCAAGCTTCAGCTAGGTCAAATAAATCAAATTGTGCTTTAATTCATTTTGTTTTCTTTATTTATCCAACTTGTAGAATCTATACCGAAACACTTCACTAGAAATGTATCACAGTTTCTCTTTGACACTTTCTCCACTAGGTATACATCAGGATATTTACTTTTTTGGAGTTCCTGTTCATAAAATCCACCTAAGATTGGTTGTTTCCTTTCATCTTTCAACTGAAATGTCACAGGATTGGGGTTATTCACTTTCACTACTTGAAATATTTCCGAATCTTTTAAATTCACATAATTCATTTTCAAATGTATTATTATTGTTGTTGAATCTGCATTGGAAACAGAATTTTAACTTATAAAATCAAAAGTAGAGTAGATCAATTCAACACCGTTACATTTTGAAACTCCTGAAGTGTTTTTAAATTCAATTTAAAATTATGTATTTTGTATACAACAGTGGATTCATCAACATTAAAAAATAAGTTAAATTTCATACTGCACGCTGATTTTGTTCAACAAACCAAAGATTTTATAGATCCTACGTTTGACTTTCAAACATTCAATTACGAGTACATAATTGTTCAAGATGACTGCAATATTTTCTTTTCATCTTTACATGATACAATAACTAGTAAAATTAGTGAATGTATTTGAAAAAAGATAGTAGGTGGAATCTAAAAAACATAAATTCTATAAACATTAACATCAATAAATTCAACCAACTACATGGTACTTCATACATAGATCTTCCCCGTGATATAAAATTAAAATATGCTGTTGTAAATGTAAAAACAAAGATATTTTTTTACGCTAACGCTAATTTTCTTTCTTTTCATTATACAAAATTAAAAAGAAGTTGTTTTTTCAAATACGAAAATTATGTTACAATTGTAAAACAATTTAATTTTTTCAACTACTAAACAGTGAAACTTTAAAAAAGATTTGGTTCGGTCAAACTATTTGAAATGATAAAATAAAATAATTTATTTTTGATGCATAATTTGTGGTTTGCATCGATTTAATTTACTCATGGTTTTGTATTTTAGATATTTCTTAAAAACGCCGACGCATAATTTTCAATAACATTAAGTTTTTCAAAATACATAATTAAATAAAGAGAGAAAATTAGGTCCAAAATTGTCACCAATACCCATTTAAAACAAAAATAATATTTGTTTTTACATTTACAACAGATTTTTTTTAAATGTTATATCACGGGAAATATTTACAGGGAACACAGGGTTCACTGATATTTTAGTTGAATGAGCTGTTCCGTACATATTTTATAGTTTGAAATAAAGATAGTTTGGTCATGTTGAGAGGATGAATGAAAGGAGCGTAACAAAAGGTATTTACAAGGCAGATGTGAGTGGAAACGCCGGTAGGGGACGCCCTAGGAGGACATATGTTGACCTTAATGGTGATGTTCTTCAGAAAGGTCAGGTGCGTAGCACTCGCAACCGGGGCGCGTGTATGTATAGGATATATGTGTAGGATCGTAACAGGTGGCGTTCTGTGGTTTCTGCCTACCCCCATGGGATGAAGGCGTGAGTGTAGTATGAAATAAAAATATAGGCAATGAACAGTAGTACCCGTTTACAATGAGTAATTGATAAGGAACCCTAAAGCAGTAGTAATGAGAGCCCTCGAATGAGTAATAGATAAAAAATGGCCAACTGAATGAGCTGTTCCGTACATATTTTATAGTTTGAAATAAAGATGGTTTGGTCATGTTGAGAGGATGAATGAACAGAGCGTAACAAAAGGTATTTACAAATGTACACCCATCTGCCTACGTATATAATATGCAATTTGGATACGGATTATAAACCAGGCTCACACTGGGTAGCTTTACATATTGACACAAATGGCGTTGGGCAATATTTTGATTCGTATGGACAGGCACCTGTGCGATATCAACTTGAATTTTTAAGAAGAAATTGCAAAAGATGGGACTGGAATGTTGATAGGATTCAAAATGATTTGACTTCAGTTTGTGGTGAATATTGCTTAATGTATTTGCTATATAACTTTCAGGGATGTTCAATGCATAGTTTTGTAAAAATATTTACAGGGAATACACTGTACAATGATATTTTAGTGGATGAGATGTTCCATTCATATTTTATAGTTTAAAAAAAAAAAGTTACAAAAACAGTGAACTTGTTTTATTGATCCAGAATGCACATTTTCGTAATAGACCAGATTTATGAACGTTTCTGTGGTTTCTGCCTACCCCCATGGGAAGAAGGCGTGAGTGTACTATGAAATAAAAATAGAGGCAGAACCCGCTCACAATGAGTAATTGATAAGGAACCCTAAAGCAGTCGTAATGCGAACTCTCGAATGAGTAATAGATAAGAAATAGCGAACAATGAAACGCTAATGAGGGTCGCCGGGCCGGGCGGATGTCAATTAGATTATTGCTAATTGATTTACGTATCTCGCGAACCGTGCATCCTACGCAAAAATGGACCGCAGATTCGTGCTCAGCGCATGGCAAAACTTTTTTTTTTTTTTAGGATTGAGGACCGCTTAGTAGTCGGTTCAAACCCCTTGAAAAAAGTGAGCTGGAACCGGCACAACCTATCTACTGATAACGGCCAAATCGTGTTGTCCTTAATTCTTAGTTCGAACCACGGATTTAGTGGTGCCGTAGTTTCGGCCGAAGTTACGAGCGTTTCCTATAATGACTATGATCTTCCGAAATAAGATTAGTTTTGAGCCAACCTAAGAATGAATGACACCACGATTTGACAGCTATCCCTACTCCATCTCCAAAAAAACGCATCGGTTTTTTTCTGTCCGAAAAAGTTATATATTCGGGTGTAGGGTTCGCTCCGGAGTTCATATTTCTTTCGGACGGTCCCGTACCTAACCATGTTGACGGACTTAGACAGTAGGTAGTGTTCATATGTTTCGGGAAAAAAAAAAAAGAGAAAACTGAAATGAGTTCAAGTGGTTTTTTCTTATTTTTCCTGTTGTAAATTCACTTATTACTAGGTTATCTAAATTTAATTTAATTTATTTATTTGTTTAAACAATAATGATCCATATTATGTTACTTGGTTAGATAAAATAAAAATATAATAAAAGCTAAGTTAGTGTGTTACAATTAAATACAAGCTCCCAGAAAAACAATATTGATATGATAATTTCATCGGATGAAATGAATCACTCCTGCCTGACCAATACCTGCATGAAGTGATTCAAGATCGGTAAGTTAAATTTGTCCACTAACAACTTCAGAATGCTATATTAGGACTTGACCGCGTTCTCTCCAATAGCGACGCTGTTTAGCCCCTCACCATAGCGTGGGAGTCATGAACTCCCGCCTGAGCGAACATGCCAGAGGCACTACAAAAGCGCGGCAGCCCCAAGAGCATTCTGAAGCTATAATTGTATTGGACCCTCAGGGTGTCCATAGTTTCCCAGTGCTGGGCACGCCACAATAGCGGCGGTAAGTCCCTTCTTTGAGGAGTGGTTGGAGAGCCGCCACGGCGTCCTCACCTTCCGCCTGACACAGGTCCTCACCGGAAACGGTTGTTTCGGGAGGTTCCTGTTTCGCATAAGGCGGGAGGAAACGCCCGGGTGTCACCATTGTGTGGATCGCCCGGAGGACACGGTGGAGCATACGGTAGAGGTATGCCCAGCTTGGGCGGAGCACCGCAGTGTCCTCGCGGAGGCGATTGGCGGCGGCGATCTCTCGCGTCCGGCCCTGGTCCAGGCCATGGTACGGAGCGAGAGGGAATGGAAAGCCGTCACCTCCTTCTGCGAAGCAGTAATGCTCGCAAAGGAGGAGGCGGAGCGCGTGAGGGAGAGAGCCTTGCGCCCTCACGCCCCTAGTCGCCCCAGGAGACGCCCTGGGCGTCGGGAATCGCAAGCAGATTCCCGGCCACCGTAGGCGCGGGCTTGCGGACGGCGAGCCATGGGTAGCTCGCCGTCCGGTAAGGACCAGGCCCGGGTCGACGGCGCGTTGTGTTCCACGCGCGCCTCAAAGAGATGTCAGCACAAAATGACGGGGTCCGATAGGGCCGACGCCTCAGGGTCGCGGGTTATTCCACAGAGAAAACCGTGGCCCTGGCACAGGCAACTGAAGGAACACGGGTGGGTTTTAGTCAGTAAAAGTCTGACACGCCCTCCCGCTCCACCCAGAGCGGGAGAAGTCATTTGATGATTTCCCACCCAAAAAAAAAAGGGTGTCCATAGTTTGGGCACGCCACAATAGCGGCGGTAAGTCCCCTATTTGAGGAGTGGTTGGAGAGGCGCCACGGCGTCCTCACCTTCCGCTTGACACAGGTCCTCACTGGACACGGTTATTTCGGGAGGTTACTGTTTCGCATAAGGCGGGAGGAAACCATTGTGTGGATCGCCCGGAGGATACGGTGGAGGTCTGCCCAGCGTGAGGGAGGGAGCCTTGCGCCCTCACGCCCCTAGTCGCCGCAGGAGACGCCCTGGGCGTCGGGAATCACAAGCAGATTCTAGTATGGACCAGGCCCGGCATCATATTGCTTCTCACAGCAAGAGCTCTGCGCGCGCGTTCGATGTCTTCATGATCTTTAAGGTGCCCCCCCCCCCCCCCCCCCCCGTCAATTTATTACCCTAGATATTGAGTTTGTTTCACCCATTGTAAGAGCTAGCCATTGCGGTAAACACGTATCATTAAGTACATATTTTTTGTTTATGAACATTTTATTTACGTCGTTTAGACATTGTTTGCATAATAACCCACGCAATAAAGAACAATTTATTTACTACTTAATGAAAAGTTTTGGGATTTTCATATTTTGTGTTAAATTTACGGATTTGTCTCGCGTAATAGCAAAGACCTTTATATTTTCGCTTTGTTAAACTTACATACATATAACTATCTAGATTATAAGATAATGACGTGGTCTTCTTTAATTGGACCCTAGTATTTGACCCTGTTCTTGTGAACTAGCATAAAATTATGTTGGAGGCCTCTGTTGGAGATCCAACGGATAAATTATAAATTCTAAAGTGACTATGTAAGTTACTTTTTCACGCACTGAACGGATTTAGATGATATTTAGCAAGGAGATTGATGGCATCCTCTGAAAGGAAATTTCTTTTTGTCACGGTAGCACGTTCTCGTGGGATCATCTCCGTGGCAAAAGCCTCGGGCGGACGCTCGTAAAAAAAATAATTTGTTAAATCAATCCGTCCAACCAGCGCCTTGCTAAATATACCAGCGCCAGCTTTATGTTGGGTCGCAGCAACAGGATATACCAACAAACATACTCGAAGTAACGTGTCTCGATTATCTGATCACAGTCGTGGCATTACTAACAGAATTAACTCACGAAGATATTTATCTTGGAATCAGCAAGTCTAAATCAAACTGTTTAGCAACTTTGAAAGAAGCCATGGAAGTGTACCAATACTATGTGATTTAGGTTAAAAGTATGTACCGAATGCAATTGTATGTATGTATAACATCACGAGGTATTCACCGAAGAGAAAGACGGAGATAAACTGTTTTACATACTACCACATTAAACCAACAGCAGTGGGGATCGACTTTCATCATTGGAGCTCGACTCCTTCATTGAAGAGTAAAGTTTTATTGGCTTCCAAGTAATAGCAATACTTTTTCTTGGTACTCAAGAAACATGAACCAAAAGCTATAGCCATTCATCCATTTAGTGCAGCAAGTGCTTATAGTTACCTAGAACTAAAAATCTAAGACATGTGAGATCCACCAATCCGAACTGGGCCCGGAGCCCAATCCTTCTCAAAGAGAGGAGGCCTGTGGCCCAGCAGTGAGAATATTATTTTTATTTTCTGCTATTGGACGTAGCCTCTCCAGTCGCATATCCCATATATCTTACTTGATCCGCAGCTGTTTGCACCTTGCACCAGTAGCTTTCAAGCCTGATGCCATAGGTGGATCACACACTACAGCGCACCACGTTTCGGATTCGTTTCCCGCGCGGAAACGAATCCAAATTACTCGCTCGGAAGCGCGTTTTCATTGAATTTATATGTAAAAAATCATCGTCTACTCTAACGACCACCTGTTCTATGGCTTAAGCTTGCTATTTTAAAAGCGCCTTTTTTTTGGCTAGGCCGTATATTACCTATGATTTTATATAATTTCCAGTTACCAGGGGTGGGTGAGTAAAAACTATTTTTCTATTCAGGGATGGGTCATTCCAAGTTAAGAGGTACTTTAGATGGCTAAGAAAAAAATTAAAACTAACTTCCTAACTAACCTATTTATTGCTTAAAACTAAATGTTTTCTTCATGCTCACCTAAATTTATTACAGAAATGTACGTAAGTGTACAATAAGTTCTAATGTATGAAAAAAGTCTCTCCCCTGGTCTGTCCCCAAGCCAACTTTATTTGTAAAGCAGTTATTATGAATGTATTAAAATTCAATAATTACTTTATCATCGTTAATTTTATACAGAACAATAACTTAGTCACAGTGTCTTATAAGTAAAATTACTTATATTCAAATTTTTCCTCCATGTTTCGTGTCTCGTCCCCTGGCTTTTTGTCTTCGTTTAAAAATCAGTTTTGTTTTGCTAGTTTGTGGAAGTTGTGACCTTGAGTGCATAGCGCGATGAGTCTGGGAATTTTGGCAGCCAGTTGTCAAAAATTTTCATGTTATAAATTGTAAAATTAATGTTTTTCGCATTTAATAATCTAAAAACGTACTTAATTTCGATAGATTTAGTTATAAATATTAAGGATCTGTGTTTGTGAGTTATTTCGCTGCAATATCAATTGTTAAATCAATTAACTAGTACCAGCTGTCATCTCAACGGACGGATTTGAAATCATCACCAAACCCGGGGAGTATTTCTTTGCTTAATAAAAAAAAAAAATATTAGTTCTTACTGCAACTTTTTCCCTTTAACGTTTTACTGCTTGTCCCAGTGTGCTTCGTCGTAAACAACCCTTTAATTTTCAATAATGTGGTGGACTTAATTTTCTTGTATTTTATGTTAAAAACCTGTAAAAATCACATAAAGTACGTTATTGATAATATAGAAATCACTGTAATTTAATTGTAGACATACCTGTTATGTTTAATTGTTGAATTACAATAGTAGTACCCTCAACCATTTTCCAAACTTAATTTTGTTGTTTTTCCCTTTTTATTGTTGAAGATTACTATCTCAATTAAGACTCATCTGTGAATAATTAAATTATTATCACACAATTGAGATTTTACACTTTTCTTAACTTAAATTCTTTTGTTCTTGTTCACTTTTATTTTGAACTTTCAGTAGGCCCTTATCCTAGTATTAACTATCCACATCTCATCCCTCTCTCTTATTTCTTTCACACACTTAGCTTTTTCTTCTCTCATTCCAGGGTGCCTCTAGGGTTGGCCTGTCAAAATGTTAACCCGTAGAGCTGCATCCTTAGAGGAAAAACTGAGGGCTACATTGAAAGAATTGGAGTCTAGCAAAAACCAGTGCAATCAGCTGCTACAAGAAAGAGATGACAGCGAGGTGGAAATACAGTTTATTAATAACAAGAACACTGAGCTTAAGAACCAGTTGGCTGAACTACATAAACAGCATATGGACATACTTGACCAGCATCACCACCTCCGTCAACATGTGTCAAATTTCAAGGAATGTAGTGATACACACGAAATGGCTTTGAGACGCATATCTGAACTAGAACGAGAATTAAGCAGGGCCCACAACACAATAACCCATTTGGAATCTCTCAAAGCCAGTGAAGAGTCTGCGATCACCTGCAGTCTCTATGATGAGTTGGTTGGTAACGAGTCCGGACCCAAATGTGTTGAGCCAATTGTTACAATAGACTTAACTGATGATACTATCTCAAAAAGCAAATTGTTTACTAGTCATAATAAGATTAAAAAATATACTAAAATTAATAGACTAATTAGAAAATATCAGAAATCTTTGAAATGCCAAAAAGTTAACAAATTAAATACAAAACTCAGGCATAAAAATCTACATTTAATACAAGAATTAAAGAAGTGTAATATTGAATTAGAATTATGTAATACTATGTATGACACTGATACTCAGCACCTTCAGGATGAGTTGTTTGTTAGGGAATATGCTCTAAAGGATATCTTTAGTAAATTTGAGGCTTCTCAACAGGACCTGAGTAAACGCATGCAGGAGGCCAATGAGTTGGCAGACATGGTCAAGTTCAATGCAGAGATGTATGAATCTCTGACAAATAACCTCTCTTTTAGCTGTGCCTGATCCCAGGCACCCCAGCCTCAACTTATTACACCCATGCCCACAGTGGCACAGCCAGTAGGTAGCTGTATAAAAGAAAAAAGTAATAATCATGACAAGAATAGTATTAATAATTTGGATAACACTACATATGTATTCTCTGACAGATTTGGTCAAGGTTTTGGTAGTATATTTAATCAGTGTTCACAACATTATGTTATTAATAATTGTTTACCCGGTGCCAGTATTAGCCAATTAGTATGTAATATTAGATTGACAAAAATAAACCCCGGTTCAACTGTTATATTATTATATGGGGATAGCTTATCTGTAAGAAAAAAGGACATAACTGAATGTGTCCATTTGATGTTACACCTCAATGAGACAAATAATTGTAAATTTATTTTCTGTGCCTTGCCTTGTTCTCAGTATTTGTCTGATGAGCAAAATAGGCACATTTATCATTTAAATCTGTTAATTTATAATAGGACTTGCCGTTATAGTGACACTATTTAATATTTTGATAGTAATCAATGTATTACTGATTACAGCCGCATATGTTGAATGTTGTACATCAAAATATGCAGGGTCTGTCCGGCAAAGAGCTAGAGTTAAGTTTATTTATATATAGACCTATGATGTTCAGGTGTTATGTTTGACTGAACACTGGTTGAAGGAACATGTAGTAGTGTTTTTCAATGATGATAATTTTACTGTACAAAGCGCATTTGTAAGGAAAATTGCCATTCGCGGTGGCTCTTTAGTTCTTGTCTCAAACAAGTTGAAATGTAAACAACGTTTAGATTTAGTTAATCTTTCGATTGAGCGCACTATTGAGTTGTCTTGTGTTGAACTCGAGCGATACGTTATAATTTGCGTTTATCGACCCCCTTCTGGTGATTTTATTCGTTTTGAATCGGTAATGGAGGATTCTCTCAATAGGTTAAAAACAAGTAATGAGAGTATAATTTTATGTGGAGATTTTAATATTAATATTTTAGATGTAACTCCATTAAGTATTAGACTTCTCAATCTGTTTAGGTCTTATAATTTAATTAACTTGTTTTTTGAACCAACTAGGATCACGGCATCTACATCAACTTGTCTTGATAATATATTTAGTAATTGCGATGCCAAAAAGAAATTAGTGTTAAGTGACTTAACGTCCGACCACTGTGGTTTATTAGCTAGGTTCCCGATGTCATTGCCTAAAAAGCCGCACAAACTTGAATGCAGGCCATATACAGCTAGTCGTTGTAACAAGTTTAAAAATAATATAGCTCATAGAATTACACCATCGATAGTAGAACATGAAAATCCTAATGAAATGTATGGAGCCCATTTTGATGTTGTGCAAAAAGAATACCAATCTATTTTCAAGACATAAACCATTTACATTAATGGCACCTCCATTGGCTTCAACCAATGGGCTACTCCAGGTATTTATAAAAGTAGAGCGAGACTATACGAGTTGTATGGTTTGAAAAAATACAAGTTTGATACTCCTTTCCTAGAGTATGTAAAAAAATATTCAAATTATTTAAAAAGATTTGCGTTTTTGCTAAATCAAAATTTTTAAGCGATGCAATTAAAAATTCCAATAATAAAGTAAAAACCACTTGGAAAATTATTAACAATGAAACGGGTAAGTCGGTTATACAAGAAAATCAACTTGAAATTATGGTCGATAACAAATTAGTTAATAAGGCAGCTGACGTAGCTAAGGCATTTAATGAGTTTTTTGCCAATATACCTATAACTACGACTTGCTCCTTAAATTCGTCCCCGTCTAAAGCTGAGAATCTATTGAATAGTAGTGTGCCAAATAAAATCGCATATTTAGCTTCGAACATGTAACGCCTAGTGATGTAATTAACGTCTTTAACACACTTAAATCTAAAAACACTGGTGATTACTGGGGCATCTCAATTAAACTTTTAAGTAATATAATAGACATCGTAGCCCCCTATCTAGCTGTTACTTTTAATAAATGTATTGATATAAGAACTTTTCCTGACCTCATGAAGAGTAGTAAAGTCATACCATTATTTAAATCTGGTAATAAAAATAACATTTGCAATTTCAGGCCTATTTATATCTTACCAGCATTTAGCAAAATATTTGAAAAGTTAATACTTAAGCAGTTTCTAAGACATTTTAATTTAAATAGCCTCCTTCATAATGAACAATATGGCTTTACAAAAGGACGTTCAACTACAGATGCGGGTGTTGCTCTGCTGAAACACATATTTAATGCATGGGAGAAATCGCAAAATGCTATTGCAGTTTTCTGTGATCTCTCTAAAGCCTTTGATTGCGTGCACCATGACACGCTTTTGCGTAAACTAAGTCATTACGGTGAGTAAAACGAAGCTCTCAACGTAATAAATTCTTATTTGCACAATAGGTTCCAATGTGTAGATGTCGATGGTGTGAAATCATCCGGGCTTCCAGTACAGTTAGGTGTTCCTCAAGGCTCAATACTAGGTCCATTCTTGTTCTTAGTGTATATCAATGACTTACCATTCTTTTTAAATAATATCTGTGACGTTGTACTGTTTACAGATGATACCTCTCTTATTTTTAAAGTAGACAGGAATAGACAAGATTTTGACGACGTAAACAGTGCACTCTCAATGGTTACGGATTGGTTTACATCAAATAACCTAGTTCTCAATGCTAAGAAAACTAAATGTGTAAAGTTCGTCTTACCGAATGTTAGAAATCTAGGACCCAACATCGTCTTAGATAAAGAGGCTTTTTCTGGGCATAACAGTAGATGCCAAACTTCAGTGGGGCCCACATATATCAAGCCTAGCGGGGATGCTCAGTTTAGCCGCCTACACCGAAAGTAAGACAATACACTGACGTTGATATAGCACGGTTAGTCTATTTTAGTTATTTCCACAGCGGTATGTCCTACGGTATTCTGCTGTGGGGCAAAGCTGCTGATACTCAAAATATTTTCGTCCTTCAAAAACGAGCTGTCCGAGCAATGGGGAAGGCAACTGTCAAAATGGCGCTGTCGTAGCTAGTTCCCAACACAAGCTAATAATACAAGGCGTGATTTGGTTTTATTTTATTTTAGCGAAAATTGACGCGTTATTGTGTTCCTAGATACTCCGAAATTGAAGTGCACCTTTTCCCGAAAGACCCTAAAATTAGAAGATTGTGGTATAAAGCTACTCGTAGAGATTTTTTTGTGTTCGAGTTTGTGTCAGAAGTATTTTGAAGAAAGTGATTACGAGAAAATATTCAAGGTTTAAAATTGCGTCACTTTCCATGTCAAGTACTTGATATAAAATACTGAAATAACCGAAAATAACGAAATAGTGAAATAAAATCAAACTCATGAATGAACACAAAATGGAATGAATGAACGAAATGTCAAATTTATTAAAGACCGTAGGGACCTAGCTATGGTCGCGCCATCTACAATTAGCTTTGCCCGACCTTCCCCATTTATCAGCTAGGAGCCAGAGTTTCTCTTAGAGATTTTTTAAAGATATTGGTATTCTTACGGTAGCATCACAATACATCTTCGCCAACATCTTATACATTAGGCAAAATATACACTTATATACTAAAAACAGTGATTTTCACAATGTTAATACTAGAAATAAGAACAAACTACGTGCTCCCTTTCACCGGCTTCATAAGGTTCATAACTAATTTCTTGGGCTTGGTATAACCTTTTCTAACAAGCTACCCTCTTCTTTGCTAGATTTGCCTTTTAATGCATTTAAAGCTCAAGTAAAATCCAACCTATGTTCAAAGGCATATTATTCAATTAACGACTACTCAAACGATAAGAATAGTTGGTCGCTGTAATTAACTCAAGACAATGTTTGTGTTCTTTCTCCAGAATCAGCTTACCTACTGACAGGGTATAAGAGTTCGTATATTTATTTTAATTTTATTTGACTGTTTAAGTCAATTATTTTTAAGTATCTTCATTTATTATTGACATGATCTACTCATTACAATGTTTTTTTTAACGAGTTGTATTGCAATAAGTGGTTAGCTAGCTACCTCGACAATTGATCATAAATTATTATTGCCTGAGCAACCGGCAGCGAGTTCGTCATGCTCCCGTAGATGTCACTGCTTGCGGTAGCGTCGGGGCTCGGGTTGCCTCCTTCCCTCAAATATGGCGAGGGGGGCAATGGCTGATCTTTGCGTTATGCTCGTGAACGGGTGCTGCTTGTGGTGACTTGCTGTCTATGGTTTTGTTTTTGTTAAAGTAATTGTTCTGTTAATTTATTTTACTTCGATGGTCCTTGTTTATCATTTGTGTGTACTTAAGAATAATCCAATAATGCATATGTAAGGTGTCACGCCCCTTATGCCTGGAGGCTTTTATTTGTGTAGTTGTTTTTTTTCATTGATTTTTATTGGTTTATGTTTTGGGTATATTGGCGTGGCTAGCTTAAATATGGCAGATAATTTAATATGGTTTTTTGTGTTTCGGTTTTTCTTCTTTGATTACCTTATAATTGTATAGTACAATGGTTTTTCTAACTAAACAGATAGCTGTGCTGCTGGGGAGTTTGTTGCGCCACTTCTTCTTCCCAGCTAAAGCACTAGGAAGTGTTGCAGGGCGGGCGTTTTGGGGGACTGTCTTATGTAATTTTGACGTTCGAAAAGTGCTGACTCTCAGCCTAGTTTGAATAAATGACTTTTGATTTTGATTTTGATAGGATGTAACGTGAAGCCAGCAGCAAGCGGCGCATAAGCCGACTGCGTTACCATTTTAACTGACATTCTAGTCACGACGATCACTGGGTGTTGAAGTGTTGAGTGAATGGAGTCTTTCTTCTGGTAAGTTTTATTTAGCAATTATTTTTTAAACACTAATATTAACTTAAATATTCACTTTGAATAGTGGATACATTGTTCGTTTGGTTGTGAATTGCGTACGAGAAACGCTTTTACGGCTATTTTAGATATGAATCGAAAATGTATCCTCTCTGGCGTATTTATTTCCCCTGGCTCTTTTGATGACAGGGGAGATATTTACTGTCCAGGGGAGATACATTTGTATGCGTTTTCATTAAAACGTTTGCAGATAGATTAGTTGCGAGTGGCACCGATATTTCATCAAAGTAAGCCCTTGAGAAAACCTGCCCGAATATTAAAACTTTCACCGTAGATGATGCAGACGTATCTGAAAAAGCAGCAAAAACAGGTTTTACTGAAGGTATAAAGACTTTTTCAGGCACGCTAAAGATTCACCAAGTTACCGATTGCGTATTTATACCTAATTGCCTGACAATGAAAAGTTTGAGCTGCTTCTGTGAATCAGAGGAGATAAGTCATAATTTTCAATTGGGTACTTTGGATTATCCACAAACATATACTAAATTTCGTCTACGTGTTGATGATATATACGGAGCTAGCGATTCAGGAGATGAACCACTAATCAACACATGAAGAAGCCTCAAGAAACATTACAACATTCTGTACCTACCAGTATTAAAACCAAACTGCACAAGATGATTCTAAGCCCTCAACATCTGGAAAGGAAACATTCTGCAACGGGGACTTAGTGCTGGTACTTCAAGATACAAAAACAAAATATCGTTATGTTGCAATGTGCACAGGTGTTGAAGAAGATGATGAACTTCAAGTTATATTTTGTAAAATCTGCGATGAAACTGGAAAAACGTTCAGAATTAATAATGAGGATATTTCTTTCATCACCTGGGATCAGTTTTTTAAAAAACTACCCTCCTCTTAAAAATAAGAGGGCAGCGTATTTTTTATGCATTAAATGAATCTATTGATGTCTTTGAATGCGGGTTTTAGAAAAAGTGTTTTTTTTGTTACCTATTAATTAAAATGTTTTTATAGTTTAAGTACAAGAAAAGTTTAATACTGTTACTTGAGAAGTTTTTGTTTTTTTTTACTATTGATTATTGACTATTGATAGTAAAGTTATAGATATTTTTGTTTTGATGGAAAGGAAAAGTAAGAACCTTTTTATGTTTTGTACCTAGCGCTTAGAAACATTTAATTTTATAAACAAAGACTGCTAAGAAATTAAAAGTTTGATTACTAATAATTCGTAATTAAAATAAAACAAAATAATAACAAATTCTTATAAATAATCCTGTTCTAATATGTCTATCTCTCTTCCCTGTCTATAAAGTATCCTCCCTTGTGCATCTTGTCTCTACCCTGTACTGAGTATTTACCCTGGTCACTTACATAACGAGATAAAACCAACAAATTGACTGGCCACTTTGTAAACATTTTGAACTTAAAAGTTTCCATAAAAAAGATGTATACCTACTTAAATAAAATATTTTAAAAAATGCCATGCCGACACTTCATATCACTTCATTCATAACATAATTATTACCGCTTAACTTAGAATGACCCGGATCCGTTTGCAAAGTATTTGAGCTTTAAAGTGCAAATTTTTGTTAGCTTCAGGTACCCCGCCCCACCAGTCAGCTAAATGGTTGGTTTTTGATACCTATGGGGAAATGTTCTCGGCAGTAGTATATTTATCGAAGTTAAAAGAACATGTTTTTAAACTACAATATCAAGTTTGTTCTTGAGATAAATTCACTCAAATATTTCACTCACCCTTCATTGTGCTTTGTCCGACACGTACTTGGGCAGTTTCTTATTGGCCTGTAATCCCAGAAGGGTTAGGCAGAGCTGTACCTATAGTACACCCACAATTCGCTAGATAGGCTCAAGTCCCATGTAAAAGGGGGCGAGCCTATTGCCATCAACCGGGCACAAATCCAGACTCCGGGCTGCTACTGAGAAATTCTAGTCAGAAAAACACTTTGCCCGACCTGGGAATCGAAACCAGGACCTCAGCAGTAGCTCTTGGGACCACTAGACCAACGATGCAGTTTTTTGTGGGTGTAAATAGTTCGTTATAGTTAATTGGGTATAGTTTACAAATAGTACGTTGCCCTAACATGCTGTAAAAACTTTATCGCCAAAGAAAAACAAACAAAAACTTTAACAGGGACATGCCTACATAAAATTTCGTAGACAATCTGCACCATAACCTAAGTTTATGAAGGAGTCTCGTTAGAAATCACAATTATGTGTTTACCTAATCCATGCTCATTGTATTTATGTTTGCCTAGTACATTATAACATTATTACCCTGATAACAGATGATATAACTTAACAATATTTTGTTTACTAGCCAGTTGTGCTAATGGACCAGTACTGGAAAGTCTCGAAATCAGAAAAAAAACTGGATCTGTTTTTATTTAAGTGTGTTAGATTATTTTAATTTTTCAAAATGGGTGTGCTATACCAGCTTCTTGGCACGGCAATAAGTGAGTATAATTTTATTTTACACTAAAAAGAATCCACAGAAAGTCTAAGGATATAGGTACATTTTTTACGACGAGGAGGCGACCGAAAAGGAGAAGGTTTTCTATTCGGTTGTTAATTATGAATCCGTTATATGAAAAATTATTATTTTATTTGAAAGGGTACTTATCGGGTGGTTCCATATAAATTTGGTCTAGTTGTGATGAGTAGTGTTTGAGTTAGTAATAATACGTATTTTTCCACTTAGTGTATTTTGATGATGTTATAATATTCAGCGTTAATTTTGGAGAAGGGGCAATAAGGATAGATAAGTCCCTTAATCGTTGTAGTAAGGGGAAAACGGTTGGGAGACTTTCCATAACTTCGAAGACCAATTCATTTATAAATTTTCAGCCCGTCTTAATTTTGGTGGCCATCATAAGAAGTAAGTTCGATTGTCATTTCCTACGAAATATAAGGGATTTTTTTTGTGAAAATAGCTCTTTTTCTTGCGGACTGTTTTTTTTTTCAAAATTTTTACGTGACGATCTAAATTTCTCAAAAAGTTATGGATAGTTTCCTGACCGTTTTCACATCCGTTCCGTTCCTACTAGAAAGTTTGGCGAGTAAAATAATTATAACAAAAAATTATGTACCTACCTTTGTTTGAGAACAATAAAAAAAAATGTAGCTTCAACGATTAAGGTGCCTACTCTTACTGCCATTTGTGTATTTAAGATATTAAGGTGTTTGTGAAATTCATAAAACATATTACGTTGTCAGTTTTTATAATCTTTTAAGTATACATTAATTAGGAAGTATTATGTCAGCAAACAGATACACCATAATTATTAAGATTATACGAGATTTCCTAGTTTCATTTAGTTAAAATTATTAGATTTTAATTACAATATACTTTACGATTTTCTCATTGAAATCTTCATGGTGGTCCGTTTTATAAAAAAATCAGGTCCAAAGCTTGGCAGTGCCATTATAACTCTTCTTCAAGTTCTCATAACTTTCCGAATAAGTTTTATGGTGTTCTAAAAGATTGTAAGCAAATCTGGACTCACTGGTTACCGGCAGCCTGCATTATGCTACTGCTGGCCACTTGGGCATTGGCCTTCCTCCTCGTTTGACATACACAGGAAACACGTAGAGAGTCAAGCCTGGTGGTCAATGCTCGTTCTTACACTTTATGGTATCACTCCGGAATAGCTTCCGCTACTCAGAGGACCACAAATTCCTTACGTTAAGTAAAGAGTACAGTACCTACAAATTCCATTGCAATTTTTTGTACATACTACAGACAATAATACTACATGAGCTAAGATAACTCTGCAGATAAAATAAAATTTATTGTTATCACGTACTAGTGAAATGTAATTTTTACAATCGTGTTTATTTCTCTTCCGTGGTTAACATTAAAATAAAACAATTTAATGTCTCTTTTAAAAGTAGCTTGATCAAAATGACAAGTGACAATCGCTTTCAAAGCGTTTCGTATTAGCACCACGAGTTTCAGTAGTTTCAGTAGTATTCAAAAGACCATTTCAGACACCAATCTACAGGGTCCTCATATGATCTGACCAAGTTTATTCTCGGATTTTTACACTTTGACATACTATACAATGACATGAAAATTTACTTTGTAAAGTATTTTAATATTTTATTTATTTTGAATGCGAAGGCAGTGTGGATTTGTTGTTTTTTTTATATCTCAGTCTATTTTTAATTTTTAAAATTAGTTTTAATCATGGTCTGGCAGTTTGAGTAATTTATGCGGCCTACCCAAATGTCCTTTTTTTGGTAATGTTCGTCGAATCGTTGAGCTCCATGTGTGTTGTGTTGAGCTGCATGATTACTGACAAATGCGTGCACTGACTGGACAGGTCCTCTCATTCTGTGTGTTTCTTTCCTCAAAAGACCATTTCAGACATCAATCTACATGGTCTTCCAATGACCTGACCAAGATTATGTCTGGACTTTAAAAGAGACAGTGACCTCTGAGTTTGTTTCGGCCTTTCTTCTCAGAGTAGTCAGATATGAAACGCCGATCTCATCTAGTTTTTAAAATATGTTTGACGTGTAAAAGTGTTTTTAAAAAACCTACTTACAGAAATAAAATCATTTATCATTATCATTTATCATTGGCAATTGCTTTTCGTTAGCTTATGTCAATCCAATACATTTTTGGCTTTTCATGATTGTTAGCGCTAATATAATGTCTACATATACCTCTACATATACATATACTGCCATTTCCCCTAAATTATTGGAAAGACTATTTATGTTCTGTGTTCGTTTAAATAAATCTGCTTTGTTTTTTCTTCAGTTATGTAATCGAGTAATTTTGTATGCACGTGTTTGTGTGACAAATAAATCTATTTTTCTTTTTGATTTTGTTTTGTTGATTCACTTCCAAATAATATTTTTGACTATACTGTTTACTTTGCTGATGTATCGTAATGAGAGTACTGATCCGTTGATCAGCAATATGTCCTTAGATCATCATTATCTGCACAGCCTATTTCGAACTATAAGCATTCAGTCTGCTCGCTCCATGTAAAGTAAATCATTGATTCATTTTTAGTCTGTTTGTTATGAGGCCGTTAATCATCTCTACTTTTGTCTACAGTAAGCACCATGGGTTTGAACATGGGCATGATCTTCGCGTGGCCAGCCTTTACCATTACCATGTTCCAAACGACAAACACAACGCTGAACAGGCCAATGACAGACACAGAGATTTCACTGTTCGGCAGTTTGTCTTCAATAGGAGCTCTTCTGTCTACACCGACCGCTGGTTATATGTTGGAAAAGTTGGGGAGAAAATACTGCTCAGTTCTGAATGCTGTGTCCTTAGTTGTGAGTACTCTTTATTTAATTACATAGATACATGCAAACGCCTTATTTGGGGGTCACCGTACAAAATGAACATGTATATACTGTACAATTTGCTAAAAAATAAATTTTCAATTTGTGCTTTAGTTACGTTTTGATGCTGAATTTATACGAAAACTAAATAATTGGATTTTTATTATTATGTTTTTTTTTTTTTTTGTTTAGGCCTATGCATCTTTGCTTTTGCATCTCACAAAGCTTCTTTACTGTTTACAAATTAAGACTTATATAACTCTAATTATGGCAGTTTTCTAGTGTTTAAAGAGGTGGTATTTTATAGGCTGATAAAGTATTCTCAATTTTGTTTACAGCTTGTCTGGGCACTATTAGTTTGCACTAGGAATGTGGAAACGGTCCTTGCATCGGTATTCCTTTCTGGGGTTGCTAGCTCAGCGGTCCTAGTAGCCACGGTGTACATCAGTGAAATCTGTCAAGATTCCATTCGAGGTTCCATGACGGCTTCTAATATGGTGTCATATGGAATAGGCATGCTGTTATCCTATATGCTGGGAGGATTTCTGCCTTACAATATAATGTTGTATGTTGGACTGACCGCGTCAGTTGCAGGAGCATGCACACTGTTTATCTTGAAGGAATCACCAATGCATTTGTTAAATAATGGGAAGGAAAAGGTGATTAAACTATTTTACTATTGGATATACTAAAACTTTTGTCATTTTAAATGTAAACCAAGTAGGATGTTTGAAAGTAAAGGATTCTGTTGGGATGTTGGAAAGTATTATCACTTTTGAGCTTATAACATTTTTTTTTATGGTTATTATATATTTTGGTCTTGTTCGATCTGAATGCCAATTTTCATGGCTATTTTGGATGGTATGATAAAATACTTTTAATTCATGCGTTTCTATGCTCCTGACGAGCGTAAAACATGCGTGAAAATTCCGTCATATGCAACGATAGCAACAGATTCAAAATTATTTCCATCCGAGCATCTATTTCGTTAATGTGGCTAGAAGATAAATGAAACCTAAACTGTGTTCTATTGTGTTTAATGTAGAAACTAATAAAGAAGACCTCCTCTTTCAGGAAGCAGCACAATCTTTAGCCTTTTATAGAATGTGGAAATTGGATTCTAAGGAGCTTTTGGAAGAAATGAACAACATGAAACGCACTCTGAATCCAGACCTTGGAGGTATGTTGTGGCTGCGTTGTTCTTCTATACAGTCGTTGGGTTTTGATGCTGTTGTCATGATCATTTGGAGCATTTTACTTTGGAAGGTTATGATCTTGCCTCGTTGGTCCAGTGGTCGCAATCGCTACTGCTGGGCATGAGGTTTTGGGTTCGATTCCTAGGTCGGGCAACGTGTTATTTGGGTTTCTCTATCTGGAATTTCTCGGAAGCAGCCCGGAGTCTGGATTTGTGCCCGGTTGATGGCAATAGGCTCGCCCCCTATTTCATGGGACTTAAACATAACTGGCGAAATGTGGGCGTACTACAGCTACACCTCTGCCCCACCCTTCGGGGAAACAAGGCGTGATGTTATGTTACGTTATAATCTTACACTAATATTTAACTGAGATATACACTTGGGAGCAAATAAATCGAGCCACTACCTTTTTTCACGTAAAATGGTAAATATTTTTGGGAATATGGAACGTATCAATTCGAACTATATATCGCCTAAAAGTTAAGTTAATAACCTTAACAATGAGGGTAAATTATTGAATAATAACCTTATTGAATGATAAATTATTGGCTCTGCAAGAAAAATGGTAATTTTGATAGAAAATTTAGTAGGCCTAAAACAGTCCATAAAAACAATAAAAAACAAAATTATTGCAAAAAAATATTCTTAATAACTGGTATTACCCCCCCGTGCCCTGATGCATTCTTGTAGCCTATTAGTCATCGATCTGATCAGAGTTACGATGACATATTGTGGTATGTTCTCCCACTCTTCAAGCACAGCGACTTTAAGCTCGGGAATGGATGAAACAGCGGGAACCCTGGCTCGGACTCTCCGTTTTAGCTCGTCCCATAGGTATTCGATCGGGTTCAAATCGGGACTGCGTGCTGGCCATACCATTTGTTGAATCCCGATCGCAGACAAGTATTCCGTAACGATCTGCGCGGTATGAGGTCTCGCATTGTCATGCATAAACAAGAAATTTTCTCCGACAAAATCAGCATACGGCATTACGTGGTCTTCAAGAATGTCAGTTATGTATCGGTCAGCTGTTAATCCACGTCTAACACTGCCATCGTTGGCGGGGTCGACGAAGACAAGTTCCGTTTTTCCGTCTAGAGAAATTCCTCCCCACACCATACAAGAACCACCACCAAAACTCACAGTTTCTCGAATGCAACATTGGGCAAATCTTTCACCAGGACGTCTATACACTCGGTTTCTCCCGTCATTGCTAAAAAGACAGATTCTTGACTCGTCAGAAAACAAAACTGACCTCCAGTCTTCTAACGTCCAATTAATGTGTTCTCGAGCAAACTCCAAGCGAGATCGGCGATGAGCTACAGTCAATTTTGGGCCAGTTGCTGGTTTGTGTGATGTTAAATTTCGTTCCTTTAGTCTTCGTCTCACTGTCCACCTACTGATTGCGACACCTCGAACGTCACGTAACGCTTGCTGTAGCTGAACAGCATTAAGTCCACGGTCGCGCAACGAATTGGTTGCAATAAAGCGGTCGTCACGTTCTGTTGTTGCCCGTGGTCGGCCAGTTCCAGGTCGCCGAACAAAAGCACCAGTCTCCAGATACCTGCGGTATACCCGCTGTACCTTTGAACGACTCAAATGAAGTCTGCGTGCCACTTCACGTTGTCCGTGTCCAACCTCAAGTAAAGCTACAACTTGGGCAGCTTCCGTCGGTGTAGTATCCATTTTATCAGGTTATTTTGATTACACAGACACAGATAAAGACAACAATAACAAATAATATGGGTATGATTAACAAAAACCTCAAATTTAATCTTTTCTTAACAGAGTACAATAAAAATGTCATAAGCAAATTAAATGCGATGATTTTATTCTACCCTTTAAACTTTAATTAAAATGAAATTTTGACAACTAACTACCCTCACTGAAAAGGTTATTAAATACCCTTTTAGGCGATATATGTTTCGAATCGATGCGTTCCATAATACCAAAAATAATAACCATAATGCGTGAAAAAGGAAGTGGCTCGATTTATTTGCTCCCAAGTGTATATACAGGCTAGCCGGAAAAGTGATGTCTAAAGGTAAAACTAAGATGTCTTTTATTGCGGGACATCTGAATCACCCCCATGTACTCGTATGTTTTGCGATTGATATTAGTAAAAAATATAGATTTTTTTAACTTTTCTTTTTCATAATTTTCATTTGAGGATGTTTTTTATGACAACTCATCACTATAATGTCTAGTAACACCTTAAAAATTTTGGTTTACCTGGGCTATAGGGAACATAACTTAAATTGAGTAGAGAGTTCTAAATTACTGTTCCAGCTTAATAGCCACATAAGTTCGGCTAGTGAAAATAAAACAATAACAAAAAGCGTTTCAAAAAACCAGACCTATAACGGACTTTAATTTCTGTAACTTGTCTTCAAAGTCTAAGTGATAAAATCTAAAAAAGCTTCCTCCTTCCACCACTTACTAGCGTAGCTTCGTTGGCTGGGCAGAAAGAAGAACTGCAAAATACAAGCCGACTATGTTCTTTTATATTTATTTATTGCATAATGTACACAAAGTCACAAACAAAGAGTAACTAATGATTACATGACCCTGTTAGGGCCCAGCAAGTTAACTTAAGGTTATGGCGGTTAATAATATTATAGCGTGTGTTATGTATGTTTGTGTGTGTTTGTGTAGGTTAATATTGTAAGATGAAATATGGCTCAACAAGTAAGTCTACGATATATCGATACTTTTATGAGAGAAAATTAATATATTGTAATTATTTTGCCTTCAGAGGAGACGCCTGAAGAAGAAATGTTGAAACCAGACTTGAAACCCGCTCAAAAAAATTATCTATGGAAGTTCATTAGTAAGCATTTCTAATCTATTAAAAAATATATAGCTGTAGACTTTTCCGAGTACTGTCAGATACTCTGGCTTTTGAGAATTGGGACCAGGATCTACTTTCCGAGACAGTTAATGAGAAACCAACTTTGATGATTATAATTTTCACATTCATTCCCAAATCTTTAATGAACTTTTATTTAATTCCACAGGAAAATCAAAGTCATCGCAACGAGCGTTCATTGTAAGCATAGTTGTGTTGACCGCAGCCATTTTCCAAGGTTTCGTCGTCGTCCAAATATACGCGGAACCTATATTCACTGAAGCAGTGCCTACTGCGTCTCCTACTGTTCTGAGTGTCATGTTGGCTGTTACGAATGTTATCGCCGGGATGCTCGCTGCGTATGGCACTGATCTGCTTGGGAGACGGGTGAGGCTCTTTTGTTTAATGTTAACCTGGTACTTTTATTATCTATATAGGTCTTTGTCCCAGTGGTTGCAAACACAACTGCTGAACAGGAGTTCAATTCCAAGGTTGAGCAAACTTATTGGGTTTTTGCATTAGAAATTGCTTATTAGGAGCCGAAGTCTGTATTTGTGCCGGATAATTATAGGCTTACTTTCAACAATAAGACCCTTAAACATGAAAGTGGGTGTACTATTACACCTCTTCCTACCCCGGGAAATACAGGTGTTAAGTATAGCAGATTTTGTATGGGGTTACATTCCTTCTGCATGTCACAAGTTTAGCTTGTAAACAGCCTGCCTTATCCTCGGATTCTCCAAGATATCCATTATAACCAAAATATATTATGTAAAAAGCCGTGCAAAAAGGTAACAAAGAAATACGATTAATTGCAGGCTCTCATGATCTACGCATCCCTGGGCAGCGGAATAAGTTGTGTGATGCTAGGAACACAAATGCAGCTTCATTGGGGACCGAGCTGGTTGACGGCACTGTTCATCTACGTATACGCAGTCACGTACACTTTTGGCGCGGGAACTGTGCCCTTCGTGCTTCTAGGCGAAGTGTTCTTGCCTGAGGTGAGTGATGCTATTGTTTTATGTGATCCTAGTAGCTTAGAAAAGAAGAATGAAGGAAAGCTCACAGGCGTTCAGATTACCAGAGTATTTTAGACTAAAGACTAGTAGTTTAGGAAAAATGGGCTGCGATTATGTTTTCATTGTGCAAATTAACTAAGAAAATCTTTATCTTTACACTCATAAAATAAAATAGTAACGAAGTCCAACTGCACAAAATATATTAAAGTGGTACTAGGTGTCGACGAGTCTGACGCCGAAAATATAGTTTTAAGATTTTTTGTCCGTTTGTCTGTTTGTCTGGATGGTCACTAACACGCATTATAAAAAGCCACTTACTTATAATGAAATATTTCCGAAACCATGCAAGATATAGAATTACTACAACACTAAAATGAAAAAAAAAATTGTTATAGAAGGAAAAAAACTAAATTTTTACAAAAAACATTTAACTTTTAAATTGGATATACAAAATTTAACCTTGTAGGAAAGTTAATCTCAGGCGTATGTGTTAGGTCTATTTAAATTATTGGACAGCACGTTAAGCAGTAAAAAGTAAAATTACAGTAAACGGCACAAACAGGAAAATAATAAAAAATACAATCAAAACTTTTACGAGCGGGTCTTGAGAGTGGCGTACTGACCCGTGATCATTCGGCAACTGCCCTTTAGCGGGGGCGCGAGGTCGTAGGCGGGAGTGTCTTCTCCCGTTGCCTCGCTTAAAAGCCAAAGTTCGTTCACATACGTGGCCATAACGTTACTTAATTTTTGAGTCATTCAGTTTTTCTGATTGCATTCGTTTGCTCTCAATACTTCTCTTCTGGCTTCTCCCTGATTCAGCATGCTGAGAAACAAATTCTTTAGCATATGCTGAGAACTATCCTCCCATTAGGGCATGAAGTGTGATTGGAGGTGGGTTTCGGCTTCTAAAACGTCTGCTTAGCTCGTCTCAGGCATCTTCGATTGTGATTAGGTCAGGGCTTTTCTCGCTGGCCACTCCATTTGATGGATTCCCACGTCTTGAAGCTACTCGTTTACCGCTGCACTGTCGCCCATATTGACCAAATACGGACCAGCTATGTTCATTGAGAATCTCGTTTACGTATATCACGGCATTTTCTATCGGCACTAGCGCCGTGCGACCTTCAGATGAAATACCACCACACACGTGTACAGAACCTCCCCCGTACCGGACGTTTTCTTCGAAAAAAGCTTGTGTAAAACGTTCCCCTGG
Organism: Dasypolia templi; assembly: GCA_963555695.1. Lineage (NCBI taxonomy): Eukaryota > Metazoa > Arthropoda > Insecta > Lepidoptera > Noctuidae > Dasypolia > Dasypolia templi. The sequence continues at coordinate 3,038,335 of OY743156.1, forward strand.
CCATCTGTGCATTCGACGTCTCCCGTCGAGTTAATACAACGGGATCTCGATACATCAGAGAACATTAATCTGCCCCGTCCTTACCCCATTCAATATGCTCACGGGCATTATCTTAATCTTGCAACTTTATGAGGCCGTTCGAGTTTTGGGCCATTTAATGTAATTAAAACCTATAGGTACCTATCCCGTTGATCTTGAAATTTGGCAAGGAGCAAAGTAAAGTAAAAATTCCAAAAAACGTTAATTTGTACATTTATCACATAAAAATGCTATATAGAAGTTTGTAAACTTACATTTGCAGTTGGAGTTCATCGTGTCGTATATAGATTTGTGGGAGAACACTTTTTCAACTTCGAAACCCTTCATTGTGGGTGATTCGAAACGATTTGGCCCATTTTTTTACTTCATTAGACCTAATTTGTGTGGTTTAGGAGATATTTAGATTTCTGTAGGCACTTTGAAATTGACTTTTTTATATTGCTCGTCAGTGTATGTTCCGAATTGGTGCAAAAACGGCTGAACGGATTTGGATGAGTTTAAAACCTGGATTGACATTCCAGGTAGTAAGTTCACAAGGTATGTTTTCCGACATGGAAGCGGGCGAAGCCTCGGGAAAAAGCTAGAGCTAGTTATTTTTGACACACGAAAAGTAGTGTTCTTTTGGTTGTCAACAACCGAAAAAACAATTTTATTGTCCTAATATAATAATCTTGCTCGTGTCTTTTACAAAAACGATTGATTCACAGAACTACGCAGCAATACATGGGTACACTTAATGTTTTTGATATTCTGGCAGCCAGGATACATTTTGAAAACCAACTGCTCATTCATAGTCTGTGTCTAAAATAAATGTCTCATCTCTTTTCAGGTCAAGAGTTTATTCTCAATGGTGCTATTCGAGTACGTGTGGCTCTGCAATTTCGTGATCCTCTTCATCTTCAATCCTCTCCTCAAGGCTCTCGGCTGGGGACCTGTCTACTACATCTTTGCCATCGTTTGCTTTTTAAGTTCCACCTTCTGTGCCTTCTTCTTGCCAGAGACGAAAGGATTAACAGTGGAAGAGATTCAAGTACGATTTGTTAAACCAAAAAGAAAAGCTCCGTTGTACTAGCTTGTAAGTTATAATAAATTATTGTTATTTAAGGAATGTTTGTATTTGTTTTTTACTTGAAATATTCTGACTGCACTCAATTGATGACATTGAAGCTGTTGAAGATTTATAATAAAATTCCTATAGGTTGTATTTATGCATTGTTGTAATTGGTTAGTGTTTATTTATATTTTTTGTTTTTCTTACGTAATTTAATTTTCTTTTTTTTAAACCATGTAATTTCAGACACAATTTATTGTTAATGAATAAATAACTTATGACTTATGACTTATAATATTAGTAAGTGTAGATAATTTTGAATTTAGTATTTTGGCTTTGCTTGGTATCTTGTTATACTCGCGCACGTTGATACTCGTAGACAGTAAAAAGCTAAAGTCCTTGTACAATCATGTCTTTTGCGTTTGTGGTTTAAGCTGCATTTTGTCTGCCTGTGCTGGTTGGTCACAAAGCTGCTTAATTATATATAACTTGAATTGATAGCTTATATTATTCTATCCGATCATTTTATTTACATTGTTTAGACATTTTTTGCGTAACCCATGCTGTATGAATAATTCTGGAATCAAAACTGGTGATTTGCAGATTTTGTTGAATATTTACTATCAGTAGATGCTAAAACACACAACTAACTCACATTTTTTTGCAAATTCAGACCAGTTTATCAATGCTCTGGTACCATTATTGAAACGAAGGTTGGTACCATTTTTTTTTTGCTTCAAGAGCATATTTTTCTTGCAGTTCTCATGTAACTGGGAAGGCACTGCACTACAGTCGTGATTTGTATGTTGTATGTGTGTGTGTCATAAAGTATGATGTAACTGTTGAAATGTTGATTTTCTTATTGAGTAGCAGAATAACTTTGTCCTATAAAATAGAGCCCACCGTCAACCCCTTTGTGAAACTATTAATTAACTTTTGGTAGAAACGATGGGCAAACTACTGTCGACTATTTAGGCTCTTTGTCGCATCATTTCACCACTAATTGTAAATAAAATATTATAATTAAAAACCCAATGGAAAGCACAAACCGTTCATATTGACCCCATTTTTCTTTCATTTACTGGTGACATACCACACAAAGCCTTAACACCCTACAGATGCCTACTCGCACAATCTATATGCTACGAAAAGCCACCAGCCTTAACACCTGTCACATCACGCGAAAATTTCTGTCTTCTTCAACACTATCATCCACCTTTTCTATCTAAATTTCGGCTTACATACTTGGTCCCGACCCGTGTGTAAGGTTTATTAACCTCTAATGAGAAGAAACATAAAGAACCAAAAATAAAAATAACAACACCACTACCGTTATATCCCTACGTTGCTTGCGCGATCCTGAACTCTGGGTCAGTGCTGGTAGAGTTTCCTTTGCCGAAACAGGTCTAGGGTGAGGAGCCAGACCAAGAGATATACATAAACCCGAAGAGCCGCATGTGGCGGGCTGTGGGCTACTGACCACGACCCCACTGACCCACCAAATCCGTGGTTATCATAAAAATTTTAAGTTTCTTTTAGAAGTACCCTCTAGTAAGTAGCTGGATAAGAGGAGCGAGGTTAATTCACAAGATTAAGTAAAACTCAACACACTGCCAATTCTCTTACATTGTTCTGGCAATCTTGTAGTGGCAAGCGCCACGGCTGAACGTGGAATCCTGGGTCTGATTCTTGACGGAGCAAAGTGTTACAGGGTTTTTCCACTAGTTACGCTCCTCATGTTCTGTCTGGTTATTACAAATGCGTGCACTGACTGGACAGTTCCACTCATTCTGTGTGGTTATTTCCTCAAAAGACCATTTCAGATACCAATCCACAGGGTCTTCACATAATCTGACCAAGAATATGTCTGGACTTTAAAAAGAGACTGTGACCTCTGAGTTTGTTGCGGCCTCTCTTCTCAGAGTAGTCAGATAGGAAACGCCGATCTGACAGACACCTGTCTCGGAAAATAAATAAATCCCTTGGTCCTGCGCCTGATCTCCCGCTGGTCGTGTCGGATTGCGCTTTGCGACTTTGAGAGTGAGGAAAAAGGGAGGGCACCTGTGTTTGCACTCACACTTGTGCATTATAATTGTACAGCGTACTTGGCTAACTGCCGTGGACATTTGCCGCCGTGACCGGATTCGGTCCGGAGGATATTATAATGATTGCAAAGTAAAATAAACCTTAATAAAGTCCAAAATGCGTTATCTCTGACTATACGAGTACTACCCTTAGGACTCGTTATAACTCACACTTTTGTCTACAGTAAGCCAGCCTTCCCCATTTCCATGTTCCAAACGGCAAACACATCGCTGAACAAGCCAATGACACAGAGATTTCACTATTCAGCAGCTTGTCATTACTAGGAGCTCTTCTGTCCACACCTTCGATCATTGATCGAAGGTCCACACCGACCGCGACCGCTGGTTTTATTTTGGAGAAGTTGGGGCGAAGATATTGCTCTATTCTGAATGCCTTGGGTTTCGCTGTTTGTCATCTTTCTTTTATAATGATGGTCTTTATTAAGTTAACGATGAATAAATAAATCAATTTACTATTACTTAACCCCTTTTCTGGCTTTTGCATGTCACAAAGCTGCTTGAATATTCTTAAGTTAAACCTTATTAGATTCTCACTATAACAGTTTTAGTATTAATTGAAGAGGTAGTCCTTTATAGGCTGATACAATAAAACACTTTTTTTACAGCTCATCTGGGTCCTATTAGTATGCACCAGGAATGTAGAAACAGTCCTAGAGGCCATATCCCTTTTGCCAAGATTCCAGTCGAGGTTCCATGACGGCTACTATGATAGTATAATATGGAATTGGGATGCTGTTTTCTTATATGCTGGGAGGATTTCTGCCTTACAATATAATGTTGTATGTTGGACTGTCCGCGTCTGTTGGTGGGGCATGCTTGCTGTTCATTTTAATGGAGTCACCCATGCACTTACTCAATTATGGAAAAAAGGTGATTAGTTTTTTTTTCTTTTAGAAGTAGGTACTTTTGTCGCTTTGTGTTTAAGAGTAACCAAAATAGGACTCTGTGAAACTAAGGGATTAAGTTGAGATGTTGGAAAGTATCACTCTCTTTTGCGCTAATAATTATTGTTTTGGTCTTGTTCCAAAAGCATTGTTCGATCTGAATGCCAATATCCATGGCTATTTTGATGATATGATAAGATGTTTTATGCGTTAGAAGCATTTTAAAATGCGTGAAAATTCCGTCGTATCATGAATCGATTAGAACAGCACCAACGAGATTTCATTCAGAGTATCTATTACGTTATTGTGACTAAATGGAGCCAAAAATGTGTACTATTCTTCTAAATGTAGAAACTGGTAACTGGTAAACTGCACTGCTTTAGAAGCAAAATATTTTTTACCACTGAAGAAGCAAAAGCAGAAGCAAAATGTTTTTTACTACACTCACTTATAAGATAGAAAATTTATCTTTTGTTATTATTTCTCCAAAAGACGAAACGACTGAAAAATAAAAGCTTAAACATGACATGAAATCCGCTGATTTAATGTCTACGTGGAAGTTCATTAGTACGTATTTCGAGATTATAAACAAAATGTAGGGCATTGTACTAATTAAAAATCACTTAGTTATTTCTCGAGAACCCACTGTGAATCGAGATCAGGGTCTGCTTTTCGAAGCGCAGAGACACTTAAGCAATCATTTTTTTTTTTTTTTTAATTTTAACATTCATTCCGAACCTTTATCAATCCGTCTTTATTTTCCGCAGGAGAATGAAAATCATCGCAACCAGCTTTCATCGTAAGCATGGTAGTGATGACAGCAGCCATTTTCCAAGGGTTAATCGTGGTCTAAATATATGCGGAACCCACATTCACTGAAGCGGTACCTACTGTGTCTCTAACTCTTTTGAGCGTCATGTTATCTGTTACGATTGTCGTCGTCGGGATGGTTGCTGCGTAAGGTAGATCTGCATGGGAGACGGGTGAGGCTCTTTTGGTTACTGTTAACCTGGTACTTTTATTCTGGTCTTTGTCCTTGTGGATGCAAGCACGACTGCTGAATAAGAGTTTAATTCCCAGGTTGAGCAGACTTATTCGATTTTTGCATAAAAAATGGATCAGTAGGAGCCCGTATTTGTGTCGGTTAATGTCAATTATAGACTTTACTTTCAATAATAAAGGGCCTTGAACATTACCGACGAAAAGTGGGTGTACTATTGCACCTCGTCCGCATGCAGCATTTTATCTCGTAAAGCAGCCTACCTGATCCTCCGCTTCTCTCATACATTCATTAAAATAAAAAAACATTATGTCAAAAAACCATGCAAAAAGACTAAATAGAAATACGATTAATTTCAGCCTTTCATGGGACTTTCTACGCATCCCTGGGCAGTGGAATAAGCTGTGTGATACTAGGAACACAGATACAGCTTCATTGGGGACCGAGCTGGGTGACGGCACTGGTCATCTACGAGTTTGCAGTCATGTACACTTGTTGCGCGGGAACTGTGCCTTTCGTTCTTCTAGGAGAACTGTTCTTGCTTGAGGTGAGTGATTCTATTATTTTATGTGATCCTAGTAGCTTAGAAAAGAAAAGTGAAGGAAATTTCACAGGCGTTCAGACAGCAATATGTATTTGGGACAAAATACTAGTAGTTTAGGAAAAGTGGGCTGAGGTGATGAAATATTTTTGTCCAAAACTAACTTGGAAAATCTATTTACGCAAAACCGATTTTCCAGAATAAGAACACGCATGTCGATTCTGTAAAAAAAACACCGTGAAGACTTGCGTGGTGTAAGCTGTTATTATCACCCCGTCTTGGTTATTGGGACACTGACAGCTCACTCCACGCTCACTTCACCTACGTTTTCACGTTGAAATAGTTACTACAATTGTAGATTTATTTTTAAATTTTGACGTTTACGGTGCAGTGTGTGACATAACAATAATAATGGCGTCCGAAACATAAATAAAGAAATAAATCGAGTACTATGTTTGAAAATGACCCTAACTTAGGTGAAAACGGTGATTTTAAAGACAGTTTTAATGTAATGTTTTCAGAGTTTTGTGAAAGCCAGTCCTAAATAGCCAAGAAACTGCGACCAACTTGCAAGCGCGGTTGGTCACAGTTCTCACCTAACCTAAACCAAATGGTCATTGTGCCCTAGTTGCAGTTTTGTCAAACGTAACGCAATGACAATCCAGCTGAACGGTGTGCAGCTTTGTTTCATAACGGAGCTGTTTTGTAAAACAGCGGGTTCGACAATCCATCACACATACATTCTGTCAAAAAAGTATCGGGTGTACGACCTGATGATGTCCAGCCAGGGTCAGCACAGGGCTTCGGTCAGATGGAACCAGGGAGCCTTTGAATAAAACACAGCAACCCTGTTCCAACGGTATATTTCGCTTGACAAAAAGGATTAATCTGTGGATAATCGCTACGTCCCCGTCAGGGGGCGCGACAGGCGGGTTTCGGGCATGGCCCTTAAAGCCCCGCGGTTTCATACGGTGCTCGTCAATACGAGCACGTTCGTTGGGGCCCCATGCATGCGCGGGGCAAGTGAGGCTATAGCGCAACTTGTCAATGTGTGTGGATGCAATTGGTATTCAGCAGGAGCGCCACGGCACTGTTCCACAGTACCGTTTTCTTCACGCCACCCCGGCGGTCTGTCTCCGCCAGGTGAGACCTCCGGTTCCCCGGAGGAGGCCCGGCGGGAGACGACCAGCGACAGAGGTGCCGGCTTAAGGCGCTCCCTGCTGAGGGTGTAGACCCCCGTCTGCAGACGCTTCTAGGTCGAGCCGGTCACGCTCCAGACTAAATGTCCGTTATGTGTGTGTGAGCGACATTATGTTGTGTTACGAGTACACTGCTCATGTCAGCGATTGAGTTGCGAGCCCGCGCCGCACATTCAACGCGTGAGTTTATGCGCTTGTGGAGTTGTTTGTGTGTAGGGTTCGGCGTGCGTCATGCCTATATTAACTTAGCACACGACGCACTCCGGGTGCATGTGATGTGTCTGGAGTATTATTGTGTGAGTAAGTCGCGTGTAAGTGAGGGCGTCTTACTCAGGCGTCAGTCCGGTGGGTTGGGGTCGTCAGCGTCCGGCAATAGGTCGCGAGGGAGGCGCCTCCTGTTAGGTGGGCGCGCATGCCAGGGGGCTATGTGCTTGACGTGAGGCCAAGCAGATGCGCCGGCACGCGCGAACATGTTTGAAGCGAGGCGCCTGCAGTGGTCGTCCAGGCTCTCGATCCTAAGATCCCGCTGGATTACGTTATTCCTTACGTAGCGAGGGGCAGCGGTGATTTTCCGCAGCGTCAGGTTCTGCTGTGCGCGGAGGATCTTCTTGTTGGTCACGCTAGTGAGTGCGAGCCAAGCTGGGGCGGCGTACGTAAGAAGTGGGCGGATGTACGTTTTGTACACACCCAGCTTGGTACGCAGCGGGAGACGGGATGAGAGCACCGGGTGGAGCAAAGCGCGGGCTGTTCTGCTCTTCGCGGACGTGACTTTTCATGGTGAGCCGACGATCGATGGTAACCCCTAGGTACTTGACCTGTGGCGACCATGCGATGTCGACTCCTTGCAGCTGTAAGGGTGGTGGGAGTTGAGCGCCTCCAGCGAGCAGCGCTTGTGTCTTACCCACGTTAACCGACAACCGCCACTTCGACAGCCAGTCGGGAAGGAAATTTAGGGCGCGCTGCATTTTAACGGCCGCGTGTCTTGGCCTGATAGAGGTCGAGATGTATGCGGCGACATCAGCATACAGAGCGAGCGTGGTGTCCTGCGTCGTGGGGATGTCGTCGGTATAACTTGAGTAGCACAGCGGTGAGACACAGCTCCCGTGCGGTACCCCTGACGCGATATGGCCCACGCCTGACAGCGCACCGTCGACCACCACCCTAAAAGTCCTGTGAGAAAGGAAGGAGGAGACCACCATTACGACGCGACGGGGTGCGTCTGACTTCGACATTTTAAAAGCAGATCGAAAACTTTTTCCATGTCGAGGAATACTGCAACTGCGTGTTCTTTCTTGTTCAGTGACGCCGTGAGTAAGTGCAGTACCCACGACAGCTGGATCGTCGTGCTGTGTTCCGAGCGGAACCCGAACTGTTCCGGTCGCGGCGTGAGATGAGGTGCTAGGTGTCGCAGCAGGAGTTGTTCAAACACCTTGGACATGGATGGCAGCAAAGTGATTGGCCGATAGCTCCCAGGCTTCAGCACATCTTTGTTCGCCTTGGGCAGCATTATGACACGCCCATCCTTCCAGCTGGTCAGGAAGAACCCCGTGCGCAGTATCCCCGTATACAGGCGCGCCAGTGCCACTACCGTGCGGTATGACAGGTGGCGCAGAGATGTGTTGGTGATACCGTCCGCTCCAGGGGCCTATCTTGACTTGGTCTTCAGGATGGCGCGTCTCACTGCGCAAGGCGAGAAGAAAATAGGGTTTCCTCTGGGGCTATCGGCGAGGCGAAGTATTCTACAAGGTGCCTCACGACTGCAGCAACATGCTCGTTGTTGTCGGTCGGGTTCGACTGGAATTGATGCTCCAGGTGCTCGACAAAGATCTCCGCATGGTCTGCTGCGATGTATCTTGGGGCCCCGTCGCTATGTAGTAGTGGATGCACCGGAGCTGGGGTATTCGAGACCTCCTTCGACAGCGTCGATGTGTGACTCCCATTTCTCGGCGTTAAAAACTTGGAGCTTGGCTCTAACCTTTTCCGCGAAACGGTTGAGTTCGGACTTTATGGTCGGGCAACCTGTGCTTTGCCACCGTTTGCTTTGGCGCTTCTTTTTGGCGATCCATTCTTGTAGGTGGGTGGGCAGGGGTTTAAATAGGGACCCCTTTTTTTTTTTTTTTTGGGTGGGAAATCATCAAATGACTTCTCCCGCTCTGGGTGGAGCGGGAGGGCGTGTCAGACTTTTACTGACTAAAACCCTCCCGTGTTCCTTCAGTTGCCTGTGCCAGGGCCACGGTTTTCTCTGTGGAATAACCCGCGACCCTGAGGCGTCGGCCCTATCGGACCCCGTCACTTTGTGCTGACATCTCTTTGAGGCGCGCGTGGAACACAACGCGCCGTTGACCCGGGCCTGGTCCTTATCGGACGGCAAGCTACCCATTGCTCGCCGTCCGCAAGCCCGCGCCTACGGTGGCCGGGAATCTGCAGGCGACTCCCGACGCCCAGGGCGTCTCCTGCGGCGGCTAGTGGGGGCGTGAGGGCGCAAGGCTCTCTCCCTCACCCGCTCCGCCTCCTCCTTCGCGAACATTACTGCTTCGCAGAAGGAGGTGACGGCTTGCCATTCCCTCTCGCTCCGTACCATGGCCTGGACCAGGGCCGGACGCGAGAGATCGCCGCCGCCAATCGCCTCCGCGAGGACACTGCGGTGCTCCGCCCAAGCTGGGCATACCTCCACCGTATGCTCCACCGTGTCCTCCGGGCGATCCACACAATGGTGACACCCGGGCGTTTCCTCCCGCCTTATGCGAAACAGGAACCTCCCGAAACAACCGTGTCCAGTGAGGACCTGTGTCAGGCGGAAGGTGAGGACGCCGTGGCGCCTCTCCAACCACTCCTCAAAGAGGGGACTTACCGCCGCTATTGTGGCGTGCCCAAAATAGGGACCCCTGAGGCTGCGACAATATGGTTGTCGCCGCGTCGTATGCGCGTTGGATGCAAACGGTGATCTCTTCTGCCAGTCCGTCAACATCCTCTCCGGTGACGATGGGCTAAGTCGGTGTGGTGGTGTCAATCACTTCCTGAAACTTGTTCCAGTCAGTTTTTCGACGTGGCGCTGGAGGAGAGAGTCGGGTAGGCATTTCCGATAAGACGACGAGAACAGGTTGATGGTCTGACTGCATCTCGTCGTCTCTTACCTGTTTGGTGATCTGGCAGCTCAAGCCTCTGTGGATTACGATGTCCAGCACATCCGGTGAATGGGCCTGTATGTCTGGATAGTGGGTGGGTGTCTCAGGGCCGGACACCGTGTACCCACAGGTCTCCGCGTCTGCGAAGAGCCGTCTCCCCCTGGGATTCGTGGTATTGCTATTCCACGCCGGGTGCTTGCAGTTCATGTCGCCGGCGAGGACTATCGGGTGCGGCGACCGATGCAGGAGCGCCTGCAGCTCCGCTAAGTCTGACGGTGCTGCGGGTGGGCTGTAGCACGCGTAGATATCGATGTCCTCGCCAGCCAAGTGCAGCTAGCTGGACACCCAGCGCGTAAACTGAGGCTAATAACGTCATAGGGAGAGCTTGATGTACGACTCTTCGCTGCACCAAAACTGCCAGACCACGGTATATGATGCCGAGTGCAGACTTCTCATCCTTCCTGTAGAGCAGGTATCCTGGGAACCTGATTTGGTCCGCTGGTCCCAAGAGAATTACGCTAATTAGCGCCACGTCGATCTTCTGCTCCTTGAGGAGGACGCGGAGGGGGGCGACCTTGCTCCGGACGCCGCGTGCATTCCAGTGTAGAATCCTCAACGGCCTAGCCCTTTTATAGCGTGAGCAGAGCGGCCAGGCCGTCGAGGATAACTAACTCCGCGTCTTGCCCCTGTCTGATGGCCTTGATTAGGTCCATCAGAAGTTGGATGGCGCAGGCGGTAAATTCCTTCTGGTGTTCTTGTTTTAAGGCGGCAGTCTGTGGTCGCTAGCAAAACATATTTTATCTGTGGAAAAACAGCTTACTACCGACGTTTGACTTTCTATTTTTTCTGCAGTACCCCCTGCCTTAGGAGACTCCGGCTCCTGCTGCAAAACGCTCCTGCCCGATTCCCGATTTGAATTGACATCAGTGGTCTCAGGCGTATCTGAGTTCATTGGGTGTAATAGTGTGTGGTGACGACGCGACGACGGTGGCATAATTTACATTTGGAACTAATGCGACAAACCCTCGCTGTATGGTTATTGCCCAAGCAGTTAAAGCATAAACTTTTTGTAGTGACGAATCGCGACGTTTGTTCACTAATTCACGAGAAAACTTCTTACAGCCACTTAACCTATGTGTATCCTCAGAACAAAACGAACAGACAACTTCGGATACATGTAATGATTTTAATTTGGAATTACTATTGTTGTTAGTTCTGTTTGCTGGAGGTTTATTATTAACTTTCGGGTGCGCTTTTAATCTAGTAGCATTCGAACGCTCAAACGGTAAACATGCCTCGTTGCGCGTTTAAAAACTTTTAAAATAACACATCTAGGACGCTAAAAAAGGATGGAGTTTCATATTTTCGGTAAGTTTTGTTATCACTGTATTGTAAATATTGATATTTTGTCAAGAAATCGTCGTAAAATATTTTTTTTTAAATTAATTCCTAACAAACAGCAGGAGTTATAAAGCATCTCAGTTGTAAAGACTCTTAGTTAACGTATTTAATCACACTATCGCATGCCCACTTAAATTGTTCGGGTTACGTGCGTTGACTCTGTTCCATTGTTGGAGACGCTATTGTTTCTTTTTTATTTTATTATTGTATGATTGTTTTGTTTTTTGTATTATGTGACTTCTTTACTGCTTCTATAAATATTATAGAACATTTTGTAAATTTCATTTTTGTTTTTTTAGCTTTCCTCGAGATCCAGTCAGGTGTGGAGAATGGATATCAGTTATAGCACGACAAAAATCCGAAGAATTCTTTCCCAGACCCAAGGAATCGTTGTATGTTCGAAGAACTTTTTGAAAGTGATGATGACTGATGGTGAGTGTGACAACGAAAAGAATCACAAGGCTATACAACACACGGAAAAACAAAAAAATCTATCGAAAAGACGACTATATAATAAACTCATTTTATTTCAAGGAAATTTATAAGATAGGATAATTAAATGTGTTAGCCAGTTGTGTCCGTATTTTTTACATCATTCTGTGTATATGCATCAACAATTTCTTTATGATTTTACAAGAACTTTCTGTACTTACTTTTTATATTTAGTCACTATTGAATTTTAATATAAGTTGTTTGTCATGCAATATCTTTATTATTTTATCACAAATGAAAGAATAAATAAACAATTATGACTGTATAATTTTTAGTTTTATTATTATTTTAATGTGGTGCCTATCCAAAACCATATTTACATTCAGGTAAATTACAATCATTACACTTATACAACATAGAATAAGAGATGCTTTATTACCTACACTAACTTTTTGATTAAATAAAAACATCGATCAAAGAGTTTATCTTAAATTTTGCATCGCCAATGGATTTTCGTGTTTGGAGTCACTAAAAATATTACAGAAGGCTTACGGTGAATCGAATTTATCAAAAACACGTACTTATGAGTGACACAAAGCCTTCAAAAGATAAGAAGTTCAGAAGTTCAGAAGGTTTGCCTCGCTCTGGTGGGACATCAACGTCTTCAACTCAAGTTAACATCGCAAAAGTGAAGGAAATTGTGACTGAAAATCCTCATTTAAGTTTGACAAAGATATTTGCTGAACTTTCTGTGTCTCACGAGTCGATCCGTAACCATTTTAAGTAATCACATGGGTATGAAACATGTTGCCACTCGGTTAGTCCCCAAAGACCTAAATTTTCTCCAAAAACTCAATCGCATAAGAGTCGCTGAGGACATGCTAGAACGAGTCAATTCCGACCCAACATTCAGCAAACGCATTGTTACTGGTGGCGAGACGTGAGTTTACGAGTTTGACATGCAAACTAGTCAACAAGCTTCGGAATAGCGCTTTCCAACTAAACCGAAACCGAAAAAACCACGCCAAAGTCGATCAAAAGTCAAACTTATGTTGACTGTTTTCTTTGACTCCCTTCCCTTCCGACATGAATTCTGAGTGCACAACTCCGCGGAGTTGTGCACTCAGAAATCATGTCGGAAGGTCAAACGGTAAAAAAGAATATTTTTGACCGCTATGCGGCCTTTAAGAAACGGCCAGATATGTGGAAAGAAAATTCTTGGATTTTGCATCACGATAATGCGCCTTCGCACAAGGAAAATATTGTGAACGAATTTTTAAAACAAAAACTCAACAAATACCATTAAGCAAGCACCTCATTCACCAGATATGTCGCCGACTTCTTTCTTTATCCTAAACTCAAATTACCACTTCGTAGCACCCGTCTTCATTCAGTAGAAAACCTAAAGCAGAATTGGCAGCGAGCACTATACTCAATTTCGGAAAAAGCGCATAAAATGTTTTGATGATACGATTTTTCGTTGGCGTAAGGGTATCGTTTCTGAAGGAGCATACTTTTAAGGCGATAAAATAAATGTGGATGAATGACTAACATTTTATGTACTATTGATCTTTTTCCGGTACTTTCTTGACAGAGTAGTACCTTATAATTAAATAGCAACGAAGTCAAAACAGTACATTGAATATTTAAAAAAGATGAAAGTGCTACTAGGTCCTGTGTGGACGAGCCTGATGGCGAAAATATTGTTTTTATCCGTTAAATATGTTTTTTTGCGTTTGTCTGTTTCTCTGGATGTATGTTCCAGAATGGTGAAAAAAACGGCTGAACGGATTTGGATGAAATCTGACACACAGATAGTTTATAACCTGGATTATCACATAGGGTACTTCTATTATCGGTAGTACGTTCCCGTTAGACATTTTTCGACTAAAATACATGTCTCTTCTCTTTCCAGGTCAAGATTTTCTTCTTCATGATGCTATTTTATTACGCGTGGCTCTGGAACTTCGTGATCATCTACATCTTCGACCCCCTCCTCAAGGCTCTCGGTTGGGATACTGTCTTCTAAATCTTCGTCATCGTTTGCTTTTTAAGTTCCACCTTCTGTGCCTTCTTCTTACCAGAGACGAAAGGATTGACTGCTGAAGACATTCAAGCAAGATTCGTAAAACCGAAAAGGAAAGCTCTGTTGAACGAGCTTTTATGATGTAATAAATTATTATCGTTTAAGAAATTTTGTTTTATTTATTATCTTGATATTTTCTGACCGTACTCATTTTGACATTGTTCGAATTGACAATGTAGTGTATGACGCAAGACACGATAAGTTTCTGTTTATGTCGATCAAAGGTGCGTCATGAATATAGAGTAACCGATGGTCATATTAAAATTCAAGGACTTCTTACCTCAATCAATGAATATAATCGATAATAAAGTTTCTACAGAATATTACATAAGCCGTCAACAGATGAGAATATAGTCGGATTCAATATCATCTCACAATACTTGAAAGTAAAGTTGTAGTAACCAAGTAAACCAACGTGTGACCGTTCCAGACTTTTTCAATGAAAACGACAAACTAAAGTGGCTTTTTATTTTCCATAGGAAACATCAGGTACAAAACTATCGCCAGTGATTTAATCCACCTATTTAATACGCCCAGTGATTAAAACTGTAAGTACTTAGCACAATCATGTAATTTTTTTTAGTTTTTGGTTAAAGCTGCGCATTGTCTACTAATAGGATGGACACAAAACGGCTTTATTATAAATTGATTCATCAATAAAACAGCCGTACTTTCCAACCACGAAATCGAAACTATAAACTAATTTTCACATGAACCAAACAGCAAATATGACCTCTTAAACCTAATACGAGCTCCATGCACTATGGTGCAGTCGTCCCATTTGCTTGGTCATAAAGGTTTACAATGGAACAAACAATGTTAGCCATGGTTGCATGCCATTGGCCCACTGCCCCGGTTTCGTATAATTTCACCTTTATTGAATGGTTTTGCATCTATGCGCTATGTGCGTGTTATGAGAGCCTGGTACTATCAGTTTGGTGGGACTTCGATTTACAGATATTGAACTTTCTACCTGTAAACCTGGCATTAACATTATATTGTTTACTTTCGCAAAAGTCGATGTGTTTTACAATAAAAACTTGGTGAAAATACATACATTAAGGGAACTTTTCAAATCAAATCCAATCAAAATATGTTATTTCACATAAACCTACATGGGTACTTATGATACGTCAGCAGCTGGGGCACAGTTCCAATTGGTCGTTTCCTATGAAGAAAACCCGGCTTTTAAAACTAATTGGCTATTACAATGTTTTCAAATTACAGTGTTAATCAATTATAATTAATTTTGACGTCATAACTACTGGTTTATAGAGAGAAATATAAAATATAAATGGTGCAATTACGTTTAACATTTTCTTCTTTTCAACATTTTGGGATTTCGAATTCAGAATTGGGTTGTAGAATGCAGAATCACCCAAACTCCCGTAAACTCTGTAGTCAAGAGAGCACGCTCTAATTGCCCTGAATGTATCGTGTCCAAACTGACACTAATACGGACTAAACGTAGCGCTTTAGACAAAATGTAGTATCCGGGTAAGAAAGTTGGACTTTTCAAACTATTAAGAAATTCCAATACCGGTAGATAACTATCAAGAGAGCATGGATTGGAGACCTATAAATATACCTCTGAAGAGCCCTCATCAGACAGTATCAAAAAAAAAAAAAAGTTTTTCTTAACCGAAATAACTTTATCACATGCGAGGCATTACAAATCTTGCATAACCTCATAATTGACATGTAAACCAAAAGTAACACTATCCAAACTTCTCCGGTTACACTCGTCAAAAGATCGTTGTACTAGGCAAACATAATAAACGTGGATATCGCTAACATTACGCAGTACATTGTACGCAACTACGCAATAAAA
The DNA here is from genome assembly GCA_963555695.1 of Dasypolia templi. Taxonomy (NCBI): domain Eukaryota; kingdom Metazoa; phylum Arthropoda; class Insecta; order Lepidoptera; family Noctuidae; genus Dasypolia; species Dasypolia templi. The sequence goes on from OY743156.1 coordinate 3,054,029, forward strand.
CCTAAGCTTTATGTGTTTTCTTGTAAAAGTGTTCTTTTTAACGTCTGATTTCCTGGTAAAGACTATCAAGTTCAACATTTTTTTTTGCTTTTTAGGTAAGGAACGAAAGCAATCAAGGAAACGCTTTTTTGGAAACAATCAAATAATTATTGTGATAACTTTAACCCTTTTCCATCTTAATTTCTTTATTTTTATTTAGATACATACATTATTATTATTTGTATATTATTAGATATACATTATTATCTCGTCAAAATAGAAACTACAACAGCAGGTTCTTAACATAAGAAAATGAAACACATTATTGTTTTACTTAATAATACACAGCTCGTGTACACCTGTAGTCGTACATAAAATTACTTATACTTATTCACTGTACATTTTTATTACACTTTCGAAATGTATACTTTAGACTTTTTTCTTAAGCTGGTTAAGAGGACCCTGGACTTGTAGTATATGAATAAATATAAATAATTATAAATACTCGTGCCTTCTCTGGAAGGCATGAGCAGCCAGCAGGCCTTTTCTCATACAACTATGAGAAGAGGCCTTTGCCTTGCAGTGGTACAATAATTAGGTATAAATTATATTATTTCACATAATAAAGTAATCTCGCTTTAAATATTTCACAAGTGACTCGATTATTCAAATAACTATAAATATATTTACGGTTATCAAACAAACATAATTTCAAGTTTATCATCTCTGCGAGAGCAGTGGTGTCCCATTGGTAACGTTCGCTGCTTACGAGTAGTAGGTCGTAGGTTTGAACCTAGACAGGCGCTTGTTTTGTGTAAATAACTTCGTCACCACTGCTCTCAAAACGGTGAACGAAAACATCTTGATGAAACCGGCATGTCCTAGACCCAAAAATTTGAAGACATTTGGCATCTAACAACCCACACTGGGCCCGCATGGTGTATTATGCCCCATTCCCTCTCACCGAGAGGTGGCTTGTGTCCCAGAAGTGGACACGTTATAGGTTGATTATTTATTTATAGGATACAGGCACTCAATTAAAATTATAAATCCATTCTCTCTTTCTAAAAATTAATAATATTTCATTGATAAATTCGTCGCTTTATAAATCTCTAATAATCTCACAAAGTGCTTATCAATATTGCTATCTACTAGCTCCGACATAATATCTTCTTTAACAATGCTAGTTCACAATACGTTAACTTTATCGGTCAAATACATTGAGCAAGTTTGTATGCTTTCTTTGAAATAACATAACATTGGAGCATATTCATAGTGCGTACTTGCACTGACAATATGAAACATAATTGGTACTATGAGTTGACCACAAAATTTTTCAACGGGTTCAAAAAAAAAAAACTAAACTAATTCTTCTTTCTCGCCCTAAAAAGATCTTGAATCTGAGCATTGGAGAGTCCTTTAGTTTCTGGCACTATTATAAATGATAGGATGCCGTTTACAAGTGCCATAGCTCCAAATATATAGAAACATCCAAAGATTCCAAAGGCGGTGAGCATGTATGGGAAGACCGCCAAAATGAAGAAGTTGAGGAACCACACCCATTCTATGATCATCATTGAAGCTAACCCTTGGACCTAGGAACATAGAAATATATTAATAATCAATGCATGCATTGTTCCACATTATTATGATTAAGTTCTTCTAAGTCTCTACCTTATTCAACTTATGGCAATTGACAACATATTACTGCGATCTCAAATAACTTCCTAAGCGTTATAATGGTATCCCACAGATACCATTTCTCGTCAATTTCCAATATTTAGAGAACCTTCAAAAACTGGTACTTTTACAAATTTCAAGCATCGTATATTTAGTATTCATGAATCAAGAAATTATTCTTAAACGCATGCAATGAACTGATCATGAAATCAAGATCGTTTCGAAGTCAGTCCCGCTGAAAATGAAAAGTTTAAAAAAAAACAACGATCTCCATCTTTACCTCAGACTCAAACACTTCAGCCAGCAGCACATAAGGAATGGTACCGGCTCCGATGAGGAATGAGAAGCAGTATGCCATGAGTAGCACCACGGTGACCCACGCAGGCGCTGATCTCGTCTGCAGCAGGAATCCAAGAGCCGCCGTGCACAGGGAGACCAGGACTGATGAGGATATTATTAGGATCTGGAAATAAAAGGGTGAATCAGCGAAGTTTCAGCAATTATTTTTGGAACAAGGTTCTTTTACGGAGCTTGCGGCAGGGTTTAACTTTTAGAAAATTGTAGAAATAGTCACGTAAGGAAAAAGGTTTTATGAACCTTTTTACCATGTAGCTTTTTTAGGGTTCCGTAGTCAACCAGGAACCCTTATAGTTTCACCATGTCCGTCCCTCGATCCGTAAGCTCAGAGACTCTTAGTACTAGAAACCTGTCATTTGGCATGGATATACATATTAATCACGCTGACAAAGTGAAAAGTAAAGTCTTGATGAAAATATTTGTAGAGTACCTCCCCTACGATGAATTATTTTTTCTCATCTATCCCATGGTGTGGGGTGTCGTTGGAAAGGTCGTTTAAATATTTCGGGTGAGTGAAAACCATTTTTCGATTCAGGAATCCGTTTTCGAAAATTAAGCTTTCAAGTGCTCATTTTTGTAAGAGTCAGGTGTCCCCAGAACCTGCCAGCTTAATGGTTGTTTTTCGATATGTGAAAAACATCACAGCATTAATAAAGGTTATAACGGAGTTATAAGGGAAACTATCACAACTAAGTAGGCTTTACGAGAAATAGTCAACCAGCTTACATTTGCATTTTTTAACGCTAGAAACTTGAGACCATATTAGATGGCTCTGCATTAAAACATATAAACAGCGAAAGGAACTGCGTCCCAATCTAGTGTCCCATGACACCAACTTTTTTTTTTAAATTCAGATTAAGAAGACAGTGTTCACGAACGATAACTATAACAACACAAAATATTATAAATCAATGTAAAATTTTAGTAAAGCATACTAAGATTTAAAATAGTTTGTTCTAAGGAAACTGTGTACACAATCTGTGGTAACGGGGTAAGTACCAGGCCACTCAGAAAGTGTTGCGAAAAAAAGTTTTTATGCATGAGAGACTGGCCAGCTATAGTCTATTTTGAAAATATGATCATTCGTAGTAAAAATAGGTACGTTCGAATTTCGCTCCACATTATTTGCGAGCTAATATAGATTATCGTGTGTCATTCAAAAATTGATCTGCATCGGGAACATTTTCGTGCTATGGTTTTTTACGATTACAAGTGTCACCTGAAACCGGTTTTAAATGGCATTCATGGATGAAGGCCCTTCCTTCTAAGGCAACCGTGTATTGTAGGTATAACGAATACAAGCGCGATCGACTTACTGTAGGGGATGAAGAAAGAAGTGGTCGCCCTTTGACGGTTGTTGCGGAAGAAAACGTGCTAGCCATGAAAAATTTAATCCAAGACAATAGGCGAGTTACGTATCAAGAGATTCAGCACATACTGCAGGTTGGATCGGCAGGACTTCCCGAAATTCTACATGTGCATCTTCGCGTGAGGGGGATAGTTTCAGTCTGTGTGCCGCACAACCTCATCGATACTCAGAAGAGGGCCTGGGCAAATTTGAAGCAGGCTCGTCTCGGCGTGTTTACGACATCGTCACAAGTTATGAGTCTTGGATTTATCAATACAATCCAGAAACGAAGCGCCAGTCGACGGTTTGGGTGTTATTTTGATCGCGAGCGTTGTCAATTTGACTGGCTAATAGGTGTCGATTCCTTTACGGAACTAAAGAAGCATGAACGCTGAATGGTATACTACCAAATGCTTGGCAGAAGTTTTTTCTGTTGTGAGCAACAAGCGACCAAACACAGGGCTCTGCGGGCTACTGCTCCACCACGACAACGCGCCTTCGCACACCGCGCTCAAAACGAGGACAAACTCTTGGGTCACCCTCCTCACAGCCCTGACGTAGCACCTTGTGACTTCTTTTTTTTTCCCGAAAATAAAAAATCTGCTCAAAGGGATACAATTTTCGTAGCCGGAAGATGCGCTGTGAGCGTTCGAGCAGGCTGTAAACGAGGTGTCTACGGCGGACTGGAAAAAATGTTTCGAAAACTGGTTCAGACGCATGAAACTTTGTATGGAGGCTAGTGGAGAGTACTTTGAAAAGATTTCATAAAAAATATTTACCTGTAGAAAATTTGTTTTTATTTTCGCAAAACTTTCCGAGTGTACCACGTATGTCTCAGTGCAGGAGTTGAACTGTCGAAATATAGTACAGCAGTCAATTATTACTAAGACCTTGTGAAAACCGTGCCATCATCAAGCCTATTTCATTGTTTATAACAATGATTAAGTTAGTGTTTGTTAGCAATCAATCGGTAACTTTAATTACCAAACATGAAATTAGTATTTTCTGATTTATTTAGAGTGTCCCACGTAATATATCATATAATTTCATATTTACAAGATATGACAAATGAATCTATAATTTTATTTGATATAATGATCAGTTAATATTATAAACGATTGATATAATTTTAAAATAACAGTTTTATATGCGTTGCATACATTGAACATAAAATCCTATCCTATATACATAAAAGTCTATTATGATAAGGATAACAATAAAGGGGATCTGGCGATATCGGCGGCCTCCTTCGCGTATTAATGGTCACTGTTCTAATATAAACTAACCCAAATGATTCACCTATCCGAGTCGGATTGAGCTGAATCGAGGAGTTAACCATAATGATGGTATCTATATACGAGGTGGAAGGGACATCGACGCAAAACCTGATACCATGGATTCAATACATGATTCTGGACCACTTGGAGTTAAAATTTTTCATCGGTTTTCTAAAAAAAAACTTCTGTTTCATAGAAAAGTGCAATACCTACGCGGTCAAAATGTATGGCAGAGCAAATTTTTTTTTAAATAACCGACAAAAAATTTAAACTCCAAGGGGTCCAGAAACATGTACTGAATCCATGGTATCAGATTGTGCGTCGATGTCCCTTCCACCCTGTCTATTTTAAAAGATAGACCTAATGATTTTTATTAAATAACGTAATACGAAATAAGTTTTACAGTATTTAAATGTTATATGTAAAGAAATTATATCAACAGTTGGTATATTTCACGTTTATTACATCTTGTGAACGATTATTAAGTGAAAATATACCAAAAAGCTAGTTAGCCAGTGGTAACGGTCCCGACTTACGAGTTGTAGGTCGTGAGTTCGAACCCAAGCAGGCGCTTTACTTTGTGTAAATAATTTAATCACCACTGCTCTCAAAACGGTGAAGGAAAACATCGTGAGGAAACCGGCATTTCCTAGAACCAAAAATTCGAAGACATGTGACATCTACCAACCCGTACTGAGCCCGCGTGGTGGATTACGGCTCACTACCTCTCATAGAGAGGAGGCCTGTGTCCCAGCAGTGGGAACGTTATAGGCTGATTATGATACCAAATAGCTTTATATGATATGAGAGGCACTCACGGGTGCTTCTCATCATATAAAGGTAACGGGTAAACTGTTATTGAAAAAAATTTAAGTCAAAAGAATCTTACCCTCCTGCCAGCCTTATCGGCAACTAGAGCCGAAGTCATACCCCCACAGAACTGGATGACGGCGAATATCACCGTGTACAGATCCGACTTGCTCGGGTCTGTCTCAGTGAACACTGTCTTAGCATACACTTGTACTGGGACTAAGCCCATTAACACCTGGAAAGGAAAACAAGGTAATCGATCAATTTAAAATCCATAATCACACGAGATTATAAAGCAATGATATTTTAGGTAGGGTCATGGATTAGGGGATATTCATTCCTTCTCGAGGCCAATGTCCTGGCTTTGTATTGGCTATACGGCTTATTTGGCTGGCTTTCTGCCGAAATAATGGTGAAAGAAGTCTAGTTGGACTGTAGCTGTTTGTGTAGTTTTATAAGAATTTAATTTTTGGATTGTTTTTATTTTTAGCTGCACTCTGGACACTTTGAACATGTACGGTTTTTGTACATCGTTCTCAACTGTAGGATTAACATTAATGTTGTAACTAATATATTTGTAAGAACAAAAATTAAAAATTATTTAGAAGTGTGTCCGTGGAGTTTTATGCCTGTTCTTTTCCATAGGTAAATACTACACTTTGGAATTTGATATGAAGCTTCATATTTCTGACTGACCGACTTTTGACAATTCAAAAGTTCCTAAATCTCACTATTTTATAAGATAACCTACAAGATTTCCCAAGATAACAATTTGTTTAAAATATAATCTACAGCGGTTTTTACAAGGTCAATATGTAAAATAGTAGTTTTTTTTTTACCTGCATTGTGATCACTGTCGTGACTACGAAGAACGCCCGTCTTGAAACCGGTGAAATAACTGGAAAAGAATAAAAGAACTGCGAAACTGTGCGAAACTAAAAAAAAAACGATTGTTTCCACATGAATTAAACCATATCACCACCAAGCCACCAAGCATAACTGGCGAAATGTGGGTGTACTATAGAACCACCTCTGCCAAACCCATCTGGGATTACAAGCGTGATGTTATGTTATGTGTTGTTGTTTTGTTAAACCATATTTATAAAATCGTGATGAATCAGACATATGCATTGTGGTGATTAGGTTATCACATTAATTGAAACCACGTATTCTTCATATCGTATTTTAAACAAACTTCTGGATGTTATCGAACGACAAAACAAAACAAAATTCTACAGATTAAGCTATTTGTAGAGTTAAATCTCCAAGTCAAACAGTATCAAGCATCTCTGAGCTTATGACTACTTACATAATAACTTGATTGGAGACATTCGCTTCGGTTGCTCGGGCATGATGTCTTCATTATTAAGCTTTTGTTTTTCTGCTTCTTCTGCTTTTGGGTCGGTATCTGTAGAAAACAAATAAAAATTTAACGAGAACACATAACACTTGCAATACAATTTTAATGGAAAGTGATTGCCGCCATAAAACCGAGGGATTTGTCGGACTTTGCTAACGTCGAGACCAACAGTTAAAAGTCTTAACTGCTTATTATTTTTATCTTTGAACAAAGTTCCAAATTTGAAAATTTCGTCATCATTCATTTCACATGTTATTTTCAGTACACTGCTTTTGTAACTGCAGCTTGTAAATGCTCGGATCAGCGCAATAGTTAGTGCAAGTAAATACAACATAGCAATTTACTATAACATCTAAATGTAGTTTATGACTTATATTATATTTCACAGGAAAATTATAAAATTGCACTTTTTACAAGCACTTTCTTCTTTATTACCCTAATACATTAACTAAAATGTGCCAACTTCACCAATGAAACTGAACTTGATTAGCACATCTAACCGCGTTCAAGAGCTGTAAGTGTCAGTATTCGACAGAAAATATTTTCACTAAGTTTCATTAGTGAAATTCGCCCCACGAAGACTTACCTGTAACAGATATAAGCTCAATAGCCGGCATGATCTGATGCTTCAACCTCGTCAGCTCATCTATCACCACCATTGAAGATGCCGGCACCCCTCGGTACTTAGCTATCGCTTGTCTCGCATCCTGTAATTGTAATCACCATTTTTTTTGCCATGTGCATAACTACTTGAGAACCTAGAAAAGGGACAATTGCTGTCAAAGCATTTGCATTTCTACAACGGCTTTCAACTAACATAAGTTTTCGACAACTTATGTCATCCCCTTTCATTTTGAGTTTCTAATCATCATTATCGCTGATAGAATATAACTATGTATAGGCCCTCTGGTTTCTAAGGTCTTTTGTGTATTGGTCTTGTGTTCGTTTGTGTTTCTACAACGGCTTTCAACAGGTTTGACATTAACTTTCCGGGAGCTTATGTCAGCCCTATACATTTTTGACTTTTCTATCATCGTTATCCCTGATAGAATGTATCTTTGTCTAGGGCCTCTGGTTCCTAAGGTCTATTGTTTTTTGGTCTTGTGCTTTACTACATGAGGGCCTAGAGTAGTGGTAATTGCTGTCGAAGCATTTGTGTTTCAACAACCTTGTCAGATCATCTATCACCACCATTGAAGATGCTGGCACCCCTCGGAACTTAGCTATCGCTTGTCTTGCATCCTGAATATGTAATTACCATTTTTTTGCCATGTGCATAACAGCTTGAGGCCCTAGACAAGTGACAATTGCTTCCAAAGCATTTCATTTTCATTTCTTTCAACAGGATTGACATAAGTTTTTTGGTAGCTTGTAGCAGTCCCATACATTTTTGACTTTTCTATCATTAACGCTGATAGGATGTCACTTTGTATAGGCCCGCTGGTTCCTAAGGTCTATATTACTGATCTCGGATTTTGATGTGGTTTTGCACCACAATTTAGAGAGCACTCATTCCGTGTGTTAATGTGTAGGTATCATTCATGAATATCCAACTTAGATACGGCACAGACATCTCGAAGTTTTGACACATCGCTAGTTAAGTCTCAAAGGGTTATTTAATTAACAGTTCCTACATTTATTCTCCAAACTAATATGATGATTGATAGTAAATGAACTCACATCTTCTCTTTTCTGTCTCAGCAAATATACAGGACTCTCAACCACCAGCAAAATGATTAATGTGCAGCTTATACTTAGTATTAACTGCAGCCAGATGATGGTTCTATATGTCAGGAACCAGCCGACTAAGTAGGACAGCAATGTGCCCATAGAATACAGGAATATTGAAGCTGGAAGAAGGAGAAAATTGTATAATTAGTATTTATGAATCATTCAATTCAAACATAACACGTAACTATAAGAAAGAAGTTATAAAAATAATGTACAGTTAGTAAACGTAGGGCTGGTCGAAACTGGGCACGCCACAATAGCGGCGGTAAGTCCCCTCGTTGAGGAGTGGTTGGAGAGGGCCACGGCGTCCTCACCTTCCGCCTGACACAGGTCCTCACCGGACACGGTTGTTTCGGGAGGTTCCTGTTTCGCATAAGGCGGGAGGAAACGCCCGGGTGTCACCATTGTGTGGATCGCCCGGAGGACACGGTGGAGCATACGGTGGAGGTATGCCCAGCTTGGGCGGAGCACCGCAGTGTCCTCGCGGAGGCGATTGGCGGCGGCGATCTCTCGCGTCCGGCCCTGGTCCAGGCCATGGTACGGAGCGAGAGGGAATGGAAAGCCGTCACCTCCTTCTGCGAAGCAGTAATGCTCGCAAAGGAGGAGGCGGAGCGCGTGAGGGAGAGAGCCTTGCGCCCTCACGCCCCTAGTCGCCGCAGGAGACGCCCTGGGCGTCGGGAATCGCAAGCAGATTCCCGGCCACCGTAGGCGCGGGCTTGCGGACGGCGAGCCATGGGTAGCTCGCCGTCCGGTAAGGACCAGGCCCGGGTCGACGGCGCGTTGTGTTCCACGCGCGCCTCAAAGAGATGTCAGCACAAAATGACGGGGTCCGATAGGGCCGACGCCTCAGGGTCGCGGGTTATTCCACAGAGAAAACCGTGGCCCTGGCACAGGCAACTGAAGGAACACGGGTGGGTTTTAGTCAGTAAAAGTCTGACACGCCCTCCCGCTCCACCCAGAGCGGGAGAAGTCATTTGATGATTTCCCACCCAAAAAAAAAAAAAAAAAAAGGGCTGGTCGAAACAAGTCCGGGGCTTTACCACTGCTGCAACTGCAACATTTCGTAAACATGTGACATCTACCAACTCGCACTGTATTATTGCCCATTCCCACTCACTGAGAGGAGGCCTGTGTCCTAGCAGTGGGAACATTAAAGGCAGATTATGTTTATCTTAAGTAAGTATAATAAAACTGAAAGTCATAGGTGGGGTGGTCTACTTGAAGCTTGCAAAAAGATGTTTTAAATTATGCAAACCGGTCAACGCCTCATAAAACGTAAAGTTATTAAAGATACCTCCAACGCCATTGTTTAAGTGTATGAGCCAGAAAATTGTCCCTAAACCAAAGTCTTCCCTTCACTTCAATGATTAAATGCTTTAGGCTCGAAGGACGCGCCACGGCAGATAAATAATGTATAAATAAAAGTCTTCAACCGCTGTCTTTTAAATTCACCTCTGTGATTATATATTATTACACAAAGTAAACAAAATTCACTTTCACTATCCATTTTTTCAATAAAGTCAATGATTTTAGAATGAAGTTCTTTAACACAGCTTGCAGTAGGAGTAAACTTTTAGAAATCGTCACTTAACAAAAAAACATTACGTGACTTTATTTTTTTACAACAGAAAGACACAGAGAGAGAAAGAGATCTATAGTTTTCATGTTTTTCGAGGGTCTGAAGCCAATAGTGAGGTGAAAATGGAAATCCAAGATGGCGGCTACGAAATCAAATTTTTCATCATGCGTGATGTTTTCATGGTTTTCGTGGGTGATGAAGCCGATAGTGAGGTCAAAATGAAGATCCAAAAAAAAGGGTGGGGTTAAGTTAATGGTTTAGACTCTAAAGCATTAACTTCTGGATTCATTCATCACTTTTCAATTTAATCTTCTTTCAATTTAATCTCGTTGACTTCCTTCTTCAATAACCCAGCTATGGGAAACATGCATTTCCTGAGAGAAAATTGCTTTACTTGTGATAAGAAAAATGTTTGATCTTTGTGCTTGTCAGTGGGCTGTAGCAACCTAACTCCTGAAAATCAGTAGTAATTATTATTATTTGTATAGTTTTACATTGATTGGTTTTACTTTTTAGTGCAAAAATATACCTTCTTTTTCATTATACTTTTCCAAAAAGGGACCAAATGATGTATTCGCATAGTGACCAGTAGCAATAGCATCAATTCCTAAATTGTTCCTGCAATGTTGGAAAAAGCTATCAAATTTAATATATCGATTGCACAATATGTCTGGGTTGGGCGTTAGACCTGTCTCATACTCTTTAAGTATTACAGTGAATACATCGTTCCAATATTCTTTTATAAAGTAAACTCTATGCAAGGGAATTTCGAGCTTACGACAGACGTATGTTGCGTCTTCAAAATCTCTTTCATCTGAACAAAATCCGGCCTCATAGTTGTTATCCCAATTTCTCATAAACACAGCATCTACTTGGTACCCTGTAAGTAATATCATTAAAGTCTTAAATGATGTTCTTGGATGACAAGAACTCAACACAAAATGTTCCATGTTGCCCTTTGAAATTACCAGCCCGTTTGAGAAGAAGTGCAGCCACGGCACTATCAACACCACCTGAGATCCCCAATGCAACTTTCTTAAACATTATGGATGTTTACTGCATAAACTCACGTTACATTTCTTTTACAATTACTGATCCTCTGACTCTGACAGTGTTGCCAGGTCTTGTTTTTGTTTTACCCCAAAACTGATCTCAATTTACCCTAGATTCTAAGTTAAATGAAAAAAATACCCTAAATTTTAAATTGCTTTCCTGCACGGTACTATCTACCTATATTTGATAGATTTTGTGCAAGATCATAATCAAGACGAGACAATTCAATCTATTTTATATTTTGAATTTGAATTTGCTAGCGGTCAGCGGGCACAGATAAATAAGTAGTAGGAACTTCGATCAATAGGAAGGAATAAAACAGGCGGAGAGGGAGCCGTAACAAATTAAATGATTCATGAAATTTCGAATCAATGAAAATTTTAAACTTAATAAGGAATAGCTCACTCAATCATACCTTGAGCTACATAAATATTTGCATGACTATTTATTCACCTTAACCATTGACCAAAAAATTACTCTAAAATTACCCCCACCGAATTTGTACCCTAAAAATTACCCTGTTGATTTTACTTTACTCTAAATCTAGGGTAAATTACCCTAAGTTGGCACCACTGGACTCTGAACCTCCCGTGGAGTGTTGCCAACTCCAAAAATTCCGAGTCCCTAGACACTTAATCAAAAGTCGCTAGAAATAGAGATGGGTAGCACACATTTTTAAAATGAGGATCGTGCGAGGCACTCTTTTTACAAAGTGTGCTAGCACACTGTGCTACCACGAATGAGGCGAGGCTGCGGTGGCGTTGGAACACGTACGTGCTGTGAGTGTGTCAGTGAGTCGCGTGACTCTCCGAGACTCCGAGTCGCCGCGCGAATCGCGAGTGTGATGTGTGGTGTATAGTGACGACAACACGACACGGCACACATACTCAATAGAGTTGGCTTGGCTGGCACACGCCTAACTGGCTCATCGGCCAGTGAGGCAGTGACTAATCGGTTAATCGCGTCACACAGCACGCACGAGTGATGATGAGGGAAAGAGAAAGGGAGAATGATTACGATTCGTTCAAAACTCACAATGATGAAAAACGCAAAACGCAAAAAGATGTTTTAAATTATGCAAACCGGTCAACGCCTCATAAAACGTAAAGTTATTAAAGATACCTCCAACGCCATTGTTTAAGTGTATGAGCCAGAAAATTGTCCCTAAACCAAAGTCTTCCCTTCACTTCAATGATTAAATGCTTTAGGCTCGAAGGACGCGCCACGGCAGATAAATAATGTATAAATAAAAGTCTTCAACCGCTGTCTTTTAAATTCACCTCTGTGATTATATATTATTACACAAAGTAAACAAAATTCACTTTCACTATCCATTTTTTCAATAAAGTCAATGATTTTAGAATGAAGTTCTTTAACACAGCTTGCAGTAGGAGTAAACTTTTAGAAATCGTCACTTAACAAAAAAACATTACGTGACTTTATTTTTTTACAACAGAAAGACACAGAGAGAGAAAGAGATCTATAGTTTTCATGTTTTTCGAGGGTCTGAAGCCAATAGTGAGGTGAAAATGGAAATCCAAGATGGCGGCTACGAAATCAAATTTTTCATCATGCGTGATGTTTTCATGGTTTTCGTGGGTGATGAAGCCGATAGTGAGGTCAAAATGAAGATCCAAAAAAAAGGGTGGGGTTAAGTTAATGGTTTAGACTCTAAAGCATTAACTTCTGGATTCATTCATCACTTTTCAGTTTAATCTTAAGACTTATGAATTGACACGTTATTATCTACGAAGGTACATAGATAAAATTCATTTACACATGTTGCAACTTTAGTTTGCCAGATTTAAATAAGAGAATTGGATGCTGAATGTCCAATCATTTTGTCTGTAGTAATCAGTACATCAGTCAAGAACTTCGAATCACAAAGAATTTCCTAAGTAAAAAAAGTTAAACAAGGAATTATATAAAGTTAAACAAGGTGGCAGGGACATCGACGCACAACCAGTAACCTTGGATTCAGTAGTGGCTTCCCGGCGTTGAAATTTTTCTTCGGTTAAATATTAAATTAAATTGTTTGTACACCGTAGACTATGACAGCGTAGGTATTGCACTTTTATAGGTAACAAAACATTTTTATAACCAACGAAATAAAGGCAAGATTGTGAAAAAATATGTGACCGAAAAAGCTGGCTGCATTGCTACGTACGTCCCTGCAATGCTAATTGGGATGACGACTACTATTAAAACTGTTCGTAAAAATAATGTAATTTCAAAGAAGGCATAGTAAAAATGAGATAATCGAAAAAATCTGTTAAATCGATGTAAAAATGAAGAAGATACACGCTTTAAACATTTTTGGAGGCGATTATTCCTGTCCTTGTCGCGCGGTACGGACAATGTACGGCGCTAGTATGAAGTTACGTAGTCGTTACGTCACTTCTACGATAGTGCTGTCCTAGTCTAACACTTACTTTAAAACGTTTATAACTTGGCAGTTTTTTAAGCTTTTACACTTTTTGTAATACTATTTGCACTATTTGGAAATAAACTTTTTTTTTAGATAAAAAAAAAAAAATAACATCATCCCCATTGTTTGCTCAAACAATAAGCCACTGGTAGCATTTATTCAAACCACAGATAACCTGACCTGATGCTAATCCTCCTCTAATAGCATCCTCAGCGACCTCTGACGTGAAGATAGGTGCCAGTACCAGGAAGCCACCGCCAGATATACCAGCTAAAAATCTGGCTGCCAGGATTAGATTGATTGAAGTCGAAACTCCTACTATTGCCCATGATAACTGAAAAATAATAAACACTGTTATGAATAACTTTTTTCTTGACCAATAATTTAATTTCCGTGTGGTACCGGACTTAAAGAATAGCACCACGTCTCCCCCGTTTCTTCGCGTGGGTGTCGTAGAAAGCGACTAAGGGCCTGACTAGAGAATAGGCAGCAGTGTTCTCTCAGCATTTTAAAACCATACTGCGATTGCCAACCAGCCTGCCAAGCGTGGCGATTATAGCAAACCAAGGGTATCCTTGGGGGAGCCAAATGATGATGATGATGAAAAACTTAATTCTTACAGTTGTCCATAAAGTAGTTCCCGAATAGGAAATTCTATTATTTAAACGATAAATGATTATTTTTTTGTAAATAGGTTTGTAAAAACACTTTTACACGTCAATCATATTTTAACAACAAGATGAGATCGGCGTTTCTTATCTGACTACTCTGAGAAGAAATGCCGAAACAAACTCAGAGGTCACTTTCTCTTTTAAAGTCCAGATATATTCTTGGTCAGGTCATGTGAAGACAATGTGGATTGAAGTCTGAAATGGTATTTTGAGGAAAGAACCACACAGAATGAGTGGACCTGTCCAGTCAGTGCACACATTTGTCAGTTGTCATGCTGCTCAACACAGAACTGAAGGAGCTAAACGCATCGACGAACATTACCAAAGAAAGGACATTTGGGTAGGCCGCATATATTACTCAAACTGCCAGACCCTGATTAAAACTAATAAAAAAATGCATTGATAAAAAACCACAAATCCACAATGTCTTCCCATTCACAATAATTAAAATAATATAAAACTTTATAAAGTAAATTAACATGCCATTGTATACAAGTCCATCAAAGTCAATGTGTAAATAAAAATCCGAAAATAATCTTGGTCATATCATATGGGGACCATGTAGACTGGTGTGAATGGATTGAAATCTTAAAAGGTGCCTTGGTTTTTTCAGCCTGGGCCGAAAGTCAGTATTATAATGGACGGAAAGTTGCGACCGGGTTTCGTTTACAAAAATCCAAGCAATAAATGCAAAAGTATTGACAGCTGCAATATTTTTTTTGGAAGCATGTGTCTTGAAAACCAAAAAGGAATTTCCACTTACCACAAACGGCAAAGACAAAATAACACCACCGTTTCTTCTTCCTAACGAATTAATTAACAAACCAGCAATTGCTGTTCCAACCATGGCTCCTAATGAAGGCAAACTGCCTAATAACGCCTCTTCAGCTTTTGTCATAGGTATTGATAGAGGAGTCGTTGTGTTTGATGCATAAAGCTCTGATGTGTATGAGGGCCAGACATTGAGAGCCCCCATGACGGTGGAGCCGAAGCCACCTGTAAATAAAAGAATATTACGTTAGATTAAGGATAAGACCAGGAGTTAGGTAAAGAAAAGGTTTGCTGATGATCCATTAATGGTACGAGAACCGGCCATTGACTTTCCCACAACAGGACAACTAAGGCCTCTTTCTCAAGATAATAAACAAGCACTGCACTGTGCGTATTGGCGATTTCAAAATAATATTTAATAAGCCAAGGGGCCTAATAAATAAAATCAACTTGTTGTGTTGGTGGTTGGTGTGAAAGAAACTTGTAAGTTTCTTTCACACCTAAAATGAAAATGAAGTGGAAGGTTATAGGCCACGCGGAAGGACACCGATGAGGTCGACAGATTAAATAAAATCCGCGGTTGGAAGCCCTGATAATGAATGTGCCAGACAGTCATCTAACAGAACCAGATGGCGAGAGTTTTAGTAAATGTTGACGTTCAAAAGTACCTTATACATGCCTATTTTTTAAGCAGACTAATTTTAACAACTTTTCAAACCCATGAATTATGTTTAGGTCAATTTTCTTCAAAACGCAATTAATGTGCTAGTTTATTCAACATCTCTAAGCGACTTCTAAGCTTAGCTCAGACAAAATTGAAACACTTCTAATAACATTCGTGTTTTCCAGTTTTGTCAAATGATTTTCATTTGTGAGGATTTGTAATTGGCAAAAGAATATTTAGTTTGCAAATCTTCCCTGCATGCCGGGAGCATGTGTCGTGTGACTATGAATGATAGGCTGAGGAATGATATGATAAGGCAGCGGTGCGGTTTAAAAGAAGATGTAGTGACAAAAATTTAAAAGGGTATGTTAAGATGGTTTGGTCATGTTGAGAGGATGAATGAAAGGAGACTTACAATATATTTACGAGGCAGATGTGAGTGGAAACGCCGGGAGGGGACGCCCTAGGAAGACATATAGTGACCTTATTGGTGATGTTCTTCAGAAAGGTCTGGTACGTAGCACACAACCGGCGTGCGTGTATTACCAGATGTATGAACGTAAACGAGGCAAAAGGAGTATGCAAGGATCGTAGCAGGTGCCGTTCTGTGGATTTTGCCTACCCCCATGGGAAAAAGGCGTGAGTTTATGTATGGATGTATGTATCTTCCCTGAAAAAAAAAAATTCAGATGAACCTGCGATCCCAGATTAGTTCCACTCTGATATGGGTATGTAAAGATTTCGAAATTTGGTATATCTACGGCACATGTATCAATGCCACATAATTTCACTATCAAATCAGACAAAAGCAGACCACCGGATGTGTGTGATAACGAACATGTCCCAACATTGTTTATCAGTTCAATTAAAATTTAGCAGGACATGTGTATAGCAACCTCACTAAACTAAAAACATTAATTAACATTCGTAAAATATTGTAGGGTTAATTATTTGAGTCACTGTACCGATTTCACCAATCTTACTGAACGCGTTCAGCATATCTATAACGCGTTCAGAAGCTCACTAAATTACTCGGACAGCTCTTAAACGTAGCTTATGTGCTCATCCGTTTCAGTTTCATTGGTGAAATCGGCACTAAGATTTGTCTGTAGCCTTCGATCAAAATGCTGAGAAACAACCAAACATTTCGGAAACCATTAAACATGCGTAATTTATAGTTTGCTAAAAAAATTGTTGTCCAGAAGAACCGGTTCCCCAACTACGAATATTTTGTCTATTTTTACGTTGTCGTCGTCTTGAATTGCGTCGCATGCGCATAACAAGTCACTCCAAGTAAGATACTGATACACAACTGAATCCAGTTAGACTGGAAGCTGACCTTAATATAGTTGGGAAAAGAATAGGGAGCTTTATTTTCTGGTTATTTTAGGGTTCCGTACCTCAAGAGGAAAAAACGGAACCCTTACTAGGATTACTTCGTTGTCCGTCTGTCTGTCTGTCTGACAGTCTATTGAGACACTTTTCTTAGGAAGGCGTGGAGGTATCAAAGTTGAAATTATTATCAAATACGCAGGTCTGCGGTCACTTGGAGCTCTAAAAAAACCAAGCTTTTAAGTCAACGCAATATATGTTTGGTCGCCTCGGTCGTCTGCCGTCTGATGTCGTTTTCTTATTAACGACGTTGACACAATAAATAGATTTTCTCAGGCTGTTGTGCACCTTGGCTTGACATTGCTTGGTACTCTTAGGTTAAGTCCAGTCTCGCTAAACCTACAACTCAAGTCTGCAATCCCTTGCTGACTTGGAGCTGTGAAAAAATCTAACTTCTAAGTTGACGTAATAAAAATATACGGCGATTTATGCGACATATTTTGACACTCGCAAATAAATCAAAAACGGTTACTTCCCGTTGACCTAAACTCATAATATTTGGTAAGAAGCAAGTAAACGAATAAGTCCGTTGTTGTTTTAACACCAGTGTCCGGAATAGGTAGAGTATAAATACCTAAACTTGGCGGGAAGGTATAACATGGAGTGGTTAAAACCACCAAAAATTTTAATTAATTTTTATTGCATCCTGCAATCCCGGGAACTGGTATTAAGTAGTATTAATTGTCGCAGTAAGTTAAAAAATTTAGGGATTGCGGGATGCAATAAAAATTAAATAAATTTTTTGGTGGTTTTAACCACTCTATGTTATACCTTCCCGCCAAGTTAATGTATTTATACTCTACCTATTCCGGACACTGTTTATGACACAAAAAAAACTCAAATTTGTGACTTTTAATTTTTTTTATTTACATTTGCAGTTGGAGAATTCACCGTGACGTATATCGATGTATGGTAGAACATCTTTTTCGACTACTATGTTTAGTTTGTTCTTGGGATAAATACATCCCAACTACGGAACCCTTCATTTTTCGGGGACCGACACGCACATGGCCGGTTTTTTTACACCACTTTCTAAACACCGTCTGCATTTGATTGACACAATGTTCCACAGATTTTTACATAATTAATGACGTTCATACTTGCGACGGTTACGTTATTTTATACTTAAAAAAAATAGGATTCTTACTCTATCTTCTTAATCATCGTTGTCCTCTTCTTTCACTATGTCGCATTCTAGAAATTCTTGTTTGAAGACCTCGTGACTTAAACACACAAATACCACACACAAAACATCCATACTCGGAACAAACATATTGAAACTGGATAACACGTCTCTAAGCAATCACTGTTTTCTGCCAAATAACATTGAACAAATATTTTTATCTCTCGACCGAGTTACGTCCACGCCTCATTTGAAATTCAAATTCGCGCAAAAAATAAGTACTTTTTATTTCTTACCGGCCAAAGCAGCATGGAACTGCCTAAGTCTTCCTTTATTCATGTTGATTCACTCGGAACTAACGAGTATCGTCACTATACGCTCAAGTAATAGTAACATTTCGGCAAATAGTTTATAACATAAATGAATTAAAATACACAAGATGTGTAAACAAAACCTGTGTGTAAATATTTTATCTTTTGATAAGAGACTGTCATTCTTATCATTTGTGGAGCAAAAGAGTTCCAAAATCAACATTTTGCTAAATTAATATTGAGATTGTTATTTTTTTCCAGTGTGATTCTGTAAACTGGAAATGTAATCGTAAGTCGGTCGCATATACAGACAGCCACGTGAAGGCCACGCGGAGTCGTTAAAACAAATAAGCTTGAAACTTTAACAAGTTATGGAAAAAACGCTAAGAGTTATGGAAAATTATTTCAATATTTAACTAAATAATCTAATAAATTACTACTAACAGGTATTGATTGACGGGAAATTTTATATACCTATTTTTTTTTCAATCAAATCGACGAATAAATTGGTTGACGACCAACACGACGTGCCACTTACAAGCAAATTGAAGATACAAGAAAATGCAGAAAGTCAATAAGTTACACCTATTTGCCATTCGTATATCGATGGCTGATATTCTGATGGTGTATTTGCTCCCATCTCAAAGCTTTGTCCTCTTGTATAAGCCCAGTGATGTTCTCAATGTGAATTTTATTATGCCAACGGCACCTCGCGCAACATTTAAATACTATTTTGTTTACCTAATTTACTTATTTAAATTATTTAGACAAAATCACCTTGGGATAGGTTTACATCAAGTTTTTGAGTAAGGTTACTACGTGTATCGAGCAAAGCATTTTCAGTTTATGCAGTGCCCATATTGAAAACTACAACGAATTTGCTAAAGTTACTATCACCACGAGCACATGGCTTGACGGGGTTTTATCTACAGAAGACGGATGACAGATTTCTTTTATTCATGTGTCATTTTGTATATTCTTTCGTCGACAAAACTAGTTTTTATGGTGGACATGTGTAAAAATCGATCAATAGAAAATCATATTTTAAGTTATGCCAATGGCGGTTTAAGCCAGTCTAGGCCCGGGACGTCAAAACAAAATGGGGCCCCCACCCTGGTATGCAGAAAAGTTTGAGAAGTGGTTAGGCTTTCTTTTGACATAAATATATTTCAACCCATGCAGAACAGATCCAGAACATCCTACGTTCTGCAGGGCTAACATGACAAGCGCGAGAACGCTCGAAATCTCGTTTTCTCGAAATTTGTCTACAATTTTGACGTCATCCTTACACCTAACATGACCGCCAAGCTCGAGTAAACTCGAAAAAGGCACTTTGACACTTCTGTCTCTCGCGACGAGAAACCGATGTAGCAAGTTATTAAAAACAAATCATTTTTATCACTGCAACATTGGTCGATTTTACGTATGGAATAAGTATGTTCTGTATTGATTTAAAGTCCACCTCTTTAAATTTTTGTTTAGTTTCATGAAACCGACTTTTTTACTGTTTTTCTTTGGCATGCTAAAATTAAAATATACAATAAGTGGCACTTATTATACTCACTAGATAATCCACCACAATTGATAAATCGGCCGAAGGTCACTATTCGACAAAGCGAAGGTTGATATTGTAACAATCACCAGAAAACACAAGATATTGCTTTTACTCACCAACTTTGCGGACTCAACTGGCGATTTTCGTAATTATGTTGCGTAGGCAGGTACAACCATAACTCCCTAGATTTCGTTAATCACCATAATTGACAAACTAGACTGATTATTACTGCACTTGATGCTCATCTACGTAATAGTGCTTCCCTGCGCCAAACTGTCTCTCGCGGCCGCCGAAAGGAACTTCATTCAAATGTGTATAGTAGGCTGTTTAAAACTAAGTATTTTCATTCAATTCAATCAAATCAATTATGTCAATTCAGTATTTCAATTAAGTTTTTTTCATGTTGTCTAATAGAACTAGAACGAAAATAAGTATAATTACGAATTTGCCATGTTATTTTGGATATTCAATTATTTATATTTAAGCTCGCCGTCCGGTAGGGACCAGGCCCGGGTCGACGGCGCGTCGTGTTCCACGCGCGCCGAGAGATAACATAACATAACATAACATCACGCCTTGTTTCCCCGAAGGGTTGGGCAGAGGTGTACCTATAGTAAACCCACATTTCGCCAGTTATGTTTAAGTCCCATGTAATAGGGGGCGAGCCTATTGCCATCTACCGGGCACAAATCCAGACTTCGGGCTGCTACTGAGAAAATCCAGATCAACAACAACATAACGTCACGCTTGTAATTCCAGAAGGGTTAGGCAGAGGTGTACCTATAGTACACCCACATTTCGCCAGTTATGCTTAAGTCCCATGTAATAGGGAGCGGTTTTGCACTCCTGCCTACGTTCACGACATATCAACGCGTTATTCATTTGGGTGTCAGAGGTCAGGGTCGCGGGTAATTCGAAAGAGTAACCGTGGCCCTGGCACAGGCAACTGAAAGAACACGGGTGCGTTTTAGTTACTAAAAGTCTGACACGCCCTCCCGCTCCACCCAGAGCGGGAGAAGTCATTTGATGACAAGTACCCCCCGGTCCTGGGGTGTCTCTAAATCTATTTAAAGAGTTAGGCAGAAGCAGAAGTATGTATATTAAGGCAGTACATCCACATTTCACCAGTTATGTCTTGAGTCCACGGGCCAAGATCTAAAATCCGGGCTGCTACTGAGAAATTCCTAACAGAGAAGAACAGTAACACTGTCCGACTTACGGATATACCTCATAACCGTGACTGAATTTGCAATCAAATGAATAGTCTGGCAAATGCTTAAAGAAGGACTGCGGTAGAACGATGACCAGTAGCTTCTCTCTGATGGACTGCATACATTTCGGGTAAAGTTTTGGAGCTAGCGCCTAGTGGTAAAAATTACTAGAAGAATGAGTTTCCTCGAATGATTCACAAGAAAAGGGTTATTATATTCACACGTAAATACGATATTTAATAAAATTATACACAACATTATTAAATGAATGTTATTAATTTTTTCAGATCTCCTTATTCTAAATCCTCTTGCTTCCACAATACTTATAATTAGGCGTCCCGCAAGGATTAATTTTGGGTCCACTACAAGTAACTACAATAATACATACGAAACGCTTTAAAATTATTTAGAACATAACTGTTCATATATACCGACTTAAAAGCTTAATATAATTTGGTTTTGTAATTGTTCGAAACATTATACTAAACTAAATTATTATTTTGTAATGTAACATATCATGTACTTACAATGTGTTGACAAGCAGTGTCACTTTTACATATTTTCGTATAATATTAAAACGCTGTTTTTTTGTATATCATGCAACAGTTCAGGGTGCCATTTTAACTTACAATGTTTCCGATTTTTTAAAAATTTATGTTTAAAATTAATTAATTTATAGAACTGAAGTGATGTTAATCGATTTTCGGTGGTTGATATTTTTCTTTTTCTTTAATTTGCTTAGAAAGTAGGCACTTACATCAATAAGATGTTTACAAACTTTGTGATCCCTGTACAGTTCTGAGTATACCTTTGTAATTGCTACCTCCGTAAACAAACAAAAAATTCACTTTGTCTACGAGTAGTTTCTAGTTTCCCACAATTATGTTTGATCCTCAAATTCATCTTCTTTACACACCCAATGTAACATTTTGTCTACATTAGGCAAACGACTAGCTATACGTATTAGTATTTTAATCGATTTTCTACCGAGCCAGCGAAGGGTTATGAATTTTAATCCCTTTTTAATATGCATGCAGCATTTTGCTTCACTTTGTGCGACCGTAAGCGTTTTATACAAGAGGTAATTTGTTACATTTGTGAGGGTAACTTAATGTTTACAAAGGATTTGTCGGACGTTATTTAATTTTTCACAATTTATTTTATCTTTTCTCATTATAAAAGTTACCTACGACTATAAAAAGTATTGAACATAATTATGATACAATCAAATCTTCATGTGACAAAAAATCATGCAATAACATTCTGACTGAATCTTTTATACAAATTCTAAACCAACTTTCATGCCTTTAGTTTTGCCGTATCAACAGGTGACAAGCTTACCTTCTAATGGCTGTTCAAATAAGTATTTAAAATGCTGTCAAAATTACAACACATTTCCGTTACAAAGAAAAGTCACCAGACTCTTGTCTGGTGACTTTTTCGATAACAAAGTCATCAGACAAGAGGGGATTGTGATTTTTTATCTAATTGTGTTGGTACCAGACTTATTATAAAGTCTGTTGACAACACATTTCACCGTTTCACATTTCAAAGTCTGGTGACTTTTTTGACATTAAGAATACCTACTGGCCGCTACGAGTCAGTATAATCGTATGCAGTAAACCGCACATTAGTTGCAAGAAAACCAGTTTATGCTGGCCTTTTATTCCATTGAAATTTCGTAATACGCTAGGCCAGCTCTAGGTCAAAGTGTTACCATCGACGTGCGGTCGAACGTACAAAATCATGAATTTAGTTCTTAATTCAATTTCTAACTCAGACCTAACTATCTAAACTCCAACTTTCCGTTTAGTCTTCTTTACAAACAAAGCTTGGATAGCATCTATAGACAGTCCTTTAGTTTCTGGTAGATAAAACACGCAGTAGGCAGCTCCAACGAATCCTACTACTGAGAAGGCATAGAATAAAGGAGCAAAGCCGACTTCTTCGACTACGGGAGTGAATATGACCATGGTGACGAAGTTCATGGCCCATCCGCAAGCCATGACTATGCTGCCGCAGAGACCGCGAACCTGGAAAAAGAAATTGTCGATTTAAAATTGGAATACAACCGAAGGTAGCCGAAATCTGGAAAGAAGAAGTCCTTCTCATAATCACGATTTTCAAAACGGTAGGAGACCAAAGAATGCTATTTTATTCTCCTGAAGGTAGAGTCAGGAAATCAATAATGATTCAATAATATGGTTTAATGTCACGCGGAATTATAATTTTATGTTTCTTTGTGTAGGGTTGGAAGGCCTCTCACAAGGTGGACCGATGACCTGGTGAAGGCCGCAGGAATCCGCTAGATGGGGGGAGCACAGAACTGCTCGAAATGGTGGTGCTTGGGGGAGGGTTATGTCCAACAGTGGACTTTCGGCTGAAATGATGATGATGTGTATAGACCCAAAAACAAACAAAAAATATTTGTAACAAACCAGCAACCACAATTGAGCCACAAATAATAAAAATCTTTTAAAATAATAAAAAACCGTGACCCAGATTTTATTCGGAAGTAAATACTACATCAAGATAAAAAATGTTCTAGTAGTTTAATATTTATCTCTCTAAGATAAGATCACTTCAATTATTTCTGAAGATAATATATACACCTGACGTTATAATATGAAAATTATTAAGTTGTATTCATTTTGTGTGACACTAGAATGGAATCTTTATAATAAAATAGTAAAGTGCTTCTGCTAACTTATAAAACCGACCCAAAGATTTCATCATCAGCTGTGACACTTTCCATTAACTAAAACTTAACCCTCACGTGTCCTAATTACGTAATGTGTTCCTCTGCACGTGTTCAGATTGACTCCTTCATTTGATTTCACTACAGACAAAGACTTAAATGAAACAGATGAACCTACATATTTGTAACATGATTTTTATGTAGTGTGTTATGAGTTCATAAGCGGCTTGTGGTAGGTATTTCCAAAAGTTTTGTAAAATGGTTTTAAGTGTCGTGTTTATTTCACATTTTTATTTAGTCTAGTGATAGTGATATGTTTATTCATAACGAAAACATAACTTGGAAGATTAAGCTTTTCACATTAAGTAAGCATCTAATTCTAGTACTTACTTCAGGCAAGAACAGCTCAGCACTTAAGACATATGGAATAACAGCGACTCCGACGTTGAATATAAAGCTGTACACATAAATTATGACAGCAGTAAACCAGTGTGGAGCCCAGTGCCATTGTATCTGTGTGCCTAACAGCATCGTGCACATACTGGCCAGGATCGACGTACTGATCATCAGGGGCTGCAACAAACAATTGGCATTTATGAGAGCCCAGTTCTTTTTGTAAAGAATCGAGGCATTCTTCTTAGAGCACCGATTTGTACCGCGATTAAATGAACGGCACTTAAGCTATTCCACTTAGCTCACCTATTCATTAGAAGTTGGTGCCATTCTGGTAACTTTATGAACAGTATTTTAGATGGTGCTTTTTTTTTAAGCCTGTGAAGAAATAGTATCATTTCTTTTTTTCGTCGTAGAATTATACCACATTAAATCATAGGGTCAATTTTGACAGCCTAAAGCCAGTGGCTCCAATTTCACCGCTCTGGTTTTATTCACTCTTCTTTCTTTGTGCAGGCGGTTTTTCTTTGGAATGCGCTCCCTCTGAATATCAGGATGACAACCAGTCGGTTATCTTTCAAAGTGAAGGCTCGTCAGAAGTTTGTAAAATCATCTCCGCGTTGATTTGCTGGATTCGTTTTCTCTTCTACCTATCGTTATTTCTCCTGACAAAGTTTAATCCTTTTAAATGTATGTATTTAAGTATCTATGTATTAGTATTTTATTCTTTTTCGAGTTATCTATCCCTTTTGTCGCAGCTCCCATGTTTTCTCTCTGCATCGCCCTAAGGTTGACTGGTAGAAAATGCCTCAGGCATTAAGTCCGCCTTTGTACAGTATTTTTTTACTTGTGCATAAAGTTTTAATAAATAAATAAATGTAGCATAAGCATAGTATAAACAGCATATAATGTTCCCATTGCCTGGGCACACGCCTCCTCTCCGTGAGAGAGATAAGTATGTAATTAAGCATTTGAGTACCTATTTAAATAACATTTAAATAATTCTGCCTTCATAATTGAAACTTCCATAGTATTTTTTTCCGAACCGACTTCACAAAAAGGAGGAGATTTTCATTTCGGTTGTATTTTTAAATATTTGTATGTAATAGTTACCTCAGAAGTCAGGCATTTTTAAACCGATTTTTTTTTTCTTTTGTTTGAGAGGGTATAATTGTCGAGTGGTCCCATATACATTTTGGTCAAGTTCTGATCTGAAGTTTTTGGATTAGCTGTCAATACGTTACAGGGTCGCATACATTGACTTTTTTGGGACGTTAAAACTAGAGATTGATTGGTTTATCTATCTCCAGTAAGCCAAAATCGGAGATAGACACGTTTTTGGGTTCGGCCGTTATTGTTTCTTAATGTTGTTTTTTTTGTGTTAAAGTTTTTATTTAAACAGCTCTGTCGTCCTCTAAAACCAAAAAATAAGTTACCTCAACCACAACAAAATCAAAATACCAACCTTTCTTCCGAACTTATCAATAACGAAAGAGCATAACACACTCGCTAGCAACAGATCTATCGCCAAAAAGATAGAACACTGGTTTGAGTCCATCAATGGTACAGCTTCCTTGAACAGGGTTTCAGCATACACTTGCAATGCGATGTTACCCATCAGGATCATTGTCGCCATGCATGCCAGGCTTGTCATCAGCGCACGGATAGAGGTTTGTGATTGTTCTGTGAAAATGTAACTGAACAATAAGTGTTTCTACAGTTTAAGTGTAGTGCTTTTGGCTACTTTGCACGTATATTTTATGTTACTCTATTTTTATCGTTCGTTTTGTTACTGCAGAATAAACAATTTTTCATTCTTTTTTTTCTATTTATTTCTATGCTAATATTATAAGGTAATTTTTTTTAAAAAAGGTAAAATTTAATGAGTTTGTTTGAGTTTAATCATCGGCATTACTGATCCAAATTAAACAATTCTATTACTGATAGTAAGCTACGCTAATATACGCGCTATAAGTATACGCGAGGCGTCATCTTATGATGGCGTCTGTGAGGACATAAATGACACAGTAATGTAGTTGGATTTCAACAAAGAGTAATCTTCATTAACTTCCTAATGTTGTTCCAAGTTTAAAACCCCAGGATGGCATCAATCCTGATGGGTCGCTGGTTTTTCGAAAGAGATACCGTGGCCCTGGCATACAGGCAACTAAAGGAACACGGGTGGGTTTTAGTCAGTAAAAGTCTGACACGCCCTCCCGCTCCACCCAGAGCTGGAGAAGTCATTTCACGATTTCCTACACAAAAAAAAGGCTGACTTGAACCTAATCCATCTGTTTTCCGTGACATGAAAGAACCCTATAAACCTAAATTCTAAGACTACATTATTTTTACGGAATCGATACGATATCTTGCGAGAGAGATGTCGTGAGTTCAGACCCAACTCATGGTGCCATTGACATCCCTTGCAGAAACTATAGTTTCAATGTAGCAATGAATAAACCATAAAATTTGAGATGGCTTCTAGATTCAGATCTACACTTTCTTTACGACGCGATACTTATTGAATAACCTAGTGCTTAGTGCTTTATCTTATAAATTATTAGCAACAGCTCGTGTTCTGTTCAGCCCACGATGTTATCACTGCATACAACAAATTCTGTACTCTATTTTACTGCAGATAAGTTTGTAATTTGCCAATTGCTGCTGGAAAATCGTCTTTGTGAATTTATTTTTTCAAGATTCTACGATGAGATTGAATCGATGCTTCTTAGGTGATTTGACTTTTAACCAAAACGTTTTTATTCAAATTACTTACTCAAGAACTGCCATTCCGTCAATCTCTTCGCTGATGGTGGTGTTTCTATCAGTTCTTTGATAACTATGGGATCTGAAAAAGACAAATAGTTACATTATGTGAATGAGGGATAGTCCCGTATTTGCAAGGAAGGCATTGTTAATGCAAAATGGTGGGTGTTTTGAACCTTGGTTATAATCTTTTTTCATAGCCATTTTCCTAAAAAGGATCTCCTGTTTACATTTTGTCTGAGATTTTTTCACATCTCGAAGGTGTGCTCAAACCGTTCCAATTTCTTTGACACGTGTAGATATGTGTAACTCTTATATTATATAGTGTATTATCTATGTGTGTAACAAATAATCTATAAACGTTTGACGTAACACGCCAGACATTCAAATAAAACCTTATGTCATAAAACTCACGAGACGCTTTATCTGGACAACTAATATTAGACATTATAAACTTAAAAATAGTCACTAAATTCGATGTACATATTTGCTGAATTCCATTGTTTTATGACGTAAGGACCTTGACATACAGTGCTTGACGTCACGGAAAGACTTTTATCATGTCGAATAAGATGCTTAGTATAAGAATTGTAGATTGTCTAAATAATGACAATAATTATTGAAACTTATAACTCTTTGCAATATAGCCTCATACGCTTTTTCTTTTTAACTGTGCACGACCAAATTTATAATATTTCATCAATAATGGTGGCCCAGTGGTAACGGTCCCGACTTACGAGTTGTAGGTCGTGAGTTCGAACCCAAGCAGGCGCTTTACTTTGTGTAAATAAATTAATCACCACTGCTCTCAAAACGGTGAAGGAAACCGGCATGTCCTAGAACCAAAAAATTCGAAGACATGTGACATCTACCAACCCGCACTGAGCCCGCGTGGTGGATTACGGCTCACTCCCTCTCATAGAGAGGAGGCCTGTGTCCCAGCAGTGGGAACGTTATAGGCTGATTATGCATTATGCATCAATAATCTGCCTTCATGTAATTATTGAGCGATTTCACTCCCTGGTATTCGAGTCATTGCAACAAATCACTTGCAGAACGTGTGTTATGAGAGGTTGTTATTTAGGGTGGTTGAAATCCATGGTAAAAGTTGCGGTGACTTGTACTGCCCATCACAACAGTCATAGCTAAGCAACCTTTCCGGCAAGTACAAAAAAGTATATAATACAAAAAAAGATTTCTATTACAAAAAAGTTAATGCACAGATAAGTTACTTGTGCTTTCTTTGTGTTAACCCAAACCCCTCCCCCTTTGTATCCCTCAAAAAGCACGTGCCATTAAAAGACGGTGACAAATAAAATTTCAATGTCCCTCCCGACCCTTGCTCAAGCCAGTCCGCGCCGCTGAGCCTGTAGCTTTAAATTCGTCCCTAAATCACTCAAATCCTGATCCAGCTAGTCCCTTGCTGCCCTCTTCCAGCGACGCCCTAAGCCGAGGTTCGTACCCCACAGGGGGTGCCCTTAGCGTTGTCGCTTAGTTTTTAAGTTAGTACATAAGTTTAAGTCCTGGCTGGAGGCCTTAATTTATTAGGGCAACCACAGGCAAGTCCGTCTAAGCAGACGACAACCTCATAGGTTGACCTGCGAGATGCCATTCAAAAAAAAAAATTCAATGTGTTATCTGTATAATTTGCACAACATACAGTTGCAAGACGTCACGGAACGGGACAGACTGCTCGTCTTATCATCTCTTTATTAACTTCGTTAGTTTTAATTAAAGTACTGACAAAGTATACTGCTAGAGAACATTATGAAATTGAACTATATATTGCAGATTTCGCCGTGTACAGAAATTATAACACCACCAGGGATCGTTTTGGAAACTGACAAATAATTAAATCCAAAATTAAATAGTTGATATTGACCCAGAAAGCTTTTGAAGTTCTTTGTAAGGTAAGGTATATACCACCCACGCCTGATTATATCCAAAACTTTCCGGCAGTTTCTCTTCATCCATCTTTTCAATATCTCTTTCTCGCCTTATCATCTTTCATACAAACCACTAAACATTTATTTAGTCTTCCCTTCTCTTATAAATATCCACTCACCGACACATAGGTCGAACATTAGAAAACTATAACTATTTTCTTTCCCTACGGCAAGAGTACGCAATTTAAAAAATTGCCATCGCCAAATGGCACTTCTAACTGGTACAATGATCTGTACCCTAATTGCGTAATTCACAATTAGTCGGAATCTGAATCGTTTTGAAACAGATTGCTAATCCATTGCTTCATAAGTTCGATAAAGAAATCTGCTCAACAATGTAAATAACGCAATGAATGTTGTTGAACTGTCAAAATACAACAGATTAGTCGTAATCGTTTACGAAAATGTGTTACGCAATTAAGCTGCTGATCTGGTATCGAGCATAAAGTCGCAATTTTCACTATCATTTTATGTAAATAGCCATGTTTAAATAACGTTATGATAAAATGCCACAAACAAAGCTAAAATTAGCAAATAAATCCTACGTGTGATTTTAACAAGTATGAATTACATCATAGTGGAGCATGTAATTCATGTTGCTATATATTTGATATAGCAGCCAGTCAAGCGATCTGTATATTATTATCATCATCACAGCCTACAGCAGTCCACCTGGGCATGCATTATCAGCTCATTATGTTCCCACTGCTGGGACGCAGGCCTCCTCTCTGTGAGAGGGAGTGTTTGTGTTGACTCACGATGTTTTCCTTCACCATCGCGGCAGAACGATTCGCCTTCAGTAGTACTATCGAATCATGGAGTGAAATAATATTTGTATTTTTTGTGTTTTCAAAAATATTATATGCTTCAACTCGAAAGCGTGAGAAACAATAGTAATGAACTAAATATAACGTACATACCACTTGAAAAATTAGCTATGTTTTTCACAATTATAAGCCTGCCATTCTAAATTCCTTTTATTGTTTATTGTTATATATCGATTTTCGTATCAAGACCAAATCATTTCGCTGCGAGAAAAAAACCACTAAAATGTCAGCGTGTATGTGGCAGCATCTACACCGCCACATGCGAACAACGCATCACACTGACGTCACACAAATCCTGCATCGCGCAATCAGAGTTTACCGCGCAGCTAGCATATATAAAACATCGGGCAGTTGACCACCAGACAGAACACCCGTCTGGTCGGAGGATCTTTAAATGTACATTATGAGGACATATCGATTTAACACCTGAAAATCAGGAGCCCTAAAACCTGAACCTAGAGACCAACATAATCTAAGGCAATCCGTGCTGCAATTTTCAGGTTTCGGAAATCAGATGCCAAAACACATGTTTTGAAGACTTAAAGCAATTGAACTTGAAAAGGGGGTGCAGCTGGGTCGTCGACACGGTCGTGTGTTTTACGTTAATACGTAAACGTAATGAGTAGATAATATTTTCTGAGGTTGTGCCGTCACATTTCTGACTCGATGTAAAAAAAAATTGATTCTTTAGCTATCCAGTGGTGTAATTATATTTTCGATGCAGATGAAAGATATGTAGCTGCAACACCAATCTGTCTGCCCCGATTTTGTCATCATCAGTTTTTTTTTTAACGGCCCCTTATTATGACAGTAAATTTAAAGACGTATTTACTTTTTTTTTAAAAGGTCATCCCATTCAGGCAGGTAACGTCATGAAACGAAATATTACTGAAAACATTGCTGTAAAATGCAAGAAGTAATTCCACTACATATTCAACGTTTTCTGTATATCAACTTCTTTTATTCAATGCGACGGACAGTACATTTTTTTACTGGTACTGTTCGGGCCCAGTATAGGTGGCCACGATTTACTACTTCGTACTGTGTTCTAAGTGACGTGGACTACCGAGAATGTGCAAGTTTTACCACGTTCGCACAGACGTAAAATAATCGCGGCGTTATTTTGTCGCGCACTGTATTTTCAACTCTCGGTGTTGAACGGTGCATTGAGAATCCAACGGAGTGCAGATGTACTCCGTCGGATTCTAAATGCTTGATCCGTTTAATTGATCATCCAAGAGTGTTTTTTTTTTCGAACTACACTTTGTTGGGTTTTCAACTCTCGGCGCTGAGCAGTGCATTGAAGATCTATTTAATTTGATATTTTCCCGTTCGTGCGAACGTAGACTTATCGTGACTGGTCGTGGAGACTGTGAATCAGTTGGTTAATGTACCAGTAGTGCTACTCTGTGACCGATAAAACTAAGGTAAAGTGAGCGTGGAGTGAGCTGTCAGTGCCACCGATGCTAGGGAATGACCAAGACGGGATGACAATGACAGCTCACTCCACGCAAGTCTTCACGGTGAGAGTTTTACAGAATCAACATATTGTACGCGTAGCATGACTACCATAGAAACAAGTTTTGTCGACGGCAGAATAGACAAAATGACAGATGAATAAAATAAATATGTTTTTGTCTACTGTATAAGTCGTTTTGTCTATATTTCCATCGACAAAAGTTGGTCATGAAACGCGTGATGGGACTACTGTTGCATATTATGATAGTAAGTATACATTACCGCCTTCTCCTTCCAGTATTTTCTCAAGCCTCGGGTCTAATTGAAGCCTGATCTTGGCCAATTCCACTTCTACTTCTTTTGAAGTTACCTTTACTTGTCGGTAAAAAGCTATTGACTCTGCAGCTTCCTGTAACATACAATTTTGTTAGTAAAGTGTATTTTTAAACGGACTTAAAGATATTGTTAGGAGCGTTTTATAAAAGCGAGCCTAAGCCCACGTACACACGGACTTAAAAATGTAGCGCGGGATTTTATCGCGCACGGGATTTTCAACTCTCGGTGTTAAGCCGTGCGTTGAGAATCTAACAGAGTTTATCACAGCGCATCGAAACAATTGCTCGGCAGAGCGTTGATGAAAATCCGTGCGGACGTGGCCTTACACCCGGTTTCTGAAAGTACCTGATCAACTTTTCTAAGTCAATTTTTTTTTTTGTTGTTATTGGTTGGCGGAAATAAAAACAGAATTACTGAGACCATTACTGATTACTTGCAATAGAAAAACATAATCTTTTCAAGTTACTTTAATTAAACATGTCCGACTGTCAGAACTACATTACATTACATCATACATTTTACATAAATCATACATTTTTGTTCAAGAGCATCATCAACAGATTTTTTTTTTTAACAAATCGTACAAAAATTATTGCTCTAAGCTTGACTCGTTTCCACTGCAATAGTTGACCCTTTCCCACCCATATTTATCATTAATACCCATTTTTTTCGCATATTTTACATTGTATTTCGCTTATATTCAAAGTGTTAACAAATTAAATTTAAAGTTAAAAACACCGCCGATACATCCTAAAACCTCTAAAAATGGCTGAACAGATTTTTTTCGTACTTTTTTTTATCACTTATGAAACAAAATCGGTTAAGAAACACACAGATACAATAAACCCCTCTTTTTTCGTCGAGGGTTAAAAATCAAGCTTGACAGACGGATAGGGTTTTTGGTTTTTGGCAAAGAAGATGATGCTGTCGACTGTTCTCTCGATACTTTTTACGCCGGCTAAGTATTGCGCCATATATCATCTACCAGTCATCACAGATGTGCTTAAATATTTTATTTTACTTAATTAATATATAACGCAATCAAATTAAAACATAATCAAATATAATTCGCGTCAAAGTCAGCCTTTATCCTTAAACTTGGTACAAAAGTATCTAGGTTTTAAGTAAGTATGAACAGATGCACGCACATGCTACCATGCTGTGAGATGAAATCTCTCGATCTTCTCGCGTGAAAAGTATGAAAAGTTGAGACGAAGTCTTCTGCAACATTGATAATTAGAAATACATCGATAGTCAACCCCAAGATGTGACACCGACCGCTGAACGTGAAATTGATTTATCAATAAATCAGCCTTAACAATTACGCATTTGAGTAAAGTGACAGTTCAATGACGTTAGAACTTGTTGCAGAATAACAGCAACAGCAGCATGTAGCAGCAATAATATTTATAATACCAGCACCAGTACACGTCCCAGTGTGCAGTCTATTAATTTTCCACAGCAGGGTCAAGGGTCAGGGTCAAAAACGTCTATTCAGTATCATACATACTAATCTCACACACTATAGACTTGAACTCCCTTTTACATAAAAAAGAGACAAGTGACGCCATCTGCTACATTTTTCTCAAACTAGAGACAGCGTACAGAAAAACTCATGCGTTGGTACCGCAATCAACTACGCACAAAATAGCTAAGCCCAACATAAATTTTAAGTAAACATAGCTTTGGTTCCAGTTGATTTATAGGTTGCCCTTATTAATAATGACATTGGAGGCTCACCACTTTCAATTCGATGTTATACTATTAAACCAGCATGTCAAAACTGTAAAAAAACTCACCGTGAAGATTTGTGTGGAGTGATCTGTCAGTGTCATCCCGTCTTGGTCAATCCCTAGCATCAGTGGCACTGACAGCTCACACCACGCTCACTTCAAATTCAAATTCATTTATTTGCCAGAATGTAGGTCACCTAAGCTTTCACGGTGAGAATAGTTCCAGAATAGCACTATTGGCTACTCTTAGCATTTTGCATTAGATCAACGAGTCAGTCGATAAGGTATATTAACAATTAATCCTAATCCCAAATATCCTAACTAATACTAAAAATGTCAAAGTATGTTTGTTTGTTAACTTTTCACGCCTAAACCACTGAACCGATGCATCGAACTATCATGAAATTTTGCCATATAAGTTGTCAGGGACAGTAAAGTTTCAAACCAATTTTCAAATCGGGTAGTAAGAGTGATCCCTCTAATAGGGAGGATGACTGATATTAGAAATGTTCATAAAAATAATGTAATTTCAAAGTAGGCATAGTAAAAATGAGATAATCGAAAAAATCTGCTAAATCGGTGTAAATATGACGAAGAAACACGCTTTTAAAGTTTTTGGAGGGGATTATTCCCGTCCTTGTCGCACGGTACGGACAATGTACGGCGCTAGTATGCCGTTACATAGTCGTGACGTCACTTCTACGATAGTACTGTCCTTGTCTATCACTTATCTTAAAACGTTTATAACTTGGCAATTTTTAAGCTTTTTAACTTTTTGTAATTTTGTTTGCACTATTTGGAAACAATTTATTGAGATAAAAAAACAATAGTCATCATCCCTATTATTGACCTATATCTGTGCTGTGCTTTTACTCAATGCTGGTATTGAGTAACATCTATGAAAAAATCATGCTAGACCCGATGTTTAATTCAAATCGAATTTTACATAGTCGCCAGTTTGGTTTCACGAAAGGTAGGTCGACGACTGATCCGGGAGTAAAACTCATCAGTCACATTTTTTTATCCTGGGAGAAGTCCTAGGATGAAATTGGCATTTACTGTGACCTCTAAACAGCGTTTGACTGCGTTGACCACAATACACGGATCTATAAATTACAACACTACGGAATCCGTGGACAAGCCGCTAATCTTGTTCTTTCCTATCTATCAAACAGGCAACAAAAAGTAAACGTTAATGGGGTTAACGGGGCTACGTCCTCGGGGTCCTTAGTTAAGATGGACGTGCCTCGAGGTTCAATTCTTGGCCCTTTCTTATTTCTAGTTTATATTAATGACCTTCCTTAAATGATGGCTAACTTATCAGATATAATTTCATTCGCATGACACTTGTCTTATTTTTAAAATAGATAGAAAAGATATGGATGTCTTACATGTGAACGATAGTCTGGCTGTTCTTTCGAAATGGTTCGCAGCTAATAATCTTTTACTTAACGGGAACAAAACTAAATGAAATTGTTATACCCAAATTTTGATTAACTAAAACAAGCAAGTCATTTCTGATAAACAGTCCGTTATAGAACTTAGCAATGGAAAGTTCAAAACCCACATCAAACGTGTTCTTATCAAAAAAGCATATTTTAAGATTAAAGACTACGTCGAAGACAAGAAAGTTTTGCAATCATTCCTTCTGCATATGTGAACCTGGTACCTCATAAACGGCATCACTATGTAAATTACCAATAACTGCTCCCGAGTAACGGTGTTTATTTTTTATTTTCAGAGATTTTTTTACATATCTCTGACATAATATTATCATTATTTGACATTATTTAATTACAATTTTAATTTTAACTCTTCATTAGTGGCTTTTGTGGACAGCATGTTAATTCAGATTTGAGTTACAGTTGAAATCGAAATCATGTCATTTGGTTTAAATGTTTTTTTTCCTTGTTAGATTCTTTTATATTTTGTAAATGTGAGAACGTTGTAGGCCTTGTAGAGTAACCGTGGAGTTTCTTGCCGGCTCTTCTCCATAGGAATTGACAAATTGGAACCGTGCACCTAGATTCTGACGTTTCGATGTGAAATAAAATATTTTGATTTTGATTTTGAGGGGTACAGAAAAGGACATAGGGTTCGTATCATCCAGAAAAAATTCTTTTCGGGAGAGAAAGAACAATAACTTTTGACGGTCACCATTGCTTTAGGACACTAGATGGCGCTACGTGTTTTTCGAATCGTGATTTATTCTATTATTAGAAACTTTAGTAGTGTGCTAAGAGTTATTTTTTAATATAATTATTGAATTTTGTGAGTTTATAACCTGGATTATCCTGATTTATCCTATTTTTTTTTAAATAGGATACTTTTTATCCCGGTAGTACGTTTCCGTGGGAAAATTTCCGTCTTCCACGCGGGCAAAGCCGCGGGCAGAAGCTAGTAATCAAATAAACTAACCTTTTCTTTCCCCCTCTGCATCAGAAACACCGGTGACTCCTTTAACAATGCCAACATCACAATATACAGAATCGACATCGACAAATGAAGGTAGACCACCACATTATAATTCAAGTACCCTCCAAAAATATATGAGACCAATAGGCCGAAGAAATAGCAGGATACTACTGTAGACATCATGGATCCTCTTATTGAGTCTTGTGATATTTCTGATATGTATATTGATGATATTGTTTGGCCTGCTGTTCCTAAGCCAGCTAGAGCCATTGCTGTTAGGATCAGGGGTACCGAGTTTGTTATTGAGATTATTGTCCACGCCAACTGTAAAAGAAAGAGAAGTAGTTGTTAGAACAAAATAGTAGAAGAATAAACGATAAACTCATCAATTTTTTATCGATCATCAGAATAACATTTCGAATTTCGGTTTTTCGTTTTCGACCTTTTAAGGATGTTTACAACTTTGTTATACGTATCACCTCATCTACTCATATTCAAGCAAATTAATTATTTTACTTGTTTTTTGTAACAGTTCAAAGTACTTATGGAATATGTATTGGCTTTGTTGTAAACCTGCCCAATAGTAATTAAATTGATGGATAGATACTTAGTTACCTCCATTAAAATGAGTGAATAGTGTAAGTAGTAGTAATGTGTAAAAACCTCCCCAAAAATCTCAAGTACCTTCAAACATCTACTGTGTCTAAAGATCTATGTTATTGACATAAACTGGTATCCGTAGAAAAAAGGTCCTTACCACAAACGGTATTCCAAACAGCATCGCCCCATACTTCCTCCCCAGCCAGTTGACGATGTACCCGCAGAACGGAGTAGCCAACATGGCACCAACGTTGGTCAAGCTGCCCAGTAGTGATACGTGCACTGAAGACATTGGCTCTGATAGAACTGTGTCGTTGGACATAAAGTTGGCCACATTGTAGGATGGCCAGGAGAAGAGCAGGCCGGTGAGTGTGGTGAGGTACGCGACTGGAATGTACAAAAAAATTTAGAAACAATATCACACTCAAAAATGGATTTCGGCCCCAAACTAAAACCATCTTTTCTAGTATATCTACTCAATGCTCGGTCCTTCTCTGTATGAAAAGTTGGAAATATTATTATATTTTTCTGTATATTATTAATGTAAAGCAAATTGCCAGCAGATGTTCTTTTATGTTTTTTTATTGTTTTTAAGTATGTATTACAAACGCATAATTTAATTAAATATACAATAAAACTATGCATAACGTATTAAAAACTCCTAGTGTTATTTAAACGCAATGATTTTTTAAGACGTTGCTATAAAACTTTGTGCAGGCGTCTGCTTTCAAGCAAAACTACTTCGGTCAGTCTATTGAAAGGTAAACATTCTATACCAATTACAGCCCCTTTTTCTAATATCTGATTACTGCTCTGTTACCCTAGAATATCGTCATGGTCAGTTATTAGATTGACGAGGTCAGAAAGCAGACGCTAAGTGCCCGTTATTGACACTCAGCCGCAGCTAGTCACCTTTTCATAGGGAAATGGAAAGAATATTTCAAAAATAGTGGCACTCACATGAAAAGGTTTTTTAGTCAATATTAATTGTTGTTTGTTATAACTTTACAGACTAGCGTACTTTATAAAAAAGTTCAGTCTCATCATGAACACGTCGATTTGTTGTGAATACAAATTAAGTGTATGCTATCTGGGAAGTCCTTCTTATCACAGATAACGTTCAAAACTGCGTGGAAATGGTAGAAAGAAAAGTATTATTATCATGGTGAAAGAAACCAAAGATCTACCGTGCTTGTTATTTACAATAACGGTGTTGCAGTCCTCGTTCCATACAGTAATTAGCTTACGGTATGGCAGGCTTTTGTTTCAGAATTTTATCACAGCAGGACTTAGCGCCAACACACAGTGAGCACGCGTGATGATGATAGAAAGCATCATTATGAGACAAGGCCCTTGCTTTGCAGTGTATTTTTAATTTTTGATGATTGTTACCTCCACATGTACATGTCCACATAGGGTGGAGCGGGTAAAACAGTGTTACTAACCATCGAGAGAGCTCAGGTTACAAATCTGATTAAAAAATACAGTCAATGGTGGAGCCAGACTAGAGTAGTCTGGTTGAGACGCAGTCTGTTTTGACGTTAATATTAAGTATAATTCTGTATTTTAAGCATTCAAACTTGCACAGAGTGTACTAAATGAAATAAGAATGCTACACAATCGCATTTCCGTTCACTGGAACGTGGACGGCGGTCGCCATAGACATTTGTAGAACGCGGGCCGCGTAGCCAATTTCGGCCGGTCGACGCACATTTTTCCAAGCTCCGGAGACCTATTTATTCTATAATAAACGTATGCAGCCTAGGACTGGGCAAGGATAATTAAGTAATAAACAGTTTTTATGCTTACGTTGTTGATTTGTTAAAGATTTTTGATAGAAATTTTTATTACAACAAACACCGTGAGCTATTTTATACAGAACACCCTCATCTAACATAGAATTTTTTTTAATACTTAGTTAAAACTCTAATAAAACTACAACATAAAAAAGTAAAATAATAATAGCAGGAGACTTCAATATAAACCTTCTACGTAAAGACATAAATTGTACAAAATTCAAAGAACTAATTTCAAATTATGGAATGCGGTGCCACATTTAAGAGGTTGAATACATGTATCGATAACATCATCAGTAACATTCCAAATGTAATAGGTAAAACTCATAATGTCTGTTTATCTGATCATAACACAGTACAGGTTGTTCATTTCGAATATAATCAAAAACCCATATCAGGATTTTACTTCATGTCCTTAAACGATCAGAGCAGAGACAATGTCAACAAATTCATTGAACACATAAGTAAATTATCTTTTTCTGAAATTTATAACCTTTCCAATACGAATAATGCCTTTGAAACATTTCACGATACAATAACTTTATTCTATAAGTTGTGTTTTCCGCTCATCAAAGTAAAAAAACAATTCAAATGCAGTAAATTAAAATGGCTAACCAAAGGGATTAAAATGAATAGTAACACCAAACGGCTATTAAGATATAAATATTATTTAAACAAAACAAATGATAATAAAACTAAATTTAAGGCATATTCCAATTTGTAAATAATTTGCAATCTCTATGTAATCTCAAACATATTGCATACTCAAAAAATAAGGGCAAAGCATCATGGGATATTGTCAAACGGAGCACAGGTAACGTAACATCTCGTGAATTTATTAATAGTATAGTTGAAAATGCCATTACAGCCACATCAGGCTATGAAATCGCAAATGTATTCAACAACTTCTTTATTGATATTGTTGAATCCAATACAACCTTACAAAACAACTCTAACAGCCGAAGTAATATAAAAAGCAACGACAACAGCATATTTCTAAACCCTTCTAATCCTACTGAATTTTTTACAATATTAAAAACATTAAAAAGCACTAAGGCATCCGGTTATGATGATATTACTACAGACCTTCTAAAAAGTATCGCTCAATACATTGCAGAACCACTTTCATTATAACTTAGCACTGGAGCAAGGCTGCTTCCCTGATGAACTCAAGATATCTGTAATAAAACCACTACACAAAAAGGCTCTAAATCTGATACAAATTATTACAGACCTATTGCGCTGATATCAATTCTATCAAAGGTCTTTGAAAGAGTCATGCACAAAAGACTTTTCTCTTTCTTTGATAAGTATAAAGTTCTTGCTAAAGAGCTATACGGGTTTAGGAAGAACAGATCAACTTCACTAGCAGCGTTTAACTTAGTTAAAACAGTTTTAAATAACATTAACGCTAATGTTACAACATCAACTCTATTCTTAGACCTAAGCAAAGCTTTCGATTTTGTTCATCATTCAATTCTCTTCAATAAATTGAATAAAATTGGTATAAGAGGTCCAGCTTTAGAATGGTTCAAATCATATCTATCGAATAGAATTCAAATTACGAGGATCACTAAATTCGAAGAAAAATATAACAGTATCAGCAATTTCGATTCCCAACCTCGACATAATTACTTTGGTGTACCACAGGGAAGCATTCTAGGACCACCGTTATTCCTCGTGTATGTAAACGATTCTCCTCGAACTCGTAGAACAAGATTGTGTCCTTTTTGCTGACGACACGACGGCAATTCTAGATTGTAAGAACTTTGAAACTTACGAGTCCGATATAAATAGAACATCATCACATGACTAGATAACAACGCTATAAAAGTTAATGTTGAAAAAACGCAAATTTTACATTTCAAAATGCAAAAGAGTAAATGCCTCCAACTTGAAATATCTCATAGAAACCAATTAGCCGAACAAGTACACAAAACATAATTTATTGACGAAATATGTATGAAAATAAATAAATTTGTTTATGCATTGAAAAAAGTTAAAGATGAGACATCTAAACAAACTGCGAGTATGGTATATCACGGCTATATCTGTTCCGTTATTAGATATGGTATCATTGTTTGGGGGAATTTCACGGAAATCTCTAGAATACTAATAGCACAAAAAAAATGCATTCGTGCAATTTTTAACATGGACTGGTCTGAATCATGCAGATCAGTGTTTAAATCACACAAGCTTCTTACCGTTCCTTGCATTTACATTTACGAAATGGCAAAATTTGTTAAAATTAATTCTAAACTGTTTGGAGCTAATTGGCGTCACTTATATATAACACATTACCTATCTGGATAACAGAACCACCTTATATAAAATTAGCTGGTTTTAAAAAAATTGTTAATATCCCATAGTTTTTATTCAGTCGGCAAATTTCTCAACAAAAAGTCTTGTCAATCTGTCCACCACTTCAGAAATGCGTTGTAGTAACTTTTATTTATTGTTACTTTGTTAATTTTGTTAACTTCTTACCTAACTAGTTATGTACTTAATGTGTATGTAGCATTTAAATTTAAATAGGATTGTTATTTTCTTTTATAGGGTTCTTAATCCTAAAACCTAATAATTAATTTATACCATAAATTGTGATTAATTTGTCGAATGTATGTTACATACCTACTCTATTAAATATTTACATGCTATCATACATTGCGGAATGTGCCTTTGCAATGAAATTTTATGTAGCAGCTTTTGTACCTACCACATTTTACGCAAATAAATGATTTTGATTTTTGATTTTATATCCTCACCTACAACAAGTATTTGTTGAAGTTAGAAACTAGGATTTAAGCTACTCTACATTTAATTTATTTGTCTAGTGTCAACTATAACTATTTGGTATTTTAGCACTTTTCGCCTGAAACAGGATTACCTAGTTCAGGCACGTAAGTCTTAGGAATATAATTTACATTTAAGCAAACATGTAATTATTTTTATGCCTTTTAATTTTTTGAACAAATAAATAAAAACCGTGTTTTTTTTTCTTTTTTTAGAATGGGTCCACTCGACAATTATGTCGAGTGGTCCCACTTAATTTTATTTAAAGATCTAATTAGAGGCTTTAAAAGCTTCAATACGTTTTTTTTCCACTTTAGTGCACGTTATGATAACTTCCTGTCACTCTTATTTACTTAGCAAGTAAAGGTATACGAATTTATGTGCGGTAGGTTATTGGTAGGTACCACAACGAAAAGGGGAAAAATGATCGCTTTATATGTATAAAACATAATAATTATAATGTTTAAAACCGACGTGTCTTTGGTTTGGTATTTTTTTGCCACCGACTTCCTGAATTAAGTTTATTTTTCAGTTTTGAGTGTTTACTTTTTTAAAGTCAGTTGTATTTTATTTTGTCATCATAATGATCATCGATCACTACCATACGAGGGCTTCGTTATAATCCACTGGCAAAACACGGTTGAAAAAATATTGACACTTTCATAACTTTTAACAGTCACGTTGCTAATTAATCACAGTTTGTCACCACTCCATCAGTGCGTAGAAAGGTACTGTAGGAATCATTCATTGTAATCCGGAATACACAACAACATAACCACTTTATCCAATACTAACTTGCTAAAGTCGCAACACCCTGCACGAGAAATCCTTTCACCGACACTATCCTATCCCCATCCATACTTAACAATCACTGATCAAATGACTCCTCACTAGATGTAACTCAATATAAAGAAGTAAGGATCTCTTATACAAATAGTTCATTACTCTTTATTGTTATATAGTAAATGATAGTGTAGGGTAGATGCAATAGTAACCGCCTGTCATGAATTATAATTACCACTATTAAAGTGTTATCAGAAAAGGCTGTTATCTGGTATTAATGCGCCTTAATGGATAATTTATGCGATACGGAATTCAAGAGATGTGATGTTGTACCAGTACTAGCAAGGGCTTGACTCTTGTGATTTCATAGAAAGATTTTATTGTACAATATCGGTAAATTTTTTGAAACATGAAATCTTTAAGCTCTAATTAATAATAATAATTTATCATTTATTTTCTCTTCACAAAGCTGACTTAAAGTTAATGCGTACCAAAAATGTCTCAGCTGTATTCCACCTATGTGAGAGATGGTGCCTGATATAGGTTTTTGGTGAAAAACCTGTGTTACAGGTCACCAGGCTTCCTCCACGGCTAGAATTAGCTTCTACGGAGATACCGTGCAAGAGTCGAGGATTAAACAATTTGCATAACAAAAATAAAAACTTAGTAAGAGTGGAATGATAATTTAAGCATAATTATTATTCAACTCTTACTAAGTTTTTATTTTTGTTAACAAATCAAAGAAAAAGCCATAACATTATAAAACAATTAAGAATACCTATAATTCTGCAGAAGTTATTGAGTCATTTCAGACGATGTGTGAGTGAGTGTTTATCTGGTGTGAAATAATGTGATTTTATTTCAGAACCGTTAAAAAGCTTATCAATCTCAAATTCAAACTCAAAGCATTTATTTCAAATAAACCAATTACAGGCATTTTGAATTGTCAAGGTCGGTCGGTCGGAAAAATGAAGCTAGTTGCCCATTCCAAAGCGTAGTAGGTACCTTTGGAGAAGAACGGGCAATAAACTCCACGGACACTCTTTTAAATCAAATTATGTTTACAATAGATTGGTTACATCATTCATGTTGAAATTATGCATGTGAGAACGATGCAGAACGTTAAAAGCGTCCGTTATTTAAATATGAAAACAATTCGAAAATAAAATTTAATTAAAATACGCCGTGGCAGCTAAGAGATGACCAGTCTCAACTGACGGCGCCCGTTCACCAACATGACGCATGGATTTTGAATGGAGCTAAATGATCCAACACACGGGTCACCATCAGCGAAACATTAAAGTGAGCATCACATACTCTCAGCCGCCAGGACACATTCAAGTCAATGAAATACCTACCCTGTAAATGGTAGCTTTAAAGCATGTACATAGTACTCACAT
Organism: Dasypolia templi; assembly: GCA_963555695.1. Taxonomy (NCBI): domain Eukaryota; kingdom Metazoa; phylum Arthropoda; class Insecta; order Lepidoptera; family Noctuidae; genus Dasypolia; species Dasypolia templi. Next base: position 3,097,273 of record OY743156.1, read on the forward strand.
AATTTGGCATATAGCAATTATACAGTACTAAAAAAATTAGTTTATACAATGCAATGATTCTTGTTTTTAATCTTCAGCAGCTCCAACAGTATTTTCAAATGCTAATCAATTAGTTGATGCGTCCTTGAGGAGCAGGACCAGCGATTAGCCAAGCATTTTTATCAGCAATGTAATCCCCTAACTTATAATATGCTCGGCTGCATGATGCGTCCTTGAGGAGCAGGACCAGCGATTAGCCAAGCATTTTTATCAGCAATGTAATCCCCTAACTTATAATATGCTCGGCTGCATAGTGTGCGTTTTATACAAGATTTAAATTTGGTTTCATTCAGTTGATGTATGTGGGGAGGTATTTTATTGTAACATCTTAAACAGTACCCCATGAAAGATGAGTCTACTTTAGCCAGCCTGAAACCTGGTTGAACTAATTGGTCCCTATTTCTAGTGATATAATTGTGTCTTTCACCTCTTTTACTAAAAAGATGTAGATTTTTCCTTACGTACATGATGTTTTCATAGATATATTGACAAGGTACCGTCATGATGTTAATATTTTTGAACCATTCCCTTAGATAGTCGCGCCTGCGGAGGCCATATATGGCTCTGATGTCTCTTTTCTGCAGAATGAAAATGGTCTCGATGTCTGCAGCCCGTCCCCATAGTAAAATACCGTACGACATAATACTATGAAAGTAACTAAAATAGACTAGTCTCGCGGTATCTACATCAGTAAATTGACGGATTTTTCTCACAGCATATGCTGCTGAACTTAGCCGTCCTGCAAGGGATGTTAAATGAGGACCCCAGTGAAGCTTTGAATCGAGCGTGATCCCCAGGAAAACAGTTTTATCGACGAATTCTAGTTTCTCTTGATTCAATACTATCTCACAATTAGTACTTTTGACATTTGGTAAAGAAAATCTTATGCACTTAGTTTTTGTCCCATTTAATACTAAATTATTAGCAGTGAACCAATTTTGGATCTGCAGTAAGGCGTTATTCACGTCGTCAAAATTTAATGCACGCCTATTAATTTAATATTAATAGTTAAGTTATCCTATTAAGTTATCCCCGCCTATTAAGTTATCATATTAACATCTAGAAACTAAAGCTTACCTTCCTGAGTTGCCCATTCTTCGTTACTGTATATTTTCTGTGTTCTTTAGTGTTTCTAAGCTTCTGGCCAATGTTATCATCAGTCATGCTGCCCTTTTCATTAAACTCGCCTTTCACAACATCGAAGCTTATTCTTCATCCTCTCTCTATAGTATGTGTAATTAAAAGTTAAGGATTAACAAGTAATTCATTGTTATCGTACAAGCGATTCTAGCTCAACGAAATCTAAAGAGATCAGAAAGCATAATAATTATTGGCACAGTCAAATGTGGTCTTAGTTTGTTGTAATTTTTTCATTGTCCATATAGTGATATTGACCATGAAAAATCTAGATTGGCAGAGTGCTTCTAAGACAGAGAGTGCTTCTAAGACAGAGAGTGCTTCTAGGGTAGAGGGCTTCGCCATGGCGATATAAATGAAGTCGTTTCACAAGGCCGTATATAAATTACTTAATTTGAGGAATTTGATGTAGATTATATAGAAAATCTGTTGAAATAAATGCTTGGCATTTGTGTGATTTAAAAAGGCAAAAATTGACTTTTATTACTTTGGTCATCGGTAAGTTTCACGAAAATCAACAAACTTATATACTATACTATATTCCCTAGGAAAATTTGAGGTTCCCCTGGAAATAATTTAATTTACAAGATCAGACTTTTATATCACTTAACAATTTAATTATTTAAAATATGCGGTACGTTAAAGACAACAACAGTACACTTCACCCTACCAGATTACGTAGACGACATCAAAATAAAGCTGTATACTCGTAAATCTAAGATAATGCAGTATATTTGCAGACTAACTTAGATAATAGTTCGTGTGTATCGCAGGACTTGCTATTTTAAGTTTACATTATCTTCAATGCGAATAACTTGCCTTACAATATCTTTGAATGTATGTGTAGCCTCCACGAGCTACGATATTTATTTACAAACCGCCTTAATGGTTAGCTTGCGGACTGAACGAATGTTGACGTGTAATTTCTAATGCGGCGGGACAGAACGGCTGTTAGCGTGGCGACTCGACCAACAGCCAACATTCAAAAAACCAAATACTTTCATGCAAATTTTCTACATACAAAATAGTTTCAATGTGTTACGTCTGCCAGAGAAAATAGAGACTAAACTTCTTTTTTCACCACGGCTTGAGCGCAGATTCTGTGAACCCTATATTCTAAAACACGTAGAACTTCCAAAAACAAGCGCAAGAGTGTTACCATATATACTGTGACGTTGCAAAAAAGTACAAAGGTATACAGCGACACCTTTCGTGGGTCTGCGCAAGCACAGATAGACGAGAATTCTAAAGGAGTCTGTGGAAGAGGATTCTCGAAGGATCGAGAGGTTGTAGCTGTCAAAATGGTTGGAGAAGGTTTTTTCCCTTCAAGGCGTGACCACTAGGAACACGTTTTGAAAGAGGGACTATTCTGGAATGACCAGACTGTGTCCAAATAACCCGATGGTTTTCCATTAAGTCTAAACAAACTCGAACCTAGACAAGGTTCGAGGTTTATTAAAATAATTCTGATACGAGTCTAAGAGTGATTACTTGGCGTAGCACCGTGGTCAGATGATTTTGAATTGATCCGGGTGCAGGCAATTAGAAGATTATCCCCCTTGAGGTGTGGCCATCTGTCGGTGAAGAAAGCCTTACTTAACTATTTAATGGTAGATGACGGAAGCTCGCTACTCCAGGTAACGATCTCCATTATATACCCGTTGGCCGCGTTTATGCATGTGAACACGTTCACCTGTGTTTGAAACCAAGGCTCTTAGTACCGTCATTTGAAAGGAATATACTGAGAGAACACTGAGTTATAACTGATTTGTCATGATTTGATCTATGAGAGAGTTAGGCCTTTTGTAAGAACTAGGTAGTAAGTTATAAATTATTGTGTCTCGGGTTGCTTTGCATAAACGTTATGTTCCCCCTATGAGCACAACCATAACAGGTCAATACTGATACCATGAGCAGTTCATCTCACGGTCTCATTGCCGGGGTAAACCCCGATACAACTGGAAACCGAGAACCGGTTTTGTCGGATTGAAAAAAGTTTTCGCGGTTTGTTTGTGAGAACGGAACAAACGGTATCTATCTAACTAATTTTTATTAGTGCGGACACTATTTACTTATTACTATAGGCAATTTCTTATATAACGAATATATTTTGTTATCCAGCACATGGCAAGAGAGGAGCCGGATCTGGAGGATAAGCGGTTTAGTTTCCGTTATGAGGGAGTGGCTACAGAGACGGCATGGTGCTCTTACTTTGCAATTGCCTTTTTTGAATTTTTTTTCTAACTCGTGAAGTAGAAAATCCTTTTAAGACATGTAAAACGAAGTTTCTACCTCAGTCCCATTGAAACAGCAGCGCGCCGCAGCAGCAGCCTTGATCCTGCGGAGTTTGACCCTGATAGCGAGTAGTGCACGATAACAGCTACTGCTGAGCATGAGGTCCTGGGTTCGATTCTCATTTCGGGCAAAGTGTTATTGGGATTTTCTATCTAGAATTTCTCAGTAGCAGCCCAGAGTCTGGTTTTGTGCCCGGATGATGGCATCAGGCTCGCCCCCTTTTACATGGGACTTAAGCATAACTGGCGACTGGCGGTGTGTGCATTTGAATAAAAGAAAATTGGGTTACATTCATGTCAGTGTCAATAAGTACTTTTCAATCTCGTCGTCGATTATGCAGGTATTTTAGAAGAGATGCTCAATCGACGTAAATTGCACTTTGAAAGCATGAATAAGTACTATTAGGAAAAGGTTGCAATGTGTTTCAGATGCAAGCTTTCGGACAGTGCAACCATCTCCTGTATAATAAGCGGCCTGTCGGACTGCATTCGAATGCAAGATCCTTTCAGTGCAAACGTCCGGATGAACTCTGCAAAGGATTTCTCTGGGCTCAGGAGGACTACCGACCGCAATCATATGATCAACGTGCAAATCAAAAGGATATGGGGCAACTAACTGAGAAGAAGTCAGCACCTGCCGATTCAGACATGGTTCCGTGTCCTTGCTGTAAGAAAACGGGACACTTATTACATGATTGTAACCAACCAGACCAGCGCAGCTGCTTCAAATGCGTTACATAAGTTCATATCGCCACGAGATATTACGTGCATGTACTCACTATTCAAGTTGCAAAACTGCTGGAATTAGCAACAACAAACATTGCACTCAAATAGTTCTCGGATGCGGTGGTTGCTAGCCGTGGGGAAGTGAACTTTCGCCTTAAACTCGACGGGTTGGTCGAATGCTGCTAAGCTCACTTGACCGATATTGACATGAACGGCAGAAACCTCCTCATTGGTCATTAATAGCGTTGGAGTCTCTAAAAAGCTTCTGGTTTTCCGTGTGAAGTCGACGTTTCAAAAGAATCCAGTCGTTTCACAATCAAGACCATTTCAGATGAATGTTTGCCTCCGGGAATATCGATCATCAAGGTAAGCATAACCGAAAACACTGAAGGAAATATCGCGGTGATTCCAGTACGCCACAATGACCTCCAAGACGTCTCCTACTCTATCTCTGCAACTGTGCTCCGCGGAAGCACTGGCTACCTGAAGATTATCAACACTGAAGGAAAGGAGGAAGGAACCATTCTCCTGCGGTGCTGAAAGCTTGATTCAGGTCAGCCACTTCCATTAATTACCTATTGCCTGAAAAAAACTACCTTTTATCTGCCAAAAATACACTCTGTGTAAGTTTAGGTCTTGCCATAGGGGGGACAGATGTGGATAAAATTAAGATAGAGCCCGTAGGAACAGTAGATCACAAAAAAGTTATTGAAGTTTTAACACAATTCGGCGACTGTTTCGCAGCTAGCAGTCAAGAGTCAGGATATACCGATCTCGTAAAAATGCCAATCGATCAGCTAGTATTTCGTCGTCCCTATAGACTTCTGAGAGAAATTCAGCAGGTGGTAACGGTCGTGACTTACGAATTGTAGGTCGTAGGTTCAAACCCAGACAGGCGCTTTACTTTGTGTAAATTATTTCATCACCACTGCTCTCAAAACGGTGAAGGAAAGCATCGTGAGGAAACCGGCATGTCTTAGAACCAAAAATTCGAAGACATGTGACATCTACCAACCCGCACTGGGCCCGCGTGTTGGATAACGGCTCACTCCCTCTCACAAAGAGAAGGCCTGTGTCCCAGCAGGGGGAAGATTATAGACTGATTATGCTTATGCGAGATCGACTTTCTCATATGAAACAAGAATTTGTCAAATCTAAAAATCCGACTTGTTTAGTACAGTGTTAAGTTGTATTACGCATCCTGAGTAGTGCTACTTAAAAAAATGGAGACAATAGATTATGTGGGATCATAGGACAAACTAGAGGCTAGACAAAATCAAACTGGTTGCTAATTGAATTTAATCATTTTTATTTTTAAGACATTGATTCTGTAATTACTTTAACTCACACGTTATTACTTGTTAAAAAAAGTATTTCTACTTTTACAATATTTGTAAAAGTATGTGACAGATACATTGTGTAGCTGTCACATAATTAAATTTACCAGCCATTGCTTTATATTTAATCCTTTTGTACCTATTGTGGTATGTATTGTGGTATATAATTAAATAATTAATGTACAAGTACTAAATATTGTAAAACATTTCAAAGAGTAACGGTGGAGGTTCTTGCCCATTCTTCTCCATACGAAACTACCTTTTGGAAGGGGCGACTAGAATCAATTCTATTTTGTTTTGTTTATTTTGATGTTCAAAAGTGCCATGTATGTGCCTATTTGAAATAAATTATTTGACTTTGACTTTGTGTTTACTACCGTGCACGCAATGTGCAATAATATTGACGACCAGCAGTCGTAACTACGCGTACACGGTACTGGTAAGATTGATAGACTATAAGACGGGGTTACTGCCAATTTGAAGAAGACTCTTGCGCCGCGTCTAGATGCGCGTCCACCTTCAATGTTAGTCTCTCGTTTAACCCAACACACTGTAGGTTTATAATAATTTGCACGTTCATCTTTTTTGGAGAGGGCTAGGCTTGGAGTTGCCCTGCGTGATCGAATTAGAAATGAAGAGATACGCAGGAGAACCAAGGTTACCGACATAGCCCGACGAATTGCCAAACTTAAGTGGCAGAGGGCAGGTCACATTTCTCGAAGAACAGATGGTCAAAGAAAACGGAAGACCGTGGTCCGACGACCTCGTAAAGGCAGCAGGAATCTGCTGACATTGAGCGCTCCGTTCTTTTTCACATCAAAATAAAATCTTAGAATCCTTCACTTGCTCAGGTTTCAAGTTAAAGTACTAAAAGTACTCGCGTCAAAAAACAACTTTGCAGCCTTGCTTAACAAATAACTATTGTGCAATGTTACTAAGTTTGACAGGATGCGTAGTTGACGGCTATGTGATGGGTCTTTCTCACAGGTCTTTTGACATCTTGTCTTAAGTAAGAAGAAGTCTGCCAGACAGTGAAGAGAACAAGCAAGCTTGTAGGACTTAAACTCTAATTACATATGTTATCTTTTCAAGGTGTACGATATAATTGGTTTGCACAATAAAATATGAAACTGCATGAAATGTAATTAAATATTTCACAATATTTTTCCTTGGGAAAATCTACTTCAATGGGTGGGTCGGACTCTTACTAACTAAGGACAATATGACATACATTTACGAACGTTTTTACAAACTTCAGTGGGGCCCATATACATATATCAAGCCTAGCGGTTCTGGCTCAGTTCAGCTGCCTACGCCGTCAGGAAAGTTAGACACTGACGTTGATACAGCTCGCAAATTCTATTTTAGTTATTTCCACAGCGTTATGTCCTACGGTATTCTGTTGTGGGGCAAAGCCGCTGATATTCAAAACATATTCGTCCTTCAAAAACGAGCTATCTGAGCAATTTATCAGCTAGGAACTAGAGTTTATCTTAGAGATTTTTTTGAAGATATTGGTATTCTCACGGTGGCATCACAATTCATATTCGGCAAAATCTTAAATATACAAAATATTCACTTATACAATAAAAACAGTGATTTTCACAATGTTAACACTAGAAATAAGAACAAACTACGTGCTCCCTTTTACTGGCTTCATAAGGTTCAAAACTCATTTGTTGGGCTTGGTATAACCATTTAATGATAAATGATTTATTTTCTGTAAATAGGTTTGTACAAACACTTTTACACACTTCAATCATATTTTAAAAACTAGGTGAGAACGGCATTTCCTATCTGACTACTCTGAGAAGAAACGCCGAAACAAACTCAGAGGTCACAGTCTCTTTTAAAGTCCAGACATAATCTTGGTCAGGTCATGTGAAGACCATGTGGATTGATTTCTGAAATGGTCTTTTGAGGAAAGAACCACACAGAATGCGTGGACCTGTCCAGTCAGTGCACGCATTTGTCAGTTGTCATGCAGCTCAACACAGAACTAAAGGAGCTTAACGATTCGATGAACATTACCAAAGAAAGGGCATTTGGGTAGGCCGCATCCAGACCATGATTAAAACTAATAATTTAAAAAAAAATGATGCATTAAAAAAACAACAAATCCACAATGTCTTCACACTCATAATAATTAAAATAGTATATAATAAGTAAAATAGTATCCTTTACAAAGTAAATGTCATTGCACATATAAAGTGCATCAATGTCAAAGTGTAAATAAAAATATGAAAATAATCTTGGTCATATCATATCAGGACTATGTAGACTGGTGTCTGAAATGGTCTTTTGAGGAAAGAACCACACGGATTTGAGTGGACCTGTCCAGTCAGTGCACGCATTTGTCAATCATCGTGCAGCTCAACTCAGAACTAAGGAGCTCAACGATCCGACGAACAATACAAAAGAAAGGACATTTGGGGAGGCCGCGTAAAGTACTCAAACAGCCAGACCATCATCATAAAAAAAAAAAAAATGCAATGACCCACATAGCCCTCACATTCACAAAAAATAAACATGTCATTGTTTAGATAAAAGGTACGTATATAGAAAAAAAACATTAAAAGTAAAAATAGCAAATTACACATCAATAATGTCTGTGTAAACTTATTGGAGCAGCTCAATCCCAAGCCTTCTTGTACTCAATATAGTCCTTGACAGTATAATAGGCTTTCTGGTATAATTTCTGCTTTATAAAAGATTTAAATTTATTAAGGCTTAGTTCTTGAATGTGGCTAGGAAGTTTATTATAAAAACGTATACATTGACATTTAAACGAGCCACCTATTTTCTCAAGCCTGGTAGTGGGAACAACAAATTTGTGTTTATTCCTAGTATTTTTGTTATGGAAATCACTGTATTTTTTAAACAGATTAATATTTTTATGTGCATATAAATATACTGAGATTTTCATAAATATACTGAGAAGGCACAGACATTATATTAATCTCTTTAAATTTGTCTCTGAGGGAGTGTCTGGGACTTAATTTATAAATTGAACGAATTGCCCTTTTTTGTAAAACAAAAACTGTTTGAATATCGGCGGCATTTCCCCACAAAAGAATACCGTACGACATCACACTATGAAAATAACTAAAGTAAACTAAACGCGCTGTCTCTAAATCAGTTATATTACGAATTTTTCTAACGGCGTATGCTGCAGAGCTTAGTTTTTTTGACAATTTATCTATGTGGGGGCCCCATTGAAGCTTGGCATCCAAAGTTATGCCTAAGAATACTGTACATTTTTCGGGTTTCAACTCTTCACCCATTAAAAGAACACTAGTTTCTACTTGTCTAACATGAGGTATCGTAAACTTAATACATTTAGTTTTTTTCTCGTTAAGAAGTAGGTTATTACCATTAAACCAGTTAACTACCTTAGCGAAGGCGCTATTTACATTGTCAGTAACCAGCTGCTGACGTTTCAGTTTAAATAAAAGTGAAGTGTCGTCTGCAAACAACACTATATCATGATTATCCTTTACGAGGTATGGCAAGTCATTAATAATTGAGCCCTGGGGGACCCCCATTCTTACTACAGATCCAGGTGATCCTTTTCCGTTAACATCTACTCTTTGAATCCTATCACTTAAGTAAGAAGTAAGAAGATCCAGAGAGGCGTTCCGTATTCCGTAGTGGTGCAGTTTCCTGATTAATGTTTCATGAAGAACACAATCAAATGCCTTGGACAAATCGCAAAAGATGCCCAAAGCATCACACTAAAACCAAACTGTTTGTTATGCAGTAATTTGTGTTTATTAAAAAATCTTTGCATTTGATCTAAAATAAGTTTTTTAAACATTTTACTAAAGGTAGGTAGCACTGAAATAGGTATATAATTAGAAGGGTCAGATGTACTACCCGATTTAAACAATGGTATTATTTTACTGTTTTTCATAAGATCAGGAAACTCACCACGGTCAATACAATTATTAAAATAACAGCTAAAGTAGGTGCTACCATATCTATAATTGACTTAGCAACGTCCACAGAATTACCCCATAGATATGCGGTCTTTTTAACATTTAATGTGTGAAAGGTTTTAATTATATCTCTACAGGTGACATATTGGAAATTAAATTCAGAATCACAAACTGGAACGTTTTCTTTAATCAAAGACTCTGCAGTAGTGGGCGATGAGTTCAGAGTTTTAGTAGTCGATACGGGAATCTCTGCAAAGAAATTTTCAAAGGCCGCGGCGACTTGAGAATCTGATTTAATTATGTTGCCATCAATATCAAGGCTGAAGTCACTACTTCGGTTGCATGACCTTCCCGTTTCGCTATTAATGATATTCCATGTCGTTTTAATTACATTACCACTATTTTTAATTTTTGAACTCAGGTAACGTGACTTGGCCATACAACAAACTTTTTTAAATAATTTTGAATAATTCCCAACATATAAATTAAATTCAGCAGTGTTTATACAAGTCCGTTCATCATACAACTCATAAAGTCGTTTTCTACTTTTATGTATACCAATGGTAGCCCAGTCACTGAAGGAAGCATTACTATTAACCGAAAATGTCTTTGGAATGAAAGTATTATCAAATTGTGTATAATACATTTTGGAAAAAGTATTATATTGTTGATTAGAGTCATCATTAGTTGATAAAAGTGGTAAATTACTTAGAAGTTTAGTTTTAAATGTTTCCAAACGATTAGTAGTTTTTGGATTAACAGTGATATCTTTTTTTTTTTAGTTTGTTTGTTAATATTTGAAATAGTTACCAACTGTCCGCAATGATCTGAGTCTATTAAATTATTAATTTCCTTGTGGGTTGGTATAACATCTGTGTAAACATTATCTAGGCATGTGGCACTAGTGGGAGTTATTCTAGTGGGCTCCAAAAATTGGTTAGCAATATCTATAACAAGATACCCTCTTCTTTGCTAGGTTTGCCTTTTAATGCGATTAAACCTCAAGTTAAATCCAACCTTTGTTCAAAGGTATATTATTCCATTAACTTAAACGATAAGAATAGTTTGTCGCTGTGATTAACCCAAGACAATGTTAATGTACTTTCTCCAGAATCAGCTTACCTACTGTCTATCATCTTTTACTATTGACATGATCTACTCATTACATTTTTTTAATGAGTTGTATTGCAATATGTGATTAACTAGACCTAGACCTCGACAATTGATCATCTTTTTCTTGCCGGTGCAACCGGCAGCAAGTTCGTCGGGTCCCTTAGATGTCACTGCTTGCGGTAGCGTCGGGGGTCGGGTTGCCTCCTTCTCTCAAATATGGCGAGGGTGGGTAATGGCTGATCTTTGCGTTATGCTCGTGAACGGGTGCTGCTTGTGGTGACTGTGGTGCGTTTTGCTGTCTATGGTTTTGTTCTTGTTACAGTAGTTATTTTGTTAATTTATTTTACTTCAATGGTCCTAGTTTATCATTTGTGTGTACTTTACAATTAATCCAGTATTGCATAATTATGTAAGCTTTCACGCACTTTATGCCTGGAGGCTTTAATTTATTTAGTAAGTTATGTTGCATAAGAATACTTATATGATGTTCCGTGTCTCGAAATTTTCATTTCTTTGCATACCTACCTATTATTGTATAGATTTATGTTTTTTTCTAACTGAACAGAAAGCTGTGCTGCTGGGGAGTTTGTTGCGCCACTTCTTCTTCCCAGCTAAAGCACTAGGAAGTGGTGAAGGGCGGGCGTTTTGGGGATTGTCTTATGTAATGTTGACGTTCGAAAAGTGCTGATTCTCAGCCTAATTTAAATAAATGACTTTTGATTTTGTTTTTCTTTGAATAAAATAGAATATATTGTTGTTGTAGGTGGTTAACAAAAGTTGGTCAAAATTTAGCAAAAAGATTTTCTAACATGAATAGAATAAACAAAAAACTGAACTATGTACAAGAACTGTCCTAAGAAATACAGAAATAAAAGGTAGGAATAGGTACTCGTATGTAGCAAAAAATAGAAATACTATTTCTGTAATACAAAAATTCGCGTGTGAATGTGTCTTACATTCGAAAAAACAACTGCGAATTTTTGTATCTTCTATTAATATTATATCATTTATTTTTCTTAATTTTGATGGAAGCTTAATAAAAATATGTGACATACAAATAAATGAACATGAATATGTAGAATATACGTTTGTGCATCAGCGTATTTTGGCAAGGTACCACACTTGCAATGTACATGTTTGTATAAAACGAAAATTAGCCAGCATCGGAAACAAACATGAACGTTAAAGATATAAAAAATTGTGTTCATCAAGTCTAAGTGCAGTCTGTAAATCTGGCACTGAAACCCAAATGGTGTACCTTCTGCTACCATGACTCAGGAGCGGGGAATAATAGTACTGCTACATACCCACCTCGACAGGTATAATTATTCCATGCCTATTATTTTTATCAGTCCCCGTCACCCTCACCAAGATAGGCAGACAAAATATCGAGATTTTGTAACAAGTAAGTTAAATATCACAGTTTTATGCAGATGAAACTTTCGGAAAAAAATCTCTAAATTTTGGCGATAACTGGTCACATAGACAGACACAAAAAGTGAGTTTGTTTTATACTATGCGGGTATAGTTGTAAAGTAGTATACTTGTTAAGTTTATTGTTAAGTTATTTTTGTTTATTTTTAATATAAAAACCTATGTTTGTTTTCCGTTACAAAACTTGTAAAAATCTACATGAACATTGCAACGCTTTCCATTGATTGTAGACTTCCATTGGAATGTTTCTATATGAGAGTAACCAGACGGCATGTTTGATAGGATATAGAAACTGATTGTCACCGCATTAGTACATTGCACCAGTAAGATTCAGGGGCGGATCGCAGGTACATACATAGTTACTATGACTTACTGTGATTTTTTAACATTTATGTTAGCTCAAGATAACCCAAAAAACTCAAAAGAAAATAACAGCATTCAATTATCATTTATTTCATTTAAAAATAATGTCACAATCACACAATCAAACATTTAACAAACATTACATTTTACAAATACATTGGTCTCAATACTGGGTCAAAAACAGTTTCACTGCCGATGATGTCATCAAAATCCGTTCAATCACTCTTCCTTAACCTTGCGTCTTAATACTCTGTTTTCTTCCTTTCAAAAATAAGACTTGAATGGCATCAGCCGATAGTCCCTTAGTTTCTGGGACACAGAATTGGCTGTAAAGTGCTCCAACAAAGCATACGACTGAGAAGAAGTAGAAGACTGGTCCTAAGCCAACAGCTTCAACTAGAGGATGGAAGATGAGTAGCGTGATGAAGTTGAAGACCCATGTGAAGAACATCACAACGCTGTTGCAGAAGCTTCGAACCTGGAAAGATAAACTTTTTTCAGAATAGACTCTATGCAACTGCTTCTTATTCTGCTGTGTGAAAACTTTGTAGTCTTAGACGTTCACGAAATAACAGTTACCTGTTTCAATCAATCAAAAAACCCCTTCAGTCAACAATTCGTAAATAAACAAAACGAGTAGTAGTTTATGATGTATAATGTACATAGTATATGTACTTATAGGGTGCGTTTTAAGTCAGACGTGACCTGTGAACTATTGCATTATCTCCTACTTGAAGTTAATGAGTACGTAAAATCAAGGACATAAGAGTATACTTAATTAGGGAATCTCACAAAAAAAAAGTTTCAATTCACACTGCCTTGCTTGGTCAAGGTTTTTTTTTTAGCTTTCACTGTAAACGGCACTAGCATAGTGGTAATTTTTCTTTAACAAGTACTTATACTCGAAGATTTCAACATTCACATTTTAACTTAACATAAATAATGAACTATACAAACGTACCTCAGGCAAGAACACTTCAGCTGTCAACACAAAAGGTGTGACAGCACAGCCCAGCGTGAATACAAAGCTGAACCCGTATATAAGGAACACGGTAAACCAGGCTGGCGCCCAGTGGAACTGGAGCTGGGTGCCCAGTAAGACTGTGAAGACGCCGGAACTGGCTGATGTCAGGATAAGGAGGAACTGCGGAAAGAAGTAAAACGTGTTAGAATAAGACAAATGAAAGGGCTAAAAATTACTCGAATATTGTTAGAATTAAACATTGCGATATTTAAATATAAACGTAAACAATGCAGAAGCATCAATTGCATAATGAGAACCACTTTTTTTACCATTTTTTTATCCTTAAATATTGGCAGATGTGGGATCTGCTGTACCACCACTGTTTGTACAAATTCAACCACTAAATGAAAGTACCAGTTGGCACAAATTTTCTGGGATGAACAGAATCTAATGTTCTTTTCAGCAACTTCTCTTCCAATTTTATAACAATTTTGTGAAGTCATTAAACAACTTAGTTATTGTAATGTCTTACCTTCCTCCCGCACCTGTCAATAGCTAGCACACACAAAATACTGGCTATTAAGAAGTCCAGAGCCAAGAATACGGCACACTGGTTGGCAGGCATGGTCGGGGCAGCTTCCTTGAAAAGAGGCTCAGCGTACACCTGTAGCACGACACAGCCCATCATGACTGTAAGAGCCATTATGATGAGGACTGTAGTCAGCGCACGCTTGGATGACTTTGATTTTTCTGTAGAAGAAGTTGATCTATTTTTTATTAAAAGAGAAAGTCTGGAACTGCTACCGGTGTCTGAAAAGTTTTGTGGTAAACGGTTGTCATGGTATGAGCATGTGATGCGGGGGAATGAGGAAAATGTCGTGAGGAACGTTTTGAGCATGGATAGGATGGAACTTGTGTCAACAATATAAGCTATGCCGGATATGGTGCTTCTCAGTCCATCGATAGGTGGGTTGAAGAAGTGGTTATTGACCTGCGAGGCCTACGCGGAGGAGCAAGGGCTAATTCCAATTCGAAGAAAAGTGAACTTCTTGTATTTAAAGCACCTAAGCAGCAGCCGCGCAGTGTTCCACCCATATGTCTAAACGGCATAACACTTAAGATTGTCGATAGTTTTAGGCGCCTTGGCCACATTGTCATGAGCGACCTAAGAGATGATGCAGATATAGAGAGGGAGCGTAGGGCGTTGTCTGTGTTGAGCAATATGCTTGCCCGCAGGTTCGCTCGTTGTACTCGTCGGTGGCTATAAGATTAGGGGAAGTCCAAAGAAACGATGGATGGACGGTGTGAAAGATGATATGGCTAGAAAAGGGGGGACTACCGAGATGAAGGCTAAGGGCGAATTCCACCAATGAAACTAAACGCTAACAGCACATAAACTACGTATAAGAGCTGCTGTTAGTGTCATTATTTTCAGTGGAATTTTGACACTGGCAACTCTTGAACGTGTTTTAAATGTGCTGATCGCGTTCAGTTCCATTGGAGAAATTGGCACTAATATAAAGATATAAAGTGATGTATAAAAATCCCAAAATAAATTGAGCTAAGAGCAGGAGAATGATGAATTAGATTGAATAGAATTTTCTAAACTGAGGGTGTAAACAAATGGCATTCGCTTCGGAGCGATTCTATTACCACAATCGCTATCGGTTCACTATGATACTACGCTATGACTTATAATCACGTGACATTTCGATAGCTTATGTCAACCCCTTACATTTTTTTTGGCTTTTCTACTAGCGTCATCGATAATCAAGTGTTGCGAATGTTACTTTGTCTAGGCTCTCTGAGCGCGCTTGGTATACAGTTTGGTGATTGCAGTTTGTTTTACAAGCTGCAAAGAAACTTGCTTCGTCCGTATGTGTTTGTGATTATTTTATTTGTAATACATTTTTAAGCAGTACCTGACATTCGATTTTATACACTTACTTGAAGTTTAACCGCTTGTAGACTTAGATCATTGATTCTTGGTTTTAGCTTCTGGCGATTCGTGCGTGAAATGGCCTATTTCTCTAATCAGCTAGATTCAATCGTCACCTTTTATATGAGTGAAACGTCACCGAGGTTATGTGAGTGTTTACTAAAAACAGCGTTTTGTTTTGTATCTGAATGACTTACTGAAGTGTTTCCATGCTGACTCATTCTTCCTTTCTTCTGGTGCTTTCAATTTCTTTTCTACAAGTTCACCGATACTTTCGGTATCTGGAAGGAAACAAGAATGTTAAGGTCGACGTGTCGAGTTCAACCCCTGATAGTGTAGGAAGTAGGAAGATAGTAAGTTAGTTGTATAACATTCATCGTAATGAAATCATGATATTTTAATAGTCTGAGATTATCAACAAAAGCGTCAAGCACGGAACCTGTAGAAGAAAGTATCAGTCTGATACCTAATATAACAGCTAGAGATCGGATATTCGAATGCATACTCACCTAAAGTATTTTTTGCTATGAAACTATGGAAGCGGATTCCTAAATATTTTTTTTTACTGAGATGTCTGTAACACCAGCAATGCAAAACTAGTCGGGTGTATAGTATGGAAGCCACTTAAAAAAAACCGTGACTGTTTACAATATTACGAAGGTAGATATGCATTCGATTCAATAGTCAGAAAAAAACAGAAAAGTTTTAGATTACGGATCCGCGGGTTTTTTTTTTTGAGACATAAGCTCATTCCTTATTAGTCAACATCTCAACTTTAGGTGCATATCCGAATATCCGATCTCTAATAATAGCAATCTAGGTTCAGCATGGATGAGATACCAGGGTATAGAAATCTGGATTTTAACGAAAAAGTCCATCTTTGTGCAGTATTCATTCTAACCCATTAAAACCATGCGCCTCGACTTTCCGCACAGCCCCATCTGAATTTCCATTTCATTTTTACAATCTTCACGTAAAGATAAGCAGTACATATGTATCTGCTTAATTAAATATTATCTGCCGAAATTAGCTTTAAAAACACAAATAAATATTTTAAGCCAACACATACCGTACTTTTAATTAGCAGAGGTTTTCCCCACGTCAATCTAAATTACCAGGCGCCCAGATAATACTAGCAAATAAACGATATCTCTTTGTAAACATAGTAGGTAATAAAGTTATCTCAGACGTATTATGGCATGTGCGCATTACATTTTTCACTCATTTAGCTGGTAATGATCTTCAAAATAAATGTCATCCATACTTTCGTTTAGATGATGTGATAGAATAAGCTGCTACGTAACCCATGTTGAAGTGTTTTAGAACGGTGCATTATTTCATATCTATCAAATATCAGAGTCAATGACGTTGAAAAATAGGTCAATAGAAGTCAGTTCGAAATACTGGTCAAGCCACAAGTGTCCTCATAGTCTATAACACTACCACAGATAATATAATACGACGTACACAATCCCATACAAAGAAATGAAACCTCCCTAAGTCTGGCAATTGAGCTGGCAATTTTTATTCGTCCAATTTTTCTACAGAAGGCAGCATAAGCGACTCACTATTAGCCAGAGACTGTAGTTTTACAACGCCATCTTTTGTGTGTGAGTGCAATCCTTTTTATATAAATCCTTTTTGTATACGGAATGAAGAAAATGACTTAAAATTTTAAAGTAATTTGTTTTTGTTTTTATTAGACAAGAAGTATTACTCTATTGAAGACTTTTTAAATGACAAATTGTGATAAATTTCCTATAAATTAACTTCTCTTGACATGCATGTAAAAGTTAATTAAATTGACAGTTCTTTACTTAATTGACATTGATTTAATTATTATTCTTGTTTTAAAACTAGTACTCATTTGGACTTTTGCTTTTTAACAACTGTTTAATTTACTATATTATAACTACTATTTGTACACCAATTTCACTGGTAGAACATAGTGCTCGACTACAATAATTATGTATATTTAAGACCTTTTATGTTTTACCTATGTTTACAAATAAAAATTGATTGATTGATTGATAAAGTTTTATAGTTCCGGATTCAGAAGACATGTTATGAGATTTCTTTTATATTTCTACGTAAAAAATTCTAAAAAAAAAACGTTGTTTGATTTAAATAAGTAACAAAATTGGAAACTGTGATGAGGCAGGACCAATAGAGTATAACGCCATCTATTGCAAAAAGCTCTAAGCAAAATGATTAACAGATGGCAACTTTTATCATTTTAAAGGGTTCGAATTAAATATAAAGGTTTCCTATATTTTTTTTTTAAATACGTGCATTATTACAACGTTTTTTAATTAGAATTTTTTACGTAGAAATATAAAAGAAATCTCATAACATGTCTTTGTTATGAGATTTCTTTTATATTTCTACGTAAAAAAATCTAATAAAAAAACGTTGTTTGATTTAAATAAGTAACAAAATTGGAAACTGTGATGAGGCAGGACCAATAGAGTATAACGCCATCTATTGCAAAAAGCTCTAAGCAAAATGATTAACAGATGGCAACTTTTATCATTTAAAAGGGTTCGAATTAAAGATAAAGGCTTCCTATATTTTTTTTTTAAATACGTGCATTATGAGTGGAAATAGCTAAATCTGCACTAAACTGGGAAGTTTAGACTTTTACCAATCATAATTCAGCCAAAATTAATTGATTGTTAATTTCATAATGGTTACATAGGCTGCCATCTATGATTTTTTTTTCAAGACAAATTATAATTTGGTCGATTTGAGACCCCATGACACTACTAAAAAAGTCAGCCCTTTCAGCTCGCCAATAAAGCTGGCAGCATCAATACGAGCGTCTGATCTGAATACCCAAATCGCCACATAAATATGATATTAAGTGAATGTGAGGGAGCTAATTACAAATAGCGGATTTACAGAGGCCACTGGCTTCCATATCAATAATGTGCAAAGACAATTATTGTTGTATGCAGTAGACTATTGCTAGGTCTAGATAACTTATCATTGCCAAACGCTTAATGAAACGCCTGTCTATTAACGAAGGGCAACTAACGATATTCAACAGTCAGATGTTTTGTGTAGGCGCTCTAAAAATATATATTTCGTTTGTTCAACCGTGCTTTTTATTTGAGTCAAGTATTGTTCTTACGGCATATTTTTAAAATCAGAGTGGTAAATTTAAAAAAATGGTACTGAACGTGGTGACGTTTAAACTTGCCGACGTTAAGTTGTTTGATTTTCCGAAAACATATTTTACCCACATTTTTTTTTTTTTAAGAGGGTTATACTGTGCGTCACCGAACACAGTCACGAAACAGTTTTTTAGGGTGTGTGTAATAATACACCGACCCCAATCTATATGTTTAAGTTCACTTCTAGAAATAACGGCGTGATGTTAGGTTGATGTACATTTAGATGGATTTTGTCTTACTAACCAATGTCTTCTTCGAGTAACTTCTCTAGTCTGGGGTCCATCTGTAGTCTGATCTTGGCGATCTCTGCTTCAACTTCTTTGGACTTTACGTCTAACTGTCGGTAGAACGATATTGATTTCGCTGCTTCCTGTAAATTTATTGGATTATTGACACATAATTTGGCACTGCTAGTAATACCTTATAGAGATCTGTCGGTCGCGTCGTGGAGGTTTTCGAAAAGGCAATTAGACATCTGCTTATTTAATGTTTTGTCAAATATATACTTACGAAACTATGGCAAGCCTGCCCAATTCTGTTGGCAATTTAAGTTTTGTTCGTAAGCTCAATTCTTAAACAAGGTCTTACATACTTTTTTCTGCCGCCAAAACCATTATTCTTCGGTTAGAAAGCAAGAAGTATGACCCATGAGATTTATCAACTTTGGGTGATAAATGTATACATAAAGTCAAGCATCTAATGCTTTGTGTGAAATGAAATGAAATGTTTATTTGTCATGTATATTTTGTCAGTCAATATTTCAAAACAAGATGGCACCATTTACCAGCTGACTGATGCCTGAGAAGAAATGTCGAAACGAACTCAGAGGTCATGTTCTCTTTTAGTTTCGTTTTCTTTTCCAAGCACAAATAAAACTAGATGAAAAGGTGGATGAATAATGTGCTTTGAAACCCTACTTGGGCATTTCCGTTGTCAAAGTCCAACAAGCAGGATTACTAAATGTCGTTTTAATTACTAAGTATTCGACACAGAACAATAATATCATACCTCTTCTCTCCCCACAAGTACCAGGAACACAGGAGATTCAGGAAGTAGCGCAATCAGAAGTATGCACAGTACAGACAGCGACATGTTCGTGTATATCACTTGCATGTACGTAAAGTATCCACCCAAGGTGTAGGTCATCAGGATGCCTGGGAAGCACATAACTTAAATACAGGATGGAAAAAAAGTCGTGGATCAAACTCAACTAGGGGCTAGATGGGGTCATCAGCTTAGTCATTAATTGTATTAGTTCCAGTTTATTTTTAAATAGTCCTAACCGAGTTTTATGGTTGGGTTCACTTTGGCCTTGCCACGGATGATCGTCCTCGAAAGATATCAAAGCTACGCATAGCCATGTGTAATACCTTTTCAGAATCCCTATTAAATGCGCCAAACCCTTTGAAGAATACCAGCATTGAGTTATGCTGAAATACTATTTTCTGCCCGCGGTTTCGCCCGCGGGGAGTTCGGAATTTATCCCACGGGAGCTGTCAGATCATGGTCATATAAAGGTATGAGGAGCAGGCTGTAAAGGTCCTTCATCCTGCAAAGAAAAGGGAATCCTCCCTTTTCTCCGACCAGACGGGTGTTGTGTCTGGTGGGCTACTAGGTGTCCCGTAAACCTATTTCAAATAAAATAAAAAAACTATGCTTTGTATTTTAAAAAATTGTTTACAGTTTCATTTGCATTGATAATAATAGCAAGGATTATTTACCCACGAAATATCCTGAAGCCGAGCAAGCAGTGAGTCCGCCTCGGATGGAGTCGTGGGAGATCTCGGAAATGTAAATTAGGGCCACATTCTGTCCTGCAATGCCCACACCAGCTAAGCACGTGGCTATTAAAACTAAAGTCACGTTCCCTGTCAGTGATATCGTTAGCCACGCGAACTGGAATAAAGAAATATATTGGTTAGTTGGTAAGTTCTGCAAGGGTAAAATCTGCATAATTTCAGATGAAATCTCTATCTAGATTAAGAATACAACAAGCACAGAATTCTACACTATGTATTGCCAAACTGGCCTTTTGAAAACCTTGATGATCAGGAAAAATAATATAAGAGCATAGCATTACTACTAATATTACAATGCGGATTGTAATTCTTAACCAATAACGATGCATCCATATTTCTGTATACTTAAAAATCAATTGCCACGAATATTTTTCCGTCACTTCAAAGGCTGCGCCTATTTGGCTGATTTCTTTTTTTTTTGCGTTTGTAATTGTCAGGACAAGGATTGTATGATAGTTTTTTTGGAAAATCCACCGGGGCAGTTGAAAATATGGATGTGTGGCGGCATCTACACCGCCACATGCGAACAAACGCATCAATCCTGCATCGCGCAAGCAGAGTTTACCGCGCAGATAGCATACATACAACTTCCCGATAACAATCATCGGGCAGTTGCCCACCAGATACGACATCCATCTGGTCGGAGCATCCTCCCTTTTCCAAGAGTATGAGTGAACTTTACACCCTGTTCCTCATCATCTCTAAACTGGTGACCCCGAGTATGAACGTCAGCGCAGCCTTCGTGCAACTACTCCAGCGTGACGTCATCATCATCACTCCCGCAAGTCACACAGCCAGCCAGCAACAACGGCTTGAACGGTTGTCCTGACCATCAGCATGCAGCGCAAGCGCATACCTGGTCATCACCTCCAGCCTCATCAGCAACCTTGGCACAGCACACTGCACATTCGGCCGGTCCACAAGCAGAGCGCTTAATCCCTCTCCTGATCGACACCAGCAGTCAGCCACCCCGACTCACTGGGGCATCTTCGCAGACAGTTCCGACTCACCGCGAACTTTGCGACACCCGGTTCCAACCCACTGGAACCCAACTGGCATTGGCAAGCATCGCAAGATACAAGACTTAGTCCACTATCGACCTCCGGTCTCCGGAGGGGAGTGATGTGGCGGCATCTACACCGCCACATGCGAACAAACGCATCAATCCTGCATCGCGCAAGCAGAGTTTACCGCGCAGATAGCATACATACAACTTCCCGATAACAATCATCGGGCAGTTGCCCACCAGATACGACATCCATCTGGTCGGAAGATCCTCCCTTTTCCAAGAGTATGAGTGAACTTTACACCCTGTTCCTCATATCTCTAAACTGGTGACCCCGACGTGATGAACATCATCTCTTCAGATGCACTGGCACGAACAGATAGTAAAGTACAAAAATCGAGATTTTTTACATTACAAGATAGCGAGAGGTGTGCAGAAACTTGGTGCTGAGGAATTTTTCCCCACGGTCCAGGGGATCGAACCCAGGAAGGGCTTTTCTCGCGCTTGCTATCACAAGACAAACGACATATTGCAAAGATTTCTCATACCAAATACTTACAACATAAGGCAATGTAAATAACATCGTAGCATATTTCCTTCCGAATGTGTTGAAGGCGTAACCACAGAAGGGACTGATGAGCAACCCGCCAATGTTGGGCAAACTGCCCAACAGCGATACGTCCATTGAAGACATTGGCCTTGATAGCATTGTTTCATTGGACATGAAGTTGGCCACAGTGTTTGATGGCCAGGCGATCACAAAGCCCGTTTGACATGCTTGGAAACATACTGGAAAACAAGTTAAATTTAACGTTTAAAAACCACCGACAAAAACAAAAATCTGTAAAACCGGCAGATCAGATTTTCTTTATTTTTTTTCTTTTTTTATACCAAAGAACACTCCCGTTCAAGTCAGCTTTCACACAAAACAAAAAAAATAAAATCGGTTCAGCCACTTGAGAGTTATGATGCCGCAGACAGACACACAGATGCACACGTTGAACTTATAACACTCCTCTTTTTCCATCAGGGGTTAATAAAGAAAATACAAGAGTGTTAGTAAGCTTAATGAGTTCTACCGCCAAGAAACTATGCAACAAGAATTTTGTAAAAACCCTCATTAGAGATAGGTAGTTGGTAGTGTTTTCAAGATGATAGTCAACAGTGTCCTCCTACAGTGTCTGCAAATAACTGCAGTCACCAATACAGGCGATCGAGGCTCATTAAGGCGGGCCGTAACGCAACGCTAAAATCTTCCAACATCACTTCATTGCACACTACGGGAGGACTGTAGCAGGCGTTTTTACTACGTCTGAAAGGAGTTGATCTGGGGTTGGTAAAAACTTCAATTCGAGGAAACAAAAAACAAAACGGTAGATTGTACCAAGATTTTTATAGCGTGATATCAAAAATGAAGAAAATAAATAGAATAGAGATGACGTGTTCTTGAGTTCAAACCGCGAATCAGCAAACCGTAAGGCGTCCTAGCTTGGCTGATTTACCAGAGTAGGTGGAGCGACGATTTTGGCAGGGTGGCTTGTAGCAGCTGGATGCGATTTGAAGAGAATAGTGCTGAATGGCGTGTAATTGGAGAGGCCTATGTCCAGCAGTGGACTGCTGTAGAGTGACGATGATGAAGAGTAAATATAGAAGTGGTAATGCTACTCGTGATATTTGTTTTTTTTTTTTTGTTTCAACGGTACCTCTTGCTACGTATACTGTTCGGGCCCAGTACGTGGACAAATTCAGTGCTCATACACACGCATCATCGGTAGAGGCAACTGCAGCCGTCGACACGACTGCCTACCTCTGCCGATAACCCGTGCCACTCGTTCATATAAACACTTACATTTATTTATATTTCACATACGTGGGACACTCAGAAAGTTTCGCGAAAATAAAAATAAATGTTCTACAGGTTAATATTTTTTTATTCAATCTTTTCAAAGTACTCTCCACTACTCTCATATACAAAGTTTCATGTGTCTGAATCAGTTTTCGAAACCCTTTTTAACCTATTATATTTTATTATATTTTAAGATGCACGTGTAGAATTTCGTGAAGCAATCCAACCAGCAGTGTGAACTGAATCTCTTGGTACGTAACTCACCATTGTCTTGGATTAAAATTTTCATTGCTAGCACGTTTTCTTTCGTAACAGCCATCAAAGGGCGACCACTTCTTTCTTCATCCCCCAAAGTTAGTCGACCGCGCTTGAATTCGTTATACCAATACACGGTTGCCTTAGAAGAGCCTTCATCCATGAATGCCATCTGAAGTCTATCGTACGATTCGTCCGGTTTCAGGCGACACTTGAAACCGTAAAACATCATAGCGCGAAATTGTTAACTGCGCAGAAAATAAAAGTACTCTGTGGTTCAGATCCTTTTTTATGAGACACGCTAATTTAACTTTGCTCGCAAACAGTATGGAGGGAAATTTTTAAAATGGAACGCACTTGTTACTTACAAATAATCATCTTTTCAAAATAGACTTTAACTGGCCAGTCTATCATACATAAAAACTTTTATTCGCAATACTTTTTGCCTGGTGCAAACATAAACTCTCGCCTTCTTCCCATGGGGGTTGGCCGAAACAACAAAACTACTGGTGAGCATGAGGTCCTGGGTTCGATTCCCAGGTCGGGCAGTGTGTAATTGGGTTTTTCTATCTAGAATTTCTCAGTAGCAGCCCAAGTCTGGATTTGTGCCCGGTTGATGGCAATAGGCTCGCCCCCTATTACATGGGACTTAAGCGAAATGTGGGTGTACCTACTATTGGTACACCTCTGCCTAACCCTTCTGGGATTACAGGCGTGATGTTATGTTATATAGATTTTTTATGACACTTTCACACGTCATTATTTTGTTGGTCAATATTTTAAAACTAAATGGCGCCGACAACTAGATGAATCTTCACCGACTACGATCCTGTTATTTTTCTATAACTAAATTACATTTACAGTTTGAACCACACATACAAGTAATCGGTTAAAACTAGTAGTTACATCATCATCATCATCATCAGCCTATAGTAGTCCACTGCTGGACATAGGCCTCCCCTAATGAGCGCCATAGCGCCCTGTCTTCAGCTCGCGCATCCAGCATCTACCTGCAGTCTTTCGCAGATCGTCACCCCACCTGGCATCAGTAGTTACATACAATAATAAAATTAGGTTAAACTTAAAACTAGAATTATTAAAGATTTTCATTGCTAGGAATAGCATCGTTTAAGGAAATTGAACTATTTCCGATGTTCTGTTATCTATCAGCTGTTCATAATGAAACAATCCCTATTTGTTTACTTGTAAAGATTTTGGTAGACTTGTGATAAGAATCGCCACGCGTGGGTTTCAATTTTAATACGAGTACAAACGCATGTTCAACCTGAATGCAGTACCCCCTATATCAAATTCTAGCAAAATAGTTAAGTGTTGTAAAGTTTCTCAAAAGCAACAGAACTGTGAAGGGGTACAGTAGTGCGACTCTGTAACCATCACACCTTGAAAACTTAGGAGAAGTTGCCACTGATGCTATTGTTATTTACAGCAATGACCTATGCAGGGTGGAAGGGACATCGACGGGCAACCTGTTACCGTGGATTGCAGTACATGGTTCTGGATGCGTTGAAAATTATCGTCGATTGAAAAAAAGAAAATTGCTGTCCCATACATTTCAGAAGTGCTATTCTGTAACCACCTCACCGTGAAAACTTAGGTGAAGTGAGCGTGGAATGAGCTGTCAGTACCACTGATGCTAGGAATTGAACAAGTCGGGATGACACTGACAGCTCACTCCACGCAAGTCATAGTAAAAGTTTTAGGCATAGTATTTGATAAAAATTGTAATTGGAAAAAACATATTGAAAATGTATGTAATCGGCTAAACAGCTTTGCATTTGCACTAAGAAATCTCAGAAAAACTATTGGACGTAATGCCGCTCTATTGGCTTATCATGGATATGTCGCATCAGTGCTAAGATACGGCTTGATCATATGGGGTAATTCCACTGACAGCAATAAGGCATTTATTGTGCAAAAAAAGTGTTTACGAGCTGTGTTTGGTGTAGACCCATTAGAATCTTGCAGACCTATTTTTAAAAATAATAAATTGTTAACATTAGCATGCTTATATATAATGGAAACTGGAGTATTTGTAAAAAAACATCCTCACCTATTCAGTAAAGCCGATAGCGTCAATGTTTATAAGGTAGGAAAAATCTCAAGGGATCCAACAAAATTGGCAATGCCAAGATGTAGAACAGCGTTCTGCTATAAAAACACTAGTCGAATGGCAATAAAGATATTTAATAATATACCGAAGGTTATTAGAGAACTGCGAACCAGCTTATTTCAAAAACATCTCAGAGCATGGCTTATTGAAAATGGTTTTTATACTATTAAGGAATTTATGAGTTATAAGACAAACGGAAAAGTTGCATGACATGAAAATTAAATTAGAAAATTTTATTTAAGACATTTGTAATTTTATTTCCTTTGTTGACATTTGAAAGTTGACTTATATACAATTTGTAATTTATGATATTTGTAATTTGATATGTAGACAAATCTTGATTTAGTACTTTTTTTTTTTGACATGGGAATCTAATTATTTTGTTTGAATTGATTAAATTAGAACTATTACTATTGTCACAAAATTTGCATGCCGAATTTAGTAGGCGGAATATGAAGAACTATTATGTATGTGTTATAAAATCTGTAAGATACCATATTTCAGGCAAATAAATGAATCTATCTATCTATCTATCTAAGTCTTCACGGTGAGATTTTTACAGAATCGACATCTAGATTAAAACATCACATTTTTATAGATTCTTTATTTTATTCATGATCTCCAACAAAAGATATACACAGGACATGACAATTAATTACCAGCAATAGGTAATAAGAAGGTGAACTCCTTAAAACAATTTATAGGAAAAACTGACCACTTTTTTACCGTCTTCGAAAAAGGAGGAGGTTATACATGTTAAGGCTCCCACAAACAGGCGCGACGCCACAGTGCAACACAAAGGCACCGCACGTCGCGGGTCACGCGGTCCTTGTGTCGTGTTGTGGCGTCGCGCCAGTGCGCACGAGCCTTTAGTCAGTATGTATTTTTTTTTATTGTTGTGAATGCTCATCGATATTTCCGTCACTTGAGGACCAATTTCGAAAAAAAAAATACTTTATTAAGTTTACGGCTTCCTTAGTTCTTTAGTCGATGTATTTACCGCTTTTATTTGTATGTGCTTATTTTTGCTTAACCATGTCGCTTTTTAAAGTAGAAGCGTTTTCAAATGGTGGTTACCATTTGAAAACGCTACCATGCCTAATTATCCTGATCCATAATTCACCTAACATGTTACTAAAACTTTTAAAGCTCTATCTTTTCCCCACGTCCTAAAACTTAACATTATAGAATGATGGAATTCACAAATCATCACAGAAAAACCAACCCACATAAAATTATTCCTTAAACCTTCCCAGACGTGTTCACTCACAAACTTTAATAAAAACAAAACAAAAAAAATACTCACTAACAGCCGTAGCCAAACTTTGAATTAAAAACTCAGAAGTTCTCACTTTATCTTTTTCCATTTTGTCAAAAAAAACTTCACTCACTGTTCCTCCTTTATGTCCCTAGCTTATCAAATGACGACTTTCTATTAATTACTACCAACTAAATAAGGAGATCATATTATTACGGTATCTTTTGTAGTATTTGCTTCCACGCTGGCAAGCAAACAAACTGTGGGGCGAATGTCACAATTGTCTTCCTTGTTATCTTATTATTCATTATAGAGAATGCGTAAGCTTGTTCAATGGGTATTATCTCTTCGGCAAGTCATAGTCGTTAGAAGAAAGAGGTGTGGTACTGCTGAAGACCATTAAAAAATGTGGAAAAACCTGCTGATAAAAAACCCTTTGGCTTGAAACCTCATCGTAGTTTATCTAGACAACCAATACCAACAAGGTATTGGTTAGTGTAATCTTAAATGAAAGTAAATGAAGCCTTTTTTTTGTTGGTGGGTAGTCATCAGATGACTTTTCCCGCTCTGGGTGGAGCGGGAGGGCGTGTCAGACTTTTACTGACTAAAACCCACCCGCGTTCCTTCAGTTGCCTGTGCCAGGGCCACGGTTTTCTCTTTAGAATTACCCGCGACCCTGAGGCGTCGGCCCTATCGGACCCGTCACTTTGTGCTGACATATCTTTGAGGCGCGCGTGGAACACGATGCGCCGTCGACCCGGGCCTGGTCCTTACCGGACGGCGAGCTACCCGTTGCTCGCCGTCCGCAAGCCCACGCCTACGGTGGCCGGGAATCTGCAGGCGACTCCCGTCGCCCAGGGCGTCTCCGGCGGCGGCTAGTGGGGGCGTGAGGGCGCAAGGCTCTCTCCCTCACGCGCTCCGCCTCCTCCTTCGCGAGCATTACTGCTTCGCAGAAGGAGGTGACGGCTTTCCATTCCCTCTCGCTCCGTACCATGGCCTGGACCAGGGCCGGACGCGAGAGATCGCCGCCGCCAATCGCCTCCGCGAGGACACTGCGGTGCTCCGCCCAAGATGGGCATACCTCCACCGTATGCTCCACCGTATCCTCCGGGCGATCCACACAATGGTGACACCCGGGCGTTTCCTCCCGCCTTATGCGAACCAGGAACCTCCCGAAACAACCGTGTCCGGTGAGGACCTGTGTCAGGCGGAAGCTGAGGACACCGTGGCGCCTCTCGCGCACAAAAGCGGCCCCAGGACCGATCCCTGTGGGAAATGAAGCCTATCAAGGGTATCTAAAAAGGGTACCGGACACACCGGGCGGCAAACATAATGGTCAATGGGTATTTTAGAAAAACTAAAGATATTCTTACCTTCCTGTTTAACTGACTTGAACATTATATTTATGTTTCTGGCAGCACTATGCTATGTTTTGGTTCCGTATTGGCGCTCGATTGTGTTGAAAGGATAAAGGAAAGGAGGGCCTGTACCTTTTTTTTTTGTAGGACAACACAAACTGATTCATTTAATTACTTTATTTATTCTGGCAGCACTACATTCTTTTCATGGTTTGGCAAACTGTTGAAAAATGAAACCTTTATAAGAACTACATAAAAATATGTAACTTTATCCTGGAAAGTACCCGTGTAAATGATGTGGTCTCGTGTAATTAGAAGCGGACACTTGTATTTGTCCCTTTTCTATGTATACTTACGTATGTATACTACATGTAATTGTGTAGCCTCTGTTGGCAAATTCAATAAGTTAATAAATAAACGTCTGAAGATTTTCCATACAAAAACTGGCAGACATCTATTTTATTCGTCGGTTAAATGTGACTTTGGTAAAATTACCCCTAGTGTTTGTACGATTTTATCAAATCACACGCACCTTTAATTACGCAATCTGCATCCAGTGCTATGACCTCGGCCTTAGTGATTTGTATTGCGGTAATCTGATGCTCGCATATGACACGAAGTGCACACTGTCCGGAACGATTATAAAAATAAGTATTTAAGCACTCTGTAATCTCATTTTCATCATCCAGTCGCATCTCTCTCGTCCGGGAATATGTACGGGTCATGTATCGTCCATGGCACACACGCATTGCATAGATCAGCACTTTTCCGTCGCCTTACACAAATTATAGTGTAACGCGACTGTAAACTATCAGCGTTCATAGCATAAGTTACGTGTTAGTTAAATATATTCAATAAAGCATCATCTTTGGCTGTCCGTGACTTATCATTCAAGGTAACAACACAAGATGTGTGCGACCCATTCAGCAGCGTATTCACGATCATTTGTGAACCAATAACTGTGCTAAGATGCGGGCTTTGAGTAACATCGGTTCAACAGATTGCAAAGCATCTACTAGGCTATGCACTGAGATACAAAAATTCAAACAGACAGTTACATACACTTCTCGATTACTTACTCTTGCATAGCACCTTTCCTTAACACTTTTGTAAAGCAATGTTGAATGTATATGTGGGAGGGACATCGATGCGCAAACTGAAACCATAAAGAGGTTTAGATTACAGCGCAATCATGATTCCAGACCTCCTAGAGTCTCCGGCGGGATCTCATGGCGACATGGATGGTGCGATTGTCGCAACCCAGTGCTGGGCACGTAGTAGCGGCGGTAAGTCCCCTCTTTGAGGAGTGGTTGGAAAGGCGCCACGGCGTCCTCACCTTTCGCCTGACACAGGTCCTCACCGGACACCGGTGTTTTTAATCATGGTCTGGCAGTTTGAGTAATTAATGCGGCCTACCCAAATGTCCTTTCTTTGGTAATGTTCGTCGAATCGTTGAGCTCCTTAAGTTCTGTGTTGAGCTGCATGATTACTGACAAATGCGTGCACTGACTGGACAGGTCCACTCATTCTGTGTGGTTCTTTCCTCAAAAGACCATTTCAGACATCAATCCACATGGTCTTCACATGACCTGACCAAGATTATGTCTGGACTTTAAAAGAGACTGTGACCTCTGAGTTTGTTTTGGCGTTTCTTCTCAGAGTAGTCAGATAGGAAACGCCGATCTCATCTACTTTTAAAATAGTATTGACGTGTAAAAGTGTTTGTAAAATCCTACTTACAGAAATAAAATCATTTATCACGGTTGTTTCGGGAGGTTCCTGTTTCGAATAAGGCGAGAGGAAACGCCCGGGTGTCACCATTGTGTGGATCGCCCGGAGGACACGGTGGAGCATACGGTTAAGGTCTGGCCAGCTTGGGTGGAGCACCGCAGTGTGCTCGCGTTGGCGATCGGCGGAGGCGATCTCTCGCGTCCGGCCCTGGTCCAGGCCATGGTACGGACCGAGAGGGAATGGAAAGCCGTCACCTCCTTCTGCGAATCAGTAATGCTTGCGAAGGAGGAGGCTAAAAAAATACCTCCTGCAGTAGAAATTTTTCGCAGATTATCAAAAAAAAAATAGCTTATCAATGTCCCTGCCAGCTGGTAAGTTAATAGTAGTAGTAATAAATAAATAGCTAACTTATTTTTTTCACACGCTTTTATTAGTTTCGCACAAAATTGTAATTTGATATCTTGGAGCTGATCTGATGATGGAGCCAGGAGGTGGATAGTGGAACTCTTCACAGTTGACAGTGGCTAATAAACCCCTCGAGTTTGGGCTCATATGATTTGCTTTGACGAGTCCAATACAAAGGACTTAGGCAACGAGGGTCTAATGATTGAGCCGGGAGATGGATAGTAGAACACTTCAGTGTCTACTAGTAAACCGTTCCAGTTTGGGCTCATATGATTCGTTTTGACGAGTCCAATAAATTGGGCTCGGTAACGAAAGTCTGATAATAGAGCCAAGAGGTGATAGTGGAACTCTTCAGGATCCAAGTAAACCGCTCAAGTCTTAATTCATAATTCAAACAAAGAGATTCACGCATTTTATTTAACAAGTATAATTTTATTATTTGTGTGCGTGATAAAAGCAAGTTTTTTTTTTCTTTTTCGAAACTAGATATTTTATTAGATTTATGACCAGCAGTTTGCCAACATTTCTTAATTTGGGGTTTACTTCTTATAAATTCTTAGCTGCCATTTCTCATTATTGTGTCAAAGTTAAAAATAATGTTAATAATAATAAAACAACAAAATGATAAAGTCAGTCCTATTGTAACCTGTCACAGACTATTTATTATTTCGCATGACCGATAACTGGGGCACTCATCCTCGAGTCTAGTCTCATTTATAACTGATACGCAAACAAATGCAGACACCAGTATATGTTTGTTACTCTCTCAATTTATTATGTTCGACTCACTTCCGTGATTTTGTTTTAATACATCTTTCAAAAACACCATTAGACTAAGCACAACTTCACCTCGATGCTTGTTGACTTGCACACCGTCGTCCTCATTATCATAATCAGCCTACAGCAGTCCACTGCTGAGCATATGCCTCTCCTATTGCACGCCATTCAACTCGATGTTTGGCAACACTCATCCAGCTGTTCTGTTGTTGCATCCGACCGATCGCATTTTTTTGCTACTGTGATTAGTTTACCGAAACATGGAATTAAAATATACTTTCAGAAAAGCTAATCCGAGCAAGTTGGTTGCCCAATAAAAGTTATAAAAAGTTAAAGTTGTTACGGCTGGTGAAATTTTGTATTTTTTATTTTAATAATTTATTTCAATTAAATTTATTTTATTTTAATTTTAAATTATTTGTTATTAATTGCATTAATTGATTGCCTCTTCTTTAGTAACACAGTATTAAGTCAATTGAATTACCAATAACAAGATGTGGACAATGTATGTCTGAAATAAAATTATTTTATTTTATCCTAGGAAAAGTTCTTCTGCAGCTAAACAATGTACCTGGAAAGACTAATTAACCTATCCCATAAAGAGGTTTAGCTTGAGACACCCTCCTCCTATAAAAGAAGATTTGAAATAATGGCACGGACGACGTAACGTAGACCGAGTGCTTTTGTTTTGCACAAAGGCACCGCGTGTCGCGCGACGAGCGGTGCCTTTGTTTCGCGCTGTGGCGTCGCTCCGTTTTGCGGGAGCCTATAAGGAAACGATAGGTGAGCAATGCTTTTCCATCGCTTGCTTGCATGAATATTGAACAGTTACTTTATTTTCATTATTTTTACGCCGAATTTCGTCCTTGCTTTACGCTAAAGAGAAGTAGGTATGACAGTTTTGTTAGTGTTTATGTAAGTCAAAAAATATTAAAATGTTAATTTTCTTCAGATACATAGAAACGAATACTATATAGATTAATATGTTAGTATTACATTTAGTGTGCAAACTACACTATTACAATATATACATAGATATAACAAGTTAATGGTGATGAAACTCAAGACTATAATTATGTATAGTTTTATTGTTTAGGATTAAACTCAGCCTGTCGACGTGGCCATAATTAACTTGTACAATTATTTTCATTGGCAGAATGTTATACGTGTTTGTGGTTATGCAGAAAACTTCATTAAAACTCACTTAAAATTCTCAAAAAAGTTATGGGTCTGTCGTATTCGACGCAACCAATCACAAACTAGTTAATAACTCTTTAGTTTGTCGCGGCGTGTTGAATACGGACCACCATTGAATTTCCAATGCTGTGAAATTCTGGCTACTCTAGTACAAACCTATCACGGGTACAGTCCGCGAGGCCTAAGCTGAGCTTTGCATTTGTGTGAGTGATTAATCACTCACAAACAATGTGCAATGTGATCGCGCAGGCACACCAAACTACCTCTCAACAAAACTGTACCTCGGTACCTGTAAATACTATTTGTCCCGGTATCATCCAAACGGACAGATATTAATTGCCATTTTTTTTTTATTCAACAGGTATTAACTTTAAAAATAAAACATTTTCATAATATCATCAATGTATTATTTGAAATACTGTAGCGCCGCCATTGACCACGATATTACCTACACATTAGCTCAAGTGGTTTTATAACTTCAAATTGTAATAACTTTTAGGCGCGTGGACCGATTTTAAAATGAAATAAATTTTGAAATAAGTCATACCTCAAGATACGACTATATTTCCCTACTTTGCAAGCATTTCTTACCTGACAGACTACGTTTTAATTTCTAATGTGCCTGTAAATTTACATGCACCTTTATTTACTTATCACACCGGAAAACAGCATTGTTTGGTGCCAGATATAAGTGTGATCTTTCCTAAGACAAGCAGTTTCACGATGTTGCTTTCATCATCACCATTGACAGCCTTGTTCCACTAACTGCTGAATATTATATCTATGGGCATGTGGCCTATAGATATATATATTCACCGCCACATGCGAACTACGCATCACACTGACGTCATGCAAAATCCTGCATCGCGTAAGTAGAGTTTACCGCGCAACTATCATTTTTACAACGTCCTGACATCAATCGTCCGACAGTTGCCCACCAGATACAACACCCGTCTGTCTGGTCGGAGGATCCTCCCTTTTCTATAGCGGAAGAGTGAACTTGACACCCTTTTCCTCATACCTCTATAGGCCATGCTTCCCTGGTCTTTGCGAGTCTCAAAAAACTAAGAACGATAGTGCCACTTGCTACTAGCTACACACTCCGTCTTCGCACGGATGCATTTTACGAGTGAAAACGGTATTCGGTTCTCGACACGTTGTTCACAGGTACTAGGCTTGCATGAATTCAATATATTTCATTAGTATTAATTATTATCTCCTTTATTACATTTAAAACCTTATAAATTACATTTTTAAATATACTTTCAAAACTCTGAAAAAAAATACATTTAAAAATATAAAAAATAGTATCCCACCGGTATCGGGAACAGGGTCCAAGCTACCGGCGGTCAGGGCTCCAGAGAGAGGAACCTCCTAACAATGCGAGCCGTGTCCAGAAGTACCGCTTTCTGAATCAAGCCCTTGATCCAGCTGCCCAACGAGAGCCTCCTCAGGTGTTTGTCGAAGCTCTTGGCTATTAAGCCATTGGCTGTCACGACTATCGGCACAATGATTGCTGAGTCCACATCCCACATGTCAACAACCTCGCGAGCCAAATCAAGATACTTTATTTCTTTATCTTTCTCGGCTTTCACGAGGTTACCGTCATGCGGGACCGTTATGTCAACAATCATTGTGCGCCGCTCTACTCGATCCACCACCACTATATCAGGCTTATTGGCAACAATAGTCCTGTCAGTGATGATGGATCGATCCCAGTACAATGTGATATTTCCATTTTCGAGAACTGGGTCGGGCACGTACCTGTAGTACGGCACTTCCGATTCCACAAGGCTGTATTTCAGAGCAAGTTGCTGATGGATAATCCTAGCTACAAGGTTGTGTCTATGCAAGTACTCTTTGTTAGCTAGACGAGAACACCCGGATATAATGTGTCTTATTGATTCCCCCGGACGGTGACATGCCCGACAGATGTCAACCGTGCCGTCTTTCACAATAAATCTCCGGTAATTGTTCGTCATCATAACTTCGTCCATAATTACACAAATAAAACCTTCGGTTTCTCCAAAGAGGTCACCGAAACGTAGCCAGGTCACGGACGCTAGAAGATCTACATCGGGTCCATGTAGGGCCCGGAAAAAGCGTCCGTGAAGCTCCTTACTCTGCCATACTTCCATGCGATCATTAGTGTCAAGCACTACAGGTTTGCGCCAGTTCTCTTTGGCCAAGGAGAGCGGGGTGAGGCCCTTGTCCACCGCGACCACATCACGATGCATCCCCACGTCGGCTTCTAGGAAATATTCCCTCAGACTGCATATCTCGCGATTGTGTAGGGTCTTAGCGTTTAAAAAGCCTCGACCTCCACACTTTCGCGGGATATACAGTCTCATTACCGATGATCGTGAGTGATGCATTCGGTTTGCAGTCAGCAGTGTACGGACCCTCCTATCCAGGGCGTCGAGTTCGGTCTGAGTCCATTTGAGTATGCCGAAAGAGTACATCAAAACTGGCATGACCCAACCGTTAACTAATAATAATTATTATCTCCTTTATTACATTAAAAACCTTATAAATTACATTTTTAAATATACTTTCAAAACTCTGAAAAAAAAAAAAATACATTTAAAAATATAAAAAATAGTATCCCACCGGTATCGGGAATAGGGTCCAAGCTACCGGCGGTCAGGGCTCCAGAGAGAGGAACCTCCTAACAATGCGAGCCGTGTCCAGAAGTACCGCTTTCTGAATCAAGCCCTTGATCCAGCTGCCCAACGAGAGCCTCCTCAGGTGTTTGTCGAGGCTCTTGGCTATTAGGCCATTGGCTGTCACGACTATCGGCACAATGATTGCTGAGTCCACATCCCACATGTCGACAACCTCGCGAGCCAAATCAAGATACTTTATTTCTTTATCTTTCTCGGCTTTCACGAGGTTACCGTCATGCGGGACCGTTATGTCTACAATCATTGTGCGCCGCTCTACTCGATCCACCACCACTATATCAGGCTTATTGGCAACAATAGTCCTGTCAGTGATGATGGATCGATCCCAGTACAAAGTGATATTTCCATTTTCGAGAACTGGGTCGGGCACGTACCTGTAGTACGGCACTTCCGATTCCACAAGGCTGTATTTCAGAGCAAGTTGCTGATGGATAATCCTAGCTACAAGGTTGTGTCTATGCAAGTACTCTTCGTTAGCTAGACGAGAACACCCGGAGATAATGTGTCTTATTGATTCCCCCGGACGGTGACATGCCCGACAGATGTCAACCGTGCCGTCTTTCACAATAAATCTCCGGTAATTGTTCGTCATCATAACTTCGTCCATAATTGCACAAATAAAACCTTCGGTTTCTCCAAAGAGGTCACCGAAACGTAGCCAGGTCACGGACGCTAGAAGATCTACATCGGGTCCATGTAGGGCCCGGAAAAAGCGTCCGTGAAGCTCCTTACTCTGCCATACTTCCATGCGATCATTAGTGTCAAGCACTACAGGTTTGCGCCAGTTCTCTTTGGCCAAGGAGAGCGGGGTGAGGCCCTTGTCCACCGCGACCACATCACGATGCATCCCCACGTCGGCTTCTAGGAAATATTCCCTGAGACTGCATATCTCGCGATTGTGTAGGGTCTTAGCGTTTAAAAAGCCTCGACCTCCACACTTTCGCGGGATATACAGTCTCATTACCGATGATCGTGGGTGATGCATTCGGTTTGCAGTCAGCAGTGTACGGACCCTCCTATCCAGGGCGTCGAGTTCGGTCTGAGTCCATTTGAGTATGCCGAAAGAGTACATCAAAACTGGCATGACCCAACCGTTAAAGGCGCGCACCTTGTTTCCGCCTGACAGAAGACTATTTAACACTTTCTTCAGGCGGCCAAAGAAGCGCTCCTTCAACGATTGCTTCATGTCAGTACCATTGATGCCCAACGCTTCCGACATACCCAAATACTTATAGGTTTCGGATGCGGAGAGGGCTTTAAGGTTTATGGAATCCGAGAGTTGAGTTCCCACGGATTCCACAATCTCCCCTCGCTTTACATGCATGACCGCACATTTGTCCACACCAAAGTCCATCCTGATGGCGCTACTGAAAGTTTCAGTTACTTTCAGTAGCTCCATTAGTTGCAAATTGTTGGGGGCAAAGAGTTTTAGATCATCCATGTACAGAAGGTGAGATATAACCTGACCACCTCTCCTCAGCCGATAGCCTAGACCTGAATCCTCCAGCAGTGTGCTTAGAGGATTCAAGGCTAAGCAGAACCAAAGCGGGCTCAAACTATCGCCCTGAAATATGCCTCGCTCGATCCTTATCGGCTCGCTATTCCTCAGGATATTCCGACATCCTGGATAGCGAAGGACCGTCCTCCATCGCCCCATACATGCCATCAAGAAGGTGCGCAGAGTTGCATCTACTTTATACAACTCCAGCACCCTCATGAGCCACGTATGTGGCACCGAGTCATAGGCCTTCTTGTAATCTATCCAACATGTCGACAGATCCTTTCGGGAACGTCGAACCTGTTGGCTAATGGCCATATCAATGAGGAGTAGCTCCTTAGTACCGCGGGACCCGTTCCTACATCCATTTTGAGAGGCAGACATGATGGAGTTGGTGTCTATATGTTTGTTAATTTTAGCTCTCAAAATGGATGTAAGCACTTTATAGACCGTCGGTAAACACGTGATCGGCCTATAATTTTTGGGTTCTGCGGTGCTACCTGATTTATGGAGCAGGTGGGTAACTCCTGTTGTTAGGAACTGGGGTAGCGAACCAAACTCCAAAGCCGTCTGGTACTGAGCCGCCAAGCGAGCGTGCGATCTTGTGATCCATTTGATCCAAAAGTTCTGCAATCCGTCTGGCCCTGGAGACTTCCAGTTAGGCAACGGACGGACTGCACGAGCTACATCTTGGGGGCAGATGGTAATAGCCCCCATTTCTGGTATTGGATTGCAGGCTCGCTCGACTTCCCGAGTCCAGTCACCTTCGGTGTGACTGACAGGCACCGACCAGATGCTGCGCCAGAAAGAACACATGGCATCATCATCTGGCAGGCACGTGTCAGCCACACCTTGGTTCGGTCGCTCCCAACCCCTATAAACCCACCTTTCATCGCTCTGGAAGGTGCGATTCTGAGTGTATCGCTCTACTCGCCGCTTATACCTACGAATACGGTTAGCCCATGCATACACTTTCTGCTTCAGGAAGTCGATGCGCTCTGTGACGCAGGACAGATAGTTCTGGGAGCTTATATCAGTCCCTGAGAACGCCCGCCTCACAAAGCGCATCACTCTTGGACGAGTATTGCCGTCTCTGAAGCAGATTAGTTTGCCGATGAGCGCTCTGGCCCCACCAATACGGTGTTCAATTCTGCACTGCCAGGCTGGTACGGTTGGTTTCGGTCGCGTAGCTCTAGAGTCATTGGGAAATTTGACGTGAGCTACACGACATGCCGCTACAGCCGCGCAGTACAGAATCGAATGAGTATCGGTGAGGTCTTCGCAGTCATCAAAATAGTTTGATAACTGCGAATCCAGGAGCGCCACCAGCGCCCTATTTTTGTTATGCATGGGCAAACGAGGTAAGCGTGGTCTAAGTTCGGGCGACATGAACCGATATTCCCGAATCGCACACTCCAAAGCATTCCTCAATTCCTCATTGCACTGGGTACTTACATTTGTAGCCCTATCATCACTTCCTTCGTCAGCTTGATCAGTGTTGGACTGTGGTAGTACCACAACAGTCTGCGACGGGGGGGCGATGACACGGCTACTCTGCATTTCACTTCGCAGTTGATCAAGCACAGTGTCATCCAACATATGATTACGTTGGATGACCCGCACCTGATCCGACAGTCGTTGTGCCGAAACGTTGACAGCTGGCTCAAGCACCTGAAAAAGAGAGAGCATCCGAACACGGTACGCAGTCAGATTATTTCCCCCCTCTGTAGCCCCATAGTATGAGCGCATGACGTTTTCATTGATGGATCGTGTCCATCTCATGCGCTGCACACTTCCACCGGGAGCTGGGACCCTATCAGAGGCCGGTGGGCCTCGAGGTCCTAAGCCGTCCGGCGGCCGGCGTCCTCCTCGTCGACGAGCAGGTGGTGGCGTCGTGGGCGGGGAGAAATACTCGTCGCTCGAGCTCGACGCAACTACCGCGGCTGGTGTCGTCACAGCGCTCACAGTAGCGCTGGGTACCGGCGGTGGCGAGGCGGAGCTGAGCGATGAGTCCGGAGGTGGTGGGCGTGCTTGACGTGCGGCTGATCTTGTCAACATAGTTTCTTCATTTCAATTTCGTTGGATCTTGTTCATATTATTTTTATCGGAGGTGACATCTGTCATGTCACCTCCGATTCTGTAGTTTTTGAATAAATTTGTTACATTTTGATGTGTTATGGTCTAATTTTTGGTTTTAAAGTTATTTTCAATTTTCAGGATTCGTTTCTATTGAAAGACTATTGTAAGACTTGGTCAAAATTATTTTCAGTAATATTATTAGTTAAAATTTGAAATTAAGACGTTTTGTTGACACGGTGTTGCCATTTATTATTGTCATAAATGTAATATAATAATAATTATTATTATTATTATATTCTTTATTTACGGACAACATTGATCCAGCGTGTTAGTGACAATAATATAACTTAATACTAGTGTTAGTAGTTACATTACAAGACAAAAAGACAGAAACAACTAGTATTGTGAAAAGAACATCCCCACATTAAAGTTTAGTGATTGTCCTTCTCACAAAACTTTTAATAATCGGAGAGTCGACACTATCCGCCATAGTTTTTAGAATGCTGTTGCCATTCGCCCGCAACCTTGACAACAGCGATGCGGTTTTCTTGCGAATGACGGCGTGGAATCCGTCAGTTCGGTTTAGCGCAAACATATTAGACGCGCTGCACCACCTTGGCAGTCCCAACAGCATCCTAAAAATATTATTATATTGCACGCGTAGGTCATCCAGCGCTCTTTTGGTATAGTTGACCCAAAGATTCCCCGTGTAAAAGCTCTGGCAATATGCCTTAAAAAGCGTAATTTTCACTAGCTTGCTACACCGATGGAATCTCCGGGCCAACATGTTACCGCGGACCGCCAATGCCCTACGCTCCCGTTCAATATCAACATTGTCCTTAAGGTCGTCAGTGAGAAAATGCCCTAGATATTTAAATTTTGTCACTCTTTTGACGCTCAAGCCGTTTAGGGTAATATCAGGTATATTATCTGGGCATTCACCGCCGGCCTTAAAGACAATGTATTCGCACTTTTTTACATTATAAACAAGTCCGTGTGAGGCAGCATACGCCTGACAGACCCTCAGCATTTCATTCATGGCACCTGCCGTCGGCGCCAGCAACGCCATGTCGTCAGCGTAGCTGATACTATTTGTTTTCACACCGTGGAAGCTACATCCGACCCGCATATTGCTGAGGTCCACGATTAGGCCATCGACATATGTGCTAAATAGCCTAGGAGATGTCAGACCACCCTGCCTCACACCGCATTCTAACCTATACGATTTGGAAAGTGCATTGGACCACTTCACAACATTTTCTTGGTTCCCATACCAATATTGCAGGATCCTGAGGATTCCCGTCGGTACACCCCTATCCCCAAGCTCTCTCCAGAGTACATCATAATTTACCATATCGAAGGCTCTGGAGAGATCCAGAAAACAGGCATATACCGGCGTTTTACGATCGGTGTAATACTGGACCGTATGTTTTTGACTTACTACGGCGCTTTCCGTTGACAGTCCTGGTTGAAACCCGAACTGTGAGTCATGCACGGATAGATATTCTTTCAAGTAAGAATCAATCACACCGTCCAGCACTTTTGCCATTGTGGTTGCGAGAGATATAGGTCGATAGTTTGACTTATCCGAAATGTCTCCGGTCCTATTCTTAATTATGGGAACCACCAATGTTTTCATTAGCTCTGCCGGCAAGTAAGAATGACTGAGGCACATGGTATAAAACAACGACAAAACCCTTGGTAGATGAACCCCAGCAAATTTTAAATGCTCAATACTTAGCCCGTAATAAGTACTTCTTTCTGTCTAAATTTTTATAATATACTTATAGCCTATGTCCATCTGGAAGAATGTACCTTTAAAATTGTGAAAAAAAAAACAAATAGAAGCTCCGTACGCCATTAGTATTCTAATCGTCTGATCGGCAAAACCCATTGTCGGACTTTCACTATGGTATAGGTTATTTGAATGAATCACGTTTTTAATTTCAATGCTAGGATTAAAGGCTCCTTCAAACAGGCGTCT
The DNA here is from genome assembly GCA_963555695.1 of Dasypolia templi. NCBI lineage: Eukaryota > Metazoa > Arthropoda > Insecta > Lepidoptera > Noctuidae > Dasypolia > Dasypolia templi. The sequence continues at coordinate 3,137,741 of OY743156.1, forward strand.
TTATTTGTAGGAGCCTTTTTTGTGAATTTCAAAATACGGCCTTTGTTTTTATTTATAATATTAGTGTCGTCTCCACATTGTATAATATAGCATAGATTATTAATGAAGAATGATAAAGATCATTCATGCATGACCGATCCTGTACGTTATCAACTTTAATGTTATTGTTGTCACAGAGATAAAATAATAAACAAACTATTTAAGATCAAAACAATGGTTCAGTTCACACTTGTATTGGAGAATGATAACCGTATGATAAACTTGCACTGTATTCATTCAGCTCTAGATTATAACAGCGACTGTGTACTGACCTCAATTGTTTTGTAACCAGTGAGAATAGAATTTTGTAAAATGGGCGCTATATAAGTAGATTTCTCTTACTTACACCCATTATGAAAGCCTCGGTTATGCCAGCAAAAAAGAATTCTTATCATGCCTTCTGCCCCTATCCCGATTTATTTGTATATGTGTATTTTTACCCAACTGTGCCAGAAGGAGGGTTATTTTTGAGTGTTTGTATTTTTCTTTGTCACGCTCTGGAGCCAAACGGTTTGATGGATTTTAGCTTAAGAGGTGTCGTAAGATTCGTCTATATCGTGAGAGTGACACTGGGTATATGTATCTATAGGTAAATATATATAGGGTGGATTTTTGAGCCGGGGCAGTAACGGTCCCTACGGGAAGACGGTCTTAAGAGACTATCCATAACTTTTTAAGGAATTTCGATTGCAATTCATAGATTTAAAAAAAAAATACACAGCAAGAAAATGGGCAACTTTCACAAAAAACTTTTTTTGATGGCATTTTGGTCCTGTTTTTATAAGGATCAAAAAACGTAGGAAATAAGACTACCAACTGGGATTTTTTTTTGCGATTTCTGATTTTTCTAGTACTCAGACCCCAGTTGGTCCAGTAAAGTTTTTTGGTCCTTATAAAAAACAGAATCGGAAGGTATCAAAAAAAGTTTTATTTTAATTTAATTATTTTTATTAATTACATGGTTTTCAAGTGAGATAACTATTATCTACTATCGTTCAAAACACATAGAATAGGCATCTATAGAAGAGATGATTCTATATTTTAAACAATCTTCTTTCAATATGTGTTTGAAAATTTACCTATCGAATAGTTTGCATTAATTTATTATTCTACAACTGTATTTTGATTTGCATAAAAAAACAAAAACTTTTATTTACATAAACAATTATTATTCAGATTCATTTTACTAGGTTAAATTTTATAACTGTTACGACACACCAGGAAAAGATAAAACTATTCTTAGCAGGGGACTAAAAGATAAAGAAGCGGTTGTTTTACAAATAATGTTTTAATACTTATAAAAACTTAACTCTAATATTTACACATTAAAATAACTTAATTTAGTACATACTCAAAACATATTTTTACAGCTACTAATAAAATAAAATCAAATCTTTATTGTGGGTTATCTTTATGAAGCAAAAATACTTCACATTATTTATTTCAAAATAAGTTTTGCCGAATCTTACATTTACACAATCGGCCATGCAGGCCACATTAATATGTCTATTTTCATAATAACAAAAGTCTATAATTGGATCAGGACTAAGGCTTTCTTTATCAATTAGAAGAAAATCCTCAAACGACTTGTGATGAATTTTGGAAACAGAACTTAAGAACATTAACATAATAATTCCAACACTGAGTTATTAAAAACCGATAAGTTAACTTTAGATATAAATGATAAAAACCCATCTAAATAACAACAAATCATTGGTAAGTTCTTAAAATACTTGTGATATTTGGGGGTCACAGACAGCGACATAAATTCGCAATAGGTCTTATTATATTCCAATGATGTAATTGTAGAATGTTAACTTATGCCTAATCTATTGGTAATAACTTGCATACGTCGCATTATGTTGGCAGTGATATTTATTAAAATACACTCAATGAAGTGAAAGATTCTAAACAAATGGCTATGAATATTTTTTATGTTAAATAATCTAAGTTTTATATAAAAGAAATGATCTTGTAAATGTAATATTTTAGATGGCCCAAAATGATTGTAACTTTAATAGAAAAATATATATTTTACTGCTGTATTTCATAACTACTCGTATCACATTGACAAAGCAACAACAGAATTTGATGCTATTTTAAATTAAGTAGAAGACACAAAACAAAATACTCCTGTACATGCTATTTTACTGACGTAAAACAATGACAGCAAAAAAGACCGCAAAAAACCTCGAATAGTGCAAATCGCCGTATCTCACGGCGCAATCAAACGTATGGAATACTGTAGATTTTCCCATGGCAGACCTTACCATGTGGAAGGTAGTGTATTCTTGTTCCTAATGTCACTTTATTCTGATAAAATTGTTGGTTATTTAACATTTTACATTGATTGATCCCTTAGATCTTAAGACATTACCTACATGAGTGTGATCTTAATCTGTCATAGTTTAGTTCATTCATAATAAGACTATCAAAAGACATTGTAATAATTGTAAAATCTACATCTTCATAAAATTTAAATACTTTGTACCATAACTTACTCTTCATATTTATATCTTTACACATACTTAATAACGTATTGGTATTTCAGAGAATTATTATCAAGATTTCAGAAAAAGGTTCATTTCGCTATCTCTATAAGTAACCGAAAGATAGCTAAGACCAAACAGATATAAATTGCTTACGAAAACTTAGCAGAACCTCGAGATTTCTGCCAACAGTATGATACAAGGATACTGCTCATTAATGACGCAAATAGTACTAGACTACCCCCCCATAAAGCTGCTGGAGGTGACATGCAAAATCCTGCAGGTTGTGGAAGATCTTCTGCCAAAACAACTCTTAATCCTTTACCAATAATCGTGGAAGGTTCCTGTACAGTACTGTTCCCAATATGGATGATGTCACGTCTCCTCCTTCTAGGTTCTATACTTCCAGGGTTAGGACATACATCGCAGTCAGTCTTGCAAAGTTCAACTTCGCATTGAATAATCAGGTCCATTTCATCAGGGAATTTAAAAGCGTTGAAGAAAGCGAATGCAATTACTGAAGCTCCAGTGTTTCCTGTTTCTCTTGTCTTTTGGAAAGCGCCAAAGACCTTCGGTTTTAGGACACAACCATTGTCATCAGTCAGTGGGACAACATTGCGACTTTCTGAGTCTCTAGCTATACATTCTCTAACAAGGATATCGAAACCTGCATCTCCAGTCACTGACACTACTAAAGTCATTGTTTCTCCGATCTTGACTAAGCCATTTGCTTCGGCTGCGAAAGGTCCTCTTCCAGTTTGTATGTCTAACCTAGCCATAGCAGTATCTCCGCTAAAGTTGCTGGTGATCTGGTTCAACATGCCAACACTAAGAGAATGAACCAGCTGCTTTTTCAGGTTTCCTTCCCATAGACATCTGACTCGTCTGATGTGATCCCAAACTTCTTGAATGCCGACTTCGTTTTGGAGAACAAGAACATTTTCTAAGTAAGCTTGACCTTCATTCTCAAAGTCGCTATAGAATCGAGTACCACAAGTGTTTAGGCTGACTGTGAAGGAGTACTTGGCTTGGTTAGAGTTCTCTCTGACGTAAACACAGTCGGGTTCATTGTAGTGGTCTTGAGAGTAGATGATTCCGTTGTACACCTTGTTGAATTCGATATTGATAGTCATCATTTCTTTGCCACAGTCGACTGTGATCTCATGAATGTGAGGAGGATGTCGGTCATCATCGCCAGTCTGATCTTGCGTTTGTGTAGTTTCAACAACTGTGCCGCTAACACCACTGGAAATTGAATTTGAACTGGATCCAGTGTTTACATTACCACCAGTTTCTTGTGATACGTAAATCGCTTGGGTCGTTTGATCGGTCTGGCTGGGTTGATAACCAGGTTTTGAGTAATCGTAACTAGGTTGGGACGGTTGGGACGATTGGGATGGCTGGTAGTTCGGAGAAGAAGGCTGGTAACTGGGAGAAGAAGGATAACTTGGAGCTTGGGATGGTTGGGACGGTTGGTAGGATGGTGAAGACGGGGCATTTGAAGGCTGGCTTGGTATGTAACTAGGGGTTGATGGACTAGGGGAATAGGAAGGCTGAGACGGTTGGTAAGCAGGTTGAGTTGGCAGACTAGGCTTATAAGACGGTTGGAATGGTTGCTCAGGTTTGTAAGGAGATTCAGGCTGGTACGGTGACTCGCTAGGTTGGTACGACGGTTGGCTTGGCTGGTAGGTTGGGCTTGGCGACGGACCTTCGCTGTAGGTCGGTGAAGGTCGGGTGCCAGATGCTGGGTATCCGGTTACAGGTGGCAGGTATTGGTTCGACGGTTCAAAAGGTCTCGGTTTTTCTGGTTTCCCTCCGAAGTACTGACGAGCTGAAAGTATATGAAGAAGAAATAAGTAAAGGTATTATAAAGTAGGTTATACCCACAAAAACCCAATGTGCTTGTGCCTAAAGTGATTGCTGGAAGATGTGATTTGTGCAAAATATTTGGTGTTCGAAGGTCCTACGATTTGAAATGTTTTCTACTCCTTGTGTGAGTTTGACATATTCGGTATTTATGACCTAATGAGGACCTATTGTCATTTCTTTTAGAAAATATGTCACGAGTACAAATATTAGAACTATAAATATTGTATGTGTCTTAAGTTAAAATATTGTCCCTAAACTCAGCTACAATGACAAACATATACTTAAATAAATCCTTAAAACTAATTATAATCTAAATCTTAAAACTAATGTGCACCTTTCCTATTCTTCTGTTGGTATAAGCCCTGTATCCACTGCAAGAGATTGTTCACCATGTCATCCACCTCCGCCTGCTTCTCCGGCTGCAAGTCCGCTGGAAACCATGGTCTTCATCAGCAACCAGGAGTTGGTTTACCCCCACCACCCATTCTAATCAATACTAGTTAGTTCTTGAAGATAAATGCTAGTATCTGACAGGTCTTGGAATTATTGAAGCCGATGACAAAATTAAGCAGTAGAAAATTTAGTTTTTAAGCATTAACAAGTACAATGAAGCCCTATCAAGATATTGAATCATTAATTAATAGTTATACAGAGCTTAAACGAATGAAAATGTAAATAGGTCTTTACAAAAGAAACAGTTGAGAAACTAAGATAAGAGTGTCAGAATGAACTAAGGATTTAAAAGAATCTGATTAATTAAATGAAAGAAAGTACTTACACTATAGTATTAGTTGCTAAATAACTTAATTAAGGTATTGGTAACTAAATAAAACAACAAAAAGTACAAGCATGAAAAGATGTACGACAGATACACGAAAGAAAAGTTTTACTAATTACAACATACAACAGAAGACAAAGTAAAAGGAGTTAAATGAATAAACACTATGGAAAAGAAGAAGCAATCAAACCAGTATTAATGTTTACATTACAGCAAATTCTTAGCGTGTTAAAATAAAATGCACTGCCATAATTTTACACTAGTTGGCAGGGTCCAAATAAATCGAATTTATCTGGACACGCATTGAAAGATGACTATAGCATAATAGAATTTGCGTAATTTGCAAATATTTAAGGAAAGTACTTCAATGTAATTAAACTAAAAATAAAATGTACCATCAGTAGTTTCTTAACCGGAATAAAAAACAATAACAAATAGCCAATGACATATTTGCAATTTTCTAAAGTTAAATTTGTAAAGTTACATGTAGGACTTGTTTAATGACACAAATAGAGACCGACTAAAAGTCAAAACAGGTAATGGAGAGGTCTAAAAGACAAACTTGTAATTATAAATTAATTTATTATTTACATTTTTTTATAATTGTATTTATTTACACCTGCGCTGCTGGCATTGTATGCATAGTAAGAAAATTAAGAGGAAAACTATTTGTTTCTATAATGAGTAAATGAATAATGCAAGTGAAGACAAAAGGTGACGTCAAGGTCATTATAACGCTAATAAAAATACAAATAATTTACGTAAATATAATATTTATGTAAATTAAAAAAATACATTAACAGCTAGAAAGTGAAGACAGATCTAAAGTATGAAAAATTAATTGCCGCCGAAATATTTTGAATAATAACAGAGTTATATACCGTGAAAAATTATGAATTGCGTAAACAATTTGAATTTTATCACGATAAGTCATCTAGACAAGCACACAAAATGCTTTGCAAATTTAAGTGATTCCAAATGTTTGTAATGAAAGTAAATTAACAATCTGCTATGATGAATATTCGGTTTGGTATTTGATTCTGAATCTAACTTTGTTTTGCAAAGTCACAATCCATCGGAAAACTCTGTGGGTACTAATCACATTGTTCTAAGAGGTCTTAAATTCATCATATCGGCTATTTGTATTGCGATAACAACAAATAATATCTAAGCTATAACATAAAAGAAACAGAAAGAGGTGCCACGCGAGTGCAGCCGCGGGCAAGGCTATGTAAGTGTCCAGAAATGTCAAGAAGTATCAAGAAAATTATAATAAATAATGCCAACAAGGAAAGAGAAGATAGTTTCAGAAGCGTGGAGTGAGTGTTGCATAAAAAGTGCCTTCTGCTTGTAAAAACATTTAGATCGTCATCTGAAATTACCATCCAAATAACCGATCTGAAGACGGCAGTTGTAGCCGCCTAAATGTTATTGATATAAAATAACGTAAAAACACCAAATTTGATACCATCCCATGATAAGCAGTTTAATAAATTGATAGAAAAGGAGAGCATAATGGCAACCATTCAAACAAAAATGGATAACCGTGAACGCTGTTATGGAAAGACTATTTGTAGAATAGAGAGATATTTGCATATATAAATACCGAAACTTGACTTTTACATGATCTCATATGCACAAGAGTTAACAAGGTAAAGAAACTAGGGAAGAATGAATAGATTAAAGCGTGGATAAGTTTTGGGGAAGTAAAAAGATCAGAATCAAATCGGGAAGCAATGTCAATGGGTCGCTATTTAAGGGAAATATTCTATCGTCCACAAGCATAGGGGGCTGTGTAAGTGTGGTAAAATGTTAAGTGACATATTTGAGTACAGAACGCATTGATTATATTGATTGCTATTTAAAAAAAACATTACAAACGTGCAAAATGTTATAGAAACTTTGAAGTTTTATAGAAATACAAAGAGTACCTTTTGAAATTCGGATTTGATACAACAATAATATGTATGTATGAATAATAACACCATTTCAGAACGATTCAGCAAAGGAGTCTAAACGAACGAATACATTCAATTTAATTGACTTCTATTGTATTTCTTGTAACGTCAGCTATTTAAAATAATGTTTTTAGATGGAAGCGTAGCCATCAATGAATCAATGCTGTACCCAAAACGATAAGGTTGCACATAAAGGGCTGTACGTACCATTCTTGCGTTTTCTTGGTTCTGTAAAACATATTAGAATTAATCTAAATACATAAAAAAGAATCGATTTACACACATAAATATTTACAAGTATACGTATTTTTACAAAACTGACACCTATAATTAAATCTTAAAAAACTAACATGCATCTTTGTATTTATATACAGGCATTTTGCAAAAAATGCGTCTATTAAAAATATGTACAAAGAGAGAGATATGTATTAATTACATCTTTTTGCTATAATATTGCCAGAAAAAGAATACCCATATTTACGAAACTGTATTTTGTTTGGAAGGAACATTCCAAAATCTAATCACAATGGATAAAAAAAATACACAACACCAAAATGAGAATATTTGTCATAACTTTTAAGATGTTACATTACATATAGTAATGTAACATGGACTTTTATAACGAAAAAAAAAACATTGTGTGTGTTCCTCAAATCGATTATTTGCAATCCTAATTAATTTGGCTGTGCATAACCATGATATAAATATGTTTCTTTTCTGCTTTGTATGAAACGTATAGTATAATTTGCAAAAGCACCAGACTAGCAGCGAGTGAAATGCAAAATTAATCGATTACATGTATTCAAAGTGAAGAATCCTCAATCAACATTTTATTATTTATTTCTAATTAATATTTTCAATGTTGGTATATGGAAAAAGAGACGAAAAGAAATTAATACTTTTTATGAAATTTTACTATGAGTGACACAATGGGCGGTCTTAATATCGCTAAACGACCAAACTTATGATGGATGGATTGTGTGCGGGATGAAATTAAAGAAAAAGGAGTAAATGATGGAGTCCCGGCTGACAGGGTAGAATGGAACAAAATACGTGTTACACTGACCCCAAGTAACATGGACCAAGGGCAACAAGATGAAGAAATGCCAATCAAATTATCATCACCAACAAAAGAAGTATTGAATTGAATAATGAGATAACTTTGACAATATCGGTTTTTTTTGCGATCGCACAATCGTTGTCACTATTCACGTGATTGCAAATTACATAATGAACCCAAAAGTTCTGATATTGTTTACCTATTGTGTGAAACGTGTTTGTATGAGGCTTATTATGCATTCTAATGTGGAAGGCATTGAAGGCTGTATTTGGCCTTTCTTTTTGTGTGTGTTTTTTTTTCAAGTTTTTGAATCAATTTTCCATACCTATTGTATGATGCCTACGCAAACATTTTCTATAAGCAGTTTTGCTCTCTTACAACTCTTTTAAGGCGTATATTTGACGTCATTTTGTGTGTTGTGTGATTATTTTTCTACCAAGTACAAGGCAATTCAAGTTTTTCAATCAATTCGTTTCACTTTTGCTACGCGAGTTTCATCGAAAATATTTTTTGCTCCTAAGCTTTAGATACTTCTCGACAGCTGAGTAACATTCTGTCAAAAAAGAATCGGGAATGGATGATTAGTTAATGGTTACAACTTTTTTTTTTTTAGATTGCCGGACTGTTTTCGATTTTGGCGCGGAGTTTGAGTTGCCGCTGTTATTTGTTATCATCTGTTGCTGTTTTCTGTTACATCATATCTAGTGTGTATGGACAAAAACATCGATCTAAGAGTATGTCTTAATTTTGGATCGCCAATGGAATTTCGTGTTCGGAGTCACTGAAAATGTTACAGAAGGCTTACGGTGAATCGACTTTATCAAAACCATGTACTTATGAGTGGTACAAAGCGTGCAAAAGCGGTCGTTATGTGATGAAAGATTTGCCTCGCTCTGGTAGGCCATCAAAGTCTTCAGCTGAAGCAAAAGTGAAGGAAATAGTGACTGAAAATCCTCATTCAAGTTTTAGAGAGATGAACTTTCTGTGTCTCACGAGTCGATCAGTACCATTTTAAATAATCACTTGGGTATGAAAAATGTTGCTGCACGGCTAGTCCCAAAAGACCTGAAAAACTCAATCGCATAAGAGTCGCTGAGGACATGCTAGAACGAGTCAATTCCGACCCAACATTCATGAAACGCATTGTTACTGGTCACGAGACGTCGGTTTACGAGTTTGACATGCAAACTAGTCAACGAGCTTCGGAGTGGCGCCTTCCAACTGAACCGGAACCGAAAAAAAAGTCAATGTCCAGTTGACTGTTTTCTTTGACAATCGAGGTGTTGTGCACTCGGAATTCTTGACGGAAGGTCAAACGGTAAATAAACAGAATTTTATTTTGAGCGATAAGAGGCGTTTAAGATAGCAAATTCGACGAAAAAGGCCAGATTTGTGAAAGATAACTTCTTGGATTTTGCATCACGATAATGCGCCTTCGCACAAGGCCATTATTGTGAATGAATTTTTTACCAAAAACTTAACGAAGTCCATCGAGTAAGCACCTTATTCACCAGACAATGTCTCCAGCCGACTTCTTTCTTTTTCCTAAACTCAAATTACCACTTCGTAGCACCCGTTTTGATTCGGTAGAAGACATAAAGGATAATTCGCGGCGAGAACTGAAAACAATTCCGGAAAAAGCGTTTAAAAATGTTTTTTGTGATTGGATTATTCGTTGGCGTAATTGTATCGTTTCTGAAGGAGCATACTTTGAAGGCGATAAAATAAATTTTGATGAATAACTAACATTTTGTGTATTATTGATCTTTTCCCAGTACTTTCTTGACAGAGTAGTAGTTCTAATATTTATAATTATTATTACCCATTTCATGTAATCTATACTATCACCACCGTCGGTAACTCTAACCACAGTGTGGTTGGCTATAAGAACAGTAGCTTCGTGTAATTGACTCTGCGGTTACCCGCTGCACCTTATATTTAAGTAAAGTCTTTCCACTTATTACCCACTTCCCATATTTTACTGAACATGTCGAAACGAATTATTTTAAAATAAGTTTTGACAGTTGGACATGTGCTAAGTGACGTCTATTCGTCTCTGACTAGTCTAAAAAAACAGTATTTATTCTCAAAAATGTACAAGAATTATATTATAAGCCTTATCGACATCGCGTCAATGGAATATTTACTCAATACTCAATCGTTTATTTGCATTCCACAAATAAACGATAACATACAAGTTGTGTGTTACAAACTCATGCAGACGAGAAAGTGTCTTAAATAACAGCTGATTCGTCGAACTTTTGTACCAGGCAACCAGGAACGCATAAAGGTTACAAAGCATACAACTATGTTGTTAACAATAAACCGCTGAGCATGTGTCGATAAGCATGCGTTTGTGTTTGACATGTGGATGTGGGTGTTAAGTGTGACATAAGTTACCGGACGTGTCTTTAGTGCGAAGTGCGTAATGTTTAGACTTTTACATGTGTCATGAAGGTTTAGAGAAACTAAATCTCTGAAATTAACAGAACTTATTGCAAAAATATGCCAATATATGATATTTTAATCGCAGATTATTAAATTTACCATTAGCTTTTGGATTAAAGCTACTTTAATGAACCTTTAATAATCATATCGGCTCGCTAGCCCCAAGGAGCTAGATCCCAAACATATTATAATCAGTAACTGTAGAAATTTTTTTATAACTTGACTCTTTCTCAGTACTCTAAACTACATCATTTTCACAGCAATGTTAAACATTGTCCCTGGTTTGGTGTTTGCGAAAATGTTTCCTAAGTTAAACACCCGAAACTGAACGCGTGATCACGTTCAGTTTCATTGTCAGCAACAAGAACTTCGTGCTCTATTAAATTGCAGTTATTTTCTACTTTTTAAAATAAAGAAAAAAAAAGTTTTATTTTAATTTAAGATAAATTTGTGCTCGTGGTTAAATCTATAAAAATTAAATAAGCGGGTACTTACGGAAACGAGATGAGCTCTCAGCGGCGTCGGCAACCACTACGATCGCGCACAGCGCCACCACAGCGCATATGCGCACCATCTGGAAATAAACAGGGTTTTTTTTATTGTTCATAAAATAAATAGTGAGACGATTGTTATTACTGGTTTGAGGCGGCCCAGGGATAAAATACCAGGAATAATTTAAATAATAGGCCTTTTCCTTGAAGAGGGACAGAGTCGGTTATCAATTTAAAAAAAAAATATAGGAAATCTGTAAAAACAAATTACTGCTGTAGTAAAAAAAAAACAACTGGAAAATCTCGTTGTAAATGGTTTCCTATCTGACTACTCTGAGAAGAAAGGCCGAAACAAACTCAGAGGTTAGTCTCTTTTTTTCAAGTCCATATACATAATCTTGGTCAGATCATGTGAAGACCACGTAAGTTGGTGTCTGAAATGGTCTTTTGAGGAAAGAACCATATAGATTGAGTTGACCTGTCCAGTCAGTGCACGCATTTGTCAGTTACAATTTAGCTTAACTCAGAGCTCAACGATTCGACGATCAATACCAAAGAAACACATTTGGGGAGGCAGCATAAATAACTAAAACTACCAGACCATGATTAAAATTAACAGAGAAATAAAGCCCACACTGTCTTCACATTCACAAAAACTAAACGTAAATATAAATATTTACATAGTAAATATTCATATCATTGTATATAATTGGACTTTGGTCACTTTTCGAGTAAATTATACTGAATTCAAAATCTAAAAACATATATTTTATTCAAGCTTATCAAATCTCCAAATAACTTCTTGATTAAAACTTAATGAAGATATCATTGCATGCTCCAGCAAGATCAGATAGCATTAGAGGAATAGCGTTATAACTACAATTCAAACCATTGCAACACATGCAATTAAAATCATCTAATCAAGTCACAAAATCGACACCATTCCACAAAAACCCTCAATTTCAGACAAAAATTAAAGTAAAACAAGTCAAGGTCTAATTACCATGTCAGCCAAAAAGATAAATCTATTGTTTGATAAGTCTGGGAATCGAACCAGGGACCACAATGAACAATTACTTAACGTGTAACGTGAGACGCCTGACGCAACGTTAACGTAAACGTTAGCGTTAGACTTAGAATGTAGATCACTGGATAGGTATTTGAATAATTAATTGTTCTAAAAGTACTGTGTATGTGTTCACGTGTGGAAATTAAAGCCGTAAAGTTAATTAGGAAACGATTGTGGTGTAAAAATATAAAATATTATTAATGTTTTTCCTTAATTGGTAGTTGCATTGTGTTATAGGAATGTCCTGGTCTTGATATTATTGCAAACTTCGGATAAATAATCACCTTTTTTATTCATAACGAGGTCTTACCCGCGACTTCGTTTGTGATCCAAGATTAAAAGTAGCCTATTACCTTACTCAGGTCAAGGTCTATCTGTATGCCAAATTTCATCAAATTCCGTTCAGACGTTTTGGCGTGAAAGCGTAACAAACAAACCAACATACAAACAAACTTACTTTCGCATTTATAATATTAGTCCTAATTTATTATTTTCGATTTTTTTTTACTGCAAACCTTTAATTACTATCAGATATAACCATCTACTATAATGGATGCTAACATAATATATTGCTCCATTTCAATAAGATTTTCAAATACAAACTTATATACATAACTTTTCAAAGCTGACTAGCTTTTGGCAGTGATAATTGCCACATGATTGACTGATTTAGATTTTTTATTGTTTTAATCAACATATCAAATATAACATATTACTCGCCAAAGTAATCCCATGCTGTCATGATCCAGCGTAACAGGGAAATGTGTAAACTGTTGTTTGTTTACTTAAAACCGTTTACACTTTTCGTTGTATTGGTTTGCGATCGATTAGGGTTGCCAACCCTTCTATAAAATCCTACCCTACTATAGTATCCTACTATATTAGACGTCTAAATACCATACTTAAAATTAAAAAAAAAAAAATTGTAGGTGGAACTACAATATTGTCGTTTCAATACAAAATGGCGAAATAAGCGCAATAGGGCCAATATTAATCTCATAAAAGCTGAATTAAACTTTATTTTGCAATAAAAATAATAACCCTATTTTAGAGTGAAATAATAGTTAAGTCATTTAAAGAAATGAAAACCCATAGGCTCAAAAAGCAAGAAATATGCATTAAAAAAATATACAAAATGCCAATTTTTTTGTTTTTTTTGTTTTGCCGTCTTCTATTTTCTTACAGGCAACGGCTTCGAAAATACTATATTAAATATTTAAAAGAAAGTTGCAACCCTAAATGCTATGAACACTAATGTAAATACAGATTTTGGTCACGCTCAACATGTTTTGATTTGCTCAAAATTATAACATAACATCACGCCTTGTTTCCCCGAAGGGTGGGGCAGAGGTGTACCTATAGTACACCCACATTTCGCCAGTTATGTTTAAGTCCCATGTAATAGGGGGCGAGCCTATTGCCATCTACCGGGCGCAAATCCAGACTTTGGGCTGCTCCTGAGAAATTCCAGATAGAAAAACCCATTAACACGTTTGTCCCATTATGTCAGTTAATATTGTCAGTTTTGGCAGGGTTTCTTTCTGCGGCTCTTTTAGTTCTGATGAGAGTTCATGATTGGTACCTATTATAATTTGGGTAAGTCAAAAAGAGAGCAGCGAATTGAGAACAGGGGTGGCCCAGTGGTAACGGCCCCGACTTACGAGTTGTATATCGTGGATTCGAACCCAGACTGACAGTCAGGCGCTTCACTTTAAAATAAACATCACCACTGCTCTCAAAAACGTTGAAAGAAAACATTGTGAGGAAACCGGCATGTCATAGAACCAAAAATTTGAAGACATGTACACAGGCTACATGTCAAGCTATAAATTTCCAGTATAAGCGGACCTCTCATTATACGAAAATCCTATACAATGCGAGAGCAGCACCCGCACTGGCCGCGTGGTGGACTACGGCCCACTCCCTCTCACAGAGAGGAGGCCTGTGTCCCAGCAGTGGGAACGGTATATGGCTGATTATGCTAGAGTGCCAACCGCCGTGATCAAGTCATCTAGAGACAAAAGATCGTAAGTCGTCTTTTGAAATGTGATGGAACTTACCAAAAGCATACATCACGTCTGTAATCCCAGAAGGGTTAGGCAGTGGTGTATATATAGTACACCCACATTTCGCCAGTTATGCTTAAGTCCTATGTAATAGGGGGCGAGCCTAATGCCATCAACCGGTCACCAATCCAGGCTGCGGGCTGTTGCTGAGATATTCTTGATAGAAAAACCCAATAACACTTTGCCCGACCTGAGGATCGAACCCAGGACCTCATGCTTAACAGTATCTCTTGCGACCACTTGACCAACGAGACAGTCGAAATGTTTTAGAAATTTAAAGCTCGCTTGCACCGCAAATCGCTAAATGCACTTACAGCTAAATGTATATATTTAAAACATCATTCTGTCTGTCTTCTTCAAACGGTTGACAGAAACAGAACTATGTTTTAAATTCGTTTAGCGTAAACGCATAGTAATTTGTTGTGCAAGCGAGCCAGGTATTGTCGCTAATAAGCTGACTACCTAATTATTATACAGGGTGGAAGGGTAAACACCGTTATCCCCTTAAAGGGTCATTGTACTCATTTTATACTTTTACCATGGGATCAAACCTAAAGTCACCAAAAAAATATCAGCTGTTACTAGTCCATACCTTTATGTTTGCATAACTCGTCAAAGTGTAGTGAACAGCTGATCTTTTTATATCGCGATTTTAGGATTGGTCCCATAGTAAAAGTTTTTCATAATGATGAGTACAATTACCCCTTAATAGGATAACGGCGTTTACCCTAACACCCTGTATTCAACTAAATAAAATTGAAGTGTCTGCTTATGAAAGTATATACGGCACTATAATCGGCTTGTTATAGACGATTTTGACGGGACTTTCCCTGGCAGATAACTGATGTTATAAGGAGTAACTTAGGCTACTTTTATTTTACAAAAAACATTAGAGTGCCGCGCAAAATAATAAAATATAGTTTTCCGACATAAACGCGAACGAAGTCGCGGGCGCAGCTAGTAGAAAATAAATAAAGCTAATCTCTGCCCCCAATAATTGATATTTTTAAAGCACTATTCTGTTACTGCTTCACGACTATTGTGCGTCAAAAGCAAGGCAACTTTGTTTCGTCCACCATCAAGTCAACAAAAGGCGGGTTAGGGTG
Organism: Dasypolia templi; assembly: GCA_963555695.1. NCBI lineage: Eukaryota > Metazoa > Arthropoda > Insecta > Lepidoptera > Noctuidae > Dasypolia > Dasypolia templi. The sequence continues at coordinate 3,153,114 of OY743156.1, forward strand.
AACTTGACATAAACTTAGGAACCCCATTTGGAACTTATAATTTTGCCGAATAAAAAATTCGTACCTCAAGGTATGTGTTTAGAAAGATAATACTCTTCACGACAGAACGATTAATTTAATTATTCGATCTGTCTCATTCCAACGCCCATTGATGAAGAAACAATGGGCGTTAAATTACTTACGAACAAACGTGGCCCATCCATTGTGTGCAGAGCCATCACAATAGTCACAAGTTAACTTTTGTCACACCCGGATGAGCATGACACCTTCTTTAAAAATTCAATATGGTTAAAACTTGCGATTTTAGCAGTGAGAACTATGTGAGGAGGAAACTATTGTTTTTGAGTTTTGTGTCATTTTAACCTCTGATGCAATAAAATGTTAAGCGTTCATTGTTTGTAGACGAGCGTTAGAAACGCGGCGGTTTTTGGACGTCGGGGCGTTTTAGAACAACGTGCAGCGTCTCTTAACAATTTTATTTCACTTTAAAATATTTTAATATTATGTAGCACACCCACACTACACACACACAGAGACTACACACCAGATGATTAATGCCCGTTAAACATTATTGGGTAAAGAAGTTGAACACACTTTTATACAGACATTTTTACAAGCTAAGATACTAAAATCAATCAATAAAAAAATCTGCCCATTCATCATAATTCAATTGTTACAAAAGTAACACACTAAACCAATATAGCAGTTATTACGACAACAAATTACTCAATTTATAGTCTTAACTACACAATACTAAATCGATTAACGATAACCTGAAACTACACTTCATTGCATGAATATGCATATTAATGTATAGGAAAGAATATAATTCATTTCCCACAGGTTAAGTTCACACATAAGCGTATTGTTCGTGTAATCATACTAATAAATTCAGACCGCCATCAATCTTATTGCAACATTTGACTCTCGTATAACTGTTTGACTATGTTATTCTTAACCCGTTTATGTGTAGAAGAGAATTACTGTTTTATTTTGTTGGTCTAGACAAAATCAAACTGGTTTCTAATTTACTTGTATAATTTGTTATTTTGATGTCATAGATTTACATTATTTGATTACTTAACTCACACACTTACTTATTCCTTGTTTGTATTTTAGAAAAATCGTATACTTTTACAATGTTTGTAAATATGTGTTTTTACCTATTATGGTATAGTAATTTTATTGTTGTTGCATCTTTTAATTATATAATGAATGTATACAAAATATTGTAAAACATTTTAAAAGAGTAGCGTTTTGTCCATTTTTCTCCATACGAAACAACCTTTTGAAAGGGGTGACCACAATCAATTCTGTTTGAATGTAAATTTTGACCATCAAAAGTGCCATTTAAGTGCCAATTTGAAGTTAATGTTCTAAACATTAACTTCAAATTGGCACTTAAATGGCACACACTTACTTATTCCTTGTTTGTATTTTAGAAAAATCGTATACTTTTACAATGTTTGTAAATATGTGTTTTTACCTATTATGGTATAGTAATTTTATTGTTGTTGCATCTTTTAATTATATAATGAATGTATACAAAATATTGTAAAACATTTTAAAAGAGTAGCGTTTTGTCCATTTTTCTCCATACGAAACAACCTTTTGAAAGGGGTGACCACAATCAATTCTGTTTGAATGTAAATTTTGACCATCAAAAGTGCCATTTAAGTGCCAATTTGAAGTTAATGTTTAGACTTTGACTTTGCTTAGTCGTAGTAGAGCCTCTAAAAGAGCTCGTCCGGGGAATCACTATCTTACCCATGGCTTTCGCCAGGCAGGGTTGCTTTTTGATGAATAAGAGGGTTAGAATTTATGGCTTGTTATGACACGTATTTGAACGACAGTAAAATTACAATGAGTTAAAAACGTCCGTCTACTTCTGCTAAATGTACGCTGTAAGTCGGTTGTATTATGATATAATTTTAAAAAAAAACTAGTGCTGTTGGAGTACCCCCGTCAGGAACAAAGTTACTTACGCGATACTCGCACGCACAGACACTCTCGAAAGAGAGAAAGAAGAGAGAAAGTCGCATGGAGTGGTCATAACACTTTTTACTTACGTGACAATAACTACCAGTCAACTCCTACCGCAAGCCGCGTTACGGAACTTTGTTCCAAAAACATACGTGAGTATAGCGACATCAACAAAAGCGCTCGTCTGCTCACAAACAAAGTAACACGCTGACTGACGAATGATAAAAACAGATAGCCTAGACCTAATCTAAAGAAGAGACAAACATGAAATTCGTATTGCGGCAATAATAGTACCTATTGCAAAATATTATCATCTGGCATATTTTAAAAAACGCCCGTCTACAGCCGAAGAACCGAAGACGTACAGTCGGTTACATAAACCAAATCTATGTCGAGAATACTCTCAGTATCACTGTTGGTTGCATGTCACATTACGTAATAGTGCTTTGTCTTAATTATTATGACACTTGACCTCACAACTATTCACTTTGGAAAGGAAACTATTTTCTATCGGATATTTTAATTGTTTAACGACTTCCATATTTGGGAGAGATTATTATTTAAGATTAGTTATTGGAATCGTGTTTGATAATAACATAAGATTTGATTCGATTTTTATGTATGTAATGAAAGTTTACGTCGTCGTTTTTGTAGGAATTCTATACTATGATTATTTATGAATATGTGTACACTTTATTGTACTCCACAAAAATACATAACAAAAAAAAATAAACACTACAAAATATACAATGGGCGGCGTCGCTTTCTGCGACCTATTATTTTTGTGTTATATGGGAATAAGGATTTACCAAAACAATGCTCGTACCTCTACTAATGATTAAGATGGCTAATAGAAGATGTTAACATAACATATCATCACGCCCGTTATCCCAAAAGGGTTAGGCAGAGGTGTACCTATAGTACACCCACGTTTCGCCAGTTGTGCTTAAGTCCCATGTAATAGGGGGCGAGCCTGTTGCCATAGACCGGACAAAAATCCAGACTCCGGGCTGCTACTGAGGAATTCTAGATAGAAACACCCAATAACACTTTGCCCAACCTGGAAATCGAACCCAGGGCCTCATGCGCAGCAGTAGCTCTTGCGTCCACTAGACCAACGAGGCAGTAGAAGATGGTAACTAGGCAATTTTGTAAGCTACGACTACATGCATCGTCTAAAATAATAAATTAATTTGACGTTTTTTTTTTTTTTTGGGAATGGCATCTCGCAGGTCAACTTATGAGGTTGTCGTCTGCTTAAACGGACTTGCCTGTGGTTGCCCTAATAAATGAAGGCCTCCAGCCAGGACTTAAACTTATGTACTAACTTAAAAACTAAGCAACTACACGCTAAGGGCACCCCCTCTGGGGTACGAACCACGGCTTAGGGCGTCGCTGGAAGAGGGCAGCAAGGGACTAGCTGGACCAGGATTTGAGTGATTTAGGGACGAATTTAAAGCTACACGGGCTGGCTCGAGCAAGGGTCGGGAGGGGTGTGGAATTTGACGTCGCGGCGGGCCTCGGCGGCGAGGGCGGTAGGACGGCGATCGGGTTTTGGGCTTACGTAGAGTGCAGGTGGCCTTACTACTCTCCTGGAGGAGGGTAGTGGCGTCGTCGGGGGCGAATTAATTTGATGTGTCGCGGTTTCCTATAAGAGCGGTGGCCGGCAAGCGTCTGCAATTTAATGACGTCACAGAAATGTTATATATTTAATTAATTAGTTGGTGTGTTGTGAGTTGTGTGAGCGTTTGTTTTTCACATTAAAGGCAAACCCCGCTGCCTATAATCATCAAGATAGCCGTCACTTTGGCCGTTATGTGCCTTTCTAGGAAACCATAGCTTTTCCAATCCTTCAGAAAACAGTTATTACGGTACTACCTCCAGGCTCTACCCATATTCAGGCACAGTTGTCTGCAGTAGGCCTAAGTTCAGTGTTCTAGATCGGCTTAATGTGTTACTATTCAAAGGTTTTAACCTTTGAATAGTAACCAGTCTGGTTCACCCAGTCCGGTTTGTTGGCCTTGATCTTATTACGCGCGCACGACTAAGTCATTCATCTTTGATACCGCTTGTCTAACTTCGTAAGTTCAGCATTCGTACGAAACGAGTAATTTTGTCTATTCTTTCATCGACAAAATCCGGTTTTGCTACGCGGTAAGCCTCAATACGTAGTATCAGTAACTAACATAAAGCGCGTTGTCCACAGCTTGTTCAATCGAATTTTATGAGTATATAGATACTGCTGTTTGTTTATAAGCAAATAAACTGTGGTTTTCCCATTCATACGGGTCAAACTGGGTGGAAACTTTAAAAGGGCTTTTAACATTGAAATAATATACGTAATTTGTTGCCAACAAGGGCACTTAATCTTCAATTATAATGCAGTCAACACATTAGATTTATAACGTCAACTAGTTATATTATTTCAATGTTAAAAACCCTTTTAACGTTTCGTCCCGACTCCCCCTGCATCCCTTTTTTCCACATTTGACCCGGTATGGACTTAACACTGACAAATGACAACATTAGGGCCATGTTGTCACCTATCCCATTGATTGTTGAAAGACACAGGAATCAGTGATGTAGAGGATGAGGTACATCCACATTTTGGCAGTTATGTAGCTATGTTGTAAGTCCAGTGGAATAGGGGATGAGCCTGTTAGCCCACTCGATTTGCCACGCTCTGCCCAACACCGAGAGTTGAAAATCCAGTGCGTTTTTACGTTCGTACGTGGGCTTATCATAGCACTGCACTACCACTGACCGATGACCGAAAACAAGATGCTCAGAACAGCCAGGCAAGGCAATTAACGATTAAGTAATGTACAATTTAATAAGAATTGTTAATATTCCGAATCATAAAACTTTTAAGCACGTTCATAGTAAAAACATCATTAATCTTTGCTGACCTGTAATCTTTACATCCGATGATTATTAATATGAACACCGAATATTACGACATTATTAGCGTATAATTATAGTCGAGGATAAATCTATAACGATTTATTTTAGTAATATATTAACATGTAATAATCTCAAGAGCTGTTTTCAAGGTTCATTTGATTAAGTTTGTATAGTCAGCGACATATTTTTTAATTCCATTCTACATTAATACAGAGGCCCTTGACTTGAAAGGGTGCATGAATATGGAATTTCTTTCATTTTAATTATTGGAAACATCATACTTGAATCTCTTGGTTCTTATTTATAGTTGTTGCAAACAGACGAAGAACTGTCAAGCACAAATGCCACTGCTAAAACTACTGTTATTCTTGATTCCTATATATTATGGACATTTGCACTGCTTAATGGTTGTTGGCACATGGGTACAGTCCGCGAGGCCTAAGCTGAGCTTTGCGTTTATGTGACTGCGTATAGCGACGCGTCCTTTGTCCGTCGTCCTACCTGTGTGCGAAAGCTCAGCTTACGGTCCGCGGACTGTAACATCTAAAACTAACCTAGCTTGTGTACGCGGGCAGAATAATTGACTAAAAACAAATCGATATTTCTAAACGGATTAACTGGGTTGTGATATGGGAGGAAGACAGTCGCTCCATGTAAAATACAGGTATTCAGATGTATCCACTTCGACGGGAAACGTTTACGGAGTTACAGGAGTTTCTTGCCCATTCTTCTCCATACGAAACTACCTTTTGGAAGGGGGGCTAAAATGAATTCTATTTTATTGTAAATGTTGACGTTCAAAAGTGCTTTTTATGTGCCTTTTTGACTTGACTGTTTGACTTTGACTTTTGGACTTTGATTTTTAATTTGACTTTTTGACTTAGATCCGACCCCAACACGGTGGGAAATGATTAGGCAGTTGATGACGGTCATCAAGTGTCGTTGGTTTGGTACTTAATTAATAATGACACGTAGTGGAGTTAGTTTCTTCTAGATTTGCATGTACGGTTCCTGTCAATCGATACTGATACTCTCCGGCTGTCGCTGAAAACCAGCGCTGGGGCTCTGTCTCGCATAGGGTCGTAACATTAAGCTGAGCGATGGCCGTTTTGTATGGATGTAACGCACATTTCCCCCAACTTGTTCTTTTTTTTTTGTTGTGTTCTTTCTCTGCGTCATGTTAACCGAAAATAAACGTCTTTCTTATTTTTTGATAGAAAACCACCTTAGCTAAATATTGCCGCTTCATTATAAGACTACTAGCTTCTGCTCGCGGCTCCGCTCACGTGGATGTTGGAAATTATTTATTTGTTTTCTCAGTAGCAGCCCGGAGTCTAGATTTGTGCCTTGTTGATGGCAATAGGCTCGCCCCCTATTACATGGGATTTAAACATAACTGGCGAAATGTAGGTGCACTATAGGTACACATCTGCCTAACCCTTCTGGGATTACAGGCGTGATGTTATGTTATGATAGTTATTATAACTTTAAGCACTAGTAAAATAATATTGTACAAAGGCGGACTTAATCCCTCATCCACACATAAACACATACTTACATACACACGCACATACAAACACACACACACTCAAACTCACACTCACATTTCACTATTTACACATACTCACAATTACACACTACACAGAGCTGCTAACTACGAGTACTAGTTACTTTTTAAGTCATTGTATCGTAGTTTAAAATTTTTTGTACTTAATTTAATACGTTTATAGTCTCAATTTCTACCAATCAAATCACTACCAATTAAGGGAAGGAGCGAGACAACCCAAACATTAATATTATTAATAACTTACTGGGGCTGTTTCATTCCCATTTGTAACTGTAACCGCTTGAGACATAATAAACAATTTGAATTTGAACATCCTTATTATCTCTCGGGAATGTGCTACCGAGACAATAAGTAGCATAATGTCTTTCCGCAGGTTGTCATCTATCTTCTCGCCGAATTTTAAAAGAATCCGTTTAGTGGTTTAGACGGGAAAAGGTAACATAAAGACAGAGTTACTTTCGAAATTATATTATTCGTATGGATGACTATTGATTCGTGTCGGTATAAAGTGGCATCATTCGATCATAGGTGACGATACAAACAAACATGAGACGATCATATCAAACTTATGCAATCGAAACCAAAATAACAAATAAGGAAAGGCTTTGAATCCTTCCTTTACCACATTTCCCACCGACATGATACCGAAACGAAGCAATAGCAATATATCACACTGCATGGCGGCACTTTCCCTGCATAAACTAGGTTCCTAGGTCCGTACCTACCTATACCTAGTAGAGATGGGCACACTATGACTTTGGCCGACATCCCGACCGGCCAACTAGTAGGTTGAAAAAAATACTTTATTCCAAAAAATAAAAACAACCGACTGTAATTTCGGAAGTATTTTGTTTTGTATTTTAGTTTTTTGCCACCGAATTCCCAAATTAATATTTTTTTTTACTGTGTAGTGTTCTTTTTGGAAGTCAAGCAAACGAAAAACATATTTTCTAATCGATTTATAAATTGCGGAGTTCTGAAGCAACAAACATTGAAAAAATTTTTTTATTGTGAACCAACTAATTGGCCTAGCAGATCATTGCTGTCGGTGAAGTTCGAGTGTACAAAACTGATACGATTTTAAAATAACCTCAACAAAGTTGGGAAAAGACTTGACAGACGATGAAAGGTTACGATTTCATTTCAATCACCCTATTTTTCGAGGAACGTAAGTAAAGAGCCGAATAGTCGGCGTCTTTTGCCAAATTGCCTACTATATAGATGGCCGGATATTCGGCTTTCTCGACTAATCCGTTACTAGTCGGTACATCTCTAGTAGCTATGTTTGCCTAGGTCTCGTGGGAGCTCACTGATAGCATCTTAAAGTGCTAACAAGACGTGTAGAACGTTTTGTCGACTGTCAAACCCGCATCTTGCTTTCAATTATGCCTTTAATGGTAGTCTTAGACTTCAAATGTAATTTATTGGCCTTACTCTTGGGTTGTGAATGTTATCTGTTGTCAAATCTCTTGTTAAGTTTGTGACTGATGTTGGTTTAATGGTCACTAGCGTGACCATTGAGCGAGGGGTTCCTCTACTCAATTCGATGAACGGGTTTGGCAGTATTTTTGGGATTATGATTTTTTTTTTTTTTGAGAACCAGCCTGTAATTAAGATCTGAGTCCAATAAAGAGTACTTTATCTTTTACGTGGGACTAAATCATCAACTTTATACTTATTTACTGTCGAATCGTGGATTTCTATACTATACATAGGAACATATATCTGTGGCGGCATCTACACCGCCACATGCGAATAACGCATCACACTGACGTCACACAAATCCTGCATCGCGCAATCATAGTTTACCGCGCAGCTAGCATATATACAACTTCCCGACTTCAATCGTCGGGCAGTTGCCCACCAGATATGACATCCATCTGGTTGGAGGATCCTCCCTTTCCGAAGAGTATGAGTGAACTTTACACCCTGTTCCTCATATCCCTTCATATCTATCAGCTAAAGCTGGTTAGACCGCCCCAACTTATTTGGGGAAAATCTAGGCAGATTGATTGACACAGGTACATATCCATATCTGCTTAGGTCTAATGAGAATGCATGCGGTATGTTTAATTTATACTTATGATGATTCCCATGTCGTTGTCCTCACAGTTTTCTTTGTGTCCAAGTGATTGAATGATGTTGATGACGTCAAAATGTAGGTATCTACCAATCTTCTTCATTGAACTCTTACAAAACTTACAACACCCAACCAAAGAGGTAACAAATAAGCATACAACCTACAAAATACGCAATACCAACATTACAATACAATAATATCATCCATCATAAATACAGACGATATATCGCCGATATTACTTGACATGTCATTCAATGCAACACTCTTCCTGCTGAGCAAGCTGTGGTTTAATAAAAGTGATGGTACAAAATTATGTAATACATAATGTAAAAGGTGCTTTTGAATGGTTGCGTAAATGAGGTATTGTGTTTTTTAAAACAGCGATTGGAAATTGTATTGGGACACTAATAAATAAGATGGGTATCGCTTTATTAGAAACACGATGTGTTACATAAAATAGTATCTGTCTTAATCGCTTCATTGACATCAAGAGACAAGGAAACGTATTTTATTACGACTGCCAAAGGAAGTAATATAATTTATTTTTATAAAGAAACCATCTCAAAAAGACAAGAAACAAATGAGTGCGTTGTTCGTAACCGCGGTTCGTAACGTTCCAATGTCAAAACTATAACAAGTGGCAGTCGAGACGAGGAATCAAAACATTTAATTGGCAGACCCGTCAAAAATACTATTTTATTACTTAAAGGGTTCACACAAGGACCACCACCAAGGGTACACCTGTTCGAAGTTCGCATTCATTGTAGTAAATAGACCATACGTAGTTGAAAATAAAAAAGGTCTCGTACACAACGTAGTTTGAAATTTATCTGAGGTGCAGCCATTTGATACCGCGACAGATCTTTTGTAATAGCATGGGGTTGTCTATGAGCGGTCATTAAGCTGGCAGGAACCAGATTGCACACAATATTCAGCGTGGAAATTACATACCTAATAATAATTATGAACTCTCACTTAATTCTCTTTGCCATTACAGCTATTATAGAGCAGAGAGGACTATCTCATACATAATGTATGACGCACTGAATAATATGGTAATTATGGTAATTTTCTCTGCCCAAAGCATTTCCAGTTTGCACTATGATTCTGGAATATTTAGATTATATTTATGCAGATTTAGTTAAGTACATCATACTTCATTTGCAGACAATTTGTGGTTTTGTGTGAAATAAATTGAGTTGTGTGAGTCATTGAAATATCTAGTTTTTCAAATCAGACAGATTTGATAAACTGTGTAATACCTAAAAAAAAACTGTGTCTTAGTAGGGTAACTAATTTTTGTTTGTTTGACTTTCTTGTTCAACTGACCTTCTATATATATCTTCTGTATTATCATCAATGATCGCTTCATATGCCAGCCATAATAACTAATTACGTTTATTAAGTTTATCAACGAACGTATAAAATGAGGATGCCGCAATGTATCTCTCAACAAGCTGTAGTCTTTAACAACACCCAATGTTGAAATATAGTCAATATGTAGGCACAGCCCTACAGGCCGCACGCCAGTGGTAGCACTGGCCTAGCGTAGTTCTTAGTTTCAATAGAATACGAGGCCAGCATATGTTGGTTCTTATGATGTTAAGGGGAAACTACAGGGTTGCCCGCGAAATTCGAATTTTCTTATGTTTTTTGCAATTTTCAGGTTGTGTGTTGAACAAAGTATGATTCGCGATCGTAACAAGTATGTATTTACACAATTACAATCATCAAAATCAACAATATATCTATGTACGTTCATTCAACCGCATTGAATGACCACTGCAGAGTAAAATCCTCTTTACATACAGAAAAAAAGTGCATAGTCATTATTTTCAGAATGTAGGTACGAAGTTCAATAATGTACACAGACATAGTTGATGTTTAATTTGCTATTTTACTTTTTCTCTTTTAATGACTTTTTCTATATACGTACCTTTTCATCTAAACAATGACATGTATATACTTACTGTATAAAGTATAATATTGGTTTAATTTTTGTGAATGTGAGGACTATGTGGGTCATTACATTTTTTTTTCTTTCTTTTAATGAAGGTCTGGCTGTTTAAGTACTTTACGCGGCCTCCCCAAATGTCCTTTCTTTTCTATTGGTCTTCGAATCGTTGAGCTCGTTAGTTCTGAGTTGAGCTGAACGATTATTGACAAATGCGTGCACTGACTGGACAGGTCCAATCAAATCCGTGTGGTTCTTTCCTCAAAATACCATTTCAGACACCAGCCTACATGGTCCTCATAAGATATGACCAAGATTATTTTCATATTTTTATTTACACTTTGAAATTCGTGGACTTATGTTTGCGATGGCATTTACTTTGTAAAGGATTATACTATTTTAATTATTGTGAATGTGAAGACATTGTGGATTTGTTGATTTTTTTAATGCATTTTTTTTTTAATTATTAGTTTTAATCATGGTCTGGCAGTTTGAGTAATTTATGCGGCCTATACAAATGTCCTTTCTTTGGTAATGTTCTTCGAATCGTTTAACTCCTTTAGTTCTGTGTTGAGCTGCATGACAACTGACAAATGCGTGCACTGACCTGACAGGTCCACTCATTCTGTGTGGTTCTTTCCTCAAAAGACCATTTCAGACATCAATCCACATGGTCTTCACATGACCTGACCAAGATTATGTCTGGACTTTAAAAGAATGATCTCTGAGTTTGTTTCGGCGTTTCTTCTCAGAGTAGTCAGACAGGAAACGCCGATCTCACCTTGTTTTTAAAATATGATTGACGTGTAAAAGTGTTTGTACAAACCTATTTACAGAAAAGAAAATCATTTATCATTTAAGCGCGTAGGTATAAAATCTTCAGAATCTTGCAATAAGTTGTGACATATTGTCATCAAGACTAGGAACTATGTTCATGGCTAATGCAGTGTGCATTATTTGACCAATATTTGCATGTTTCACAATATCGAGGATTTTGTGCTGGTTGCATTATGTCAAAGTCTGTCTTTGTTTGTGCTAATCTGCGTAGAATTGTGAGAGCTTTTAGGATTACGAGTATTACCAATTACATATGTACAGTAGGTGTTTGTACTTATGGGACACTTGAGACTTGTGGGTATGAGTAAGTGGCAATCGCGAAGACCTAACTTCCGAAGTGTGATTTATGTGTTTGCAAAACGGTTCCAGTTTTATTTTGTTATTATCATTAACCCGAAATCTTAATGCATAATCAGCCTATAACGTTCTCACTATTAAGACACAGGACTCCTCTTTGTGAGAGGGAGTGGGTCATAATCCAGCACGAGGGCCCAATGACTAATTCATAATCAGGTGGCGTTCTTTAGTTTCTGACTAACCCTGCGGGAAGAAGGCGTGAGTTTATTCATGTAATTCAAAGTCCAAACTGCTGTTCGATTTGGTGCACTTAAAATAGCAGTTTTTTTGCACCAGCAATTTCTTTGTAGCAACATTTTAATTTTCTTCTGACCTCAAATATTGTTACGCGAGCACACTCCAGTCACGACTCTCGCACATAACATTACTCGTATTATGAACTTATGGACGCACATCTGCACATGTAACGTTATTCGTACTTTAAAGATGTTTCGTCTTTAACAAAATCTGTGGAAGGTCACCAGCTTCCGTGTATGCCAGTCATAATGTTACGTCATGACTCGTGGTGTACTGAACGTTATTCAAGATGTGGATGATAGTCGAACAACTTTGCCGAGACCCGTAGTGTAGAACGATGTTCAAGCATTCATTCAAGCCTTTTTCTCATGAGGGGTGAAGGCAGAAACTACAGAACGCCACCTGCCGTCGTGCAAATAATTATTTGGTTTTCTATCAAGAATATCTCAGTAGCAGCCCAAAGTTGATCGCATGATATAGGCTCAAATGGTATGGGACAAAAATATAACTGGCAAAATGTGGGTGTAATAAAAGCTCATCGCTGCCCAATCCTTCAAGAAAAGAAGCCGTGAAGTTATGTTGGTGTATAACAAATAGCCTAGACTTACACCATTTCAAGAAGTCAAGAGTTCAACCATTACATCAAAAGCAGGTCACAAGATTCCAATCATACAGTTTTCAAGATTATTTCATATGAAAAAACGTTATCAATCATCATTCAATCAGATCGACTCCCACGCACGTTGGATGACGTTATGCAAAATTGTGACAGTAAGCTGCATTGTTCCTACTTTAACAGTATTAAATCATAATGATTACAAAAGTCTTATTCAAGATAGTTAAGAGTGAAATTCAATCGCACCAGGTAAGGATTACTTAGAAAGCCTTCTCGTTTCAGTTCTGTGTGAATCATTATACCATTTCTCTTCATCGACATTGGACGTGGGTGTTATAATATGTTCACTCAACTGTGAAATTATGTGAGGATTTTCACACTTATCTTTTCCCATCCAACTAACGGTCATGTTTTGTCACAATTATAATTAATTAATGGTCATGCTTTGTCACTATCATAATCTACTACGCTAAAACATCAACGTTAATACTTGTCTGTTGAATATGGCAATACAATACAAAGACACTGCAATCTGATATGACCTCATTAACTCAATTACAAGACACTGATACCATAATGCCTAGTTGTTCTCTAAAGCGGCTGAAACCAAACTGGCCAGAATGATCATTGGTAAATGATAAATGATTTTATTTCTGTAAGTAGGTTTGTACAAACACTTTTACATGTCAATGATATTTTGTAATTATGGTAATGGCAAATAGAAGCAGATGCTACTTCACATCTATAAGTTGCTCACAAAAGTAGGTCAATTACCTTTCCATATATACGCAAGTCATAGCATCATACATGTCATGTCATACATACCTACACGTAAGACCCACACACCATGTCATCAATGAACAATTTGTTACAAGTTTTCTCTCCATCCCTACAATTGACTTATGAAAGTATCACCTATGAACTGTGGCCTAAAATGTGCATACTAATACATAATTACTTATATTACTTTACACATTATTTTCTCAGAGAAGTATTACATAATATGTTGTTGCGTTAAATTGCAAATAAGCAATGTGCCGCTGTGAGATTTTGAGTATTTAAACCAATATTATGCGGGTCAACAATTTAGGTAAATATCTTTGCTAACGTGTTTAGGATTTCGATAAATCTTCGCTACCTTGTGTAGGATTAAGGTAAACAGATGGTGAAAAAGGAGCTAAGATCGCTTTTAGCGATAAAACCACCCATTGTGTCACCCAATGTAAAATTTCTACATCAATGTCTGTAATATTTAAGGTGTACACAATAAAGATTATTCTATTCTATTCTAATTGGAGAAGTGACAGGGAAGGAGAAAACAGGTCACATTTGTAGGAATTGAACCTTGCTTTTGTTAGTTTGTTCTATTGGAAAATGATTTCGTAAAAAATACTTCCACAACAACAAGGTGTACGTAACAAGAACACAAGATGAATAAAGACTGCAAACACTACCTACTGAACATAGATTCAGTTACAAAAATAAAAGACCGAGAAATACTGTCATACCAAGAAAATTGTTCATATGGCAGCTGGGTTAGAACCAAACATAGATCAAATTAGTCTATTTTTGATACCAAAGTTACCTATGTTTAAATTATCGATGCAACGTGATACTGAGAAAACCTAAAACAAATGAGGATGTGTGCTTATGATAAAGTAAAACTTTACGCGATTCAGCATCACCGACCCGAGCATGACAGTTCAGTTTCGTTCAAAAGAGCGGAATCTGCGCTTTATGAAATTTTTATCAAGTGGAAGGCCAAGTCAAAGAGGGCGATGTAGAATTTCGTGAGATATCATGAGATCCTAGATCGGATTACCAACTACAGACAGACAAATTATTTTCCACTAAAACGAATTTAATATACTAAAACTATGTACTCAGTCAGTCACAGCCCTTTTTATCAACAAAGTCATTAATATATCGTGAAACAAGCGTGGGAGACAACGGTTCTTGTACAGATATCATCGCGAACTGTCGTAAGGAACCTCATTACATAGCTTATATTTGGGTTGCATTTACACGCATAGGCCTGTTTTCATTCTGTATTCAAATACTCTGGAGAGATCTATCCATCACATCACATCTCACATAAGCGAGTGTTTTAGTTCAGTTCGCTTAAAACTATTAACATTAGTTACCTCTATAGTGTTGGAGACATTACCCAGTTTCTGCTGGCTAACACGATACCTCTTGATAAGACTGGTTCTCAGACTTTAGGGCTTCTTACCACTCGTAACGATTATATACCTACAATAGACACGGATAAATCCGATAGTAGATTATAATAGGAGTTTATAGAAATCAAGAACATGTTTTTTGATCTATAATGCGTAAATCTGCTTCAAATCTTATGCTACACGGTTTAATAATCCATTTGATTGTAAATTAAAATCAATTTAGGGTTTTAGCGATCACAAAATTGATTTTTAACACAAATCAGGCTGCAGATCAGGTGATAATTTATCAAACTAACATAACTTTATCAATTCGTAAATCTTTTCTAGTAGTACCTTTAACTTAAACTTACGGAGTCCTATATACCTAGGTTCCTTTATCTTATAAAACGCTACTAAGGAGTGTGTTATGGAAACGTTTTACGAGGTTCTAAAGATGTCTAGCGCCTTATTATGCACTATTATGTATAATTACATACATAATTATATATTTTAATCTTGCACCAATGTGTTATGCGTAGGCTTAAGTGCAACTTAACCACTTGAAAGGTAAAATCAGCTACGCGACAAATAACTTAAAATTCAAAAGGTTATAGACCCTGCTTGCCTTACGCGCTATGTTATATGCACTTGTACCAATTTTCGTTTATTATTATCAAAGCAATATCAGGCTTATCCCTGAGAATCAGTTCTGGTTGGAGACCCTTATGATTCACAGAAATATACTGTTGAAATACGTTGGACACTATTTTGAATAGCTCGATAACCCTGTTTAAAAACAGGTTAATTGAAGAGAAAACCACGAGTAAGATACTGGAAAAGTCAGAAATGTATTGGATTACTGGTGACTGCCTCGGTGGTATAGTGGTCGCAAGAGCTACTGCTCAGCATGAGGTCCTGGGTTCGATTCCCAGGTACTCTAGAATTATCTCTAACATCTAGAATTTCTCATTAGCAGTCCGGAGACTGGATTTGTGCCCGATTGATGGCAATAGGCTCGCCCCCTATTACACGGGACTTAAACATAACTGGCGAAATGTGGGTGTTCTATAGGTACACCTCTGTGACCTCTGCCTAACCCTACTGGGATTACAGGCGTGATGTTATGTTATTATGTATTGGATTATTTTTTATGATGTAACATTAAATTGACGCAGTGGAAGTTACCTCTCCAATTGAATGTGTCATGACATTTAAGTACGAAGCATTTTTACAAATATTTATGCAAGGTCATTGTAGTAACGTAACATTACCATTACGTTATCGACTTGTCCCCAAAATGGTGGTTTGATTGATTGATTAACTAACCCATTGAAAGGTTAGATCGCTACTTATGTTGTGATTGGTACTAGTATCTCCTACATGATTGTATGGTTCATCATGCCAACACAACATACAAACGAAAATGCTACAACAAAAAAAAAACAAAGTTATCTCATCAAATCAAGAAGAAAACCAAACGTTGGAGACTGACTTATACAATTTAAAAAAAGAAGTGGTGGTGAGGTAATGTCATCAGGAGTAAAAACAGAAAATGGGCCAGAGACGTAGAAGAATGGTATCCTAGAGTAGGAAAGTGGAAAAGAGTTTCAAGTCGTTTGAAATGGTCTTTACCATTTCATAATTGGGAAAACGACTTGAAAATTACTGCCAGAGGCTATGGAAAACATGAACTCACGACCGTGAGCGTGAGGGAAGCGTCAGGGGGCAGTCTGGAGATTTCTGATGTCTTACTTTTATATAAATTGTAAAACCTGTTTTAGGATTGCTCATAAAGGCTATTTGAAATTGGTTGTTTGGTTTGTAAAGCTATTAGACGCAACTACATATTTCCGGACATATCATTGCACACTCTCGCTGAATCAACATTGCAAGCTGAAAGCAATGTTGAATTGTTTCTATCTGGAAACTTTGCTTAATAAAATTAAAATGATAATAAAATAGTTTATTCATCAAAAAGTTATAATAAAATGTGACATATTCGGTGATTCATAAACTATACGTTGCTTGTATCTTGTGGCTCTGGAGTGGCGAATTTTACAAAGTTATAAAGGTTTCATTACAGTTAGAGGACGTTACATGATACGTTTTTTTCCATGAACAAAGCATAAGAGTAGAAATCAAATTGAATATTCGTGCAACTCTTAACGCTAAAAAAATTACTTCTCTTATTCACTGGTTCTAGATCATGTATTTTCTTAGCATTATTTTAGGAATCACAAGATTAAATATCATCTTTCTCATCATTATCTGTGCGAGAAAAATGACAAAGTTTCCAGTCGGCATGTTTGTAAGTGGAACTATCGCGTTTCGTCTCTCGCGAAGGTCCGTTTTATGCAGTACTTTAAACAACAAACTCAAGCAAAATTGTTAACCCACTCAAGATGGATCATAACAAGATCAAAAGTTCACGGCGGAAAAGACGCAATCCTCTCAAAGAAAATTCAGTAAACAGCTACTTCCTACGTAACCATAATGACGAGAAGCGCTACCATAATTAGTGCGTCTTCGCCAATCTTCGTGGACTTTTGCTATTATTCGTGAACCGGTAGTTCACATACAGGGCGTTATGATTACAGTCGTGGCGATGATTAAACCCATCATGTCAGAAAGGCGTTCGTGTTAGCTTCGGGCAATGAGGATAAGTGCACTCGTTACAATGATGTATGGATGTTAGCTATTACAGTAGGTTTGAGGTAGTCTTAGTAATGTTTTGAAGGAGATATTTAAGAAAAGGGATGTAATAGATTTGAACTTAGAAATAAATCTACAGCTAAAACATTGGATGCAAAACATATTAGCAGAAATCATATTACAAAGACACAGGGAGTTTTTCGGTAGAATCTTAAAAAAAATAGATAATAGTATACAAAAGA
This sequence comes from Dasypolia templi, assembly GCA_963555695.1. Classification (NCBI taxonomy): domain Eukaryota; kingdom Metazoa; phylum Arthropoda; class Insecta; order Lepidoptera; family Noctuidae; genus Dasypolia; species Dasypolia templi. The sequence goes on from OY743156.1 coordinate 3,170,705, forward strand.
ATATTTTATCGATATAGGTATTTTGTAAGTGTCTAAATGACTGATATTGAATTAAGTTATGAGATCTAAAAAAATACAAATGTCAAAAAAGAACTTGTCCACTAAACATAGTTAAAAATAAATTGAGACTTAGTTATGACAGCTGCTTAGTGCTTGCGTAGTTAAGTTGGACCTGTCAGTAACACAAAACAGACATGACATAAGATCAATTTGACTTCAAACCTCAAAAAAGAAAAGAGTCATGACGAAACTAATAGCATAATATATGGGTGCTTCATTACACTTATATCTTTATGCCTTCACATCTCATAAACTTCAACCGTAAATTATGTGTAACAATACATAATACCTATTTAGATGAAGTCTGATAAGTCACATTAGGGTTATCTCTATGAGAATGTTGACCATATGGTAACTATAATGTAGTGAACATTGTTCGTTGAATTTGAGGTCAATCGTTTTGAAGCTGTGCAGTGGGCAATATGAATATGACTACACTTTGGTTAAGCATGTTTTAAGAATTCGGTATGAAACTGAACGCGTTTAGTTTGAGAGCTGTCACTGTCAAAATTGGAATGGAATATTGACACTGACAGCTCTTGATTTTAAAGTGCTGATTGCGTTCAGTTTTACTGGTGAAATCGGCACTTAATATTTTCATCGTCATTATTATATAGTTAAGTTCAAGGGGTATGGTGTTAGTTAGTAACTGGGTTGAGGAGATTGGATAAAAGTGGTGAGTATTTAGCTGTATTCGGTAAGACTAGAAACTGACCCCAATAAACGTGGAAAAAAAGGCTAGGCACTGGTGATGAATAATGATTATGATTGAAAGACAAATTGACAAAAAATTATGACGTTAAAGCTAGAAAAACCTAAGGGTACCTACGGATTAGCAACAAAACATTAACATTTCTGTTTGAAATTCTGAAAAGCAATGAAACGAATATCGAACGACGTCGTAAGTATTATTTTCACTATTAAAGTGATAAGCCATAACAGGACAGATTTAAGTGAACTGCAACAAACTGAACCAACCTGAAGAAAAAAAACCAATTATTAGGCAGTACCTAAATACTTTCATGTGAAGTAACATGAAGAAAATTTTACAAGAATCGTTGATATTGTAATGTGTATGGAATAAGTCACAAGCCTGTAGTGCTATTATGTAACTATCTCACCGTGAAAACGTAGGTGAAGTGAGCTGTCTGTGCCACTGATGGTGGGGATTGAATAAGACAGGATGACACTGACAGCTCAATTCGCGCAAGTCTTCATGAGATTTTTACAGAATCGACCTACTGTACCCATAAAAGCGAAACCCATATTCGAATACAATTTCAACCCAGGGAAACACCATTCAATTATCACACACGCAAATCACCCAACATGATTGGTGGAAATGTTTGAACTCGTGCTGCAACTTGCCAATTAGCCAATCAGGAAACGTATTCTTCTGAATGCCTGACGCAACGTCAGAAGATACCCCCTGACGTTGCGTTCCTCACGATTCGTAGGAGAAATGATGAGTAATAATGGTAAAAACGTAAGGTCGTGACAGGAAGATAACCGGAAAATGGAATTATGGATGCAGTGGACGAGAATTGATTACGAGAGCATGGCGATTTGAGACTTTCCAGATGCTGATTGAATACCTCATGATTAACTTACCTTATTCTGTTTTTATACAGCACCCGTAGAAATATTCTACGCCGTTTTACAAAAAAAAAAACACGTAGATTAAAAAAAAAAACGAAAGCAATAACACATAACTGAAGATATTTGATAGAATTTTGAATTTAGTTTTTTGTAACGTATCAGTACACCATATTTCAATTTGCTTATTTCAAGCTTTTTAGTTTAATTAAGGAACGAGATATTTGGAATTGACTCGTTGCAAGTTTTTCATTTGTATTTTTTTTTAACTTTCCATTCCCTTTTATTGTATTAGCAGATGCAATATAATACACATATTAAAATATTGCTCATCACACTCCCACAATTAAGACAAATCTAACGACGCCTCATAATATTTATGTTAAAATCCGTCAGTCTGTTTGGGCTACACAGAGTGTCAAAGAAGCGACATAAAACATTATCTTCCTTCTGGAGCAATCGAGTAATAAGTTCTTACTATGCAACAAGTTTTCAATTTCCGATCACGCAACTCCAATTTTTCTAACTACAATTATTAATTATGCGTCAACATATTTGGTAAGTATACTTATCTTCAAATCAAGGAACATAATATATGCTTCACATTCGCTTCGGAGCGGTCCTATTTCTACAATCGCTATCGCTTCACTACGATACTACGCTATGACCTATGATCACATGACATTTCGATAGCATATGTCAACTCCATAAATTTTTGTCTTAACTACTAGCGTCATCGCTAATAGAAATCTTACAAACGTTACTATGTCTAGTCCCTCTGATGCGGCAAAAAAACACAAATAGAGAAAAAAGAAATCCGGCAACAAATAATGGCCAGTACAGTTTCCAAAGTTAACAATAATCGTTTCCCACACTCACCAATATACAAGCAAAATGCCTTGGTAAATAACGAAGAATCCACTTTATAAAACCAGCCAGTGCCTTTAATATGCACGAGCGGCTGGTGAAAACGAAAGGCATGAACTGCCGGGAGGTCGGGGGTCGGGGAAAGTTCCCAGAGGACCCGTTCGTAGGTCCAAGGTCTAGTCTAGCAAGATGACTAGATGGGTATGCCGTAGTACAGGTTCGGAGCGATAAAATTGAATGAAGTGAAATCTTTCGATGGCTGGATTTTTATTTCCGAGTTCCATGTTGCATCGAGAGTTAAAGGAAGTGAACGTTTTATTTTAAGCTAATGTATTTACTTTTTAGCATCACGTATTTACACCCACATTTTGTGGTAGCCGATTGAATAGACTTGTTTTCTTGCACACTGAATGACTTTACTCTGGCGACTTTTAGAGTGTTTTGTTATTATAATTAAGTTAAAATTAGGTGTTATGTTTGTTTATTTTATTAGGAATTAAGTTTATAATTAATAGTATATTTGTACTTAACTATCGCATTAGGACAGCCTGTATAAACAAATAAAATTTAAAATTTAAAATTTCGCCAGTTATGTTTAAGCGAGCTTTTGCCATCAACCGGGTACAAATCCAGGTTCCGGGCCGCTACTGAGAAATTCCAGATTCTAGAGAACATTTTACCCGACCCGGGAATCGAACCAAGAACCTCAAGCTCAGGAGTAGCACTTGAGATCACTGGATGAACGAGGACGTCAACTGGCAGTAACGTTGTTTCTTCTACGTGTGCACTAGTTTACTGCTACGCTTTCATTTTGTTACTACAAAGGGCGAATTTTACCAATGAAACTGAACGTGTTCAACTTATCTAAATCACATTCAAGAGCTGTCAGTGTCAAAATAGTTATGAAATATTGACAATGACAGCTCTTGAACCGGATTTAAAAGTGCTGATCGCGTTCAGTTTCTTTGGTGAAATCGGCACTAAGAAGTCTAAGATGCCGAAAAATAATCAACCTGTACATTAAAAAAAAACCCGTTAACATTCTACAAAATACACAAAACCGTGGGCTTATCTAATATCTCTTAATAATTAAACCATAAACTACCATTACATAACTACATAAGTCGCCACCAGAGGTCGCCGTGTCGCAAGTTGATGATTCCAAATGTATGTTATTACTTACATCGCAAATTAGCTTTAATTCAATGCAATAATAGCTTCAAACACACATAAATACAATAAAAATAAGCCTAACGTGAAATTTATCGCTTTTCGTAATATTTTTTTTGAATGAATTATGTACGTATTTGATTACTTACTTACTTGTCAGTAATTGTAGGTGTATTTCTTCATTTATATTGATTGGGTTTTCGTCATACGTTGTTTGGTAGTCGGCAACGATTAAGTGATTTTTTAAATGAAAGACATCATAATGTTGTCGTTCGACTGGTTAAAGAGAACACATACGTTGTGTTTATATAAATCTCTTTACAATTACTCCTTAGGGTACAATTTGGATTTATGGTTCCAGCGCCCTTCACGATGCATAATTCAAAGAATTTGCCGATGAAAAGTTTACGTAGAATGGTAATCGCCGCCTAATGACTTTTCAAACTTATTTTGTCAGGGAAATATCTAATTGATCCTCTAAAAACTTCCTTTTTGGCCTTCTTTCTATTAACTAAGCTACGGAGCCTCTTGACTAGATTCTATGGTCGTAGTTGATTCGCTATTTAGTATTTTTAGGACAACAAAATGGGAATTTTTGGAGGCTCACAAAAAGTGGCCCATAAATCATTATATTAGAGTTAAGTTTACACTTGCCTCTTTTGCCGAACTCCAAATATTTCCCATTTTGATTCCTTCAAATATTTTTAGGAATCAAAATGGGAAATATTTAGAGTTTGATTAAATTCATGCCAGAAATAACAAAACAATTCAGTGTTGCGCTAGAATTACCCTGATGCTTTTGCCATGATTACCAATGTTGTCATGTTACCAATGTTGTCACAATGGTAGTCAACGAAACACAAATGTCTCACCATCTTCTTAAAATTATTCTCTAATATCTAATCTACAGAGACAGTTCTATTTTTATCCACAAATTTTGAGTTATGTGGAATTGTAGAACTAGGTGAAAATATGATTACAAAACTAATTCTCATACAGATACAATGAAACATTAAAGTGACTATCAAACCGTGCGATTGTGTGAAGATGTACTTAGTTACGTCATTACAAAGGTTGCTTATCGAGTTCTATTCAATAGGTTGACATAAAAAACCAAAAAATATCAAAATCATTCATTTGCATTAATAAGGTACAAAAAGTTCCTAACATAAACATCGATCATTTACCATAATCAGCCTATAATGTTCCAATTTTTGGGACACAGACCTCTCTGTGAGAAGGACTGGGCCGTAATCCACCACGCGGGCCCAGAGCGGGTTGGTCGATCACATGTTATGCCATTCATGTCGGCGGACCAATTTTACTTACTTAAATGTTTTCTTCAGAAAATAACTAATTAAATTGAATAGATAATGCATGCGATTTGTAAATTATATTACGTTCATTGATTGATGATTCATTTTTGTGAAGATTTTGCCTTGATTGTCTGATTTGCCTTTGATGATCTCACATGGCTATCTTGCGAAATGACCTTATAAGATTTCAAAGAAATAACTTTATGATATTTTGCAAGGACAGTTTTTTTTACGAGGTCAATTATTGATTTCAACATAAGTGCCTAAGCTAAGTAAGTAGGTACTTACTTACATACTATTCTTCGTATTGATTTCAAAACTAACTGTGGCAAGTCAAACTAAAGTGCAACTTGACCTCAAAGGTTGATCAATATTTCAACCAAAGAAATTTTGACAGTTATTTTTTTTTGTGCATGCCGAAAGTGAAATATTGTGATACCAAGATTGTAATATACCATTATTACGTACATGAAATAATTGTAGAACATCTACATGTTGTTAATGTTGCCCATATTTGCAAATAAATAATTTCGAATTTGAATGTATTTTATTTTCAAGTAATAAAGTCATAAATAATCCATCACTCAATTACAGAAATCGAGCTTGCTAATTATCTATTTGATCCCTTTTAATAAGCCCAAAAATGATTATGGTTGTAGACTAAAAATCCACAAAATAATAAAGCACTAACCTAACCTAACTTCATTACCTTATCCTCTAGCAGCAGACGCCTCAAATTATCGACCACCATTCACTGACCAGCACACCCGCCATCATAATTTTAACTCACATTGTAAAACATCATTTGCACTGTCGCATCTTGCGCTAGACATCAATTACGTATATCATGTTTAGTGATGATCGATGGTCCATTTGAAGTTTAAAGACGTTATTTTCTAAATTATTGTAAAAATGATGTGTATTTATTAATGGAGATTGATACGCATGAGCCATCTAGGAAATTGCTTGACAGTCTGTTTTGTGTGTAGTATTTTTTGTGAAACTGTGAATTTCTTAACATAAATTTGAGGTCAGATGGAAACTTCGCTGTTTTACTTTTTCAGTTCAATTTATAAAGCATCAAGTAGCAGCATTACAGTGTTAACTAAACCAGTATTGGTCTCTTCATTCACCCAACACATCAGGGTTGTATAACCCTGATGTGTTGGGTGAATGAAGAGCTTAAATCATCACATTACATAAAAAATCAACCGCGAAAATAAACGCCATCGAGTACAATAATACCAAAACCACCTCTTCTGAGTTCAATCTAAACGCAAATATAAATAATCTATGGCTCTCATATATTCTCTATGGCAGTATAGCACAAACAATATTGATATCACGATAACATTCTATTAATTGTTTACTGAGAATTACTAGTGCATTTGTGACGAGGGAAGCGCGCTCATTCTTTTTTTAAATCATTCTTTCTAGTCATGTGACATAATATTGGAAGGCAAAGAAATGGTGGAGATTTTTCGGTAAGAAGATTATTTGATATTTTGTTTTGTTTTAATTCAATCAATTTTAAATGCGTTTTTCGTTTTTTGGCTATTTCATAGAGGGATATGAATGTTTTCATCGATTAGAGAACACTACCAGTAACACCCAACGGATTGGAGCAGAGCTAAATCCGTCTTTTTTCAAGCGCGATACGAAAACAACAAAATGTTTATGGATAAAACTAAAAATATGCAAAGCGGACGAAAATACTTTTTTTTTAATATAACAGCATTACAAAATATTTGTTTTGTGGTCTGTGCTCTCGTCAATGCTTTCGTTTTCTACGTGTGTTGTAATCAACGTGTAAATAATGTTTTTTTACGCGGTAGGTAACCACAGAACAATTGAATGACTAAACTTAAAGAAAAACAACAGCATAGATTCGTCATACGGTGTGTGCTACAGTTTTAATAAAACCTACAAAGTTAAGATTTTAAGTATTACTTGAATAAATTTCATAGAAAAGATTTAAACGCACTGCCTTGAATTATATCTTTTTATTTTATAGTTATGGTTGTTAAGTTTAACTAATCAATTACTTTAACGTTTTCTTTGCATCAATAATTAAAATAAACGCACCATATAAAATGTAAACTGAAATGTAAAAACTTACCTTTGAATTTCTTCTTTAAAAAAATAAACACCGAAGAATAAACTATAAAAAAACGAAAACTATTAAATTAAAAATAAATCACAGCACTACAATCACTTTCCGATGTACTTATCAGTAAAAAAACTCACGTTACGTTTAAAAAAAACGCGGCGAAAATTCAAAAATAGAAAACGATTAGATTCTTCCACTCAATGGAGGCAAATGTACCCGTGCGAACCATAGACCACGCTTATAACGCTCTCCCATACATAGACACCATTTTATGCCGACCCCGCCATACGAACTTTCACCGAGCGACATCAGGCCACAGTATGATGGATACGTAAACCATTATTTTTAGACCCCTTCCCTGGAAACATCACTTTAAAATACTAGGTCTACATAAAATTTGCGGTGTCTGCCTTCTGACAACATTCTGGGGGGTATTACCACCCAAATTAATGAAGATTCAACAATTAGAATAAACGCATTATGTCGGGACTGGGTACTGCTTGCGTAAAATAAGACAATAAGAACAGCCGAAGGCCAAACGTCTTGAAAATTAGCGCCCAAAAGTTTTCACAGTGACTGACATTTATTTATTGAGGTCCTAAATCGTATAGACGTGTGCATCTGATACGGTTATTTATAACGAGGGTGATAAAACCTCTTTTGTATGTTGGTGTAAAAACTTCTTGGATGGAAACAGCGTTCTCATAAGCTACAAAGTAGGTCTCGGAAAAGGTCAATACAGTCATGTGTATTTTTTTTTTACGTGTGTTATGTAAGAGCAAATCTGCCTAAGACTGTAATTGGTTTTAACTATTCATATATCATCTTTGTGAGAATTGTAGAGGTTGAATGGAGAAAGTGCGTAACATTCTTTTTGACCTATTGTTTAGTGACTTGGATTCACAATAATAAGGGTTTTTACTAAATGAAATCCACGTTTTCTGTTTAGTTGGATTCAATCACCATCATTGGTAATCACTCACACTCACACTTTGTGGGCCAGATACTAACCCAATTTATTGGCTAGGCCCAGCCATATTTTTCTTCATCCTAAGTAACACTGCACTTTATAGCAATATTAAAAAATACGTAACGTGCTTATTACATAGAAAGTGTTTTTAATGTTTTAACTGATTGTTATGAAATGTTTTAGATGATAAATTATTTTATTTCTGTTAGTAGATTTGTACACACACCTATAAACGTCAATCATATTAAAAAAAATATGAGATCGGCGTTTCATATCTGACTACACTGAGAAGAAAGACCGAAAAAAAATCAGAGGTCTCTTTTAAAGTCCAGACATAATCTTGATCAGATCATGGGAAGACCATGTAGATTGGTGTCTGAAATGGTCTTGTGAGGAAAGAACCACACAGATTGAGTGGACCTGTCCAGTCAGTGCACTAACGTAGTCAGTGCACGCATTTTTTTAACTTGCAACCATCAATGATCACCTACGTATATTGTTGCTACAAGAATTTTTACCTATCATCAGTTTCATCACATCATAAATTACTTACCATTCCGCTTTGATGCTTTTCGAGGGCTGCCGGACCCCAAATAGCAGAATAAAATTATGCATATATGGAAATCATTGAGGATATACCTAAATTAATTATGATGCTGTAAGTATGCAAAGAGGTGTTCATGACTTCTAAGCAGAACGATTGACCTGCGAGACCCGGATTCTGAAAGCCTATTCAAGTCAGCTCGCTGTTAACTCATAATATTGGCTATAGCTATTATTAATTCAGCAGGTAACATGAGTTTTTGGGCAGCAGGTTTTATTATGAGAACTTCAGATATCGGCATCATACAAGTGGACCCATGACCAGATGAAGGTCGCGATAATCTTCAGGCACCAGTCTTACACAATATTACAGGACGTTATTGTTATTTAGTAATACATATTTCATAAATAAGGTTATTGAGATGAGAAAATAAATACATAAATAAAAACCTACAAAAAAAATCTGCAGGGAAACCATGAAAAGTCGGTAAACAAGACACCCTTAATGTCATAGATTGACTTGAATGTGCCCTGGCGGCTGATAGTATGTCATGCTCACTCAAACGTCTCGCTGACGGTGGCGCGTGTGTTGGATCATTTAGCTCCCTTCAAAATGATTGAGCCGAATGGTGCTGATCCTGTGTCATGTTCGTGAACGGACGCCGTCAGTTGGGACTGGTCATCTCTTAGCTGTCCAGGCTTAAATTAAATATATATTTTTTTTGTTTCCATTTGTTGTACTCTGGACGCTTTTAACGTGTACGTCTTTTTACATCGTTCTCACATATCATTATAAGTTCAACTGTTACTAATGTTTGTATGACAATATTATTTAAAAGAGCGCTAATCGAGTTTCTTGCCCGTACTACGGTTTGGAATGGGCAACTAGCTTCATATTTCTGACTGACCGACTCCTTGACAATTCAAAAGTGCCTGTTAATGGTTTAATTGAAATAAATGCTTTGAGTTTGACCCCAATAGCATTTTCACAGCTTTGCCCACAGAGGCAGCAGAAGTGAATGTCGAAATGCCTTCGAATCTTGGTTCTAGGGTTTTCTCACCACGTTTTTCTTCACCATTTTAAAAGAAGAAGTGGAGACAATTTATAGAAAGTATGCACTTCCACATTTCGACAGTAATGTTAAAGCCCCATGTAAATAAGGGGGCAAACGTATTGCAATCAATCAGCCATAGTATTTACGATTACATTAGTAAATTTTTTTTTTCTTTGCGTGTGTCATTTTTTTTTTAAATCTTTAAAGTAACACTTGAAATATCTTCAACTTCGAATCTTCTTGCTATGTCATATGTCAATGAGTATGCAAATACTAGTATAACCAAACTCGTTACATAATGCGTCGCGAGGAAACTGTGTAAATGAGGTTATGTTAACGAAATATTAACTTTTTTGCTTATTAACTTTTTAGAGTCTGCTTATTAGAGTTAGATGTTCGTATGTAGATTCAATAATCGTGATTTTATTGCCTTCTCGCAAAGCAGGTCAAAGGCTTTTCATGCGCCTGCTCCTATGTTATGTAGGATCCCTGAAGATTAGTCCAATGCTATTTCACAAAATGCAGATTACACTAAGGCTTTTCCTGAGCTAGAATACGAAATAAACGTCAAATAATAAGTACCTGTAGAAAAACAGCATAACTAATTTAATAAATCTGTTTTTTTTTCATGCATTCGTCGTGCTGGCCTGTGAGATTATTCTAAAAAAAAAAAAAGTTGGCGCAAGTATTATTGCATTTTCAGTGGACTGACGGTATAGAACATTATATTGCCCCTTTGCAGGGCAAAGGCATCTTCCAGTTTCATTTTATGTTAAAATTTTTGTAAACCTCAAAATTTATTTGTTCACCTCAAGTCGATTCTGTTCAGTATATCCGTACAAGAAAGTAGCTACAAAGAACTTGTAAAGTCACATAGGGGCTCCCACTTGTTTCGAACTCGCATCCTCGTGCTTGAGAAGTGAGCTTTATTCTCTAAGTTCTAACTAATAGACCTTCTCAACTTAATCAATGGTACCACATCTATAAAAAATCAAAAGCATTATATTCACTTACATAACAGTTTATCAGGACATATTACAAAGTGTTCCACGAACTGCAGATGCATAATATTATGCTAAAATTAATAGGTACATGTTTAACACAATATGCTGTGTTTTACACACTTTCGTTTTTATTCAAACCATGATAATTTAGTTTACACACATTTTTATCTATTATAAAATGCAAATGTGCTTATATTTGTTGCTTTTTTGGGGCTAATAAGTAGATTATTGGTTAGTTTCTGTCTGGTCGAGGAGAGGTCTTGAGTTTAAGCCCCCGACTTTTGCACTTGTTTTAGTCAAAACACTACAACCATCGTAGACAAGCATGTATACTTTCTACCATGTTTGAACCCACCGTGTTACTGTTTTGATTCCTCAACTTCATATTTACTTTAACTTCTTGACCATCGCTACAGTTGTGATTGAGGGATAACTTGAAGATTATTGGTTTTACAACGTTAGTAACACTCCTTTGACATTGCAATAGTCGTATTTTTTTTGTCATTGCTAATTTTTCGAAATTGAAGTATCATTTCAACAATGCTGACTCTATAATTATATCACCTTGCCGTCCTCTAGAGGAAATTAAACATTTCTAGATATTATTTAAACTTAACGGGCCGTAAAGGATAATAAAAAAGTAATAAAAGTGAAAGTACTATTAAATCCTTTCAGTTATTATAATTATAATTTAAAATATTTACGCAACGTGATTTACATTTTAAGCTGAAGTATTTAAATTAATAATTACCTACTAGTGTTGCCCTAACCGCCTAACTGCAAAATTTGTAAGTACCAAGAATAATAAAATTATTTGAAACAAATATTCAGAGACTGCTTTGTTGGTCTAGTGGTCGCAATCGCTACTGCTGAGCACAAGGTCCTGGGTTCGATTCCCAGGTCGGGCAAAGTGTTATTGGGTTTTTTATATGGAATTTCTCAGTAGCAGCCCGGAGCCTGGATTTGTGCCCGGTAGATGGCAATAGGCTCGCCCCCTATTACACGGGACTTAAACATAACTGGCGAAATGTGTCTGTACTATAGGTACACCTCTGCCCAACCCTTCGGGGAAAGAAGGCGTGATGTTATGTTATGTAAATATTAAAATTAAATTTTTAAACAGAAGTAATTTGCAGCGAATAAAGCATACATAACAAATAAACTCACGCCGTCTTCCCATGGGGGTAGGCAGAAACCATAGAACGCCACCTGCTAAGATCGCAGCGACCACAGATTACAATTATTATAATTAATTATGCATATTCATTAGTTTATTTTCTCTAGTTTGCGGTTACGTATTTCTTCATTTGTACACCTTTCATATGGTTCTACGTAGTACGTGGATTCCGTCTAGCTTACATTTTAATCGATAATATTTTTTATCGCTTATGTCAACAACTAAAGTCGATTTACCAGTAATATTGTAAACAAAAAGAACCTATTTTCCATCCGTGATGTAAAACCACTTTCATTGCTGACCTGCAGTACAAAATTACTAACAAATATTCCGCGAACAGTCACAATCGAGTTTTTTTCTGTGCCTGAGTTTAGGCAACCGCCATTATGAATGTTGAATTTTGCATCATTGTCAAAGCACAGTATTTGTATACTACATAACAAAATCAACGTATTATGTTCCCACTGCTGGGACACAGGCCTCCTCTCTGTGATAGGGAGTGGGCCGTAATCCACCACGCGGGCCAAGTGCAGGTTGGTAGATGTCACATGTCTTCGAACTTTTTATTCTAAGACATGCCGGTTTCCTCACGATGTTTTCCTTCACCGTTTTGAGAGCAGTGGTGATGAAATAATTTACACAAAGTGAAGCGCCTGTCTGGGTTCGAACCTACGACCTACAACTCATAAGTCGCGGCCGTTACAACTGCGCCACCAGTGCTCTTTTATACTAGTTACGAAAGTATTGATTTTGGATTGCTGCCACTGACAAGTCTTTCAAACTCACAGTGAACTTTGTTGTCGTTACAATAAGGTTGCTGTTGGGTTGCTGCCACTGACAAGTCTGTCAAAATCACAGTGATCTTTGTTGTCGTTACAATAAGGTTGCTGTTGGGTTGCTGCCACTGACAAGTCTGTCGAAATCACAGTGATCTTTATTGTCATTTCAATACGGTTGGTGTTGAGTTGCTGCCACGGGCAAGTCTGTCAAACTCACAGTAATCTTTATCGTCGTTACAATAAGGTTGCTGTTGCGTTGCTGCCACTGACAAGTCTGTCAAAATCACAGTGATCTTTGTTGCCGTTACAATAAGGTTGCTGTTGGGTTGCTGCCACTGACAAGTCTGTCGAAATCACAGTGATCTTTATTGTCATTTCAATACGGTTGGTGTTGAGTTGCTGCCACGGGCAAGTCTGTCAAACTCACAGTAATCTTTATTGTCGTTACAATAAGGTTGCTGTTGGGTTGCTGCCACTGACAAGTCTGTCAAACTCACAGTGGACTTTGTTGTCGTTACAATAAGGTTGCTGTTGGGTTGCTGCCACTGACAAGTCTGTCAAAATCACAGTGGTCTTTATTGTCGTAACAATAAGGTTGCTGTTGGGTTGCTGCCACTGATAAGTCTGTCAAACTCACAGTGAACTTTGTTGTCGTTACAATAAGGTTGCTATTGGGTTGCTGACACTGACAAGTCTTTCAAAATCACAATGGTCTTTATTGTCGTAACAATAAGGTTGCTGTTGGGTTGCTGCCACTGACAAGTCTGTCAAAATCACAGTGGTCTTTATTGTCGTAACAATAAGGTTGCTGTTGGGTTGCTGCCACTGACAAGTCTGTCGAAATCATAGTGATCTTTATTGTCATTTCTATACGGTTGGTGTTGAGTTGCTGCCACGGGCAAGTCTGTCAAACTCACAGTAATCTTTGTTGTCGTTACAGTAAGGTTGCTGTTGGGTTGCTGCCACTGACAAGTCTTTCGAAATCATAGTGATCTTTGTTGTCGTTACAATAAGGTTGCTGTTGGGTTGCTGCCACTGAAAAGTCTGTCAAAATCACAGTGGTCTTTATTTTCGTAACAATAAGGTTGCTGTTGGGTTGCTGCCACTGACAATTCTGTCAAAATCACAGTGATCTTTGTTGTCGTTACAATAAGGTTGCTGTTGGGTTGCTGCCACTGACAAGTCTGTCAAAATCACAGTGGTCTTTATTGTCGTAACAATAAGGTTGCTGTTGGGTTGCTGCCACTGACAAGTCTGTCAAAATCACAGTCATCTTTGTTGTCGTTACAATAAGGTTGCTGTTGGGTTACTGCCACTGACAAGTCTGTCAAAATCACAGTGATCTTTGTTGTCGTTACAATAAGGTTGCTGTTGGGTTGCTGCCACTGACAAGTCTGTCAAATTCACAGTGACCTTTATTGTCGTTACAAAAAGGTTGCTGTTGGGTTGCTGCCACTGACAAGTCTGTCAAAATCACAGTGGTCTTTATTGTCGTAACAATAAGGTTGCTGTTGGGTTGCAGCCACTGACAAGTCTGTCAAAATCACAGTGTTCTTTGTTGTCGTTACAATAAGGTTGCTGTTGGGTTGCTGCCACTGACAGTTCTGTCAAATCACAGTGATCTTTGTTGTCGTTACAACAAACTCAATACAATAATACAATAAATTTATATCAATTAAACCATTTACAGGCAAATTTGAATTGTCAAGGAGTCGGTCAATCAGAAATGTGAAGCTAGATGCCTATTCCAAAGCGCAGTAGGTACCTATGGAGAAGAATGGGCAAGAAACTCCATGGACACTCTTTTAAATAATATTGTTGTTACAAATATATTAGTTACATCGATTAATGTTGACACTATAAGTGAGAACGTTGTACAAAAACCGTACACGTTAAAAGCGTCCAGAGTGCAGCAAAACATAATTAAAAACAATCCAATAAAAATAATTATTAAAATAAGCCGTGGCAGATAAGAGATGACCAGTCCCAACTGACGGCGCCCGTTCACGAACATGACGCATGGATCAGCACCATTCAGCTCAACCATTTTGAAGGGAGCTAAATGATCCGACACACGCGCCACCGTCAGCGAGACATTTGAGGGACCATGACATACTATCAGCCGCCAGGGCACATTCAAGTCAATCTATGACATTACCCGGTAAATAGTAGCTCTATAGTACAAAGTACTCACATCTGTGCAATGCATCTATATAATAAAAAGGAGACTGTGTTTATATAATGCAAATATATTCTTACAATCTTCAGCAGCTTCAACAGTATTTCAAATGTCAATTAATTAGTTGTGGTGGACCAGCATTAAGCCAGGCATTTTTATCAGTTATGGAATCCCCTAACCTATAATATGCCTGCCTGCATAGTGTGCGTTTGACAAAGGATTTGAATTTTGTCTCATTCAGTTGAAGTATGTGGGGAGGTATTTTATTATAACATTTTAGATGAAATATGAGTCTACTTTAGCCCATGAAAGATGAGTCTACTTTAGCCAGTCTGAAACCTGGTTGAACTAATAGGTCCCGATTTCTAGTACTATAATTATGTCTTTCACCTCTTTTACTGTAAAGATGTAAATTTTTTCTTACGTACATGATGTTTTCATAGATGTATTGACAAGGTACAGTCATGATGTTAATATCCTTAAACAATTCCCTTAGAGAGTCGCGCCTGCGGAGGCCATATATGGCTCTGATGGCTCTTTTCTGCAGAATAAAAATAGACTCGATATCTGCAGCCCGTCCCCAAAGTTAAATACCGTAAGACATGATACTATGAAAGTAACTAAAATAGACCAGCCTCGCGGTATCTACATCAGTAAATTGACGGATTTTTCTGACAGCGTAAGCTGCTGAACTTAGCCGTCCTGCAAGAGATGTTAAATGAGGACCCCATTGTAGCCTTGAGTCGAGCGTGATCCCCAAGAAAACCGTTTTATCGACGAATTCTAGTTTCTCTTGATTCAATACTATCTCACAATCACCACTCTTGACGTTTGGTTATGAAAATCTTATACACTTAGTTTTATTTCCATTTAGTACTAAATTATTAGTATAGAACCAATTTTGGACCTGAGATTACCAACCCGCACTGAGCCCGCGTGGTGGATTACGGCTCACTACCTCTCATAGAGAGGAGGCCTGTGTCCCAGCAGTGGGAACGTTATAGGCTGATTATGCTTATGCATTTTCTGACCAGCAGTAGGGCGTTATTTACGTCGTCAAAATTTGAAGCACGTTTATCTACCTTAAAAATTAAGGAAGTATCGTCAGCAAATAACACCATTTGCGGTTGATTTATTAAAAAATGGAGTAGGTCATTAATATATACTAAAAAGAGGGAAAGGACCCAATATCGAGTCTTGTGGAACACCAATTTTTACTTTTAAACCAAGTGAAAAAACACCATTTATTTGAACTTGCTGTTGTCTATCATTTAAATAAGATTTACTAAACTGAGCGCAAGTTTTCCGAGTCCGTAATGCTCAAGTTTCAAAAGCATGGTTTCGTGATCGACGCAATCAAATGCCTTGGAGAGGTCACAAAAGATTCCTATGGCGTCTTGAGCCTCTTCCCACGCGTTAAAAATATGTTTTAATAAGGTAACACCAGCGTCGGTCGTACAACGCCCTTTGGTGAAACCATACTGTTGCTCGTGTAGGATTTTATTAGTATTAAAATGATTGAGCATCTGATTAAGTATTATCTTTTCAAAAACCTTGCTGAAAACCGGCAAAACGGACACAGGTCTATAATTATTAGTGTCTTTACTGTCCCCGGATTTGAAAAGTGGTATTACCTTACTGTATTTCATTAGATCCGGGAAGACTCCTTGATCCACACACAAATTAAATATTAAGGCTAAGTAAGGTGCTATAGTTTGAATTATGGAGGTACAGACTTTAATAGACATTCCCCAAAGATCTTCGGTCAATTTGATCTTGATTTGTTTAAAAGATTTTACTACTGTTAAGGGGTTAATATGCTTAAAATTAAATTCAATCGGGCAGGCTGAAACATTCGCCCTCATTAAATCGAAAGCAAGCGAGGGCGAAGAATTTAAGATTTCAGTGGTTTTTGTGGGACACTGATAAAGAAATTCACAAATTCCTGAGCAACTATTTGGTATCGCAAATGAGACCACGTGACGTCTCCAGTGTGTAATCAGAATTTTGCTTTTTGATCCTATTCGTTTCATTATTGATAATTTTCCAAACTGTCTTTATTTTATTGTCTGCTGATTTTACCTTGTTGCTAATGGCTTCAACATAATGGCAACATACTCATTAAAAATTTCCGTGGTAATATAAGGCTTAAGGACATACAGGTCGAAAAGTTTTCCCTACTTTTCCTAAGTCCTTTTGTTGCCCAGTCACTAAATAAAAACTTAGGGCTGATACTTTTAGTGTTCTTCTTAAAAATATTATTAAACTCGGTTTGAACTACCGAACAGAATTCTTTATACAAAATATTAATATTATTCATTGTAAGATCCTGATTACTTAACTTACAAATTAAAATGCTATTCAATTTATTTAAATTAACAGATGTTATTGGTCTGGATTGTATCTGCACTTTTTGTATCGCTATGTTGGACTCAAAAGTTACGGTTTGACCGCTGTGATCTGAAGGGAGATAATTAACGATAGCTTTATCTAAATAGTCGCAGCAACAAAATACATTATCAATACATGAAACAGTAGTTGTAGTTGTTCGGGTTGGTTCTAAAAACACATTTGACAAATTGAATGATTTAAACAAATTCAATAATCTACTGGTATTTGAATTATTTTCTAAAATATTAATGTTAAAGTCTCCCAAATAATAACTGACCATACCAGTTGCAAGTTTAGCCAAAACATCTTCCATTACTGACTCAAATATAGAGAAGTTTTGATAATTTGGGGGTCTATAAACGCACACTACTCTTATAACATGCTTATCTAGCTCAACACAAGGCAGTTCAACGCTATGTTCAACCGATAGTTCAAATATGTCTTTACGAGCTTTTGATTTTATACAACTTTGAATTAGGATTAGTGAACCACCACGCAGCATTGATTTTCGGTTAAAACAACTGGCCAAATTATAATTCTCGTAATTAATTAACATTTCAGAATCTTTTAACCAATGCTCAGTTATGCAGATAATGTCAAACATTGTTTTTTCTAAAAACAATTCAATTTCTAATTGTTTGGAGTTGAAACCTTGAATATTTAGATGAATAATTTCAAGGATTTATGCTTAGCCCCTTTTCTACAGCTAACAGGTAGTGCTAGAAAATACCTTTTTGTTTTTAAGTGGAACTATACTATTAGTGGTACCTTCTGTTGTCTTACAAACTAGTTTAAATTATCTGAGCTAACCACCTCAACATTAGTACTATTACTAATTGTGGTGCTAACTAAAGATGACTTCGACATACTACTTATGTCTGGGTTAATAATAAAAGCTAATAGTCTAGCTATTTGACGTCTAAGGTTGCTGTTGTGTTGTTGCCACTGACAAGTCTGTCAAAATCACAGTGATCTTTGTTGTCGTTACACTAAGGTTGCTGTTGGGTTGCTGCCACTGACAAGTCTGTCAAAATCACAGTGGTATTTGTTGTCGTTACAATAAGGTTGCTGTTGGGTTGCTGCCACTGACAAGTCTGTCAAAATCACAGTGATCTTTATTGTCGTTACAATAAGGTTGCTGTTGGGTTGCTGCCACTGACAAGTCTGACAAAATCACAGTGGTCTTTATTGAAGTTACAATAAGGTTGCTGTTGGGTTTCTGCCACTGACAAGTCTGTCAAAATCACAGTGATCTTTATTGTCGGTACAATAAGGTTGCTGTTGGGTTGCTGCCACTGACAAGTCTGACAAAATCACAGTGGTCTTTATTGAAGTTACAATAAGGTTGCTGTTGGGTTCCTGCCACTGACAAGTCTGTCAAAATCACAGTGATCTTTATTGTCGGTACAATAAGGTTGCTGTTGGTTTGCCGCTGTCAGCTTTCAAGAAACTGTGAAAGGAACAGACCAGACCCCAAAAATTAAGAGCACCACAATTAACGACTTTCTTCTAAATTATGTGTTATACCAATTTTATTTGCATATTCTAATTATTTAATATTTAAATGAGATATTTACATTACATTGCACAAGCAGTGAAGCTAGTCACGTGCGCGTCTTATTCAAATTATAATGTTACTAGCTTCTGCCTGCTACTTCGTCTGCGTGAACTTTCTTGTTCCACAGACCCACCCTGTCGCATCGCATCGCTTGTCCGCGCTTTTTTTGTACTTTGCTTTCTTTCAGACTTTTTTCTTTATGCTCGACTCCTAAGGATCTTCCGTGTTGTTAAATACCCTATAGCCTTCCTCAAGAACTGGTTCATTACACTCATCACAAACCACAAAAACACTCCCTAATAATTCATAAATACACTCGCGGTCAAATAATACGGGTCGATGACGAAAATCCTTGTAACTTGCAAGGATGCAAGTTACAAGGGTGTATGAAACTCACTTTATATGTATTACAGATAATGTTTAATACATATTATCAAGAACGTAATATAAAAAGTTAAAAAATTTAAACCTCGAATTTGGAAATAAATTCAACTCGCGGTTGTTTTACTTTTGTTTGCTTTCTCACTTTCGTTTTCAATCTTTCAAATCAAAGTTATAAAATGCGGTCATTGTCGTCTTCTACCATCATTATCGTAGGAATCTCTTCAGAGACTCGCACGGAGTTAGTGCTGATAGAAAATGGTACGCTAACTTATGTAAGTACTCACACCTGTTAAGAATTTCTTCAACATGTGAAGAAATTCTTAACAGGTGTGAGTACTTTGTACTATGGAGGTACCATTTATCGGGCAAATGTATTTTATTAACTTGAATGTGCCCTGGCGACTGATAGTATGTCCTGCTCACTCAAATGTCTCTGTGGCGCGTGTATTGGAACATTTAGCTCCCTTCAAATGATTGAGGCGAATGGTGCTGATCCTGCGTCATGTGTGTGAACGGGCGCCGTCAGTTGGGACTTAATTTAATCATTTAAATTTTTTAATTGTTTGTTTTTGTTTTGTTTTTATTTGCTGTTCTCTGGACGCTTTTAACGTGTACGTCTATTTACATCGTTCTCACATATCATTATAAGTTCAACATTAATTATGTTACTAATATTTGTATAACAATATTATTTAAAAGAGTGCTTATAGATTTTCTTGCCCGTACTACGCTTTGAAATGAGCAACTAGCTTCATATTTCTGACTGACTGACTCCTTGACAATTCAAAAGTGCCTGTAAATGGTTTAATTGACATAAATGCTTTGAGTTTGATTATCATTATTCTGTAAATACATACTTGTTACGGTCGCGAATAGTATTTTGTTCAACACACGACCTGGACATAGCAAAGAAGACTTGAGAAAATTTTAATTTCGCAGGAAACCGTGCAGTTTACCACTAACATCATAGTAACCAGCATAAGCTGACTTCGGATTGTATTGAAACATAAAACTACTGCTTGTAAATGGTTTAATTGAAATAACTGCTTTGAGTTTGAGTTTGACCCCAACAGCATTATCACTGCTTTGTCACAGGCCCACAGAGGCAGCAGAAGTGAATGTCGAAATGCCCTCGAATCCTGGTTCTTGAGTTTCCTCCCCACGTTTTCCCTCACCGTTTTAAAAGAAGACGGCCCATATTTAATTAATAGGGGTGAAAATTCAATATTAATTATGTATGTAAATGAGTATTTTCAGGACGTTGGCATCAATCGCATGGACTGGCCCGCGAAGATTCGGACCTGAGCAATTGGAAACGCTTGGGACGAGCATAGGCTTTGCGTAAGAAATCGAAATCCAGCTACACTTTGAGATCTAAAACATGCCTTAGTGGAAGAATGGACCAACATCGCATAAGAAGGTTAATAAACAGCATGCCCAATCTCCTGGCATCTGTGAGAAGAGCCCTAAGAGGCAATAGAAAGTAAGAATTTTGTTAATAAGTTCATTTTTGTGTTGTATGTGACGTATGTCATATAATAATATGTCAACGTAAAACGTTTTAACGTATTTTTGACGTAATGTTCCCAACATTTGGTGTTGTTTTATTATGTGGTATATTGTCTACAACATACAGTTTCATTCATGCCGCCAGCTCTATTAAGAGTAATTTTAGTTTTTCGTACTGACCCGTATTCTTTATCCTCGAGTGTAGATGAAAGAAGTCGATATGTCAGAGATCAAAATCAAAATCAAAAGTCATTTATTCAAACTTGGCTGAGAGTCAGCACTTTTCGAACGTCATAATTACATAAGACAGTCCCCAAAACGCTCGCCCTTCACCACTTCCTAGTGCTTTAGCTGGGAAGAAGAAGTGGCGCAACAAACTCCCCAGCAGCACAGCTATCTGTTTAGTTAGAAAACCATTGAACTATACAATTATAAGGTAATCAAAGAAGAAAAACCGAAACACAAAAAAACATATTACATTATCTGCCATATGTAAGCTAGCCACGCCAATATACCCAAAACAGAAACCAATAATAATCAATGAAAAAAACAACATAATACGCAAATAAAAGCCTCCAGGCATAAGGGGCGTGACACCTTACATATGCATTATTGGATTATTTTTTAAAGTACACACAAATTATAAAAAAGGGCCATCGAAGTAAAATAAATTAACAGAACAATTACTTTAACAATAACAAAAACCATAGACAGCAAGACGACCAGTCACCACAAGCAGCACCCGTTCACGAGCATAACGCAAAGCTCAGCCTCGCCATATTTGAGGGAAGGAGGCAACCCGATCCCAAATCATGGACACAATCATTTACCTCCTAAGAAATAAAGTGCAGTGCATAAATTACGTATGCATCGAAGCGAACTCTATTAAACCATACGATACATTCACCAAAGTGACTTTGATTAATCCATTTTATTTTCAATCAATCTTGTCGTTTAGGCAATTAGGTACCCAACTAATAGCACTTTATGTATGTAGCACACATAAAAGTTTTTGCTTATGCCATAAGCTAAGGATGCACTTACGAAATATAGCAAAGCGTTGTGGTCTTACAAGTGAGTGTGAAAATACTTTGTTTATTTGTAAATACTTATTACATGGATATTTGTTATTAATTTGGTCGTTTTTGCCTACTGCTCTGCCCAGCATGTCTATTCTGTAAAAATCTCACAGTGAAGACTTGCGTGGAGTGAGCTGTAAATGTCATTCCATCTTTGACAATTCCTAGTACCAGTGGCACTGATAGCTCACTCCACGCTCACTTCGCCTAAGTTTTCACGGTGAGATGGTTACAGAATAGCACTACAGATTCTACGAGTGGAGAAGCGAGTAGTATTGCACCTACTGCGGAATCGAATCGTTGCACATTCAGTAAATGAAAACATCATATTTTACAGAAACAACGTAGATATTCTATATTGTTATACTGTGCCGAATTCGGCTTGAACAACTTATTATAGTAATGGTATTTTTTTGATATTATCTTCCTCTATAACTACGAGTAAACTAAATAATTCAAGCACTGATCAAGAAGAACATTATTTCCTATCTTGTACTACTGTAAACCCATTGGAAAAGTCCCGCGCTCCTGAAACAGTCAGGAAAAAGAAGGGATATGATTATGACTCAGCAAATTTGACTTGAAGTGCCTTGAAAGAGTATCACTGTAAACCAATCCTTACTGCATTTAGACATGTCATAACAAGCACACATAAATTAACTGCACTCTCGTGTTTGTGACGAATTCATTCATTGTGGACGACAACTAAGGAGATTGTTTTGAGAGTTGCTATTATGTCACCTTACGTAATTAAGATGCTGCTTTTTGTAACATGCAGTTTGTATATTTTATGTTTGAACTTGCATTCTTTTGTTTTTCGAATTTTTTTTTTTGTAACTGCCATTAGTGTTTCTGGACTATTATCAGTTCAGTTGCGAGAATATAGTTGACGTTACTGGTACAGGGGCCATTGCCACTGCTACCTCTTTATATTACTTGACCTCTCTTCAGCCGATTGCCAGATTCGCTGTTGTCCAGCAATTTAACAGCCAGAGGATTTGGGTGGATGGCTAGACGATCAGCATAACGCTTTTATGTCTGTTTATTTCCTCAGGAATAGTAGGAGTGTTGAGATAATCATGGATTTCATCATTCCGTGTGAACCATGGTGCAGTGACAATATTCCTCAAGATAGCATTTTGAGCTCTTTGGAGGCACATTATGTTACTTTTGCTGGCCACTCCCCATAGTTGGATGCCATATGACCTTATAGGTTTCTAGAGAGTGTTGTACAGCAGGAGTTTGTTCTCCAAAGATAGGACTGAGTTACGACCCATCAACCAATATAAGTTTTTATATTTGGCGTTTAGTTGATCTCTTTTTTATATATGCCTCTTCCAGGTGAGCCTTTTGTCCAGGTGAAAACCGAGACACTTAACACAATCTGTGTGTGGTAGGGTTGTGTTCCCCAACGTTACTGTGGGACAGTTTCTCAGGGTGAAGGTAATGTGACTTGATTTTTGAGCACTGGCGCAGATACGCCACTTTTGCAGCCATGTGTTCATTTTATCCAGTACTGTTTGCAATTTGTTACTGGCGATATCCGGTTCTTTGGCGCTCGCCAGGTAAGCAACGTCGTTTGCGTATGTAGCTACCGCGTTTTTCGAAAATGTTTGTCAAAAAAGTACCGGGAATAGATCAGTAATACACAAAATGTTTTCGTTTTTTACAATTCATCCAAATTATTTTATCTCCTTCAAAGTAATGAAAATCCAATAATCTAAAAAAAACACGGATAGATTTTTACGGAATTGAGCCTTTATGTCTTCTACCGAATGGAAACGGTGTCACGAAGTGGTAATTTCGTTTAGGAAAAAGAAAGAAGCCAGTTGGATACATATCTGGTGTATAAGGTGCTTGCTCGATGGTATTTTTTGAGTTTTTGATCAAAAATTCGTTCACAACGATGGCCTTGTGAGAAGCCGCATTATCGTGATGCAAAATCCAAGAATTTTCTTTCCACAAATCTAGCCTTTGTCGTCCAATTTGCTCTCCTTAACGTATAATGTAACGCTCAATTATTATTCTTTATAAACCGTTTGACCTTCCGGCAAGAATTCCAAGTGCACGACACCGCGATAGTAAAGGAAAACAGTCAACATAACTTTGACTTTTGATCGACTTTGCCTTGGTTTTTTCGGTTTCGGTTCAGTTGGAAGGCACCACTCCGATGTTTGTTGACTAGTTTGCATGTCACACTCGTAAACCCACGTCTCGTCACCAGTAACAATGCATTTCATGAATGTTGGGTCGGAATTGACTCGTTCTAGCATATCCTCAGCGACTCTTATGCGATTGGAGAAAATTCAGGTCTTTTGGGACTAGTCGAGCGGCATCATGTTTCATACACAAGTGGTTATTTACAAAGGTACGGATCGACTCGTGAGACATAGAAAGTTCAGCGGCTGTCTCTCTCAAACTTTAATGAGAATTTTCAGTCACTATTTTCTTTACTTTTGCGATTATAACTTCAGTTAATGACGTTGATGGCCTACCAGAGCGAGGCAAATCTTCAATTACATATCGACCGTTTTTGAAAGCTTTGCACCACTCATAAGTACGTATTTTGATAAAATCGATTCACCTTTTAAACCTTCTGTAACATTTTCAGTGACTCCGAACACGAAACTCCATTGGCGATGCAAAATTTAAGACATACTCTTGTTTGATGTTTCTGTCCATTATGAAATACGCAATACACAAGCATAGATATGATCTTACTAAAAACAGCGCTGTATTTAATCTAAATAACAGATGCAACTGAAACTCCGTGCCAAAACGGAAAACAGTTGTGCCAATCTAACAACAACAAAAAATGAACTTGGAACCATAAACATCCATTCCCGATACTTTTTTGACAGTATGTATGTCAATCTTGTTTTGAATACATTTGAGAAAGAATTACGTGTCTGCTTTGTAACTAACTGGATTAAATGTAGCATTTTAATAACTACCTAAACAGTACCCTAATTGCGTAATACACAATCAATCAGAATCTGAATCGTTTTGAAACAGATTGCTAATTCATTGCTTCATAAGTTATATAACAAATTCTGCTTAACAATGTAAATAACGCAATGAATGTTGTTGAATTGTCAAAATCAAACAGATTAGTCGTAATCGTTTACGAAAACGTGTTACGCAATTAGGGCGCAGGTTTAAAAACTTTCGCTTTAGGCAAATCAAATTAACAATGGTGCCGATTCTCTTGTACACTGAACTAAACTATTACTAAAATTCCTTACTTTTAACTATGAGAATCTTGAAGGTATTCTGCAAAAATTAAACTCTAAATTTAAAATTTATTTTTACACAAATAAAATCGATTTTGACAAAATTTTATACATTATAATTTTCATTATTTTTGTGATAGGACACACCATTTTCGAGATATAAGCAAAATAAGAAAAAAATGATGAAGTACCGTTTTTGCACGTCTGAAGTCGAGGTGTTGGTGTGAATTTTAGTTCACGCCAACTAATTGTATTCCACACCTTTTTAATCGCGATTAAAAATTGTCAGATTTATGTTCATATTTAGTAAGACAATGAATTTTTTTGTTGAAAAACGTAAAATTCAGAATAGCAAAATTGTGATTTTCACTAAACTAATAACTCAGTGCCATCTTAGTGCTATCAAACTAAACTATAGTTAAGGTGTGTCACTTTAGTCAATTTCAGAATGGAAAATCGTCATTTGACAGGATTAAACCAAATTTTAGTGATTTTTTGTCTAGTTTAGAGGAATTTGTGACAGGAGAACCGGCACCAATATCTATTTCATTAAGTTCCTAATTCGTCACATCATATTCCTCATTATTGAGGTACAGGAAGCCATATTTAAGCTAGAGAGCTAAGAC
Organism: Dasypolia templi; assembly: GCA_963555695.1. Classification (NCBI taxonomy): domain Eukaryota; kingdom Metazoa; phylum Arthropoda; class Insecta; order Lepidoptera; family Noctuidae; genus Dasypolia; species Dasypolia templi. Next base: position 3,196,311 of record OY743156.1, read on the forward strand.
AAGTGACAATCGCTTCAAAGCGTTTCGAATTCATACAACAACTGCCAACAGGAATGAGACAAGGTTTTGGTATCATATGTCAATCCAATACATTTTTTACTTTCTCATCATCGTTATCGCTGATAGAATGTCACTATGTCTAGCTAGGCCACCGTAGAAACGAGTTTTATCGACGAAAGAATAGACAAAATTATAAAAGAAATCTGTCATTTTGTCTATTAGACCTGTTATTTTATCTATTTTATCTGTAATTTTATCTATTCTATCTGTAATTTTGTCTATTCCTCTGTCGGCAAAACTGCTCCGCATGCGGGTTTCTTTCATTTATTGCTTGGAGTGTTGTGATGTCAATTGCAAATCAGTTACAGTAGAGCCTTTTAAAACAGCTGCGTGTGTTAATTACAAGATTTTATATGGCTCATTGTTTATAATACAACTACCAATAAGTTGAAGGAAGCAATTTTTTATTGAAAACAAAACAGAGGATGTTGTGTAGAAATAGTGTGACGAAATTATTGATAGTAAAAAAGTTGACCAAGGTCCAACCATTTTAAGTAGGTATAATAATATATTCTATGAGCATCATTAAGGTGATTTACTATCAAGATAGCCTAAATGATAACGCTGACTCTGAAGAAGTGCTGAAATGTGTCACTTCAGCAGCACCCACACCCTTCAGCCCGAAGGCCCATCTATTGTGTCAAAACAACTAACGTGAAGAGAGCTTGAAGAGAGCTGTCAATGATAAATGATTTTATTTCTTTATGTAGGTTTGTACGCACAATTTTACAGGTCATGCATACTTTTTACAACTAGATAAGGTCGGCGTTTCATAACTAACTACTCTGAATGTGTGAATCCCTAGGTGGAATTACTGCTCACTTCAAGCTTACTTCACCCAGAAGCTTGGCGACTAAATAGGTAGTTATAGCAGTACCTTCACAGACGAACACTTTCACGAGGAGATCTTCCACAACATTATACCTTTTTATTTTTACAAACAATAATTACAACATATAATTGCTGTTAAAAACAAGTTCGGATTCCGAACGTCCAGTTCTTGTGAGCAAACACGATGATGCCCGATGATTTCCGATCAATTATCGATTACTACATGTTATTCGATTCACACTGTATCACTGTACTTTCACTCTCGTTGTTGTTCGGAAAGGCGTAGTTGATGACCTAAGATTCTTATTTTGATTATTAAAAGAGCAATTAAAAAATATACAAAAATATTTGTGCCTAGCATACATTTTATTATAGGTAGAAGAATCAAAAAAGTCACCGCTGCGCTCACTATAAATTAGTGTTTAATTGCAGGCAAATTACGCCTACACTAAAAAGTTACGGTAAAAACATAAAAAATTAAAAACTAAGTGGGGCACAGTCCGCGAGACCTAAGCTCAGCTTTGCATTTGTGTGAGTGATTACAAATCGATCCGATTGGCCGATTTGCCGATTGTTAAGCAAAGGACACGTCGCTTTGTGCACTCACACAAATGCAAAGCTGAGCTTAGGTCTCGCGGACTATATGTATAGGTACCCATAGTCTTACAAAAATAACAATGTGTATCACACAGGGCCATGTTATTTGGCCAATATTATCACAACGGCATCGGTGATAAGTTGGCCGGTCGGTGACCTTACCCAGCTCGTACCAAGTGCCAACACGAGAAATATTTTCCTAATTGTCGAATAGGCACTAAAAATCCTCATGATATTTCATCCCTTGGCCGAAACCTGGAACTTTCATTAGGCTCTTTTGGAAAAAAATCGTTATCAGTTGTAGTAATATTATTCGCGGAAAATTAGACAAAAATGTTTGGTGGAACTTGGAATCTGTGAAATGATAATATTGCACACAATATAATGACATTTTGATTTAATTTATAACATTACATTCCGAATAGGTTGTGTCGCCACTCCATGTCTCGGAAAGTTTTCCTTCGCGAGAATTAGCATCGGGAATTCGTTATTTGCACAAGCTTTTGTTATGCAACGAGCATTAATTTATTCACGGAGCAAATAGTTTGGTGAGTAAAGAAAGAAAGAAAAAATATTTATTTGCACGCAGGTCGTGAAGCACAAAATACAAAAAAAGGGTTCATTTCAACATTAATGCCAAACAGATGTTGTCTGACGCTGGTTTTCTAATGAACCTTTAGGGACAAGTGACAGGGAGTACAAACAGTTTCAACATACCTAATCAAATGTTTTACTAATAAATAAATAAGCAATTGAAACATAAAGAAACGAAAACAACAAGAACTGTCTCAGTAAAACCCGTTGTTATACTGTAGCTCCATCGTGCCAGGGACATTTGAAGCAGCAAAGAACGGAAAATCACCGAACGTCCAACCACGAACACGAACAACAAATTCTCTAGAAGCTGCTCAGGAACGAATATTCGTTTTTCGAATGTTTGATCATTAAGTGAAGCCTCGGCCCTCTGCGGCGGCGGTGAAGGGCGTCATGTAATATCCGCCTAACCTTAAAATAATGGAGAATAGCCGAATCATACCTAATTATGGTTTTGCCATAATTAGGCAAAACCAAGCGTGGGTTTCGCGAGGAAACCGGCATGTCTTGGAACCAAAAGTTCAAAGACATGTGACATCTACCAACCCGCACTGGGCCCGCTTGGTGAATTTTACAGGTCATGGAAAAACACAGAGAGGAGGTCTGTATCCCAGCAGTGGGAACATAGTATGCTGATTATGCTTATGCTATGGTTTTGCAAATATAAAATGGCAGTCAGTTAAACTAGAAGTCTTCAGTAACAAAAAAATATATCTAATAGGTACATTTTGTACAAGCGGTTATCTCCGCTTCCTAAAACACCAAGGAATTGCCGATAAAGCCAGCCTTTGAGACAACCTTTTTTTTTTGGGTGGGAAATCATCTTCTCGCTCTGGGTGGAGGGGGAGGGCGTATCAGACTTTTACTGACTACAACCCACCCGTGTTCCTTCAGTTACCTGTGCCAGGGCCACGATAATCTCTTTCGAAGAACCCGCGACCCTGGCAGGCATCGGCCCTATCGGACCGTGTCATTCGGTGCTGACATCTCTTTGAGGCGCGCGTGGAACACAGAGATAGAAAATATGTCTTACTTCGGCTATCAAACATTCCGACTCGACCAAAAACCTCAGATCGGCTATTATAAATGTCGCAAAGCACCGAGTTAAGGACATTTAGCCACATGATTGACACACAGTTGGTAGGCCATAGTCTCACATAGTTATCAATTTGTGCGCTGCGACAAAATTGTCTAATGATTCGCAAACCGCACTGACTGATGCGTTTGTACTGGCGTGTACAGAAGTAATTTCTAACTTTTTTTGGCAAGTATTACATTTTATATCGTTTTAATCATAAGTGGAATGTTGTTTGGGACAAAATGGTGTAGGAAATAATTGTACTTATTTGAGTCAAAAAAGTAATGCTGCGAAAAGTACAACTTAAAGCTTATGTTACAAAAAAAAAGTAACTAAAAATTATTGATATTGAGATTACTTCATTTAAATCATAATAAGTGTTTATTATAAAAGAACTGTATTTTCAAAGTAAGTAAGTATAAAAGTAAAAAAAAAGAAAACGTGTGGAAAATAAAAATCTTTGCTTATATGAGTCCTACTTTCATTTCAAAATGTTGATCTAAAAATCCTAGTCATTTAGGAATACCTATTAACAGCTTTTGTAAGACACTTTTGTGTCGAGAAATAACTAAACATTTTGTTTAGCCTAGCTTATGAAACTTTGTCGTTGCCCACATTCATGCTAATGGCTAGTCTTTAAACTTAGACAATGCTTATCCTAAACCATCATAAACACTTGTCATGCATTTAGAATAGGAAGTAGGCATAGCTGGCGCAATACCTAAAGTCTTGGGTACCATCCATTTCTCATTTCAAAATGCTTCGATTACCTAAACATTAACAATAATTCATTTATTTATCATTATTTAATAGACGAGAGAGGTTCATAGAGGTAGAAGTATTTTAATTATGAATTCATAAATGCATAATATTTGAATAAAGCCCACAACCCAATCTATACTAATACAGTGTGGCGATTAGGTTATTACATTAATTGAAACTACGTATTACGTATATAAAGGTACTCAATTAAAATAATAAATTACTATAAACGTTCTAGCTGTGACCTTTATTTTACCTTTTAGTATTCAACAACATTAAACTTAATTTTTGACTATTTGTTAACAATAACATAAAGTTTGTGTTGAATTGTTGATACCATCGCCCCGCACGTGTCCTAGTGCCTTATAATCAAGGTTGCTTTATTTCGTGTTAAATTACACGACATTTTGTCGCAACTTGTGATTTATTGCAATTAAATGAAAGAAAGTTTAAAACTCATTTCAAAAGTACACTTTGTAAACAAGAATATTACAAATTTAGAGGTAATCCTCTAAATTTGCAATATGCTTGTTTACAAAGTGTACTTTTATCCAAGATATGAATGCTTGGAAAAATGCTGGTCCTGCTCCATATGACAATCTAGAGGCTAGACAAAATCAAACTTATTGAATTGTATAATTTTCATTTCAAATTGATTCATTTGATTCTTTTTTTTTTATTGATTCTGTAATTACTTTAACTCACACATTATTACTTGTTAAAAAAAATATGGAATCATCTACTTTACTTTAAATTTGTACCTATATCTATCACATAATTAATTTACCAGCCATTGCTTTATATTTAGTTATTTTTACCTTTTGTTGTATAGTAATATTATTCTAGGTGCATCGTCTTCACATATAATTAAATAGTTCATGTTAAGGTGCAAAATATTGTAAGACATACTAAAAGAGTAACGGTGGAGTTTCTAGCCCATTCTTCTCCATACGAAACTACCTTTTGGAAAGGGCAACTAGAATCTTTTTTGTAAATGTTGACGTTCAAAAGTGTAATTTATGTGCATATTTGAAATAAATGATTTGACTTTGACTTTCGTGCAAATTTTTACGCAATTTATTTTGATATAAATTAATCAGTTTTCTGATTTAATAACACACATAACATAACATCACGCTTGTAATCCCAGAAGGGCAAAGGCAAAGGTGTGATTTAATAAAATTGATTATTTTATTATTTTAACAGACTGATAACTAATATTATTTTATGTGATATCCTAATCACCACCCTGTAAAACTGAAGTGTGTAGTGTGTGTAACTCTGTGTGGCTGAAGTGTTTGTTTGTTTTTTTTTTGTTTACACACGCTAATCTATAGAACTACAAAAAACTAGATAAAACTTGTAGGCATGCTACATCACGTTACAACCCATGCGACACGGTGAGTCGAGGAATAAGAAATTTCACTCTGACGAAGTCGTGGTCAGAAGAAGAAGATAATTAAGACCGTAACCGAATAAAATCTGCAATGTAATAACAATTTATTTGTGTTAGAAACCAATATTTACTATTATGTATTTTTTTTTCATGAACCTTTCCCATGATTAAATAGTTGTTCTGCTATTCGGGGTTGTGAAAAATCCATCAAATAAAAACCATAAAAATCGGTCCAGCCGTACTTGAGTTGCAAATGGTGCAACTAAACCGACTTTATTTTATTTATAAGAGAACCAACTGCAATCACAAACCCATTTGCCAAAAATAATTATAGCAATTAGGTATTTGAATTATATGAGCAGCAAATCGTAATGATACTACATATTATCTAAAACATGTATCAATGCAATAACATACGATAACATTCTCACATACAAAAATCCTAATAAATGAGGGAAATACTTTTAAAATGTCTTGGATAAAAACGTTTTAAAGTTTACACAGGGCTTTTTCGTAGCTTAGTCGAGCCTTCAAAAATATTTATATATTCCAAAGCACTTTTCTCTCCGACTGTCCAAGACACATACCTACACATATCGTTTATAGTCAACCGAAAGGTCACAGAGGTCGCGCCTGAAGGCTACCTGACCTCGACACACTGTTTACTTCGATGTTATCCGAATTAGTATATAAATATTGCCAAATAGACTGTGATATACCTACCTACTAACGAAAGATACAAAGAAGGTCAATTTAATTCTGCCTTCTTTTCTTCACGAGCTATATTATCGTCATTATCATTATTACAGCTGAAAAACGTCCACTACCTCAAGCGTCACCACTTCGGATTACCGTTACCTTCACCAGCCGATCTATTAATAGCACTACTGTTGTGATATGTGCTGTCAGTGCCACTGATGGTAAGGATTGACCAAGACGGGATTACACTGACAGCTCACTCCACGCAAGTTTTCACGGTGAGATTGTTTACCGAATAGACATAGGTTATCGGTCCTCCTTGTGGAGGGCCGCCCCACCCTACGTGTTCCTGTACGCGATCGCCACTCCAGAAACATTCAGCCTCATCATCCATCTGTCCCAGCTATCTCTAGCTGACACCACAATATTTCTGCCTTATTAAAGTAAAGTTAGCGTACGTTATTAAAATCTGGTTAGGACCAGCAAATTTAACAATAACGTGTTGACATGTGTAATTTGTGAATTAGTTTCTCTTCATTTATGAATCTTCAGACAATCAGCGTACATAGCAGGTCCAGCCGACGTAGTCTGTATAAATCTCACAGTGAAAACTCACGGGAAGTGACCTGTCAATATTGTCAATCCCTGTAGTGATATTCTGTTACCATCTCACCGTGAAAACTTAGGTGTAGTGAGCGTGCAGTGAGCTGTCAGTGCCACTGATGCTTGGGATTGACCAAGCCGGGATGACACTGACAGCTCACTTCACCGGGTCTTCACGGTGAGATTTTTACAGAATAGACCTGCTGGCATGAGGTGGAATGGCGGCACTTCAAGCTCACTTCACATACGTTATCACGGTGAGATTTTTGGAGTACAGGCTGACTGTGGTAGGAAGCAGAGCTTTTGACCTTCCAAGATGAGAAATCTGTCATAGGTGGGTAAGCGGTAAAATAGTTAATAGAATGGAAAATAAAAAAGAAAGAAAACTTGTTTATAAACGTGCTCTTGCCTGTTAAAAAACTGTGATCACCAAGCAGATTTCAATCGTAAAACATAAATGTCGTAGATCAAATTTTTCAATATCATTGCTTTACAGAGAGAAAACTTTAAAAATATTTTTTCTCAAACATGTTCGGAAATTGGAGCATTATTTTAAGAACCTTCTTCGAGATCAATCGAAAATGCTGAACTGGTCAAATACATCATGCGAGCAGCAGCCGGCAATTTTACTATGAAAATCTATCTGTCGTGTAATATAAAAATTGAACGAACTTCTTACTGCGTCCCATCGCAATCTTGAACTGGCTTAGCAATTAAAGCTGTATAAAGTGAAAAAGAAACAAAATAAAATATTGGCGCGAGAATATTTATCGTTGTTCGTCATTGATGTTTTATTTTGTCATTGTTTTTATTTTTGCTGAGTCCTCGTACAGGTATTTGTTTTTATTTTTAATTGTCTTTTGTTTTATTATGTTTTCTGTGCGTGTCAAAATAAATACTTTTCATTTTTTTCTTTTCCTTTTAAACTTAATTTACTTACTATACAAGCCTTGGTCACAACCAGGCATTGTTACACTCACGATACTTACTTTTTCCGTTACTTTACACGTTCGTCCATCAATGCCGCTCTCTGAATGAGTAAACTAAATAGGTACCTAAGTACCACTTATAATGCATCATTCTCCTGTTCTTATCCCAATTTATTTTGGAACGAAGCAACGTGCCCTTTTCTTTCATATTTGTCTATTAGTCATCTCGATAGTCACTTCTATGTACCACAGTGATTACATATATTAAAAACTCTGGCTATTCGTGATGAACCTTACGCACCGACCTCAGCATGGTTGGACCACACTCGATTAATCGAATGAACCCCAAGATTTGCTTTAGCCCTTGAAATTACAATGACCTTTGCATATCAAGCAGTAGACAGGGGGGTGCTGTACCTAATGGAAGGAAAGGATCTATGAGCCGACCAGATATGCACCCGAGAGCAGTGGCGTTCCTTTCACTGAAGCAGAAAAGCCCGGCTTTCAATCTAACGGGAGCCTATTAAAAAAAATCACTTCAAAACTTGTAAACAATTCAACTCAATCATGTTGCAATAATTGATGAGAATAATAACATTATACACCGCGCGGCGCCAACCGGTTGCCAGGTTTACGTACTCAAAGAATAATATTTCATTTTAGCGCTGTTTTAGTTACGAACCGTCAATGAAACGAATAACGAAGTGTGTGTGTGTAAATAGTAAAAGCGTTTGCGTGCGCAAAAAGTTGCGCAGAGCGTGATTTTAAATTAGTTCAAATTTGTTTGGAGCGGTTACTGGGGCATTTTTTTTTTTGCTTTGTTATTTATTTTAATTTTCTGTGAAGTTTAAGTGCTGTGGTTAGATTTTGCTGTGATTACCTTTGTTTTGAAGTTGTTAAAAGTTTCTTATCATTAAAATGAACTCGGAAATGCATGCAATTGTTCCTTGTGAAGGATTAAAGTGTGTGCAATCGTTACTCCGAAAGGTAAATACTTTGAGTTGTAAAGGCAAATATAATCTCGTTACTTCACCGAAACCTACCCCTGATTTGAGTATTTCTCAGAAATCTAAATCATATAATAGGCATTTTAGTCAATCAGCGTACAAGACTCATTGGAATGTTGGCTGTTCTCATTTCAATAAGTTATTCTGTTGGTGTTGCATATTTTTTTCAAAAGAAAATACTGCTTGGAATACATCAGGTTACGTTCACTGGTGCCATTAAAAGACATCAGAATTCTCAAAAGCACTTGAATGGTGTTATTTCATTCTGTAGTTTTGGTAAAACACTAATTGAAACTTCTTTGTCACGACAGAAAAGTGACGAAATTTCTAAATTCAATATGCGTGTCGATCACAATCTTCAAATTTAGCACAAAAAGTCCTTTCCGAGGTCACGATACGAAACAAAGCAATCGCCAGGATCATGCTCTTTAACGAATTGACAACAAACGGCTTTTATCAAAGCCACTGTCACATCTAGTAATACCATGCCTTCCGTGTGCTTTGATATTTGTCATCTGTGTGAGGTGAAGAAGCGAAAAATGAAGAGTTATAGGTGTACACATTGAGAATTTGTGAGTTATTTTATGTATTGACAACATCGTAAATAATGTGTAGTTAGAAATCTATCAAATATTTGTGCGCCATCTAGTGGCTGGATTGAAATAGTCGACTGTTGCGAGCGAATGAACTGTTGTACCAAAAATGTTACTATATGGCTCTTATTCCATGCATGTATTCCCATTTTAATAGCTAATAGCAATTACTTACAATTGTAAAATACGAATATTAGTAAGTACTGAAACGGCTCAGTCGCTAGGTACAGCTTTGCCATGCGTAAGGTGATACGGCAGGTTTTAATTATTATTATGTCAGCTTACCCTAATTTTGACCCCTAGGCACGCCACTGCCCGAGAGTAAGGATTGGCTATTCCTGATGAACCTTCTGAGAGCAGTGGTGGCCCAGTGGTAACGGTCCCGACTTACGAGTTGTAGGACGTGAGTTCGAACCCAAGCAGGCGCATTACTTTGTGTAAATAATTTCATCACCACTGCTCTCAAAACGGTGAAGGAAAACATCGTGAGGAAACCGGCATGGCATGTCCTAGAACCAAAAATTCGAAGACATGTGACATCTACCAACCCGCACTGAGCCCGCGTGGTAGATTACGGCTCACTACCTCTCATAGAGAGGAGGCTTGTGTCCCAGCAGTGGGAACGTTATAGGCTGATTATGATGAACCTTCTATACATTTATTTTGTAAGAGAAATGTGTGTTAGTTCTAAAAGCGCGCCCTTTATGGAAATTAATCGACTACATTCTTAAAACTCAAACTCAAAGCATTTATTTCAAATAAACCAATTACACGCACTTTTGAATTGTCAAGGGGTCGGTCAGTCAGAAATATGAAGCTAGTTGCCCATTCTAAAGCGAAAGTAGGTACCTATGGAGAAGAACGAGCAAGAAAGTCCAAATGATAATAATCTCCAATGTTTTGTGAAACTTTTTCTAGTTGCGTCGTTGTAACTAATGTGTCGACCTTGGCATGGTGAAGATATTGATGGACTGCTGTTATTAAGCTTTAAAGTGCTGATTTCTGTTAGAGTCAGGTGTCCCGCCGACCTGCCAGCTAAATGGTTGGTTTTGGATATGTGAAAAAATATACGGCCGTAGTATACATAACGAAGTTTAAAGGAAAACCATCACAGCTAAGCACAGGCTTTACAAATTAACGAGTAATAGTCGACCAACTTACATTCGCAGTTGGAATGTAAGGCTGAACATGTCTTTACAGTATGAAGTTAGTTCTTGAGATATATTCATCCAACTGCGGGTCCCTTCACTATGCGTTGTCCGACACGCATTGGCCGGTTTTTGTATGTAAGGGCAAAATTGGGCAAATTAGCAGACGACCCACCTGATCATCTTGACATCTGCACTATAAAAACACTTTGATTTAGATATAAAATACTTTTTTCAACTTAAAGCCCTCTTCGTCTCTCTTACTTTGCTGTGCCCGACAGGATCCACAATGGCCATGTCTTTGTAACCCTATCACCTAAGTTCCCTTAATGGAATGCAATAAATATTGAAAAAGAGGTATCAAAGAGACTTGGACTTTTTAGAGTCAAAGTCAAAATATCTCATGTGGCTCCTATTAATTGGGAGCAGTGGTGGCCCATAGTAGTAAGTCGGGGCCGATACTATGGGCCACCACCATAGTATCGGCCCCGACTTACGAGTTAGTTCGGGTCGTGATTTCGAACCCAGGCAGGCAATTAACTTAGTGTGGTGAAGGAAAACATCGTGAGGAAACCTGCATGTCCTACAACCAAACATTCGAAGAATTGTGACATCCGCCAACCCGCACTGGGCCCGCGTGGTACACACGGTACGGGTCTTACAGAGAGGATGCCTGTGTCCCAGCAGTGGCAACTTTTGATTAAGCCTTTGCTTATGCCTCTTATTAAACCGACACCACTCATAACTTTGAAAATGGAACACAACCACACTTCTAGTCATGGTTTAGCAAGAAACAAATATCCTTCACAATGAACATAAGTAACTACCAGACAGTCCATCGTCACCCATCAGCCCATAGTCATGTACTTGTGACTTTTTCAAGTTTGCTTGAACTTGGCTGCCATCTTAGACATTATTCTTAGACAAAATTGGAGACAAAGCTCGACAAATCGTGAAAGAGAGCTTTGTCGCGCTTGTCGTGTTAGTCCTGCATAGCACACGCGAACACGGATAAAGATAAGTATAGACAAAACTTTATAATGCTATCGTCAGAAAGTGATCACACGAACTCAAAGCATTCATTTCAATTATACAAATGACAGGCACTTTTTAATTGTCAAGTCGGAAAGTCAGAAATCAACAATATGAAATATTTTGTAATACTTAATGATAATGATGAATGAGCCAATGCAACCTCCTAATGGTGGGTCTATTAAAAAAATGTTTACGTAAATGGCACGTTGGTCTTGCCTACAAATGTCATACGAATAGTAATAATAGTACGACAAGTTTTGTAACCTCTAATGAACTATAGCTTTATGTATGTGTAGATGACAAGAAGCTTATGAAGTAGAAACTAACTTAAAGTAATAATAATAATTACCCCATCGTCGTATCTCTACGTTGACGACGTTTTGGGGCTGGCGCGTTTCTGAAGTCTGTCTGCGCCGGTAGAGTTTTCTTTGCTGAAACCGGTCTAGGTTGAGGAGCCTGACCAAGAGAGATACACAAACCCGCAGTGCAGCATTTGCCGAGCTGTTGGGCACTAGTGACCCCACAGACCCTATCACCCGGAAGAAGTCTTGTTCCACATCTATGACTAGCCTTTATTGGTCTGCTGGAGTGAACACTGATGAGGAACAGAGCTTCTGGTAGAACTAGTCGGAGGAATGAAGTATTCCAGTAAGATGCTGGTATCCGGATTGTCCTGATAAAATACCTGTCCACTCCTCAAGCACATCAAGCACCTCAGGACGACACTATGTGCTAGCGACCGTTTTCGGGAGCCCATTATTGGGTGCAAGTCACCCCCTGCCATTTTATCTGTGTATTTTCTATTAAACATTGGTCAGACAGGGAGCATAGTCTTTCCATAATTCTAGATAACCGGGTCACTTAACCACCGAAACCCATAATCCAATATCTTTGTTTCCATATAACCGGGGATTGTTCTTGGGTGCACTTGAATAGTGTGAACAGGGATAATCGTCGGTTGGTGCCTCATTTAATTAAAAACGTCTAACGGGCCTCTACGAGTTGGCTTCGGCTCAGCATCCTAAGATATGTCAAAAACACTTTAGATAATAGTTATAATACCAGCCTGGGCAGTCCCACTAATGTCATACCAGCCAGAAAGCTTTTCGCAGAGACACACAAACCCCTTCGAATAATGTCACTGTCATCATGAATTTATCTTATAGCATATCGAAAGGAATGACTTATTCCATTATTCCCCCCTGAGAGAATCTCACTGAGGGGGGAAAACTGAACCCTAATGCTATGTCTGCCCAAAACTGAACGAGCATTGCTTTTTCAGGCGTGCTTGTTTCAGTTTCAGGCCAGTACCCACGGCTACATTTCCAGTATAAGCTGACCTCTCCTTATACTGAAATCCTATACAGTCCAAGATGTAAATTGTGCTAGTGTTTGTGGGTTACAGTTTCGTGGGTGAAATCCACCATTAGTCTACAACAGCTACCCCACCACACTTTTGGAACCAAAACGCTATTTAACAAACGAACAATGAATCAGCATTGATTACCACGCTTGCTCCAGCGAGCAGTAGACCTATTAGACCCAGTTTTCTGGATAAAAGCCAGTCAGTACTCTTAGTGCTGATTTCACCCATGAAACTGAACGCGTTCAGCACATCTAAAGCGCGTTCAAGTTCTGTCAGTGTCAATATTCCATAGAAAATAATGACACTGACAGGTCTTAAACCTAGTTAATCGCGTTCAGTTTCATTGGTGAAATCCACCGTGAGTCTCATTCGTTGGCATTGGAAGCTGACCCCCACATAGTTGAGAAGGCAAGGCCAATGATGATGATGATCATAAAAATGCATAAAACCAGTCGAAATTAATTTAAATTAATTATCAATTTGGCTTTGACGTATCGTTAAAACTACAACATAAGTTAGGAAGGTCAAAACTAATGAGCCTAAACCCATTATTCGATTTTGTTTATTCTCTCATCGCTCATAGCATTTTACCATGGAGCTTTGTTCGATAATGGTGCCGATGCTCTTTAACACCGAACTAAAGTAACTAAACTATCACTAAAATTCCTTACTTTTGGCTTTGAAAATCTTACAGCTATACTACAAAAAAATAGTCTCTAAATTTAAAATAATTTTGAAAATCGAATTTGACAATCGCGACACCACGTGTTTTTTTTTTGTTTTACAACGTGGTACTTGTTTGCCCCGTGAATTATTTTAGAGGTGGAGGCGCGCAGAGGAAGCAGCCTCGACGTGTCTTTCTTTTTCTTATCTTCTTATAAAAGTGGTCGAAATTTTCATTATTTTTGCGATAGGACACACCATATTCGAGATTTAAGCTCAAGAAAAGAAAAAGATACAGTACTGTTTGTGCACCTGAATAGAATAGAACAGGTCTTTATTCGCTTAGAATGTAGGTACATAAAAATAAGTTGATACATTAATAATAGGATCCTTGTACATTCTGCCTTTAATGTAGCATGCAAATATAACATGAAATATAGGATAATAAAATATTACAAAAAACTATAATTTAAGAAATCGTGCACGGAATAGTAACATTTATCTACAAGTAGTTCTTAATTTTTTTTTATTTTTTGCAATGGTAAGCTTTTAATTTTATCAGGTATTTTATTAAAAATTACCGGAGCCATACAAATCACATTTCTTTTCAATAAGCTAGTTTTAAATACGCCCGTGCTTAGTAGATTCTGGTATTGTGATCTCATAGGTGTACTTGGTTTTCTATTTTCTATTAAAGTTGCAAAAGACGATCGATTTGTTATTACAAATATTGCCAATTCAAGGATATAAAGGCATGGGAAGGTTAATAAATTATGAGACTTAAATATAGGTACGCAACTGTTTGTTACTTTAAGATTAAATATAGCTCTCAGGCAGCGCTCTTGAGCTTTGAAAATGCTTTCTCGTTCACTACAGTGACTCCAAAATATAATACCAAATCTTAAGATGGATATTACTAGACCATGGTAAGCCACTAATAGTGTCGGTAATAACCTTTTTTTGACAGGTTATGCAACATAAACGCGGCTGTGCTTAAACGTTTACATATATCTTCTGCTTGCGGCTTCCAAGTTAACTGGCTGTCAATTATAACTCCTAAGAATTTTGTATTGTTTACTTTATCTGTAGATTGACCATTGTAATTTATATCCATATCTCCCGTAGATATTCGTTGGTAATAGTTCATGAATTTCGTTTTTTGGAGATTAATAACTAAATTATTGTTGTCAAGCCACTTTATTAAACCACTAATTGTGTTGTTGATGTCATTGACATATGATTCTTTATTTATACATGAAACAATCGATGTACTGTCATCTGCAAATAATATCATTGAATAAAGTATATGACGTGGCAGGTCATTTATTTATAGCAAAAATAATAAAGGACCATCGACGGTGCCCTGAGGGACACCATATTTTATTTCTCTTATACGATCTAGATTTTATTTCCTTTCTAGATTCGAAACACAGGCTCGATATCTCCGTACACTGCTTACGACCTTTTAGGTACGTTTTATTAAATTAAGAGCATTGCTACGAATACCGTATGCGTGAAGTTTGGTTAGAAGGGTATCGTGATCCACACAGTCAAAAGCCTTCAACATATCGGCATATATTGCGCATACAGGATTTTAGAGTCTCCTTTTGGCATTATTTTTCTGAGAAAGTCGAAAATTGCAATGTTGATGTTTTTATTTTTTCTAAAACCTTTTTGCTCGTCACATAGTATGTGATATTTTGAAAGAAAATTGTAGAGAGATTCATATTTTATTTATTTATGATCTTTGAGAAGATGAGAATTAGAGCAATTGGTCTATAGTTGGCCATTTCTTCTTTATCATTATTTTTATAAAGTGGTTTTACTATGACAGTTTTTAGGCTCTCTGGAAATGCTCCTGAGGATATGCTAACGTTAATGACATGAGCAAGGGGCGCTGCTTTATAACCAGAAACATATTTTATAACTGTGGTTGAAATGCCATCATAGCCGAAGCTTTTTTTATTACACGCGTGACATCTAGAGCAATAACTGGGGACATAAATATTGAATTTGGGTTGCTATTTATGTTAATTGAGTCTCCATGTTTTGTTTAATCATTGAAAGATTCGGCTATTATATTAGGGTTTGATATTATTTCATCACCTTTTTTAATTTGAGAAATGTGCTCTCTTACAGTTTTATTATTATTAATAATTTGCCAGGCAGTTTTGGATTTATTTTAAGAGTTATTTATTAGGAAGTTATTCTGAGCTTTCTGAGTCAGTTTAATGATTTTCTTAAATCTCCTTGAGTAGTTATTAAATGTCCTTTTATTTTCAATAGTTGGTTTAAGTCTATGTTGCCACAGTAATTGTCGTTGTCTTTTGCTATATGTTCGTATCCTTCGAGAAACCCACTTTAATTTTTTCTCAGATCTTATAGTCACTCATTTGTGAGGGAAGCAAAGATCATGTAAAATTAGGAACATTTTTAAAAAGATATCATAGGCTTTGTTAGAATCTTCTGTGCTATAAACATCAGAAAACGACAGGCTTTGGAGATGTGTTCCAAATTTACTAAGATTTTCCTCAGTTATATCACGTCTTAATGTTCTCCATGATTTTATATGGCTGGTTTTATTAACTTTTATAATTTATAATATGGTTTTCGATCAGGTAGAAGTACAGAAGATGCAGTTTTGGAGGTAACTGGAAGTATAGCAAAAAATATAAACAATAAACACAAAACAATGGCAATTTTCCTAGACCTTTCTAAAGCTTTTGACACAGTCTCTGTTCCCCTCTTGCTTGAAAAGTTGGAATGTATTGGTGTTAGAGGAGTGTGTCTGGACATTTTTAGGAATTACCTGAGTGAGCGATCTCAACCCGTAAAGATAGGAAACCATGTTAGCAAACAGCAATTTTGAAACTACGGAGTCACGCAGGGTATTTTCCTTGGACCTACCCTGTTTCTTATCTACATAAATAACCTATGTAATCTGGCTCTAACTAACGCTAAAATTATAACCTACGCGGACGATACCGTCATGCACATTCATGATAAGGATTGGGTGGAAACCCGCTCAT
The DNA here is from genome assembly GCA_963555695.1 of Dasypolia templi. Classification (NCBI taxonomy): domain Eukaryota; kingdom Metazoa; phylum Arthropoda; class Insecta; order Lepidoptera; family Noctuidae; genus Dasypolia; species Dasypolia templi. Next base: position 3,212,701 of record OY743156.1, read on the forward strand.
ATGCAGAATCCGCTCTGCTTGTTGTAATGAAATGGCTGAATAAAAAGCTGCTAACCCTAAATGTAGAAAAAACCAAATTCATTACTTTTGCTCCAACTAGAGCCTCACAACCTCCTTCTCACTATATTCTGCGCATAAATGCGGGTTATTATCGACTGATTGCACCGGTTGTGCTCAGATTGCACGCACCCATAGTATTAAATACTTGGGCGTTATACTGGATAGTACGCTGACATGGAAGGAGCAAATTGAGGCTCTGGTTTCCAGGGTCAGAAAATTAATATTCGTCTTTAAAAACCTTCGATCATCTGCTGATTTTGGCACACTACGAACAGTATACTTCGCTCTGGCACATTCCATTCTAAAATATTGTATTGCAGCTTGGGGAGGGGCTGGGAAGTGCTTAATGCTCCGACTGGAAAGGGCACAGAGGGCAGTAACAAAGTCATGACTCACAAACCTGTTCGATTTCCAACTACTGAACTGTACGCTCTTTGCGAATTACCAACAGTCAGACACGCATTTCTTCTTGCTGTAGTGCAGCGTAAACACTTGGAACTTCCTTTCGATCCTGTTGTCATTACCCAAAAACGAATATCTAACAGAGTCTGCCAGGTGGAATCTGCCAGAGTTAAAGTTGGTCGGCGGCAGTATCACTTTCTTAGCTCCACTTTGTATAATAGAGTAACTGAACAGCTCAATATATATCCACTAACCTTGCGAGAATGTCGAGGGATCACGGATAAATGGCTTCATACACTTACCTATGACAAATTAGAAACATTTGTAAAAACTTGAAATCACCCTCCATTTGCCCTTCATATATATCTAACATGCGCAAACACACACCCCTTCATAAACTGATACCTCTCTCTCCCACACACACACACACATACACCGTTACACATATACTCTCCACGCACAATACTACACAATCCTTCCAAACAAACACACAATCTCACATAAAATTGCACATTGAAACAATTGTTCAGTTTTAATTTTAAGTTCTTATTTATTATTTTTTATCTTCCTTTTATTTTTTGTTTTGGATTTCTTTTGTATCGGACTTTTTGGAGGTGGGCGTTAATAACTGCGACACAGTATTATTACTAATGCAGTTGTTATCGAACACAGAGTTCCTGGAAACTGAGTTTTATGTATAAATAAAGAATTTTTGAATTGAATTTTATCTTCATTATTTGGGCTGTGTGGTCAGATTGACCGAAATCGATTACTTCATGTTGGCACTTATCCTTAAAATTATGTGCAAAATTGTCTTAACAAGTATTACTGATAAATCGAGTCAGTTGATTAATTTCTAGTTTGAGGTTGTAGCTCCTAAGAAAGCATTCAAATTCTAACGTCATTCTACTCCGGTTTAAAACATCTAAATTAAAGTCTCCACATAAAATTACTTTTTTGAAAGATTTGATACACACTTTTTTGAATTGTGTAACCTGTGTAAGTTTTATGAAAACTTAGATAGTTTTCACAAAACTTACACAGGTTACACAATTTAAGAGGTCTATAAACACATATAATTATATTTTTTAGTTAAGTTAATTCAACAGCGCAACATTCAATTATTCCTGATATCGAGCTCTTCATTATGTCAGGTAGTTCTTTAAACTCATGCCCAACTCATAATAGGATACAGGCACCACCATGTTTTCTATTCTGCCTAGCATAGCATGCCGCTAACTTAAAGTTAGGTATATATTGTAAGAAGGGACTTGCTTAGTTGGCCACACTGTTCCTGATACCTGCGGCCAGCTTCACTACGCTTAAGACGTACTCGCCTGAAATAAGGGACTGACTGACGTCACTACGCTTTAGGGACTAGGTACGGATCGGACGTGCGTGCGTGAACTAATCGGGCTGTAAAATATTTTAAGTGATTATAAACGGTGTTATTTTGTTGTCTTTTGTTGGTTTCACTTTTGATTTGAATTTCCTTAAAATATAATATTTTTTCTTGCCCTGATATTATAAAATGCTCGGTTATGCATATTACGTCCACAACTTTCTGTTTACTTAACAATTCTTGAATGTAAATATTTAATAAGTCTGATATATTTAGAAGTCCGGCAATGTTTCGGTGTAGGCCATACATGTAAAGAAAAAACTTACGACCCGGAGACACGGTGTCAACATTTTCACTAACTATAGCTTCACATTCTGTCGATGAGCTTAGCAGTAAATTGTGAAATATATTGCGCATTCCACGGACGTTTATCCTTCTGTTGACTTTTGAGAATATTGTAAAATCATAGAGTAGAATCAAATGCAGTTGCGTGACCATATGTTTGCAAGTCAAAATGTAATAAATTGTTAAATATCTCTATACGCCAGTTAAACATAGTCGAGTAATCACTTAATTTAAAGGTGGGGACACATAAAATAACATTCGTATGTTTAATCTCTTCTAACGTCTTCCTTGCCTCTATTATTATTTCTACATAGTTATTCGTTTTTTGGAAGTCTTCCTCTCCAACTAAAATGACACAATGATCATTCATTGTGTAGTCCATAACTTTTGGATGCAGGTTACTATTAAGTTGTATTAATCCACAGTGTGGTGAGATGTAGTGACATATCCAACAGTTTTGAAACGTGTCCTCTGCGATGGATAGAATATTATTTATTTTATTGGCACTAACAATGCATAGCTTATTCCTAGTATAATCTGATTTTGCAGCCTTTGTGTCCTTCCTTTGAGTTGTTCCCTTTTTTGACGTGTCTGTTGTGAACAGTTTTTTACTTTGTTTTTTCTGCGATTCCATTTGAGAACTTCTCTGCAAAGTCAAAGTTTGTGATCTAGGAGAACCTGTAATATTTGTTTCTGTTTGTGTCTCCTTCGTGTTTGAACAACTTTTCTGTTTTTTTTTTTTTTGGTGTTGCTCTTAGTTTAACTGGGCTGTTAATCTTTTTGAGAAGCTCGTTTCTTTTACTTAATTCATCATTTGTTTGTTTTAAGTTGTTATTCTGTAATGACAATAATTCAATTTTTTTGTGCGCACTGGTTAATTGGGATGTCAGCTTTTCGAGGTGAAGTCGAGGTGTTGGTGTGAATTTTAGTTCACGACAACTAATTTTATTCAACACGTTTTTGGTCGCGATTAAAAATAGTTCGATTCAGATTTTTTGGTGAAAAACGTCACAATCAGAATAGCGAAATTGCCATTTTCACTAAATTAAAAAATCGGTGCCATGTTAGTGTTGTTAAACTAAAATATAGTTAAGCTGTGTCACTTTAGTTAATTTCAGAATGGGAAATCGTCGTTTGGCAGAATGAAACCGTTTTTAGTGATTTTGTGTCTAGTTTAAAGGCATTTGTGACAAATCGGCACCAATATCTAATTATGGACCCGTATTTTAGAACGATAGGTAGATAGTCAGTCTTCATAGTTTTTGTAGTGTGAAAGAATTTATTGATAAAAAAGTTACACTTAGATATGATTACCAAGTTTTCACTAAGCATATTACTTTATGAATATTTTCTTGTTAAGATTTTACCAGCCTTAATAGACATGTTAGATATAATATAATAATTATATTATATCAATTATATAAAGATAATAATTTGAACACATTAATAAAGCGGGTATTAGTATGCCAGTCCATGTCGAAACATGTTAGATCATAATTCTATTTCTAAGACCTTAATGTACGCACGGCCTCATTGTACGAAAAGCTTGTACAATGCGAGGTCAGCTAAGACTGGATGCCATTTTTCAAGCAAATAAATATATTCTATTGTATTCAATCATCATCTGCCTATCTTTTCTCAAATATTTTGGGGTCAGCTCCTAGTCTAACCGCGCGACTGTTCATCTCACATCTACAACCCAGGTACTGAGTAACGCTACCCTTTTGTAAGACTACTTGTATACTGTATATTTGGGAATCTGACTGCCGTAACGAACGCGCGAAACGATCGCGCGGCTTGTGCGATTTGAACAAGTTACATCAAAGCCTAGTTGGTCGAGATCGGACAGTGATATTGGGTTTTTTCCATGAGAATATTCTCAGCACCCCTGAGTTTTGACATTTGATTTCTTGAATGATAACAGTTACTCCAAATGGAAAGCACAGACATCACAATTGCTTCCACATTCATGATCAAATTGCTTTCACCAAACCTTGATAATGACTTTAGTCAGACTGGACCGGTGTATACAGTTAATAGTGTTAGCTTTGCACATACATAACTGTTAACGATTAAAGTCTTTTATATTATTCTCGTCTACGCGTTGGTAACATCGTAATAGACGGCGAGTGAAAACTTTGTGTGGCAGTAGAAACAGCGAGTGTTAAGCGAGTAGTAACTCAGTTTGTGCGGATGTGTTAATCGATTTTGCAACTCTATTGATTCAATAGCTCGCCGGAATTTTTTGGAGTAACCAGTAACTCAAATTATAACCGTGACTTGGCAATAGCAATTTCAATAGGCGCCTTCCCTTTTACATGGGACTTCAACGTAACTGGCGAAGTATAGGTGTTTTAAAGGTATAAACCGTCGGGGTAAACAGGCATTATATTATGTTTAAGTATCTCAAGTTTACAACTAACTTATGCTCAGGGGCGTAGCTACCGCGGTATCAGCTGTATCCCAAGGGCCCCCAGGCGGTACCAATTCTCAAGCTCTATTCATTTAATAAAATCACACAAAAATTCTAACCTATCCAAGTCAGAGTGCTAAAAGTTTCGAGCTCGCTTCGCTCGCTCCTACATTTTGTTACTGAAACCACAATGACAGCTTAACCTAGTATCCCAATTTGGACGCTCCAATTTTCCAGCTCATTTCGGTCATTCTCGTAGTAAAATAGCAATGAAAACTACCTACCCTACTTTAAAAAGAGGCACACCACATAGTTTTGATACAGGAATCCTTCAGGACCAGCTACGCCACTGCGTATGCTGCAGTTAGCAAGCTTACTAGGTGATCAGTATACTTACTTAATAATCTAAATACTTTTATTAATATGATGATTCTTTTCCCTGAAGATAGCACGTCATTATGAGGACATTAACATTAGGCTGGGAAGTAGGTTCAACTATTATGGTGATTGCCTCGTTAATTTTAGAAAAGGCAAATCCAATTTTAAATGAAACCGTGAAATTAAAAAGAAGTTATTAATTTTATTATCAATCGGAGGAAGTTCAAACCTTCAAAGTTGAAGGTCAGTTACAGAACTTTGATTGCCATTCATTGTTCCCATGATCATGATAATAATCTTTAGAAAAACTTTGAATAAGTAGGTATAAACTGACCTTGATAGCATCTACGTGTTTTTTACAAATTTGTTGCATTACAATGGGCTATTTATTTACTCTATACTTACCGAAATATACGGTAATAGCTTTTACGAAAGCTAAGTTGGTCTAAAGTAGTACATTGAGAAGTTTGTTGTGGGTATATACGTGGGACACTTAAATAAAAATAAATGTTGTAATGTGTTATTGTTACATTTTTTCAAAGTACTTTCCACTAGCCTCTAAACACAAAGTTTCATGCGTCTGAACAAGTTTTCTAAACACTTTTTCAGTCCGCCGTATATAGACACCTCGTTTACAGCCTGCTCTAACGCTGACAGAGCACCTTCCGGCGACGAAAATTGTATTTTTTATTTTCGGTAATCAAAAGAAGACACACGGTGCTAGGTCAGGGCTGTAAGGAGGATGAATCAGGAGTTTGACCGGCGTGCTGTCCAGGAAGTCCCTCGTAGTGAGCGCGGTGTGTGAATGCGCACTGTCGTGGTGGAGCAGTAGCCCGCGGAGCCCTGTGTTAAGTCGCTTGTTGCTCACAACAGAGAAAATTTCTGCCAAGCATTTGGTAGTAAACCATTCAGCGTTGATGCTTCTTTGTTTCCGTAAAGGAATTGACACCAAGTAGCCGGTCAAATTCAAAAAGCTCACGATCGTAATCTTCCCCCCGCTTCTAGATCGCTTCACTTTGGTAGGCGTTAATTCGTTTTGAAACACCCAAACCGTCGAATGGCGCTTCGATTCTGGATCGTATTTATAAATCCAAGACTCATCAACTGTAATGATATCGTAAACACGCCAAGACGAGCCTGCTTCAAATTTGTTTATCATATGAGGCACCATTCCACCTGGGCCTGCTTCTGAGCATCGGTGAGGTTGTGCGACACCCAGCATGAAACTATCCTCCTCACTCGAAGATGCACGTGTAGAATTTCGTGAAGGCTTCCTGACCCATCCTTCAGATCCATTCAGTACGTGCTGAATCTCTTGATACGTAACTCGCCTAATGTCTTGTTTTTTTTTAAACTGTTAGCACGTTTTCTTCCGTAATAGTCGTCAAAGGGCGACCACTTCTTTCTTCATCCCCTAAAGTAAGTCGACCGCGCTTGAATTCGTTATACCAATGATAGATAAGATACACGGTTGCCTGAGAAGGGTCTTCACTCTTAAATGCCATTTGAAGTCTATCGTACAATTTGTCCGGTTTCAGGCGACACTTGAAATCTTAAAAATCATAGCACGAAAATGTTCCCGGCGCAGATCCATTTTTTAATGAGACAAGGTAATTTAAATTACCTCGCAAACAATGTGCTGGCAAATTATGTAACTGGAACGTACCTATTTTGACTTACAAATTATCATATTTTTTTAAATAGACCATAACTGGCCAGTCTCTCATGCATAAATACTTTTTTCACTATACTTGTGGAGTGCCTCCCTATCACTTACATACCTAACTACAATAAATTGTATGTAAAATGTTTCAGCCGCATAACAGATGAATAGAAAGAGACGGAGGATTTTTTGCTGTTGCAAGACTTCTGTCTCTCTTTCCTTTGGCCGAGTAAAGTTGCAACGGTATCATGCATTAGGGTATTCGACTTTTAAAAGTGGGTACCTAACTGAGATCTGCGCAGAATGATAAAGGTGACTTTATAAGCAAAGTCCATAGGCATTTTTTTTACATTTTCTTAATTAAGTAGTTATGTATACTATGGTACTTCTTAAATCAGTGCGGTTAGGTTAGGCCCGGAAATAACCTTAAGGCCTACACTACACCTAAACTACGTGTCATGATTTCTAAATATTAACATTTGAGTGTTTTTAAATACTTATTATAAAAATTTTACTATTGAAAGTGATTGAAATGATTGAAATGATTTTTGATTAAATGATTTTTGTATCAGTGTTAAAGAAAGAAGAAAGAAAAACCGTTTATTTGCGGTAAACATGACGCAGTGATCGAACACAAACACCAAAAATAACAAGTTGGGGGAAAATATGCGTCACATCCACGCAAAACGGCCGTCGCTCAGCTTAATGCTACGACCCTATGAGAGACAGAGCCCCAGCGCTGGTTGTTGGTTGTTGTCATGAAGTATAGAAGTAGGTACCTATCTCATTTGACAGTTACCGTAAAAGTAATATCTATAATATACGAGAAGGCAAATCACTTTTTAACAAAAAGTCACAATTGTCTTATATTTTGAAATCGCGCCTTAGAAATCTTTCTACAATGACATTTTGTCTTCCGTTTCTTCCGTTTCTATAGTGTATGTTACGCATGCTGATTTTCAGAACGGAATGGAAAATGATAGAGCGTCGCCTAGTTAGTTCTCTTCGACCCTCGGAACCACAAGGTTGTCTCTAAGAAGTCTTTACTGATATTATATACCTCTACCTAATTAACACGTTTCAAAATTTTGCTAAATCAAGTTTGTATGGGTGCAAGAATATAAACACAGATATATTTATAGGTACTGGAAAAGAGATTATCTTTTTAAACGCTTTCAAGACTTTTGTTTGATTACTGGGAAGTAGAAAGGCGTCAAAGGCATCTAAACTCCAAGACTATGGGGTCGCGGGTTTTTCAAAAGAGATACCGTGGCCTGGCACATGCAACTGAAGGAACAGGGGGTTGGTTTGAGTCAGTAAAAGTATGACACGAAGACCGGGAGAAGTCATTTAATCAAAATCCACCCAAAAAAAACTAGGGTAGGTACTGTTCGCTTTATTTCGAGCGACGTTTAAAATAAAGAAAACGGACACATATATCACACCATCAATCACAATCAGCATGTCGATTCTGTAAAAAAATCACTGTGAAGACTTGCGTGGAGTGAGCTGTCAGTGTCATCTCGTCTTGTTCAATCCCTAGCATAAGTGGCACTGACAGCTCACTCCATGCTCACTTCACCTAACGCAATAAATGTTGTTGAACTGTGAAAATAAAAGCCATTCCTAATGTTCGTGTGTTACGCAAATACCCCGCTAGTTGTTCAAACTCCGTTGTAACCCTGAAACAAATCTTTTAAGGCATGCCACTTGAATTTAAGTTACAAGTGACATGTTCACACGATTATTTGCTTATTTCTCGTAATCGCGCGCTTTTAACACTAAATGCAAATCTCATTGCCTCACAGAACAAACATCTCTAGCTAGATACTTAACATGCATCTCTACGATCGTGACTTTTGAACTGGGAATTGGTGTAAATATTTATAGGTTCTACTTTTTAGCCCCGGGACTTCTAGGAAATACTTGGGTACCGTAAGGGAATGAAATAGAATAGATCACTATCTTATTAAATAGCAAATTTTATATAGGGTGACTGGTAATTAGTGACCGATACTTAAACACATGATTGTACTCATCATAACAAACAACTTTCCCAAAGACAAAATACCAGTCACCCTATATGTAGAAATTATTTTTTATGCAAATTGACTAGGTACCAACATAATTATATTGAATTTCCGTATTTTCAAATCGCAACTGACATTAGTATAAAATGGCTATGACACGGCATATTGACGAAGGATGTCAATTTGGTTATCAATATTAATTTCCCTGATTCCGCGGTTGGTCCGTGGATGGGTGAACATCTGTACATACCAAGACACCTCCGTGCCTCGAAAAGCACGATAAGCCCGTTAGTCCCGGTTGTCATTCGTGAATCTTTGACAGTCGTTACTACGGGTCGTCAGAAGCCCGAAAATCTGACAATCAGTCTTACCAAGGGTTATCGTATTATCCAGTAACTGGGTTGTGGAGGTCACTTAGACCTAATCTAAATATTGGCGGATGATGATAAGTTAGAAAGAAACGGGCTATCTACAAAGCATAACTAAAAATCGACATTATCAGTATGAACAACTTTTATTAAGGGACGAAGTCGAATGAATTGGATCGCGAAATAAAACTCAGCCGCTTCATACCTACATTTAGGTTAGGTATGTTAGCGTAATTCGACAAAATAAAGGGAACAAACTTTTTGTCTTGAATTCAGGGTTGTTCCCAACACCGCGAGAAATCACGGTACAGCGGACAGAGCTCCGGCGGGATCTCATGGCGACATGGAGGGTGCGAATGTCGCAACCCAGTGCTGGGCACGCCACAATTGCGGCGGTAAGTCCCCTCTTTGAGGAGTGGTTGGAGAGGCGCTACGGCGTCCTCACCTTCCGCCTGACACAGGTCCTCACCGGACACGGTTGTTTCGGGAGGTTCCTGTTTCGAATAAGGCGGGAGGAAACGCCCGTGTGTAACCATTGTGTGGATCGCCCGGAGGACACGGTGGAGCATACGGTGGAGGTCTGCCCAGCTTGGGCGGAGCACCGCAGTGTCCTCGCTGAGGCGATCGGCGGCGGCGATCTCCCGCGTCCGGCTCTGGTCCAGGCCATGGTACGGAGCGAGAGGGAATGGAAAGCCGTCACCTCATTCTGCAAAGTAGTAATGCTTGCGAAAGAGGAGGCGGAGCGTGAAGGAGAGAGCCTTGCGCCCTCACGCCCCTAGTCGCCACAGGAGACGCCCTGGGCGTCGGGAGTCGCCTGCAGATTCCCGGCCACCGTAGGCGCGGGCTTGCGGACGGCGAGCAATGGGTAGTTCGCCCTCCGGTAGGGACCAGGCCCGGGTCGACAGCGCATCGTGTTCAACTCGCGCCTCAAAGTGATATCAGCACGAAATGCCGGGGTCCGATAGGGCCGATGCCTCAGGGTCGCAGGAAATTTCAAAGAGATACCGTGGCCCTGGCACAGGCAACTGAAGGAAGACGGGTGGGTTTTTAGTCAGTAAAAGTCTCACACGCCCTCCCGCTCCACACAGAGCGGGAGAAGTCATTTGATGATTTCCCACCCAAAAAACCAAAAAAAAAAAGGGTTGTTCCCAAAGTTCAAAGCATTTATTTCAGATGGCACTTTTGAACGTCAACATTTACATTAAAATAGATTTGATCCTAGTTGCCCCTTCCAAAAGCTAGTTTCGTATGGAGAAGAATGGGCAAGAAACTCCACCGTAACTCTTTTTAAATGTTTTACAATATTTTGCAAGTATACATTATTAATATTTTTATAATTATGAAGACGACGCACCACTAATAAAAATACTGTACCACAATAGGTATTAAGAATTTAAAATAAAGCAAAGGCAGCTAAATCAATCACTTGAAAGGTACATGGACCATGGTGCTCACATTGCAAAAGTTTACGATTTTCCTAAAATATTAACAAGGAATAAGTCAGGGTGTGAGTTAAATCAAAGAATGAAAATCAATTATGAGTACAATTACAACTTTTTAGGTTTTTTTACATATATTTCAACAATACGAGTATCTTGTGTATCCCTCTAACACATTTTAATCAGAGAGAAAACACACAGAGGTGCAGATTCTTATTTACATACGCTCTTACTCAGTCAAATCAGTGTTCTGATCAAGAAATACCTCTATATGAAAGTGAAATGAATGTGTATCTATTAATATTGTTCAATTTGTTGTGAGAAAAAGCAGTTGTAGCCTCTAATTGCATCTGTTTCGTAAGCGAATTTCTAAGGAATTTATACAAATCCAATCGTTTGGCTTGTGAGAGATGGATGAGAATAGCCATAGATAGAATCGAGCGTAGTACATAGTGTGGTACTGTGTGTAATAATAAGTCATATATAATATTAAAGATTCTACAACAGTGAAACTTGGTTAAGTGCGATCTGGATAAGTGAGAAACCTCCATAGTTGGGACTGGAACCAAGAGCGGATCCAGGATTTATTTCTGGGGAGACCCACATAGGCCAGACGGATTGGATAGACTTTTTTTTGGCCATATCTACATACTGAAACAGGAGTTAGGTACGTTGTAACAGTATGTAGAAAATACTCAAACTTTACTACATACCGTAATCGTAACGACGTAATAAAAAAAACAAGAGCGAGCGGAGCGAGCTCAAAAATTAATTGTATCCTGCCTCGTAGGTAGATATAGGTTAGGTTTTCTTTCGACTGTGCATACTGAAATAGGAGATTCGTGGCCGACTCATTATGCTGCTGCATTCCGCCCCTAGCTGGAACTCATACTGAGGTCCCGACACTTTAGCACTAAATTACCTCTTTTATGGGACAAAACTAACCTCTTTAGCTGGGATTAGTTCTCGTCATAAATGATGACTTGCTGTCTCAATTATAGGGGTAAATAGGACCCATAATTACCGCTATGACTGAAACAGCGAGTGTTTTTACCTCTTATATTCACTGAGTTAAGAATTCTTTTGAATAGGCCTACCTATTCATATATATTTTAACAGAAAAATTATTGACATCTGTAACTGAGCTATCGTCAATTTATCGCCTCTATAGCTCGGACTTTGTTGCAGATAAATTTCCGTTTTGTTTATTCATCTACCCGCAAATTCCGCACTTGGCTGATTATGCCTAAATGATTTCCAGTTTTACTTTGGTTTTGCTATCGTCTGGATGTTTTTTTTTTAATGCCAAAACGAAGGGTTAACTGATACAACCTCTTTTCTCACATCTATTAATGGAACCCTCTTTAAATGAGACAAATATTTATTTATACAGGAACCCTAATTGCGTAATACACAATCAATCAATCGGAACCTGAATCGTTTTAAAACAGATTGCTAATCCATTGCTTCATAAGTTCGGTAAAAAGTTCTGCTCAACAATGTACATAAAGCAATGAATGTTGTTGAACTGTCAAAACCAAACAATAATCGTAATCGTTTACGAAAATGTGTTACGCAATTCGGTTGCAGACATAAATAAATATCTGCCTGAGACATTGGGTATGTGGAACACCTCTTAAATTAAGACAAATTTGCAGGTCCCTTATTGTCTCGGTTATCCATGTTTCGCTGTATATCATAGCATTCTTCTTGTTTCACAATAGAAGATAGGTAAGAAGACACGAACTTTCATACATTACAATGAAATTACAGTGCATTTCGAGAGTGTCTTAGCAATTACTCTACAACTAACTGCTATGAATTTTTTTGAAGGCGGTTTAAAATAAATTACAATAAGATGGCTGACACCTCACCGAATTATTATACTGCTAATTAAAAATTACTGAATACTTTTGCAAAAAAATCTAATATTTTTGGGCCAAAAAATAATCAGACAATGTAATGAAAATCAAAAAACTATGTTTCCGCCCGGGATCGAACCGGGGACCTTCTGCGTGTTAGGCAGACGTGATAACCGCTACACCACGGAAACGATAAATAGAGTAATGAAATGGTTGAATGTTAGTAAAAATTATATGATCATCGTTTTATTTGCTTTGTAAATCTCTTTTTTCTATGAAAACTTCTTTCAGTCCAGTAGTAAGTTTTCACTTTACGATAGAAGTGAAAACATATACCATACAGCCGTTTTTTTTTTTTAATTTCATTGACATTCAAGCAAAAATTTTTCTTCTAGTGTTTCAATATTCTTCGGGTTAAAATTAAAACATAATAACACAAAATAAATCACAATAAAGCTTATATTATATTAAAAAATCGTTACAAAAGGTAAATAACAAAATTTCATTAACCCATTTTATATTTTATAAGCTCACATTATTGTTCCTCATTTATATTACATACCAACAATAACTAAATGTTTTATTTTAATTTCATAAAAAATAAAAGGAATGGTTTTTGTAATGAGCACATTGATATAATAATTTTTGGAACACAGCATTTTTTATCTACAGAAAATCCTATTTTGGACAGATCCAAAGTTAAAACCTGATCACAATTTTCACTTAATAATTATTACTATTTTTAATATTTTATATCATCCAACCAATCTCCATCCAACAAGAGCAACCGTGGAATTTCTTGCCGGCTCTTCTTCATAGGAAACAACCAATCAGAAACATGCACTTCACTTCTGTTGTTTCATATGTGCCCATGAAGGTTTATGCGAGATACAATATTTTGACTTTGATTTTGACTGGGTTGTGGATATCAGATAGGCAGTTGTTCTATGTAAAACGATGGTTAGTGTTCCGCTGCATCTGTTGATTGGTTGACCTAGGCCAATTGATTATCTATAAAAAAATAAAGTATTTTTTGGTGACCAATGTTTTAACCGAGAGCAGTGGTGGCTCAGTGGTAACGGTTCCGACTTACGAGTTGTACGTCGTGAATTCGAACCCAGGCAGGCGCTTTACTTTGTGTAAAATAATTTCATCACCACTGCTTTCAAAACGGTGACATCTACCAATCCGCACTGAGCCCTCATGGTGGATTACGGCTCACTCCCCCTCATAGAGAGGAGGTCTGTGTCCCAGCAGTGGGAACATTGGAGGCTGATTATGTTATGGGTATGTTTTTTAAATCAATTTCATAATCTAAACAATTCATACACCTACTAAGTAAGTACTTCTGCTATAATAGGGATGAAGATGGAAGTTTATTTTTTTATCTCAAAAAAATGTTTGTTTCCAAATAATGCAAACAATATTATACAAAGTGTGAAAGCTTTAAAAATTGACAAGCTATAACTGTTTTAAAAAGTGTTGGACAAAGACAGCACTATAGAAGATGTGACGTCACAACCATGTTACTTCATACTAGCGCACATTGTCCATACAGCACCACAAGGACAAGAATAATCCCCTGCAGAAACCTTTGAAGCTTGTTGCTTTTTCATATTACAATCAATTTAACATATTTTTTCGATTATCAAATTGTTACTATGCCTTCTTTGAAATTACATTACTTTTACAAATGTTTTTAGTATTAGTCAACATCCCTATTATTGAATTTTCTAAAGTTTCACATGAGAATATGGTATAGCGGAGAACTACGGTTTTAAGAACACTGCAGAATATTTTAAACTATTTCAAATATTTGGAATCTGTATTCACTATTGAAGCATAAATGGTATTATATTGGTAATGCACTTATAGATATTTTTTAATGTTCCATTGTTTGGCAAAGGCATTTCTTATTGTTCCAAATATTGAACATCAATATTAACCCAGATTAAAACTTTGACTGCAGTCACAAATAACGGGCAAGCCAATTTGTGCCAAAAAAGCCACAGTCTTGTGACTTTAAGAATGCTTTTGCTAAGCAAATGGAACAATCTCTTTCATATAATTTAAGCATGTTCAATCCTGGATATAGCAACGTAACTATGTTTAGTGTCCATATCGTAGAACCCAACGGGGCCAGCATCACAGTCCGCACAACTTAAGTATTTGCAGTTTGCTACTGTATGGGTGAATCCAATGTTTTCAAATGTATACATGTTTTCTACATGGTAAAATTCCCCAACAGGCTCATTCTGGATTTCTCCTTCTTTTCTGTTGTTGTCTTGCTGCATTAGCGGTAAATCTTTCTGTAATTAAATAAATTGAGGTTATAGTATCTATTAAATTACTTGATTATACATAACTAGTTGCTTACTTGGTATTTATCATAATACACTACATAAAAACTTGGAGAAGGTATTACGGGATGTTTTCCGAAAACACTTAGTCTTAAAAATATTATAGCAGCTTACTAAAGTACAATTACCTAAAACAATGAGATGTGACAAGAAATTTGAAAGGCTGAGTACGCAGCTATGAATGTAGAAGAAAGCGCCAAAACGAAAGCAGAGACTTATAAATTACCTCTAATGTGATATACTTCGCTGATTTCTTTTCTAATATCTTTGAACCGCAAAATTTGCACTTAACAACCAACTTATTTTTCCCATCTTCGACATACTCTTTCTGTTCGCTTTCCACCAATACTTCATTATTTTCTACTTCAGACATATTGTAACGATATTTATCTTTCTATTTCAGCTAATAGTTGTGAAGAAAGTTCATTTGAAATGATAATTTTATGCGAAAACTAACCGGCTCGCTTGGCTGAAATCTAAATTTCTGACATTTCCAAATTATATTCAGTGTTCGTTTATAAAGATTTTTATTTTTCATATAATCATTACAATCAAATAAATAGATCTTATGAACACTACATAAGTGATTTTTTAATAGAAAATTTGAGTCGAGCTCGAAAATTTTTAATGAAAACTCAGCTCGACCTAAAATTATCCTTTTCCACAATATTTATGAACAGAAAATGACTCAAATCAACCCTCGTAAACACACCTCTATTTACTGTCACAAAACCTCTACGTTCCATTTCATTCATCTTGATTCCATCATAAGAAGGAATTTGGTTTTTAATGTGTTATGTTGGGTGTGATTTTTACTATTTATATATTTGTAGGTTTAAATAGTAAAAATCTCACCCATGTAAATTATAGAATTTAAAAAAAAACAGCGTATTTAAAAAGCAGGAGATCATTTCATATTTTTGTGCAATAAATATTTTATGTGCCTATTCTGGAATAACGTTTGAACTACCTTTGCCTTCAAGCGACCCATCAAATCAAATTCCATAATAAAAAAGTTAGGTTACTACTAGACAGGTGAGAAAGTCCAGTGTTTTTCGTCAATATATATTGTTTTAATCGAAAATGAGTTCCGGATTCATATCGGAGTCTGAAGTATTGGAAGCAAGACGACGACGACAGGAAGAATGGGATAAAGTACGCACTGAAGACCAGCCTGAAGGTACGAATCGGAATTTGTTATGATCACTCATATATCATTATGGTTGGCATTGATAAAAACGTATTATTTTGCTATCAAACGATATCTTTTCCCGTACATTTGTAGTTATAATTAAAGTCACGAGTTAAGGCTACAGTTTGAATTACGGAATCGTATAAAAGGGCGATTATTTTTGTTGGCTTACAGTTAAGAGTTGTATGCATTTACTAGTATGTCAATTCGTCGGGACGAATGATGAAGCCGTCAAGAAAATGTTATTAAGTATGGAATGTGTATTGTAGCTATAAAATTGAAATCTAGTGGCATTGCATTGGAGATAAGAATTATCGTAATATGTAATATTGTTGGCTGCTTCCTTAGTCTAGTAATTGCAAAAAGATAGGTTGGATTGGTTAGGCAAAGTGATGACAGTGATTATTCCATAAGGAATTACTGATCAGCAGCTTAGAGTAATAAACTCATACCCAGTTTAATGAGACAAATTAAAAGGCATAGCTGGCAAAATTGCAGTACCTATGTGGTCAAAATGTAGAGACCTCTAGTTTTTAAAATATGTTGATGTGTAAATGTGTTTGTACAAACCAACTTTCAAATAAATAAAATAAAATACCATTCAGGATCTTATACTGAATCCAGTAGTTATAAGTAACAGGTCAATGTTCATGCCATCTTGAATAAGGCCACCAGTAACAGTCTATACCATCACATGCGAACTATGCAAAACCCTGCATCATGCAAGCAGAGTTTACAACGTCCCAACATCAATCATCGGGCAGTTGACCTCCTGACACAACACCCATCTGGTTTGAGGATCCTCCCTTTTCCATAGAGTATGAGTGAACTTTACACCCTGAGCCTCATACATCTCATCATCATCATCATCAGCCTATTTTAGTCCACTGCTGGACATAGGCGCCCCTAATGAGCGCCATAGCGCCCTGTCTTCAGCTTGACGCATCCAGCATCTGCCTGCAATCTTTCGCAGCTCGTCATCCCACCTGTACTGTATTAATATGAGCCAGGCTTATTAAGCCTTGATTTGAACCATTTACCTACAACTCATTAAGTTACAGCAGTTACCACTGAGCCACCACTGCACGTGTTTAGTTCATATTAATAACATGTGACAACACTCATTTGTTTTTCATTTAATAACTTGCAATGAAATTTCCATTGTGTTCAAGCTAAGTTTAATAACTAATATGTGATAGAAGTCATATGACAAACACTCCCATGGACTTAATATAATCAATAGTAGAGTATTATTATAACGGCACCTCTAAATTCATACGGCAAGGATTTTGTGGTTTTGTGTTTGTGATCAAAATGAGGCCCCTTCGAGCCTAAACAGTCCTAGTTTGTGAAAATCTACTGCTATATGTCTATCTACTGTTATTCTACTGTATGGGGCATGATATAAAAACCAACCAAAAAAAAACCAACACAGTAAAGCTCACTTTACTGTGTTGGTTGAGTATCCTAGTTCTACTTCTTTTACAAACGCGAAAGTTTGTGAGGATGGATAGATGGATGTTTCTTCCTGTTTCACGTAAAAACAACTGAACGGATTTTGATGAAACTTCACAGTAATATACTTATACATCAGAATATCACATAGGCTATAATTTATAAAGATATAGTCTAAATTGGCAAAATACGCGAGCAAATTCTTTAAACCTTAAAAATGTGTAGTATTTGAACCATACTTCATGACCGTAAATTATTTTACTTACCGATCTTGCCATCAGTCTCCATATAGTTAGATCTACATCATGATTTTACTTTAAAAAAACTATTTTTTATCTGCAGAGGCACCAGAGGAGCCCTACGACACGCGGCCGCTGTACCAGCGCCTGGAGGAGCAGAGGATCCAGAAGGAGGCCGAATATGAAGAGGCTCATAAGCTCAGTAAGTATTTCTGAAGGCTAAACTGGTGTCATGGCTGTATTTTGGTCAGCCCCTCACAGAACGTGATATTAGTTAATCAGTTTTTTTAGATAATTTTTGTGATGTGTTATTAGCATTAAAAAAATTGGTACCGTATTTCTGCCGCTAATTCATATAAAGCGATACAGGCTCCCCGTCCCACGCCCGAAGCAGGACGTGGCGGCTCAAGTATAATGTCCGGTCCGCGCGCTTCGTATTGACTTCGTATTATGAAAACAAATAAATACACATTTTGAAAATTCAAAATGTGAACGTTATAGAAAACATGTAGTTTTGGAATTTTAAAGAACCAATCATCTTACGTGAAGTGTTTACGCCCGTCCGGTTTATTTTGTATTTTTTTAGAGAGAGAGTTTACTTTGGTTTTGTTTTCTATTGAGGAATCTCGAAGGAATCGTGTTTTCTAAGGGTGTGTCCACATCTGGCGAATGCGCCACGAATACGCCGCTCGCGAGCTGCTCGTGCGCTGCACATTAGCAGTTACTGCAATTGTTTGGTGCGCCTCTTTAGCGCACCAAACAATTGGACACACCCTAAAATGTATGATTTATATCTTGTAAGTGTAAGTGAACCCTTATATATCTCACAATATCGTTAATGGCATAACTAGAGGTTAAGTTATAACGATTCATCATGTTATCACATGAACGCAATTATTTCGCAATTACGTATTGTTCCCTCTACGCTCTTAAATATATTTGTAAACATTACCTATCGATTTTGGAATATTCTTTTTCCTCCCTTACCTGGCATATGGATTCCGGATTGTGTGTATGGTCCTTATTATAACCTCAGCTATTCTTACCAATTTAGGCCTATTCATTCTCACACAACTCTTAATAATATTGTCTCGTTCTAACAAATAGCTCCATCTCTTTCCTCTAGAAAACATGATCCGCGGTTTGGATGACGATGAGGTCGGTTTCTTGGACCTTGTGGAACGCTCAAAGGCGAATGCGGCCCAGCAGATCTCTATTGAAGAGCAGAGGGAGATGAGAGAGTTCAGGTAACATTTTATTCTAATGTCTAGTCTTCTAAATATTATTATTAAGATTGTAGAAATCAAGAAAGAAAGAGAAGAAGAAAGTCTTATAGATTAAGATTGTAAAAATTCAGTCCAGAAATATCTGTCCAATCGTTATGAAAACTGGGGCGGTGTTAGGCTGTTAAAATACGGGAAATTTATTTGTATCAAAGTCAATGCTAACTGATCAATACACCTGTTACCGTTCTCATGTTGCATAAAATATGATGTTCTTGTAGTATTGATTTGTAGTTTGTAGTGCTGATACCTAAATTACAAGATATAAAGGGATCTTAGCTTGGGTATTAGCTGCAATTCTAACATGTAAAATAATGTAACTTACCTTAGGCCTATTTTATTGTAAATTGTTATTATTTATTCATATTAATTGTATAACTTGCATGTTATGTTCGTGTATTGCTCTAAGAAAGTAATAATGAGTTACTACATAACCTTCACCCTTTTTAGTAAGTTAAAAAACCGCTACTGGTCAAAGGCCTTCTCAACTGAAAATCGACAGATGACGGGAATCCGATCACATCTGTCATTCTTTGACAGTTGTATGAAAATTGATACGTTTCAATTTGTTAAACAATTTATTTCCCTGACTGATCTATCAAATGACTATTCATACAACTTCAACAACAGTTTGGTAAAGGCTCTAACCAGACAATACCTGTTACCTGCCTGTTTCTAGGGAGCGGGTCTCCAACCTAGCTGAAAGTGAGGAGCTGACACGTCTGCGAGCTCAGCTAGCGCCCGCGCGGCAGTTACAGGCCACAGCGCAAGCACAGACACAAAAGAATAAACTACAGGGGGTGAGATACTAATACTTTCAGTGTGCATAATCATTCGATAGTGTTTTTACTCTGTGGCGTATTTACCCAATGGTCAAGAAAGGAAACTGACGGCACGGTTGGCGCAATGGTTGAGCGATCGGCTGCTGGGCAGCGTATCGCGGGTTCGATTCCCGCACGGAACAAATATTTGTATAACCTACAAATAGTTGTTCCGGGTCTGGGTGTCTTGTGTATGTGAGTTTTCATGTTTGTGAACGCACCCACGATACTGGAGGAATTCCTAGTGTGGGGCAATATAAAAAATTAAATTTTTAAAAAAATGCTTAAAAATAAGGCCGCGCCAGACAGGATAAACAATTCCCTCGTAAATCTCTTAGGTGTTCTGAAGCTTATATGCGTAAGTCGACAAAGGAATTTCAAGTATCATCTGTGTGAATGGTAAAAAGAACTTGCATTTTTCTTCCGGTTTACTTTGTTTTACGTTTGGGTATTCCGCCACAATTAGCGCAACTACATCATACCATTTGGTGGACCGCATGCCGTGTCTGTCAGCGGGCTGTATCGCATGAACCGTGAAAATTAGACAGATTTATTTTTCACCGAGAGTATTTCTATTGCCGCTATATCAACAAATAATAAAAATACAATTTAGATCAAAATCGCACTTGGCCAGTTTTTAATGTATTAATATGGTTCTTATTTCCTGTAGATGGTGGTAAGGAAACGCAAGGCTAGCGAGATGGAAGGTGATAAGCCTGATAAGGGCTCCCCACCGATGAAGACTAACGGAGTCGTACCTAGCAGGCCTAATAAGTAAGTACCTACAAAATAATTAACAATTTTTCAACTTCAACATGCATGACATGTTGTACACAACACACCCGTATTCTTCGAAAGGGTAGGCAGAGGGCATCAAGGCTGCCTATGAAGTTTTTGTGGAACGGAGTTCTTTAACGCGGCTTGCGGTAGGAGTACATAACATCATGCCTGTAATCACAGAAGGGTTGAGTAGAGGTGCGCCTATAGCACACCCACATTTCGCAAGTTATGCTTAAGTCCCATGTAATAGGGGGCGAGCCTATTGCTATCAACCGGGCACAAATCCAGACTCCGGGCTGCTACTGAGAAATTCTAGATAGAAAAACCCAATGACACTCAGTGCACTAGCGGTAGGAGTAAACATAACATAACATCACAACTGTAATCCCAGAAGAGTTAGGCAGAAGTGTTCATAGCCACCCACATTTATTTATTTTATTTTACGGTAGGAGTAAACTGATAGAAATCGCCATGAAACGAAAAGCGACATGAGACTTCCTCGTTGTAGATAGTTTTCATAATTATGGCAATTTACTCCATTTGTCCTGTCGTGACGGTAACCACTATCGTTACTAAGTTAAATCAAACAACTTTTTTATTTATTTATTACTTTACATAGAAATATAAAAGAAAATTAACGTAATGTTTTTTCTGAACCCAGAACTATAAAACTTTATATAGAAAAGATTGCACGAAACGTTTTAAAAGTAGGTCGACTCCTAGATGGCGTAGTAAAACTAGTCTGTGGCCCTTAGTGAGCCGCTGATGCTGCCATCTGTTGAAAATTTGGACGAAGAAAAATTGCCAGCTCAATAGCCAGACTTAGAGAGGTGTCATTTCTTTGTATAGGATTGGGTATCTGTACGTTGTATTATGTTATCTGTGGTTCGACGCTACGACCGACCACTCGTTTCCACTGGGCTACCACTATCCCCACTGACTTCGTGAAGGTCGGAGGAATCCTGGTGCAACACCGGTCGTTTTGGCGATGCTTTGGGAAGGCCTGTGCTCAGCAGTGGACGTTTTTCAGGTGGTAAGATAATGATGATAAACCCATCATGATCTGATGTTTTCTTTCTAGCACCGCACAGAACGGCAACAGCGCCACAACCGAGGACTGCGTACTACGCTGCGTCGGCGTACTGCCGGGTCTCGGCCACTACGACACCGACTCAACATCCGATACCGACGACTCCAGTGACCATGATTCTGTGAGTAGCTGAGTATAGTAAGTTTCCGAATAGTTTACCTATTTACACTTTTAGTACCGCGGTACTATGTCGAAAACCTAGAAGAGTTCATGAAAATAGAGGTGGCAATGAAAGTGTTAGGGCATTCGACTAGTATATCGTACTGCACTCGTAGCATGACCGGGTTCCGTCGACGGAAAAATAGCCGAAATGACAGATAGAATTAGAATTTTTTTTTGTGTATTGCATCTCGCAGGTCTACCTATGAGGTTGTCGTCTGCCTAAACGGACTTGCCTGTGGTTGCCCTAATAAATTAAGGCCTCCAGCCAGGACTTAAACTTAAATACTAACTAAAACTAAGCGACAACGCTAAGGGCACCCCCTGTGGGGTACGAACCTCGGCTTAGGGCGTCGCTGGAAGAGGGCAGCAAGGGACTAGCTGGATCAGGATTTCTTTGATTTAGGGGGTAAAAAGGCTGAAGAGGAACCACCTTTTATAAGTGGGAGGCGCAGCACTGGCTGCTTCACCACAACGCCATTTTAGCATGGAACGAATTCGCATATGGGCCGGCGACCGATCGCAAATAGAATGTGCAAATAAAATGCAAAAAAAAAAATAGATGCATTGCACAGGTGTGAGTACTTTGTACTATGGAGCTACCATTTACCGGGTAATGTCTATAGATTAGCTTGAATGTGCCGGCGGCTGATAGTATGTCATGCTCACTCTAATGTGTCGCTGACGGTGGCGCGTGTGTCGGATCATTTAGCACCCTTCAAAATGGTTGATTTGAATGGTGCTGATCCATGCATCATGTTCGTGAACGGGCGACGTCAGTTGGGACTGGCCATCTCTTAGCTGCCACGGCTTATTTTAATAATTTTATATTTTGGATTGTTTTTAATTATTTTTTGCTGCACTCTGGTCGCTTTTAACGTGTACGGTTTTTGTACATCGTTCTCACCTATAGGGTCAACATTAATTATGTCTATACTAATATTATAAAGAGGAAAGATTTCATTGTTTGTTTGTATTGTGTATGCTCCGAAACCACTCGACCGATTTGAAAAATTGTTTAACCATTGGAAGCCGAAATTATGTCTGATGAACATAGGCAACTTTTTTTTCAAAATCTACGCGGACGAAGTCGAGGGCGAAGTGATAGTAACTTATATATTTGTAACAGCAAATATATAAGTTCTTGCCCGTTCTTCTCTATAGGTACCTACTGCGCTTTGGAATGAGCAACTAGCTTCATATTTCTGACTGACCGACTCCTTGACAATTCAAAAATGCCTGTAAATGGTTTAATTGAAATAAATGCTCTGAGTTTGAATGGATTAGAAATATTCTTCAAAATTATTGAGGTTCATAGTGTGTTTCGCAATCAGGGTGCAGAAAATATATAATATGTAATCTTCGTGTTAACGAATTATCACGCATGTGACGTCATTTAAACAGCGGACGACCAAGACGCTTCCAACAATACCTCATTTGTCAAATTTTACATTTCGGTCAAATTCATATAGTTTAGTTTATTAGTTTAAGTTCTTAACTGTCGCATTAGTGTAACCCTGTAATTATAGTTTAAGTTGTTATAAATGAATTAATTTATAAAAAGTAATAGTAAACAGAAAAAATAAGTCTTTGCCATGTATTTAAAATATAATGTGCACGAGATATCTACTGCCTGTGACGGTCTTTTAACTCCTGTTGCTACAAATTGTTAACTTTTTATATATTTTTCCAACCTATCACCCGACTTCGGCTTGACGTCGACTTTACGGGACATTCTGTATACGAACTCATCATCGCGCTTTCGTAAATCCGAAGACACAGTGATTTCCGAAGCGCATACTTTTCCTGGGATATCTGTATCTTTTCTTCAGTGGGGGATCCAGGGGGGGGGGGGGGGGCTAAGGGGCTCAAGCCAAAGGAAAGCCGGCATAGGAGTTCTTCCGTGATTAATCTTAAAGAGAACTTGTATCTTTGATGAACTTTTATGTTTTAAGCTTTACACTACTGGTACATCTGTCATCATTTATCCTTAACTTTCTAGGTATTATATTTTTACTAGACAATCGTAAAAAGATACGATAAAGATACGTTTAAGGGATGACATAATATGAAAAATATTTTTTTACTCGGTTTGAGGCATATTGCCTACTAAAACTTAATTCACAGGTGACACTCGACCACAATGACAGTGTGTGTTACATTTCGACCGCATTATGCAACGGCAGTTTTTCGGACTAACATTTTAAATGGGACATACGATCGGTTTTTGTTTAACAACCACCGAATAGTTGCACAGATAAGTTGTTCGTACTATACACTGACGGAACTAATAAGGAGGGTGCAGAGAAACGCGGAAATTACGCAACATTTGTTTTTTAAGACTGCCTCGTGGGTCTAGTGGTCGCAATCGCAACTGCTGAGCATGAGGTCCTGGGTTCGATTCCCAGGTCGGGCAACGTGTTATTGGGTTTTTCTATCTGGAATTTCTCAGTAGCAGCCCGGAGTCTGGATTTGTGTCCGGTAGATGGCAATAGGCTCGCCCCCTATTACATGGGACTTAAAAACATAACTGGCGAAATGTGGGTGTACTATAGATACACCTCTGCCCAACCCTTCGGGGAAACAAGGCGTGATGTTATGTTATGTCATTTGTTTTTAAGGGATCGTAATTTTGCAGTCGTAACTTTTTACGATAGTTTAGTAATCAAGGGTTAATTAATTAATTTAATTTTCATGTACCCGAATTCGTACTATTTATAGTACCAAAAGCAGAAAAATATGCAATTATTCACATATTCCACGAAAAATATGCGATTATTATGATTTGATAGGACTTTAAACTAAATTTTTTATTTACCTGTTATAGTTGTAGCTGTATTTAATATACTAAATGGGAAATAAAATACTGTTTTGTAGTTAAAAATACTAATTTCAATTTTTTTTGCAAAGTGTAGCACATCTGCTTGCATGGATTGCTTTATGAAAACCCCATCGCATGACCCGCGTTGTCACATTTGACTTCCGCGGGGCACATCTTTTGTTTTTAATACAGTTATTTTACCTCTGAGGTTGCATCACTGTCCAAATCAGTGATCTTTATTCTCGGCACAATAAGGTTGCTGTTGGGTTGTTGCCATTGACAAGTCTGTCAAAATCTGTGATCTTTATTGTCGTTACAACAAGGTCGTTGTTGGATTGCTGCCACTGACAAGTCTGTCAAAATCAGTGATCTTTATTTTCGTTACAATAAGGTTAATAAGGTTGCAGTTTGGTTGCTGCCGTCAGGGGTAAAAAAAACTGTGGACACATATCATAACATCACGCCTGTAATCCCAGCCCCAGTTACGCTTAAGTCCCATGTAACAGGGGGCGAGCCTATTGCCATCAACCGGGCACAAATCCAGACTCCGGGCTGCTACTGAGAAATTCTACATAATTTGATATAAGATGTTATTCCTGCAAATATGAAAAAAAAACATTAAAATTTGGTATTGCCAGTCGTAATAAATGTAATAATAGTTATTCTCTGAAAGTTCCCAGATAACTACTATTGGTTTATGTACCTACTCACCAGTGTATTATATAAGTAAGTGTTTGTGTTTAAAACACAAAATAAAAAAAACAAATATAAGTAAACCAGTTACCGTACGTACTTGAAAAAAATCATACCTGTAAACTGTATATTATAAGTGTTCTATTCTTTCGTATCCTAAATCTTAAGAAGTCCAGATTTTCGTATTTCGTGAATAAAAAAATCCGGTCTTTTGCCATGCCAGTATGTTGCCGTCTGAATAAACTGATTCCTAACTAAAGCCGCAGTTTCAATAGCTTCTAAATTGTAAATAAAATAGTCCATTTCTCAGCGCTAAGATGCCGATTATAGATAAGGTTAAAGTGATGGTGAAAATGAAAGCAACACTTAAAACTTCTTTGGTACGTCACTAATTTAAGGGAATGATGGTGAAAACGGGCATTAGTTTTCTGAACCAGTAAAAAATTTACTAAAACTGATAATAATTTCGTTTCTCCATTCCAGAATGACACATGCTGCGCTAAGCGGGACATGCTGGGTCGCCGACATGAAGAGAAGGCGAAGAAAGATGGTGACAAAAGTTAGAAACGACTATAACAACTATTAACCCGTAGACTCTTTGCTATACTATCACTCCGTTTTTGAATTGAGAATTAGTCCCAATTTCACCAATGAAACTGAACGCGATCAGCACATCTAAAAAGCGCTCAAGAGTGTCAATATTCCACAGAAAATAATGACACTGACAGCCCTTAAACCTCGGCTGCATTCCGATTGCGCTGTAATCGATTTGAGCAGGTTTACACCCTTTCCGAATTAGCGTGAGCGCGATAACGATCTCTCGTGAATTGTCATAGATGCCGTCATGACATGCGACATCTTGCAATAACGCCGACCATGTCCTAAATTAATATCACCGTCACGTGGCAGTGGCGTGAGAACAGTGGTGGTCTAGTGGTAACGGCCTTGACTTACGAGTTGTAGAACGTAGGTTCGAACCCAGACAGGCGCTTTAAATGAATAAATAAATAAATAATAAATAAACGTTTATTTCAGACATAGAATTGAAACATGCAATAAAATAAACATTATAACTAAATCTCTAAATACACAACACAAAAGATACAACACATTAAAAAGATAAAAAACAATAAACAATAAAATACCAGTGACAACACAGACAAACAGTACATGAATTTTTTCCCGCTTTACTTTATGTAAATTATTTTATCACCACTGTTCTCAAAAAGGTGAAGGAAAACATCGTTAGGAAACCGACATATCTTAGAACAACAAAAAAACCAAGACATGTGACATCTACCAACCCGCACTGGGCCCACTTGGTGGATTACGGCCCACCCCCTCTTACAGAGAGGCCTGTGTCCCAGCAGTGGGAACATAATAGGCTGATAACATGGCAAAGTCGAAGTTGTGCTTCTGACTACAGTCGCCACCTAACCAAAGAAGATGAAATTTGTGGTGTAAACACAAAGAAATACTGTAATCCAACTATAAGATTCAAGTGAGTCTAATGGGCGACATTTTTCTGTCATGTTCAAATCGGAGCAATACGAGAGAGAGTGTCAATGCGTTGAACTTCTATTTTCATATTAATATCCAGTCGGTCTTTCTTGTGCCAGTTTTGGGGTCATGTTATTTGACGTTGAGCGAGCACTGTGCGCACGTTCCGAATTAGCCTTCTGATTTTCGGAATCGGAACGCAAATTATTGATGTGAGCGCTGAGAGCGATTTTAGCATAATTCGGAATGTACCCCCTTGTTAACGCGTTCAGTTTCATTGGTGAAATCCACCCTTAGAAGATGAGAACTTTTCAAACTCTTACTTTAGTATTACTTAAGGGGGAAGCGCCAGGTTGCCTTCGAAATTCAAATTTATTAAGTTTTTTGGAAATTTAAGGTCAGAGTCAGGTTGTATGTTTAGCAAAATATGATTCGCGACTGTAACAAGTATGTTTTTAGAGAATTTTCTCATTAAATGTCTATTTCATAAAATAAAACATCCAAAAAGGCTTCCCCCATAATGTGCTAATATCTTTGCAAAAAAAAACTTGCCGGAGGTCCCCGTCAAGAAGTTCCTTACGCGATACTCGTACGCAAACACACCCGTATATAATAGAAAGAGAGAGGGAGACTGTCGCATGCAGGACATAACGCTTTTTCCTTACTTAATGATTTTTACCATTCGAATTTTAGCGAAAGCCTCGTTAAGGAACTTCGTTCCAAAACGTAAAAAAAATTTGAATTTCGCGGGCTATATACACCTTGAGACGATATCAGACACTTCTCTCAACACACTCAACACCGACAAAATTATAAAGGAATGAACTTTCATCAGCAACTTTTTTTTTTCGTCGATCATACGGTAGGCCAGTGAAAGATGGCGAATGCCGAAATCCAACATTGTTGGATCAGTTCAGTTAAAAATTAATTTTTCACTTTTGATTCATTTTGTGTTTAGACGTTTAACTTAAGAGTGAAAAATGCCAAATGAACGGCGGGAGGTCATCACGTCAACGCCGACTGTCGCTGTGCACCAGCGCTGGGGCTCTGTCTCGCATAGGGTCGTAGCATTATAGCGAGCGATGGCCGTTTTGCGTGGATGTAGCTACTATTAACTTGTTCTTTTTGTGTTGTATGCTTTTTTGCGGCATGTTTACCGCATTTTCTTTCTTTTTCAAACAGAAATTGAAGCGTCTGATATCTGCTTTAATAATACTAAAAAAAGACTTTGACAAGTACTCAACTTTACAATTCTCAATTCGGCAACCGAGTATTTGACATATTATGTGATCTAATTTAAGTTATCGATAGTACATATAATTTTAAAATCTATTTCTATGGTGTTTTATTTCCAACTAGTGCACGATTTTATGCAACCATTGTTACAAATTAAAAACGGAAAAGGAAGCGCCCCCAGGAGGGTACTGTTTTTTTATTGTGGAAGATTTTAGTTGTAATAAAACAAACAATACATTCTTACAATTTAATAGTCACATCAATAGATTAATGACAATAAAATAAACGATACCAACCGTAACTCATTTTTACATACACACTGGCATTGACTGGTAGGTAAGGTAGGATATATTTAAATTAAGAACGTAATTAGTATGACACTACCCAGGCGTATAGCGCTTCAAAGTGAATGTGGCTAGATGGCGGCTCTAGTTCCGATTTTGGCCACGGGGCGTGGAACTAATGCCGCCATCTTGTTTTTTGAATACGTTTTAAAACAATTGCACATATTTTGCCAACAACGCCCCCCCTTTCAATGTCATTCAGGCGCCAACAGATCTTTGAAGCGACCTTTAGAAAGACTAAAGAGACACACAGGAATGAGTGACAAAGACGACGCTCTACAAAGCCGAACTTTTTCTAAAAGTTGTTGTGTCATATTTACTGGCGGGTATTGTATATAATTGTTATATTCTATTCTATCTAGAAATGAATGTTACCTGAGGAAAAAAACCGTGATAAAAGTTTTGAGTTTTAAAATGTCGAAAGCTTTTTTATTTGAAATAAACTATGGAAGAATAAGGGTTTTCTGAAATTACGTTCACGAGTTGGCAGTACTGATTTCATAATGAAATCCTTCATTGTTTGATCTGAAAGAAGATTTATAAAGGAAGGTGATTTAGGTTGATCAAAATGTATGGAAG
Organism: Dasypolia templi; assembly: GCA_963555695.1. Taxonomy (NCBI): domain Eukaryota; kingdom Metazoa; phylum Arthropoda; class Insecta; order Lepidoptera; family Noctuidae; genus Dasypolia; species Dasypolia templi. The sequence goes on from OY743156.1 coordinate 3,241,555, forward strand.
AAGAAGACATCTTGCGTCGCCCACAAAAAGAATCAGGGTAAGGTCTATTACCCATATTCCAAGTCTAAACCTCATGATTTCCTCGACTTGACTCAAACACTGTGGTTTCATATTCATACTTGCATATTTACTTCTCATCTCAGTTTCCTCAGTAGAGGTGAGTTTGAGTTGAGGAACCAACTGTCATGTAACACTACACATCAAGCACGCTACATATCAAGCAATACATTTCCAGTATAAGCTGATCTCGCAATGTATAGGAATTCTGTATAATAAGAGGTCAGCTTATATCTAACGTCGTCATCTACCTTGAGGCTTTCATGAGGTAGTCAACAAGGAGTTTCAACCAAAACACGTATTTTATCAGATTTTTATACTGCCTGAAGAGTTTATCGATTATAGACGTATTCGCGACGAACCATCTCGACTCATGCTCATTCGAGGGACGTCATAATTTCCCTAACACTATGAATACCGATTTTGAGGGTCTTTCGAGGGGACGTCTTAAGGTCTCCTCGACAGAGTAAGAGTAGAGTAGCTTTCAAGCTTACGACTTAGAATATGGGTGTACGTGGCGACGCTTGAGCATGAAGCCTATTACCAGCAGTGGACGTCTTTTGGCTGAAATGATGATGCAGGGCAGGATGAAGATAACGAAGGAACGAAAATTATTATAAACCTTACGTTTGAAGGGGCGACACAATAAAACAATACCACATAAGTTATGAAAAAAAACTTTTGTCCTACAAAAGAGGACCAATTACAGGCTGGTATTATTACTACCTTAAGAGGTGCTACACACTTGTTCGCGTTTGCATAATTGGGCAGATGCAGCGGCAAAATCGGAATAAGAAGTGTGTAACACGCCTAACTCTGGCTACATAAATATATGAACAAAAAAAAAACAAAGTTATATAGTGTCGCCATCGCCAACTTCTCTGTACGAATCGTAGCAGCTCTATGGCTGGCTCACATTTGTATTAATATTCATGTACAGTACAATTATTTTCTTAATGTCCCTCTGCAAACTTCGTGTTTTGTCAGTCGTCGGATTTGCTGAAAACTGCTAAAGTCGCAGGGCACGACAGATTGTCGAAGGATATTAAGAAAATAGTTGTAGTGTACTTAATTATCATTGAATTGTGCTTCGGTTCGTCTGCCTGTATTAGGGATAAACATTTATCGACAATATGTTAAGAATTCATACTTTTTATTTCCCATCCGACGGTACAGTATTTTTGTCCAACGAATCGACCCGCGCTTTACTTGTGGTAACATGCTGCGAATGTGTGCGTAAAGACGAGTAGCGTCAGCACATAATACAAACACACTTCCGACTTTGCCATTGTCTCGGACGGTACCGTGAGCTCCTGCGCTTGCAAACACAGTCACAGCGTGTTTGTATACTTGGTAACCACAACTAAAGCGCGCATCGGATACTATAGTAGTGTCGACATTAAGATTTAGTAAACTTGACGAATTACAAGCATAATAACCATCGAATTGTACATAAAATTGCTAGCAAGAAACACGTTTCTAAAACGTAACGTAGATCCATTTCATTCATACCTACCAAAACTAATCTAAACTTCCCAAAACTACGTCAGCGTCAAATAATGCATATTTTCATCGCTCGGCTTATCGAGCATGACATCGGCCACAGGTTTGACCGCTTCGACTTCGGGCAACTCCGGCTCGATGTCGGGCAAACTGCTGTCCGAATCGGAGTCGGTATTGGATTCGTCGGCGTCAGCTGTTTTAGGCTCGTCTTTGTTTTTTCTGCGGTTTCTGGAAAAAAAGTATGGGATCAGTTATTTTGTGACTGCAAAGGTTATATTGAAGGCCTTACATTGGGGATCAGAAATTAAAGATACTACTATTACTCAAACGAAGAGTCCTTTAAAATCTATCCTTTTTTTTTCAAACTGTCGGACACCACAGCTGGGCAAGTTTCGAAACGGTTGGATCCCGAACAGGATCGCCGGGACTTGAGGGTGCAACTTTAGAGTCCCCGTACGGGATCGGCCAGACTTCAGCGGAAAGATGCTTGCTTGTGAATGTCCGGCAAATAGACTATGATTTTTACAAATATGGCCATGTTAGGAAAGTATATGAACGGGGGTAGTTATAATAAGAGTAGACTGTCCCTTCCTTTCCTCCTTCAGCGACGCCCTAAGCCGAGGTCCGTACCCCACAGGGGGTGCCTTTAGTTTTTTAAGCCTAGGCTGAAAGCCCTTATTTAGAGGCACCACAGCAAGCACTGTTAAGCAGCCGACAAAATCTTTTTTTTTTTTTCGAGGTGGAAAATCCTCATGGAAAAAACCTCCGCCCTGGAGCGGAGGTCTGTCAGACTCTGACTGACGAAAAACCACCCCGGTGTTCCCTGTCCGCACTTGCACTGGGTACCATGGGAACTTGTGCGCCTTCCACGATCTCCGGCTAGGCCTCCTCAAGTCAGCCGACAACCTTCTAGGTTGACCTGCGAGATGCCATATACATAAAAAAAAGAGATAAGAGCAAAGGATAAAAACCTTTTTGAATCGTGTGAAAGATGATATTGTCTAGAGGGGAGGTGAATGCTGAAATGACAATAGTTTTATAATAATTATGATGATGAGTCTAATTTTATGAATAAACAATGAGAACATACCTCTTAGGATAAGGCTCTTTCAGATGGAACGTGCGGTAGTGTAGCTTCATACTGTTGCTCTGTGTAAATCGTTTGTCGCATAACGAACATGAGTACGGCTTTTCTCCAGTGTGTGTCTGAAAGGACATTATTATTTTTACATAGCGCTGGGTTAAGAGGGACCTTCCCAGCCTGTCTATCGTTAACGCGTGCATGATTGAAAATCTTGTTGTTTCATCCAACACAAATGTTTGAGAGAGGAGCAGGAGTGAGAAAGCTATAGCATCGAACGAAAATGGGTGCGAAGATTTCACAAAACTTGTTCCAGGACATACGTGTTTTTGGAAAGCATTTAGATAACATTTATGCAAATTTAAGCTGATTTTCAGACGACTTTACTGAATTTGTTTCTCTTTTTTTATATAAATAGAAACCTAGATACAAACCACAAGACATCTGTGTGTTCAAAATATCTGAACGCCATAATCAGGTACGAGCATTTGTATGTAAATTATGACGGATTGGCCGCTCTTAAAATTAGTCTTGATTTATAAACACCATAAGAAACCTAAAGTTACATTTGCTTATTTTTGACTTTGGTTCGTACTGTCAAGTAGCATTATGTCGTAGCAGTTAGAGAGATTTTCGTATTGCAGTATCTCATTTTATTGGAAAAACATTTAGAGGCACTTTTGAATTGTCAAGGGGTCGGTCAATCAGAGAGTGAAGCTGAAGAACAGGCAAGAAACTCCATGGGCACTCTTTGTAACAAATCCTTGCCATATATAATTTGTTTTAGTAACTTACGCTGAGTCGACGGTCTAGTTTAGACAGGAACATCGATGTGCAATTTGTTACCATGGATTTAGTAATGCCACCTCACCACCTCATCGTGAAAACGTAGGTGAAGTGAGCTGTCAGTGCCACTGATGCTAGGGATTGACCAAGACGGGATGACACTGACAGCTCACTCCACGCATGTCTTCAGGGTGAGATTTTTACAGAATCGACATGCTGTACATGATTTTAAACCCCGCTGCGTAAAAAAGGTTTTTCATACATTTTGACACATACACATACATACATAAAGTCACGCCTTCTCTACATGGGAGTTGGCAGAACCACAGAACACCACCTGCTACGATCCTTACGTACTCCTTGTGCCTCGTTTACGTTCATACATCTGGTCATACACGCACGCCGGTTGCGAGTACCAGTAGGTCACTATATGTCCTCCTAGGGCGTGGGGTCCCGTCGTTTCCACTCACATCTGCTTTGTAAATACATTTTGTTAGTCTCCTTTCATTCATCCGCTCAACATGACCAAAACCATCTAAGCATACTCTTTTCAATTTTTGTCACTACATCTTTTAAATCGCACCGTTGCCTTATCACATCATTCCTCAGCCTATCATTCATAGTCACACCACACATGCTCCGCAAGGAACGCATTTCCACAGCAATAATTCTGCTTACTTTGCCGCACCCAACATTCACTGCCATACATAAGCGCAGGCACCAGCACACCATTGTGAACAGCCAGTCGTGCACACATTTTGACCGAGTAGGTATTGCACTTTTTTATGAACAAGCAGTTTTTTTTGGGTTCCGTACCTCGAAAGGAAAAACGGAACCCTAATAGGATCACTTTGTTTTCCATCAGTCCGTCTGTCTGTCTTTCAAGACCCTTTTTCTAAGGAACGCCTGGAGGTATCAAGCTGGAATTTATATCAAATACTCAGGTCTACTGTCCCTTAGAACTGTGAAAAAAACAATCTTCTAAGCCAACGCAATCAAAAGATACAGCCGTTTATGCAGCAAATTATCGACACTCGCAAGGGAATCAAAACCTACAAGGTACATCCTGTGAACTCAGAATCTTGAAATTTGGTACGAAGCAACATCTTATAGCACAGATCAAGGAAAAATTGCGAAAACCGTAAATTTTTAGTTACTTCATAAAATATTTTTTTATTTTTATTATTTGAGATGGGTTTGCTCTTTACTCTAGTCTAGGTCAGAAGTGACAGAGACAAAGTCTACGATGGAGTGAGCTTACCCAGACGAAGCCTGTTCACTCTAACTTTGAAGAGATTCGGGTAGAATGCGTTCGGGAACACAGACGCAGGTAGTGAGTTCCACTCTTTTGCCGTGCGCATTATGAAGGATGTTTGGAAGCGCTTAGTGCGAATTGGTGGAATGGCAACTAGGTATGGATGGTAATTAGCAGTACGTCTGGATGTCCGATGGTAGAAGAGGGCAGGTGGGATGAGGTCGTGGAGTTCTTGCGCACACTCACCGAAGTACAGTCTATAGAAGACCAACAAGCAGGCAACCTTGCGGCGATAAGCCAAGCTGTGAAGCTTGGCATCCTTAAATATTTTTAATAATTTAAACTTACTACCCCCATCCTCATGAACGCGTGTGAAATTTTACTTATAAACCTACAGGTTTGTACGGAACCCTCGTTGCGCGAGTGCGACTAACACTTGGCCGGTTTTTTTTGTAACCTACGAAAATTTTCGACGCTAGGGTGTCTAGAATCACGTTACAGTTAGTTATTCTTAGTTACAGTTTTCGCGTCGCTGTCCCTGCGGCACCTTGTTTTGTATAATAATAATAACTCTTACCAGTAGATGTCTCTTCAGTCCTACAGTCGCGTGGAACTGTCTTCCACAGGTGTCGCAAGTATGTAGCTTCTCTCGCGTATGCATGTTCTTGTGAGTACGGATGCTGCCCGGCTAAAAAAAGAACCAGTTAGAATTAAACCAATGGGCCAAACTTACGACCCATGCAGTCTTATTACAAAACAAGGTTTTTCTGTAAACATAGTTTTAGCCATCGAGCCTGTTTTTGAAATAAGAACCTAACAAAAATCGAACTACAGATATTCTTTTACAAATCTGACAATTAGTCCGGTCATAGGTTGTAAATTTTGTATTAAGAACTTTTCTAAATCAATTCTAAATTTGAACATTTCAAATTTCGCATAAAGTTCGAAATACAAAAACTGGCTCGAAGGTTTAAACAGGAGATGGCGGGATGAGCTGGAATCCTTCAACAAGATCTGGTCCTCAGCAGCTTTAAACAGAGATAAGTGGAAAGAGATTACAGAGGCCTTTGCCCTGCAGTGGGACATCACAGGCTTTTAATATAATAATAATATATAAATGTTTGGGGAGGAGTGGTGGCCCAGTGGTAACGGCCGTGACTTAGGAGTTTTAGCTCGTGGGTTCGAACCCAAAGTGGCACTTTACGTTATGTAAATTATTTCAACAAAACTGCCCTCAAAACGGTGAAGGAAAACATCGTGAGTAAACCGGCATGGCCTAAAACAAAAAAAAATCACAGAAATGTCACATCCGTCAACTCGCACGGTGGAGTACGCCCCACTCCCTCTCACCGAGAGGTGTTTGTTCTAGCAATGGGAACAGTTTAGACTGATGCTTATGCAAATTTTAGGAAACTTTCATAGACCAGACTTTTATGAAGGAGTACTATAAATTGAGGCACTTGTGTATCTGGAATTCTTCGATAGTCCAACTAATTTAGTTAAATGTGAAAGTTTGCTATATGAAAACAGGTCAGCATATTTTTGACGTGACAACGTCTAATAAATCGATGAACGCTGGCTGCATTTACGAAAAAGTGTAACGTTACGGAGTAGTAAGAAGTATTTATATAGCATCAGTCGGCGAGTTCAGTAATAATAGGTTATGTTACAATTGACTAAAAAAAAAAATAGTGATTCATATATTTGATGATAGATAAAAAGTTTTCTCTTCTTTATAATTAAATGGAAAAAATTATTTTGCATAGTAATTAATGTAAGATTAAAAATTAATAAAAATGATTAAATTTTATTCATAAAAGCATAATCATTTCATCAATGTTAACAAAACATTGATGAAATTATTATACTTTGATGACACACTTTACAGACAACTATTTTTTTTTATAACTTAGAATAATTCTAATCTAAACATTTTTTTTTATATCCCATAACTCTAGGGTTACATTCTATATGTAAAAATCCGGGTTAAGTAAGTCCTGTTGTGTATCAAACGAAAGGGCTTAATATTAATAAGCACATTGCAAAAAACATTGTTAGCTACAAAATAATTTTAAAAAAAAGTAACTTCGAAAACAAAACCAAATTTCGACAAAAACTACAACAAAGTTTATAAACCAGACATTTAAAGACAAATTAAAAACAGATTTATGCCTTAATTACATGACGTATATTTGTTTTTATTTGTCTGTCTGTGGTTCTTGGTAAGTTCAAGAAACAAACGAAAGATTCAAACTCACCGCTAGTGAAGATCCACATATCTCACAGATGTATCTCTCGGTGGGCGCATAGAACGAAGTGCGCGGGTGTTCCGCCAAGTGATGCTTCCAACATGCGGCTTGAGTGTCGAAGTGCTTACCGCACTAGAAGAAATATACAGGGAAAATATAATACAACATCATTCCTGTATTGCCCATAGAGGGGTATGCATATATACAAACAGTTAATATTACACAACGTAAATCGATTATCGTAGGTTATTTGATTTTATAACTTATTACTCGATCTCGCCGTACAGTTGTAATAAGAGTATAAAATATATATATAAACACAGTACCTATGGTTACCATTATCTGTTACTCAATAATGGTATACATACTCTGAATACATAAAGTGACCTTATTGGACATTGGTGATGTTTTTCAGAAAGGTCAGGTGCGTAGTACCCGCAACCGGCGCGCGTGTATGACCAGATGTATGGACGTAAACGAGGCAAACGGAGTATGTATGGATCGTAGGAGGTGGCGTTCTGTGGTTTCCGCCTACCCCCATGGGAAGAATGCGTGAGTTTATGTTATGTTTATCTGAAACTCTTTGGGCGAAGCCGAAAGAAACATTATAGGCTGATTATCAGTGGCGCAGCGTGCCTTGGCGGGGCCCCGAAAAAAAATATTTTTGGGGGCCCTTATGAAGGGTAAAAAAAAAAATTTGGGGGTCCACGGAGGGTAAAGATTATATTTATTCATCATAATTATCTATCTGTCACTTTTTCCAAAAAAAAATACAAACAATTTAAATTACAAATACACTCTCCTTGCCTTTTTTTCGACAAACTGATTTATTAAATCATCTAGAGCTGATGATGACTTTAGTTTTTCTAAAGTTTCTGCCTCTATGGAAAATAGTGACAGGTCTGACAGGCGTTCATGTCGGGGGCTCCGTATAATTGATCAGCTGATACGGCGGTAGCTACGCCCTTGCTCCTAATGCTATTATAATTATAACTAACCTGGTGACACGTTGTAGGTTTCCTATGTTCTCTCCTATATCTCGTCTTTGCTTTCCTGTCTTTTGTAAACTTGAATATATCTTCATCGTGGCTATAAAACATAAAAGACCATTTCTTTGAAACATAACTTTAGATACAGACTTGATAGAGGTATTATCGAATAGAAAAAAAAACATACCGTTTTCTCAAACGCCTTGTAACCTGAAAGAAAATTGAGAAGGGAATGTTAAATTTTTATATTTGTACTGTCTCATCCACCGTACATTTACTTTGCGAACGCAGCGACCTACTTTGATGTCGTGCGTCACAAATATTATGCTATAATTATAACGTTTTAAGCAATGCACATCGAGTCTCACAATAACTGGAATTAACCACTTGTTAAAAGGAAGAATCGCTAACACTTTAACTTGTGAACCTTCTACTTTTTAATATAACTTTAACTCAACTTGTGGTTCCTTCTGTTTTATAATTCATTTTATTTGTACTTACTTTGGCTTGTTGCTTTTTTCCTAAAACTTTTCTGCTTACTGTCTGTTTGTAGTCACTGAAACAAATAATACAATTTATTATTTGCGCAGCAAACACCCTTTTTATGATTTTAAGTCTCCTTAGTCGCCTAGTTTTTAAGTTCATAAGCCTGGAGGCCTTAATTTATTAAGGCACCCACAGGCAAGCCCAGATAAGCAGCCGACCATCTTCTAGGTTGACCTGCGAGATGCCAATTACACAAAAAAAAAACTTACACGTGCCGAGAAGAAAGTTTGAGAAATGACTAGGCTGATGATGACGAGAGAGGGAGAAAGAAGAATCTTACCTCTCTCCTTCACTATGTAACGCTGAGTGAAACAAATGTTCTTCGTAAGCCTTCCGTGTGTCGAAAGTGATGTCACATCGCTGACAGTAAGTGTTCACTTCTTCGTCATCGTCGGGACTCTCCTGGTACGGAAAAATTTACTTTAAATTCTAAAGTGTAGAGTCGTTTTTGGTAGGCGTTCTGTTTTGTAGATACCACATTATAGGATAAATAACTTTTATTTGTGACTTTGAGCTTTTTCCTGCAGTTTCACCTGCACACAGTACAGTTAAAAACCACATACAAAAATCCTCGCCTCAGAAGAACTATCTGCAAACCCCACACCTATTTGATTGCTTGCTTTTTTATCTGAGATATTTTTAAGCTTGAGACGACATCTACACCGCCCCGCATGTGAACTACGCAACACACTGACGTCACGCAAGATCCTGCATCGCGCAGGCAGAGTTAACTGCGCAACTGGCATATATACAACGTCCCGACTTCAATCGTCGGGCAGTTGCTCACCAGATACAACACCCGTCTAGTTCGAGGAACTTCCTCTTCAATGAAAGATGAGGAAACTACACCCTGTTCCTCATTTAAACTCACCCCTTACATGGTAAGACTTATAACTTAACCGGCGAGAAATCGGCGTACTTTTGAACCACTGAGGGGTTCCCTGGGTAAGACGTTATTTAAGCAAGGTTTATTTATGCTTTAGCGGTAGCATACTTACAATATCAACGATAACGTGTTTGACCCTCTTGTGTTGGTGTAGCCCCGCCTTACTGACGAACGACGCGCCGCACAGCGTGCACACATGCTCGCTGCGATGAGTGCGTAAGTGCGTGTAGTATGTTGACGAGTGTCTGCAAGATATGGTCTAGTGTTAAACTCCTCTGAGATGTGTGCTCCTGGTACTTTTTATCGCATTGTTCTTCTAGCAATTATGTAGTAATTCCTTTATTTATTTAACCATTTATGTAAACACAAGAAGAAAAGCACAGAAAAATAGGTTCAAAAGTAATGATTATTTATGCATACCTGTGATAGGAAAGAAGATAAAGAGATGTAGATAGTGTGTGTGAGATTAAAAGAGAAAATAAAATACATCAATCAAAAACAATTCACAGAATAAAATTAAACAAATAATATGAGAATATACAAACTTATAAAATAATAATGAATAATTTAAATGGTCTAATATAAAAAAAAAAGTGATTTGGTTTTTGAAAGTCAAAAATATTCTTATAAAAGTAAACTTAGGCATTATAAATATTTATAATGTATGTTTACCTAAATTCCTCATTACAATAAGCACATTTTCTTGTAATTCCACTGTGGTACTCATCGTGAAGAAGAGCTGAACTTCTGAAAACAATTTAGTTTTTCGGTCAAGAATAGGTACAGTCTGCGAGGCCTAAGCTGAGCTTTGCATTTGTGTGAGTGCACATAGCGACGCGTCCTTTGTTTGGTAATCGGACAATCGGCCTGAGGCGCTGTGCGATCGAGCGATCACATTGGTGCGTTTAGTAATCACTCACACAAATGCAAAGCTCAGCTTAGGCCTCGCGGACTGTAACACGGATTGTAGCAGGTGGCGTTCTGCAGTTTCTGCCTACCCTCATGGGAAGAAGGCGTGAGTTTATGTGTGTTATAGAAAACACATGCCAACACGCGTTGCGTGACCAACTTTTGTCGACGGAATAACAGACAAAATTACAGATGGAATAGACAAAATGAAACCTGGAATCGACAAAATGACAGATGGAATAGACAAAACGATTGATGGAATAGACAAAATTAAAGATGGAATCGACAAAACAACAAATGGAATAACAAAATGACATGGAATAGACAAATTGACAGGTGGAATAGACAAAATGACAGCATTGTTTATTTTATTATTCATCAGTAATTTTATCTATTATTCCGTCGAAAAAACTCGTTTATATGGTGTCAGGCTAAACGTGTTAAATGATAATGGTAAATGATTTTATTTCTCCAAGTAGGGGGTTTTGTACAAACACTTTTACACGTCAATCATATCTTAAATTATATGAGGTCGGCGTTTCCTATCTGACTTCTCTGAGACGAAAGGGCAAAACAAACTCAGACGTCACAGAGAGTCTTGGTCAGATCATGTGAGCGAGAATGTTGTCTTGTAGATCAGACTCGCCAAGTGTTTGTGTTAGAGACTACATCAGGTGATGTTCTTTATTTTGGTTAGAACGGCTGATTAGGATTTTTATTGCTCTCAAACGCTTACTTCTACTTCCTAAAGTGAGGCGATTCTCGACTTCCGCCATGCAAGAATCGTTGATCAAACGTTCGGTTTACAGGAGCAAGCTGTATGTTTTCTTTAAAAATATTACTATTCGAGGCGAGAGTTCATTCTCGTGTAAACGTTCCATTATATCCTAATAACAAATTAATTGTTTGAACGAGCTAATCTCTGGCACTAATTACCAATACAGTACACAACGGATTTTATGTGGCTTTTACCATCATTTTGTGAGAGCGATTATTCCAGAAGGTTTATTGGGTATAATCTATACTCTACTTTCAAATAAATCTGTAGAATTTGTTTGAACGCGCTAATCTCTGGAACTATAAGTCGAATTTGAATAAAAATGAAATTAACATCACGCTACGACACACAGTGGTCTGAAAATCGAATCCTCCATACTCATAGAAACTAAATATCAGGGATTTAAAAAAAAAATGGGAATATCTCTGGAATAACTCTCTTTAAATAACATTAAAATATGGAGGGTATGCGCAGCTCCACGCGTGAGAAAAATGTTTTGTGTTTTTTTGTATGGGAGAAAACACTTAAAGTTGATTATTTTCGAACTGAAAGGAACTGGGGGTCTACTCTCTTACTCCGTCAACGACGATACGGGTCCGTTCGAAGGTAGTTCGAAACTAAGCACTAAACCCTACTCCCGATTGATTTCGGATTCATGAGTTTCTAACGGAATCATAGACAATATTTGTGAACGAATGATGCATGACGATAGAGCTGCGCTATTTTACCGGTCGATTACCGGTTTACTTACTTTGAAGTTTTCTAGCTTATTAAATAAAAAATATTATTGGTATTCTTAGAAAAAGGCCACATATCGAACAATATAGTTTTTATTATGTCTTTAGTTAAAGAATTGAACTATTTTTGCCATTTTAATCCGTATCGTGGCCTTATCCTGTTAATACCTTTGCCCTTTTTCTTTCTGACGGCAACTTTCAAATGAAATGTCAGTTTTTTTTTTCAAAATATTTATTTACATTAGGTGTACTTTCATAATATTATTTATACGACGCGGGAAGTTTTCGCTAGTTTAGTAAAATGGCTCCAACCGCTCCGGCAGCAATTCATGCACAAATTGAGGTCCTCCTCGATTTTATGAGTGAGCATAATGAGTTGGCTCGCGGACCATTGTGGGGTGCCGACGGGAGAATCCGATCAAAACGGCTGTGAGAAAGCCTGTGCAACTCCCTTAATTCAATGGGGAGTTGCACAAAGTCTGTGGAGCAGTGGCAAAGGGTTAGTTTAATACATTACTCGTATTAATATGATTTTAAGGTCTTGCCATTATTAAAGCGCATACAATGATTTTAAAAACATTTGGCCGAAAAAGCTGCTGGATCTGCCAGACGTTCAGCATGTGCTACAGGTGGAGGCCCATCGGTAGCACCAACCCTCTCGCAAATTGAATTGAGGATACTGTCAATTATGGGAGAGGGTTTTAGAGAGCCGCAAACTGAGGCAAGAGTGCCAGCTTTTTCATCGGTAATAATTAAATGTATAATTTAACATAGGTAGTAAATTTATTCTGATGGTAAAAAAACTAGTAATAACAGCATTAATGTATTTATTATTATTTTGCATGAAGTCTTTCCCATGACTTTTAAATTAAATAATTATACGGATACATAATTATACATTTCTTGTATCCGTCAATGATATTCAGGTTTTGTTGTACAGGGTCCACCTGTAAGACAAGACCCAGCAGTCATCACACCCACACAAATATCTACTGCTACACCTGCCAACCCACTTTCCCAGGAGCAGCCGGCAGTGATCACTGAGGCACTGGTAAAAGGAACTGCTAATTCATAATCAGCGAAGTAAGAACTATTGATCTCTAGAAAATAGATAATATAAATCAAGTTTATAAAATACTAAGCTTATACTGAGTATTTCTTTTTTCATTTGTTTACAGCATTACATTCTCGTCGTGCACGTCCACGAGTTCGGCGTCACCTACCTGCCGATTCAGCAATAAGCCGAGTTGTGTTGATTGATGCTAAATAAAAATTTGTTACCAAAAACAATACTTTTATTGTGTAAAATTTGATTTCTAACAGTATCTGCCGCCTGTCCTAACACCCATTATGTCTGTAAGCAAAATATCAAGTTTGAAAATTATTTAACCTAATCAATAATATAAATACGAATACCCTATTTATTGCCATGTTTTAATAAGAGGCAATCGGCGACGTCTCCGTTCTACCTGTAAAGCTTCTTGGAGCATAAAAAAGCAGCCGTATTTTCAATTTATTAACTTTCGTGAGCAGCACGATAACTATTTTGATGTCGTATCAAATGACATAACGTTCCGTCTAAACAAGTGTCAAATCCAACTTTTCGGACGGGCAAAAACGCATCGGGAGTAGGGACAACTGTCAAATCGTGTTGTCATTCATTCTTAGTTCGAGTTTGTGACTAATCGTAAGTCCGTAGGTGATACGGAGTAGGAAACGTCCGTAACGAAGGCCGAAACTACGGAATTCGGGCTAAGAGAGTAGACCCCCCTGAAGGGCTGGTACTCACATGAGTTATTGTACCTCATACAGTGATCAAGATGACATACAATTCATGCACCTTTCGGTGCCCGTGTAGGAAATTTTCAAAATTTCGAGTTTAGGTTATGTGATTTATTAAATCTACTACGTAATAAAATGAAATTGCCGCAATAGTTAGTTAATAGCCTGCTAAGGACCTTTTTAATGACAATAATAGAAAACTAGCTCCATGAACGGTTTTCTTTGACTCACAACTGATGTTGTTGTTCCAACACTGCACGTCTCTGGTTTGTAGGATTTTGATATATCCTCATTAACACCGAAGTCAGAACTAGAACAAGGTTCCTGCTCTACTGCTACTAATGGTGTCATCTTTTTCCTGATGACTTCAGGCCATTTTATCTTTTCCTGCAGCCATGTCTCATACTTCTTTATGAATGTATATCTCGTGCGATTATACGAGATCCATATAATTTCTCAACGAACACACATAAGTCTGACAGAATTGTTTCAATTCTTTCTTTTCATTTTCTGACAAATCAACGGCATTCACAAAAACTTCTAATAACACACTGGGCTGTGAAAAACAACTATTGTTTGCCACAAACATGAAAATGTCCAAATTACCAAAACCTTCCATCACAACACGAAAATAAATAGATCGTAATAAGTATAGTTCGCGCGTAATAGTGCTAAAAGCTACTGAGAGAATTAAGCTCAAACGTCCTATTTATACATATATGTAACTAGCCTCATTAGGGCTCGATGTTATTAGTATCTAATTACAACTGAACCATAATGACATGATGAACGTGATTACCAAATGAGTTAGTTCTTTGAATGCAATTTGTAAAAAAACCTATGTGATCAATATCATTTTCTATTATTGTAATTAAAAAGGCCATTAACAGGCTATTAACTAAAAAAATGAAAAGAGGTCATCAACTTCATTAATTACGTCAAAGATTGGAAAAATCACATAAACCGAAAATTATAAATTTCTAAAATTTCTTACTAGCAAAGCGGCACCGAAAGGTGCATGAATTGTATGTTATCTTGATCACCGTGTGAGGTGCAATAGCTCATGTGAGCACCAGCCCTTCAGTTCCTTTCAGTTCAAAAATAATTAACTTTAAGTGTTTTCTCCCATACAAAAAAATACATAACATTTTTTTTGCTCACGCGCGGAGCTGTGCATACCCTCCATACTATAATATTATATAAAGGGAGGTATACCAGAGACATTCCATTTTTTTTTTTATATCCCTTATATTAAGTTTCTATGAGTATTGAACTCGATTTTCAGACCACTGTGCGACAGACCCTTAGGAGCCGAGGAAAAAGAAAAAAAAACAAAGTATGCGATGGTATGCGAGGCTATGTATGGGTTGGGGGCCGCAACTTCACACGAACTAAGTCGCGGGCAGAAGCTTAAATATAATAATTAAAAGAAGATGCTTACTCCAAAGGACAGATGAGATGACACCGCAAGCACTCATACTTGAAATAATGCTGTCTGATATGTTTGCGTAAGTAACAGTTTAGTTTATAACGCATACGACAGAAGCGGCACTCGTATGGTCCCAGCATCTGTGGAAAAAAATATTTACACACTAAAAACGTCTGCAAAATAACTAATCTAAACCAATACTGTTGACTGATGCGAAGTCTTATCTTTCCAATTTTTCTCTACGGAGCTGAGACGTGGACATTGAGGCTGTAGGAAAGAAGGAAAATCGATGCACTGGAGATGTGGTGCTGGAGACGTCTGCTGAGGGTTCCTTGGACTGCTTACCGCACCAATGTATCGATCCTAAAAGAACTTCATATCAAAGAGAGATTACCGTCGACTGTTCAAATACGTACAAATATTGAAGTTCTTTGGCACATAACCCGAAATGAAAACTCAATGGAGCGTCTTGTAGTCCAGGGCAGAATGGTGGGCAAGAGATCCCGTCGTCGCTCTCCGACTAGATGGACAGATCTAATAAAATCCCTCACCAACTCGGCTATGACCGACTGTTCCCACAATGCCTCTAATAGAGCCGAATGGAGACGCATAGCAAGAGCCGTCAATCGTCAGGACCCTGCCATGACCACGACCACTCTGACTTGAGCGTCCGATTAAGAAGAAACCAATACCATTAAGAGAAAAAAAAATTGTATGTTTGTTGGTTACGCTTTTACGATAAAATGCCTGTATTTGGATAAAATTTTGTATAAAGGTAGACGATGACCTGGATTAGGACAGAGGATACTTTTTATCCCGACACTCCGGCGGGATCGAGAGCCATTTGCGTGTGAAACCTTGGAGTGCACCTATGTAGTTGTGCATCATCAAAAACAATTAAAAAATATAAATATCAAAAATAATCAACTAGTCTAATTAACAGAATTGAGAATTAGAAGCAAACATGATTGTCACAAACTTCTATTTTTAACAGCGGAGTGTGCAGCGTGCAACCTGACGTGTTACCATGGATTCAGCTACATGATTTTGAAACCCACTGCGATAAAAAAAAAAGGTCACATAACGTTAAATTTTGACCGCGTAGCAGTGATGTCATATCTACCAACTTTTTGGTAGATCTACCAATTTTCACTGCAGTCTACCTATCTACCACACTAGACCTAAAAACTACCTATTTTTTAAATTAGTTTGACATATCACCACTTTGAATTATTTTTATATCGACGAGCGACGTTGCGATATGTTGCGTGAGCCATGCGACGATGCGTCAAGCATACATAGAGACATAGAGTCCAGACAATAAACCACAAAAAAAAACGTCAGCAACAGTTCGCCGTTCGCGCCATTTCGCGCCCATGGACATTATCACAGAACACTATTACTCCTTTTTACACATTCTTATACATATATTGTTCTGTGGCCCATTCCCAATTGGTTTGTTGCGCAATCAACGGTGAATCTTTGCTCCTGTTTTGTTTTGAAAACTAAACAACTACGTATTAACGGTGCTGGTTGCTGTTCGTTCTGTGTTGCGTGCATTTATTTATAAAATGGATTTGACAGCAGTGAGCAGCGAAAGCGATGCACAGAGTTTTAGGTTAGGAACTCCGCCACGAAAAGCTAGAAAAAGGCACTATGACAAAAAATATTCGAAATTATTGAAGAAAGACAAGGAATTTTCAGGTTGGCTTCAAGAAAGTACCAACCTTCCAGAGAAATAGAATTTGCTCGGAGACTCTAGAGGAAAGAAAAGATTAATTCATAGCAAACAACGGGCAGCAATAAAAAATAACAAAAAATAAAAAAAAATATGTACCTATAATTTCCAAAAAAAACATTTAACAACAGTTCATGCATTTTTAATCTTAAAAAAATCTTCTAAATTGAGGTGGTAGATCTACCAATTTTGCATTTTACATTCTACCAACTTCTACCAACATTTGGCACATAATCTACTAATTTTCTAAAATTCGGGTTGGCAACACTGCCGCGTAGGTAGGTATTACACTTTTTAATGAAACAGCCGTTTTTTTTATAAAAGACATAAAAAACTACCTCTAGATTCACACTGAATTCATATTTACAATTGGCGCGTCGATGTCCCAGCCACCTTGTATATATGTAAACTGACATTAGACAGACAGGTACAATTCGCGAGGCCTAAGCTGAACTTTGCATTTGTGTGAGCGCGATCGGTTTTGAACCGGTTTATACAATCGGCCTGAGGCGCTGTGCGTCCATCCATTGGTGCTATTGTTAAACACTCACACAAATGCAAAAGCTCAGCTTAGGCCTCGCGGACTGCAGATTCCCGGCCACCGTAGGCGCGGGCTTGCGGACGGCGAGCAATGGGTAGCTCGCCGTCCGGTAAGGACCAGGCCCGGGTGACGGCGCGTCGTGTTCCACGCGCGCTTCAAAGAGATGTCAGCACAAAATGACGGGGTCCGTTAGGGCCGACGCCTCAGGGTCGCGGGTAATTCGATAGAGATAACCGTGGCCCTGGCACAGGCAACTGAAGGAACACGGGTGGGTTTTAGTCAGTAAAAGTGAAGGAACACGGGTGGGTTTTAGTCTGACATGCCCTCCCGCTCCACCCAGAGCGGGAGAAGTCATTTGATGATTTCCCACCCAAAAAAAAAAAGGCCTCGCGCACTGTACTATTATGAAGGTTAAGATACGACAGCGATAAATGTAGTTCTTTAAATTACTTAAATGATGCAACATGCTTGTTCTAAGATTCAAAGTCAAATCCAGCATAAGAAACAATTAAATTTGTATTCTCACCGTAACATGTCTCAACTGTATATGTCTAGCCAGCATATCCTTCTTCGAGAACCCCTTAAAACAGTCCGTACACTTATAAGCAGCATCTTTGTACTTCTTATCCTCAGCTCGTGCCCGAAAATTCTTCACAGCTTCTTCCTCACTCAGCGTGAACCTCTTCCAATGAACCTTATCCAAAACCTTACTTCTTATCCATGAGTCCTTACCACCATTATTCTTTTCATTTATTTCTTCACATTCAATCTTCATAATACCTTTTTCACCTTCAACATACACCGCTGAAGGGCTAAACGGCTCTAAATCTTTCTCATTGTCAACTTTTATCTTTTCTTCTTCAAAAGTGACTTCTAAGTCTTCTATGATCGTTTCTTCAACAAAACCTAACATCGGATCATTATCTCCTGTCATAGATGTATCGCTAAAGTAATCTAGTTCAATGTTTTCTATCTTTTCTACTTTCTTTTCTGTGCCAAAGATTTCGTCTGATTCTATGCTATCTTTTGTGATGTACGTTTTAATTCGGTCAGTGAAGCTGGCTACAGTTACTGGTGATATGAGCATTGTACTGTTGCGATCTACTTTGTATATTGTTTCGTAAGTTATCTGAAATTGATAAAGGAAATATTATGCTTTGACTTGTGGGTTTAATAATAGAATTAGTTCAGTCAAGACGATGAAGTTTCTAACAATCATTTATTTTGCAGTTAGAATTAGAATAAAGGTGACAGGTAAAGGCAACATGACAATATTAACTGAACATCATAATCAAACTATAATGCTCCCAATGTTGGGACACAGGTTTCAGGCTAGGTGAAGGGAGTAAGCCGGTATCCACCACGCGGGTCCAGTGCGGGTTAGTTCATGTCACATGGCTTAGATTTTTTTTTATAGACCATGCCAGTTTAGTAACAATGTTTTCTTTCAATGTTTTGAAGGCAGTGATGATGAAATAATTAACACAAAGTAAAGTCAGACGGCTTTGAACCTATGACCGTAAGTAACAACAACTCCACCACCACTAGACCGCCACTGCATAATAACAGAATGGGTTCAATATATTCGTCTTATCAAAAAAAAAATGCATCAAATCAGCAAGGGACACATTATTATCATGCAACTATTTAATTTACATGCATATTAGTATGTACCTACTCTATGTACAATTGAACAAACACAGTCGAATCGGTAAAGAATTACATTGCTCTCAGCTAAATGATATCATAATTTATTACAACCAAGAGAATTTAAGTATTTAATTCTTAATATATTTGCTACTAGTTAAATATCCCGTACGCAAAATATGCGCAGTGACGTGGAGTTGCGGACACCAGCCTGTATTGACTAATACCTACAGTTAAATATCAAATACGGTGAATAGGCATTTTCTGGGCTTGTTTGTTCCATCATAGACCTCATCCATCACTTACCAGCAGGCGAGATCAAGGTCAAGAGATGGCCCATTTTGCAATAATAAAAAACAGGTACTTACAGTTTTGTCAAAATGATTTGAAAATTTAGTTTTAGTTTAGTTTATTTCAAAATGGGATTGCAAAGTTTACAAATGTTGCATATATGTGTAATTTTTAAGTACTGTTCTCCTAGATAGGCTAAAATTTTAAAATTTTGCCTGTGTTAAGGAGAGACAGTGCCGGTCCCCTGATTGGTGGAATATTATAAAAATATTGTGTTTAAAATTTATAGTTTGAAACAATATCAGGATATAAGTGTAGTTACTGCACAATAATTATCTATAACAAATAAGTTTCATTTCATCCACTTATGTTAACATCAATTTACAGGAACAATACAAAAACGTGATAAAAGACATAAACACAATCACATTCACAATCAATATCAAAATTATAACAAAAACAAAACAGAATCAAAAACCAAATATATATCAAGAACAATACGTTTTTTTTTTCAATTGAATAAATATCGGAGGGGAAATTACAGCATTTTTAAGAATGTAGCATTCTAATCTGTCTCAATCTATCCAATAATACCATTTTACATTCCTTTTTGACATTGATTATCGCCGAGAAGAGATTAGGACTTGAATTTGAATGTTTTGAAGTACAATTGGCCTCTCTAAACCTTTTTAATTATAACATCATGATTAGTATGGAATACAGCAATTATAAATTGTATTTTTTTTTGTTTTTCTTCCTGTTGGTCTTTTAACAGACCAAGCTGTCTGACGCATAGACAAAGAAACAGCTACTGTGGCCATACTTAGGGGATTCTATGTCCAGCAAAGGAATCGCAATAGGCTGAGTTGATTGATTAATTGTAAGTAAATATTCATCAGATAAGCTAACAATGACTGGCCCATGACAAAAAATAGAAGAAGGAAGAGATAAGTGGATAGTGCTAGAGGAGGCCTTTGTGTCTCAAGGACACGCTACAAAAACAGCAGGTGCATTATCAAGACTTTGTAAATTTAATTGGTTTGTTAATTTCTTCGGACATTACTGACACTGGTGAACAAAAACGTCATGAGGAAACCTGGACTTATAGTTAGTATAAGTCTGAAGTTGCCAACCCGTCTTGAGCAAGATTGATTATCAAAACTTGTGCCTTCTCTTTATGAGACACATCCGTAGGGCTTTGTCCTGCAGTGGGACAATAAAAGGCTGGTATTTTTATTATTGTTTTGTACTTTTACAGAATAAAGGCTTTGAAATTGAATTGAATTTGATATGAGCATAGGGATTGGCACAAACAAACAGAGGACCATGCCCAGAAGTGGGTGAACTCGAATACTAAACTCTATACTTACAGGTCCTCTCCATGCCAGTTCTCTGAGAATCTTCTGACCTCTGAAACATTTCTCCTTAAAACTATGGAACTTGTGTAGTATTGTAGCACACTCAAAACAGAAGTACTGAGGTAGACCATCTTGTTCATTCAGCTGTTTAGAAAAAACAATTGACAGTCAATGTTTGGGTTACTGAATTATATGCAAATTATGGATATAGAATGCTTCTTAGAAATACCCTGCCTGAAGTATCTGTGTCTTGCGGTCAGTAGTGTGGTTGCGTATCGGATTTTACAGACTAACAAGCATAATTTGGCACAGTATGTATAGTTGCCGGCACGAGTCGTAGGCGCAAACTGAATACAAGAACCCGCTGATGGCGCAACAACATTTCATGTAAAGTTTGTGCTCACGATTCGTGCCGACAACTTTACTTATTGTGCCAAGTCACGCTTGTCAGTCTGTTTATTACGGCAGTTATAGTCGAGGCGAAATATGATACTGAGCGAAAAATAATGTTACATTTTCTATTTAACTTTGAACGCTATTTAAATTGTATACCGCATGTGTCGGTCTGCATGGATCACACATACAAAAAGACAGTATTGTAATGCAAATATTTTTAAGTACATATTTATGAAGTTTATTATAACTTGCCTGTAAAGCCATAACTTCTTCATAGTAAAACTTTAGTTGATACAAATGGAAATGGTACATTTTTGCTTCCGTCCGTAGGCATATTCTACACACTTTTAGGTCCGACATCATTTATTTGCTTTTACTTTTACCCTATACAGTGCCAAATTGTGCCCTTTTGTATTTTAAAACGGTGAAAATGCGCACACAAGTCTCTCGGGCACCGAGTGCACCGACTACCGCCATATTTGTTTACCTGTCAAAGTCAGTCAAGACTCAAGTCAATAAACAAGTACCTGTCAATCAAAGACTCGGTCTGCAGCACGCAGAAACATTCAAGATTTTAAGATTTTATGGCCTTTGGTTTGGAAATTAGCTTTTGAGCTACAACTTTTTTGTTGCGGACTTTGTTACTTTCTCTACTACAAAGCTAGGTGCAAACTACCTCAACATTCATAAGGCCAAATCTCCGCCTCTCCTGCCTAGCGCTAGCTATTAAATTTTTATAATGTTTGGTGTCGGCTCTAAGTGGGTGTAATCAGTTTTTTCTTGGACTCCAAACGATATTCGGTTGTTCTATGAACAAGTGAGTTTTACATAATATGTATGTGTACACAAAGGCACCGCGTGTCGCGCGACGAGCGGCGCTTTGGCGTTGCGTCTGTGTGTAGGAACACACAGACGCGACGCCAAAGCGCGACACAAAACTCGCGGCCTTAAGTAAAAACTGAACTACAAAAATAACAGACTTCCAATTCTGTTTCATTATAAAATCGTAAATAGAGTGTCTAATGACCAACTAGACGAACTTTTAGAATTTCTAGCTGAGCATCCCACTTTAGCCAGGGTTGTTGGCCTTGGCTCAAGACTCAAAAAATGGAATGTTTAAATGTTGTATTTTCTAGCAGTTTCCATGATCTTATCTTTTATTTACCAGCGGATTCGCGACTTTTCTTTCGATCTGTTGAGCGTTTATGTCCAACGTACTTCCGGGATTAAAAGTAACTTGTGTGTTAAACCACGGGCTACGATGTACTTTCCCGCCCACTCGTACCAAGCTTCACAATTTTATAGGGTATAGATGTCTTTAAGTAAAACTCTTTCGTCAAATAAAACACTGCGAAGGCGCCTAGTTTTAGAGAGAAAACAAATAGTTTCAGAAAATTCAACAGAGATCTAATAAATTTGATAATTTTTGGATATTATTAATTTAATTTTGGACAGTGTATTGATGACGTCCAACGTCAAACAGTTCGACATAATGCTAGTCCTTGTAAATTTATTGTTATTTATTATAAATTTGAAGTGATTAATATTATAAACTACATATATAATATCATATGATACCTACGTAAGGGAAAATGTAGTGGATTCTAATTACCAAGTCACTGACAAAACAGATTTACTTTACAAAAAGTGGAACACAAACGTCATCTTAATATAAATCATTTGAAACAACACCTACTTCATCAAAATCAAACTTTAACTACCATACTTTTGTGCTGGATAAGTGGTGTGAAAGCAGTGCAAGGAGTTTTACTAACAGCACCATCAAAACAGCAACTGACATTTGGACGCGACGCTGTCTCACGGCAACGGTTACCAGGGCTGCGCCAAAATGTCATACGGCGGCGCGGTGTACTCTTTGGGCGCGGCGCCCCAGGCTGCCAGCGTGACTGCGCCGCTGTCATTGTGCTTCAGTCAAGCAATTTTATATGTCATTTTTGTTATTTTAATGTTATTTTAGATTTTAAACTAACCTTTATTGTGTGAACGAAAAGCCGTGTAAGCAATCTTTGTTTATTTATGCTGAATACTGACGACAGTAGTGACGCCGTACGAAGCGCCAGTCAACCTGCCACATCGCTGGATACCGTAGTGAGATGCCCTCATTGTCCCCAAGCACGTTTTTTTAAAGGTGAACGAGGCTTGAAGGTACATTTGGGGAAGAAACATAAACCCCACAATGTGCCTTCATCATGCCCGACAGTACACACTTTCCTAACACCTGATTCACCCGCTCAACCCTTTTGGAAAACCCTTGCAACAAGTAAAACGTCAACTCCAGTTTTAAAGAGAGTTCCTCGTGGTGCGAGACCATCCGTGGCTTCCTGTTTAGCGCGTAGTATCCGCCTGGCCATCCGAGAGAACTCTAAAAGTGCTTGGGAGCAATTACTCACCTTCCCGTTTAGAATTCTACATGTGCAAAAAAAATTGGCAAATATAAAAACGTTAACAGCACAGATAAATGAAAATTTTAACATTTCGGCCCTAAGTTTCGACCCTAAATTAACGGCGCCCCTCCCCCAAAGATGTTTATTGCACCACGTGGAGTCTAAACTAGGCGAGGGTGATATCAAAGGTGCGGCTAGAATCATCTTTAGCAGCGATGTAGTTGCACCGTACTCTCCAGAGACACTTACAGCTTGGAGAGCAAACACCCCGCCCCGGCAGATGACCTCTCCTTCCCTGACCCACCCCATTCGGAATCCAACTCACTTGACATTACAGCTCAACAAGCATGCGCGGCTGTGTACTCCTTTCGAAGTGGCTCCGCCGGCGGCCTCGACGGCCTGACACCTAAACATCTCAAGGACTTAATGTGTTCAAGCGCCGGGGAGTCTGGTGAGACCCTTTTGAAGGAGCTGACGGCCCTCATCAATCTAATGCAATGTGAACGAAGCCGTCATTGATATTTTGTACGGTGCAAATCATTGTGTGAAAAATTTGCTGTGCTTTTTACAGCGAAACACTGGCCAGCAAATTCCAGCCACTACAGCTGGGCTTTGGGTCTAAAGGGGGCTGTGAGGCTGCGGGTGTACCGCATTATCAACTTTCCTCAATAGTGCTAAAGGTGAGGTCATCCTTAAGGTTGACATTAAGAATGCTTTCAATTCCGTAAACAGGGACACCTTGTTGGCAGAAGTTCAAAAATAATTACCCAAAATTTACAGTTTTCTATATCAATGTTACAGGTACCCCTCTAAATTACTTTATAAAGACAACCTTTTGAAATCAGCTGTTGGTTGCCAACAGGGTGATCCTCTTGGGCCAGTCATTTTTAGTTTGGCAATAAATCCAATCATTCGACAGCTAAATTCAAAATTCAACATATGGTATTTGGATGACGGCACCCTAGGAGGTGATGTAGACACAGTCATAAAAGACTTAACTTTTTTTAAAGAAAAATTCAGTTCTATTGGCCTAGACCTTAACTTTTCAAAATGTGAAATTTATCTTCCCGAAATGACTGACAGACAGACTACCTTAGCAAAATTTTGTACCGTAGCACCAAATATCAAAATTACGGAAAGAGACTCTCTTCACCTTCTAGGGTCCCAAATTTTTGACGATTCCTTTCCAACGTTCATTGAAGAAAAAATAAAAAAATTCAATGATGTCTCGGAAAGACTTTTCAAAATTAACATTCATTCGGCCTTCACACTCATTCGATACTGTTGTTTTGGACCAAAATTTACATATAACCTTCGCTCCTCCCATCTGTGGAAACATCCACAACTTTTAGAAAAAGTAGACCAAATTATTAGAAACACACTAACTTCGATCCTAAATGTGGCTCTGGACGACCGAGCGTGGCAGCAAGCCACACTTCCCATTCGCCTAGGTGGTCTCGGCGTCCGCAAAATTTCAAGTATAAGTTTACCGGCCTTCCTCTCCTCGGTCCACAGTACTGGTAAATTAACCAGGAATATTTTATCTTCTTCACTGGTCGATTTTGAAGTACCGTGTTTGACCGATGCGTTGACCGCTTGGAAAATGGCTTGTCCCAATACGGTTTTCCCCGACAAACCGTCCTCCCAGAGACAGTGGGACGTGCCGCTCTGCAGTATTATACTGAATACCCTAATAAAAACGTCACCTAATACTGTTGAGCTCCGCCCGATCATGACATATGCCAGTGCAGTCTTTGCACACGCCAAGCCCCATCGCTTCAATAGAATGCAGACCCTCCAGAACAAGTTCCTCCGTAGGATTACAGGCTCCCCCTGGTACGTTCGCAACGAGATCCTTCACGTTGACCTCAAGATTCCCACTATCCGCCAGTTCATGAAACGCATTTCAAAGCGTTTCTTCGAGACCGCCGCGAATCACCGCAACCCTCTGTTTGTCAAGGCCGCTAGCTATATTCCCTCCTCCATTAGTCATGTCCGCCGTCCCAAGCATGTCCTCACTGATCCCGATGACCACATAACTCTCATTCAGGAGAGCAGTAGGGCCACCAGTACAGTGCACAAACACAGACGACCGACATTCCGACCTCGCCGCCGAGGTTCCTCGCGAAGATCCCGACGTAACTGTCCCCCCCGACCCTTGCTCGACGAAGTGCCAGCCCACGCCGTAGCTGAGCCTGTAGCTTTAAATTCCCCAGATAATAATAATATAATCCAGATCCAGCCTGTCACATCTTGCTGTCCTCCCGTCAGCGACGCCCTAAGCCGCGGTCCGTACCCCACAGGGGGTGCCCTTAGCGAGCGTTCGCTTAGTAATGTAAGTAGTTTTACACCCCTGGCTGGAGGGTTTGAGTCCGCTTAAGGCAGCCACAGGATAATCCGGTTAAGAAGTCACGACCTCTCAAGGTCAACTACGAGATGCCTTACCTAAAAAAAAAAAAAAAAAACTTCTGAGCGTGCCCGTCTGCTGGCTGTGGGAGAATGGGAGCCAGGCTTGTGGCTTCAGGCGCTCCCGTCATCCACCATAGGCACAATGATGGATGACTAATCGTTTCGGCTCGCTACATGTCTCCGCTTGGGCGCACCTTGTGTTGCTCCGCATCGGTGTCACTGCGGTGAAGCTGTCGACAGTCTCGGGCACCATGGCCTGTCCTGCTACAGGAGCGCAGGTCGCATAGCACGGCACGCCAGCATCAACGATATTATTCGTCGAGCCCTTGTCACCGCCGGTGTACCTGCGGTTTTAGAACCAAACGGTTTGGTACGTGACGATGGAAAGAGACCAGACGGTATGACGTATTTGCTTTGGAAGATGGGTAGGCCTCTGGTGTGGGACGCAACCTGTGTCGATACCCTTGATCCATCTCATGTTCCTAGCACGGCGAGCTGTGGTGGCGCTGCTGCTGCGGCTGCTGAGACCCTCAAGCAGCGCAAATACTGTAACCTTATGGGTAACTACAGTTTTGAGCTGTTTGGGGTCGAGTGCGCGTCTCCGTTTGAAACAAATTTCTCACCGACTAGTCGACACTTCACGTGACCAGAGGGCTGGATTGTTCTTTGGCCAAAGAATTAGCATTGCTATTCAGCAATGCTGCCAGTCTTCTGGGCACGTTTCCAGATGACAGCGATGCGGACGAGTACTTCGACGCCTGAGTGTTTTTATATTAATTTGTACAGGTAGTTAGTTATTTAGTAATTTAATTTAGTTATATTTATGTTGTTATGTTTTAATTAATTTGAATAAATAAAAACATCAACAGTCGATAAAAAAAATGAGATTATAAAACAGTTCTATCGTTTTTTTTTTTATTCGCCCAAAGAGCCAGGCTTTAGACTTAGGCTTAGTCTTTATAAGTCTTTCGACCATACCACCTCGTCTCAACCACACTCGACGCTCGACTCTCGCCGCGGACGGACGTGTTTGTGCGCTCTCCCGCTCCAGTGTTGTGTTTCGTATTTCTACTCGTCGCTACCACGTGACGTCATCGTAGTCGCCCCGACTACTCCGATATAAAATCAATATCAAGAAATTGATTTTGATTTTAATCAATTAAAAAGTGCCTTTTTCAAGGCAAATCTTATTTCTTCATTAGACTTTCGTGTGTAGCTTCACTAGGCCCCTTCTGGGTAAAACCACAGTTTCGTGGTCCTCGGTGGAAACCTTACGGTGCCAACGAAGCCGAGTGGGGTGGTGACCCAATCACACCCGCCGAACCCCTTCAGGGCGAGGCAATCCATTGGACGGGTCCCAGATAACCGGCCTTGGGGGATCTCCTAGTCGGCTCTGGTGACAGTTTTGCTTTCCAGCTACTCACCTAGTGTCTTTAGGGTGTGTCTACACCCTTCGCGCTAGACTGGTCAGGGCCCCCCGTTCACACAATAAGACTGGCGACGGGTATACAAGCTTAGGGCTCACCATTAGGTACACACCTCCCTGTCTGCACCCGACAGGGAGGGAACTCATCCCCGGGCCAATCCACCCGGGGAGTTAGGAATAGGGTTATTAGGCTAAGTGGAAACTTAATTTCCACCATTCCCTCCCTTAGGCCTTCCCCCCACTCCGACCATGGAGGACGCCTTGATAGTGGCGTTCTTCAAAGAGGTCCTATTTAAGGACCCCGACTTCCTCGCCAAGTATGGAGCCAAATTCGCTGCTCTGCAGCAGTCCGTCCCCGGTCCCTCTGACCTAGTAGGCACCGACAGCTCGGACATCGCCACGTTTAGCGATGCCCTCGAACCCTCTCCGTCGCAACTTTCAGGTTGCTCGCCGCCGGCTGTCCACATGGACACCAGCGAGCCTTCCCCTCGCCCGACCTCGCCGTACTTAATATCGAGCGACGACCAGAGCTCCTCCCACTCTTCTGACGAAGGCGTCTTTAAGACGGTCGGCTCCAAAAAGAGGAGCCTCAAACCGAGTCCTGACACAAGGACGAAGAAATCGGCTATCGAAGCCACCTCCGCTCCCGTGGCTCCATCCGCCACCGCCCCCTCTCAGGCCGCCTCGGCCTCAACCTCTTCCCTCAGCCACAGTGCTGCCAAGCCCGCTGCCCAGCCTTCTGCGGCAAAGAAAATCGCCCCCCCTCCCCCTGTGTACATCCAGGACAAGGGAAAGTGGACAGACGTGTCCAAATGGTGCACCGACCTGCGTATAGGCTACACCAGCGCGAAGTCTACCCAACAGGGTATTAAGGTAACCGTCCCGACGTCAAACGACTACAGAGAGCTCACGAAGACTCTCCGTCTTAGAGGTGTGTCCTTCCACACCTACGCCCTCCCCGAAGACCGTCAAGTCCGAGTCGTGATCCGTAGGATCCCGAAGGAGATACCCGCGGAGGATATAAAAGCCGACCTTCTGTCGCAAAACGTCCCCGTTGCGGAAGTCCACCGCATGCACCGCGCCCGAGGCAGAGTACCGTTCGATATGGTCCTCGTCGTCTGCCCTCCTACTGAGGGTCACCACCCAATTTTCAACGTCCGTTCTGCAACCTCACCGGCTTGCAGATCGAGAAGCCATTCAAGACCGGTGTTATAGGGCAGTGCCACCGCTGCCAACTTTATGGACATTCGCAGATGCACTGCCACGCGAAACCCAGGTGCGTCAAGTGCCTGGGCGATCACGGCACTGCTGACTGCAGTCGTCCTAAAGACCGCACCTTGTGCACAGAGCCGCCTAGCTGTGTGCTATGCGGCGACTCAGGCCACCCAGCCAATTATCGTGGGTGCCCCAAGGCCCCCAAAACATCATCTCCCAAGCTGACGAAGCGTGCAGACGCCCGTCAGCAAAGGGAAAGCCCCCGCTACGCCCACGCGTGGCCTACCACACAGCATCAGGAGCGACTCAGTCCTCAGAGGCCCTCGCCCTGGAACTACTTCCACCATCAGCAGGCTTTTCCAGCCTTAGCTCCTAGACCCGTTCCTGCGGCCATCCCTCCACTTATGGACCCCCGCATCCGCGTCAACGCGCCTCCAGGCATTCCTATGCCTCTAAACAAAGCCGCTCCGGCCGCGTCAGCTCCGCCCGCAGCCACCCGGGTGGTCGGTCAGAACCCGATGGACGCGTTCAATGTCATATCAAGTACATTCACGGCCTTCCTTACCCCTCGTGCCAGGAAAATGGCAAGTGAAATTGTTGCCGCCAGAAATGCCGGCTACATTTTCATGATTCAGAATATCTACAATGCGTACCCGGACATTACGCAAGCCCTGATGTCCTTTAACAACCAACCCAACCCTAATCATGGATAAAGGAATCCTAGCGCGAACCAAACCCCGATCCCTAAAGTTAGGTTATTTCAATGCCAATGGCATCCTGCGACAACGCGCTGAAATCAGCGAGTTCCTCCGCGACCACCACATCGACATCCTCCTTGTTCAGGAAACGTTCCTTAAACCGAGTTACCGAAATCCGTCAATTGCAAACTATCGTACAGTTCGCAATGACAGGACGCGTTGCCATAAGGGCGGTACCCTTATTTATTACAAAAAGGAGCTATACTGCATTCCCATAGACCCTCCCACACTCTCACGATTAGAAGTGTCTTGCTGTCGGCTTGGCATGACAGGTCATCAACCGATCACCATAGTTTCGGCCTACCTCCCCCCCATTAATACTTCGGAGAACTTCCAACTCCTTACTGAAGATCTTTCTGTACTGTTTAGCCTGAGTGACTCCGTTATCATAGCGGGTGATCTCAACGCAAAACATCCCTCCTGGAATAGCACCAGGACCTCTTCCAGAGTGAGACACTTGTTCAACCTCTCCTCCTCTCAGAATTTCGATGTCATCGCGCCGATGACTCCCACTCATTTTACCCCCGATCCCAATCACACCGCCGATGTTCTCGACGTGGCGCTCCTACAGAACGTCAACCTACGGTTGGACTCTATAGAAGTGGTACAAGAGCTCGCTTCCGATCACCGTCCAGTAGACATGAAACTGGTCCCCCGCATAGGTCTGCCCGATTCCACCCAACCCCTTCCCAACAAAGTGGTAACGGACTGGAGGAGAGTAAGCGATCGCTTAAAATCCACCACGTCCCCCCACTTGGACCCAATCCCCGATCATTTTGACTCTATCGCTGACACGACGGCCGCGATCGACTCATTCACAGCTCACGTACAATCAGTCCTGAACGATTGTTCAAGGGAAATTCCAGCGACGGATGACCGTCGCTGGAAGTTGCCGGACGATGTACGCGAACTGTTGAATGAGAAGAACGCGGCTGTCCGTGCCTACAGCAACTTCCCCTGCGACGCGAACAAAGCCCATATGCGTTACTTACAGCGTACTGTAAGAACACGCATAGAGGAACTGCGTACCGCCGGCTGGGACAAGATGTTGAGCGAACTAGAGCCCACCCACCTAGCCTTCTGGCAACTCCAGAGGAAGCTCAGATCCGGAGAAATAGTCTCCATGCCCCCCCTGATCCGTCCCGACAAGACCATCGCCTTCGATGATGTCGACAAGGCTGAGCTTCTAGCCGACAGTCTAGAAGTCCAATGCTCGCCAAGCTCTCAACCAGTAGACCAAGCTCACCTCTCTGAGGTCGACGCTGAAGTCGAACATAGAGCCTCCCTCCCTCCCGTCGAAGACCCAGAGTATCCACTGCCCCCAGTCACGCCCGACGAAGTGCACGACCTCATCAAAGGTCTTAAGGCTCGTAAAGCCCCCGGCTCAGATGGAATCACCAATAGGGTATTCCAACTTTTCCCTGCCCACCTGATAATGCTACTGACCACCATCTTCAATGGTTCTCTGAGCAACAACATCTTCCCACAGGCATTCAAAGAAGCCACCGTCATCGGTATCCCGAAGCTCGGCAAGCCAAAGTCAGAGCCTAGTAGTTACCGCTCCATCAGTCTGCTCAATGTCCTCGGCAAAATCTATGAGAGGCTTATTTATAAGCGCCTCAGAGACTACGCCGAGACAAAGGGCCTCATCCCCAACGAACAGTTTGGTTTTAGAACCCAACACTCGTGCGTACAACAGGTCCACCGTATAGTCGAACACATCAACTTCGGTTTCCAACGAGGTTTGATGACCGGTGCTGTCTTCTTCGACATAGCGAAAGCGTTCGACAAAGTCTGGCACAACGGCTTATTATATAAGCTGTACCAACTCGGCGTGCCAGATCGTCTCGTGCTCATCTTACGGGACTTTTTGTCGAACCGCACCTTCCGTTATCGCATCGAAGGAGCGCTATCCTCCCCCTACCCTATTCGCGCAGGAGTCCCTCAGGGCTCTGTGATCTCTCCTCTAGCTTTCACGCTATTCACCAGCGACATGCCAAAGTGCAGCAAGGCGCAGTTGGCCCTGTTCGCAGACGACACGGCCATCTACTACACCGGCCGTGATGAAAATTCGATAGCTCGCATTCTCCAAACCCAAGTGAACAAGCTTGGCGCTTGGTTTAGAAAATGGCGAATCGAAGTCAATCCCGACAAAAGTCAAGCGGTTCTTTTCTCAAAGCCGCGTCGCAACCCCTCACCCCCTCGACCGATCACCATGTTCACCAAGCCGATCCCTTGGGAGAAGCGAGCCAAATACCTGGGTGTCGTACTAGACGAACACCTCTCTTTTTCAGAGCACATTAAGGCGGCTCGTTCGCGCGCCGCCTTCGCTCTAGGTAGACTTCACTTTGTCCTAAATGCACGTAGCAAATTGTCACTGAAGTGCAAAATGCGTATCTACACAGCGTGCATCCGCCCGATCATGACCTATGCCAGTGCAGTCTTCGCACACGCCAGGCCCGTTCGCTTCAATAGAATGCAGACCCTCCAGAACAAGTTCCTCCGTAGGATAACAGGCTCCCCCTGGTACGTTCGCAACGAAATCCTCCACGTAGACCTCAGGATTCCCACTATCCGTCAGTTCATTTCAAAACGTTTCTTCGAGACCGCCGCGAATCACCGCAACCCCCTGGTTGTGAAAGCCGCTAGCTATATTCCCTCCTCCATTAGTCAAGTCCGCCGTCCCAAGCATGTCCTCACCGATCCCGATGACCACATAACTCTCATTCAGGAGAGCAGTAGGGCCACCAGTACAGTGCACAAACACAGACCGACATTCCGACCTCGCCGCCGAGGTTCCTCGCGAAGATCCCGACGTAATTGTCCCCCCCGACCCTTGCTCGACGAAGTGCCAGCCCGCGCCGTAGCTGAGCCTGTAGCTTTAAATTCCCCGATTAATAATAATCAACTTAACTTGATCCAGCCTGTCCCATCTTGCTGTCCTCCCGTCAGCGACGCCCTAAGCCGAGGTCCGTACCCCACAGGGGGTGCCCTTAGCGAGCGTTCGCTTAATAATATAAGTAGTTTTACGCCCCTGGCTGGAGGCTTTGAGTCCGCTTAAGGCAGCCACAGGATAGTCCGGTTAAGTAGTCACGACCTCTCAAGGTCAACTACGAGATGCCATACACAAAAAAAAAAAAAAACCACCTCGTCTTCCGTGTAGAATTTCTTACGTGGTACAGTTCTCTCGATAAAGAGTAGTTACATTCTTTTACACATTTCACTTCTAAGTTGTTCCGTTCTAAGTTCAAAGTGTCATCGAGTTTTTATTCCTAATACCTACATTTTTTTTGTGGTAATAGTAAACGTAATTTAAAAAAAAACTGGCCAAGTGTATGTCAGACCATGCACAGTGAAGGGTTCCGTAGTTTGTATAAATATTTACTCATGCACATTGCAAAGCATCTGCATCATTCAGCTGCATTTATCAACTGCAATAATAAGTTTGTATTTCATAGTATTTTCGAAACAACTATGAAGAACAAAGTTAATTGGGATGATGACATTTTGTTTATTTTTGTCTCAATAGACTGTTTGTTTCCAAATAGCGGAAACTATGTTACAAAAAGTGTAAAAGCTTAAAAAATTGCCAAGTTATAAACGTTTTAAGATAAGTGTTAGAGAAGCACAGCACTATCGTAGAAGTGACGTCACGACTATGCAACTTCATACTAGCGCCGTACATTGCAGCGCGCCAAGGACGGCAATAACCCCCTCCAAAAACTTTTAAAGCGTTTATCTTCTTCAAATTTACACCGATTTAATTGTTTTTTTCGATTATTTTCATTTTTACTATGCCTTCTTTGAAATAACATTATTTTATGAACATTTTTAATATTAGCCATCATCCCAATTATGCGGTTGCACTAACTTTTTAGTTACAACCGCAGAATTTACGTTGTCGTGATGAATTGACTGTAAGCTTTGTTGGAGCTAATAATTAGAACATTTATGTAGATTACTTTATTGATATACCAAGTATTACAAAAATCAAAATTCAACAGGACTGCCGTGTGAGCACCTGTCTATTCAAGTAATGTCACTGTCAACTGTCAATCGAACATTGATGACTGAAACGTTAATCACGTTCCATATCTCTGACATTGACTGTGTGATATTTTACGATATTTTATCATAAAATATGAAATATCACATAGTCACTTATCCTTATGATTTTAATTATGAGATCCAACAATACCCCACACGTGTATGTGTATATATTTATTTTCATCATCGTCATGAAACTGACTTCTAGATGTTTTTATTTATTTTACAACATTATTATTATTTGGAATAACCGCCATCTTAAAACCCAGAATGTTCATTTTATTTATCAGCACTGTCCCCGAAACCAAAAAATTACAACCATAACATAAAAAAATTGTTCTCCATCTTGGGTTTCAGCACCGAAAAATCCCAAGCCAAAAAACCTGTGTGAATTAAACTTTAACCGTGATCCAAAATAGAGCCATTTGCTGTATAAACCCATTTTAGCAATCGAACTGTTTTGTCCCTTTCTGTCAAACTTCATTTAAACTTGACAGAAAGGGAGTAAACAGTTGTAAAGCTAAAATAGGTTTATGAAGAGAAGGGCTTTATTATGAGTAGGGTAGTAGCTGCTACTACCACAGTATTGATTTATTCAGCTTTATTCCCATTTTTGAACCCGCCCACATGCTGTAAAACAGTAGTGTAAATATACACTCTTAAATTTAGGTCGTTCTGGAACCGAAAGCAATGAACTCGATCATCGAACTCGAAACGATTGAGACCATAAAAAAAAAAAAAAAAACACGAAAAAGCGAAAATATGCTCGTGTTTGTACATCAATTGAAATAAGACCAAACCTTTTTAGAGTCCGCTCAACCGATTTATACTTCTATTTGTTTTCAGCAAAAAAGTAGTGACATTACTAACTTTGTACCGCACCTGTCATTTGTCATGACACAAACGCAATAGAAGTCAAAATCGGTTGAACGGACTGTAAACAAGGTTTATTTAAATGTCTTATCTTTTTTTAAATCGAGTATATATAGTTTGTTTCTGGCTTAGTGCGCTAAGAACGTGAATTGCAAGATTGGAACCACGAACCCTGCTCGAGTAGTTGGATTGTTTACTTGTAAGTTACCGCGTTCCAATAGGAACTCTCTATGCCGGAGGCTCAAATGAAGCAAAACAAAACATTTTCTTCTGGTGAAGATTTGGGCGTTGCTTTGTGGCTTCTTACTAATATTATAAACGCGAAAGTTTGTGAGGATGAATTAATGGATGTTGGTTACTCTTTCACGCAAAAACTACTGAACGGATTTGGATGAAATTTAGAATACCGATAGTTCATAACTTGGATTAACACGAAGGATATTTTTACCGACCTCCACTTTATAAATGAGTGCAGAAGGTAACTTAAATTTAAAAAAAAAACACATTTTAGGCGACCATGTAATTTAATTTTTGTTCTTATTACGACAGCAACAAGCGCCATCTATATTTTTTCTGGTTTTCCTACGAATCTTCTTCATTATTTCTATAGTCTTCTATATCCTGCTGGGTGCCAGCATTTCTTTTTCTGTTTCTGCAAAAAAAAATGTTGATTTATAAATCTTCACCTGATTACAAGGGAGGAAAGGAAGCTTGCTTCAACTTTCAGACTAAGTGACCGACACTTTGACAATTCAGAAGGTTGAACCTTGACGTAAACTTGACTGGAGACCGCGAATCGGCGACGTAAGGTAGGACACCTTCAGGATATACTTGAATACACACCATCATCATGATCAGCGTACATTTGTCCACTGCTGGACGTAGGCCTGTCCTAGTGGACGCCACGGAGCCCTGTCTTCAGTTCTCGTCAGATGTGAAGCTACAGTGCTATAGTACGATAATGTAAGATCCTTTCACAGTTATTTTACCTCTGACAGCAGCACCCCAACAGCAACCTTATTGAAACGAGAATAAAGATCACTATGATTTAGACAGACTTGTCATTGGCAGCAACCCAACAGCAACCTTATTGAAAACGAGAATAAAGATCACTATGATTTAGGCAGACTTGTCATTGGCAGCAACCCAACAGCAACCTTATTGAAAACGAGAATAAAGATCACTATGATTTAGGCAGACTTGTCATTGGCAGCAACCCAACAGCAACCTTATTGAAAACGAGAATAAAGATCACTATGATTTAGGCAGACTTGTCATTGGCAGCAACCCAACAGCAACCTTATTGAAAACGAGAATAAAGATCACTATGATTTAGACAGACTTGTCATTGGCAGCAACCCAACAGCAACCTTATTGAAAACGAGAATAAAGATCACTATGATTTAGACAGACTTGTCAGTAGCAGCAACTCAACACCAACCTTATTGTAAGAAGAATAAAGATCACTGATTTGACAATGATGAAAAATCAGAGATAAAATAACTGAAAGGATTATGAGCTGCCAGTGTCAATGTTCTTGTATCTTACCTCTTAGGATACGGCTCTTTGAGATGGAAGGTGCGGTAATGCAGCTTCAAACTGCAATTCTGAGTGAACCGTTTTTCGCACATTGAGCATTCATAGCGCTTTTCACCCGTGTGTGTCTGGAATATAAATATTCACAACCATTTGAAAGGTATAGTCAGTCGACCTCGTTATTGCTTTATCATTTTTGACTCTTCAACATAACAACCATATAATCAGCCTATTATGTTCCTACTGCTGGCCGCTACCAAGAGGACCTAATGTGGGTTGACATGTGTTAAATTTTTTTGTTTCTAGGACATGTCAGTTTCCTCACGATGTTTTCCATAACCATGATTTTAAATTCTTTTTACCAATTGTGGTACAGCATTTTTATTCTTGGCGCATCTTCTTCACAAATCAAAACATAATTAATGTATACAAAATATTGTAAAACATTTTAAAAGAGTTACGGTGGAGTTTCTTGCCCCTTCTTCTTCATACGAAACTACCTTTTGGAAGGGCCGCCTAGAATCAGTTCTATTTTTCATGTAAATGTTGACGTTCAAAAGTGCCTTTTTATATACCAATTTGAAATAAATGCATTGACTTTGACATGTTTGACACTTTTTTTGGTTAAAATACTATCAACTGTCTCAACTGTCTCTGCCTTTGCTTTATTTTTAATTCTTTTTACCAATTGTGGTATATTATTATTATTATTGGTGCATCGTCTTCACATATAGAAATATAATTAATGTATGCAAAATATTGTATAACATTTTAAAAGAGTAACGGTGGAGTTTCTTGCCACTTCTTCTCCATACGAAACTACTTTTTGGAAGTGGCGCCTAAAATCAGTTCTATTTTTAATGTAAATTTTGACGTTCAAAAGTGCCTTTTTATGGGCCTATTTGAAATAAATGCTTTGACTTTGAATTTGTCACCACAGCGGCCACTAGGCCAACGAGGCCGATCACAACCTCACTCCTACAATAAACAGCAATGTTCTAGTAAACCTAACCAGTTGATGTCTCGTCATGCTGCTCTTACTGTTGAACTGCATGCGGCAAGTAGAACAATTGTACAGCTTCTCTCGTGTGTGGGTGTTTAGGTGAGCTGACACGCTGTTGGCCTGTGAACGAATTACAAAATTAGTTACAGACTTCCTCAAAATCACGAAACACATGCATCTACCTATCTATCATCTAATAAGTTCAAGAAGTATGTAAAAAGTTGGCTGAGATTCAGCGTTTTTTTGAAAGTCAAAATTACAAAAGACGGTACCCAAAACGCTCGCCCTTTACGACTACCTAGTGCTTTAGCTGGGAAGACGTAGCGCAACAACACTCCCCAGAAGCACGGCTGTCTGTTCAGTTAGAAGAACTTCATTCTATATATATCTATCTATAATAGTACCTTAGTAATGAACATCATAAAACACAAAACACAAAATTATTAAATTATTCACATATGTCAGCACACCTTTTCAAAATTACGCCACAGATGAATCTACCCTACCACCTTGGATTTAGTTCTAGCTTTCATAGATGTATGTAACATTATTTAAGTGGCCTCAGAATAATTCCTTGGAGAACTCCATGAGATTATTTTTACGTATTGTTTAATCGGCTGCAGTATTACTGAACCATGCAAGTTTACAATCCTTTGCTTACTTCATATATAGGCAATATTAATTTTCATATAATTGTGAACAATCTGTGACATCATAAATATGGGACTACATTATATCAATAATATTGCCACAGACAAGCACATATAAGACTTCAAATAAAAATAATATGCATCCGTATTTATAAAGGTAGGTAAAGAATCCTAGGGCATCAAAATATTTGTCCACTTCGCTGTCAACAGAAAAGCGCCCAAATGGCATTGTCACGTTGTATGAAGATGCTGATTCATTACTGACTACTAAAATGCACCAAGTTCGGTTTATTCGTTTATTAATTCGGTTTCAAAATATAAAAGAAACTACCGTTTGCAGCAATCACGCTCATAACAAATTCGTGTAGAGCGGTTTAAAATCCTTATACAGAGTCTCTCCTGTCCCACGTTTTATGCAAGCGACTGCCACGAAGGTTGGCATTTTCTAAACATATTAAAAAATAAAGTAGCTCTTCGTGTCTCTGTGTGGCCACTCATATCTTCTGAATTACACTGGGTTTGTGGTTTTTACCATCATTTACTTACAGCGTTTACTCTGGAAGGTTTATGTGTTTGTTGTTATAAGCTATAATAATCTAGCTGACCGGGCGAACTGCCGTACCGCTTCAGAATATTACCTTCATTATTATTATTTTAGTGAATATCCCCGATGTTTTTATAGATATTCTGCTATTCAGGGCGAAGACAAATCAAACAAATCTAAGATCATAAGAAACGCTCCTAATACAGCTGAAGAATTTGTTGGTTTAAACACGTTTAGCTCTGGAGATACCGGTCGATTTTAAATAATTATTTTAGCAATTGATAGCCCAATTCTTGAGGAAGGTTATAGGCTATTTAACATCACGCTTCGACCCTAAGGAGCCGAGCAAAAAGAAAAAAAAGTCAGATATAACGCTAAGCGAAAACTAAGTAAAAACGCGGGCGGGCGAAATTTGACTATCACGTTAGTTTAGTTGTGTATCTTACGACTTCCACGGGGACAAAGTCGAGGATCATTTAATAATAAAAAAATATAAAACTCAACGTACCGCCAGTGAAGCTCCACAAATCTCACAGATGT
This sequence comes from Dasypolia templi, assembly GCA_963555695.1. Lineage (NCBI taxonomy): Eukaryota > Metazoa > Arthropoda > Insecta > Lepidoptera > Noctuidae > Dasypolia > Dasypolia templi. The sequence goes on from OY743156.1 coordinate 3,279,919, forward strand.
GTCTCTGTTCTTCTTTCGATGGAAGAGGCTCATCCTTATGTTCCGATGTGTGATGTTTCATGTAGGCCGTCAGACTTGAGAAGTTTCTGTTGCACTGTAAATAAAGGTTAATTTATTACATACAAAAACAATCAATCTCTCGCAGCAGTGGCTCAGTGGTAATGGCCCCGACTTACGAGTAGTAGGTCGTGAGTACGAACCCAGGCAGGCGCTTTACTTTGTGTAAATAATTTCATCACCAATGCTCTCAAAACGGTGAAGGAAAACATGGTGAGGAAACCGGCATGTCCTAGAACCAAAAATTCGAAGACATGTGACATCTATTAATCTTGTGTAGTTCGTGAACGATGAACGAATAGGAGCCGTATCTTCGCACTGTACTAGTAGAAACGTTTTCGAACGACTCGTAATCGGTATACTAGGTCTAATAGCTCTTTTCGACACATTGTATTACATACATTGTATATTCGATATCGTTTGTGCGAACGAGAACGAGAAATGACAAACAGCACAAACTACTTGAGATACTACGTTTAACCAGTCAGTGACTGTTTGACAGATACGTTCGATGTCTTTGAATGAGAACGAGAGAGAATAGCCGACGAATGACGATGCTACCCGAACCCGACCGACCGAATCTGCAAGAATGAGATGAGATGCTGACCGAGAGCGAACACCGAAGAGCTATTAGAACTAATAGAATGAACTAGTTCACTGTCCGAAATGAACTAGCACGGAGCGATCTTAAAAATTACCGAGCAGGCACCTAACATCTACCTATCCGCACTAAGCCCGCGTGGTAGATTCGGCTCACTCCCTCTCATAGAGAGGAGGCCTGTGTCCCAGCAGTGGGAACGTTATAGGCTGATTATGCTTATGATATTATGCAAGCAATCTGCCAAGCCTTTAAGCCGCCTATCTGACCTACACATTCTCAGACTTTCGGGTTTCTGACGACCCGTAACGACTGTCAAAGATCTACGAAGTGCAGCCGTGAACAACGGCTTATCGTGCTTTCCGACGCACGGCAGGGTCTCGGTACGTAATGGATGGTCACTCATCCATGGACCAACCTCGACTAGCGTTGCTTAACCTTGAGTCGACCCGTGCAGCCGTTATTAATAAAGCCACAAGGTTTATTAATTACATACAATATTGGTAATATCCCGAGGCCAGATGAATGTATAATGATCAGAGTCATCATCAGCCAATTGCAGTCCACTGCTGAACGTAAGCTTCCCCAAAGACCGCCAACCATCCCGGTCCTGAGCAGCCGCATCCATCTGCTGCCAGCCACCTTCTTCAAATCATCGATCCATCGCGCCGCAGGGCGTCCATACATGTAATCCATACATGGAGCACTTATAACAGACGGGACTTTATTTAAGGTAGTTGTGAATGTATTTGTAACTACTAGTTACTAGCCGACCACGCAAACATTGTTTTGCTTCTTATTTTTTTTTTTTTAAACAGATATGGCCGATTCTCAAACCTACCCGATATGCAGACGAAATTTCATATAAATCGGTCCAGTCGTTTCGGAGGAATTTGCTAACAAACATTGAGACACGAGAATTTTATATATTAGAAGATATGCCTAATTCGGTCTATTCGGACTGCCTGGTAGTCTAGTGGTCGCAATCGCTACTGCTGAGCATGAGGTCCTGGGTTCGATTCCCCGGTAGGGCAACGTGTATTTGGGTTATTCTATCTAGAGTTTCTCAGCAGCCCGGAGTCTGGATAAGTGCCAGGTTGATGGCAATGGGCTCGCCCCCTATTACATGGGGCTTAAAACATAACTGGCGAAATGCGTGTGTGCTATAGGTACACCTCTGCCCAACCCTTCGGGGAAAACAAGGCGTGATGTTATGTTATGTTCGGACTATTACGAACATTTTAAAACAAAAAATAGTCAAATCGGTCCAGCCGTTCTCAAGTGATGCTCTCACCAAAGAACAGCATTGCAATTTTATTGAAACAAGATGTTTTTTTAAATATCCCATAACTCTCATCAATCAATATATGATAGATTCTGTCTCCAAATCATCTATCAGAATCCGAATTCGTCTTACAGGTGACGTAAAAACATTAATATTACAACGAAATATAAAATAGTTTCGGTATATGTACTGGCAGCCTGCTGAAATAGGTAATGAAAATTTTGTGAAACACATACTAAGGTACAAAAAGTGAATTTCCGAGGATTTCTTCGGGGACCTTTTCTTTCTCGCTTCGGTATTGATAGGGCAGGCGGGGTTTCACATGACGAATCCCTGAAACAGACCATACAATATAAGAAGAAAGAAAAAGCATTTATTGTGACTCGCACAGGCTAGTAACTTAACTAAACAAACTCTTTAAAAAAAAACTGTACGAGGCCAAAAGGCTCCTATCTCAGCATAATGCTGCGAGACTTAAAAATAAGTTTCACAGCGCTGGTATTCTGATAGGGCCCGCTGTGATGTCAGGAACAGATACAGAAATAGATAAAAATAAAATAACATAAAAATAAGACACAATATGTAAAGTAACATTAAGATGTTTTAACTCTATCGCAAACCGCGTGTCAGGACCCGACGACCAAGTAGACGCAAATTAATTAATTAAGCTACAATATTACAGTGACTATTACAATAAAAGTGTATATATGAAATAGTTGTAATAGCTAAACCTTAATAGAGGTAAGAAAAAGAAGTCTTAGACTTGCCGTGCTCATCAAGATAATTTCGATATCGTTTTAAAATTTCAAATTCTGTTAAGTAAAGAGTTTAAAGTTATAAACTAAAAGGCCAATCCCCGTTATTAAAAAAACATAATCTCATTTCAGCAACTCGAGAACAATCAATGTCAAAAACCGATTTTTTTTTCAAATATCGAACGTTCTCCTATATACGGGAATTGCTCCTCTAGTTTGTAGCCAAGGTTTACATTTTTCAGTTGAAATCTACATAAACTTGGAACGTAACTTACTCAAATCCTTCGGAATGCTTGGCTGAATGAAACACATGTTTTTGGTAAGCCTTTCGCGTCTCAAACTTGATATCACATAGGTCACAGTATGTGTCAGTAGGTGTCACACCTTCTTCAGGATTCTAATAATAGAAATAGATAAGTAAATAAATAAATTATGTTATTCTAAGATTGTTTTCTTTGCTATATACATGCAAAGGAACCTGATAATTTATCACAGGAAAGGACCAAGAATTGATCCCTGGGGAACTCCGCAATATGTTACACTAAGAGTCAAAACAAAATAAGCTCTTTTATTTATAAAAATAACAACAACAATTATTGTATTAGATTCGGCGCAATAAATTTGATCTGCTCCTAGAAAGCAATTTCGTTTTCCAGCATATCATGCTTTACTGTATTAAACACTTTATGGACATCGAAACAGACTTTTTATCAGAGAAACTTTCTGATAGCATATGATATGCTGAATTCGTACATAATATACAGCGCCCATAATCCCTGAAGTGTAAGGCAGAATCTGTAGTACCCCCAAAATTCGACAGCTATGTTTAAGCCCATTATTTACAAAAATTAACAACAACAATTATTGGTGCCGATTCTCTTGTCACAAATGCCTCTAAACTAGACTAAAAATCACTAAAATTTGGTTTAATTCTGTCAAATGACGATTTTCCATTCTGAAATTGACTATAGTGACACAACTTAACTATATTTTAGTTTGACAGCACTAAGATGTCACTGAGTTATTAGTTTAGTGAAAATGGCTATTTTGCTATTCTGAATTTTACGTTTTTCATCTAAAAATTTGATTGTCTTACTAAATCTGAACATGAATCTGACTATTTTTAATCGCGATTAAAAAGGTGTGGAATAAAATTAGGTAGCGTGAACTAAAATTTACACCAACACCTCGACTTCAGACGTGCAAAAACGGTACTTTAACTTTCTTTTTCTGCTCATATCTCGAAAACGGTGTGTCCTATCACAAAAATAATGAAAATTTCGACTCCCTTTGTAAACCTGAAACCACCAAATCTCTACATTTAGATATTTTTATTTTATATTTTCCACACAAAAAGTCAAAACTTCCTTAGAAAACACGTCGAGGCTGCCCCAGGCTGCCTCCGGCTCTAACAAAGACGTTGCGAAACCAAAAGAAAAAATAAACACGTGGACTCGCGATTGTCAAATTCGATTACAGTTGTGTCAAAATAATTTTTAAATTTAGAGATTATTTTGCGCAGAATAGCTTCAAGATTTTCATAGTAAAAAGTAAGGAATTTTAGTGATAGTTTAGTTAGTTTAGTTCGGTGTACAAGAGAATCGGCACCATTGTATTAGATTCGGCTCAATAAATTTGATCTGCTCCTAGAAAGCAATTTCGTTTTCCAGCATATCATGCTTTACTGTATTAAATACTTTATCTAAATCGAAACAGATTTTTTATCTGAGAAACTTTCTGATAGCTTATGTGCTGAAGTCGTACATAATCTACAGCGCCCATAATCCCTGAAGTGTAAGGCAGAATCTGTAGTACCCCCAAAATTCGACAGCTATGTTTAAGCCCATGTCATAAAGGGCAAGCCTTTTGCCAACAACCGTGCATAAATCAAGACCGCGGGCTGCTACTGAGAAATTCGAAGCCAGAGCCTCGTGAACAGCAGTAGCGCTTGCACCATTAGACCAATTCGGCAATCTACAAATGAATACTTACAACAGTATTGATATGCATGGCTCTTTTATGCATGTTGAGTCCTATTGTACTGACGAATGACGCGCCGCATAGAGTACACACGTACTCGCTGCGATGCGTGCGTAAGTGTGTGTAGTATGTTGATAGGTGCCTGGATGAGAAACAAAAATTATTTTAACATAATTTACTACCTGAGTGGAATAATATCTAGAGAAAGAATGATATAATATTAATGCTCAATTAGAAAGACGACTCTAAGATAAACAGATCCGCAATGCGCCTCCCCGTCTCGCTCCAACATGAGATTCTTGGGTAGGAGATCTGTGTATTCTGATGCAAATCTGTTGATTCTGATCTAATCACTGATGACAGACTTAAAGTGTCGTCAAGGCAAATGAGCTTAAATGATTATAAAAATAACCTTTATTTTCCAGTTTGACGATTGAAGTTTACCTGAATTCCTCTCCGCAATGAAAGCAATTTCTTACTACACCGTTGTGATAATCATTGTGAAATAGAGCTGTATTCCTGCCAGAGATAAAATACGTATGATGAAAATAATTGAAAGAGAAAAAAATAACATGACTCTACTGAGCAGATGCTTTTATGAACTAGTATGTTTTAACCAAGTTAAAATTACAGAACAACTCCAGGCCGCTAGTGAGAAATCGAAATCAATTATTACACTATTGCCGACCTGCATCTTAATTGCGTAACACAGTATTAATGAAAATCTGAATAATTTTGAAGGATATTGCTAATCCATTGCTTCATAGCAGTGCTCACCCACACGTTTGTAGAAATAGTACTTATACTTTGTAAAACTGTATTTTAAACGTGTACTACAATCCTTTGATTTGAGTAAATAAATAAAAAAATATGTTCGACAAAAATTGTCTGCTCAATAAACTTAAATAATGCTATGAATGTTGTTAAACTTCAGCTACCACCGACCATCAATGATCGTGGCGATAATTTATCTATTTTTTTTGCAAAATCAACCTAACTACGGTACATACTCACTTCAGTAGGCACATGAGGTCGCACCTCAGGCATTTGTACTTAGTGTAGTGTTGCGTTATGTGCCTCGTTAGATGACACTTCATCTTGAAACGCATCTTGCAGAAGCGACACTCCACTTGGCCTACTGACTGGAAATTTATAACGAATAATGACTTCGATTATGGTTATAAATAGGAGGAAATTTGTCGATAGACTGATTGGTATTTACGTATTGTATATGTACTCATTTACTTGCACTGGGCCCGCGTGATAGATTACAGGCCACTCCCTCTCAAAGACAAGAGGCCTGCAATCCAGTAGTGGGTGTTTACAAGCTGATTATGTATGTGCATACATAAATAAACCCACACCTTCCCATGTACCCGCATGTCAGAAACAACAGTACGCCACCTGCTACGATCCATAAAGGCTCTTTTTGCCTCGTTTACGTTTATACTTCTGGTCATTATGATTATGTATGTATCCAAATTTTAAGTTACACAGTAACAAAGATCATTTATTTTGTTACGTGCGTTCTCACTTCACTTCACATTACCAATTTATCGCCTTTCGGTCTTTGCATTCAGACCAGCACCCTAATTGCGTAACACATTTTCGTAAACGTTTACGACTAATCTGTTTGATTTTGACGGTTCAAGAACATTCATTGCGTTCTATATATTGTTGAGCAGAATTTTTATCGAACTCAAGAAGCAATGGATTAGCAATCTGTTTCAAAACGATTCAGATTCCGATTGATTGTGTATTACGCAATTAGGGTGCTGATTGAAAAAAAAATATAATTTTCTTTCTTTTTTGCAACTTGCAGGTCAGAGTCGTTGTATGTTGGACTAAATATGATTCGTGACCGTAACAAGAATGTATTCACAGAGTTATAATCATTAAAATCATCATGACAGTGGCGTGCATTTCATAAAGGCATATTCATTATTTTCGGGGCACACACTTAAATATAATTGACAGTTTTATGGTATTTTTTCGAGGTAGGCACTGCTTACATGTCTTTATGAAATGTACGCATCAGTATTGATGATTTTAATGATTATACAATTATTGTGTACGAATTAATTATAATTCTGAATTCGCGGGCAACCGGGCACTTCTCTCTTTACACTATTATAATTATTTCCTATCGTATATAAAAAAACTCAGACACAGAAAGGTGGCGTAAAAGACTTGATTCATACCTCACTATGCCTTAATTTAATGTGTCTATTCAGCATATCCTCTTTAGAAAATCCCCTATAACAATCAGAACATTGATAAGCCGCCGAAACGTACTTCCGATCTTGTGCTCTCGCTCTAAACTCTTCCAGAGCTTCTTCTTCAGTCAAATTGATCTTCAACCAATGATTAGGATCTAAGTAATTTTTATCTGTACTAAAAACTTCGAATTTTTTAGCTTTTGTGTCTCGTGTATCTGTTTTAGTTTGATTTTTCATTCTATTTTTTTCTTTGTGGTTTTTGTTAAGTAGTATTTCATTGTCACTGTTTGTTTGTTTAGTATTGAAGTTTATTCCCTCTTCTTCAATAGTAATTTCATCGCTAAATTCTACCTTGACGGCTGGTGTATCAATATCATTAACATTTTCGGAATTTGAATCAACATCATGATCACTAAACATTCTATCATCTTCTGAATCTGGTATTTTCTTTTCTTCTGCACTTATGCTAATATCAATATTTGTTTCTCCATCTCCAATTGACACTAAATGTTCGTTAATCATTTCGTTCTTTATCTCAGCTAGATTTTTATCATCCAAAGAGTCATCACTATCATACTCTACTATAATTTTTTCTATTTCTGGTATTTCCATTTTTTTTATTTCTTTTAGACACTCTTTTTCACTCCTTTTCAGACTCTCTGATAGATTTTTATGTTTAATTATGTATGTTCTAACTCTATTGCTGACTTTTATAATGTCTATTGGTGATTGTAGACTATTACCTTGCATGTCTATTTGAGATATTGATGATAAGGCGAGCTGAAAAATATATTACGCGGTTTTATTTATACATGTTGTTGTAACTTAGATTAGAGAGCAAAGTTTATCTCTTAAGTGGCTTAACTTCAGCCTGACCATAGTCCATAATTGGGACATGTCCCGTAATATTTTAGTTCCAAATCTACTTACATTTATTGTGGTTTAAAATTTTCTGTCAACTTTGTGTTTTTTTATGCTGAGGATCACCTGACTCCTCAAGTCAAGCCACAAGACAAACACAGCGTGTAGTAGTCCAAGTATTAAAATATAGAACCAAGGTCTTTTAAGCGTTTTTCTGCTTTTAGTCACAAGGATATTGTAGAAAATCAGGCTTTAGTTGTAATAAAGAAATTATTTATTACAAATTGTTTTGTTTTAAACACATTATACAAAGAATTCCACTTACAGAACCACTCCATAGCAACTCCTTGAGAGCCTTCTCTCCCATCCAGCATTTCTCTTTGAATTTATGAAACTTGTGCAAAACAGCTGCACACTCATAGCAGAAGTAATTAGGTAAGCCATCTATATCATTTACCTGTAATATCAATAATATTTTTATACTTGTTCCAAAGATTTCCAAAGTCTAAATTTGTTCCAAAAGTCTTTGCAAATAGCTACGATTTTAAATGTTTGGCACAAAAGAGATATTTTATGAAGCTGGGTTCAAACCTACAACCAACAACTCTGAGCCATCAATGGTCAATATTGATTATTTGCTTAAAAAATAAAATTATAAAAGGGTTCAGACATAATACAGAATCTCAAGACTTATATTGAATTAAGATGGACACTTTTAGAATGAACTAGAATATTGTTTACATAATCAGCCCTTTTATCATCTACATTTTTTGTCTGGGGTATTTTTATGATTAAAACTTACAGTTTTGCTGAAAATCTAAACTTTTTTTTTATCTTTGACCTTGAGTATTTTTTTTTCCAAACACAGGAATGGTGGGGAACTTCTACATTTTATTTATAATTATATTTTGAACAATTTTACCAATTATCAGCTTGTTGTAAGTTTATGCATCATCACTATTGTTTTCTGGTCTAATTTGACCAGATTAAAGTCTCAATTATAAAATATCATGGTCTACATTTATGGCTAAGACCCAGTTTAATAAAAATAATTTATCCATCAATAATTTCCTTGATGATAGGCAAAAGTTCGACAAGGATTTCACAGTACTTCTTAAATTACCCTAGACAAATTAAATCATTTTTTATATCTACAACTTTGTTAATTTGTGAATTTACCTGAGCATTTAAGTAGATATATTATGTTTATGCTGACTTTTTTATGTAACTTTTATATTAAATGTATTTTTTTTTACCTGAATAAATGGATAATATATGTTTTTATTTCAAATTTACCAAATGGCTTCAGTCAGGTGATGTGCTGAGATAATTAAGCAAACAAACATAACACCAAAAGCAACCAAAGTCGTGAAAAACATTATAATGTACTAACCGCACGCATACCATGAGTTTAAAAGAAAACAGTATTCTTTTATTCTTTATTAAAACCTTGCAATTTGGTGGAGGTACTATGTCCTGCACAGGTAGTATGACCACCACAGAAACAGGTAACTCATCTTCTATGGTAGGTATACCGAATAGCAACGGTGCAGAAAAATAGTAAGGTTAGTGGGTTGATAAGTGAGTCAAGTTTTTATTCATATACCTAATTATTTTTGTACATTAGATGAATTCAAAGTCCAAAATTTGTTTTGAATGGCTAAAAAATCAAATAATCTTATAAGAAAGGGTTGTGCTAGAGCAAACATAGAATCAAAATCTATAAAAACTAAAAATACTTGCTTTTCTGGCCATAATTTCTTCATAATATTGTTTTAAGTGAAAACTGTCGTATTTATACACTTTTACGCCTTTTCTCAGACATATGCGGCAAACTTTGATATCAGACATTTTGCTAAAATTATATTACACTTAGAACTAATAATTCAGACAATATTGTACATCGATACGCATATAAAATAACAAATAATTCGTTTCCGCTCCGAGCAACAACAATTAGGGATGTGAAAAATTTATCGATTTTCAATCGATTATTTTATAATAAGTTTTTTTTAATCGATTTTCATTTTAGAAAAAATCGATCAATAACAAATTGATTTCTTTTTCATTACCGATTTTTTTCTCCCGCAACGGCCGCAACCCAGCAGCTTTATAGTCAGGAGCGTGAAGCTGCAAAGTGCCGCGAATTTGTATTAACAGTACTAACTAGGCTAAAAGTCAGTCAAGCTGCGCCTCCTCGAGTAGATTTAAAAGAGGATACCTTGGAAATTTGGAGGAGCTACGAGCTTATCCTAAACTATTCCAGTTAGCGTGTTAACACCTTCTGGTACCAGCTTCTTCGGCTCCAGCTGAAAGATTTTTTTCGAAAGCTGGCGCCATACTTACAAAAACCAGGAGCCAAATTCTGTCAAAACGTTTACAAAAACTTTTATTTTTAAATTCATTACCCACAGACTTTTCATAAATTTATTTTATGATTAATTTAATGTTTATTATACAGGATATGTTTTTAAGCAGTGCGCAAAATGTAACCATGAATTCAGCACACGATTCTAGACAAACTAGCGTAGAAAGTTTGCGCCCTGGTTAAAAACGTATCCTGTATGATCATTCGATTATTAAAGTTAAAAAGCTGAGCTGTGATAGTGTGATTATCGATATTTAGGGCGTTTAATTTAAATTCTCAAAAAATAAGGAAAAAATTCGATTATTTTTTAATCGATTTTATTCCTGGTCAAAATAATCGATTAAATAATAATCGATTTTAAGTGTATTGTGTCACATCCCTAACAACAATCTCAAATCCACTCAATTCTGTCAGCCTTTATGTCAACAAAGGCAGCATTCCGAGCACAGATCAGATATTAGTAGCAAGCTAATTCCGAGTTAGACTTTGGCTGCTTTCCGTATTGGGATGTAATCGATTTGAGCGCGCTTACACCCGTTCCGAGTTGGCGTAACATGTAATGGAACATAGGCTTTTTAGTATTTACCTTCTGATGTTGAATGGGCCAAAGAGCGCGCACGGTGTAGAAAGAACAGAGAGAAAATGCTCCAGTCATGAATACTGCAAATCTGTAAGCGCTATTTTATATTTTACAATTATATAAAAAAATTGGCGAGTTGTTCCAGTTTAGTCTCGTCTCATATTAATTTGAATTTACGGTCTGTGGAAGTTAAGGTTTCAAGTAAATGGCGGAGCGTTTGGACTTCCTATAATGTAATCCTATCAGGCCAATGGCTGAACTGTCAACACAATCAGACTCCATTTATAGTGTTCTTAAGCACGGCGCATAATCAGATATGTTTTCAAGGGACTATGTACTAGCAGGTTCATAAAAAAAAACAATCTGGCACACATTCCTAAAAACTGAAGGTTCTCCACCAGGAATCCCGACCGACATCCGTTGCAAAATCTGGCAGGAAATTCTCCCACCCCTCGCTCCACTGAGCGACCTCACACTTTTCTACCACTAAGGAGCACATTCCCGTAGGGTCCAACCTTCCGTGACCCACTTGGAAGTCACTGAACCGCCTCCGAACCCAAGTATGTCCCACCTCCTTTCCTGCCCGCTGGGCCCCAAAACTGCAGCCATCGCCTCTGTGCTGCTAGGCTGCTACCGACGATGTCGTGGAAGTGGCCAAATTTTGGGCAACCAAATTTCATATTCATTCACTATAATGTACTAATTTAAGTAATACACTGTCGTGCTATTAAAGACAAGGGAGCGTAAATAAAAACACAAAATAGTAGAAATAATACTTTACTAGAAATAAAATAAACATTCTTATAAAATGTACACTTACATAAATTGCATTAGTTTATAATTATAACATAATAATTAATTACGTAGCTACACGATCTTAAAACGTTCACTCCCATACAACTAATAATTACTAAAATTGTAAAATATTTTAGTATTTAGAGATCTATAGTTAATATTAAATACATGATGTATATATTAGTCAAGCCATGAGTAATAATGACTGGCAGTGAATGATTTGGGAAGACAACCAACTGAATAAGTACCGAATACATAAAAGCGAATTTCATTTTAGTGTATACTAAAATCATTATTTTCATTTTGCAATGGACACCCATTTGTTTCTTTATCATATCGGGTGTAAAATACCCATAACGAAGCCGAATCATTTGTTTTTACCGTTATTATGAAACTCCCACGATTCCCATAACGTTGTATGCACCCATAAGTACAATGGTTTGCGTGCGTTACATTGCGAACTACAGCGAATTTAAAAATAAAAGTTGTTTCCCAGCAATCAGAATGCATAGATGACAGCTTCGTGAAGGGTATTTTGACATCCTGTATTTAAATTGATTTAAAATTTTCGATTGAAAAAAATTAAACCAAATTAAGTAATGTTGCATGCCGAATGCTTTACAAACCGCGTAAAAAATCACAATCGGGCCATATTCTTGACAGATGAACAAAGTACCTCTTCACTTGAACAACGCTGTTAATATCGCTGAACTGTTAAAATGAAAGTTATTGCTGATTGAGACCCGACTGTCATAAAATTTGTAGATTTCTGTATGTCGTTACGGGTAGTCAAAAACCCGAAAGTCTGACAGATAGTCTTACCAAGAGGAAGCGTGTTACCCAGTAACTGGGTTTTAGAGGTCAGATAAAATATTGGTATGCAGCTGCATCCGGTTAGACAATTTTAATGTATTTATTTTGAAAAATTCATTGAGTGTCAAAAATCGCAAAGAATATGCGCAACATGGATGCGAGTAATGGAACTATATAGAAGTCGCGTCTTGACGCGGTGTGAGTGTACGTGTTCCATCGCCGCCTGCATGTCGATTCTGTGAAAATCTCACCGTGAAGTCTTGCGTGGAGTGAGCTGTGAGTGTCATCATGTCTTGGACAATCCCTAGCATCAGTGGCACTGACAGCTCACTCCACGCAAGACTTCACGGTGAGATGGGTACAGAATAGCACTACTGTTTGACGTCTTTTTTTACTCTGTTGATTTAATTGCTGTATGGCTTCCAGGAGAAGAATAAATAAATTAATATAATGAAGAAGAAAAAAACGCTAGTCGGATGATGCTAACTGAGACTTTGATATTTTGTACGCGATGGGCACAATCCAAGTTCAGGACAAGCATAAACAATGAAGATTTAATTAAGACTGCTGCAGGCTGTCCACGAACGAAGGGATCTCAAGCCTTCGTTTAGGGGTTACGGTCCGCCAATATTTTAAGGAAAGTTCTCATTAACATTTCAGTGGCTATCTAGCAAACACACTCAGATCTATCCACATTTTTCATACAAAAAATCTAGGCCTCTGCTCCACGCCCACTCACTCTTGAGTTTAAATAGATTGTGTACTTTGATCTATTTGAATACAAAATAAATCTAATCACATGTTTTTCTGAAACCGGAACTATAACCCTTTATATAAAAAGGATTGCACTAAAGGTTTTAAAACTAGGTCGGCTCCTAGATGGCGTTGTAAAACTAGTCTCTGGCAATTAGTGAGTCGCTGATGCTGCCATCTGTTGAAAAATTGGACGAAGAAAAATTGCCGGCTCAATAGCCAGACTTAGGGAGGTTTCATTTCTTTGTTTGGGATTGGGTATCTGTGTATTAGTCAACATCCCTATTACAGAGGCTTACCCTCGGATTACCCAGATCTTTTGCAGAAGTTCTGAACAATGACTTGGAGACCTAATCTGCTTCTGCACGCGTAGCACCATAGAAACGAGTTTTTTCGACGGAAGAATAGAAAAAGTTACAGATTGAACAAAAAGAAGACTCATGTTACTTAACATACTGAAAGGTTATTGTGACACATTTGTTCCACTTACTAACAGCAGTATGTCTTGTTGATACTTTACTATTAATATTCCTCTTTTTTATTGTTAAAATTTCCCAATTTGTCTCATTGTTTGCTTCGCGCGCTAGAGGAGGGTGGGCTGGTTGAAGTGACCAACGACAGAAGCCATGACCCACCTACAATGGTCCACTTGAAGGACTTAGTGCGGAAACCAATCGTAACAACATAGAGAGATACAGTCCGCGAGGGCTAAGCTGAGCTTTGCATTTGTGTGAGTGATTACCAATCGCACCAATGTGATCGCGCGTTCGCACAGCGCCTCAGGCCGGTTGCCAAGCTAAGAACGCGTCGCTATGTGCACTCACACAAATGCAAAGCTCAGCTTAGGCCTCGCAGACTGTACTAGAGATGCGCCGAGTACAAGTACCGCGTATGGCTGATTTTACTTATTTGTCACAGCAATGCCAGAGCGTCATAGAACACTCCAGCCGCAGGCATAGAGTGCCACAGACACTTAGACAAATAATAGATGTCACGTCGGGTGCTGACACGCGGATTACGATAAAGTTAATAAATAATAATTTGTATTTTATTTTATATACTAAGTTACTTTACATACATCTATTTTTTTAAATTGATTATCTATTTCTGTAACTATCCGTGACAACACCGCGGGCCCTAGCAGAACACCAGCGCTATGACACTTATTTTGAAGTGTCGCAGAATTATGCTGAGATAGGGGCCTTTTGGCCTCGTAGGACTTCGTCTTTATTTTCATTTTACTTTTGTTTTATTTTGTTTATTTTTGTTTTTTTAGCTTTGAGTTTGTTTAGCTTATTGCGTATCACACTGCGTACTCCTATGCGAGTCACAATAAATACTTTTTCTTTATTTACTTAATCTTCTTATGGCTCGGTATTGTTTACCGAACCGAGTACTCTGCCGAATAACTTGGTTTAGTTGACGCATGTGTTGAGAACGTACGAAAGAATGCCATGCAAGTTTTAAGGATTGCTACGAGCCATTAGCCTGTACGGCGCTCTAACATCCTGAAGATCTGACAAGCGCCATTTCTGTATAGTGAGACCAATATCTAAGCGAAAATGATTACCACGACAGACTGATTATTTAATTAAATATGTTCGTTATTTTCAAGTGATTTTTCTGACAGTGGACTAATCACACGAAGGATTTTTCTGACATTGGATGAATAAGTGGATTAATCTATAATAGTAATATTATAAAGAGGCAAAATTTGTTGTTTATTTGTAAGTTTGTATGTAGAGGGTAAACTTGGAAAGCAATGGTCGTTTTTTTTTTGTATTTGACAGCCCAATTCTTAGGGAAAGAAACAGAATAGTCTAAACGAAAACGAAGTGTTAGCGCGTGCAGGTGATGCGATGTTAGAGGAAAAAGAAATTTCACGCGAAGGAAGTCGAAGAAGATTGTAAAGAGGTCAGAGGCCCTAGTGTGCGTTTCTTTTAACCATTTCAACTTTACGCATCGACCGCGTTCGGCGTTCCGATTGGCTCTTCACCATTCGATCGTTGCGCTCCGATTGCCAAGGGCCAATCGGAGCGGCGAACGCGGTCGATGCGTAAAATCGAGACGGTTAAAATAAAGTCACACTAGGCCCACTGGTTATAAGTTAATGAGTTTTTTTCGAATATCTCGGCAGCCAAACCGAGTTATTCGGCCGATAATGAGTACTACCAAAAAGGCGGAGTCCCGAGTAATAAACGAGTACTCGGCGCATCTCTAAGATGGCACCGGCTTACGGAAATTTGTCAGAAAACACAATAATATCTGAGTGCATTCACTATTTAAATTGTGGTATTTACATCTATGTACTCAGGCAACCTCGCTACCAACCTAGAACTTCCTACCAAGACACGAGATACACTCCTACAAATCGTACCAACACGAGTTACATAACTATTGTACTATTTCTCCTATACAAAATACGTACGTACCTTCACGCCTTCTTCCCATGGGGGTAGGCAGAAACTACAGAATGCCACCTAATAAGATCCTTACATACTCCTTTTGCTTGTTGAGTAACACACTTTCACTCCGAACTTGAATCATTTTCTTCATAAGTTCGAAAAAAATTGTCTGCTCAACAACTTCAATGACGCAATGAATGTTGTTGAGCTGTCAAAATGAAGGCCATTGCTATTTGTAAGTGTGTTACGCAATTACGCCGCTGGTCACACACGCACGTCGATTGCGATGACTACACAAAATACAAAATATACCATAAATGTTAAGAGGCCGAGTTTCAATACTTTCGCGCGTAAAAGTTGTCGAGAGTCATGTTCTCGTCGGAATCTTCGTGGCCGTACTCATCCTTTGACAGTTCCTCGTTTTTCTTTTTTCTGTTCCTGAAATAATAAAGTAAATAAAAAACGAGACGTCATGCATATTAATTTCTGATCGTTATTAGGGATATGCACCTCAAAAGGCAAAAAACGGAAACCTTATACCCGTATAAGGTGGCAGGGAACCTGACGGAAACCGGAACCAACCTTATTTTTGGGTGGGAATTCATCAAATGACTTCTCCGGCTCTGGGAGCGGGAGGGCGTGTCAGACTTTTACTGACTAAAACCCACCCGTGTTCCTTCAGTTGCCTGTGCCGGGGCCACGGTATCTCTGTCGAACAACCCGCGACCCCGGCAGGATCCAGAACCCCCCTAAAGTACAAATTTTTTCGTTGTTCCATACATTTACAGTTCCGACGAAAACTTTCTACTCTCACGAGGGGTACTGGATTCATTATTACAGTTCGCGAGTCGATGATGCGCCGCTGTCGGTCTGCCAGCTAGCGTTGCATGACCGGTTTGTCGACGAAAGAATAGACAAAGTGTCAGACAGAATAGACAAAATGACAGATTTCTTCTATTCATTTATTTATCCTCGCTACTGGAACCCCATACAGGATTTACAACAACGGAGAAAAAAAAAATTGTGCTGCTTTTTTCCATCCTTTCATCAGCCATTTTGTCTCAAAATCAAAATCAAAAGACATTTATTCAAACTAGGCTGAGAGTCAGCACTTTTAGAACGTCAAAATTACATAAGACAGTCCCCCAAAACGCCCGCCCTTCACCACTTCCTAGTGCTTTAGCTGGGGATAAGATGTGGCGCAACAAACTCCCCAGCAGCACAGCTGTCTGTTTATCTATTCTGCAGCTGTCTGTCTATTCTTCCATCGACATCGTTTCTATGGTGTTTATGCTACGCGTGCAGGAGTCTTTTGCTCGGGAACGCGTGGAGGTGGCAAGTTGAATTTAATAACAAATATGTCGGTTTCTTGGAGCTCTAGAAATCAATCAAGTGCGTGTCGGACCACAAACACGTTTTTGACGTTCAAAAGTGCCTTTTATGTGCCTATTTGAAGTAAATGCTTTGACTTTGACACAATGAAGGGTTCTGTAGTTGGGATGAATTTATCCCAAGAACAAACATAACATTGTAGTTGAAAACATGTTCATGTAATATATGTTTTTTTTACTACTCGAACCGCCCCTGCTTCGCGCGGTTTTTACGACTTGACAGAACAGCGGGATTTCTTTATTATAATCTATTATACAGAATATACTTTCCGTAATAAATTATCAAAATGACGGTGAAACCGCATCGAATTCCGTTGCGTAGCCGCGTTGATCTTCTAAAAGATCAACGCGGTGATACAGGCAGACTCAAAAAGCGATTTGAATCAAAATAATATTACAAAGAGAAATGATTCGATTTTATGTATGGTTGTTTGTTACGCTTTCACGCTAAAACGGCTGAACGGATTTGGATGAATTTTTTGACATGCGTAGACCATGACCAGACTTAGGACGTAGGATACTTTTTATTTCGATATTCCCACGGGATCAAGACTTATGCGTGTGAAACTGTGGGCCGCAAGATGAATTAAGCCTGCTTCGGTGGCCTATTGGTAGTGTGGCGGCATCTACACCGTCACATGCGAACAATCGCATCACACTGACGTCTGACAAATCCTGCATCGCGCAGATAGCATATATACAACTTCCCGACATCAAACTTTGGGCAGTTGCCCACCAGATACGACAACCATCTGGTCGGAGGATCCTCCCTTTTCCAAGAGTATGAGTGAACTTTACATCCTGTTCCTCATATCTCTTCAGTAACAAGGGCTGCGGCTGAGCGTGTAATAGCTCTCAAAGCGTTATAGGGCTGCATACTTAGGCTTTGTTGGGACGTAAAAACCAGAGATTGATAGGTTTTTCAATATCCAGTACGCCAAAATTGGAGATAGATACGTCATTGGGTTTGTTACCGCCTCACTGAGGATAGCCGGCAAACGCCAACGAACTATTGTTGGCGTTTGCTAAACAGACAGGACAAACAAAAGCCAGAAAAGCCGATTCATTGGCGTTCATTGCGCCGGTGTGTGAAGAAGGAATGTTAGATATTTTCAACATTGCTTATTACCTCTTGGGATACGGCTCTTTGAGATGGTAGGTGCGGTAATGTAGTTTCATGCTGCTGGATTGCTTGAACCGTTTGTCGCATAGAGTGCAAGCCACCGGCTTCTCACTGGTGTGGGTCTGAAAATAGAGTAACAGATGAATACTGCCCAAATCACCTGACAGCTTTATCGAGCGGCACGCGTGACTGTGGCCGATTTGGAAATCTCTAAATAGACTACGAACCCAAGTCGATCGTAGCAAAGAATCAAATCAATTGATTGATTGTTTATTGTTAATTAAAACGGTAACACCAATTACATTAATTAACATAGAGATTGAAACAGGTATAGTGAACAAACATATTTCAAATACTAGCATATAATAGAAGACAACGTAGCATAATGACTCTCACAAAATATCAGACATTCACGCATAATTCTGCTTCATTCATCATCAAACAGATCACATTCAGGATTGGTGGTGATGCCCGATGAATTTGTCCGGAACAAATAGCCGACGGAAAAGATCGTGGAGTTCGGGACTGTCGATACGTCCTCTAAGAGTTTTGCAGGCTACTGTGAACGAAGAATCTCCAAAGATGGGAGTTTATGGACGGATCCGACCTCAAGTGGCCCACCTTCCATCTTGCGCAGCATATCCTGGCACCCGTGCACTTGAAGATCTTATGACTGCATCAGCGAAAGGAGTTCGCAAGTTTGAATTTTGAGATAAACATAATTTTCGTTGTGGCACCTACCACTGTTGTCTTTGCTTCACCCAAAGGTTGACGCCTCTGTAAATGTGTGTGCTTAAAGTATTAAATAAATAAATAAACTCACCAGCTGATGTGTAGTCATGCCTCCCTTACTGCTGAACTGTCGTCCGCAAGTGTTGCACGTGTACATCTTCTCACGAGTGTGAGTGTTCAGGTGACTTGATACGCTGCCCGGCTGTAATGATAGGGGAAGACGAACGAATAAACTATTTAGTAAATGACCATTTCGCCTCTACCAGGTAACCCGGTCGACGCCCGTTGTCCGTCTAGTATGTCTCCACACACTCATAATCTACCTCTAAACGAGCATCTCCCTGCAGGGTGCAACCTTCCGTGTTCCACTTGGAAGTCCCTGAACCGTCTGAACCAAAGTGGGAAGGTGTTAGTCGAACCACGGCAGCAGTGTGTGGATTTGGAGCTAAGTCACAAACTATGCTCCACCTCCTATCCTGCCCTCTGTGCCCAGAAACATGCAGCAAAAGTCACCTGTGCGCTGCCACCGATAACGCCGTGGAAGTGGCAAAGTTTTGCGCCAACAGTACTTAAACAAGTGTCGTGCCATTGACACGAAGAAGAAGAATGACCATTTTAATAAGCAATCGCTTTATGTAAAATTAAACTGCATCCGATTATAGTTGTCGCGTTTTAGCATGGCAATAACGGTCATTGCCCTTTCCCTAATATCTCTCCGTAGGAACCGAAACAATAAACTATGTATGTTATGTTATATTTTCTTTATTGGAACAGGTATAAGATCACGACAGATATCGATTCAGGACGTTAACCGACTTATGGGGACTACAGGACCCAAAAGCAAGTTTTATAATGCCTAAAAGTATATGATCCGCTGCAGTAAACAAAATCAGAAATATATATGATATAATGGGATATAATTATGCTAGTTAGATAGTGTGTTGAAAACATAATACATACAACCAATTTGATACGATAGAAAAAAATCACGAAGATACAACAAAAAAAAAATTCTTCAGATTATTCTGTTTATTTCTTCAGATTATTCTACAAGCAACATATTAACGTACCTACCTAATAGTGTTATTTTTTTTTAGTCCAATCAATAGATTTTTGTAAATAGATAATTGCTTCATTTGCAATAAATTACCAGAGTTGTATCATCGCGCTCCTTTATTTTCTATGCAGTCTGACGGTGACCGCGCTTTAGGTCTTGCCAGCCTCTTAAATTATTTTTTTTAAATAAAAAAATGCTAGAAAATGTAGGAGGGTCAATGCACGCTACCGCCATGCTAAAACGCGACAACTGTGTACTGGAATCCGACCCCGACAAAGTTCGAAAAAGGCAGGCTGATAATGATGATGAACACCATTTTGATAGACAGCACGCGAATAGACAAAATGAGAAGAATAGACATAATGACGGATTTCTTTTATTCATCTGTTATTTTGTGTGTTCGTCCGTCGACAAAACAAGTTTCTATTGTGGTCAAGCAACGCGTGCAGCTCGCTAATAAAGGTAACATTTTAAAGGTCGTGTTTGGTGGCGTCATGGGGTCTCAACTCGAACAAATTATAATTAGTCTTGAAAAAAAATCACAGACTGCGATAGCGTCAGTAACCATGATGAAATTAACAATAACTAAAAAGCGTTAAACGGCTGAAGTAAAATTGGTAAAAATCAAAACTTTCTTGTTTAATGCTGATTTATCTATTTACACTCATAATGCACAAATTTTCAAGAAAAACATGAATGAAGCCATAATCTTCATTTCGAACCCATAAAATGATGATCTGTTAATAATTTCGTTTATAGCTCTTTGCAATAGATGGCGCTTTACTCGGTTTAAACACATCAGAGTAGCCACTATCGTTACTAATTTAAATCAAACAACTTTTATTTAGAAGAAATCTATTAACATGTTTTTTCTAAACCCGGAACTATTAAACTTTATATAAAAGATTGCACGAAATGTTTTAAAAGTAGGTCGACTCCTAGTTGGCGTGGTAAAACTACAGTCTCCGGCTATTTGAAAGTCGCTGATGCTGCCATCTGTTAAAAAAAATGGAAGAAGTAAAATTTCCAGCTCAATAGCCAGACTAAGGGAGGTGTCATTTCTTTGTATAGGATTGGGTATCTGTATGTAGTATTATATTATCTGTGGAAGCGTTTTATTTTTAATTGAACAATTTGCCACTAGGGGCAGCTAGCCTGCTTAAATGCAGCTACATGCTGCAGCATCTTTAAATTTGTCATATACCTTAACTACCATATCTCAGGATTTTTAGGCTCCTAACGTAACTAACTACCTAACGTAACGTCAAAGGTTTTCGAGAGACTAGTTCATGATAAAGTATACCCCCTACTGCACAATACTATCATTCAACAACAACATGGATTCGTCAAAAGAAGGTCAACTACAAGCAACTTGGTAACATTTGTGGACTATTTGTTCAACAACATGGACTCTTGTGTTCAGGTTGATACTATATACACTGATTTCCGCAAAGCTTTTGACAAGGTTGATCATCAGCTTCTCTTGAATAGGATTGCATTCAACGGTATACGTGGTGATCTTCTCAGATGGCTCTCTTTTCTTATGTTTCTAATAGGACTCAGAGGGTTGTGATAAATGGTTTAATTTCCAGTACCCTTAGTGTTCCTTCTGGAGTACCTCAGGGCTCTATTTTGGGACCTCTTTTATTCATCATATTTATTAATGACGTCCATACATGTTTTCAAAATTCAAAATGATTGCTATAAGCAGACGACCTCAAAATTTTTAGACCTATTAAAAATTTGCAGGATTGTCTACTCTTGCAGGAGGACCTAAACAGGTTCTCTGTATACTGCTCTATTAATAAGCTACAACTGAGCATATCTAAATGTTGCTGTATAAGTTTTACTAAAAACAAAAATGTTATCACGCATCCGTACTCTTTAAATAATGTAATTTTAACCAGAGAAACTATCGTGCGCGATCTTGGAGTTCTATTGGACAATAAACTGCACCTTGACGTTCATATTGGTAAGGTTATAAATAATGCCTTTCGTATGTATGGTTTCGTCATGAGATCAGGCACAGATTTCGTCCGCCCACATACATATTTATATCTTTACAAATCGCTGATCAGGTCGCAGTTAGAGTATGCTGTTGCAGTATGGAATCCCTTCTACAGTAAATACTCAGACGCGATTGAAAAAGTTCAAAGTAAGTTTTTAAAAGCCATGCATTTCCGTTGTTTTCGTACTTATGCAGCTTATGGTGATCTTCTGAATAAGTATAAGCTGCATAATCTTAAAGCCAGGCGTATTATTTTAGAGACAATGTTTTTATTTCATTTATGTAATAGCAAATGTGATTGTATGGAAATGATTAATAAGATCAGCTACGTAGTTCCTAGAACAACCATAAGCCGTGGGGTGCGCGCACGACCACTATTTGCCGTATCTTCTAGTCGCACGAACGCAGGCTTACGAGCACCCCTACGTCGCCTTACTGGTCAATATAACAATCTCTTCCAAAATATTGACATCTTCGCTTTTCCGACTAATAAATTTAGAGGTCTTGTTCGGGAAACAATTTTGAACACAGCCCCGTAACATTTAACTCTTAAAATTCGATTCTCTTAGACTGTATTTTTATGATTTCTTTTATTTGCATGCCTTTTAGTTTTATCATTTACGCATTGTTGTATAATTTTTATGTTACCTATCATTTTGTAAGCGCACATCGCATTAATTTTATAACTTGTTTTTAATGTGGAAAATGTCGTGGGTTATACATTTACTCACTCTGTAATCCAAATTTTGTGTAATACTGTAATGTGTAACTGTTTATTTTCCCAAATAAATAAAATAAACAGGATTGCGGCCGGATTTTGAAAATCGCAGGATTTTTCGATTTTTCAATAAAAATCTTACAGCAGATTTATCCGATTGTTTCATTAGAAAGTTACAATCAACATAAACAAAACATATTATTATATATTTTTCAACATATTCAACATGAAAGTAATATGTTGAATTTGATGTTATTTAAAAACATACAGGATATTTTTTTTACCAGTGAGCAAATCACACGATTCTAGACCTTTTATCGCTGGTTATTAAATAAAAAAATAGCTGTTCACACAGTTCATTTTGACAGCGTAAGTATTGCATTTTTCTTTGAAATAGCAGATTTAATTTTTTATAACCGACGAACAATGTCTATGCTGGAGGGTCTAGAATGGTGTGCTAAATTCATGGTTACAATTTGCGGACTGGTAAAAAAAACTCCTGTATTATCTAATTTAGCCCTTTGGTTTTTAGATTTAGAATCAACTTTTACTAACAGAATTGCACAGGATAATAATGAATACTTTCATTTATCTGTGAATTACGTTTGCGCATTATGTTTTAGAGAAAATTTCTGATTTTTGGAAATCAGGCCAAGTAGCCAGTCAAATTGAAAAAGCTTGCGATCAAAATCTTCCCCCCGCCAGCTCTAGATCGCTTCACTTGGCAGGCGTTGATTCGTTTTTGAAATACTCGATCCGTCGACTGACGCTTTGTTTCTGGATCGTATTGATAAATCCAAGACACCCAGCGTGAAACTACCTTTCTCACGCGAAGATACAGGTGTAAAATTTCGTGAAGGCTTCCCGATCCAACCTGCAGTATGTGCTGAATCTCTTGACACGTAACTCACCTATTGTCTTGGAATAAATTTTCACTATTAGCACGTTTTCTTCCGTAACAGCCGTCAATGGGCCGACCACTTCTTTCTTCATCCCCTAAAGTTAGTCGACCGCGCTTGAATTCGTTATACCATCGATACACAGTTGCCTTAAAAGAGCCTTCATCCATGAAAGCCATTTGAAGTCTTTCGTACGATTCATCCGGTTTCAGGCGACACTTGAAATCGTAAAAATTCATAGCGCGAAAAATTTTCACAGCGCAGATGCATTTTTTTTGAGACACGATAATATTTTTTTCGCAATACTTTCTGAGTGGATTCACTCACTCACTTAGGTGGTTTGATATTCATAGTTGCAATTTTACCCCTCATCTCATTCAGTTTCATCAGTTTTGAGTTGAGGAACCAAACTGTCAAATATAAGGAAGCCTCAAGGTACATCCATGAGGCTTCCTTGAGGTAGTCAACAAGAAGGTTTTAAACAAAACACGCGTTTGTTATCCATTTTTAATAATTTCTTTTGATGAGTTTATTGAATACTAGCTTCTGCCCGCGGCTTCGCCCGCGTGGATGTCGGAAATGATCCCAAGGGATGCCATCTATCTCCTCGCCAAATTTTATCGAAATCCGTTCAGTGCTGCAGTGGTTGAGACGTGAAAAGGTAACATACAGACAGAGTTACTTTCAAATTTATAGTATGTATTAGTTTGGATTGACGTCGTGACGTATCACCTCGACTCACTTTAGTTCTGAGTTGAGCTGCACAATAATTGACAAATGCGTGCACTGACTGGACAGGTCCACTCAAATCTGTGTGGTTCTTTCCTCAAAAGACCATTTCAGACACCATTACTACATGGTCGTCAAATGATCTGACCAAGATTGTCTGAACTTTAAAAGAGACAGTCCCCTGAGGTTGTTTCGGCCTTTCTTTTCAGAGTAGTCAGATAGGAAACGCCGATCTCATGTAGTTTGTAAAATATGATTGACGTGTAAAAGTGTTTGTACGTACCTACTTACAGAAATAAAATCATTTATCATTTAGCCATTAGCCCCTCAATTGACCTCTGAGGGCATCAAGTCGCTTTTATGATGTGTCATATGGAAAGGATAAACACACAAATGAAGAGAATAGGGTAAATTATAAGTTTATCTTTATCAGAAGCTCAGTACTCACCGCCAGAGACATGCCACATATCTCACAGATGTGCCTCTCGTTGGGCGCGAAGAACGAAGTGCGCGGGTGTTCCGCCAAGTGATGCTTGCGACATGCGGCCTGCGTTGCGAAGTGTTTGCCGCACTGGTTACAAAGAAAAATATTTCGAGATACATGAGATTAATACTCGGAAAATGTTGTTTGCGTGATCATATTTACATAGGTAGACTTTTTTTTTGGTAATACCATAATGCCAATACGAAACATCACTCGAGGAACGTAAAGATATATTTAAAAAAAAAAAATTATTCACATTTCTTTCCCGCGAAACGGATTCCTCGCCAGCCTGTTGGAAAAATCAATTATCTCTCGTTTTTCTTTCTCATTTTGCAACTTTTCGACCATAAAATGTGTTAATGTTATGTGATGCCTAACGTCGTAAATATTTAAATAGCGTGATTCGTATTCTTTCAGTGCTGATTATGATACTGTCTATTAACTCTATTCTAACTGAATTTTCTTTTAAAATGGTAACAGTACCTACATAGTGGGAAAAATTCTAAGTATGAGACTTAGAATTTTTACCGCAATCGAATTTGTACAGTCGATGTACCTCCAGTAACTATTGTTTTTAGTGGATTATTTAACTTGGTCAAACGATTCGACAGCATAATTAATAGAACGTCAGTAAAGATTGTAATTATACTGTTTATATTTTTCATCTAAAAAGCCTCGTATCCTAACACCTTAACACACAAAAAATAAGTGAATACTCACAATATGACAGTCGGTGGGTATTCTGGTCAGCCTCTTGAGATTCTGGCGCCGTTTCCTGGGGTTAGAAGTTATAGGTGCATTTATTTCTAAGTCTCTGTAAAATATAAAAATATACATACATCTTAGAGACGGTTACCCCGTTACCGGGGAGAATTTGGGCATTTTACTGTCTGAGTTAATGGTTTTGGAGCTTTCGAGAAAGGGGTCCAATCAGAGTGGCTTTGCAAAAGGGATGTGCAAGCAAGGTTTGAGCAATCTCGGTTTCGGTAACAGATAGGTCAGTTTTAAAACGCCATGAAAATGTTTATTTATACTGTATATTACACCCAGGGTCGCATCAAATTCGGTTGGCAAGGGCTACAGGGCATGTTTACCTTCAGGAAATTATTCACTTTTAATGGCTTTGAAGTTGTGAATCGGAAAGGTCTTTTATTTTAAAGGCAACTTTTGAAAAAAAAAATTGTTAACAGACATACATATTTTTTTGTTTTTATAATTTTACTCGCCATATTTTCTAGTTTGACAGCGAGAAGCGAGTATATTAAAAGATTTTAGCTTTTTGAACACAGAGCTTTTGGCTGCATTGTAATAATTATGTTTTTTTTTTGCGTGTTGTATTTTTTAATTTTTTTCTTCTTTATCTATACATGGTGGCAGGGACGACGACGCGCAACTCCATGGATTTAGCACACGATTCTGAACCACCCTGCGATGAAAATGTTCGTTGGTTATTTAAAAAAAAAATGAGCCGTTCCATTCATTTACGTTAAAGTTTGCTCGTCGCTGTCCAGCAGTGGATGATGATACATAATATGCAGGTTGTTGTTTCTACTCACTCAATTCCGTCGACGTGATTGGCCGAATGTATGAGATGTTCTTCGAAAGCCTTCCGCGTCTCGAACTTGACGTCGCATCGCTGGCAGTACTGTTCTTCGCCTTGAGGTAGCTCCTGCACGGAATAAGAGATTTATAGTGAAAAGAGGTAAAAGAGACATGTTAAATAATACTTTACACATTTACTCGATGAAAAACAAATAATTAGAACTCGATGCGTTTTCGAGGGACTCGGAATGCTACTCTCAAACCTTCAGAATTACAACAAAAATATATACAGGGTACATTTTTAACCAAAGTCAAAGCATTTATTTCAAAAAGGCCCATAAAAAGGCAGTTTTGAACGTCAACATTTACATTAAAAATAGAACTGATTCTAGGCGCCACTTCGAAAAGGTAGTTTCGTATAGAGAAGAAGGGGGAAGAAACTCCACCGTTACTATTTTAAAATGTTTTACAGTATTTTGTGTACATTAATTATATTTTTATATGTGAAGACGATGCACCAAGAATAAAAATACTATACCACAATTGGTAAAAAGAATTAAAAATAAAGCATTGCGCAAAATGTAATTATGAATTCAGCATAGTGATTCTAGACAGGTTACAATAAGGTTGCTATTGGGTTACTGCTATCAGAGGTAAAATAACTGTGAATGGACTGTAATTTCTTTTCCAACGTAAGTTTGAATGTCACTCGCACGTCATAAAACGACAAGGTATATTTGTTTATGTGTTCAGCTCGTTTGTCTGTATTTAGTTTCACTCATGGGGTCTCAACTCGAACAAATTATAATTTGTCATGAAAAAAATCATAGATGGCAGCATAGGTAACCATTATGAAACGAACAATTATTAAAAAGCGATATACGGCAGAATTTTGGCTGAATTATGATTGGTAAAAGTCTCAACTTACCTGTTTAGTGCAGATTTATCTATTTCCACTCATAATGCACGTATTTTAAAAATAAAACTAAAAAGGAAGCCTTTATCTTTAATTCGAACCCTTTTGATGAGAAAAGCAGCCATTTCTGTAGTTTTGTTTAGACCTTTTTGCAATAGATGGCGTTTTACTCAATTGGTCCTGCCTCATCAGTTTCCAATGTTGTTACTTATTTAAATCAAACAACTTTTTTATTATCATTTTTTATATAGAAATATAAAAGAATTCTAAGAACACGTTTTTTTGAACCCGGAACAATAAAACTTTATATAAAAAGGATTGCATGACACGTTTTAAAAGTAGGTCGACTCCTAGATGGCGTTACAAAACTACAGTCTCTGGAAATTACTGAGTCGCTTATGCTGCCATATGTTGAAAAATAGGATGATTAAAAATTGCCAGCTCAATTGCCAGACTTAGGGAGGTTTCATTTCTTTGTATAGGATTGGGTATCTGTACGTAGTATTATATTATCTATGGTTTCACCCATAAAGTGCAAGCGCCGCGGCAGCACAATTCAAGTATCAAGTTGTATGTCGATCTAAATATGATTCGCGTCCGTAACAAATATTTAAATTTTCTAATCCTTACCATGGGGTCTTAACTAGAACAATTTATAATTAGTCTTGAAGCAGCATATGTAACCATTATAAAATTAAATCATCAGAAAGCGATAAACGGCAGAATTTTGGCTAAAGTAAGAATATTAAAAATCAAGACTTCATTGTTTAATGCTGATTTATCTATTCACACTCGTATTTACAATTAAAAACATAAATTAAGCTTTTAACTGCAATTCGAAAACATACAATGATAAAACCTGTTAATCATTTTGTTGAAAGTTTTTGCAATAGATGGCATTTTACTCAATTTGGCCGTCTTCAAAGTAGTGTTTACTACTTTGAAGACAGGCCAAATTGAGTAGTCACAAATTTAAATCAAACAACTTATTTTAAATCTATTTCTTTACAAAGAAATAATTATAAAAGAAATGTAATAACATGTTTTTCTGGACCCGGAACTATGAAACTTAATATTAAAAACGATGGCACAAAACGTTTTAAAAGTAGGTCGAATCCTAGATGGCGTTGTAAAACTTTAGTCTCTGGCAATTAGTGAGATGGCACGAAACGTTTTGAAAGTAGGTCGAATCCTAGATGGCGTTGTAAAACTACAGCCTCTGGCTATTAGTGAGTCGCTGATGCTGCCATCTGTTGAACATTTTGACGAAGAAAAATAGCCAACTCAATTGCCAGACTTAGGGAGGTGTAGGTAGGTGAGGTACTGGATATAGAAAAAACCTATCAATCTCTGGTTTAAAGTCCCAATATAGACAAAGTATGCGGCCCTATAACGTGTTGACAGCTAATTGTTTGACAGGGACAGATATAATTGTACTGTCTATCATCAGTAGCGATCTGTCAAAAGTCAAATTAATTTAACTTTTGACAGATCGCTACCTACGAAAAAAAGGCCGCGTGACTACGTTGCGAAATGGGGATGATGACAATGTTTTTATTTTTATCTCAATAAAATGTTTATTTCCAAATCGTGCAAATAGTATTACAAAATGTGTAAAAGATTAAAAAACTGCCAAGTTATAAACGTTTTAAAGTAAGTGTTATACTAGAACAGCATTATCGTAGAAGTGACGTCACGACTACGTAACTTCATACTAGCGCCGTACATTGTCCGTACCGCGCGACAAGGACAGGGATAATCCCCTCCAAAAACTTTTAAAGCGTGTATCTTCTTAATTTTTACATCGATTTAATAGATTTTTTCGATTATCTCATTTTTACTATGCTTTCTTTGAAATTACATTATTTTTAAAAACATTTTTAATAGGCGTCAGCATCCCAATTGCCTTTCCTTTCTTTCGGCTAAATGACATGCTAAAGCATTTACTTCAAATAGGCACTTTTGAACGTCAACTGTCTTAGGTTATTAGGTTTGGCCGATAATGAAGTTTGAATTTTCTGGGTATTCTTGTCAAAAGTCATAGACCAATATTACGATGTCAACTATACCCGCATACTTTCGTATTCCTTAATTTAAAACCAGCCTTAATTTACCTGCACGCGTGGCATGTCCAACTTTATTCGAAGGAAAAATAGTCATAATGGCAGATTTCTTTTATTCATCTGTCATTTTGTCTATTCTACCGTCAACAAAGCTCGTTTCTATCGTGGACATGCTACTAGTGCTGATGGGAATCACACCATTAAATCCTGTGACATAGAATTTGCAGGGTTGCGATTAGGATGCTTGTAAAACCAACTGCAAATGAAAGGCTACATAATCTACTAATAAAAATTCTCGTGTCGCAATGTTTGTTACCAAACTCCTCCGAAACGGCTGACCGATTTGTATGAAATTTTGCATATCGGGTAGGTCTGAGAATCGGTCAACATCTGTTTAAAAAAAAAGAAGCATTACAACGTTTGCGTGGTCAGCTAGTGATATATAATAATAGTCCACCAGACGAATTTCGGTGATGGCGACATATCTCAGCGGAGACTAGCCAACGACGCGGGAGAAATTATACTGCACAAGTGTGTGCGCAGACACGACACGACCGGAGAGAGTATTGGCGCAGAAAAAAAAAGTTTTTTTTAAATTATTCTGCACTAACATAACGCACATTACTAAATCATAAAACACACGTACAAAGTAACAAAACCCTCGCATTCAACCAATAAAAATTGTCATTTTGTCCATTGCTTGATGTCAGGGCCAACTCAGGGAGCAAGGACAATATACATTGCGTAAATGTTACGACAATGGCAGATGACAACAATCAAACACTCAAACTATAAACAAATTCCCATTGCAGAGTGAAAAATTGCTACCTTACATTACAAAACAAGGTTAGGCAGAGGTGTACCCACATTTCGCCAGTTATGTTTAAGTCCCATGTGAAATAAGGAGCGAGCCGACTGGCCGAACGTGGTTACAAGTAAATATAATTTTAGAATATAAAATACAAAAAGTATTTAGAAAAAGATATTAAGAATTAGAACTTAAATCGATTAGTAGCAACTCGCGTAGGCCGCTCCTCTGGCCCGCACTATGACACGAGGAAGCTCACGGTCGCCAAGCAGCTCGCGGTCGAAGCAGCTCGCGTCGGCCGCTCCTCCGGCCCGCAGTCTGTCGAGTGGGAGCTCGCAGCAGCCGCTCTATCAGTACACAGCCCGTTGCGAGGGACGAGCTCCCTAGAGCGTCGGTTGTTGTTAAACAGGGAGGAACCCGCGTGGAGCTCAATCTTCAGACGCCGCCGCCTCGAATACGCCTCGAATTCCTCTCGAAAACGCAAGTGAGAAGGTCGGAGGTGATCGAGTGAGTCGAGCACCTTCACGCACACAAGATGTTAATAATAAATTCACTTAGATTTACTTTTTGAAATGTTTATATTTAAACAGCTTTTAGAAAAGCATAGACTGGTGAGTAAGAAAAAGTACGAAACGACAGAAGCCAACAGAGCGAGCCAAAAGGGCGAGTCAAAAGAAGGAGTCAAAAGAACGGAGTCAAAAGAACTTGGTGAAAACTAACGGTTACCTTTTATAGCCCCTGGCCAACCTTCTAGAAGTGACTTTTAGTTTAGTTTTAAATCCAAATACTTCTAAATTGGTTATCGGCCAGGAACAATCAAGGTGGCTTACAATGAGAACCTGGCTTTACACTAGTTTTACGATAACTTTACAATAAATAGACGACCTCTTAGCTCTATACCATAGAAAAAGAAAAATTGACAGATGACAATTTTAGATACAAAATGTCACAACATTCAATAAAAGGAAAATAATAAGAGATCACATGGAATGAGATAATTGGATGTGGAAAATAGACAGAGTTAACTAAAGCTTTTCAGCAGTACAACAATTATCAGATAAACAAATGTAAGTTAAATGAGTGTCATACAATTTTCATAAAGACTTATTGAATCATAAAAAGAATTGCTGTGCACAACAGCTCCTCAGGTGTTAAATAGTTAGAACCTATCGTCAACATCGCTGATTTTCGGCAACTACCTCTCGAATGACGGTTTCAATAGGGACGGTTTTAATAGACGGGGTCCATTAGGGCCGATGCCTGTCAGGGTCGCGGGTTGTTCGAAAGAGATACCGTGGCCTGACACAGGCAACTGAAGGAACACTGGTGGGTTTTATACAGTAAAAGGCTGAGACGCCCTCCTGCTCCACCCGGAGCGGGAGAAGTCATTTGATGATTTCCCACCACAACAAAAAATAATAAAGGATCAATGGCTAAAAGTGCGCGGAGGTGCCATACCGCCAACTTCCTAACTCCGTCCTGTTACTGAGAAATTCAATAACACTTTGCCCGACCTGGGAATCAAAAAGCTCAGCAGTCGCGCTTGCGTCCACGAGACCAAGGAAGTGGTATACTTACAGAATCAGCATTAACGTGTTTAATCTTCTTATGTATGCCGAGTCCGGTGACACTGACGAACGACGCGCCGCACAGCGTGCACACATGCTCGCTGCGATGTGTACGTAAGTGAGTGTAGTATGTTGTTAGATGCCTGATACAGAAATAAATACTTGGTTAAAAACAAATATATATAAATAATAGGTCTTTACCCATGAAATTGCCGTTTAGTATACAGAAAGTTAGATATTTTATTTCTATCAATCAAAATATGCAACCATGCTATTGTTGATTATCTGTCAGCGCAGTGGTAATTTTTAATGCCCTTTTTGAAGAAGTCAGGTGTATGGGAGCCAACAAACTTTTCAAAGACATTTTGTACTGCCTTTCGGGTATTGAATTTTCATCCTGCCAAGTTGTCCAAATTTTGGATAAAGTAGAAATCTGTCGGCGTACGCTCTGTTGAGTACGGTGGATAACGCAAAACTTCCAATCCTAGCTCGTGTAGCTTACGAGATCGTCTGTAGTGCCGTATGAGGTCGAGCGCTGTCGTGGAGGAGCAGCGGGGACGAGCGATTAACCAATAACGAGTCGTGCGATCGTTTGTAATGCTCACCATACCCATAATTAATGCACTCCACGCTCACTTTACCCTAGTTTTCACGATGAGATGGATACTAAATAGCACTACTGTTTGCTCCAAGTTTGCCGTGGAAGGCGCGTCCCCTCCTCCCGATCGGCGACCACACCGCGGAGTCGCCCTCTCAGCATCATAAGCAATGTCATCTCAAGCCCGTATTATTGCTACTTATTTGGCACCATAATATCCTTCAGTTTGTTAGATCCCGATATTTGTTAGTTTGTTTTTTGCTGATGGTCAGCGGCATACTTAGAGCAAACGGAATATAAGATTTGTGATTTTGTATTCCGAAAGTTCTTTCATAAATAGAGATCTACCGTTTTGCAGTGTGTCATAGATATATTTTAGGTTAAAACCTGAAAATACATGGGCAATAGGGCAGAACCTAGTACAAAAATAAAGCAAACCTAATTAATGTAAAACTTGATAGATATTGGTATTAATAATACTACACTTTTATCAAAAGTTTCCTAAC
Organism: Dasypolia templi; assembly: GCA_963555695.1. Classification (NCBI taxonomy): domain Eukaryota; kingdom Metazoa; phylum Arthropoda; class Insecta; order Lepidoptera; family Noctuidae; genus Dasypolia; species Dasypolia templi. The sequence goes on from OY743156.1 coordinate 3,312,530, forward strand.
TTTAGAAGACGCATGACACTTAAGAACACTTACTTGAACACTTCGCCACAATGATCGCATTTCCTCGTTACACCATTATGATATTCTTCATGGAAAAGTGCTGTTGTTCTGAAATCAAACTATTGATATTACAACAGGAGGCTTTTTCAAAATTATTACAAAACAATTAATCTTGCACACAATCCGTTTATTTTTGTGGCTGCGGGGTAATTGACGAATGTCAGAATCTGTTATTTTAAGGACGCGTTTCCAAATCTGACAAAAAGAAGCAGTTTTTCAGTACATTTTGCGGCTAAATAAAACCAAACTAAATGTAACTAATAATTACATCGGATATCTCCAAAAAATTGTAACTTTTTATTGTTGTAAAAAAAATATTTTCATTGCATCTTCATACAAAATTGCCGATATCGTGTCGAGTTTTGGTACATTTTCGTCTATTTAAGAGGGCTATCACAATATTTCTCGTATTTGAGCGTTTTGCTCGAGTTTTGATGTGTGATTAAGGTATAATATACCTACAAAATTAATAAATAAAAAAGTGCCAATGAAAGGTTTATTATTTATCTTGGGAGTGTTTTAAATAAATATTTCAATTTATTTCCATAAATCAGCAAAAACCTTGTCTCTGCAAAGGATGTTTCATAAAATTTTACTTTTGGGTATCTTTTGATGCTTTGTTACATCGAATATATAAGAATTCAGTCATTTACAAAAATGTCCATGGTACAACGGTATCTTGTACTTTGGAATGCATCAAAAATAATTCCGTAAAACAGAGAGAAAACTGATAATTTTTCGTCAGAAAAGATATTTTTTATCGATGAATTTATGACCCAAATTCAACCAAAAAATTTTTTATAACCACGGTTATTATGTAACCTTGGTTGAAAAAAAAAACTTGGTCAATTTAAAAGTTAAATTATATTTTTAAACAATTGTTACATGCAATGCTAAAAATCAATATAAATCTCAGGACGCGCGGTCTCTATCTTTTCCGCCCGATCATGACCTCCGCCCGATCATGACCTATGCCAGTGCAGTCTTCGCACACGCCAAGCCCGTTCGCTTCAATAGAATGCAGACCCTCCAGAACAAGTTCCTCCGTAGGATAACAGGCTCCCCCTGGTACGTTCGCAACGAAATCCTCCATGTAGACCTCAGGATTCGCACTATCCGTCAGTTCATGAAACGCATTTCAAAGCGTTTCTTCGAGACAGCCGCGAATCACCGCAACCCTCTGGTTGTGAAAGCCGCTAGTTATATTCCCTCCTCCATTAGTCAAGTCCGCCGTCCCAAGCATGTCCTCACCGATCCCGATGACCACATAACTCTCATTCAGGAGAGCAGTAGGGCCACCAGTACAGTGCACAAACACAGACCGACATTCCGACCTCGCCGCCGAGGTTCCTCGCGAAGATCCCGACGTAATTGTCCCCCCCCACCCTTGCTCGACGAAGTGCCAGCCCGCGCCGTAGCTGAGCCTGTAGCTTTAATTTTCCCCGATTAATAATAATCAACAAAATTTGATCCAGCCTGTCCCATCTTGCTGTCCTCCCGTCAGTGACGCCCTAAGCCGAGGTCCGTACCCCACAGGGGGTGCCCTTAGCGAGCGTTCGCTTAATAATATAAGTAGTTTTACGCCCCTGGCTGGAGGCTTTGAGTCCGCTTAAGGCAGCCACAGGATAGTCCGGTTAAGTAGTCACGACCTCTCAAGGTCAACTACGAGATGCCAAACAAAAAAAAAAAAAAAATCTCTATCTTTAGTCTGCGCCAAGCGCTCAATGAGGGTGGCCGTGTCGCTCGCTGTAGCCAAATTGTGCGCCACGTAATCTCGTCAATTTACGAAGAATATAGCGCAACCAACACTGCTTGATACAAATGAGTTTTTATTTTTTTATAATCTGATTGTAGTGTTTTAATAAGTATTTTTCTATGACATTGTAATGCGAATATACTATAGAAAATATGTTTATTAATATAATCTCCAACTTATATTCAATAGGTTTTTTCAGACAGCATAATAATGAGCAAACGAGAAAAAAATAAAACTTTTGGTGCTATCAAAATAAAAAAAAGGTTTTGGCCGATAGTTTGAACTTTTTACAATTTCTTTGTAATATTTCAGTTATCAAATTTTTACGTAACAACAGACACCAGTGCACTCTTCACTATTTCAGGGTAGAAATTTCTCGATGTGTACAGTCCGCGAGGCCTGAGCTGAGCTAATTTTTGTGAGTGAGTAGCAATCACACGAATGTGATCGTGCGAGGGACGCACAGCGCCTCAGGCCGATTGTATAAACCGGTTTAAATCAAGCAAAAGACTCGTCGCAATGTATACTCACACAAATGCAAAGCTCAGCTTAGGCCTCGTTGACTGTACCTTATTTATTAATTTTTTACACGACTGCTCAATTTACATAACTGGCGAAATGTGGGTGTACTATAGGTACACCTCTGCCCAACCCGTCGGGGAAACAAGGCGTGATGTTATGTTATGTTATGCTCAATAAACGACTGTTATGTTTCTTGCGTTTTTGTATGCATTTCGAATATTTGTACGTCCTATTTTTTTATTCCATTTAATCCAAAAAACATGTTTCCATGGCAAAAAAAATGCTGAACAGCAGCAGGGGCAAGTAATTTCGCCGTATAAAAAGTATTGATCCCGATTTAACGAAGGTAAATTTTGCCTAACTTCAAAACATTTCTTTATAAGAGCTACATCTAATGGAGTGTTTGAAGACGGTGTGGTCGAGGTTAAGTGCCCCATATCTGCTTTTGAGATGGATCCTGATACGGTTATTCTAGAAAATAACATTGTTCAAACTGTATAACTGTATTGCCCGAGCGTCTGCATGGAGGACAAAGTCCTACAAACAGTGACAGCGTAAAGTATCTTGGTTTGCACCATAAAGTATGGAGGTAAAGTCTCATCATAACTAACACAACGACCTCAAACTCTGCACACCTAGTTGTACTTGTCGAGGAATTCCAGTAACAGTCACAAAGGTACACCTTCAGGTCACTCCATCAAGTCCGGAGGTAAGGTCTCATCATAACTAACAAAACCAGCCCAAAAATCATTACTTAGGCTTCCAGTGCCTAGCAAGTACGTGGGTATTTTAGTAAAATTATAAACAGCAATAAGAAATATTTTTTGTGCTTGTACTTGTGTTGACAGATAGTACAGTTAGCATAAAAATTTTAACCATTTTTTTTTCAAATTTTAAATAATAAAAACAAGACCGGGTCGTATTAATTTCAAACTAGCTTCTGCCGGCGGCTTCGCCCGCGTGACAGTTTAAAATTTGAAAGAAACGTGGCCCCATCTATTATCATAAAAACGTTATTGTTGTTTTCATCGGAAACAGTAGGTACCTACTGTTTTTCGGGATAAAACAATGTCCGTTTCTGTACACCTGACAACGTACGAGGGCGGCACTGAAAATTTCGGGAATCAAGGAAGTGACACAACATTACTATTTAAAAATGTATTTATTGCTTTTCTCCGCGAAATTTGACACATTTTTCCATACGATGGAACCAATCATTGAATCAACCATTCCATTCGGAAGTTTGGGTCTCCAAAATGGCCGTTTTGTAGGCGTCCACAGCTTCTTCAGGTGATGAAAATCTCTGTCCACGCAATTTATTCTTTATTTAGGGAAAGTTTAGAAATCATTAGGGCTTAGGCATTTTCATTATTTACAAGGAATTCGTAAAAAGGATTACTGAGCGCGTCAAGACAGCGTGGAAGCAAATCAAGCCAAAAAAAAAAAACTGCTTACGGTACACGCGAGAGTGAGTATAGACGGCACTAGTGTGCGAGCGAGAGAACATGATAAGCACCGCCATTTTAGCTTCCTTTCTTTAATGAACCGGTTTTTATAAATTTTGCAATCGTTTCCTTAAACCAAAACTATCCAAAAGCATTAAATTTCAAGTGAACAAGTGAGAATTGGCCTTTGAGGCCATGATTTCACGAAATAAGTAATTCAATATGGTAATTCTGTGATTATGTATTTGGTACGGTCGCGAATAATATTTTTCTCAAATATGCTTGGAAATTCGAGCGTTATTATGACAACATTCTTTGAAATTAATCGAAAATACACTAAAAATAAACAAATACATGCGAGCAGCGGCCGACAATGTTAGTATGAAAATCCATCTGTCGTGTTTAGCGGCCGAAAAAATAACTATAATATATATATCATACATATCTGTCATGAAATCTAAAAAATTACCCAACTTTTTACTTCGACCTAAAAAATCAAATCTTTGATATATTATATATTATCAAAGATTTGAATTTAAATTTCGAACTGGCTTAGCAAATAGAGCTATATTTAGTGAAAAAAAAAAACAAAGGAACATATTGGCCGCGAGAAAAGTTATCGTTATTCGTCATTGATTCTGGAATTTAGGTTTGATTTTCCGCGCATTTATTGAGATAAGTACTATACAAGCCTTGGCCGCAACCAGACATTGATGGACGAACACAACCATACTACCTGACAAAGACCTGCAAATTGAAAACACGTAAGAAAATTTGAATTTCGGCTACTCTGGCGCTTTCGCCTTAAAATACTATATTTGTTAGTTCATACTCACTCTAAAGGACAGACGAGGTCGCAGCGCAGACATTTGTACTTGGTATAGTGTTGTCTCATGTGCTTGTTGAGGAAACACTTCCATTTAAACCGCATGTGGCAGAAACGACACTCTATTGGGCCGTTAGACTGAAAACCAAAAATTACACTGTTTTGTAAATTCGAAAATTGTAAAAAAAAAATGTGAACACAAGCGACAAAACGTCAAAACAACGAGATTTAGAGAGATATATATTCTCTGAATCATAGGTTCTCAAAGTGGGTGATAACGCCCCCTGCGTTACCCGGCCTGGGCCTTCGTTGAAGTTTGAGACTTTAAGGGGGGCAGTAGAAGACCCAGATAAAATTAAGGGGCATTGAGATGGGACTTTAAGACTATATAATAATTACAGGTTTAATATAATCAAGAATTTAGCACAAGCTTAAAAGTAAATATTTAGGTACAGTCCTCGAGGTCTAAGTTGAGCTTGCATTTGTATCACCAATCGCACCAATGTTGATATGATCGCCCGAGGGACGCACAGCGCCTCAGGCCGATTGTATAAAGCGGTTTAAACCAATCGCGCTCCATGCCGACGACACACCTACACTATCTATGTGCACTCACACAAATGCGAAGCTCAGCTTAGGAAACGAGGACTGTAGGCTTGCTTTGATGAACAATGCGTTGCACTGGAAAATTCTTTCATTTGTTGTATTATTTCGTTCATCTACCTATGTGACAAAAATGTAATATAAGACATGTTTTTATTTCTCTAGTTTCACCTCATAATGAGTTAATGATGACTTACCTCACTATGTCTTAATTTGGCATGCCTCTTCAACATATCCTCTTTCGAAAACCCTTTGAGGCAATCAGTACATTTGTACTGAGCATTCAAATACCTTTTATGTGTACCTCTCGACTTAAACTCAGCATCAGCCTCCTCTTCCGTCAAATTTATCTTCAGCCAGTTATTAGGATCCATTTCGGCCTTTTTTGTAGTTTTAACAGCAAATTTCTTCTCTTTCGGAATAGTATCTTTAGCTTTTTTCTTCTTACTGTTACCACCATTTCTAGTTCTTTTCTTTTTAACTGGCTCTTTTGGTTCAGAATCTTCGTCATCGTCTGTGACAATTTTAATGTCATCAACGAAAACCTTTTCGCTATCACTTGGCATATCATCATCAGAGAAGACTTTATCTATGTCTAAAGTTACATTTTCCGTTGGTTGTATTTTGGGTATAATATCTACATCTACAACATCTATATATTTATCTTTTTCAATCTTTTCCGGTTCTAGGTCCTCGTCTTCTTTTTTTTCTTTTATGTCTACCTTTTCTATGTCTATTTCTTCTACTAAATGTTCTTTGCTATCTTCAATATGATTGTCTCCGTCAAAGAAATCGCCATCATCACTTAAAGAGCCTACATCTACTTCTTCAGGTTTTCTCTCATGAAGTTTTAGTTTGGCTCCAGTTTTAACAATGCATGTCCGTACTCTTTTGTTTACTGTTATTATGCTTATTGGTACACGTATGTTTTTGTTTGGTTTGTCTATGCTATGGACTGCTTTTTTGGTTAGCTGAAATTAAAGGAATCATTTAGAGTTTCTTGTTATATTGTACAGAGATAGAGAAATTGTCTGTTGGTCCTGAACACTGACTGCTAGTGCAACTTGCAAGTGTCACTAGTGATTCAAGTGTGAGTTGTGGGTGTGGCTTGGTGAAAGGGGACAGTGGAGTAATTGATCAAGCAGTAAATATAGACTGATAATAATGCTGAAGGGTTTGTTTGAACACCTCGGATTCGAAAACCTAGTTCTTGAGGAAGGTATAGGCTATTTAACATCATCTACAACCCTTAGGAACCGATCAAAAGAAAAAAAAAACAGAAAGAGCACTAAGCGAAAACGAAGTATAGCGTGATGGGCAGAAACTAGTTAGGTATCATAATTATACAATGGTAACACCCACTTCAATAGTCACATATATTGTTTATTTACACAAGAAGTTAGATAGGAAGAGAAATCACAGTACATAGATTTTAGAGTATAGATTTAGAGGAAAGTAAAGAAGGTACACTATCTTAAGATTGCATATTAAACATCGGTAAGAAAACAACGCGAGCTTCGCGACGGTGTATTAATTACGACTGTGGGTAGGTTGGTACGTCTCCGCGAGCCATCGACAGCCCACTATCGACCTCCGGTCTCCGGAGGGGAGTGATGTGGCGGCATCTACACCGCCACATGCGAACTAACGCATCAATCCTGCATCGCGCAATCAGAGTTTACCGCGCAGATAGCATATATACAACTTCCCGACAACAATCATCGGGCAGTTGCCCACCAGATACGACATCCATCTGGTTGGAGGATCCTCCCTTTTCTAAAGAGTATGAGTGAACTTTACACCCTGTTCCTCATATCTCTAAAGTTGAGAATCAATTAGCAAAGGCAGCAGGTTTATTTACTTAAGTACTTCACTTTACGGTGTATCCACAGCTGTAGCCTGACAAATTCAAATTTTCTTTGGATTTTTCAGGTCTCTTTTAAGTTGTATGTTGATCAAAATGTGATTCACGACTGTAGGAACGATATATTTCATAATCATAATCTGCCTATAATGTTCCCACTGCTGGGACACAGGCCTGCTCTCTGTGAGAGGGAGTGGGCCATAATTCACCACTTGGGCCCAGTGCAGTTTGATGGATATGATATATTTACTTTACTGTATAATAATCATCAATTTCACATCAATCGTCACACTTTATTATTACGGAAATTTATTCAAATACCCTAAAATCCGAGCTGCAATTTGCAAAAAACCAAAGGAAATTTGAGTTTTGCAGACTACAGCTGAGGATTCACCTTAACATGTTCCTGCTTATCCTTTTAACATTTGATTATTTCTTAGCCACCTTTTACGTCATGTCAGAATAGGGTATGACTTTCTCTCAAACAAATTAAAAGAAATATTGCAGTATTTACTTCAGCATCTTATAAAGTTAAAGTAGTAATTACACATATTATTATTACCTTTATTTCAAATATGCCCATAAAAAGGCACTTTTGAATGTCAAAATTTACATTAAAAATAGAACTGATTCTAGGCGCCACTTCCAAAAAGTAGTTTCGTATGGAGAAGAAGTGGCAAGAAACTCCACCGTTACTCTTTTAAAATGTTATACAATATTATATACATACAGTTGAAATTCAAATTGCCCTTGCGCTATGATAAACTTAGCATTAAGCATTCTGTGGTTTTGGAGTAACCATTTGTAATTGAGTAAAAAGGTTCTCAATAAATTGTGGATGTGATAGTGTTTTAAAACTTTGTCATGTATGATGTTGAGTTTGTTGTCCCAAAATTTCTGAATTGAAGTTAACATACTCTAGTACTTACTTTTCCTTTCCATATTATTTCTTTGAGAGCTTTCTCTCCTGTGTAGCACTTTTCTTTAAACTTGTGGTACTTATGCAGTAGTGCTGCACACTGGTAGCAGAAACATTTGGGCAGACCTGATCTTTCATTTACCTAAAATTAAAAACAAGTTTTTGTTGATTCTAGAAAAAGAGACAGAGATGTCGGTAAACAAATCAGAGCACTTTAAGAAGAAATGAGAAAAATCAGGGCTAATATTATGTTTTGTTCAACACGTAACCGTTTGTTGTATTCAGTTAATAAGATTTTTGATAAAGAAATTGGTAAATATAACCATTTTCTTTGTTTTAGTATGCATGATCCAAATTGAAATAAAACACTTATTATAGATTTTAAACAACATTTATTGCAAAAGGTTTTCAAAATAGGAAAAATACTAAGTGTTATTCAAGTTCTAAGTATAGCTGTTGTCATCAATCATCTTGAGGCATCCTTAAAGGTACTGTCTACATCGCCCACTGTTTTAAATAAGTTTGTCATTTGACCATCTCAATACACATCACGCATCATTAGACACCCACTGTAACTTTACTTAACACTCCAGAGATCGTAGGTGTACACATACATGTCTCATTTATATATAGGCGTAACATGAATCCGACAGGACCACTTTTTTATTTTACTATAAGCATAAAACGCAACAACAAGGAATAATAACGAATGGCGATAACAAAGGTGTAAGGTGTGTGTCCAAACACCACAAAATAAATTGAAAATACAGCAAACATTCTCACTTTTGTGGCCATAATCTCCTCGTAGAAACTCTTCAATTGAAATTGATCGTATTCATACATTTTTATATCAGTAGAGAGGCATATTCGACATATTTGTAGGTTCGACATCATGCACTGTTTACTATAAACACAAGAACACACGGATTTTGATAGATAAAACGCGAAAATTCGCGTAAATAGTATAATTAATAACGCGGCATCAGCACAGCTTTCATTAAAAAAATGACAACTGTAGTGTTGCTAGGAAATAATTTGTTAAGTTTCCAAAATATATGTACTGGGTTTTAAGATTATTTCTAGTGACAGAGGTTTAGTAAACTTTTACACTTAAATCCTTAAATTGTCTTTGTAAAATAGTGAGTGTTGTGCTTTAGCAATTCACAGAACAATTTTTTTAGGTAAACAGTTTTTTTTTCTATGGTACAATGTGAAAATTCATGACAGGTGCGATTTAGTTTTAAAAGCTAGTTTTGGAACAAGGGGTTTTGATCTTTCAAAATAATTTGTAGACACAGTTGCATTAAGGAACTTGTTCAACCGTGAACATACAAAACCAATTACAGCGTCAGCATCAAGAGCGATATACATTCGTACCACGTGCCGGCAACACCAGCACACAGTCATAGAAGTGACCTATTGAGATCTTCGCTTCATCGGCTCAATACACACACAATACACATGGATATACGTATCTATGTGTGTTGTATATATGTCGGCGTCACCGTTAGCGGTAGGTGCAGCGGGCTGAGTTACACTGTGCCACAGAGCATCATATCACGCTGTGCAAAGCGGGACGTTCGCCTCCCCACAGTCCCCACTTCTCAAGCAATTTAATGTAAGCTAGTGCGCAGTGAAGAGGGGGATCATTCTTGTGGCAGGCTCGGCCCGGTGCGCCTGCTGTAGCGCCTAGAGCCATAATAGCGATCTATTTAATTAATTAACAAGCTGTTGGAATAAATAAGTTGATATTTCATACTTGCATTTAATATGTCGGACCTCTGCCTTCAGGTTATCACATGGTGATTATTTTATAAGAAATTGTGAGTGAAATAAAGTGATTGTGCTGTAACTAGTGTCTCTGTTTTCTTCGCCCGACAATCCACGCCTACTTACAAAGTGCAAGTGTAATATCGCTGATGAGGGCCTATCCCGATATATAATTAAGTTAATTATCATAATAAACTAGTCATCAAGCTGGAGTCGAGTTTGATTCACCTTCCAGAACTCCCCTCACTGTGGCCAAGACACCTTTAGCCATCATCGATCCTATGAGTCTGTGGGATCGGCAGTGAGATAACAATTTCCTGTGTACATTGCACGACGTACACAAACCCCTATTCCTACCCAACTTCCGTCTGTTACCGTAGGTCTCATTGTAACAGATTTCCCTCAAGTGAAACCAACGTAACCTGCGTTTGGTATGGTTTGTATGGTAGGTAGGGCATTAGGAGAATTAGGGTGCTAGCTTATTGCTAAAGGTCTAGGTTTGTAGTCAGTAGGGTCGTAGGTAAATCCATAGGTACCAGGCTCAATTGATTAGACATGGCAACTGTACGCATTTGGAACAACGGCCGTACTAAGCTGTGAATACCGGTGCGTACATTTTGTGGTCCTTCGAGCTTGATTGTGTGTGTGTTTCCTGTCTGTTCAATAAACAAAAGTAGGCTTAAGCTATAATTATAAATATGATAATTATCTTGTATAGCTAGCCTAAACAAGATAACTAACAATAATATGTTTCAGCTCTACGTTTGCTGGCCGGTCCGTAGAATGCGTGTCCCCTTCCCTAAACCGCGTACCGCACCTCTGGCTGACTCGCTGAGGCAAGTTAGTTATACTGACGGTCAGCGGTCAACTTAGAATGAACGGGATATAACATATTTTAGCCGTGAGTCGCGCGTGTCCGTGACGTTCAGGACTGTACCATAATCTTACAATACCTAAGGAAATCAAATAGAAAACCGGTCTTTCGAATTTTCGACATACTCCTGACATTTTTTCTGCCCATCGCAGCCCCGGATCTACAATTTTTCCGAACCGGGGCAAAACCTTCATAGTACCGCCCCCTGCCTTCAGTGTTTGAGAAAAAACTGTTAAAACTGCCAATGAGTAACATTTTTGTGCCCATTTGACCATAATTATCGACTAACGTGCTTTTGGAAACTAGTTTCCACGAAAAAAAATCCTTTAATAAATTTAAATTTGTGACATAAAACAGAAACACAGAAAAAAAAACCAGGAAAGACTACAACTTTACACGGCGCGGTTTCTTTTCTGCGAAAGAATATAATAGCTCCTCAAAGTCCGTCGTATAGGCAGTTTTGTTTTCAATGGCTAGGATCGTGAGGCCTGATAGACGATCCTGACTCATTGTAGAACGTAGATAAGTTTTAATTATTTTCAGTTTGCTGAAGCTTCGCTCACAGATGTTGTTGGTAATGTGCAATAAATTCTTAAAGCTATACTAACATTGGGAAACGCTTCTTGCAAGTCATACATGTACAGATGTTGTAACAGGTCGAAGGCATTTGATTTTTCATTCATTTCATGTACTAGCTCTTTAAATACGGCAAGTTCCTGGCAAAAACAAACTGCATTCGAGTCTTTTGAATATTTCAAAGCTAGAGCGGCTCCATTTTTTTGCAGATCTTCTGTCGACATATTTAAAAAGACGTGGCCACTGAGGAAGGCAAATTATTCATGTAGACTCTTTGCACTCTCTACTCTTTTCTCGATTTCTGTTAAAATGTTGTCAAACACTACTTTTATATATTTGGAAAATAGCCTAGTCAGATCTAGCATTCTTGTTTCGTCTTCACAGATTTCGTCGTGTTGCTTTATCTTTTTGGAAATTCGTATGTTTTTAAAAATCGGTTCTATTTCCAACTTTTCTGATACGGGTGTAGCTTCTTTGATCCAATATTCTACCGGTTTTTCTCATTTCTTGCAAGGTCTTACCAAGGCCTTGGATTAGCGCCACAGAACGCGAAATGATAATATCCTCTTTTTATATTTCAACGTTCACTCTATTAATCTCTCGAAGAATATTATCCCGAATTGTCAAGTTAAGTATAAATTTAAAATCCATTACCGCATGTAGCACAGAACCAGCTTCGTGTACTTAGATTCTGCAGCTAGAGAGGATTCTTCAATTTATTTAATAGAGCAGTAACAGCTTGGTGTTTAGCCGACCATCTGGTTTGACTACTTCCTTTTAAGTTTGTTTTTGTACACTTTTGCATTATTTTCCAACGCGTGGTGGATCCGACAAAGAAACAATAAAGTTTTTGTACAAGCCCAAATAGACTAACTGCTTGTGGGGCATGTTGAAGCTGCATGCACGCCAACAAGATTTATCGATGATTTTCATTTTGTATCGTTTTTACAAATAGGACACATCCTTTTTTTAAGTGGTTCAATTGATACTTGAGAGTAGGATCATATTTAGCTAGCAGACTTATCAAATTAAGAAAAATTCCTTGATTAGGCTGTGGACCATGTTCAGCGAGATCACTCGGTGTTTCTTTAGAACCTCTAAAAGAAAGACAGTTTGTGGCAAGGTACATGACAGCGTCCATTACTACATGTAGAATATGTCTCTATTTTTCCTTCTCGGAGTGAATTAATCGCTCTACATCGCGATCGATGCCCTGACCTGCATGTCGATTCTGTAAGAGTCTCACCGTGAAGACTTGCGTGGAGTGAGCTGTCAGTGTCATCCCGTCTTGGTCAATCCCTAGCATCAATGGCACTAACAGCTCACTCCACGCTCACTTCACCTAAGTTTTCACGGTGATATGGTTACAGAATCGCACTACAGATTTCATTTGTTGCAGACGGGTTTTCCATATAATAAAACATTATTTATGCGTTTGTGATATTTCATGCTCATTTAATTTTTCTGAAGTCTTTTTCCAATTTTTGAGACCATCTTTACAGAGTGCTGTCGAATAGCTTGCAGGGAGTACAGTAGAGTGCATTTTTTGTTTTCGAATAAACAAGCCAGGATATTTTAATATTTTCGTAATTGGCCATTGTTCCGAACCACATGCTATGTGTAAAATGCCTACCGTTGCGTTCAGTGGACTTAAACTCTATGTTGTTGGATGTTCATTATTTAGTAATATAGCTTGTTTTTATCAAGAATGACCTTTGTTCATCTGTTAATTTGCCGTGGCCCGACCACTTGGATCTATCACATCGATAATTTTGTCTTTGTTACTCGATTGCAGTAAGTCACCACATACAAGCTGAGTGTCATCTTCCTGTTGAGATAATACTGATGGTGAAGACTGGTCACCATCACCTGAGCTTTGACGTTTCGACTGATCAGTTGAATTAACTTGTTTGTCCAAAATGCAAGAATAGTTCTATATTCCTGACGTTGTATCAGAAGTATGAGTGGAACTTGAAGATCCGCCAGCTTCGAGAAGCCACTTTCTCATCTTAGAAGCCGAATTCATTGCATCTTCAATTTTATCTTTTGCTCTTTTTCTGTTTCCAGCCCCAGAAAGCTGTTTTCTTGGGGAGCTCATCGCTTGGTTAAACTTGGTTTTTCCAACCTAAAAAAATAAATAAACAATTATGTATAGTTTGATGAAAGCTGAATTACAAGCTCATTGAAACGTGGGCCTGATTGCACTTCTCGTTACCTCTTCCTGAAGATTTTATTTTATTGTATTGTAGAGTTTACTTATAACTCCAACACTAAAAAACCCAGTAAATTAAAATATCCCACTAACTGGTTTCTGTAGTCTATAGTCATAAAAAACGAAGAATTTATTGAATTTCAAATTTCAATGTAATAGTGTTATGTTCAGAGGTATACGGAATATGTAAACTAATAAAAAAACACCCATAAAAATATTCCTCTAATATGTTATTATTTATTACCTGTAATTCTTGCAAATTGTTGATTTCCACTCTTATTATATTAACACTGATTACTCTCAAACGCAATCAACCACTTATACGAACAGTGTTGTCACTTGACGTTCGACTGTTTGAATTTATTCGGCTCGTCTCGTATAGATGTGATGGGGATTCCCCTGGCATGGCAGAAAGATCACGGACACTAAGCACGCGTTCAAAAATTTACTTGAGGTGTTAAGATGCGTTCATAAATCACTTAGTATGTGTTCAATAACTAATTGGGCGTATGGGAATAGAAAATTTTGTTTCTCAAACCTATTATATAAAGATTCGATTACTTGATAAAAACCTATGAGATTGTAGGAAAGGAGGCTTCATTTGTTCGATATTTCGAATTCTTGTCTCAAAGATTTGGCGCCCACGTGAAACTGCCACCCGGGGCAAGTGCCCCGGTTTGCCCCCCCTTAGATCCGGGGCTGGCGCATCGCACAGTGGTTTCATTTACAAACTAGCTAGACCAAATTATTTATTGGGGCATTTTTACTTCGAACGGCTTTCTTGTGATGTTCTGATGGGGTTTTAGCGCAAAACATAAAAAAAAAGAACTAGAAAAGAAGGGTCACATGTACGAACAAAACAAAATATGTCTAGTGGTCGCAATCGCTACTGCTGAGCATGAGGTCCTGGGTTCGATTCCAAGGTCGGGCAACGTGTTATTGGGTTTTTCTATCTGGAATTTCACAGTAGCAGCCCGAAGTCTGGATTTGTGCCCGGTAGATGGCAATAGGCTCGTCCCCTATTACATGGGACTTAAACATAACTGGCGAAATGTGGGTGTACTATAGGTACACCTCTGCCCAACCCTTCGGGGAAACAAGGCGTGATGTTATGTTATGTTAGATATTTTGTATATTGACTGACAGGTAGCAAAATATCAATAAAAAATTAACAACTGGCCTATGCAACAGTCATAAAAGGATCAACAGTTAATAACTTAGCCACTAATTACATAAAAGGACATATTTCCAAACAATATTTTTAACTTAAATAGCAGGTAGTTAAAAAACAAAATGTTTTCAACTAATATTAAAGTTAGATAATAAACACAGTTTAGCAATTCATTAGTACAACAGTATTTACAACTCTTATTTATTCTACATGACCAAATTCTTCTTCTGAGGAATCTTCTATACTATATTCTGTTACACTAATATTTTGACAATGACTAGTAGTAATACTTACACTTGAACTTATATCTACAGAAGGGGGTATTATTAATTCTAAAACCTCGGAAGGAAGTTTACTAGTCGGCTTTTTGGGAACTTCTCTAAGACCATTTTTTATAATTTTATTTATAATTTATTTCTCCCAAAAAGGTACAAGTTAGTTACATGGTATCAGGTTACAGGCAGAGTCAAAACCTTTGTGAGAGCTGGAGTCTATACTGGGTTCAGGGGCCCTATTATGAACTCTTATTTCCAGGCAGTTTACGGCGTAAACAGAACTGCCTTGCAATTTCGTATTATGAACTCGTCAAACAAGCCAGTCAGCGGTCACGTGACACCCTGGCCGACTTCTGGCCGAATATTGCCTGGCAATACCGTATTACGAACGTTCGTTTGACATTTCGTTCCGTATTAGAACTATCAATAAGTAACCTCACAATCCATTCAGTTTACGCTGCTTCAGAGGAGCTTTTATTGAATTGTTAAGGGGTTTATTTGGAAATTATTGGAGTGTTTTCTATATAAAATAAGAAAATATAATCATGTGTGACGAAAATGAACTGTTTGAGTTCCTGGAAAGTGATTCTTCTCGGCAAACTTGTGAATCAACTAATAAAAGGAGACGACTTCGTGATCAATCTAATGCGTTCGACATGTATGATGTGCAGTTCACGACTTGGGACTGAATCTTTGTGAGCAGCTGAGGCCTCACATGTCATGAGACGTGTGATCGTACGCAAGGCTAAGAATAGTAAAATACACTTTCCACTAAATAAATAAAAGGATAATAAACGTATTATTGAAATCCTAATGTAGCGCTTGGTAGGTATTCAAGTGAAACTCCAGATGATAGTGTTTGATATGTATTCTAGTGCTAAAATATGTACAGACTTAATGCTAAAATTCTACACAAGTAGTGGTTACGTACAAATCTTATATGAATAAACTAACCAATAGGAGCTAAGTAATACGAAATTATTATATTTATGATTAGTACATCATCAATCCGTATGGTGGCGTACCGACGCAGCGCTCGCGAGTTGTGTCGATCATATAAATATTGCGTGGCTCCACCTACTCGTCAAAGGACCCCGACTTCGTCGCCAAGTATGGCGCCAAATTCGCTGCTCTGCAGCAGTCCGTCCCCGGTCCCTCTGACCTAGTAGGTACCGACGACAGCTCTGATATCGCTACGTTTAGCGATGCCCTCGAGCCCTCTCAGTCGCAACTTCTAAGTTGCTCGCCGCCGGCTGTCCACATGGACACCAGCGAGCCGTCCCCTCGCCCGACTTCGCCCTACCTAGACGAGAGCGATTCTCAAAGCTCCTCCCCCTCTTCCGACGAAGGCGTCTTTAAGACGGTCGGCTCCAAGAAGAGGAGCCTCAAACCGAGTCCTGACACAAGGACGAAGAAACCGGCTATCGAAGCCACCTCTGCTCCCGTGGCTCCATCCGCCACCGCCCCCTCTCAGGCCGCCTCGGCCTCAACCTCTTCACTCAGCCACAGTGCTGCCAAGCCCGCTGCCCAGCCTTCTGCGGCAAAGAAAATCGCCCCCCCTCCCCCTGTGTACATCCAGGACAAGGGAAAGTGGACAGACGTGTCCAAATGGTGCACCGACCTGCGTATAGGCTACACCAGCGCGAAATCTACCCAACAGGGTATTAAGGTAACCGTCCCGACGTCAAACGATTACAGAGAGCTCACAAAGACTCTCCGTCTTAGAGGTGTGTCCTTCCACACCTACGCCCTCCCCGAAGACCGTCAAGTCCGCGTCGTGATCCGTAGGATCCCGAAGGAGATACCCGCGGAAGATATAAAAGCCGACCTTCTGTCGCAAAACGTCCCCGTTGCGGAAGTCCACCGCATGCACCGCGCCAGAGGCAGGGTACCGTTCGATATGGTCCTCGTCGTCTGCCCTCCTACTGAGGGTCACCACCCTATCTTTAACGTCCGTTCCGTCTGCAACCTCACCGGCTTGCAGATCGAGAAGCCTTTTAAGACCGGTGTCATAGGGCAGTGTCACCGCTGCCAACTCTACGGGCATTCGCAGATGCACTGCCACGCGAAACCCAGGTGCGTCAAGTGCCTGGGCGATCACGGCACTGCTGAGTGCACACGACCTAAGGACCGCACCTTGTGCACAGAGCCGCCTAGCTGTGTGCTATGCGGCGACTCAGGCCACCCGGCCAATTATCGTGGGTGCCCCAAGGCCCCCAAATCATCATCTCCCAAGCTGACGAAGCGTGCAGACGCCCGTCAGCAAAGGGAAAGCCCCCGCTACGCCCACGCGTGGCCTACCACACAGCACCAGGAGCGACTCAGTCCTCAGAGGCCCTCGCCCTGGAACTACTTCCACCATCAGCAGGCTTTTCCAGCCTTAGCTCCTAGACCCGTTCCTGCGGCCATCCCTCCACTTATGGACCCCCGCATCCGCGTCAACGCGCCTCCAGGCATTCCTGTGCCTCTAAACAAAGCCGCTCCGGCCGCGTCAGCTCCGCCCGCAGCCACCCGGGTGGTCGGTCAGAACCCGATGGACGCGTTCAATGTCATATCTAGCACATTCACGGCCTTCTGTACCCCTCGTGCCAGGAAAATGGCAAGTGAAATTGTTGCCGCCAGAAATGCCGGCAACATTTTCATGATCCAGAATATATACAATGCGTACCCGGACATTACGCAAGCCCTGATGTCCTTCAACAACCAACCCAACCCTAATCATGGATAAAGGAATCCTCGCGCGAACCAAACCCCGATCCCTAAAGTTAGGTTATTTCAATGCCAATGGCATCCTGCGACAACGCGCTGAAATCAGCGAGTTCCTCCGCGACCACCACATCGACATCCTCCTTGTTCAGGAAACGTTCCTTAAACCGAGTTACCGAAATCCGTCAATTGCAAACTATCGTACAGTTCGCAATGACAGGACGCGTTGCCATAAGGGCGGTACCCTTATCTATTACAAAAAGGAGCTATACTGCATTCCCATAGACCCTCCCACACTCTCACGATTAGAAGTGTCTTGCTGTCGGCTTGGCATGACAGGTCATCAACCGATCACCATAGTTTCGGCCTACCTCCCCCCCATTAATACTTCGGAGAACTTCCAACTCCTTACTGAAGATCTTTCTGTACTGTTTAGCCTGAGTGACTCCGTTATCATAGCGGGTGATCTCAACGCAAAACATCCCTCCTGGAATAGCACCAGGACCTCTTCCAGAGGGAGACACTTGTTCAACCTCTCCTCCTCTCAGAATTTCGATGTCATCGCGCCGATGACTCCCACTCATTTTCCCCCCGATCCCAATCACACCGCCGATGTTCTCGACGTGGCGCTCCTACAGAACGTCAACCTACGGTTGGACTCTATAGAAGTGGTACAAGAGCTCGCTTCCGATCACCGTCCAGTAGTCATGAAACTGGTCCCCCGCATAGGACTGCCCGATTCCACCCAACCCCTTCCCAACAAAGTGGTAACGGACTGGAGGAAAGTAAGCGATCGCTTAAAATCCACCACGTCCCCCCACTTGGACCCAATCCCCGATCATTTTGAGTCTATCGCTGACACGACGGCCGCGATCGACTCATTCACAGCTCACGTACAATCAGTCCTGAACGATTGTTCAAGGGAAATTCCAGCGACGGATGACCGTCGCTGGAAGTTGCCGGACGATGTACGCGAACTGTTGAATGAGAAGAACGCGGCTGTCCGTGCCTACAGCAACTTCCCCTGCGACGCGAACAAAGCCCATATGCGTTACTTACAGCGTACTGTAAGAACACGCATAGAGGAGCTGCGTACCGCCGGCTGGGACAAGATGTTGAGCGAACTAGAGCCCACCCACCTAGCCTTCTGGCAACTCCAGAGGAAGCTCAGATCCGGAGAAATAGTCTCCATGCCCCCCCTGATCCGTCCCGACAAGACCATCGCCTTCGATGATGTCGACAAGGCTGAGCTTCTAGCCGACACTCTAGAAGTCCAATGCTCGCCTAGCTCTCAACCAGTAGACCAAGCTCACCTCTCTGAGGTCGACGCTGAAGTCGAACATAGAGCCTCCCTCCCTCCCGTCGAAGACCCAGAGTATCCACTGCCCCCAGTCACGCCCGACGAAGTGCACGACCTCATCAAAGGTCTTAAGGCTCGTAAAGCCCCCGGCTCAGATGGAATCACCAATAGGGTATTCCAACTTTTCCCTGCCCACCTGATAATGCTACTGACCACCATCTTCAATGGTGCTCTGAGCAACAACATCTTCCCACAGGCATTCAAAGAAGCCACCGTCATCGGTATCCCGAAGCTCGGCAAGCCAAAGTCAGAGCCTAGTAGTTACCGCCCCATCAGTCTGCTCAATGTCCTCAGCAAAATCTATGAGAGGCTTATTTATAAGCGCCTCAGAGACTACGCCGAGACAAAGGGCCTCATCCCCAACGAACAGTTTGGTTTTAGAACCCAACACTCGTGCGTACAACAGGTCCACCGTATAGTCGAACACATCAACTTCGGTTTCCAACGAGGTTTGATGACCGGTGCTGTTTTCTTCGACATAGCGAAAGCGTTCGACAAAGTCTGGCACAAAGGCTTATTATATAAGCTGTACCAACTCGGCGTGCCAGATCGTCTCGTGCTCATCTTACGGGACTTTTTGTCGAATCGCACCTTCCGTTATCGCATCGAAGGAGCGCTATCCTCCCCCCACCCTATTCGCGCAGGAGTCCCTCAGGGCTCTGTGATCTCTCCTCTAGCTTTCACGCTATTCACCAGCGACATGCCAAAGTGCAGCAAGGCGCAGTTGGCCCTGTTCGCAGACGACACGGCCATCTACTACACCGGCCGTGATGAAAATTCGATAGCTCGCATTCTCCAAACCCAAGTGAACAAGCTTGGCGCTTGGTTTAGAAAATGGCGAATCGAAGTCAATCCCGACAAAAGTCAAGCGGTTCTTTTCTCAAAGCCGCGTCGCAACCCCTCACCCCCTCGACCGATCACCATGTTCGGCAAGCCGATCCCTTGGGAGAAGCGAGCCAAATACCTGGGTGTCGTACTAGACGAACACCTCTCTTTTTCAGAGCACATTAAGGCGGCTCGTTCGCGCGCCGCCTTCGCTCTAGGTAGACTTCACTTTGTCCTAAATGCACGTAGCAAATTGTCACTGAAGTGCAAAATGCGTATCTACACAGCGTGCATCCGCCCGATCATGACCTATGCCAGTGCAGTCTTCGCACACGCCAAGCCCGTTCGCTTCCATAGAATGCAGACCCTCCAGAACAAGTTCCTCCGTAGGATAACAGGCTCCCCCTGGTACGTTCGCAACGAGATCCTTCACGTTGACCTCAAGATTCCCACTATCCGTCAGTTCATGAAACGCATTTCAAAGCGTTTCTTTGAGACCGCCGCGAATCACCGCAACCCTCTGGTTGTGAAAGCCGCTAGTTATATTCCCTCCTCCATCAGTCATGTCCGCCGTCCCAAGCATGTCCTCACCGATCCCGATGACCACATAACTCTCATTCAGGAGAGCAGTAGGGCCACCAGTACAGTGCACAAACACAGACCGACATTCCGACCTCGCCGCCGAGGTTCCTCGCGAAGATCCCGACGTAATTGTCCCCCCCGACCCTTGCTCGACGAAGTGCCAGCCCGCGCCGTAGCTGAGCCTGTAGCTTTAAATTCCCCGATTAATAATAATCAACTAAACTTGATCCAGCCTGTCCCATCTTGCTGTCCTCCCGTCAGCGACGCCCTAAGCCGAGGTCCGTACCCCACAGGGGGTGCCCTTAGCGAGCGTTCGCTTAATAATATAAGTAGTTTTACGCCCCTGGCTGGAGGCTTTGAGTCCGCTTAAGGCAGCCACAGGATAGTCCGGTTAAGTAGTCACGACCTCTCAAGGTCAACTACGAGATGCCATACACAAAAAAAAAAAATAAAACCTACTCGTCAGTGAAGCGTTCGCTGTGCCGACGGACGAATGTTTTGATGTTTTGCAGCTAGCAGCTACAGTACTCCCCTCCGAGCGAAGCGTACTGGCATTTTGACGATCCTGCCTGATCTGGTGCGGTGTGCAACGTCGCTTTTGCTCGTCGGAAGATGGCTTGAGTGATCTTCTGTGCTAGCTAGTGCTGGATCTGGTGCTGATGGTGGTGTATGTCTGGTACTGTGTTCGTGATGATCTTCAGTGTTGATCATGTATGCCGGTTTTAGTCGGTCGATCGATATGTTTGCGGCTCGTCCAGGCAACTGTATCGTGAAGTACTTCTCGTTCCTTTCCATAATCTGGTACGGACCTTTATACGGACGTTGCAGCGGCTTGCGGACAGTGTCATCACGTACGAACACGTGACTGCATGTTTGTAAATCCTTGTGCACGAACATACATTGCTTGTTTGAATGCGGTTGGTATGTCGGCGTGAGTTTCGTGATAATGTGATGGAGGTTATCAACATAGTTAGGGTCCATCTTCGTTGCAGTTGGCGATGGTGATAAGAAATCGCCTGGTAGTCGTAATGCTTGTCCGTAGGTGAGCTGCGCAGCGCTAGTGTTGGTGTCAGTACGCGTCGCGGCTCGTAGTCCCATCAATACAGTAGGTAGTTCGGTAATCCACTTGTTGCTATTCTCTAGTCGCGTCATGAGCGCGGCTTTTAATGATCGGTGCCAGCGTTCCACGATGCCGTTACTCTGCGGGTGGTAAGCAGTAGTACGGTTTTTTTTCACTCCTAGTAATAGTGCGAGGTCTTGAAACAGTCGACTCTCAAATTGTCGCCCTTGATCGGTTGTTATTCTGATAGGACAACCAAAACGTGCAATCCAGGTTTCGTACAGCTTTCTTGCGACGACTTCGGCTGTTATTTCCTGCAGAGGTACTGCTTCTGCCCAACGTGTGCATCGATCAATGATGGTGAGCAGGTACCGGTGTCCATACGACGATGTAGGTAGAGGTCCAACAATATCAACGTGGATGTGTTGAAATCGTTCACTTGGCGGGAACGTTGTGATTTCACTGTGGCTGTGACGCTGTACTTTCGATTGTTGACACGCGGTACATGTCTTCGCCCACTCGCCAACGTCGGTATTCATTGCTGGCCAGAAGTAACGCTGTTGCATTTGTTTGCGCGTAGTTCGTAATCCAGGGTGACTTGTATTATGCACGGCGTTAAATGCGATGCGACGATAGTCATCTGGTAGGTATGGACGAATGTGTGACGTCGATGTTTCACAGATGATTGGTTTGTTAGTACCGGGTACGATGATTTTCTTGAGTTGAATGTTTGTTTGTTTTGATAAGGTGGGTATGTTACTATCCTTGTCTTGCGCTTGTGCTAATTCGTCGTAATCAATTGGAGATGGCAGTTCGATGGTTTCGATGCGTGAGAGTGCGTCGGCGACGACATTGTTTACTCCGCTCACGTGACGTATGTCCGTCGTAAACTCGCTGATAAATAACAGCTGACGAGTGCGCCGCTGTGTATCGCTATCCGATGGTGGCTTGCGTATGGCGTAGGTTAGCGGCTTGTGATCCGTGTAAACTGTAAGTTCTCTTCCCTCAAACATTTTTCTGAAGTGTTTGATAGCCATGTATATTGATAATAATTCTCTGTCAAATGTGCTATATCGCTGTTGTGTGTCAGAGAATTTCTTCGAGAAATAGCCAAGGGGTATCCATTTCTGGTTTACACGTTGTTGTAGCACGGCTCCGGCGCATGTATTCGACGCGTCGCACATGAGGGAAATTGCGTCCGTTGGTGATGGAGATGGGTGAGCGAGTAAAGCTGCGTTTTGAATGCTGACTTTACATAACTCGAAAGCTTGTAGTGCTTCTGTGTTCCAGTCGATTTTCGTCTTGTCACGCTTTTTGGAATTGTGCAAAAACGCGTTGAGTGGTGCTTGTATGTGAGCTGCGTTTGGTACACTGTCTCGGTAAAAGTTTACCATACCAATAAATCGTCGTAGGTCTTGTATCGTTTCGGGTTTGGGATAAGCAGTGATAGCGTTGACCTTGTCTAGCGGTAGTTTGATTCCATCGCTTGACACTCCGTATCCTAGGAACTTGACGTTTTCTTTGCCGAAGACGCATTTTGAGGGGTTTATGGTGATACCGTACTTGTCTAATCTGTGCAATACTTCTTGTAAATCTTCAATATGTCGTGCTTCATTTTCTGATGCTATTATGACGTCATCAATGAATGGGAATGCGTAGTCCAATCCGATGAGTACTTGATGAATGAACCGTTGGAATGTCTGTCCGGCATTTTTCAGTCCTGGACACATTCGTGGAAATTCGAATAGGCCAAAGGGTGTTGTGATGGCTGTCTTCTCGATGTCCGGTTCATATACTGGTAGTTGTTGGTAAGCACGATTTAGGTCAAGAGTAGTGAAGATTTTCTTCCCATGTAGTAGGTAGGTGAAATCTTTGAGGCGTGGTACTGGATATCGGTCCGGTTTGGTAACGTCGTTCAACCTTCTGTAGTCACCACATACGCGAATGTCACCATTTTTCTTAGGTACGACGTGCAGTGGTGTGGACCAGGGACTTTTGCTTGGACGGCATATTCCTTGCTGCATCATCGTCTCAAATTCCTTCTTCACGGACAGGTATCGATGTGGGGGTAATGGTCTAGTTTTGCTGTATAGGGGTGGTCCGGTGGTTTCTATGTGGTGTTCCACACGGTGTTTTGGAGTATCCTTTATGCATGATGGCCTCAAGATGTCTGGGAACTTGCTGATTAGTTGGTGATATGGCTGGTCAACGTCGATACTCCTTATTGATGGCTCGGCGGAATATGTGACTGGTGCCTTAACAATGAGGTTGGTAACCTTGTCGCCGAGACAACGGCTGGCTATGTCGACAAGTAGTTGGTGATGTTTTAGGAAATCAGCACCGATGATGGGCTTGCTGACTGCAGCGACGATGAACTTCCAGGTGTATGGTCTTCGCAGGTTTAAGTCCAACTGTAGTGTTTGTTCACCGTATGTTGGGATGACTGTATTGTTCGCTGCGTACAAGCAAAAATCGGTCGGCGTTGCTTTCCCGCCTTTTCTTCTCGGTATGATGGAGACGTTCGCACCAGTGTCAATTAAAAATGACAGACGTGAGTTTCTGTCTGTTATGAATAGGCGGTATGATGTATTGTTTGCGCCGGTTCCCGCCTCGTCCAACGCACGTTTTAGTTTCCCGAAGGAGCTTTTCCCTCTTCGAAACTGCATGGACGCGTGCATCTTTGTGCTTCCTTTCCGAACTTGCGATGGTAATAGCAGATTCCTGTTTGTTCAGTTCGTCGTGGCGTATTGCTGCGCTGTGTGTGATGTTGATTGGGCCTGCTTGACGAGCGTGATTTTGAGCGGTATCTGCTGAATTGTCTGCCTCGCTGATTATTCGACTGACTTGCCTTGAGTTCTGCGATTTCTCTTGTAAGTATGTCGATCTTCTCCTCGATAGATGTAGGTAGAAGTTGTGGAGAGGTATGTGTTGTGGCTACTGCAGCGATCGCGCCTTGTGGTTGTGTTTGTTCGAGGATCTTGTCCGCCATCATCGCTAGCTCATGAATATCGGAGTATTTCGCGATGGTATCGCTGACGGCGAGGACTGCTCGTACGGATTGTGGTAGATGATTAGTCCACATAATACGCAGCGCTGAGTCTTTTATGTTGTCAGCGGCGAGATTCTTCATGCGACGTAACAACTGCGATGGTTTTAAGTCGCCGAGTTCCATTTCGGATAGTAATCGCTGTACTTGTCGTTGCTCGGATTCTTCATAAACCTGGAGCAATCGGTTTTTCAGTGCTTCGTACCGATTTTTTTCCGGTGGATGGAGAATGATGTCTGCTATTTCGTCGAGATCTTGCCGCTCAAGTTGACCGATGACTAGCTCGAACATTGTTTGGTCCCCCTTCTTTTGTGGAGATATGACGGCTTCGAATTGCGCGAACCACAGTCGTATCCTGTCGCGCCAGATAGGTGGGATGCGCAGCGACGTCGAAACACCAGAGAGTTCTTGAACTTGGTCGTTGTTGTTCGCCATGGTTTGATACAGCTGGTTGAAGTATGCAGTAGCGGTTTCGAAAAATTCGAATCTGGAGTTCCTTGACGGTTATCACGTCGGGGTCACCACTGTAGCGCTTGGTAGGTATTCAAGTGAAACTCCAGATGATAGTGTTTGATATGTATTCTAGTGCTAAAATATGTACAGACTTAATGCTAAAATTCTACACAAGTAGTGGTTACGTACAAATCTTATATGAATAAACTAACCAATAGGAGCTAAGTAATACGAAATTATTATAGTTATGATTAGTACATCATCAATCCGTATGGTGGCGTACCGACGCAGCGCTCGCGAGTTGTGTCGATCATATAAATATTGCGTGGCTCCAGCTACTCGTCAGTGAAGCGTTCGCTGTGCCGACGGACGAATGTTTTGATGTTTTGCAGCTAGCAGCTACACTAACAACGGCCTTTCCTTTTGGTGTTCACCTTTAACCCATAACGGGCTTACAAAATACACGGATTTATCCGTGAAGACTAAGGTAGTTGTTTTTATTAAGTATGAACTTTACGTAAAGTTTTAACTAAACATTATTCTCATTTTAGGTTTTGGTTGCATTATCATAATATGCTTCTGGCTCCTACCAACGCCCACTGGTGATATAGGCTCTCATTCAATGTCCCAGCCAACATTTTCTGTAGTAGATGCAAATCACTCAGATTTCTTCAGACTTCTTGGAAGTAGTATAAAAACTCCAACAATCTTTCCAACTGAACATAAGTTAGGTAACGCGCCGACGAGGCGAGGGCGAGAACGCGCATCCACTATTAAAATAAAACATAGATTGTATTAATATTATATCATGTTATTAATTGAAATACTCAATAACACTTTCGCCATCTCTTGTGTATACTCGTACTCCGTAAATCTTAGAATGGATCCTTCCATTAAACAAACAATACGATAGTGTTCTTTCATAATGTTATTGTTATTAAATAATGTATGTCAAACAATACTTTCATTGAAGTTGTCGAATTCCCCGCTGACCTTCAAGTGGAATACGTTCGGAAACCTCGCGTTACAATTTGCAAAAAGGAAATATTATATAAATTATTATAATCTAGAATAGCACAATATAAATTGCGTTCATATTTTCACCTACTATACTAGACTAACTAGTTTAATATATGGTATTTATTATTTTTATCATAAAATACGTGATTTAAACAAAACCGTAACTTCCCTATAAATATATAATTGGGTTTCTGAACGTTACGTCATAGAATTACAAGCCAGCCATAGACAAACTACCCAGCGTGAAGTCGCTCAGAACTAGGAATGTCATAATACGAAATTTAACCAGCCCGTGAAATGAATTGCCTGGAACTTGCCTGGTTTTTTAAAAGTTCGTAATAGGCCCGCAGGACCTGTATGACAGATCTCCAGGCTCACACCCTTAAAATTAAAATAACTAACCATTCTGGACCAACTCGTACTCGCGATTACCCATATAATAAATTTTTCCTTGTACACCGGAGTATTCCCTTCCCTGTGGCGCAAAGCCTATGTTCGCCCGCTACCTAAGGTTTCTAATCCCTCTCTTCCTACTGACTTGCGTCCAATTTCTATCCTTCCCTTCCTATCCAAAGTGCTCGAGGCCTGTGTCCACAAACAATTCTCCAACTTTGTTTATTGTAACTCAATTATTAGTCCTCTTCAATCTGGGTTTAGGCCTGGGCACAGCACTGTTTCCGCCCTTCTTAAAGTGACTGGCGATATAAGGGCAGGACTGGAAGACACCAAAGTTACTGCTCTGGTGTTGGTTGATTTCTCGAATGCCTTTAATACCGTCAGTCATGACATCCTGTTAGCCATTCTGTCTTAAATTATGGTCTCTCCCGATGAACTGAAATGGTTCTCCTCTTACCTTCAGGAACGTCAGCAATCCATTCATGTTGGGGATTCTTCTTCTTACTGGTGTGATTTGGAGACTGGCGTTCCTCAAGGCGGTATACTTTCTCCTCTTCTGTTTTCTATTTTCATTAATCTTATAACTTCCGAACTTCAGTGTGCGTATCATCTGTATGCCGATGACTTGCAGTTGTACTGTCACGGGAAAGTTGATGAATTACCAGACACCATCGACAGAATAAATAGGGACTTGGTAGCCATACAAACCTGGGCTGACAGATTTGGTGTTGCAGTAAACCCTACGAAGTGTCAGGCGATAATCATTGGCAGTTCTCGTAGCATTAGTAAGGTGGATGGTACAATATTGCCACCAGTACTCTTCAATGGTACGATAGTTCCTTTTAGCACTGACGTGAAGGACTTAGGCTTGCACATTGATAATACCCTGAACTGGCGTACTCAAGTTGCTCGGGTAAGCCAGAAGGTTACCGGAACGTTGCGGGCTCTGTACCAATTGAAAAATCTATTACCATCGAGTACGAAGACAATGCTTGTGCAGTCCTTCATTTTCCCCGTCCTCGATTATGGTGATGTGTGCTACTATGACCTGAATGCAGATCTCCTCGACAAACTTGACCGTCTCCTCAATAATTGCATTCGATTCGTTTTCAATCTGCGTAAATATGACCATGTCCCTGCACATCGGTCGCTTCTAAAGTGGTTGCCCATACGTCAGCGCAGAGAGCAAAGGGCGCTGACCACCTTGTTTTCATTTCTTGACTCTACCTCTTCCCCTGGTTATCTAGCCCCCCACTTTCAGTACATTTGCGCCAACCACAATAGAAATCTTCGTTCATCACACAATCGTCTTCTTCAATGTCCCACTCACCGCACAGACATCATTCACTCTTCCTTCTTCGTTCAGTCTATCTCTCTGTGGAATGCACTCCCCCAAGAAATCAGGATGGCGACCAACCGATTAGCCTTTAAAGTTAAAGTTCGTGAGCACATTCGCAGGAAGCTGGCAGTATCATCATAACGGTATAGTTTTCTAATTGTTTGTCTTATTTGTTTTTAGTATATTCATTTATTTATGTTTAGTTATTTGTGTTTATATTTATTTATAATTAGGTATATATATGTATTATATATATAGTTTAGGTATCTTTATATTTAAATATTTATTCCTAAATGTTTTTTTTATAAATTGCACCTACCAATGTTTGTCTCTGCATCACCCAAAGGTTGACTGGTAGAAAATGCCTAAGGCATTAAGTCCGCCTCTGTACATGCTTGTGCGAAAGTATTAAATAAATAAATAAAATTATATAATTCTATTGCACTTACGTAATATAACATCATAAAAGCTTCAAGTACTGAGAGGAAGATAAATCTATATATAAAACAAAAGGTAGATATGCTATGAGAGTCTTTGGAAAGAGTTGTGTATCCGTGAGTACAACATAAGTCGTCACGCCCAACACCCACGAAGGGCACAGGACGCGAGCACCTACTAGCTTGAGAGTGTGTGTTTGTGTGTGGTTAAGAAGGTGAACGCGATCTGACATTAATTTAAGTGGGTGAATATTCCCGGTAGGCAAAACTATTTTAAAATATTTAGTGTATATTCAGTCTGCTCATAATCCAATTCAAGTAGCCATTTCGTTACAGTTGTTTTACATTTTGATCTGCACATATGGTGTATATTTAAAATTTTCTTAACTTTGATATAGACCGAACGACAATTTGTGCGGTTGGAAGGACAGACAGTATGTTTACGTCGTTGGGAGACAAATTTGCATGGAGCGTAGGGAGTTTGAGAGTGTGTAGTTAAAACAAGGTTAAGGATAAATAGTTTGTGAACAGAGACATGTATTGTAAAGACCGATTGTAGGAAAGCGGTAAGGTAGCCGCCATCCAACCTTCAAGAGTGCTCTTTGAGCACGTTCCAATTTCAGCATGTGAGTCTTTGCTGATCCACCCCACGTAATCCTAATACAATATTGCCAATCGCTAATACAATATTGCATAAATATTGTATTAGCGATTGGCAGAGGGCGAGATATACAAGTCTTAGAACTGTAGGGTCCGCAGCGTGACGTAGGGATTTAAAAATATAGATCAACCTGCGCAGTCGTGAGGAGAGGGTGTTTATGTGAGTAGAGAATGACAGGCAATCATCAATTTGATCACCCAGATATTTAACAAAATTGATGCGAGAAAGGCAGGGGCACTTACAAACCGTGAGGTGAGGAGAGACACAAGAGTGGGCAATCAAGGAATAAGGGGAGGAAGGTGGTTTCCCAGCGGCAGTAAAAGAAAAGGTTAGGTAATTAGTTTTGTCAGCATTTAAAGTAAGCAGATTTCGAGCCAACCAGTTGGTGACAAGGTTGAGTCCGGATTATGCCTGCCGGAACACCAGCTCCCAGGAGTCTCCATGGAATAGTAGGGCAGTGTCATCGGCATAGGTGTAGATGGATGCATTTGGAAGCGTTAGCCGGCAGAGCTCATTTATATAAATGAGAAAAAGGGTCGGACCGATAATACTGCCCTGGGGGATACCGTGACATATGGGAAGCTCTTCGCTTGTCCAATCACCGATCTTGACGCACTGCCGTCTACCCGTGAGGTAACTCTCGAAGAGAGCAAGTTGAGTACCTCTAACACCGATCCTTTCTAGTTTAGCAATAAGATTGGGGACAGATATCGTATCGAAGGCCTTAGCCAGATCCAGGAAAATACCAATTACCTTCTGATTTTTATCCAGGTTGGAGAAGATGTAAGAGGTTAGGTCTAGCACGGCATTATTTGTGGAGATTCCGGAACGGAAATCATGTTGAGAAGAAGAAAGAAGAAGATTTTGCTCTAGGTACTTAACCAATCTGTTATTCATGAGCCTCTCAATGAATTTAGAAAGTGTAGGCAAAATTGATATAGGTCTGTAGTTATTTGATCGATCTCTGTCCCCACCCTTATGTACAGGATGCACTACAGCCAGCTTAAGCGCGTTTGGAAAGATGCCGGCAGTAAAAGCTAAATTAAATATATGAGCCAGATAGGGGGTGACAATATTTTTGAATTTCTTAAGAAACGTGCCTGATATGCCATCAGAGCCCACAGCACAATCATTTCTCAAATTCCCGATCAAAATGCCTAATTCAGATTCGTCGGTTCCCAGCATGACAAAACTGTTAGGATACGGTGGAAGATCATCGGTTTGTGGAAGTAGGCATGTGGTGGCGCATGGCACGTTTTCAACTAATGTACGTCCGATGTTAGCAAAATACGAGTTCACTTCATTAACAGAGCGCTCTGGTTCGGAGAGTGACAGAAGAGCGCTGGCTTGTGATTTAACTTTTGAAGTATGTGTGATAGATTTTATAGCCTCCCAGAGTTTTTTATTATTATTTTGTGAATTTGTTATGAGGACCTTATCATAATTAGTTTTAACAGTTTTGAGTATCTTAGAGCAATAATTCCGGTATCTTTTGTACGTTGTTTGAAGTATTACATTTTCAGGGTTTTTTTTTAAGTTTCAAATGCATATTGTCTCGATTTCGTAGGCATCTAAGGAGCCCTAGTGTCATCCAGGGCTTACTAAGCCTTTTACGGTTGGTCAGAAAAGAGTTTTGAACTATGATAAGGTTAAGGGTGTTGATAAAGAAGTCAGTTGGTTCATTGACATCTGGGGTGGTATAAACGTGGCTAAAATCGGTCCGAAGTAGGTCCAATTCAATCTTGACAAAATCCATTACCCGGGTCTGCCTAGCTTTTTTCAGTGAAATGTTGGAAGGGTTTTTGTTCTCCAAAAATACTAAAACGGTGTCATGATCAGTGACCGAAGTGGTGGCAATGAAACAAAAAGCTGCCTTTCTCGTTTTTAGAAGGTGGTCGAGGCAGGTGTTACCTTGTCGCGTAGGAAGAGTGTGGGCTGGTAGCATACCGTGACACTATGTGGAGATTGAGTCGGTTTCGGGTCATAAATCCATAACTTCCATGTTTTCATAGATTTGCTGCTGATTTTTTTTTTGTGTATTCTTGAATAAATGTACTTTTAAATAATATACAATTAACGGATATAATCATATGTTTATTGTCTAAAAAAAATAGTAAACTTGAAATGTTGAAAAATGTTCAGAAATTTATGACTATATTTAAATAATATGACCTTAAATGCTATAATAAACACAAATTAAACTCTTAAAATGATTTCTGCTATTATTGTGTACCATTACTTTTAACTAAAAAAAAACACTGTATTATTCAACTAACTCTAAAGCTTCATCTATAAGTTTCATAGACTTTTTACTAGATGGTTTTCTTAAACTTGTTATGTAAGGGTCCGAAGTATACATAAGTGTATGTAGAACATCTTCATTTGTAGCTATTCTAGAGCATTTCCTAGCATGATGAAGTCTGAATCGTTTATAGTCTTTGTTCCTTGATTCCTGCGCATCTTCGGAAAGTTGTCCTAGGGGTAACACTGAATAATGCCGAATGACGCTTTCACAGATGATGGCATATAATACCACATATATTTATTAACATATCTTTGTGCTGTATCCAAAGCATACTGACCGAATTTTGTAGCGTTAATAACTTTTCCACTTGACATAACTTGAAGTAAAACATAAAATCGTTTAATCAATTCCTCGTCCACACCAGTAATTTCTGCACTGCACTGATAATTTTGAAAAAATCTTCTAGCTGTATTACCGTCATTGCTGTTACCAGTACCTTGTTTAGGTTTATCTATATTTAAACCAAGTTCTTCTCTGAACCTTTTTGTACATATGCCTTCTTTTGATTTTTGAAATCTTTGTTGTAGCAGACCATTTTTCGAAGCCTAGATTATAGGATACATGTAAAATTAACTCCATAAATCGAATCCAGCAATGCAATGTCGATAACCCAAATTGATAAGCATTTTCATCAACGGGTTTATTTTGCACTTTTTCTAAATTATTCATCTCTGTTGGTCTTGCACCACAAATAGTGCACACAGCACCTGATGAAGTTTCTGACAAAACTTGAGCCACTTTCCCGTCAACCATGGTTAAAAATAATGTATGTTTAATTTCGATACCTTCTCCTTTTGTATTGACTAAAGTTAATAAATACATTTTATTTTTTTATTTCTGTACCTAATAGTGAACATTAGTTTGAAGCTTCCTTTTAAGCATGATGACGCCTGTGTCAGGAAACTCCGCTCTTCCGCAGCTTTGGCTGTTTGTACAACTTAGAAATACTCAGTTTTTTTTGTTTTTTAATAAATGAAGATAATTAAACATAATTGTCTTATGTAGTCAAATAAAATTAAAATAAATATACGAACTCGTATACCCTAGGTAAGCTGATTCTGGAGAAAGAACATAAACATTGTCTTGAGTTAATTACAGCGACCAACTATTCTTATCGTTTAAGTAGTCGTTGAACAAAGGTTGGATTTTACTTGAGCTTTAAACGCATTAAAAGGCAAATCTAGCAAAGAAGACGGTAGCTTGTTATAAAAGGTTATACCAAGCCCAACAAATGAGTTATGAAAAGTACCTATATGCTGTTGGTGTTCTTGAATAAATTATATAAGGTACTAGTTATGGTACTTATACATCGTCATCGCGCGCGGCTTAGTGGGAACCGGCTGACGATGTAATTCGAGTAAATACAAATCACAGGGATATTGCCTTTGCTAATTTTAAGCCTGTATAAGTTAATTTATTCCATTGGTCTCCTCTTTAAAAAAACTAAGGCTTCTGTCGTATTTATGTACTTATTACTTTTACTAAACTTAAAAAAAGTTTTAATACATGTATAAATAATGAATTCAAGTCAAATAATCATAAACATAATCAGCCTATAACGTTCCCACTGCTGGGACACAGGCCTCCTCTCTATGAGAGGTAGTGAGCCGTAATCCACCACGCGGGCTCAGTGCGGGTTGGTAGATGTCACACGTCTTCGAATTTTTGGTTCTAGGACATGCCGACTCACGATGTTTTCCTTCACCGTTTTGAGAGCAGTGGTGATTAAATTATTTACACAAAGTAAAGCGCCTGCTTGGGTTCGAACTCACGACCTACAACTCGTAAGTCGGGACCGTTACCACTGGGCCACCACTGCTCTCCCTCACTCATGTCATCACTGCTGTCTCAAATAATAAAAGTATCAAATAAAAATATTCCAATAATGTATACCTATTTACGCGATATGAGTACATCAATGACACCGTCCTGTGCTAAGAACAAAAAAATAAAGGATTTTGAATAAAGATTTATTTTGTTATGTTCTTCATAAATATTGCTATTACCATTGTTATTATTAATTCATCTATTTACAAAAAAAAAGTAACAAAGTCGGACAAACGTTACAATACCAATAAAGAGGAGCAGTGTCCTTGAGATATTTTTTTCGCGCACTGGATCTTCAACGCACTGCTTAGCGCCAAGAGTAGAAAATCCAACAGTGTGCAGCACTCTGTTGGAATTCTCAATGCTCGGTTCAACACCGAGAGTTGAAAATGCAGTACGCGATAAAATTCCGCCTCGCGATATTTACGTCCGTGCGAACATGGTCTAAAAAAAAAAAAAAGTTAAAAGTTTATTTTCACAAGAAGCATTGACAAGAATTTGGTACATATATGTATACAGTATTTATTTAATTTTATCTGAGGTACTAAAACTGATACCCAAACTAAGCCAGGGCTTGTATTTTGGGAGTCAGTCTAAAGAAACGGAACAAACAAAGCTCCATAGGTAGGTAGATAGGTAGGTAAATACTAATTTATACAAAATATAATTAGGTACCTAATAGTGCGAAACTCAATCCAAGAAACTTTACAACAACATAGCTTATACATCAGAATAACACTTAAACCATAATTTATAAAGATTGTGTGATTTGTCTATACTAATATTATAAAGAGGAAAGATTTGATTGTTTGTTTGTATTGAATAGGCTACGAAACTGTTGGACCGATTTGAAAAATTGTTTTACCATTAGAAGCCGAAATTATGTCTGTTGAACATACGTAACAATTTTTTTTTTTCGAAATCCACGCGTTTTCACCTTCCGCCTGACACAGGTCCTCACCGGACACTGTTGTTTCGGGAGGTTCCTGTTTCGTGTAAGGCGGGAGGAAACGCCCGGGTGTCACCATTGTGTGGATCGCCCGGAGGACACGGTGGAGCATACGGTGGAGGTCTGCCCAGCTTCAGGCGGAGAGCTTTCGGGCGGAGCACCGCAGTGTCCTCGCGGACGCGATCGGCCGGCGCCTCAGGGTCGCGGGTAATTCGCAAGAGTAACCGTGGCCCTGGCACAGGCAACTGAAGAAACGCGGGTGGGTTTTAGTCAGTAAAAATCTGACACGCCCTTCCGATCCACCCAGAGCGCGAGAAGTCATTTGATGATTTCCGACCAAAAAAAAGGGACACTTGCCATCGGCAGTTATTTTGAAGCGATGGACGTACTGTTTGTGAAAGTCGTGACCAGTAAAAATTTGGGTAGATTAAAGATTTGATCTTAAATTTTCCGGAATTTGTGTATTTCTAGTAGTGTCGGAAATATGGTTTTATTGTGTTTACCCTGCTCACTAGATGCGTACCTGGCTTGCCACTTAGCATATTGGTTTGTCTTAGTTTGCGTTTGACATATGACATCGGGTGGGTACCTATGGGCTGCAGTAGTCCGGCGCTTTAAGAAGCCGAGTGGCCATTTTCACGGCAGCATCCACAGCTTCATTGCCTGCAACTCCACTATAATAATAATAATTATTTGATTAAATTATAGGCAAAAAAAAATATAGGCCGATCACGTGTTTACCGACGGTCTATAAAGTGCTTACATCCATTTTGAGAGCTAAAATTAACAAACATATAGACACCAACTTCATCATGTCTGCCTCTCAAAATGGATGTAGGAACGGGTCCCGCGGTACTAAGGAGCTACTCCTCATTGATATGGACATTAGCCAACAGGTTCGTCGTTCCCGAAAGGATCTGTCGACATGTTGGATAGATTACAAGAAGGCCTATGACTCGGTGCCACATACGTGGCTCATGAGGGTGCTGGAGTTGTATAAAGTAGATGCAACTCTGCGCACCTTCTTGATGTCATGTATGGGGCGATGGAGGACGGTCCTTCGCTATCCAGGATGTCGGAATATCCTGAGGAATAGCGAGCCCGAGATAGTTTGAGCCCGCTTTGGTTCTGCTTAGCCTTGAATCCTCTAAGCACACTGCTGGAGGATTCAGGTCTAGGCTATCGACTGAGGAGAGGTGGTCAGGTTATATCTCACCTTCTGTACATGGATGATCTAAAAATCTTTGCCTCCAACAATTTGCTACTAATGGAGCAACTGAAAGTAACTGAAACTTTCAGTAGCGCCATCAGGATGGAATTTGGTATGGACAAATGTGTGGTCATGCATGTAAAGCGAGGGGAGATTGTGGAATCCGTGGGAACCCAACTCTCGGATTCCATAAACGTCAGAGCTTTCTCCGCATCCGATGGCATTTAAGTATTTGGGTATGTCGGAAGCGTTGGGCATCAATGGTACTGACATGAAGCAATCGTTGAAGGAGCGCTTCTTTGGCCGCCTGAAGAAAGTGTTAAATAGTCTTCTGTCAGGCGGAAACAAGGTGCGCGCCGTTAACGGTTGGGTCATGCCAGTTTTGATGTACTCTTTCGGCATACTCAAATGGACTCAAACCGAACTCGACGCCCTGGATAGGAGGGTCCGTACACTGCTGACTGCAAACCGAATGCATCACCCACGATCATCGGTAATGAGACTGTATATCCCGCGAAAGTGTGGTGTAAAAAGTGTTTTTTGTGAAGTTAGATATTTTAATAAACTGTGGACTGCGTGGTTGGCAATTCATAGCACAAGTGATACATATTAACATAACAGAATGTTACAATGGCTACGTTAACTTCGGAACAACAAAAATATTTAAACACGTTAGAGGACGTGGCAAAATTGATACAAAAAACGCAGTCGAACTTAAAAAAATGCCCTAAAGTGCGACTTACGGACGGTTACATAAGGGCTAGAGTGAAGTGCATTGAAGAGTATTGGAGTTCCTTTAAGCAGGCTCATGAGATGTTGGCACAGTGTACTCCAAGAGACAAGCGTGGAGAAGTTTCTTACTTTCTCAATGAAGACTATTTTGTCATTGAAGACCTGTACCTTTGTCTACAAGCAGACTTGACAGATATGTTGAGCAAACATCAACAAACAGCAATGGAAACCTCAAATTCTTCAGTATTTAATGGTAAAGGACAATGTTCGATCGTAAAACTGCCACGAATACAATTACCAACCTTTTTGGGGACAATACGAAGAGTGGCCCACAGACCAGGACATGTTTACATCACTTGTGCATAAAAATACTTCAATCAGCGTTCAAAAACTACATTACCTAAAGTGTAGTGTTACCGGTGAAGCAGAAATAATATTACGGCACATTCAAGTTACGGACAGCAATTACGATCAAGCATGGCAATTGTTAAAAGACATACACGGAAACAAACGTGTTATTGTGTTTTCTGTTTTGAAAAGACTTTTTAATCAAAAGAAAATCGCAACACAGACAGCTAACAGTGTGAAGACTTTATCAGATACTACGACAGAGTGCATAAATAAATAATGGACCAGGAGTCACATAAAGAGTGGGAAACTTTTACTTATAAGGAAAAGTCTGAAGAAAAGCCATCTTGGGATGAATTGAAAAGATTTTTGGAATAAAAATTTAGAACACTAGAAATGATACAACCCGTAACAAATAACGTACAAACAAAGAGCGATCCTACCATTCCGTGAATGTTGTTAAAGATAAAAGCTGTACACTTTGTAGTGAAAAACATACCTTATGTCATTGCAAAGAATTTATTAAAATGGACCTTACACAACGTAACAATTATGTGAAAGAAAAACAGCTTTGTTTCAACTGCCTGCTTCCGGGTCATTCAGTTTAAAAATGCAAGGTACCAGTTACTTGCCGCGTATGTAGAAGACGTCACCATTCCTTGTTTCACAAATCAGAGAAGTCTAAGGATACCACAGAGACAGAA
Source organism: Dasypolia templi (assembly GCA_963555695.1). Taxonomy (NCBI): domain Eukaryota; kingdom Metazoa; phylum Arthropoda; class Insecta; order Lepidoptera; family Noctuidae; genus Dasypolia; species Dasypolia templi. The sequence goes on from OY743156.1 coordinate 3,349,363, forward strand.
CCAATACAACCATCGACATCTCAACTCAAGGAAGATCATTATTAGCAACTGCACTAGTCGAAGTAAAAGGAAAAATGGACATGCGACACTGTTAAGGGTACTTGTACATCAAGGCTCACAAGCGAGCTTCATTAGTGAAAAGGCAACTCAATTACTGAAGCCACAAAGAAAATCAATTGAAGGCACTGTAACAGGTGTGGGTTCTATGCAAGCACCAATTAAACACGTGGTTCAGCTAAACATTTTATCGAGAAGGAAACCAAAATTCAACATGCACGTCGAAGCTTACGTCATGTCCAAGCAACTAACCCCGTGAATACCACACCACACAATGACTGTTCACAACTGGCAGCACCTGGAGGGTCTCGATCTTGCTGATCCAGAGTACATTCACCCAGGCCCGATAGATCTGCTGCTTGGTGTTAAGGAGTATGCACGAATAGTCGAACAAGAGTTAATCAAGGGTCCACCAGGGTCTCCATGTGCACAGAAAACAACCCTAGGATGGATATTATTTGGAGAAATTAATACAACTACACAAAAAGAACATTCATTTCTTGTCACGCATCACCAAGCAGACATTGATAATATGTTAAAAACACTCTGGGAGATAGACACAACTACAAGGCGAAATAATACAAAAGAAGAACAAATATGCGAAGACACTTATCACAAAACATACTCAAGAAATGACCAAGGAAGATTTATAGTGCTACCATTTAAAACAAATTGTATTCAATCAACTGAAGGAAATACAAGAGACATAGCTAACACAATATTGATACAATTAGAGAGAAGGTTTAAAAAACAGCCCAAGTTGAAAGAGGAATATGAAAAGGTTATAGTAGACTACAAAAACTTAGGTCATATAGAAGAAGTACCTGAAAATGAAATATATTTAAGAAAATCTGTTTACTTACCCCATCATCCAGTCCTGCGTGAAGAAAAAGAAACTGCGAAAACCCGCATAGTTTCCGACGCATCATGTAAGGGAACCAATGGCATATCATTAAATGATGAACTCTTACCTGGTCCAGTGCTCCAGGAAGACCTACTTTGTATAATTATGCGCTGGAGAATGCACGCCATCTGTTTCGCTGCAGACATACAAAACATGTACAGAATGGTCATGGTAAATAAAGAAGATAACGATTTTCAAAGAATACTGTAGAGAAATAATAGCAATGAAGAAATAAACGATTATAGACCACTTACCGTGACATTTGAGACTACTTCAGCACCTTATCTAGCAGTGAAAACTGTGATCCAACTCGCACATGAAGAACGAGATGGCTATCCAGTAGCTGCTGACATAACTTTGTCAGATTTCTACGTCGACGACGTAATATCGGGTTGTGACACTGTTGAACAAGCCATAGAAGCTAGTAATCAACTCAAGGCTATGTTAAGAAAGGGAGGTTTTGAGTTGAAGAAGTCATCAAACAACATCGAGTTGATAAAGTCAATGGATCCAAGCAAAATTTCTTCAAGCATCCAACTCAATATAAACCTAGATGGTACTGTGAAGGCGTTGGGTATAGCATGGAATCTTGGTACTGATCAATTTCTTTACAAAATCAGTCTGTCTTCACTTCCATCTACCATTACGAAGAGAAACATTCTATCAGATGTACAAAAACTTTATGATCCATTAGGATGGATATTGCCAAACATTGTGCACGCTAAGATGCTCATTCAAAAACTTTGGTTAGTTAGCACACAATGGGATCAACCATTATCTTAAGAATTAACCTTAGATTGGTTGAAGATAAGAAAGGATTTCGAGAATGTCAACCAAATTACTTTAGACCGATGGTTACACTCGTACAGCAGCAATATAAAAGCAATACAACTGCACGGATTTAGCGATGCCTCAATTCGGGCCTATGCAGCCGTTGTATACTGCAGAGTGGAACAAGAGGATGGTAGTGTATCCACTAAAACAATATCGCTTCCTCGTCTTGAGCTGTGTGGAGCTCTATTGTTGTCAAGGCTTCTAAAACAAGTCACATTGGCCATTCCTAGTTATCAAACATACTGCTGGACAGACTCAACGATTGCACTGGCATGGCTTAATGGGGAGCATCAAAAATGGAAGACCATTGTAGCAAATCGATTGGTGGAAATCAAGGATAATACAAACAACACAGAGTGGAATCATGTTGTATCACAAGATAATCCTGCAGTTTAGTAGTTATAGGACCTATTCGTAAAATGGCTTACAGAGAAAAAAAGGGTTTAGTGGACATTGGACTTATTCGCGAAATGACCTGTAGTCGTTTATGGACTTATTCGCGATATACCTCATTCTGAAAATGCCCTGTTCGTGAAATAACCTTTTCTACTTTGGACTCATTCGCAGAAAGACTTATTCTGAAAAATACCTATTCTCGATATGTCCAATTTTTTCCAAGTGTTTCTTAATGAAACTATAAATGTACTTTGTTCATAAAACCAGTAAAATAAATCATATAAAAAAAACTTATTTATATACTTACCGCCAAACTTTAACATGAGTAGGCTGTGGGTCAGCTGTTCCCAAAGGTCGATCAATTCCTTGCGTATCCAGTATAATAATGGATTCAGGATGCTGCTAGGGCTGCCCCGCTTTTATAGTGTTTCGGGTATGTTTGTGGAGGCTAGGGTTGATGGCTTCCATGCTATAATGCGCAAGTGAACCGCCTCCCTACTAAGAAGAGTGCGGTGCAGCTAACTAACAGTATCCTTCAAGTAATTGCTGAGAAGTATGACTCGGCAGTTATGAGGGCTTTCGTCCGGATTCTGGTCAAATAGCGTGGCAATCTACCCTGAAATCGGGCAAGAGGTTTCATTACTAGACACCTTTATTAGTATCCACCTTTTTGTAATGCCTGTACTAACATAGTTCGTAAGATAATTTTTTGTGACCAACAATTACGGACATTTGTCTGTATAAATCATTAATAAAAAATAACAAAATTAAAGAATACTTCTTTTTCTGATAATTAGGTAGAATTATACAAACAATAACACTTAATATAGAATGCGTAAATTAAAATCTGCCAGTAAATTTGACATTAACAGTTTTGACATTAACAGAATTGCCCCACAGTAATCTCGTGTGTCTCTAATTTTGACAATATTTTTTTATATTTCTTATCAAATATAATATCTTCATTTCTTCTATTTCGCCGTTGACTATCAATAAAACTTTTTTTGATAATCACGTCAAAATGCTTTGACTCTCCTCGTATTTGTGTATGAAGTGCAACAAGCTTGGGCGTTTTGGAATCACAACGTTAAGTCGTCGATGCCATCCATCTAAGGCGTTGGTGGTCCGGTGACGTTGATTAGCACTGCTTATCAAAGTTGGAGTCAGACGATGCCATTGCCTCTCTAAATAATCTTGGAAACGTTTAATTGCTGGAGACAATGGTACTATCTTGCCATAAATGAATTGCTATCTTTCGGGTATAAACCGTGGCAGAACAGCGGCCATGCGAATTACTTTTCTATTTTCTCTAGATGAGGACAGCTCCATTTCTTTAGCCTTTTTCCATATTGTTCGCTGTTAGTGGAAAAAACAGCCAGTAACTTTTGCATTGGGGTAAACTTCGCTGACTGCTTTCATTACCGCAAATTCGTAATCACATTTAAGTCCTTATATCCAGTCCTATTGGGTAAGAGCGCGTAAATTATTGATAATATTTGTTACCTTTTAGTTGAATTTAGATCCAAGTGGATTGTATATAGCTGGTAAAAAGAGCGCGGCACACATTTAAACGTGTCATCTCCATAAAATAACTTTTTCTTTGTGCTAAGCATTATTCTTTTTGACATTTTGGACACAAACACCAATATTTTCTCTGTATCGCCATCGTCAGCAACAAGAAAATTTTCACCCAGTCCAGTTGGTCAGACGTCTTCTAAATTTCGAAATGTTAACCTTTCTGTATCCAAATACTTTTTCGCGCTTCGTACAGACTGTTTTTCGTTTTTCGAGTGAAAGGTAGGAAGATTTGTTGCACAGACGCTAGGCAAATCATTGAAATACTTTTCAACAATTCCTTTAATTGGTCGTAAATTCCTGCACACCTCTCTTTTTAATTTATTTATTTCTACAATAAGAGCGTTTTTTTTCAATATCACATTTAAGTAAGTTATTAAATGTCTAGTCTAAGCTTTACTCTTCAATACATGATGATATCGTTTATGTCATAACCGCGTTTTGATAATGACCGCATTTAAAAAAATGAGTCCTTCCAAGAACAGGTCATGACACGAATAAGGTATTATACGAATGAGTCTTTTTCAGAATGAGGTATTATGAGAACAAGTCCTTTGAAGAATAAGCCATTCTGAGAACAGGTCCTGCTGACATAGCATCCAGAGGAATGTTCTTAATAGATCTGAAGAAGGAGAAGATGTGGTGAAGGGGCCAGAATGGCTATAAAAAAAAGAAGTTAATTTGAGAAGATCAGAATATACAGACACAGATTTAGAGTTAAAATTAACATGTACTTTTACAACAAAAAATAAAGAAAATGAAGAAAAACCAATTTGGGAAAGATTTTCTAATCTGACTAGAATGAAAAGGGTACTCGCTTATTGCCGAAGATTATTAAAATATAAACACAAGGAGAAGTATTTACCTACAGGTGAATTGAAAACAATTTTGCTAAATTGCATAAAATACTATCAGCAGACAGTGTATGAGAAAGATATAGAAACTACATTAAGAAAAATGGCAAGGTGAGAAAATCAAGTTCGCTAATTAGCTTGACCCCATTTTTACAAAAAAAAACAATCTGCTGAAAGTGGGAGGTCGTTTACAAAACGCTAATTTGCCAATCGCAACCAAACATCCAATAATAATAACGAGTAATCAACGTATCACTACATTGTTGATCACCGAAGCACACAAGCAAATGTTAAATGGTGGTATACAAGTTATGATGACGTACCTTAGAAGTAATTATTGGATTGTTAACTTAAAATCTGCAGTAAGAAAATGCATAAGAAGTTGTAAGGTTTGCATTATCAATAAAGGCAAGATAAACAACCAGATTATTGGGTAAATTAACCGCTGTAGGGGTGAGTCTACACCGGGCCTTTTTAAACAGTGGAGTTGACTAAGCAGGTCCAGTATTATTAAAAACATCAAAAGGGCGAGGGCACCATGCTACTAAAGGGTACATCTGTCTATTTGTCTGCATGGCTACCCGTGCCATACACCTGGAAGCTGTGACAGACTTAACTTCTCAAGCATTCCTGGCTGCATTTCGAAGATTTGTCGCACGTCGAGGTCGATGTATTCATCTGTTCAGCAACAACGGCACCAACTTAGTTGGTGCTGCAATGGATCTTAAAGCCCTTTTTCAAAGTAGGTGAACACAGCGTTTCTAAAAAAAAAACGAAAACTTAGCAACAGATGGAACTACGTGGCATTTCATCCCACCGCGAATGCCAAACTGTGGGGGCCTCTGGGAAGCTGGAGTGCAATCTGCAAAGAGACATCTAGCAAGGGTTAGCAAAGACACAAAACTTACCTATGAAGAGATGGCCACATTGCTAACACAAATAGAAGCCTGTCTTAACTAACGTCCATTGTGCCACAACACTGTTAAGACGATGTCACCACTCACACCTGGACACTTTTTGATAGGTGTGCCGTTACTAAGTGTTCTTGATGACGAAAAAAAAAAGAAAATCCAACTTCAACCTATTAAATAGATGGCAATTAGTACAACGAATGACACAAGACTTCTGGCGACGATGGCATACAGGATACCTGAACACTCTGCAACAACGGACGAAGTGGCAATCAGCTGTCCAGTCACCTACCGTGGGAGATATTGTGGTTATCAAAGAGGAAAACCTGCCACCTACGAGGTGGAATATGGGGAAAATAAAAACACTGCATCCTGGAAAAGACAATTTAGTTAGAGTGCAGTGTAAAGGACAAAGTGAATTAAAAAGACCTATAAGAAAGTTAATATTCCTACCTAAAGATGCTTAATTAATAATTGCACGCTATTCGAAACGAGGTTTGTTAATATACTTACCTATTTTTATGTTTACATGTGTAAGTTTGTATAACGTTAAATATTGTTACTTTTTCATTCAATTATCAATATAAGTTTATTACACTAACTACATTAACTACTTAATTACAACTAAGATATATGTGCCTACACATACATACTTGCCAATCAATGATTCAAGTTCCTACACTATTTTACGATGTTGTAACTTCCCACCTGCAGGCTTAGCATGGCGTTTTCTGTTTCTACTCTACTGTAGAATAGAAATCGCTTTCTACGCTCCTCGAAATCTCTTTTTCGCGAGCACGAGGACACACTTAGACTCAGGTTGCTTTGTAGACAGTGATTTTCCATAGCAACGGGTTAGTTGCTAGTGATGTGTATAACTACCCATTTTTACCGTACAATTGCGTTTCGTTTCTGTGTAGACAGTAGAAAACTTTCTACTGTCTACACAGAAACGCCATTTTTGTCTACTCTTCCGTCGACAATACGCTTCTCTAGGGCGCTCGTGCTAAGCCTGCAGCATGTTATTGCTTATATGTACCTACTATTATTATGTACCTATTAGACGTTATTATGTACCTACAAATAATAACTAATGATGTTGTCAAACAAATAGATGGGTACTTACCTTAATGAGTCATGTTGTTTACTTTGTTCGATGAACATGAAATAAACTGACTTGTAAGTTACTTACCTGTTCACTATTGGATAATCATCTGTAATTATTTTTTTGTTACACACAGTCCACTTGTAAGTGTTTAGTGGTTTTAAGTGTTTGTTTTAAGATGTAAGCAGAATAGCAGAAATAGTATTTTAAAAAGGACAAAGGGGTCCTTTTGGTGGGCGTTATGTCCGATGGTTTTGTATGTTAGTTGCCTCAATACAGAACTAGCAAACAGTCGCGTTCTTTCGTTTTAAAAATAACCCAAAAAATATCTACAGCACATAAACAACCTAACGTCGTCAACACAGTAAATTTGATAAAAATGTTGATACGCAACATAACAATACGGACTTTTCTAACGTTATTTCTTACTTGCTTCCGCCCGCGGCTTCGCCCATGTGGAGTGTTGATGAAAAGTAGCCTATGTACATAGGCTAGTACTTCGCCAGGCTTCAAACACAGTTCAGCGGATTAGCCGTGAAACATCACAACCACGCTCTGCGCGCGGTGTCCGCCGTTCGGATAGTGGTAATTTTTGAACAATCCAAATTAATAAGTGTTAAAGGCAAAGTTTATCTACATCAAATACCAAAAGTGATATAGGTATTAATTTTGATGAGAATTAACTAAATGATCTAAAATGTTTATTGCAAAAACTAAAAAGAAATTCATTTATGGCTCACTATTTTGGCTATAATAGCTTCCACATAAAATGTAGATGTATGCTGTCGCGGACTTTTATTTAGAATTGTTTATGACAAACAATCCCACGATACATTGATCTGATTGTGGAATCTGTTGCCCCCACCACACCAGTGACGATGTTATTAAAACGATCAAATCCAGAGTTGACGTTGTCTCACTTGGGGTGGGGATAAACAGTATACGCAAACTACGCAACCAGAAAGTGGCTATCGGCTGCGCCTCTGAGCGGGACAGAGCGGCGCTTGGCTATGCAATAAAGGGCGCAGAGGAGGGGTTTGCGGTATTTAATCCCTCACGGAGGAATCCTTTGCTTTGCTTAGGAGGGGTTATAAATGACCTAGACAAAAGAACATCGAGTTGGCCGAGTGGAAATGCCAACCTCCTTGAGGGCCTCTCAAACGATCAAATGCGCACCAGAGTGATCAGGAGAACAAAGGGAAGGACACCTACCACCACAAACGTCGTCATTGAGGTGGACATGGGTCTTTGGCAGCGTCTGAAAGGGCAGCGCATTACGCTGGGATGCCAGGTAGTGTGGGCGTCTGACCAGTCTCCGGTAGTCCAGTGCTACAACTGCCTTGGTTTTGGACACCTGGCTCGGGACTGCCATCCACAGCTGAAGTGTGGTTACTGTGCGGAGGAACATGACACCCGGGAGTGCCCTAACCGCTCCCACCCCCCTTGTTGTGTAAACTGCACTATTAGTTAAAAAAAAACAGCAGTACCTCACACCCTGCCTATTTGAGTGAGTGCCCGGAGTGGTCTAAGTGAGACCGTATATCCAGAGCTGCCATAAGCTATTGTTAAGGGCACCCCACGAAGCAATACAAGACATTCGTGGCACACGGGAATCTCCCGTGAAATCGGCAACTGTCGTCACAAATCCTAAGCTCTGTACAAAATCAAACACTAATATGTAATAACATCAGCTCGCTTGTCGTACGCATCGGAAGTTTTAATGTAGCACTCATAAATGTATACCTTGAGGGTGACCAAGACATTGAGCCACACCTGAGAAGAATCCAACAAGTCATCCATGATATCGGAACTCAGGACATCATCCTCGCCAGAGACGTCAATGCCAAGAGCCCTTGGTGGGGATGCGTTGCTGAAGACAGTCGGGGTAGGGCTATTATGGACTTGTTGGCACAAAACAACATGAGTGTCCTCAATCAGGGAGCTGTGCCAACATTTCACACCTTTAGGGGCAGCAAACTGTTTTCGAGCATCGTGGACATTACCGCATGCAGTGACTCCCTGTTAGCTAAAGTCGTAAAATGGAAAGTTGACACTGAGTCTGCCATTCTCACCGATCACCGAACTATCACCTTCGAATTGTCTGTGGACAACCATGAACTGCGCGTCACACATCCCACGACTAGAGTGTATAACGTCAAGAAGGCGAAATGGACCCGCTACTCTGAGCTTCTTTGTATGGCAATGGTGGAGATGGGCCTCACCACAGAGGAAGTCGAGACAAGCAGTGACCCGGAGTTGTTGGAGAACCTCGTCGACAAGTACAACAAGGCGATTACCAAAGCCTGCGATGAGGCGATTCCAAAACTTTCTCAGCGTAACTCTACCTTTAAGCCACAGTGGTGGACGGATGAGCTGGAGTCAGTAAAAAGTTCTGTAAAGACACTCCGTAGAAGGATACACTCCGCAAATCCCAGGAGAAAACCATTCTGCATAGCGGAATACCTTAAAGCCAAAGAAGAATTCAAGAGTAACATGTCCTATGTTACTCTTGACTCTTAGGACTAGCTGGAATGCTTGGACTTGTGCTCAACGAATAATTACCCGATGCTCGAATTCCAGCCGTACCGAGAATAGTCTCTTGAGGTACCCACAGGCCAACCAAATTTTGTCGGCTAAACTGTTGGCTGAACATCCCGCCGAAACCATCTTTCCCGTTGACGATCCTGTTACAGACTCTGTTATCCAGAAAACTATTAGGGAAAACGTGAAACACCTTCACCGCCAACTGTGCCTTCTACCGCAAGAAACACCACCATTCACTCACACATAACTTCGGAAAGTCTACGCCAGAACTCATCTTAAAAAGCACCGGGTGCTGACGGCTTTACGGCGGACATTTGTTGCGAGGCGTACAAAGCCAACTTAAACTTTCAGCTAGCTCTGTTTAACAAATGCCAGGAAATTGGTTACTTCCCTGTCGCCTGGAAGGACGCCAGGATCAGAGTGATAAATGATAATGATAAATGATTTTATTTCTGTAAATAGGTTTGTAAAAACACTTTTACACGTCAATCATATTTTAAAAACTAGGTGAGATCGGCATGTCCTATCTGACTACTCTGAGAAGAAACGCCGAAACAAACTCAGAGGTCACAGTCACTTTTAAAGTCCAGACATAATCTTGGTCAGATCATGTGAAGACCATGTGGATTGATATCTGAAATGGTCTTTCGAGGAAAGAACCACACAGAATGAGTGGACCTGTCCAGTCAGTGCACGCATTTGTCAGTTGTCATGCAGCTCAAAACAGAACTAAAGGAGCTAAACGATTCGACGAACATTACCAAAAAAAGGACATTTAGGTAGGCCGCATAAATTACTCAAACTGCCAGACCATGATTAAAACTAATAATTTAAAAAAAATGCATTAAAAAAAACAACAAATCCACAATGTCTTCACATTCACAATAATTAAAATAGTATAATCCTTTACAAAGTAAATGTCATTGCATATATAAAGTGCATCAATGTCAAAGTGTAAATAAAATATGAAAATAATCTTGGTCATATCATATGAGGACTGTGTAGACTGGTGTCTGAAATGGTCTTTTGAGGAAAGAACCACACGGATTTGAGTGGACCTGTCCAGTCAGTGCACACATTTGTCAATCATCGTGCAGCTCAACTCAGAACTAAGGAGCTCAACGATCCGACGAACAATACAAAAGAAAGGACATTTGGGGAGGCCGCGTAAAGTACTCAAACAGCCAGACCATCATCATTAAAAGAAGAGAAAAAAAATATGCAAAGACCCACATAGTCCGCACATTCACAAAAATTAAAACAATATTATAGTTTATACAGTAAATATATACATGTCATTGTTTAGATAAAAGGTACGTATATAAAAAAAATACACTAAAAGAAAAAAAAAGAAAAAATAGCAAATTACACATCAATTATGTCTGTGTAAACTTATTGGAGCAGCTCAATCCCAAGCGTTCTTGTCCTCAATACAGTCTTTGACAGTATAATAGGCTTTCTGGCATAATTTCCGCTTTATAAAAGTTTTAAATTTATTAAGGCTTAGTTCTTGAATGTGGCTAGGAAGTTTATTATAAAAACGTATACATTGACATTTAAACGAGCTACCTATTTTCTTGAGCCTGGTAGTGGGAACAACAAATTTGTGTTTATTCCTAGTATTTTTGTTATGGATATCAATATATTTTTTAAACAGATTAATATTTTTATGTGCATATAAAAGATTTTCATAAATGTACTGAGAAGGCACAGTCATTATATGAATCTCTTTAAATTTGTCTCTGAGGGAGTGTCTGGGACTTAATTTATAAATTGAACGAATTGCCCTTTTTTGTAAAACAAAAACTGTTTGAATGTCGGCGGCATTTCCCCACAAAAGAATGCCGTACGACATCACACTATGAAAATAACTAAAGTAAACTAAACGCGCTGTCTCTAAATCAGTTAAATTACGAATTTTTCTAACGGCGTATGCTGCAGAGCTTAGTTTTTTTGACTATTTATCTATATGGGGGCCCCATTGAAGCTTGGCATCCAAAGTTATGCCTAAGAACACTGTGGAGTTTTCGGGTTTCAACTCTTCACCCTTTAAAAGAACACTAGTTTCTACTTGTCTAACATGAGGTATCGTAAACTTAATACATTTAGTTTTTTTCTCGTTAAGAAGTAGGTTATTAACATTAAACCAGTTAACTACCTTAGCGAGGGCGCTATTTACAATGTCAGTAACCAGCTGCTGACGTTTCAGTTTAAATAAAAGTGAAGTGTCGTCTGCAAACAACACTATATCATGATTATCCTTTATGAGGTATGGCAAGTCATTAATATAAATAAGAAACAAAAATGGGCCAAGAATTGAGCCCTGGGGGATCCCCATTCTAACTACAGATCCAGGTGATCTTTTTCCGTTAACATCTACTCTTTGAATCCTATCACTTAAGTAAGAAGATCCAGAGAGGCGTTCCGTATTCCGTAGTGGTGCAGTTTCCTGATTAATGTTTCATGAAGAACACAATCAAATGCCTTGGACAGATCGCAAAAGATGCCCAAAGCATCGCACTTGTCCTCCCATGCATTATAAACATGTCCTAAAAGTTCAACTCCGGCAGCAGTAGTCGAACGACCTTTTGTAAAACCAAACTGTTTGTTATGCAGTAATTTGTGTTTATTAAAAAATCTTTGCATTTGATCTAAAATAAGTTTTTCAAAAATTTTACTTAAAGTAGGTAGCACTGAAATAGGTCTATAGACCCTACTAACCCTACTAATTATAATTAGTAGGGTCAGATGTGCTACCCGATTTAAACAATGGTATTATTTTACTGTTTTTCATAAGATCAGGAAACTCACCACGGTCAATACAATTATTAAAAATAACAGCTAAAGTAGGTGCTACAATATCTATAATTGACTTAGCAACGTCCACAGAATTACCCCATAGATCTGCGGTCTTTTTAACATTTAATGTGTGAAAGGTTTTAATTATATCTCTACAGGTGACATATTGGAAATTAAACTCAGAATCACAAACTGGAACGTTTTCTTTAAGCAAAGACTCTGCAGTAGTGGGCGATGAGTTCAGAGATTTAGTAGTCGATAAAGGAATCTCTGCAAAGAAATTTTCAAAGGCCGCGGCGACTTGCGAATCTGATTTAGTTATGTTGCCATCAATATCAAGGCTGAAGTCACTACTTCGGTTGCATGACCTTCCCGTTTCGCTATTAATGATATTCCATGTCGTTTTAATTACATTACTACTATTTTTAATTTTTGAACTCAAGTAACGTGACTTGGCCATACAACAAACTTTTTTAAATAATTTTGAATAATTCCTAACATATAAATTAAATTCAGAAGTGTTTATAGAAGTGTTTTAGAGTGATACCGAAGCCTGGTAAACTGGATTACACAACGGCTAAGTCTTACCGTCCGATTGGACTACTACCAGTTATTGGTAAGGTGTTGGAGAAGCTGGTTGCCAATAGACTCACCTGGACGCTGGAAAAGGGGAATTTTTTGAGTAGACGGCAGTATGGCTTTCGACCGCAATGCGGGACGGAGGATGCGTTATACGACACCGTAGGCTACATTCGTCGAAGTATTCTTGCCAAGAAGATTGTGGCAGTGGTGTCGTTGGACATAGAAGGCGCGTTTGACAATGCTTGGTGGCCAGCCATACTGCAGCAGCTTCATAGCAAGGACATAGACGGGTAAACCCTGAGTCTGTTGGATTGCTATCTGTCAAATCGGAGCATCACGCTAGAGTGAAGCAGTACAGGGTTGCAGTAAATAAGCAAATACAATAGCTTACGGAAAAGAAGAAATATATTGTCCAAAAATTTACATAAAACACAGGACACAGATAAGACGATAGAAGGCGAAATGAAGAGCACAGAAAGAAAGCGATAGGCACAGTTAAAAGTTAAGCACTACCTAGCACGCCTAGGTACAAGTTTTTAACACGCACTGGATAAAAGGTTAAATGCGACTAGTATCTATCGTCCAATGTTTACCGGGTACGAGCGAGAGCGACATGCGCTTACGACCAGTGAGGATTCTCGACTAATGCCTGCGAGCTTCACGAGTTTGAAAGAGATAGATAGACAAGGCGCGGGCGCTCGCTCAGGTAACCGGTCCGTATTCCACATAACTACATACAAGATATCTAATAACAAAATTATTTGTTATGTAATATTATGTTTAAATTAAGTTTATAGTTATATATATATTAGATTTAACTGCTGCTACGGTGTTACAATTTGTAGATTTAGTGTAAATACTACCTTACAACTAAAATAAATTTTAAATAAAAGCACCACCCCCCTCCAGAGACCGTCCTACGGGCGATAATAGTCTGGGAATCTCACTCTGCGGCCCGAACGAGTTACTCTGACCGGGCACTCTCCGGCGTCATGCAAGTTATCGTCACTTGTATTCTGAGTGTGAGTGTGAGTGAAATTTTGGGTTGAGTTAGTGATAGGGGCGTATGTGTGAGTAGAAGTGTGAGGCAGTGGGCGTTGTCTTGGGTGTGTTGTGGTATCAGGATCACGCAGTATGTAGGCAAGTTTTATTCTGTCCATCGATACGGTGACCGTCGTGCCTTTCACCATTGGCTTGAACGCTTTTTCTCCTCCTTGTATGACCTCATAAGGACCAGAGTAGGCAGGCTTCAATGATCCGGCCACAGTGTCATCGCGAAGGAAAACGTGTGTTGATGTGGCCAAATCCTTAAAAACGAAGGGTGAGCGACGTCCACTATGACATGACGCTGGAGTAGGTTGCAAATTATTTGCAAAGCTGCGTAGGCGCGCAATGTAACTGGTGACGTCAGGGTCTCCTTGGTCCTCTGGGCTGAGAAAGTCTCCTGGTAAACGTAATGTTTCCCCATACACCAGTTCAGCTGGCGTTGACTTAATGTCCTCTTTGAAGGTACTACGTACACCTAATAGTACAAGGGGAAGGGACTCGACCCAGCTGCTATCCGAGTGACAAGTTATGGCGGCTTTAAGCTGCCGATGAAACCTCTCCACGAGCCATTTAGAGGCTGGATGATAGACCGTCGTCCTTTGATGCTGAAACCCAGCTATTTGTGATAGGCGAAACAAGGCTTATTCAAATTGCCCCCCATGGTCTGTAACGACGTTCGTGGGGCAGCCGAAACGGGATATCCACCCGCTAAGGAGGGCTTTTGCTACCGTCTCAGCTGTAATATCCTGTTAGGGTATTGTCTCAGGCCATCGAGTAAAACGATCGATTGCTGTGAGGCAATACTGGTATCCCTACGATAGTGGTAGGGGTCCGACGAGGTCAATATGTAGATCCCTGAACCGAGCACGTGGAAGCTTGTACGTGCCCAACGGTGCTGATACAAGTAAATGAACCTTTGCCCGTTGGCAAGCTAAGCAAGTTCGCGCCCATTCCCTAAAATCCTTCCTGACACTTGGCTATACATAGCGGTAGGTGATCAGTCGGATACTGGCGTTGGCCCCGGGATGGCTGAGAGAGTGAAGGCTCTCAAAAATATGTCGACGTAACTCCTTAGTCACACAAATGGTCGTGGCATAGTGCCACTTACATGGCAAAAAAACTCTAACCGTGTGTCTGGTAGTTTAACCTTCTCCAAGTGTAGGGAGTTATTGCCGTTCAACAGTTGTTTCAGTTCAGGGTCGGTCATTTGTGCGGTAGCTAGCTTTTGCAGATCGAGAGGTAAAACGATCTTATCGATACGAGATAAAGTATCAGCTACCACATTATCCTTCCCTGATATATGTCGAATGTCAGTACAAAACTGTGAAATAAAATTTAAGTGGTGGAATTGCCTGGGAGAACAGTTCTCTTTTCTGGAATGAAATGCAAATGTAAGTGGCTTATGATCGGTATATATCATAAAGTCACGTGCCTTGATCATATGACGGAAGTGCTTGACCATCTCATATATCGCTAAGAGCTCGCGATCATATGCGGAATATTTGGTCTACGAGGGAGTCAGCTTTCGCGAGAAAACGCTAGAGGTTGTCACGTTATGTTCTTTAGCTGCTGGATCATGCCACCCATGCGTCCGAAGCGTCTGTAACCAAAGCGAGTTTTGCTCTCGCAGTCTGGGTGAGTGAGCATGGCAGCTTGAGACAGACCCCGTTTGCACGCCTCGAAGGCTTCCTGTTCTTGCGACGTGAAATGTACGGGGTTCGTTCAACGGTGTTTGGAGTGTGGCTGCATCGGGAATGAACCTACGGTAAAAATTATTCATTCCGAGGATCCTACGCAGCTCTCTTACCGTTTTTGGGACGGGAAAACTGTTGATAACCAGAACTTTGTCTGGCAAGGGATTGGTGCCGTTCACCGAAATGCTTAACCCAGAAATGTTACCTCCGAGGCCCAAACACGCACTTTGCTGTGTTAATGACCATGCCATAGTCCGCCAACCTGGTGATAATTTGGTGCAGGTGGTCTATGTGGGTCGCCTGGTCTTTTCAGAAGACCAAAATGACATCGACGTATGGGTAGGCAAAATCTACGCCGCGCAGCATTTCGTCGACGAAACGTTCAAATGTCTGTCCGGCAATACGAAGTCCAAACGTCATGTATGGAAATTCGTATAAGCCTAAGAGACGCGAGCACCTTCGCATCTAGTTCCCATGGCGGGGATCCGGCCAGTGCACAAGCCGCCTCGTACCTGTCCGGGACTGTCCTAGCGTTCAGCATACGGTAATCGCCACACGGGTGCCAGCTGTTGTCCCGCTTAAGAGCGAGATGAAGCGGAGAGGCCCATGGTGATTCTGAAGGCCGACACGTACCTATCTGTAACATGGCTTCAAATTCTGCTTTTGCAACCTTTAACCTATCTGACGCTAACCTGCGTGGTGTGCAAGATACTGGTGGTCCTGGTGTAGTTCGTATGTGGTGCATTATGTTATGTTTAGGTGTACGGTGCATACCTGAGGGTCGAGTGATGTCAGGGTACTTTGCTAGTATAGCATGGTACATAGAAGAATTTTTGTCACCCGACGTTACCTTCACCGAAGAAACATCGTCAGAAAAACTCGCGACCGAAGCCGCGGTGGTGAGCATAGTATTGCTATCTATTAAACATTTATTACGTACATCTTAAATTATAATATGATAGATAAAAATCTACACCTATGATTACCCGCGTTACGTCTGCTACAATAAATAGCCAAGCGAAGTCGCGGCGCAAATTCATATTAAGAACTAAATGGGCATATCCATAAGTATTTATTACTGACCCGTTAACGGCAAACAGTTGATAGTTCGTTTGGCTTTGTTTACCTTTCCCTAATGTTCTAGGGAAAACACAAATGTCACTGCCTGTTTCAATCAAAAACTGCACTTTTGTCCGCTGGTCGGTTATAAACAAGCGACCGAGATTTGGCAGGCGTCGGTCGCCATGACGGGCTGCCCTATTATTTTCCCTTGGTCTTATAATCGCACGGTTTTGTACAGCTTCTTGCTTTTTCACCGAACTTTGCGTGGTACCAACACACTGGGTATTTTCGGTAATTGGACTGGGAGCGGCTGGAACGGGAATTGCTGCGATCACGAATTTCGGATCTGAATCTCCGTGACTTGGACCGTCACATCCTGTCTAACTTGGTCATCAGCTTCTGCACCTGGCGTGTGAGTTCGGCTACTTGACAGCTTAACTCTGGGGAAACACCTGATGTTGTGGCTGCCACTACGTGCGGGCTGGAAGCTACGATGTCATGGATGCGGTCAGCCAGGTCTGCGACCTCGTCAAGAGTTGCCTTTAACTGCGAGGCTACAATGGTCTGGATATTATTCGGCAGGCGGCTGGACCACATGGTACGCAGAAAGTCCTCCGGGACATCTGGTCCTGCAAGATGCTGCAAGGTGCGCAAGAATTGGGAGAGCTTTCGGTAGCCCAGTTCCTCACGCGTGACCAGCTGCAGGTTCTTCTTCTGTTTGGACGCAGAGAGTCGTTTAATGAGTTCCGACTTCAGTCGCTCGTATTTATTGGGTGCTGGGGGACGGCTTATGATGTCTTCCACCTCCGATGCGTAAATAGGATCCAATTGCCCCATAGCATAATGGAATTTGGGTGTATCGGCAGTTATGTTGGCCAGAAAAAAATGGCTTTCCAGCTGGTAAAACCACAATGCCTGTTTCTCCGGGTAGAAAGGAGGTACTCGTATGCCAACTCGCTGGATGTCATGCGATGTGCTAGGTGGCACGTTGGCACCGCCATCTTGTGTGCCTTTCGGTTCGTTCGGCATTTTTCGTGTTCGTCGGGGACACCAATGAAGCGGTACAGGGTTGCAGTAAATAAGCAAACACAACAGCTTACGGAAAAGAAGAAATATTTTGTCCAACAGTTTACATTAAACACAGGACACAGATAAGACGATAGAAGGCGAAATGAAGAGCATAGGAAGAAAGCGATAGGCACAGTTAAAAGATAAGCACTACCTAGCAACGACTAACGAACACATCCAAAATATTTCCATTGTTGTAGAAACTGGATCCACTCTTATAAAAAATGAGATACTGAAACAGGGAAATTCTTTCAATAACAAAACATCAGTCCATTAGACATACTAGATAACACTTCTGTGTATTTACAGATCTCCATGGAACAGTAACCTTGATAGTTTTATGGAATCACTCAGTCAGGACTTAGATACGTTAACTACACAAAGAAACATAATAATAGCGGGAGACATAAATATCAACATTAGAGCAAAAGATTTAGAAATGACTCAAGATATAAAAACCGAGTGGGCTATCTTAACATGTTATCGACGTATTGTATTTTACCTGGTCATACATTGCCGACCAGAGAACGAAACTGCTTAGACCACTTCATGTTGAAGATTAATAATAAAAAAACAACAGCTTCAATTGCTGTGTTAAAAACTACAATTACCGATCACTGTACTACATTTTTATCACTTTCTAAAATAAAAAGTAAGGAAGCCGCTAGTAAAATCACTACGACCATAAACTTTTAAAATGCACTAAAATATTTACAAGAAAAAAATATTGCAGAACTGCTATTTTGGAAGACCCCAATTTGGTAACAGATAAACTCATTAAAATGCTGATAGATTCTATTAAATACAACACTAACACAAAAGTTATCGCTAGCAGCAAACGTATGATTAAGCCGTGGATCACCCCAGGACTATTAAAATGTATAAAAAATCGTAATAAATTACAAAAGAGCTGTTGATCAGATTCGTATAATGACATCTTAAAAATAACATACAGGCGGTACAGAAACTACTGTAATAATCTTATAAAAAAATTTAAAGGAAAATCGGTTACAAATACGAAATTAATATGGAAAAATATAAAATCAATCACCTACTCAAATCAACCTAAAAATCAAAGCAGTGAATTATTAAATATCTCACACTCTCCAACTGCATCAGTGAATTCTGTTAATAACTTTTTTGCTAATATTGGAAAGCATCTAGCACAGCAAATTCCTAATAAAAAAACTTCGGGCCGATCTAACGATCCACGTACTCAATTTAATTCTTTTGTGCTCTTGGACACTAACCCCATGGAAGTAGAAAGTGTTCTGATGAGTTTGAAAACCGACAGTGCTTCAGGATGGGATAATATTCCAACTAAATTCCTAAAATATATCAGCAAATAAATTGTTCCCGTCATTACTCATCTTGTAAATCTATGTTTTGGAAAAGGTATTTTTCCAACACAACTGAAGCAATCTATTATTACACCGGTTCACAAGGGTGGGAACAGCGACGATGTCAATAACTTCAGACCTATTTTTGTCTTACCAGCTTTATCCAAGGTTTTAGAAAAACTTACTAATATAAGACTCCTATAAATTATATAAAAAAAACAACATATTATCATCTACACAATTTGGTTTTAGACAGGGAATAGCAACTGAGGATGCAGTTACAGCAATCAGCTCGATAGTAACTGATTGTGTCGATTCAGAGAAAAAGTGTCTGGCTGTATTCCTTGATCTGAAAAAAGCCTTTGACACTGTTGCTGTTCCAATCCTTTTGTCCAAGCTAGAAGAAATTGGAATAAGGGGAACATCTCTTACGTTTTTTAAAGATTATCTATCAAACAGGAGGCAGAGGGTTAAGATAGGGACATGCATCAGTGATTACGTTGAGATATCATTCGGCGTACCTCAAGGAAACGTACTAGGACCAACACTTTTCTTAATTTACATTAATTACCTATGTAACTTAAAAGTAGATAACGCAAAAATCTTCTCTTACTCTTACGCCGACGTTACTGCTATTGTCTTTTATGGGAATAATTGGCCCGGAGTAAAGCTCAAAGCTGAACTAGGTTAGGCTGAATGAAAATCTACTCACGCTAAATGCAACCAAAACCAATTATATATGTTTTACAATTAGAAATCGCTCACAACCAGATCAAGATTTAAATATTAAAATACATTCTTGTAAACGAGATATGAATTATGCCTGTGCATGTCCTATAATTAATAAAGTATCAAAAACAAAATACTTAGGTGTCATAATTGACCAACACTTAAGTTTGTACTCCCACCTCGAACACGTTGCTGATAGAATACGAAAATTGAAATGGATATTTAAATCATTGAGATACGTGGTCCCTGCAAGTATAGCCACAAAAATAGGACCTAACAGAAATCTTCTAAATGAAATTTACACAGCCCTTGCACAATCTGTGATAGTGTACTGTATATCTGTATGGGGTGGGGCAGCGAAATCAAAATTTATAGACGTAGAACGAGCACAAAGAGGTCTGATAAAAAGAATGTATTTTAAGAAACGGAGATTCCCTACTGAAAGTCTATATGAGATCAGTGGCCTGTTATCTGTTAGGAAACTATATATCTGTCCTTCAATCTTGAGGAGGCATAAGGCACTTACGTATGATAAAAAACATAACATTAAAAAGAAGAAAGGATATTATTGTGCAAGTCCCACAATTTAAAACCAATTTTGCTGCTACACAATATGAAAATCAATCAGCACGGTTACGAATAATAATAATATATATAATAATAATATGTTTATTCAAAAAATTAAAAGGCATAAAAATAATTACAGTTTTGCTTAAATGTAAATTGTATTCCTAAGACTTACGTGCCTGAACTAGGTAATCCTGTTTTTCAGGCGAAAAGTGCTAAAATAGTCGGATAAAATTTATAAACAATCAAAAAAGTTGACACTAGACAAATAAATTAAATGTAGAGTAGCTTAAAACCTAGTTTCTAAATTTAACAAATACTTGTTGTAGGTGAGGATCTATGTTTACTTTAACACAGTTAATAAATTCTCTGTATCTTCATAAGACATAATTTGGAGAGCCTCCTTGAGAATTCTCTTACAATTTGTGTAGTTCAGGGAATAAATGTTTGCTTTTAAGTTTAGTCTATTATAAAGGAGAGGACCGAGGTACAGGTAAAATTTGGATATAAAAGCATGTTTTGTTGTATTTTGTGGACAGACTATATCTTTACGTCTTTTTTTTGTATATTCCGTGCTGTAGGGCAGAGCTGTGTGTTGTTTTAGTACAATGCCCATGATAAATAGTTGCCGAACTGTTAATACTTCACAAGATTTGTATAGGAGGTTAGTAGGAAAAAGGAAAGGGCGGAAAGTAGACACTTTAAGAACCGCCCTCTGAGCTCTCTCGATGGTTAGTAACACTGTTTTACCCGCTCCACCCCATGTGGTAATACAGTACGTTATAATCGATTGACATAAAGCAAAGTAAACTTGTCTAACAATTTTTGTGTCAGCAATATAGCGTAGCCTTTTAAAAACAAATATTAACTTGCGAATTCTATTATTTAAAGCTGATATATGTTGCTTGAACGAGAGTGTTTCATCTATTATAACACCAAGGTATTTTGTTTTATTTACCATTTTAATGTTGGGACATACACATTGGTTATCAGTGGGATTTGTGCAATAATGAGCATATAATGTCGAGTTGCTAGTTGATGTTTGCTTGCGCATCGAAAACTTAATGTAATTAGTCTTGTCTGCATTTAGTGTTAGTGAATTATGTTGAAGCCATTTATTAACAACATTGAATCCGTGTTGCGCAAGCTTGTAGACATTTTTTTCTGAGTCAGCCGAGAAAAGAAGGGCAGTGTCGTCAGCATATGAAACAATTTGGCCGTGATTTAGATTTAGATTACAAAGATCGTTTATGTATATCAAAAAAAGGGTAGGCCCTAAAATACTTCCTTGGGGAACTCCGAAGGACGTGTTTTTTTTAACATCGCTGAGAACATTACCAATCCTTACACATTGGGTACGGTCTTCTAGATAGCTCTTAAATAGTTTAAGCTGGGTGCCTCTGATACCTATGGCTTCAAGCTTATGCAACAGAATAGGAATAGAAACCGTGTCAAAAGCTTTTGCGAGGTCCAGGAAGATTCCAACAGTGTGGTTACCTTTATCAAGTTCTTGGGCTAGATAGTCAGTCAGATGATGTACGGCATCGTCTGTTGACATTTTAGGCCTAAATCCAAACTGCCGTTTAGATAAAATTAATTTATCCTCCAAGTATTTGTAAAGCCTTTTATTTATAATTTTTTCTAATATTTTAGACATAGAAGGCAGCAAGGAAATAGGTCTATAATTTGTAACTTGATCTTTACTGCCTGATTTGTAAACAGGGACAACTACTGCTTTTTTTAGGCACTCGGGAAAAAGACCTGTAGATAAACATTTTTGGAAAATATAAGTCAGCGGCTGTATCAAAATGTGTCTGAACTGTTTAATAATTTTATTTGATATGTTATCCCAGCCAACTGCACAGTCGTCCTTTAAACTCATAATTATCGTATCCACTTCAGTCTCGTCAGTGTCTAGCAACGCAAAGGATGATAGAATAGTGCTACACGTAAATGGTGTGCTTGTTAGATATTGTGATTCGCCCCGAACTTTTTCAGCCAGGCACTTTCCAACATTAACATAAAAACAATTTGCAATGTTGGCAGATGTTAACTGTGATGAGTGTGCTTGCAGTAAACTTGAAGATGACTGATTTTGTTTAGAGCTATACGTTACACTTTTAATAAAATTCCAATTTTTTTTACTATCAGTACCAGCCTTTTCTAGTGCAATTTTATCGTAGTTGCTTTTAACCTTTCTTATAAGATCATTACAAAAATTACGGTACCGTTTATATGACAGTTGCAAAATTAAGTTATCTGGATTGGATTTAGCTTTCATATGCAGTTTATCTCTATTTTTCATACAGCGAATGAGTCCTGTCGTGATCCATGGTTTTATGTTGTAATTTTTGTTATTTAGCCGAGTTAAGACTGTGTTCTTTTGAATTGCATGTTGTACACTTTTGATTAGGTACAACATACAAAACTGCGGATCAGCGGAATAGTAGACTGGGTCAAAGTCGATATTACGTAAGTCTTCTTCAAGTTTATTGACATTTAAACTCGAAATGATGCGAGTCACTGCTTTAGGTAATTTACAATTTAAAATAAGCAGGGTAGCACTGTGATCGGTTATTGTTGAGTTAGTTACAAGGGCAAGAGCAGGGAAATTCGACTTGAGCATTATATGGTCCAAGCAGGAGCCACTTTGATGTGTAGGAAGCGTGTGAGCGGGAAGCAAACCATGGAAGGCGCATAGGTTAAGGTATTCCTCAGCGGATGCGTCAGCATTTTCTGGAAGAATATTGATATTAATATCTCCAATTAAAATGGTATTTTTGAGAGATGACAGGTTCTGCATGGTGTCGTTTAGAGAGTCAGTGAAATTGTTTATATTTCTAAAAGAGGGGGGTCGATATAAGGCAAGTATCGCTAATTCTGACCCAATTTTAATTAACAATCTGTTACAGTCTTGCATATCTGGTTCCTCGACAGACACATTGAGATGATTTCTTGCATAAACTATCACCCCATCGTTCTGATTGTAGTTAACATTACTTTTATACATATTATATCCCGGAATTATTGGTATGTTATACTGTTTGGAAAGCCAACATTCGGTTAAGACAATAACGTCACAGTCAAAGTCTAGACGTTTTAACAAAATGCTAAAATTGTCGAAATTCTTAAAAATACTGCGTATATTTTGGGTTAGTACGGTAAGTGGATTAGTGTAGGAGGAGAGATATTGCTTACAGTGTTCAACTTCACAAACATGGGATTCAGATACAGAGAAATTTTCTAGGTCATTGAATAAATTATTAATCATAACTATAAAATGTAATAACAAGGGCCAGAAAAATACGTGATTAACGGCGCTCTTAGGCGCCTCCATAATCAACTGAATTTATGTACCTCTTTTCAGCCATTATTTTCGCTGGACAGTCAGCATCACTTGTCTTGTGATTGCTCGGCTTTTTGAAGTGCAAGCAAGTAGCGCATTTTGGTTCCTCAGCCTTCTTTGTGCATTCTTTTATGGAGTGACCCTGATCTCCACAGTGGCCACATGTATGGGTAGTCTCCCGACATGATTTCGCCGCATGTCCGTACTGCTGGCACTTATAACAGCGTGTGACTAGAGTAAAGTCTCTCACAGGGCATGACGACCAATTTATAAACACTCTGTCTTTAGATATCAGGGCTTTACGTATGTCTGCAGATACTTCAATAATATAATTACAGGTCTCAGCGTCCTTCTTACCTGACTTATGGCTTAACTTAATGGAGGTCAAAAGGTTTCGAGGCTGCAATCCTGGAGGTTCTCGGCTAGGTTTTGGTGGAACAAACAAGTAAAAACTTCCATATCTTGCATTGATGAGGGTACTCCGATAACTACTACTCTGGGCTTTCTTTTTTGGGGCTCGTCTACTGTAAGTCCTGAATTTGATAAGTGCATCGTTTTTTTCACTTTCTCAATATCGTCCTTCGTTTCAGTGCTGATAATGACACCGCCATTTTTCGTCTTACGTAGTCCTCTTACTTGAAGTTTCATTTGCTCGGGGCATATAATTTTTTGGACAAGTGTTTTTGTCTCCTCACTAGACTTCAGTTTGTCGTTAGGGTATATGGCCACAGAGCTTAAATTCATAGGCTGTATAAAACTATTCGTACCTTTTTTAACCATCTCAGCAAAAGAAGTTCCCGTGACTGGATATACAATATGTAACAAAAACCCTGTCCGATCCAAAAAAGGCGTATTCCTGGTTTAACACACGTACTAGAAAAAATAGTAAAAAAAATCTAACTCATAAAAACCATGCGAAATGTAACACTAAATATGGTAAATTTTCATAAGTTGACAACACTCCACCGGCCGGCGAAATCTTTTATTTTTTGCCTATTTTATTTCAAAGGACACCGCCCTAGTCGCGCTGTAGGTACTCATAACGAGTCCTCGATCCTTTGATGTAGCCGGCTGGTCGCTACTTGTTATGACACTTCGCCAGTCTTACGTGGAGATAGCTTGCGATCGGATGTCCGTACGTATCGCGAACAATGTCGTATACCAATCAGGAATATTTGAATATGTTAATTTTTATTTGTGAGTGAATGTGTGTCAATCTCGGGGTCATTGTGCGTAAGCCTACAATCAAATATGAGCTGATACCTACGCTTAGGCAAAACGTAGATTTCTTTAGTCCTACGTTTCTTTGGCGGCATGCGACAAAGGACCGCCGCGCTCAGGCGGCTTCTTTGACACGAAACTGTAGGTGAACTCTGGTGAACCCTGTCGAGCGGTCAGTGTTGCCTTTGGTATGATTATTTTTAATTTTTTAAATTAATTGTTTTCTTTGGGGAAAAATAATTATCTCGTATCCATTAAATGAATACGTATTTGTGTACGCACTACGATACCAAATAATACCCTTCAGGATCGGACAGGGTTTTCGTTACATGCTGTATAATAAAATAAACAAAGACGTCATGTACATTTAAGGAGAGGGCGCCACCGTTGTGCCGTTAACAGCTGTTTTTAAATCGTTCCGTAAAAACAAATTCATAATTAGTGTCTAAATCATCTATTTATGAGTATGTATCTTTTAAAAGTCACAAATACAGTCGATGCGCACTGTACAACGAGTGAAGTGGTTTAATTTTGCAAGAAACAAAAAGTAAATACGAGATAAACCTGTGTGGAAAAGAACAGTGATACAACGTCAGGAATACAAATGACCTGCTGGAAAACTGTTACATGAAGGTGATTAAATACTCCCAAGGTATATGAAGCAAAAACATTGAGTAAAATTAACCATAGAAGTGAAAAAGAAATCATAACCTACAAAGAAAACATTACACAGCAAAAACCTAACTATCGCAGTGACTTTAAGCGACATCTGTTGAGGAGTAGCACGCACGCCATCTATGGTGAAATAGCGAAATCATCACAAACTGATATCGTTGCACGATTGTTCCACAATTGGCAAGACATGCAGCGCCATCTTTTATCCAATAGCCACAACTTTATCACTACCAGACAGGATGGAAGAAATTAAGGAAATGCTTTAAAATATCCAAGAAGACATTAAACAACAAAAAATAGAGATGATAGTTATGCAAGAGGAAATAACAAACACTATAAATATTAGGGTGAATGAAAGACTGGAAAGTATCGAAATAAAACAATCTATTTTTGAAGAGAAAATTGAAGAGCAAAAAAGAAAAATAGACAATTTTGAGAGATACACTAGGAGGAGGAACTTAGTTTTCTTTGGTATTCCAGAAGAAATAGAAGGTGAAAAAAAAAATATGATCGAAAACATCGTGGAGATAATCAACAAAGATTTAAAGATCACATGCGACACTAACAGCATCGAAACGGCCAGACGGTTGGGTAAACAGGGTGAAACTGTCAGACCTGTCCTAATAACATTTGCCACAACGAAAAAGAAAATTGAGCTACTTAAAAACAAAAAAAAACACTAGAAGGAAAATCCTATTATTTCAAAGAAGACTTTCCTCAATATGTACTCCAAAAGCGAAAAGAATTACAGGAGCAACTTAAAGCTGCAAGAGAAAATGGAAAAAAGGCTATATTAAAATACGACAAATTAATCATTCTGGAAGGAAATCAATATAGGAAAAACACAGACAAAAAACCAGATAAGTCAATAAATTAAAAAAATAATCATGTCGGAATCCCCGGAAAATAACAGAGCCACTGCCTTAACCAATGAAGCCAAACCCAATCGCCCAATGAAGAAAAACAAAACGGCTGATATAACAAAGTTTCTTACACCAAGGCCTACAAATATAATAAATTGTACCAACAACGAAGAGAAGAAACATTCCAAAAACTATTCAGAATAGCAACTAGCCACCAACCCCCCTTCACTCCCAACACGGTTGGTCCCCGCGGGAGTTGTACACCAAAACTATCCAGGAAAGAAAATTTGCCCTTTAAGTAACTGTACTGACAACGAAAATAAAGAAAACAATGTTTTATACATAGCAACATACAATGTCCGAACTCTGTCGACTTATAGCCGCTTGATAGAGCTGATTGAATCATTGAAAACATAAAATACGACATAATAGGTATATCTGAAATCAGAAGACTTGGAAACTCAATTGAAGAACACAACGACTTCATTCTGTACTACATAGGAGAAACACCAGGACTATATGGTGTAGGATTCATAGTAAAAAATACTTGAAAAATTATATTGATACTTTCATAGGTCTGTCTGAGAGAGTAGCACTGCTAAATGTAAAATTAAAATTCGAAACAAGCATAATTCAAGTTTACTCTCCCACTGAGGCTGCAAGTGATGAAGAATTACAACTTTTTTACGACACTGTTGACAGAGCTTTACAACTAGCAAGAAGAAATATAATAGTCATGGGTGACTAAAATGCAAAATATGGCCAACCGACGCCAAATGAAAAACAAGTCACGAAAAGTCACGGCTATGGCAACAGAAAGAGTAGAGGGGATAGACTCATTGAATTCGCTTACGAAAACCGTTTAGCAGTAATGAAAACTTTTTTCAAAAAGAAAAACAATCAGATATGGACTTGGAGATCTCCAGATGGCGTCACAAAAAACGAAATCGACTACATTTTAACTAACAAGCACAGAAGTATCCAAAACATAGAAGTATTAAATGTAATTTTCCCTTCAGATCTCAGACTTGTCAGAGCCACATTGATACTGGAAGCAAAAAAGAAAAGTCGAAAGGCCTATGGTAATATCTCAAGAGTTATCCTAAAAAATGAAGAAGAGGTATCAAGGTACAAAGAATCACTAAATAGCTTTTCAGAAAAAATTGTACACAACTGGCAAGAAACAAACACTGTCCAAGAATATTACAACGAAATTTTAAGCGCCATAGACAGTAGCCTGAAAAAAGCTCACGTACCTCACACATCGAAAAAACTCAGTTTACTGTCAGTCCACACGAAAAAGCTGATCCATAGAAGACAAATACTACAAACAACCAAACCAAAGTTTAAACTAAATAAAACCTCTATGCAAGCTTGTAAGTAAATATATTTAGAACGACTATAAGAATCATCGTACACAAACTTTCGAAAAACACCTTAATACTACCGGTAGCGTAAAAAGAGCATACAAAGAGTTAAGATCACACAGAACATGGATTGAAGGACTTCGAGGATCAACAAACACAACACAAAATAGGTCAGAGATACTACGGATAGCAACAGCTTTTTACAAGAATTTGTACAGCTCACAAAACCAAGCATGCAACCCAGTTAATACCCAAATACCAATAGATAGAGAAAAGATTAACGAAATGGATGAAATGGAAGTGATCAGTGGTATTGAAAAACTCAAAGTAGAAAAGAGCCCCGGTCCTGATAAGATAACCAACGAAGCCTTAAAGATAGGACGCACACATCTAGCAACTCCACTAGCGCGTCTGTTTAACATGGTATTACAATCCTCATGCACCCCTAGACAATGGTCCGAGTCAGACATAATCTTGCTCTACAAAAAAGGTGATCCAAACAACATTAGTAATTACAGAGCAATCAGACTATTACCAGCAATCTACAATTTGTTTTCATCGCTCTTGGAAAAAAGGATGAGAAAGTCAATTGAAAAGCATCAGCCTATTGAACAGGCAGGATTTCGAAGAGGCTACTCTACTGTGGACCATATCCACTCTATAGAAATGCTGATTGAAAAATATCAAGAGTTCCAGAAACCGTTCTACATAGTTTTCATAGACTATCAAAAAGCTTTTGACAGTATTCTCCACTCATCGATATGGGACGCACTACACTCTCAACAAGTACGAGTAGAGATAGAATATATTAGAGTTCTGAAACATCTTTACGACAATACCAACAACAAGCAGAATAAAACTGGAAACCACAGGACCACCTATACACATAAAAAGAGGGGTTAGACAAGAGGACCCTCTATCTCCAACGATCTTCATAGCGGTGCTAGAGTCAATCATTTGCAAACTAGACTGGAGTAAACTCGGTTTAAATATAAATGGCAAGTACTTAAACCAATTGAGATTTGCGGATGATATAGTCTTGTTCTCCGAGGATACAAAACAGCTGCAGCTAATGGTAAACTCACTATATGAAGAAAGTAATCAGGCGGGTCTGGAGATAAACTTAAGCAAGACAAACATCATGACAAATCACATCGAAGTACCCATATACGTAGAAAAAACACCTTTATGTTATGTCAACAGCTACATTTACCTTGGAAAACAGATTTCATTTGACCGACAAAACAACGAGATGAAAGTCGAAAGAAGAGTAAAAAATACGTGGAGAAAGTTTTGGAGTCTTAAAGAAATACTCAAAAGTGGCATGCCTGTGAAAACCAAGAAAAGAGTCATGGATACCTGCCTACTGCCCTCATTAACATATGCTTGCCAGACATGGAACTTCACCAATCGAATAAAAACAAAAATAACATCATGTCAAAGGAGCATGGAAAGGAGTGTCATGAAAATACGAAAAATTCAAAAGATACCCCATCTTCGTATTAGACTCAAAACATTCTAAATTATTTTCAAAAACGAAAATGGTTATGGGCTGGACATATTGCAAGACTCAAAGACGACCGCTGGACTTCAAGAGTAACGTCATGGTCGGGGCCATCAGGCAAAAGAAAGAGAGGAAGGCCCATAGCTCGTTGGCTCGATGACATTGTGAAAGTCGCTGGCAGTTGCGGGATGAACACAGCAGAAGATAGAGACCGCTGGTCATCTCTGGAGGAGGCCTTCACCTTCTAATAAGAAGGGTTCTTGCTAAAAAAAAAAAAACAGTAACTTGACACTTAAATGACTAACAGAATGAAAAAAATATTTTATGTAGGTATTATGCAAATCTATTGAGTTTATAAATAAAACTAATGTTATATTATTAATAGAATTTTGAAATGCATGCTGTATTTATATCATTTATGTAAGTAATTCAAATAGCGAGAAATAAAAGGCTTTTTTATTTTTATTTATTTTATTTATGTACATTTACACTGAACATCTTCATAAAGGTAAGAAAATGCTAATAGAATGGTTAAAATCACGCACTTAAGCAGACGTTGAGTTATTACTAGTGGAAATTGGTTATACTTGCAAAGTAACATCCACACTCACCCCCGTCATACACACATCCACACTCGACATACCTCTCACATACCACACACATCACACACCACACACACGCAACACACCTCTCACACCCCACTCAAAGAAGCTAACTCAAAAAACAATGTAAAAAAAAAAAAGAGTATTTCTAAGTTGTACAAACAGCCAAAGCTTCGGAAGAGCGGAGTTTGCTAACACAGGCGTCATCATGCTTAAAAGGAAGCTCCTATCACAAACTAATGTTCACTATTTGGTCGAATGTTTACCGGGTACGAGCGAGAGCGACATGCGCTTACGACCAGTGAGGATTTTCGACTAATGCCTGCGAGCGCCGCGAGTTTGAAAGAGATAGATAGACAAGGCGCGGGCGCTCGCTCATTGAATTTGAGCACTTCCACTACTCGGAGTCAGGCCAGTTTGTGAGAGGGAGTGGAACACATAGTTAACCACGCGGGCCCAGTGTGGATGGATGTCCTTTTAATTTGAACGATGTACAAAAACCGTAAAATACCGTAAGACTTGATACTATGAAAGTAACTAAAATAGATGTTAAACGAGGACCCCATTGTAGCATTGAGTCGAGCGTGATCCCCAGAAAAACAGTTTTATCGATGAATTCTAGTATTTCTTGAATCAATACTATCTCACAATGACAACCCTTGACATATGGCAAAGAAAATCTTTTGCACATAGTTTTATTTCCATTTAGTATTAAATTATTAGCTGAGAACCAATTTTGGACCAGAAGTAGGGCGTTATTTACGTCGTCAAAATAAGAAGCATGTCTATCTACCTTAAAAATTATGGAAGTATCGTCAGCAAATAATAAAATTTTTGGTTGATTTATCAATCAATCAATCAATCAATAATTTATTTGCATAAAACATGGTATACAATGTTGTTAAATATAATTGTTATAGCACAAACATGTTCAGCTAGGATAAAACATAGCATGCAAAATCTCGAGAGTATTTCAAAATGTTAGAACTTACAGGGCGTCAACATTTTTTATCCATAAATTCTCTTAAACTATAGTAGCTACACTCATTCAACCAATTGTACAACGTTACCTGAAATAATTTTGAAATTAATGTTTTTAATTGGCTTGGTATCTTGTTATAAATACGCACGCACAATGCTAGGCAGTTTTTGTTGTATTTGGCAAGTCTTGGCAAATCATTCAGTACTAATTCATAAGGATCTCGTCTGTTCCGAGGATTTACATCATTTGCTGTCTTAAACAGTTTTTTATTCTTAACTACAAAAACACACATTTCGTAAATGTATAGAGATGGCAACGGCAACAAACCAAGCTTTCCAAATACAGGTCGACATGAGTCATCATGCTGAAGGCCACATACAGCTCTTATGGATTTTTTTAGCGATAAATGCTCTATTCAGATCGGTACTATTTCCCCATATTACAAGACCATAGCGTATAATGATTAGGATTAGTATTAGTAGCGTAGTAATGATTCTACATATGCGTGGTATGATATAATAGCAGTCTTTACGTTCGTTACATTTTTTACCTGTTTTAGTGCATATACGAACTTATTAATTCTAGTTCTAACATTATCTACATGTTCTTTCCAGTTAATATCTTTATCTATTATTACGCCTAAAAACCTGGTATGTGTTACCTCCTTGATTTTAGTTATATTCATTTTGATGTTGTATTTGTTATTATACGATTGATTAAATTGAATGTACACAGATTTATCTAAATTTATTTTTAAATGGTTCAAGTCGAGCCAATTCAGTAATATGTTTATTGTATTATTTATGTCAAACTCATGATCTGTGATAGTACTTTTCTGCTTATCAGATGTCACTATAATAGAAATGTCATCGGCAAATAATATGTATTTATGCTTAGTTATTTTTATGATGTCGTTTATTTATAAAATAAATAATATTGGACCTAGTACGCTTCCTTGTGGAACGCCATAATTGTTTTGTTTATATTCCGATGAGTAGGGTGTCATATCTTTATTTTTGGTAATTTTATTGATAATGACACATTGTTGTCTATTAGTTAAGTAGGACGATATCCACTGAAGTGCAGGTCCCCTAATCCCGATTGCCTCCAACTTATCCAGCAATATGTCGTGTGACACCAGATCGAAGGCTTTCGATAAATCAAATAAAAGACCAGTAGTCAGATGATTATTGTGTCCCTGTGGATTATAAATTATAGACAATTGTCTATTTGTTTAACATATGGTACCTGTTGACAGGCCTACACTGTCCTCCCATACCTGTTAATCACTGTAATTGGAAAACATTGTAAAAGACATATTTTTAAAAGAGTAACCATGGAGTTTCTTGCCGGCTCTTCTCCATGGGAAACGACCAATTGGAACCGTGCACCTAGAATCTGACGTTTCATAAGTGCCCATGTAGGTCTATGTGAAATAAAATATTTTGATTTGATTGTTAATATTTGAAAGTATTTCTTTCATAAGAGTGAAAATGGCTAATGATTTATTTTTTTGAAACCCGAACTGCTCGTTGCTTATTATTTGAAACTTGATGCAGAAATCAAGAAGTCTTTTATACATACATTTTTCATATATTTTAGAGAAGATAGGTATTAAAGTTATAGGTCGATAATTATTGATTTCACATTTATCTCCCTTTTTGAATAAGGGCTTGATTATTCATAGTTTTTATTTATCGGGAAATTTCCCAGCTAAAAATGACATATTAATTAGGTGAGTTAAGATAGCAGTCAGTTCATTACAGCTTGCTTTTACGATTTTTGTACTAATTTCATCATAGCCCTCCGCTCTGGTATTGCACAAAGACACAATTTCCTGCCGAACCTCACTTTCCAGCATAGGTTTGAGAAACATAGAGTTGACACGTATATTTTTCCTAAACCTTTGGCCAGCACTTGGTTGAGTTGGTGCATGCGTTAAATTTACATAGTGGTTGTTGTATAGAGAAGCCATTTCTTCAGGGTCGGTAACTATGGCGTTATTTAACTTTATGATTTCTATGTTGTCTTTGGGGGTATTATAATTTAATTCATTTTTAATAACAGTCCAAGTAGCTTTGCATTTGTTATCCTGTGTGTTAATGTATTTTATGTTTGCGTTCTTTTTTGATGCGTAAATACATTTCTTTAATAGATTGGAGTAGTTATTATATTTAGTTTTATTAATATAATTTTTAGTTTTATAATACTGATAACGTAGTCTCCGTTTAGTTTTGCAACTTTGCCTTAGTCCTTTACTTATCCACTTTTGAGTGTATTTATTATTACTGTTCACTCTCATTTTGGGAAAACAGAGATTGTATAATAGGCTTACTAGTTCATGAAAATCACTGAATGCGGAATTTGCATCAGTATTTTGATAAATATCGAACCAAGAAAGGTCTTGCAAACATTCTTTAAATTTCCGGATATTATCTAAGTTATAATCTCTTTTATAAATGTAGTATAATGGTGCCTGTAGTGGTTTATGTTTAGTAGGAAAGCTTAAAATGTGTGCTGTGTCATGATCTGAAAGATGCAGAGGTAGTACAGTTGAAATTGCGTTGGTAATGTTGCTCAAGATATGGTCAATACAAGATAGTTTACGTGTAGGAACATTTATGTGGATTTTCAAATTATAATTGTTGCACAAGTCTTGCAACTCTTTTGTAATGTAACCTTTTTTTTAGCGTATTTGTGTTGAAATCACCGGCTACAACTACATTTACTTTAGATTTAAATTTCTTTGGCAAATCATGCAAGAGTTTATGCAATCTTGC
Source organism: Dasypolia templi (assembly GCA_963555695.1). NCBI lineage: Eukaryota > Metazoa > Arthropoda > Insecta > Lepidoptera > Noctuidae > Dasypolia > Dasypolia templi. The sequence continues at coordinate 3,382,771 of OY743156.1, forward strand.
TAAAAACTGATTTGGATCACATTGAGGTGTTCTATAAACACATATAACCACCAATTTACCACGCATCAGCTCTATGCCGCAGGCTTCAAACGTGTTTTGTGTTGCAAAGCTTTTTACGAATGATAACTCATTATTATAATTAATAATAATAGTCAGTAATATAACTCAATCCGTTTTTAACTAACATACAAGCGCCTCCCCTTTGTTTCTCTCTGCAGAAGTTGGAAGCCATTGTATAGTTATATATTTTAACAAGAGCAGTGGTGGCCCAGTGGTAACGGTCCCGACTTACGAGTTGTAGGTCGTGAGTTCGAACCCAAGCAGGCGCTTTACTTTGTGTAAATAATATAATCACCACTGCTCTCAAAACGGTGAAGGAAAACATCGTGAGGAAACCGGCATGTCCTAGAACCAAAAATTCGAAGACATGTGACATCTACCAACCCGCACTGAGCCCGCGTGGTGGATTACGGCTCACTACCTCTCATAGAGAGGAGGTCTGTGTCCCAGCAGTGGGAACGTTATAGGCTGATTATGCTATGCTATGCTATATTTTAACATAATTTTCATAACCGTTTTTAATAAAAGTTTCAGATAAACTTATTACATCTGGATCATAATGTACTTTTTTAAATTCCTGAATTGTTATTTCTAGTAACTCTTGTTTGGATAACACACTGGCAATATTTTGATGAAATATTCTGAAATGGCCCGCATTACTGGCTTTAGACACGAAAAAATGTGTCACTCTTGTTTAAAATATAAAAAAAATAATAGGGTATAGTACCTTTCTGGCTGTTTGTATTGGGTTTCGTAGAGGTGTTGTATTCAGGAGTTTTTGTATTTTCAAGACGACTTTGTGCTTTAAAGTAGTAGGGAATTGACCCTTTTTTATGTTCCTGTAAAGCAATGTTTAATTTTAAACTTGATTTGTTACTTGCCATTCTCTTTCGAATTTCGCTTGGATTCAAATATTTATCACTATAATCACAACAGTCAATAATGTAATTTAATGACGTACAAATCTCTAATAGTTTTGTGTAAGTTTGCTTAACAAAGTGACATTTAGGTATACGTTGTTAACGACGTTTAGTACAATGATAGTTTTATTTTGAAATGTATCTAGTATCATTTGTAATTGAGACAAGATTGTGTTTAAGTTGTGGTCATTTTCACCTATGCAAATAACAAGTTTGTCGTCTGTTGTCATTTTGACATTTCTACAGTTCTCTATAATTTCGGTGCACGCTGCATTTGGCTTCGTTTCAGCGATTACTCTGTATTTTTCGTACTTTGTATTTGTTCTTGAATGCGAGATGGCTGCTGCCAGCCCGACACAGCGCTGAGTACCGAAAATAAATATCTTCTTCTGAGGAATCATATTTTGCCCAATTGTGGCACCGGCAATGTTCACAGTACCCCGCTTAGGTTCCTGGATGTGGATGGCAGTTTTACAGTCATTGTGGCTACGTTGCATTAATATTATAATGCGCTCTGTAAGGGCTGCAATCTCTTGTTCTGCAACCTTTAATTGCTGTTGTAGGGATAGGATTTCCTGTTTTAAGCGAAAGATATTCACGAGGTCATTGGTTTCGACGTTCAATGTGGTTGACAACGGAGTGGATGGTGTAGAACTCACGTTGCGTTGTTGCAACAGAGCTTGTTTCTTATTCTTAGTGCTTGTGCTAGGACTTCGGAATATGGAGGAAGAATGACACATAGATATCAGAGTTTCATTTTCTCTAGAAAGCTTATTTATTTGTTGATGCAGATCGGTGTTTTCTAACAATATATTTCCCAGTTCATTTTCTGTACTTTCATGGGTAAGTTTAAGTTGAGCCATTTTCTCCTTCATTTCAGAGGCTGATACTAAGTCAGTTACTGTTCTGTCAACACTCCTCGATAGTAAGGGAGTAGCCGGAGTAGCATATAATTCATCTGACGTTTCGCAGTCAGTAAGTATGTGGGAGTCCAATAACTCTGTGCTGTTTTGGACTGGGGATAGACATCTCAATGATTTAACTTCAAGATCGTTGTTTTTATTTGGTGCTTGATTTGTTGGAGAAGGTTTTTTTAGAGTTTGCTTTTTCGTATAGTAATATTAGATGTACCGACGGTATTAGCATATTTTTTATTTCTGATGCATACTTTACATCTCCATATTTTTTTTGCTTCTGCATCCTTAAGCCGGTATGTAGATTCTGGATAGCCGTCGCAATCAAATTCATATCTGCTATCACAGGCGGAACACAAAGCAGTTCTTTGTATGTTAACATTTTTTTTACATTTATTACATGTTACTAGTGTTGCCATTTTGCGGGCGCTGCTGCTACTAATTGTTATAAAGTTTGATGACAATCAATCGTGCGTCAGAACTAGGTACACGACGTATGTGCCACAAACTCGGACCACGTTAATTAAATTATAAATACGAATTTTGGAATTTCCGAATAGTGAATTTTGGTATTGAGATTTGAACTCGCGACCACTCCTGTGAGGCTTATTAAAGGCAAAAGGAGACGCTAGCCTTACACTTTGTGCCATCTACACATCTGGCAGTGTAGTCCAATTTTTGCAGTATCTGTGACAAACGAAATGTCGTTGCATTTAAGGAAACAAAATTCAAGATGTTTGTTGATAGATGTGACGGTTGAAATTTAAATCACTGAATCACAAACACAATCACTTTTAAACTTTGATATTATTGTTCTTTCTTCTTTTTGCCACTTGTTATGATTTATATGGATCACAGAATGTTTAAATAGTTGTATTTTTATCAATAATTGCAAATTGTCACTTCTGTTACCTATTGTTTTGTGAGATTGTTTGTAAATTTAGGTTTTTTGGTTTTAACTTCACAGTTTGTGCATAACAGTCATAGATAACACTGTCACTTAGTTATTAGTTTATGTTTTATTGGTTCACTTAGTTTTCTTCACTTAGACACACTAAAAGTATTTTATAAAGATATTTTATAACAGAGCGTTTGTTTTTGCGTTAAGCTTGATGCAGCGCCATCTAGCGTTAATAATATCAGCCTATTACTATTTCACTTCAACGTGGAGACACCTTCTAATACAGAGAAGGCTCCAGCATTGATCACCCCTCTTTACTTGCAGCAGTACATGAGTAGTTTTATTAATAAATGGAGTAGGTTATTAAAATACACTAAAAAGGGAAAAGGACCCAATATCGAGCCTTGTGGAACACCCATTTTTACTTTTAAACCTAGTGAATTGACACCATTTATTTGAAATTGCTGTTGCCTATCATTAAATAAGATTTTACTATACTGAGAACAAGTTTACCAATACCGAAATGCTCAAGTTTCAAAAGCAAGGTTTCGTGATCGACGCAATCAAATGTCTTCGAGGTCACAAAAGATTCCTATGGCGTCTTGGACCTCTTCCCACGCGTTAAAAATATGTTTTAATAAGGTAACACCGGCGTCGTTCGTACAACGCCCTTTGATGAAACCATGCTGTTGGTCGTGAAGAGTTTTATTGGTATTGAAATGATTGAGCATTTGATTAAGTATTATCTTTTCAAACACCTTGCTGAAAAACGCGAACATGGACTAGGGTCTATAATGATTAGTGTCTTTACTGTCCCTGGATTTGAAAGTGGTAGTGGTACCTTACTGCGTTTCATTAGATCCGGAAAGACTCCTTGATCCACACACAAATTAAATATTAATGCTAAGTATGGCGCTATAGTCTCAATTATGGAGGTCTCGCTTGTGCCGCGTTCCGATGCGGACGCGTTTGCATAATATTAATATCGATTAGCGCGGCGCAAGCTGTCGCTCGTAGTTTACTCGACATGACCTTGTCGTGAATGAGCTGCTGGCGTTCCTGCAGCAGAATCTGGATGTGATGGATGAAGTGTCCGCTGTCCAGATCTGCGCAACGAACTTCAGCGAGGATGACATCGCTGCTGCCAAGCTGATGTTGTTCAGTGTGCTGAACAAGCGCGACCAGATGGTGTCCCGCCGACGTGACGGGACTAAGAGAAGCCTGCAAGACATAATCACGCTGTTCAAGGAGACCGACCCTGACGACGTGCCAACGTTTGTGGCAAAGGAGCTGCACAAGCTTCCTCCTGTCACCTTCGACCACGTCGATGTAACGAGCCTTCTGAAGGACATTGTCTTTCTGAAGGCCCGCCTCACGGATGTGCTATCGACATTAGATGCATCCCAAAACACCGTCGCCGATTTGCGTAAAGAAGTTGGCGAGTTGCGCAACAGTGTGACGGAAATTAGGTCATCAGCCGATGCGTCTAATGTAAACACGTTTCGCGGAGCCGGCCTCGATATATCATCGTCAAAGTGCGCGTCAGCAGTTTCATCGCCTGCGCATCCGTCGATTGCTGAGCTTGCGGTGCGCCCCGCCCGCGCGTCCCGCAGCCCCGCGCGTCCCGCAGCCCCGCGCCCATTATCGCGGCTCCACCGAGCAGTGCCGCCCGAACCCCTCGTCTCGTCCTGCTGCCAGTGTCTGCAGCCCCGGCGAAACCATTCAACCAACGGCGACATCATTGAGTACGTGCGCCAGAAGATAAGGTACATGCCGAGGTTGCAATTACTGGAGTCGCGTCGCAACGTCAGTTTTAAGGCGTTCGTGGTGCGCGTACCGAATTGTTATCTGCCCCTTGTCATGGAGGAAGGCTTTTGGCCGCAGGATGTGGTATTCCGTCGCTTCCGCGGACAAGTACCACAAGGCAGCACAAAGTCTAGCTAGTGCAAAGTGAAGTGCTACTAATATAGTCTTAAGTCTTTTTCGTTAACACAAGTTTTGTATAACATAAATATATGTATGTTTAGGTTAAGGTATTTATCTATGGGCCTGTGTCGCCTGAAAATAAATGGATTATTATTATAGACTAGACTAGACTATTTGAAAATAATTTTCATATGACGTAAACACACAATAACATTATTTTCCTATATTCTTTAAACATCTAAATTACCTTAAAAATGTAAAAACATTCAAACTAAAAATAAAACATAAAACAATTTGTTCAAAATATAAAATATTCAAACGTATATAAGTGGTGGTCTTCAGAAAGGTCTGGTGCGTAGAATTCGCAACTGGCGTTCCTTGTATGAAGTAAGACCAGAAGTATGTAAGTATCATAGCAGGTGGCGTTCTGTAGTTTCTACTAACCCCCATGGGAAGAATGCATAAGTTTATATATGTATGTATGTATCAAATATTAAAAATTGTAGCCTACTGGTATCAAGAACACGATATTATTTTATTAACATTGTTATTGAATATCACTTCAAGAAGAAAATATTGTATACTTAAAATATTTGCGCTCTCTACATTCAAGCAATTCAGGTACAATTAGTGTGCCATATATGAGATTTCCCGTCGGCTACTGACGAACTTCCATCGAAACTTTCATCGCCCATTTGACCCCTTTATGAAGTCAATCTGCTTAGTCTTTTCCCAACTATGTTGAGGTTGGCTTCCGGTCTCACTGGATGCTACTGAATACCATTATTTTACATGAAGCGACTGCCTATATGACCTGTAGAACCCAGTTACTGGGTAACACAACCCTTAGAAAGTCTGATTGTCAGACTTTTTGTCAAGTTACCCCCCTTGGGGCCCCTTTAGGGAGCGAATAAAAAAAAAACTATTTTAATTGCTTTCCTTCACTATTTATGGAACTATTGTGCAAAATTAAGACATCAATAGAAAGGTCATGACTATGTAATGTAATGACTATGTGGGGTATCAAAATACAGGGCTTGAAGAGACGACCCAAAATATAACACACTAAAAGTATCAAAATAAAATAAAAAAACAGAAGATCAAAATCCCAAGTGAAATTAAAATACAAAACAAGCTCTCTTTTCAAGCAGTCTGATGCAGTTGGTGTTGGCATCAAATCTGAGATTGAACAAAATAACTTATTGCACGTCGGGTATTGAAATTTTAGAATCTAAACTCATGGAATTTCATTAAAAACACAATAAATAATGTCGTCTTTATGGCGTCTGCCCAAATCCAACATTCTAACGCGGGGGGTACGTGCCACAGCCATCGATCATTTTGTTCGTCGACGGCAGCTAAAACCTACGAAGTGAGAACTCTTGGTCAAGCTGTTTTTTTGTACAGTTTCAAAGTTGCGGTTCCTAATCCAAGTCACATGCGGGTCATAATTAAATTAAGTACAATATTAATGCCCGGCTTAAGTGAGATGCTTAAGGTTAGGTTTACATTACATGTAATTTGATATAAATATATTATAATATTGTAAAGCCATATTCAAATTAATCAAACTATCTAATACATTACTTAGTACTGTAGTAATAATATAATGAGTTTGGTGTACGTGGAGTCATTGATTAATGTATTCCAAATGTCGTAGGTAGCTTTTGATAATATTACTAAAATGAAGACATTTAAAAATGTCGAAAGAGAATCAATTAATCACACTGTGAATATAATTTCGATGAATACGGTGGATAAAGATGTGCAGTCGATGCTGTGGCCTTTGAATCTGATGCAGTTTATTATGTTCTGTCCTAAATATCGCATCAAAAATGATTGTATCACTACAAATAGCTTGATTTCTAATTTTATTTCTATGACCGTAACACTAGTATTTATGTTTGTGTACATACACTGGTTCTTTACTTCGGATATGATAAGTCTTGGATTTATAAATTTTTTGTTTCTTTCATCTCTTACTGTCTGTTTCTTTTGTTGTTCCGGTTTTGCTATGAATTTCGTCATTGGAATCATTCGGACCAATAACAATATCCAGTTTGTTCTTACTTTTCAAAAAGTACACAGGTTTCTCAACAATGAAAATGATGTGAGCCACTTTATTATTTGGAATTGGATTTTTGAAGTCGTGGCTTTGGGTTTTTATGTAACTGTTATTACTTATTAGATAGTATATGATACAAATGGGTATACCTTTCTATGCTGTGTATATGTACTACATTTTGGTTATTTTCGATTTTAATATTGTTTATGCCTCGCGAGTCATTAAATTGTTGGAAAACAAAGTTTGTCTATGGAATAAACAAGTTTTAAATGCTCGAGAGTTGGAAGATATACACAGAGCGAATTATGTCAAAAAAGTATTTCAGGCTTTCGTTGAAATACTGGAATGTTATAATATCCACAAATTTAGTTGTCAGCAATTCGTAAGTATTTTTCTAAATCATCCATGATATTGTAAGAGGAAATTTAAACAAGAACGAATAGCATTTAATTTTATTAACTCAAAAAAAAAACACAATGGTGCCGATTCACCTGTCACAAAATTCTGTAAGCGACTAAAAATCACCATCATTTTGTTTATTTATTTTTAATTGACAAAAGTGACAACACTTTACATATAATATATTTTGACGTTACTATAAATATTTATTTATTCAATTTAGTGAAAATGTTTGCTAGAGTTTCGGATACGGACCATCACATTAGACAGACGTGTCCGCCTTTGTTTTCGCTTTATGCCACGTGCGAAATAGTGGTGCTGAGTTAACGGTGTTTCTGTTATTTATTGTGATTGTGTATCTGTGTCATAAATTAAAATACCTTAAAACGGTGCAAAAGTGGCAAACGGGCTTTGATCTCAAACCTGCGGCAGAAGAACACGGAGATCCCGAACGGGCCCATCTGGTGAAATCGTTCCTTATATTACAGGCATTTGCCTTCGTTGCTGTATTAGGCTATGTTTTAGTTTATTAATTTGTGTTGTTTGTTGTTTAATAAAACGGCGTGTTTTTGAGAGTGCGCTTTCTGTTTTTAGATATTTCGAAAGAAAACTCCAACTATTATGTAAACTGTGTATAATTTTATAAAACGAAATTAACAGGAAAGTAGTCTGACTCATATTATTAAAAAAAAAAACTACTTTAACCAAATGGACGGCTCGCAAGGCGCAACGCCGAGCGCGTGCACCATTTGCTCTGTGTCTTTAACCAAACCACTGCAAATTGGTTGGAGCCGAGCGCGTTGCAAGCCCTCTGTCGCTATCTGGCGACAACATTTGACACTCGAACGACACCTCAGGACATGAAATACTTCGATATGGGAATCAATTTTTAATAGACACGGTGGAAGATCAAGAAGGCTGCTAATGATTTATTTATTTAAATTACAATTATAACACCTTTACAGACGTATCCAAGGCGATGTTATAAGTCACAATGTCGTAGGGCGAATTTCACCAATGAAACCGAATGCGATCATCGATTATAACAAAAACTATACGGTACGTGTAAGATCTGTGCCGATCGCGCTCTTTTCCACTGGCGAAATCAGCCCTAAGTAGATAAACAAATCTATAAAGAATAAAATAAAATGACCGCGATCATAATTATAAATTGCTAAGCTCACAACTATAACAAATTAGTTACTATGTTTAAAGCATCAGACAGCCCTCAATTATGATTTGTGCCATGTTAATGAATTTCGGCAGTTTGTGTCCGAATTTGTCCTCAGACACCGCAACCACATTAATAATACGTGCGGCTCGTGACATAGGGGTAAACTTGAGTAGGTTAGTCCTAGCCGCTGGCACGTCTAAGAGAGCAGCGCGGCGGCGCGCACCTACGCACCCATCCGGCGCGCGCAGCCGCAGCGCCGCCAGCACCTCCGGGTGGTGCTGCAACCCTAGCAGTACGCGAGCCACGTACTTGACCAGCGCGACGTCCCTTCTGACTGCCAGCCTTGTGAATCCGACCATACCCAGGACGAACAGACTCGGGTACATTCGGGAACAACCCCGTACTGTTTGCGTAAATTTGTTTTGATTTTTTTCCCTAAAATGAGGCTGTATTTCCTTTCATGAAGATTCCAAATGATTGCACTTGTTTCTAAATGACTCCTCACTTAAATAGCTGCAATAGCGGTAAAATCCTTACACTGTTTCAAGATAAAACCGAATTACAAAAACCGGAAACGGTTATTAGCGAGACCTCAGACAAATACGTTGATTTATCACAGAGCAATGACATAGAAAAGAGCCGAGAACGCAGATAAAGTATTCCAAATGATTCACCGCTGAAGCTCGATCTGATAAACTTGGCTGTGTCATTTAAAAATGCCCATCCCGTAGATACATATCACCTGTCTCTCCTCTAGTCTAATGCCTACTCTAGGATGTATATCCAGTACGGGTCACAATCTTTGAAGCACGTCATAACGGCGTCCCCCAGTCTACTCTTTGATATGCAATGATCTCTGTAGCACCATGAAACATGGGGCTTTAGGAGCTGATGCAAATCTTAGGGTTCATTCGAATAATCGAGTCTGGTCAAACTTTAATGGGGTCGGTGCATTTCATTCATTCATTCATAAAATTTTGATTTTCGACTTCCATTTGAGCTCCATTAGAGCTTTCTGATAAGGCCCAAGGTGAGCGACCACGTTTCAGTGCCATAAGTTATCACTGACCACACGCACTGGTCAAAGACTTTCGTCTTGAGACACTGCGGTATGTGGGACGAGAAGATATTGCGTAGCTTCCCAAACGCTTCCCAACCGAGTCGGATTCGACGAATGACCTCTTTTTCGAAGTTGGACCTACCTAACTGGATAATTTGTCCTAGGTAAACATATTCGTTCACGACTCCGAGTGTAGCGTCTGCGTTCTTCATGAGAATGGGTGTTACATGGGCAATTGACATGACCTTTGTTTTGACCATGTTCATTTTAAGACCAACTTTCGGAAGCTCTACTGAGGTCATCGAGCATTGCACTGCGGTCTTCCATGGTCTCAGCTATGACTACTATGTCGTCAGCAAACCGAAGGTGAGTGATGTACTCGCCATTGATGTTGATGCCAATCCCTTTCCAGTCCAGAACCTTGAAGACATCCTCCAGTGCAGCGGTAAACAGTTTCGGAGAGGTAACGTCTCCCTGTCTCACATCTCGGTGCAGAAAGATAGGTTTCAAGGTCTGGTCCTGGAGTAGGACTGCCATAGTGGCGTTTTCGTATAGACACCTCGATCGATGCACCTCGATGTCCCGAAAGTCAATCTGGCACACACAGCACATGTTTCGATCGAATCGAAGGCTTTCTCGTAGTCCACAAACGCTAAGCAGAGAGGCAGGTTATACTCCTCGGTCTTCCAAATAACCTGTTACAGCGTATGTATGTGGTCTACGGTGCTAAAGCCTTTACGGAATCCGGCTTGTTCGGGAGGCTGGAAGTCGTCAAACCTGCGCGCAAGACGGTACATGATGACCCTTGCAAACCGCTTGTAGACATGGCTCAGAAAAGAGATGGGCCGTTCCATGCCTGCGGCGTTTTGACGGAATTAAACAGCTTTTGGAGGGCCTTAAGAATTGGTTTTCCGCCGGCCTTTAGGAGTTCGGCCTAAATTCCGTCGTCACCCTGCGCCTTACTGTTTCAGAGCCATCCTAATCTCGTCCAAGCTGACGTCCGGGATGTCTTCGGTAAAGTGTCGGGTAAATCTAGCTCTTGGGTCGTTAACCAGATTCGTAACGGGGTTACTTGTTGACCTGTATAACTATCAATAGAACCTCTCGATCTCTCTCAACAGCTCAGGTTTACCGGATACGGTCCTGCCATAATCGGTGTTCAGTTTCGCATGCTGGCTCTGCCCAATAGACAGATCTCTAGCAAAGACCTTGGAGCCTTTCTTCCACTCTATCGCGTCCTTAATACGGTATGTATTAAAGAAGCGGAGCGGAGAGAAGTGATCTGAAGACTGCAAGATCATCTCGCGCCTCTCTTCCGACGACGGGCTTTGAAGATCTTAGACCTGACCGTATGGACAGTTTCCACGAACCCATCGTTAAAATCGTACACGGAGCTTCCTAGGCACTCGAAACGATTTTGAAGTTTGAGCTGAAAGCTTACGGGGTTTTGGACTTGGATCGGTGCGGGGCGGAGCGTAGACTACATCAGTCGAGACCTTTCCAGCTTGATGTTTAAATTCAATGTGCCTATTACCATGCGGTGATCACTTCCAGTTTTCACTGCAATGATCTCAGAGACATTATTAAACACTTGCTTCTTCGTCGACATAATGAAGTCAAACTCGTTTTTTGTTTCACCATCAGGGCTCTGCCAGGTCCACTTTCTGTGCTCCCGCTTTATGAAGAAGGAGTTCAGCTGAAAAAGGCCTTCCTTCTCCATGAAACGGGCCAGTTGGTGACCCCGATGGTTCCGTGAACCAACTCCAAATTGCCCCACACGCAGCTTGCCATCGTCTCGTTTGTCCAAACACGTAAAACTAGCTTGCATAACACGTGTGCCTCGCGGTACGATTGACAGCGAGCGACTGTCGTACATGTGGTTGGGAATCGCCTTAGACGGTCAGCCGCCGACCCAACCTCCTCGCCATTGGTCGCAAAAGCTCTTTAAACCAAGTCTGTTGGAAGGTTAAACAGAATTTGGTTGTAAACCTCGGTTGTAAACCACCAAAGTCACCTCTGTCAGCACACGGTTGACGACCGTGTATCAGTAGCTTTAATTGTTTTCGGTACAACCTTAGCAGGATCACATTGGTCACACATAATAAAAACAAATACAGGTTATTGAATTTTAATTAATTAAAATATAAATGTTAGTATATTTTTATGTCGTCAATGTCCTACGTGTATATCATTAAAAGAAATATAAAAAATTTGTTCGGTTATAGTTTAGTTCCTTGTACAAGTGAGTCGGCACCAATATCAGTATTTTTTGTAAATATTAATGATTTTTTATACTTTTCAGATACTTTTTCACATTTTAGACGTAGTTATTCACACTTTGATTAACACCCAAGCGGCCATTGAATAATTTAAAAAAGGGATAATACTGAATGACATGGTGAGTATAACTGAATGTTCTATGTGCCGACGTCGGTCCACAAGGACACGCGCTATTTGTGATTGTTCCTTTACTGTGATTACTACTACATAAACTAAACCTTAGTTATCTAACGTCTAGTTTTAGAGTATCATCTATATCTTTACATATTATAAACTAGCTGTGCCAGCGACTTCGTTATAAATAAAATATTATTTATATACAAGATGTACCACCTCCTTCATTGCATAAGTGAGAATCTTTGGACCAACCCTACAAATTGAAGAAGAGACCATCAAGCACCTTAGCGTCTGGTCGCTAGAGAAATATATCCACGGTTTGTGTAGTTAGTTAAAGTGGGTTATAGTTTAGTTATTTCAATACCTACGCGGTCAAAATGCAATGATGATTATACTGTAAAAGATTTAATTTCGAATGGAATTTGCAAAGGAAATGGCTAGTGGCCTAAACTCACAGCAATGAAATTCCATTCAATTTTGCTGGCGCCTATTCAAGTAGCGCGGAAAGGTCGACTTTGCTTAAAGAAGGTTGTCAAAATAATTCCCACATTACAAGATTTTTAGAGTATAAGGTGCTTCATTCTAAACTTCAATCTCGATGTTTTGATAAGTCGTGTAAACATTGCAAAGCAGGAGCGAGACGTTTTTTTTAATCAATTCTAAGGCATTCAACCAAAATTAACAACTAAATGATAAACGGGCGTTCGGTGGAATGTTATTAATCATCATTTGGTGCTTTAAATTATTGCAAATTATTAACCGACTTCAAAAAAGGTGGTGGTTCTCAAGTCGGTTGTATTATTTATTGTTTTATGTTTGTGACCTCAGAACTCCGTAATGTATAAACCGATTGAAAAATAAGATATTTTTCAATCGGTTTATACATCACGGAGTTTTGATTGAAAGAGTATACTTGTGAAATGGTCTATAGGACCATAAATTTGGTCAGGTTTTGATAAGTGGGTTTTGAGTAAGCTTCAATAATACGTAATGTATGTTGATGTTGATCATGTTGTATTTTCCTGTTTCTGTTATTTACTTCCCAAGTGAATGTTTACGAATTTGTGTGTATTCGGCACCACAACTAAAAAGTTAAAAACAAAAACTTTATTACCAAAAAAAAAACAACCGCCTCCAAACAATTATCTCCAAGTGAAAAATAACTTTTAATCAGTTTCTTAAAGTATTTTATTAAATGTTTATTTTGTTACAGCATCAAACACTTTTTTTTTCTATACTCGTTTTATCTTGGTTGATAAAGGATTTGATCTGGCACACAATATTGATCCAGCAATGCGAGAAATTCTACTTAGCCATCCGAAGTGTTCAAGATACTTGCACACTCATTTTGAACTCAACTTGCCCAGGTATTTTTTTTTAAAGAATGTACTATCATGAGAACTTGCAGTATTCATCCAATACAAGATCACAGTTTTACAACAAAAAAAAATGTTTTTATAATTTCAACAAACCGATACCTGCACTTAGTAGGTATGTAAGCGTCGTTAGGTGAAAATACCAGTGATAAGACCTGCCATTGAATGTTTTCCATGCTTCGTTATTTTTGTAATTTTGTTTTCAGATGATGAGAAAAAGATGTGCAAAAACGTACTGCGCTTGCAACGGGCATCATTCAGCAAGATACGTGTGTGTGGCTTGTTCTACGTAAACGCTGCGTTACAATTGAGTCTTATGAGCTTCATAACTAACTACATTTTTGTGTTACTACAGTTTGCATTCTTGTAATTCAGACTTCAATTACCTTGTGGTTAGTCAGTATGACTAGTTTTTTAGGGTTCCTTTTTTAGGGTTCCGTACGTCCTTATGAAAAAACGGAACCCATATAGAATCACTCGTGTGTTTCTGTCGGTGTGTAATTTGTTGTCTGAATTTGACCCAAACACGGACGAGTATCGTAAAAAAATAAGGGGATCACATTTGGTGGCAAATTAGAAAATTGAAAACAAAAGATTTGCAAAGTGTGGAATATGAAATATGCTTGTTGTGAGTGTTTTAAACATATTAATGTTTTATTTTAAAATAAACTATTTTGAAGTTATTTAATAAAATCTATGAAATTTTACCATTTCCCCGCTTTATCTTTGAAATGACTGAGACTAAATCTAAAAAGTTTGTAAGCAAAGAAGTGTCTGCCGAGGACCGGGTTCTGACGCTGTCTGGTGCGGTAGGTGCTGGCTGCCTTTCAGAGTCGGTTTTCTACTTTGGAGGCCATTGTCCAGCCGCCTCCCGCTATTGGCAAGCCAGCCGGCCTCGGGCCAGCGAAAGGCGGCCTCGTTTGCAGCCACCGCGGCCAAACCAAGGTCTTCGGGGTAGACCCGCAGTGGAGCCGTAGCGGGCCGCCCCTGGAGAAATCGGTGTCGCCCCAGAACAGGAAGGGTGGGGTGGGTGCGCAGACGGCGAGGGCCCCAGCCCTGACGGCGTGGCGGCCGCCCCCGTCTTCCTTTCTTCCGTTGTTGTCAGCCCGGTCACAAGGCCGACTCGTGCAATGCCGCGCTTTATATTTGCGGTAGCTGGCAAGCCGGCCGATCACAGGGTTGGGAGTAAGGCCTGCGCTCCACCAGCCAAAGCCAGAGGTAGGGGCCCACTGCCACCGCCGTCAAGGCCGCATCCGCCGCCACTGCCGCCGCCGTTGCCGCCTCCACCGGTGGAATCCAAAGATCCAGATTCGGTTTGTTATGACGAAAAAGTCACGAATATTAAAAAAAAAGGTTAATTTGACATCCTAAAATATTGGACAATATAATTGGGGAAAACTCGGTATACGTCCCAACTTATTGAATGCCAAATCCGAACAGACTGGAAGACGGTGTGCGATCATGTTCTAGGAAGGCCGGTGCTGATTAAGCGTTAATATCAGCGTTTACCATTACAAAGTAGGGGTGTAACAGGTCGCACCGAATAATCGCAATTGTTTTCGAGTCCGGTCGAATGCTAGACAAAACAATCAAAAGTACGGACTAAGGCGCGCGTCATCGCCTCCCCAGCGGAGTAATTAGAGCAAACGACGTAAGTATTGACTCGTTCAGAGCAGGCCGCCTCCTATAGTTTCGAGACCAACGGGAATAAATGAATGCTCCGGATGTCATTCAAAAATGTGTGAAAATACTCATATGAATGTCATATGAGTTTTTTTCACATACCCGGCATATACAACGGCCATGCCGATCAATTGTCGAGGTTTCGGGTGATTCTAGAAAGGCATGTAACTCCAGAATTCACAAACAAAATATTCTCCAAATGGGGAGTTCCACTGATCGATCTGTTTGCATCCAATTGAGCGCATGTAGTGACGAATTACGTGTCCTTGGATCAAAACGATGACCAAGCCCTATTCTACGACGCGTTCTCTCATAGCGTGGGTATTTCCTCCACCCTTTCTGATCCGCACAGGGAATATATCTACCAGTAGTTCCGCGATGGGAACGAGTTTTTTTGGCGACCCGACATCAAATTGCGTGCTCTAGAAGCTCCATTCACTCTTTATCACATTGACAAAGTCTTGATCAACACGACAATAGGACTGCCTCCATCAAACGTCCACGACATGACTCTGGAAGTGTGGAAATGTGGGGGTGGTCTAAGATGCTAACATCCTGGAATAGGAGTCAACTAGAACGCGGATAGTCAGTGTAAGTAGCGGATAGTCAGTAGATGCAATATATCAGTGATATAAATTTCAGTTTCTTTTATTTATTCACTAATTGCCTATAGCCTAGTAGGTACCTACTGCTTTATAAAATAGTCAGTAAAATCATAGTAAGTACTCTCACATTGGCGTCTCCATCACTTCCACCAGGCGATAACAAACAGGTCGCTATGCAAGATATGACTCATTGTTTTAAGCGAAAAGACATAGCGCCGTCAGGAGTAACTGGTTAAAGGAGATTGTTCTGCACCCATACATCGTTCGCCCCAGAACCAACAGCGAAGGAAAATTACTAAGCGTGTCCTAAATTAAAATCATTTTCCCATGAAGACAAAGTTTAATGACGGACAGCTAGCAAAAAGCATTTATTTAAAAAGAAAACTACGATTTTGAGGTTATATTTAGTAAGAAACAATTATTTCAATCCTTGCACGTGCTATTAAATGCCTGCCTCGTAATACTATTTCTATTGCCTGCATGTGGCTAGTTATGCTATGGGATTCAGTAAAACATTTAACTACTTCTGTACTTACCCATGTCGTTTGGTGTTAAATAGAAGGTAGGTAGATAGGTAGGTAGAAAATAACTTACTTATTTAACTTGAATGCTAACGACTTTGTCCTAATGTTTTATTAGATTTCATTTACTCTACATGTATGAATTCGTATCTAGATCGCTTAACATTTTGTAAACATCGCTTGACAGTTGAGTTCATTGACATGACATGAGAATAATTAGGGATGCCCATACATTAGATCCGTTTCGATTTATTTTAAACAAATTTGTAAAAATTTGTAAAAAAGATAATTAATTATTTAGGACGCATAAATTAGGTTATGAAAATCGGTTTTGTTGTTGAATTATTTCACTACAGAATCGTCTTAGCATAAAGCGAAATAGATTTAAAAGGAAAGTACGGATGCGTTGACATGCGTGAGCAGGTGGTCAACTCAATAATCTCGAAATCGATGTGTGAAATAAGAGATTGGGCATCACTAACTGTCATGTAAAATGTAATTGTCAAAGATGGCAGCATTTTTGATGTTATGTCGAAAATCGTTACAGCTCTCTTAATTGTTCAAAATGGAACGCGGAGGGTCCGTTTCATACTGATATTCGCAAATAGTATAATAAAATATATTTATAATTATTAAGTACGTCAGATGCTTGTTGGTCCTGGGGCCATTTTCGACGATGTCCTTAGTCAGTCAAATTTGTGTTGGTTTTTCGCTGCTTCATACTATAGCTTGTTTTTCAGATATTTCAAACGCTTATATGAATGTGTTAGTAGACGTACTGATTAACAATTTAGATGAAATAGGTGTTGGACGAAAGTTATGTCAGTATATAAGGAGCTTAGTAAGCGAGAGGTTTCGTAAGATAAAAGAAAAGACTGATAAAACAATTATTTTATTAGACATACTGATAGAGGTCTAGCTCAAGGAGAACCAATTTCTCCCATTCTTTTTAATGTAGTCACAATGACACGTTCACAAGATTAAAAATGTAGGTATGTGCCAATACGCGGACGATTTTGTTTTGTATTGTTGTTCCAGGAATCTTAGTCAAAGTCAGCATAAATTTCAGATCGCGTTGAATACATTTTGTAATATTCTTGATGATAAGGGATTAGAATTACGGCAACTAAGTCTAAAGTATGTATTTTCACAAGGGGATTTAGAAAATAGAAATAGATTTATAAATATATAGGTATAGTTTATAGGTAGTAGATAATTACAAATATTTGGGAGTGTGGTTAGACAGTTCATTGAGTTGGAGTGAACACAACAACATAATAGCGGAGAAAGTGCAAAGGAGTCTCAATTTACCAAAAGTCTTGGCTGGTACTGCATGGGGATTGTACCCTTAATATCTGAGACATATTTACATAGCGTTGATTAAAAGCCGCATAGACTATAGCAGCTGCTATGTAGGTACGTAGGGACGCAAGTGAAACTACTGACAGCTAAAAGCACACTATTTATTCGTAGGTTAGAGCGAGGCAGGGACGCAGCCCACGCACACATACACCACGTTGACACACACATACATAACATTTCCTTCCTTATTTGACCAAAATGTTACAAACTTGTGCACAAAATTTGTGCACAAGTTTGTTTATTTATTGATCTTGCATTTAATGCAAGATAAATAAATAAACAAATACATACCAAGGTTACAGAAAAGGTTTGTAATCTACCCTGGGAATGTTTCTCAATAGCCTGTCTGGATTCCTTGAAACCGCATCCGATACTGTATCTCTGTCTGCAGACGGTGGTGATTGCAGATTTGCCTCATCAGTTTCCTCCCTCCCGGGACTCTGTAACTGAAGTTTGCCAGTTGACGGCTCGCTGTGACAGTTATTAAAGTCGTCAAAGTCATAATGATATTGCGGCTGTTGTGAAACATTACCCTTGCCCCCTTTATGTGGTATTATTTGGTTCTTATGTTTTTTAACCTCACACGATGAACTCAAATCCTGAATGAGGTAAAGTACTTTACCCAGTCTCTTTTTAATAATGCCTCTGCACCAATGGAATTTAACATTATATAAAATCTTTTTATACATTATCTCGTCACCTGGCTTAAACACTTGTTTATTGTATCTTCCACTTGATTTAATTTGCGAACACTGTTGACGATTAACATTATGATTTTTTGATTAGCGTTTTCGGATTGATCAAATCTAAGCGTGACCTCATCTTGCGGCCAAACACTAGTTCTGCTGGTGAGAACCCTGTGACAGAATGAACAGAATTCCTATTTTCAAAAAGGTATTTTAATATTTTTAACTGGTAATCACTTTTATTGCGCGAAGTGATAACACATGATTTAATGCCTTTTTTCGCGATTTTGACAAAACTTTCCGCCTGTCCATTACTCTCTGGATTGTACGCTGGTGACGTCAAATGGTCGATGCCGTTTCTTAAACAAAAATTCCTAAATTCATATGACGTAAACGCGGTCCCATTGTCACTTACTATTGTATGTGGTAGGCCGTACTTGGACATAAAATCGTATAGCCTACCTATGACGTTCGTGGAAGTTGTAGACTTAGTAACATCGTACAACTCCACCCATTTGGTGTGCGCGTCTACAACCACGAAAAACATCTGATTATTTAACGGCCCTAGGAAATCAATGTGTATCCTATAGAATAGCACGGGCGGGTACCGCCACGGAGCAATTGGTGTTCGCGGCGGGGACGGGCGCAACTGTTGACAGATATCACACGAGTTGACCATTGCCTCCAACGCCGCGTCAACCCCTGGGAACCAAAATCGTGATCTAGCCTCAGCTTTGGTTTTCACAATGCCCAAATGCGAGTTATGTAACTCGTGTAAAAGTTTTGAGCGCAACGTTACCGGAATAACGACCTTATGTCCTCTCATAAGACAACCATTCATGTGACAATTGTGTCCGACACAAATAATAGGGCTATACATAAATCCGACAATAATTGTCTAGGCCAACCTTGATTAACGTAATTAATTACTTTTGCTAAAGTGACATCCTTGGCAGTTTCATTGCGCAATTCGTCCAGTGTCACTGGCATACTGCCTTCAACCACAAAGTTAACATAAGTGGCCCCGCGGCTGCAGCTGCGTGAGCGCCGCTGTCCCCCCGCTCCTCTGACTGTTTCGGCTCGTGACGTAAACTCGCCCGCGACAAATAATCTGCGTTATTATCTGCACTTCGAACGTACTCGATCGTGTAATTATACGCGCTTAAATACATTGCATATCTTTGTAGCCTATTAGCCGATACCTCTGGTATGCCCTTATAGGGGCCTAAAATAGAAATCAAGGGTTTGTGGTCGGTACGTAATATAAACGGTTCGGATCTGCCGTACAGATATTGATGAAAACGCTTTACACGAAATATTATGGCTGTGGCTCCTTTCTGTATTTGCGAGTATTGTTTTTCAGCTGACGTGAGCGTTCGGGACGCGAATGAAATGGGTCGTTCTAACATGTCACTATCAACTTGCGATAAAATAGCCCCTAACCCGAATGGAGATGCATCCACAGTCAATATTATTTTCGAATTTGGGTCATAATGTGTTAACACTTGTTCCGACGTTAAGCATTTTTTTATTTCATTGAATGCATTCTGATGAATTGTTATCCAATGCCACTTAACTCCCTTTTTTAATAGATCATACAGAGGTTTGAGTATGCTTGATGCTCGCGGAACGAAATTCCGATAGTAGTTAACAAGTCCTAAAAATGATTGCAAGGTGTTAACATTAGTAGGAACGGGAGCGCCTACAATAGCCTTTACTTTAGACGAATCTTTCTTTAGTCCGTTCTTGTTGATAACATACCCTAAGTAGTTTATTTCGTCTTTAAAAAAATCACATTTGTCCTTTCTCAATGTTAGTCCCGCGTCCTGTAGTCTCTTGAGTACTATGTGTAGTTTTTCAATATGCATATCTTCAGTTTTTGCTGTTTTCAACACGTCATCTAACAGGCATAACACTCCGTCTAATCCGGACAAAACGGATTCCATCGCGCGCTGGAAAATAGACGGTGCGCTCGACAAACCAAATACAAGTCGTGTGTAGTTGAATAATCCCCGAGGTGTACAGGGCGATACAGGTTATGTTTTGTGACTCATCATCGAGCTGAAATTGGTTGTAGGCCATGGACAAATCAATTTTCGAAAACTGCTGACCACCGTGCAGTTTTGAAAATAATTTGTGAACCGTCGGCAAAGGATGTTGTTCTATTACTAATTGTTTGTTAATGGTCACAGAATAATCTGCAAATATTCTGACAGAACCATCACGTTTGAGTACGGGCACAATAGGTGATGCATAGTCCGAATGTTTGACCGGTTTTAACACTCCTAGGTTTAGTAATCGTTCTATCTCCATATCGACTTTCTCGCGCAAAGCGAATGCAATGGGACGCGCTTTAAAAAATACCGGTTTTGCATCATTATTTAGTTTTAATTTTACTTTATAGTCTTTGATAGTGCCCACGTTGTCTGAAAATATTTCAGGGTACCGTATTTGCAACTGCTCAATTGCGCTTGGACTATCGTTTAGGAAATTAACTCGAGGTAATTTTAATTTAAATATTGATATGAAATCGCGACCTAGTAACGGTGGCCCGCCGTGACGTATAACAAATACATCGAGTGTGTGTGTGCGCTGCATATATGTTATAGCTAAACGCACATAACCTACAGACTGCATGTTGGTTCCCGTGTAACTATAAAATCTATTGTGAGACGTATGCAATAGTATACTCGCGAACAACTTTTTATATGTACACTCAGATATGACCGTCACAGCTGATCCACTATCTATTTTAAATTCTAAATTCTGACCATTTATTGTGACCGTTTCTGTCATGGGTTCTCCCCGAGCTGAACATTTGTTATAAAGCGACTTACCATCGTCGTCCTCGCTCACATCCCCCGTCAACACGTAGTCTATTTTATTGCACATTCTACGCAAATGCCCCACTTTGTTGCACTTTTTACACTTATACTTTGCGAATCGACATTGAGACGACTTATGATTAGCACGACCGCACACCGAACACTTTTCTTTTTCGGCACCATTAATCGGGTTGGCACTATTTTGTCCTTCCGCAATCTTGACCACCTGTACTTGATCTGTTGATGTAGAAGCAGCGCCCGCGCGAGCGCATCTTGTGCTCTCTGCTAGCTCCACCGCCTTCGCCAAGGTTAAGGTCTCCAAGTCCCGCGCAAACAGTTTCTCCCGTTCTGGACCCGCTACCATCCCCATTACAAATCGGTCACGCAACGCCTCCTCAACATTGCTGAATCCGCAATGTACCGTTAGTCCACGTAACCTTGCTGCCCATTGCGTATATGCCTCGCCAAGCTGCTGCGAAGCTGCGTAAAATTTGTACCGCTCGCTGAACCCGCAACGTTTTGGAGTGAAGTGTTTTCCAATAACGTCACTAGATCTTCATATGGTACCTCTTGAACGTCTTTGGGCAGGGATAAGTCTGCTGCCAACTTGTAGGTACTATCGTTGAGTGCGCTGATTAGTATAGCTCGCCTCCTGGTTCCCGCTGCATCATTTTTGGCATCGATGTTATTTGCGATGAACCACTGCGTAATACGACCTTTGTAAGTCTTCCAATCATTGACATTACGATCAAAAGTTGTTAAAATTCCACAAAATACTTGTGCCATTTTTAAACAAAGGTTTATTTTTTCTCTCACGTTTGTGGGTAAACTCGTCGCCACTGTTATGTAGGTACGTAGGGACGCAAGTGAAACTACTGACAGCTAAATGCACACTGTTTATTCGTAGGTTAGAGCGAGGCAAGGACGCAGCCCATGCACACATACACCATGTTGACACACACATACATAACAGCAGCAATGTTTCAAAATAGATAAAAATGCGTGCATTATGACGTTTAGCTCGATGCACCTCTGGTAAAAGAGGTGTATCGCTAGCTTATGTAATTCTATCTAAGATCGATGCATTATTCTTAAAAGGTATTACGTTGAAACTGCTATGGGTTCCATTACGATACAGGGTAATGAAAAGGCTGTCATGCTGGCAAAATGTGCAGCTGAAAATGCAATAGATACTAATAAAGCGCTAGATTATGCAATAGTTTAACCTAAATTTAAAAATAAACGTTAGGAAGACTGGAAGGAGTATTTTGATAAACGTTCATTGGAAAAAGGGATCTGGTATAAAACCATGCAGGGTCAGCCTTTTCGTGTGCCCGTGGTTTATAAATAGTAATTTAAGTAGAAAATTAGTTGTTACAGCTCATAGACTCAGATCAGGACACATTCCATGTAATAAGTTCGCGTTCATGATGAAAAAAAAAATCGCCTAATTGTGTGGAATTTTGGAAGACTTACATTACTTATTGATGGTCTGTGGTAGATTTGAGTCTCATAGAAATGAACTGTTTGGTGTCTTGAAGTTGAACCGACTTAATATGGGCACCTTCCACAACATTCTGTCTCAGCCAAGTGGTAAAGATGCCAAGAGTCTGTTCAGGTTCATGGCCCAAATGTAATCCGAAGCAATGTATATTTAGGGTACGATGGGACTGACATACGCATTTCGGTCATAAAAGTCAGTAGGTAGTGCCGGTCTGTAGTTTCTGCTAACCTCATGGGAAGAAGCCGTGAGTTTATGTATCAAACATAAAACATATCAGGAACACAATATTATTTTATTAACATTGCTAGTAAATATCACTTCAGATACTCCATCCACAGCATGATTCATGTACATTGGTATTTCTGCACCCTCTAGAAAATATTGTGTGCTTAAAATATTTGCGATCTCTGCAATCAAGTTATTGAGGTACAAGTCGTGTGCCATATATGAGATTTCCCGTCGGCCACTGACGTACTTCCATAGAAACTTTCATCGCCTATTTGACCCCTTTATGAAGTCAATCTGCTTAGTCTTTTCCCAACTATGTTGAGGTTGGCTTCCGGTCTAACCGGATGCTACTGAATACCATTATTTTACATGGAGCGACTGCCTATATGACCTGCACAACCGAGTTACTGGGTGACACGATAACCCCTGGTAAGTCTGGTTGTCAGACTTTTTGTCAGTATCCTTGGGACCCCTATCGGGAGTGAATTTAAAAAAAACTATCCTTATTGCTCTCCTTCACTATTTATGGAACTATTGTGCAAAATTAAGTCATCAATAGAAAGGTCTTGACTATGTAATGTAATGACTATGTGGGGTATCAAAAACAGGGCTTGAAGAGACGATTCTAAAAATATAACACACTAAAAGTATTAAAATAAAATAAAAAATAAGAAAATCAAAATCCCAAGTGAAATTTATATACAAAGCAAGCTCACTTTTCAAGCAGTCTGATGCAGTTGGTGTTGGCATCCAATCTGAGATTGAACAAAATAACTTATTGCACGTCGGGTTTTGAAATTTTAGAATCTCAACTCATGCAATTTCATTAAAAACACAATAAATAATATCGTCTTTAGCCATAAAGTCTGCCTAAATCCAACATTCTAACGCGGGGGTACGTGCCATAGCCATCGATCATTTCGTTCATCGACGGCAGCTAAGACCTACGAAGTGAGAACTCTTGGTCAAGCTGTTTTTTTGTACAGTTTCAAAGTTGAGGTTCCTATTCCAAATAACATGCGGGTCATATTTAAATTTCAACAAACAATTCGTAAGTATTTTTCAATATCATGCATGATATTGTAAGAGGTAAATTAAAGCAAGAACGAATAGCATTTAATTTCGTTGACTCAAAAACACAATGGTGCTGATTCACTTGTCACAAAATTCTGTAAGCGACTAAAAATCACCATCATTTTGTGATACACTTTACTATAATTTAGTTTGACGTTACTATAAATATTTATTTATTCAATTTAGTGAAAAAATTTGCTAGAGTTTCGGATACGGACCATCACATTAGACAGACGTGTCCGCCTTTGTTTTCGCTTTATGCCACGTGCGAAATAGTGGTGCTGGTTTAACGGTGTTTCTGTTATTTATTGTGATTGTGTATCTGTGTCATAAATTAAAATATCTTAAAACGGTGCAAATGTGGCTAACGGGCTTTGATCTCAAGCCTGCGGTCGAAGAACACGGAGACACCGAACGGGCCCATCTGGTGAAATCGTTCCTTATATTACAGGCATTTGCCTTCGTTGCTGTATTAGGCTATGTTTTAGTTTATTAATTTGTGTTGTTTGTTGTTCAATAAAACGGCGTGTTTTGAGAGTGCGTTTTCTATTTTTAGATATTTCGAAAGAAAACTCCAACTATTATGTAAATTGTGTATAATTTTATAAAACGAAATTTACAGGAAACTAGTCTGACTCATATTATTTAACATAAAACTACTTTAACCAAATGGACGGCTCGCAAGGCGCAACGCCCAGCGCGTGCACCGTTTGCTCTGTGTCTTTAACCCAACCACTGCAAATTGGTTGAAGCCGAGCGCGTTGGCAGCCCTCTGTCGCTATCTGGCGACAACATTTGACACTCGAACGACACCTCAGGACATGAAATACTTCGATAAGGGAATCAATTTTTAATGGACACGGTGGAAGATCAAGAACGCAACCAATGATTTATTTATTTAAATTACAATTATAACACCTTTACAGACGTATCCAAGGCGATGTTATAAGTCACAATGTCTTAGGGCGAATTTCACCCAATGAAACCGAATGCGATCATCGATCATAACAAAAACTGTACGGTACGTGTAAGATCTGTGCAGATCGCGCTCTTTTCCACTGGCGCAATCAGCCCTAAGTCGATACACAAATCTACAAAGAATAAAATAAAATGACCGCGATCATAATTATAAATTGCTAAGCTAACAACTATAACAAATTAGTTACTATGTTTAAAGCATCAGACCTCCCTCAATTATGATTTGTGCCATTTTAATGAATTTCGGCAGGTTGTGTCCGAATATGTCCTCCGACACCGTAACCACATTAATAATACGTGTGGCTCGTGACATAGGGGTAAACTTGAGTAGGTTAGTCCTAGCACCCGTAACCTACGCACCTGTCCAGCGCGCGCAGCTGCAGCGCCGCCAGCACCTCCGGGTGGTGCCGCAACCCTATCAATACGCGAACCACGTACTTGACCAGCGCGACGTCCCTTCTGACTGCTAGCCTGGTGTACCCGACACCGGTACCCGAGGTACATTAGGGGATATAATGGATAAACCCCGTACTGTTTGCGGTAAATAAATCTGGTAAATTTGTTTTGAATTTTTTCCAATATGAGGCTGTATTTCCTTTCATGCGGATTCCAAATGATTGCACTTGTTTCTAAATGAATCATCACAAGTGCATTATATAAAACTTTAATAGCTGCGGTATCGGTAAATTCCTTACACTGTCTCAAGATAAAACCGAAATACAAAAACCGGAAACGGTTATTAGCGAGACCTCAGACAAATACATTGATTTATCACAGAGCAATGACATAGAAAAGAGCCGAGAACGCAGATAAAGTATGCCAAATGATTCACCGTTGAAGCTCGATCTGATAAACTTGGCTGTGTCATTTAAAAATGCCCATCCCGTAGATACATATCACCTGTCTCTCCTCTAGTCTAATGCCTACTCTAGGATGTATAACCAGTACGGGTCACAATCCTTGAAGCACGTCATAACGGCGCCCCCCAGTCTACTCTATGATATGCAATTATCTCTGTAGCACAATGAAACATGGGGCTTCAGGGGCTGATGCAAATCTTGGGGTTCATTCAAATAATCGAGTCTGGTCAAACTTTAATGGGGTCGGTGCATTTCATTCATTCATTCATAAAATTTTGATTTTCGACTTCCATTAGAACTCCATTAGAGCTTTCTGATAAGGCCCATTGTGAGCGTCCACGTTTCAGTGCCATAAGTTATCACTGGCCACACGCACTGGTCAAAGACTTTCGTCTTGAGACACTGCAGTATGTGGGGCGAGAAGATATTGCGTAGCTTCCCAAACGCTTCCCAACCGAGTCGGATTCGACGAATGACCTCTTTTTGGAAGTTGGACCTACCTAACTGGACAATTTGTCCTAGGTAAATATATTCGTTCACGACTTCGAGTGTAGCGTCTCCGTTCTTCATGAGAATGGGTGTTACATGGGCAATTGACATGACCTTTGTTTTGACCATGTTCATTTTAAGACCCACTTTCGGAGAAATACTGTTACATATGGGACAGCGTCTGCCCCATTCTTGAGTACGCGATATTTGCTACAGTTAGCAAAAGAATGCGATGATAAAATCATATCCGAAATTATACATGATTTTTATTATGATGATTTTTAGAGCGGTGCTGATACGGAAAGGGAACTTTCCACTATCTATCATTCAGTTAAAAAGGTACTAGCATCTGCCTGCATTCCCATTCATAAATTCCGTACAAACTGTCCACAAATATTTGATGCTGACTGTACCTTGTCACAGTCATTGGACTTAAATAAACAATCAAGTGTATTAGGATTGTTGTGGTTTCCTGAGCATGACTATTTACAGTTCTCAGTTAATTTAGACAAAATGATGTCACGAAACGTTCTATTTTGTCTAATACATGTACAATCTTTGATCCTTTAGGCATGCTAAGTGCGTGTACTATTAAACTTAAAATCTTATTACAAAAACTTTGGGTTTTAAAACTAAGTTGGGATGAGTTAGTTCCACAGAATATTAAGAAAACTTGGGAAAGGTTTGTTTCCAATGCCCATATACTAGCTAACATTAGGGTACCTAGACATGATTTATGTACTAATCCAGTGTTAAAAGAACTTCATTGTTTCGTAGATGCATCCCAAGAGGCTTACGGGACTTGTGTTTATTTACGATCTGTAGATCGTCATAATAATGTACAAGTTATCTTGTTATGTGCAAAGACTCGCGTCGCCCCGCTGAAACAAACCACGATCCCGCGTCTTGAGTTGTGCGGAGCGTTGCTGGGCGCGCGACTAGTCGCTAAGGTGTGTCATTCTGTTAGCTGTACTATCAATAGTAAGATGTTTTGGGCCGACTCGACCGTCGTTTTGGGCTGGATTCGAACACAGCCAAAATTGCTCAAGACATTTTTTTGCAATAGAGTCAACGAGATTCATGAGTTGACAACTAGGGAATCCTGGAGACATGTACCTACCACTTTAAATCCCGCTGATCTCGCTTCTCGAGGATTCGATCCAGGTCAACTTCAGGCCTCAACTGTATGGTGGAATGGCCCAAATTTCCTGTTGCAAATTGAAACAAACTGGCCTCTTAATTTAAATTCCATAGATTCTTCGAATTTACCTGAAACTAAAACGGCTACCAGCGGTTGTAAAACTATGACTAATATTGTACAGGCACCATTAATTAAGTTCAATAATTATTCTAAAATAAATAGATTAAAAAGAATTATAGCTTATGTCTTACGTTTCGTGAATAATTGTAGAAACTCTAAAAATAAAATAATAGGTCACTTAAAACTGGAAGAAATAGAAAAATCATTTACTTACCTTATAAAGCTTGCTCAAGGTCAAACTTACCTTTCAGAAATATCTTTACTACTTTAACAAAATAAAAATCTTAAGCCTAAATCTTACCTGTTACAGTTGTCACCTTTTCTCGACGGCAATGGAGTGCTCAGAGTAGGTGGTCGTCTACAGCATGCTGCTTGTAAATTTGATAAAAAGCACCCCATCCTCCTGGATGGTAAGCACTATTTCACACGGCTCTTGATGGAAGGCGAACACCTACGTCTGCTGCATGCCGGCCCTCAACTGCTTCATAGTTCCTTTCGTGAACAATTCTGGCCTGTAGGAGGCAGAACTTTGGCTCGCAGCATTGTGAGAAGGTGCGTTGTTTGCACACGACTAAGAGGAAAAACTATGGAGCCGCTGATGGGCAATTTACCCGTAGATAGGGTCACTCCTTGTCATCCGTTTCAAGTATGTGGCGTTGATTTAGCTGGACCTTTCCTTATTTCTAGTATGAAAGGAAGGGGTAACCGAATAACAAAATGTTATCTTAACGTTATAGTTTGTTTTTCTACTAAAAGTATTCACTTAGAAATAGTTAGTGACCTTAGCACTAACGCATTTATACTTAGCTTACGTCGTTTTATTGCTAGAGAATTTAGATAATTTTTTGCTATGATTTTAGAGAATTTTATTAAGAACATTTATTTATTTAAATATACTTTGTTGTATACCACAATTTTTTTTTTATCTTCTTATCAAACTAAAAAATATACAATGGGTGGCCTTATCGCTTTCTGTGATCTCTTCCAGGCAACCTTAGAATGGATGATTTGTCTGGACATAAAATGGGGCTGTCAGTGGTGCAAGAAATAAATATACATTAAACTTAAATAGATACAAAGATATATACATATTAACATATCCTAAGGCATAGAAACATAAATACATACATACGAAATATGTAAGAAACGAAAATAAATGATAATTACAGTTTACGAAAGCAAGATCACAACGACAAGTAATGATCCTTGACGAGTCTTTTAAACACAAATACCGAATGCACGCATTTAATTTTAATACCGTCTATTATAACAATAAAAGGTATAAACACAACGAACTTGGGCCCATTTTTTAAACCTATTTTACAGGCAAGTGCCTGCCTGCCTGTTTTGATGTCTAAATTGGTCCCCCTTCAGCACCGCTCAAAAAATCATCATAATAAAAATCGTGTTGTATAATTTCAGATATGATTTTATCATCGCATTCTTTTGCTAACTGTAG
The DNA here is from genome assembly GCA_963555695.1 of Dasypolia templi. Lineage (NCBI taxonomy): Eukaryota > Metazoa > Arthropoda > Insecta > Lepidoptera > Noctuidae > Dasypolia > Dasypolia templi. The sequence goes on from OY743156.1 coordinate 3,411,498, forward strand.
CAAACATCGCGTACTCAAGAATGGGGCAGACGCTGTCCCATATGTAACAGTATTTCTCCGAAAGTGGGTCTTAAAATGAACATGGTCAAAACAAAGGTCATGTCAATTGCCCATGTAACACCCATTCTCATGAAGAACGGAGACGCTACACTCGAAGTCGTGAACGAATATGTTTACCTAGGACAAATTGTCCAGTTAGGTAGGTCCAACTTCGAAAAAGTGGTCATTCGTCGAATCCGACTCGGTTGGGAAGCGTTTGGGAAGCTACGCAATAGCTTACGTCGTTTTATTGCTAAGAGAGGTAAACCTCATACGATATATTGCGACAATGGCACAAATTTCGTTGGGGCAAATAATGAGTTAGGTAGGTTGCTATTGGCCAGCGAAATTCTATTTATGACTACACCAATGCTGAAGGCATCAAATTCCTTTTCAATCCTCCATATTCCCCTACTATTGGTGGAATTTGGGAGGCGGGCGTTAAGTCTGCCAAATTTCACCTCAAGCGGATAATGGGCAACGCTTAGCCTAACGTACGAGGAATTGGACACATTATTTACACAAATTGAAGCCATCTGCAATTCCCGTCCCCTCTCCCCTCTATCATCCGATCCTACCGACTGTTCCCGGCCACTTCCTTGTGGGGCGGCCCTTAACATCACTGCCGTCTCCACCTGTCACGTTAAAGACTCCAGACCGGTTCATGATGATTGAACAGCTGAGACAGCATTTTTGGCAGCGCTGGCACCAGGAGTACCTAGCTGAACTGCAGCAGCGGACAAAATGGCGCTTGAGAGACAGAGCTTTGAAGGTGGGAGATTTAGTTATCTTAAAGGAAGAGAACGTGCCACCCCTGAAGTGGAGACTCGGGCGAGTCCAGCAAACTTTTTCCTGGGAAGGATGGAGTTTGCAGAGTAGCTGACTTCTACACAGCGAGAGGCACCGTCAGACGTGCTCTGAACAGAACCTGTTTTCTACCCACGACGGAAGAGCTTGAAAGCAGGCGCTTTCAAGGGGGGGAAAGTCTACTGAGGTCATCGAGCATTGCACTGCGGTCTTCCATGGTCTCAGCTATGACTACTATGTCGTCAGCAAACCGAAGGTGAGTGATGTACTCGCCATTGATGTTGATGCCAATCCCTTTCCAGTCCAGAACCTTGAAGACATCCTCCAGTGCAGTGGTAAACAGTTTCGGAGAGGTAACGTCTCCCTGTCTCACACCTCGGTGCAAAAGGATAGGTTTCAAGGTCTGGTCCTAGAGTAGGACTGCCATAGTGGCGTTTTCGTATAGACACCTCGACCGATGCACCTCGATGTCCCGAAAGTCAATCTGGCACCGTTGAAGAGACTGCAGTACAGCCCATGTCTCGATCGAATCGAAGGCTTTCTCGTAGTACACAAACGCTAAGCAAAGAGGCAGGTCATACTCCTCGGTGCTCCAAATAGCTTGTTACAGCGTATGAATGTGGTCTACGGTCCTGAAGCCTTTACGGAATCCGGCTTGTTCGGGAGGCTGGAAGTAGTCAAACCTGCGCGCAAGACGGTACATGATGACCCTTGCAAACAGCTTGTAGACATGGCTCAGAAGAGAGATGGGCCGTTCCATGCCTGCGACGTTTTGCCCTCGAATATGACGGAATTAAACAGCTTCTGGAGGGCCTTAAGAACAGGTTTTCCGCCGGCCTTTAGGAGTTCGGCCTAAAGGACAATGTCAGGTTTAGGCCTACACAACTTTTAAAACTAAATTCAAACGGACACAAAGATTTTACATACAATAATTTAAATATAAAATTCCAACTTATTAAACAATATTTATATATTTTCGAGAATTTTCGAAAAGAAAATAATTTTAATAAGTAATCATTTTATTATTAATGTTCTTGAATGACAGGTTTTCTTTTTAAATGAAACAAGTGTCAGGTAAACACCTGTTCTGCCACTGTAATCGATTATTCTCTATAATTAAAGCGATTTACTCTTTTTATTCATCACCTTACAATTGTCTTTTATTTTTATAGTTTTTACCTTAATAATACGTTCACCGTGCTTATTATAGATACATGTAGTCTTTTTAAAAAAAATTAAAGACGAAATTCAAGAAAAAGATTTTCCTGATTAATGGCAACCCTGTTAGGTTATGTCTTCTGCAGTTGTGTCAAAATCGCACGCGCTTAAACTGACAGTGAGTTGACGATGGCAACATGTCAAACATCTTTGTTGCTGTCGGTGTTTTTCTATGTGTACGTTTGTTTCCTTCTCGAATTCCTCTGCGTTTGCTTTATAGTCTTACTGTGTTTTATCCATACCACACATTTTGTGACAATGTCCTATCAACTACGTTGTATTAATTGTGGTATAAATGTGTTCCGGATAAAACGGCATTTAATTTACTCTCTGTAAAAATACATAACCTCCAATTTAAAATGTGTGAATAACTTCTTTTATAAAAGTTCAGTGTAAAAGTGGAAATCACAGAAAAGCTTTTTACATTAAACTACACAAAAAAACGTAAGAATTTTCACTGTCCGTGACAATTTAATATTGAGCCAAAGTTGCAATGGACATCTGACATTGTTCTTTCGTCGTCACCCGGCGCCTTCCTGTTTCAGAGCCATAATCTCATACAAAATTTCTTCATTCAAAATTCAAAATTATTGATCCAGCAATGCGAGAAATTCTACTTAGCCATCCGAAGTGTTCAAGATACTTGCACACTCATTTTGAACTCAACTTGCCAAGGTTATTTTTTTTAAGAATGTACTATCATGAGAACTTACAGTATTCATCCACTTCAAGATCACAGTATTACAACAACAAAAAAATGTTTTTATAATTTCAACAAACCGATACCTGCACTTACTAGGTGTGTAAGCGTCGTTAGGTGAATATACCAGTGAAAAGACCTGGCTTTGAATGTTTTCCATACTTCATTATTTTTGTAATTTTGTTTTCAGATGATGCAAAAACGTACTGCGCTTGCAACGGGCATCATTCAGCAAGATACGCGCGTGTGGCTTGTTCTACGTGAACGCTGCGTTACAATTGAGTCTTGTGAGCTTCATAACTAACTACATTTTTGTCTTACTACAGTTTGCATTCTTGTAATTCAGACTTCAATTACCTTGTGGTTAGTCAAGATGACTATTTTTTTAGGGTTCCGTACGTCCTTATGAAAAACGGAACCCATATAGAATTACTCGTGTGTTTCTGTCAGTGTGTAATTTGTTGTCTGAATTTGACCCAAACACGGACGTGTATCGTAAAAAAAAACGACGGGTTGTACTCTGGGAGTGCCGGCAGAAGTGAAAATTTGAATATATACGTTGTGCATTTTTTTTTATAAGGACTAACGGAACCCATATAGAATCACTAGTGTGTTTCTGTCAGTGTGTAATTTGGTGTCTGAATTTGACCCAAACATGGACGAGTATCGTAAAAAAATAAGGGGATCACATTTGGTGGCAAATTAGAAAATTGAAAACAAAGGATTTGCGAAGTGTTCTATGTGAAATATGAAATATGGCTTGTTGTGAGTGTTTTAAACATATTTTTGTTTTATTTTAAAATGTCTGGTGCGGTAGGTGCTGGCTGCCTTTCAGAGGCGGTTTTCTACTTTGCAGGCCCTTGTCCAGCCGCCCCCCCGCTAGTGGCAAGCCAGCGGACCTCGGGCTAGCGAAAGGCGGCCTCGTATGCAGCCACCGCAGCCAAACCAAGGTCTTCGGGGCAGACACGAAGTGGAGCCGTGGTGGGACCGCCCCTGGAGAAATCAGTGTCGCCCCAGAACAGGAAGGGTGGGGTGGCTGCGCAGACGGCGAGGGCCCCAGCCCTGACGGCGGCCGCCCCCGCCTTCTAAAACACCTTCAAATCTAAATCTCCTCCGACCGACGCCGAATGGCAAATAGTCGGGGTGAAGGGGAAGGTGGGTAAGGCAGTAAGGGCGGCCAAAATAAGGCAGAGGCAGCAGTGGCACAAGGAGCGAATCGTCATGGCGAGGTTCCGTGCCCCGAAGTCCGCAGCTGTAGTGATCACACTACAGCCGTTCCCCGGTGTGGCCAGCGGCCCGACCGCAGATGCTACGACTGAAAAGCTTAGGCCCACCAAGTGCGCTGACATGCGTATCCTGGGGCTGGACGACTCCGTGACGGAGGAAGAGGTGTTGGCTGCCGTCGTTAAGACGGGGGGGTGCTCTGCCGAGCAGGTTAGGGCAGTCAGTATTCGGGCCGAAGGCTCCTGGTGTGCTGGGTTTCCGCGCAGGTGAAACTGCTGGAGTCCAGACCTCTTAGATGCTTCCGCTGCCAGGTGGGCAACCACTTAGGAGTGCAATGGACCTCGGGGGTGGACCGCAGCGGTCATTGCTTCCGTTGTGGTCAGCCCGGTCACAAGGCCGACTCGTGCAATGCCGCGCTTTATATTTGCGGAAGCTGGCAAGCCGGCCGATCACCGGGTTGGGAGTAAGGCCTGCGCTCCACCAGCCAAAGCCAGGAGTCGGCCACCGCCGTCAAGGCCGCAACCGCCGCCACTGCCGCCGCCTTTGCCGCCTCCACCGGAGGAATCCAAAGATCCAGATTCGGTCTGTTTTGATGGAAAAGTCACGAATCTTAAAAAAAAAAGTTTATTTGACATCCTAAAATAACTTATTGAATCCCAAATCCGAACTGACTGGAAGACGGTCACGATCATGTTCTAGGAAGGCCAGTGCGCAGAAGTAGGCAGTGACCTGTCACTGCCGACCGTAGTGAGTTCGATGGTCGGCAGTGCCGAGTCCTGGGACGCGGTGGTTTCCTTCTGCGAAACGGTCTAACCGGATGCCACTGAATACCTTTATTTTACATGGAGCGACTGCCTATATGACCTGCACAATCCAGTTACTGGGTGACACGATACCCCTTTTTACGTCTGGTTGTCTGACTTTTTGGCAGGATGCTTACCCCTTGGGACCCCTTTATGGAGTGAATTAAAAAAAAAACTATCATTATTGCTCTCCTTCACTATTTATGGAACTATTGATCAATATTAAGACATCAATAGAAAGGTCATGACTATGTAATTTTATGACTATGTGGGGTATCAAAAACAGGGCTTGAAGAGACGACTCCAAAAATATAATACACTGAAAGTATTAAAATAAATAAAAAAGAGCAAAAACAAGCTGACTTTTCAAGCAGTCTGATGAAGTTGGTGTTGGCATCAAATCTGAGATTGATCAAAAAAACTTATTGCCCTTTGGGTTTTGAAATTTTAGAATCTAAACTCATGCAATTTCATTAAAAACACATTAGATAATAGTCAGTCCGAATCCAACATTCGAACGCGGGGTATGTGCCACAGCCATCGATCATTTTGTTCGTCGACGGCAAATGAAACCTACGAAGTGAGCACTCTTGGTCAAGCTATTTTTTTTTTGTAAAGTTTTTCAGTTGAGGTTCCTAATTCAAATCACATTAATAGCCAGCGGGTCATAATTAAATTAAGTACAATACTAATGCCGGCTAGATAGAACCTAGGGCTTAAGTGAAATGCTTAAGGTTAGGTATGCATTACGTGTAATTTGACATAAATATATTATTATGTTGTAAAGCCATATTCAAATTAATCAAACTATCTAATACATTACTTAGTTCAGCAGTAATAATATAATGAGTTTGGTATACGTGGAGTCATTGATTAATGTATTACAAGTGTCGTAGGGAGCTTTTGATAATAATACTATAATGAAGACATTTTAAAATGTCGAACGAGAATCAATTAATCACACTGTGAATTTAATTTCGATCAATAAGGCCTTCGAATCTGATGCAGTTTATAATTTTTTGTACTAAATATCGCATCAAAAATTATTATATCACTAGAAATAGGCTAATTTCTAATTTTTATTTCTATGATCGTAACACTAGTAATTATGTTTATGTACAGTATCGCTCATAAGTCAATATCACAAAGCAATAGATTGACGCTTCGGTTTCACTTACTACCTTCTATAAGTTGTTTCTATACTATAGACTATATAGACACGCACACACACTCACTTTGTCTGTAATTGATAGTAGTTCATAATTTCAACTAACTTAACATATGGCATTCTAGCTTAGTCGTTACCGTGCTTGGGTTGGAGCGATTATGGAAAGCCTGAGTTCGACTCTCACCTGCGCCTGCGGATTAAGCTTGATGTTATTTTCAAATAATATCCATTTATAGTTTTTGATATGTTATTAATATTACCCAAAAAAATTTTTTTGTTTGTTTTAATAAAATTACTTGGAGTGGTTCGAAAATCATTCAATACTTGTCTCGTTTATCTTGTTTACTTAGATAATAAAAGTTTGTAGGTAGACCAAAGATAACATAGTAAATTATTTCGATTTCTGTGAGGTAGATGCAATTCGTTACGACTATACACCTAATTGAACGTTGTTGGTTAGTGACGAATGTTTAAAGATGTTAATAAGCGGTATTATGGTTATAATTTTCAAAATGCAGTGAAATATAAATATTGAAGAGTTGACAATATTATTGCGCTGCGTAAAAGTGGACGTAAATTATGTGATAACACAAATGGGCTAAGTGTGAGTTATCATTTAAATATTTCATATTTTACAATATATAAATTATTATTTGTTTAAATGAGTGAATAATGAGTAAAGTGTTACAAACATAGTTTTTATAATGTTTTCTAAATTATCATAATTTATAGTATTTTGCTTAGAGATGACTAATAGTATTACATTCTTGGTTCTAGAGAAATACTGTGAATCTGTGGGTTAAGAGATGTGACGAAGAGGGAATCTTTGCTAGTCGGAGCGCTTGTTTATGAAGTGGAAAGCTTATTTAAACAAGACTTCACATGGTGAATGAATATAAAACAAATGGTTTCATACCAACCGGACATTTTGCTGAATTATTCAACACGTCATTAAAAACTGTTCGCCGTGTACTCCACGCTATACAGGTTGCATCACCGAAGATCAGCAAACAATAACGTTTAAGTTTCGGAATAGTTTATACTGTATAATGCGCTAAATCTGTGATTATTTAATTTAAAAAAACTGAGGTTTAGTTTCAATCCTCTTTTCTTAGAGAAAATGAACACTTGCTATCCTCAATATGTAATCTATATTCACTAAAGCCAAATAAAATTTGAAATACTGAATGTTATCAAACTGCCCTACATAATCGAGCCTGGTCAAACTTTAATGGGGCCGGTGCATTTAATTCACTCATTCATAAAATTTTGATTTTCGACTTCTATAAGACTGTTTTAATAGCGTTTATAAAGGTGTGAAATAAAATTAGTTGTCATGACCTATACAAAACACATTTCTCTATTATTTCTTGAAATTTTGGATGTTTGTGAGTTTGGAAATCATTATGAAAGCTTCAACTGAAACTGACTAAAGTGACTGAAAGGTAATCCATCTTGACGTTCATATTATTTGTCATCAAGAGAGTGTGTTGTGTTCCGTGTTTTCCAAAGTTAATAATCGCCCATCATTATGCCGAAAGTGATTAAAAATACTGGCAGAGTTATAGCTTTGATGGTCAAACACGCGCGCAGGCACTTCAGAAGAGCGCTCAAGGTGTGTCTGTCCTTGAGCGCTCTTCTGAAGTGCCATCTACATGGTTGCCAACCTTGTCACAGAGGACGACGGAGACGTTGGTTGGCGACCGGCGGAGCTGTTTCAACTACATGATTGCCAACATGCCATTCTGTCATGTTATTCGAGCAGTAAAAACGTCATGGCAAACTTGACAAATTCAAAAAGTATAGCGAAAGGTTTTGTCAATTTTGGAGGAAGGAAATTTAACATTTTTGTTCGGTGATAGTTTAGTTCATTGTAAAAGAGAAAGGGCACCAACATCAGTTTTTTTTGTTGTAAAAATTATTGAATTTTGACACTTCAGATACTATATCACATTTTAGAAGTAGTTATTCACTCTTTGATTTACACCCAAGTTGGCATTAAAACATTAAAAGGGACAATGATTAATGACATGGTGAGTATTACTGAATGTGCTATGGGCTGACGTCGGTCCACAAGGACACGCGCTATTTGTGATTGTTCCTTTACTATTATGACTGCTACACATCTAAGGTCTCGTTTTAGAGTATCATCTATATCTTAACATATTATAACAAGCTGTGCCAGCGACTTCGTTTGCGTGGATGTCGGAAAATATTTTAAATAAAAAAGGTGTACCACCTCCTTCATTGCTAAAGTGAGAATCTATCGACCAACCCTACAAATTGAATTAGAGACTCCGCACTCCAATTAATAAAGCTCCGACGGCAACGAACATTTTTGACCTGGTTTCCATACCAATGCTTGAAGATGCCTATTAGTTCGATTGGCAAGCTTGTACCTATAATTTTCTTCCTAAATTTATCGTAGGAAACCAGATCAAAAGCCTTATGCAGATCGAAGAACTAAGCAAAAACAGGTGTCATTCTTTTTGTGCAGTACCTAACGGTCTGCTTGAGACGCGCAGAACGAGACATTCGTTTAGCTGTGTATCAAGCAGACCATCAAGCACCTTAGCGCCTGGTCGCTAGAGAAATATATCTATGGTTAGTGTAGTAAGTCAAGGTAGGTTGTATTTTAATTGTTCAATACCTTCGCGGTCAAAATGCAATAATAATAATAATAAATATAAAATATTATCCATCAGCAACTTGCTCTGAAATACAGCCTTGTGGAATCGGAAGTGCCGTACTACAGGTACGTGCCCGACCCAGTTCCCAAAAATGGAAATATCACATTGTACTGGGATCGATCCATCATCACTGATAGGACTATTGTTGCTAATAAGCCTGATATAGTGGTGGTGGATCGAGTAGAGCAGCGTACAATGATTGTTGACATAACGGTCCCGCATGACGGTAACCTCGTGAAAGCCGAGAAAGATAAAGAAATCAAGTATCTTGATTTGGCTCGCGAGGTTGTCGACATGTGGGATGTGGACTCAGCAATCATTGTGCCGATAGTCGTGACAGCCAATGGCTTAATAGCCAAGAGCCTCGACAAACACCTGAGGAGGCTCTCGTTGGGCAGCTGGATCAAGGGCTTGATTCAGGAAGCGGTACTTCTGGACACGGCTCGCATTGTCAGAAGATTCCTCTGTCTGGAGCCCTGACCGCCGGTAGCTTGGACCCTGTTACCGATACCGGTGGGATACTTACTTAATATTTTTTCAGATTTTTAAAAAAATATTTAAAAATGTAATTTATAAGTTTGTAAAATGTAAGAAAGGAAAAAAAATAAAAATAATAATCCATTTATTTTCAGGCGACACAGGCCCATAGTTAAATACCTTAACCTAAACATACATATATTTATCTTATACAAAACTTGTGTTAATGAAAAAGACTTAAGACTATGTTAGTAGCACTTCACTATTGCACTAGCTAGACTTTGTGCTGTCTTGTGGTACTTGTCCGCGGCAGCGACGGAACACCACATCCTGCGGCAAAAAGCCTCCTTCCATGACAAGGGGCAGGTAACAATTCGGTACGCGCACCACGAACGCCTTAAAATTGACGTTGCAGCGCGACTCCAGTAACTGCACTCTCGGCATGTACCTTATCTTCTGGCGCACGTACTCAATGATGTCCTCCGCCTTAGTAGTGTAGTGCAGGCGGGAGATGTACACCGGAGTGTTCGGCTTTGCGGCACGCAGGCCTACTTCGGGACCCGTAGGTGCTCGTAGGTGCTTTCCCGTGGCAGTTCTTGTTAGTTTGCGATCGGTGCTTCTTCTTTTGCACCGTCACAAAACCCTCATCATCATTACCTCTTTTCGGTGCCTTTTCTGGCATAGGCTTTGTGTTTGGAGCGCCAGGGGCACTCGCGGTGACGCTAGCGTAATCCTTTCGAAGGGGTTTCGCCGGCGCTGCAGACACTGGCAGCGGGACGGGACGAGGGGCTCGGGCGGCGCTGCTCGGTGGAGCCGCGATGACGGGCGCGGGGCTGCGGGAAGCGCGGGCGGGGCGCACCGCAAGCTCAGCAATCGACGGATGCGCAGGCGATGAAACTGCTGACGCAGACTTTGCCGACGATATATCGAGGCCGGCTCCGCGAAACGTGTTTACATTAGACGCATCGGCTGATGACCTAATTTCCGTCACACTGTTGCGCAACTCGTCAACTTCTTGACGCAAATCGGCGACGGTGTTTTGGGATGCATCTAATGTCGATAGCACACCCGCGAGGCGGGCCTTCAGAAAGACAATGTCCTTCAGAAGGCTTGTTACATCGACGTGGTCGAAGGTGACGGGAGGAAGCTTGTCCAGCTCCTTCGCCACAAACGTTGGCACGTCGTCAGGGTCGGTCACCTTGAACAGCGTGATTATGTCTTGTAGGCTTCTCTTAGTCCCGTCACGCCGGCGGGACACCATCTGGTCGCGCTTGTTCAGCACACTGAACAACATCAGCTTGGCAGCAGCGATGTCATCCTCGCTGAAGTTCGTTGTGCAGATCTGGACAGCGGACACTTCATCGATCACATCCAGCTTCTGCTGCAGGAACGCCAGCAGCTCATTCGCCACAAGGTTATTACTCATGTCGAGTAAACTACGAGCGACAGCTTGCGCCGCGCTAATCGATATTAATAATATGCAAACGCGTCCGCATCGGAACGCGGCTCTAGAGCTACTGAAAAAAAAAAAAAAAACGAATGGTTGCAAAGGAAATTGCTGGTGGCCAAAACTCACCAGCAAGAATAATAATAATAATAGTTTATTTCTCACCATAAAAGTTATAAGTATAGAATAGGTACATGACAGTATTTAAACAAATTTTGTGGTGATCACAATAAGGTGCACAACGAATTGACCCTAGCCCCTGAACTAGGCGGGAACCTGTATCTCAGGGGATAGTGTTCCGCTATTGACATTCTGATATTATATTATAACATTTGTGTGTCACTACTATATATTGTTCATCTAAGTAAGTACCATTAAAGAGTGCAAGGCTTTGCTGGTGAGTTTGAAGATATGAGGAATGGATGTGGGTATGTGTGTAATGGTGAAATAGAGGAATGTGTGTGAATGTTGTAGTGGTGACGTAAGTGAGGTAATGTATGTGTTTGTGTGGTAGGTAGGATTATTCATGAGGGGTCATTAGATTTTCAGTATCTTCGTAATCCAATTGAAGGAGGTAAATTTTTAATTTATTTTTGGCTTCATGACTGCTAAGCTTTACTAGATTAGTTTTTTCGTTTAGTCTGTTATATAATATAAAAATTAAAAAATAATGTTGTCGCCTTCCAAATTTTGTGCTGTGTGGGACACTTGGGCAAGGTGGTGGATGTCTGCGTCTATCAGTATTAACAGGCGGGAGTACTGTTCGATGCCTTCTCAGAGTGGATGCGAGTATAAAAAGCTGTCGTATAGTTAGGACCTGACATTCTGAGTACAATTTCCTTAACCTTCAGAACAGCTCTTTGGGCTCGTTCGAGGGCTAGAAACATCGTTTTTGAGGCACCGCCCCACACTGGGATACAGTAGTTTATGACAGATTGATTCAATGAGACGTAAATTTTTATAAGAAGCTGTTGTGATGCAGATTCTCTGAGATTTTTAAACAAAAAGATCATGTTTCTCAACCTTCTTTAAGTTGTTGATCCCATCTTACCGGCTGCTCAGCAGTCGGAGAATCCGCCACGTTCCCTTTGGGAACGTCAAGCCCCCATTCGTATTCTGGGGGGGGCAACAAATGTCTGCCGAGCCAAGGAGGCTCATCGCGCTCTCGGTCACCCGAAGACGAGGAGAGGAGGAGTCGCGATAAGGAGAGGAGTGATGCGCGGTCGGAGTCCGACGCTGCATCTGGCGCAGAGGGCTCCTTTAAGAGCCCGGAGCGCGTAGTGGTGGGGGCTGCTGGGAAGGACTAAAGGTTCTTCCTGAAGCGGCCCAAACCGAGGGATGGCCAGGGGTCACTCTCGGATGGCGGGATGGCCTCGGCCCGAAAAATCGGTCGGAGGGGTGGAGTCCGAGGAAGAGGCGGAGGGTACACCACTCAGGAGGACAGGGAGCCAGGCAGAGCCAGTCCAGCCAAGCCAGCGCAGCGGGCCGGGAGGCTCGCTGCAAAGGGACGACGCCCTGAGGTGGCCAGCCGCAGCGCGGCTCGTTCAGAGTCGTCAGGTGGTGAGCCGGATGCTGCTGGCGGCTCCAAATCGGAGAGATCGGCCAGGTTTGCGGAGGTCGTGGTTGCCGCGATCAAAGGTGTGGCCTTGAGGAGGGTTCAGTCCTCTAAAGACAAGGCCAAATCCGCAGCCACGGCCTCCATTGTGGAGGCAGCAGAGGCAATTCATTTCGGGCCTCCACAGGACGGTATCTCTGAGATGCGGGCTGAGGTCGCCCGCCTGACTACCGCCATGGAGCTTCTCCGAAAGGAGAACGAGGAGCTCCGGGCAGACCTGGCCAAGGTCCAAGGAGCCGGCCATCGGGAGTTGCCACAAAGAAGGGCGCATGGGCAAGGCCAGCCCGTGCCGCCCGAGGACCGGGTTCTGGCCTTGGTGCGGCAGGAGCTGGTTGCGTTCCATAGTAGGTTTTCTGCTCTGGAGGCCATTGTCCTGCGCCCCCCACTAGCGGCGAGCCAGCCGGCTTCGGCACAGCGAAAGGCGGCCTCGTATGCCGCCACCACTGCCAAATGGAGGACCTCGGGACAGACCCAAAGTGGAGCCGTGGTGGAACCCACGGGCCCGCCCCTGGCGAAATCGGCGTCTGCGCAGACGGCAAGGGCCCCAGCCCTGACGGCGAGACGGCCGCATCCGCCCTCCCAACCGCCTTCTAAATCTCTTCCGACCGACGCCGAATGGCAAATGGTCGGAGAGAAGGGGAAGGCGGGTAAGGCAGCAAGGGCGGCCAAAAGAAAACAGAGGCGGCAGCGGCGCAAGGAGCGAAGCGTCCTGGCTAGGCTTCGTGCCCCGAAGTCCGCAGCTGTAGTGATAACACTACAGCCGGAAGCGGAAAAGAAGGGCATGACCTACCGCGAGGTGCTCGGCAAGGCGAGGACGGCGGTGAACCTCCAGGAGATCGGCGTCACCAATGGCCTCCGGTTAAGGGTCACTGCGACTGGGGCCCGGATGCTGGAGGTCCCCGGTGCGGCCAGCGGCCCAACCGCAGACGCTCTGGCTGAAAAGCTTAGGGCGTCCCTGAATGCGGACGAGGTCCGAGTGTCCAGGCCCACCAAGTGCGCTGACATGCGTATCCTGGGCCTGGACGACTCTGTGACGGAGGAAGAGGTCGTGGCTGCAGTCGTTAGGACTGGGGGGTGCTCTGCCGAGCAGGTTAGGGCAGGCACCATTCGTCCTTGCGCATAAATGGCGCTGTTCCGTCTCCTCCAGGGCAATATCAACCACTCTGCCAGAGCTCAGGATCTCTTGCTCCAGAGTATGGCAGAGTGGTCGATTCACGTGGCCGTGGTCGCCGAGCCGTACTGGGTCCCGCCCAGGGATAACTGGGTGGGAGATCTGGATGGTTTGGTGGCCATCATTGGCGGGGCTCTCGTCAGCCCGTCTCGGGGGCACGGCTGGGTAGCCGCCCTCGCAGATGGCGTTGGCGTCGTTGGGGCGTATTTTTCGCCCAACAAGAGTCTCGCCGACTTCGAGAGGTTCCTTGTCGAGTTGGGTGCCGTCGTGGGCCAGCTCCATCCTCGCCCGGTGCTGTTGCTCGGGGATCTCAACGCCAAGTCTGCGGCGTGGGGATCCCCGGTGACCGATGCTAAGGGTGAGGCATTGGAGGAGTGGGCGATCACGACTGGCCTGGTCGTCCTGAACCGGGGCTCGGTCTACACGTGCGTGCGGCAGCGGGGCGGGTCCATAGTGGACGTGTCGTTCGCAAGCCCTGCTGTCGCGAGCCGTGTCCGCGACTGGCGTGTCGCCGCGGAGGTGGAGACGTTGTCGGATCACCGATATATCCGATTCGACGTCTCCGCCCAGACCGCTGGCGGCCACAGGACATCAGTCCCGCGTTCGGACGGCCCGCGCTGGGCGCGTAAGCGCATCGACAGGGAGCTTCTCGAGGAGGCAGGCATTGCTCAGGCCTGGTTCCGGGGGTCGGTCACGACCGGACCCGATGACGTCGAGCTGGAGGCGCTGTGGTTCCGCGGGGCAATGACGCAGATATGCGACGCGTCCATGCCCCGCGCCCACGCACAGGGTGCAAGGCGCCAGGTGTACTGGTGGTCCGCCGAGATCGCGCAGCTGCGCGTCGCATGCGTGGTGGTGAGACGCCGGTACACCCGTTACCGGAGGTGACGTCGTCGGGTACCCGAGGAGGAGGCCGCGCTGTACGAGGTGTACCGCGCGGCAAAGCAGACTCTGTGGCTGGCCATCGACGAGGCGAGGACGCGATCCCGGGAGAGGATGTTGGAGACTCTGGACGGGGATCCGTGGGGGCGCCCGTATAAAGCGGTTCGAGGGCAACTTCGAGCCGCGGCGCCACCACTTACGGAGAGTCTCCAACCCGAGCTGCTGGAGGAAGTGGTGGCAGCCCTCTTCCCGGCGAGAGCGGAGCATGTTCCGCCGCCGATGGCTTTGCCCGCAGCCGCAGAGTCTGCAGAGGAGGAGATGGAGAACGCCATCAGCGTCCCAGAGGTGACACAGGCAGAGATGAGGGCGGCCGTGATGCGGCTCCGGGCCAAGAACGTGGCTCCGGGGCCCGATGGAATTCACGGCCTGGCTTTGGCCCTCTCTCTGAAGGAGTTGGAGCCCCAACTGAGAGGACTCTACACAGCGTGCCTTGAGCGGGGCTAGTTTCCCAGTCTGTGGAAGATTGGACGTCTGGTCCTGCTCAGGAAGGCGGGGCGCCCTGCCGACTCGCCGTCTGCGTACCGGCCCATAGTGCTGCTCGACGAGGTGGGCAAGCTGTTCGAGCGCATACTCGCAGCCCGCCTCGTCGGCCACTTGTGCAGAGAGGGGCCGGACCTGGACGAGAGCCAGTTCGGCTTTCGGCATGGGCGCTCTACCATCCACGCTGTGTCGAGGGTGAGAGTCCTGGCGGAGGAAACAGTGTCCCGGGGCGGGGTGGTGGTGGCGGTGTCCTTGGACATCTCCAACGCCTTCAACACCCTGCCCTGGAGCTGCATACGGGAGGCACTACGTTATCATCGGGTGCCTCTCTACCTCCGCCGCATCGTTGGGGCTTATCTGGCGGGGAGGTGTGTCACCTACATGGGACGAGATGGCGGCAACCAGCGCCAAGTGTCGTGCGGTGTTCCACAGGGATCGGTCGTGGGACCGCTCCTGTGGAACATCGGGTACGACTGGGTGCTGAGGGGCGAGCTCCCGCCGGGCGCGGACCTGACGTGTTATGCGGACGACACGCTGGTCACGGCCCGGGGGAGTTCGCACAGGGAGGCAGCGTTGCTCGCGACGGCGGCGGTCTCACTCACCGTGAGCCGCATACGGCGCCTCGGCCTGGAGGTGGCCCTCAACAAGTCGGAGGCCATGGTGTTTCATGGCCCCCGGCGGGCGCCGCCGGCCGGATCACACATTGTGGTCGGGGGGGTCCGGATCGCTGTCGAGCCCACCATGAAATATCTGGGATTGGTGCTCGACAGCCGATGGGACTTCGGACCCCACTTCCGGCGGCTGGCGCCCAAGTTGTTGGGCGCGGCCGGGGCGCTGGCAACGCTGCTTCCCAATCTGGGGGGCCCGAGCGCCGCCTGTAGGCGGCTCTATATGGGGATCGTGCGATCCATGGCGCTCTACGGAGCGCCGATCTGGGTGTCTGACCTGACGGCCGGCAGCATAGCTGTCCTGCGCAAGCCGCAGCGGGCGATGGCCGTCAGAGTCATTCGGGGGTATCGCACGATCTCCTTCGAGGCGGGTTGTGCACTGGCCGGATCACCGCCCTGGGACCTGGAGGCGAAGGTGCTCGCGTCACTGTACCGGTGGCGCGAGGCAGCGCGGGAGCGGGGCGAGCGACCGATGCAGCAACAAATCGAGCAGCATCGGTTGCAGCTCCGCGAGGTCCTTGTGGCGGAATGGCGGGTGAGGCTGTCACGCCCTACCGCCGGCCTCAGCACCATCGAGGCGATCCGGCCAGTGCTCGACCGCTGGCTCGGGAGAAGGCACGGCTCCCTGACGCTTCGGGCGACGCAGGTGCTCTCGGGGCATGGTTGCTTCGGGAAGTACCTGTGTCGCATTAACAGGGAGCCGGACGCCCGGTGTCACCACTGCGTCGACTGCCGGGAGGACACGGCGTGGCACACGCTGGCAGAGTGTGCCGCTTGGGAGGAGCCGCGCCGTGCCCTCATCACCGAAGTAGGCAACGACCTGTCGCTGCCGGCCGTCGTGAACGCGATGGTCGGTGGCGCAGAGTCCTGGGACGCAGTGGTCTCCTTTTGCGAAACGGTCGTCTCGCAGAAGGAGGCTGCGGAAAGGGTGAGAGAGATCTCGACTCTCGACCCGGCCCGCAGCAGACGCACCGGGCGTCGGAGGAGGGCGGACAACGCCCTCTTCCGGCCCCCCTAAATGGGTCCAGGGGCGAAGGATTCGGGGACATCCGTCGCTCCCCAACATCAGGACCCGAGAAGGCGGCGCGCGTAGTGTTCCGCGTGCGCCGCTCACAGACGTTGCGGGGGGAGTACACCTCACTCCCCCCGCCCGAGACGGGGCCCGCGCAAGCGGGCCGGCACCAGCCGGGGTTGTGGAAGAATAATGTGTTCCCGCGACCCCGGCGTAGGTGTGAGATGGAACACCGGGGTGGTTTTTAGTCAGTAAGAGTCTGACAGACCCCTCCGCCCGCCCCAGGGCGGAGGACATCCATGAGGATTTTCCACCCCGGTAACAAAAAAAAAAAAAAGGCACCATTCGTCCTGACTTCACGGGGATGCGATCCATTACGGTGAGCTGCCCCGTGACGGCGGCCCAAAAAATTGCCGGAGAGGGCCGAAGGCTCCTGGTGGGCTGGGTTTCCGCGCAGGTGAAACTGCTTGAGCCCAGACCTCTGAGGTGCTTCCGCTGCCAGGTGGGCAACCACGTGGGAGTACAATGTACCTCGGAGGTGGACCGCAGCGGTCAATGCTTCCGATGTGGTCAACCCGGTCACAAGGCTGGTTCGTGCAATGCCGCGCCGCACTGCTTCACATGTGCGGCAGCTGGCAAGCCGGCCGATCACCGGGTTGGGAGTAAGGCCTGCGTTCCACCAGCCAAAGCCAGGGGTAGGGGCAAGCCCACCGCCGTCAAAGCTGCATCCGCCGCCACTACTGCCGCCGCTGCCGCCTACACCACCGTCGTCGCCGCCGCAACTGTCGTGGCAGGTCCTTCACAGGGGGCTCGGGAGGGAGCTGAAATGGAGTGTCATTAATGGCCCCATTACGCCTCCTCCAGGCGAACATCAACCACTGCGCCTCTGCTCAGGATCTGCTGCTCCAGAGCATGGCGCAGTGGTCGATTAACATCGCCGTGGTCGCTGAGCCGTACTTTGTCCCGCCCAGGGATGACTGGGTGGAGGACCTAAGCGGCTCAGTGGCCCTAATTTCGTCGGCCGCCGCCGCTACCCTGTCCCTCGAGGCCGTCAAGAGGGGACGGGGTTGCGTGGCAGCACGGTTCGGGGAGATAGTCGTGGTAGGGGTGTACTTCTCTCCGAACCGAACTCTCGCCGAGTTCCACAACTCCCTAGCGGAGTTGAGAGTCGTCGTCGTCGGGTTTCGTTCCCTCCCCGTGCTCGTCCTCGGGGACTTCAATGCCAAGAACTTGGCTTGGGGTTCCCGGCTCACGGACACGCGGGGCAGGATGGTGACAGGCCTGGTCGTCCTAAACCGGGGTTCTGTCCCAACGTGTGTGCGTATGCGGGGTGAATCAGTGGTGGACATTTCGTTCGCCAGCCCCGCTCTGTCGCCGCACGTCATTGACTGGCGCGTCATGGAGGGGGTGGAGACCTATTCCGACCACCGGTACATCCGGTTCGACGTCTCCGCCCAGACCTCGAGCGCGCCGGTCCGACAGGCCCCGAGTGGTCCGCGGTGGGCGCTGAAGCAGCTGGACCGGGAGCTCCTCCTGGAAGCCTCGATCGTGCAGGCCTGGGTGTCACCACCGGATAGGCCTGCTGACATCAACGACGAGGCGGAGTGGTTCCGGGAGGCCATGTCCGAAATATGTGACGTGGCAATGCCCCGGGTCCAGCCCGGACGTGCTTGGCGCCAGGTGTGCTGGTGGTCGCCGGAGCTGACGGCTTTGCGCAAGGCGTGCGTGGCTGCGCGACACCTGTACACCAGGCACCGCAGGCTACGTATTCGCCCTCCGAATACGGAAGCCATTCAGGCGGACCTGTACGAGGGGTACAGAGCGGCGAAGACCGCCCTCCAAGCGGAGATCCTGCGGGCCAGGGCCCTGGCCCGCGAGGAGTCGCTGGAGACTCTGAACAGGGACCCGTGGGGACGCCCCTACAAAATGGTGCGGGATAAACTCCGCCCATGGGCTCCCCCACTGACGCAGAGTCTCCGGCCCCAGCTCATGGAGGAGGTGGTGAGCACTTTGTTCCCTTCGCGGGGGGAGCATACTCCCCCGCCTATGACTCCGCCTACTGCGGTGCCGGATGCGGACCACACTGCCGACGACGACGACGATGCTTCGGAGGTGACCAGGGTAGAGCTGAGAGTGGCGGTACATAGGTTTAGTGCCAAAAATACCGCCCCAGGACCCGACGGCTTACCTGGAAGAGCCTGGGTTCTGGCCATGGAGGCTCTCGGGCCTCGACTTATGGGGCTCCTAAGCGCATGCATGGAGGAGGGCCAGTTCCCACTTCGCTGGAAGACGGGGAAACTGGTCCTCATTAAGAAGCCGGGGCGCCCTGTGGACTCTCCGTCCGCTTACCGGCCCATCGTTCTGCTCGACGAGGTGGGCAAGCTCTTTGAAAGAGTTATTGCAAACCGCCTTGTCGGGCAGCTGGTGCGGGTGGGGTCGGATTTGGCGGAGAGCCAGTTTGGTTTCCGCAGGGGGCGCTCTACGGTGGACGCCATCATGCGCGTGCGAGCCCTCATGACGGGGGATGCTGTTGCCCGGGGTGGGGTCGTCTTAGCGGTGTCTCTAGACATCGCCAATGCCTTCAACACCCTGCCCTGGAGTTGCATCAGGGAGGCATTGGGGTATCACCGGATGCCGACCTACCTCTGTTGCGTGGTCGAGGCCTATTTGACGGACAGGGCCGTCATCTACCCCGGTCACCGGGGAGAGTGGAACCGGCGAGAGATGTCGTGCGGTGTCCCACAGGGATCGGTCCTGGGGCCGCTTCTGTGGGATATCGGTTACGACTGGGTGCTGCGCGCCGACCTCCCGAATTGCGTCAGCGTGGTGTGCTACGCTGACGACACGCTGGTCCTGGCACAGGGGAGGTCGCACCAGGAGGCGGCCGAACAAGCGACACTCGGGGTTGCGACAATCATCGAGAGGATCCGGCAGTTGGGACTCGAAGTGGCCCTGCACAAGTCCGAGGCCATGTGTTTTCATGGTCCTCGGAACGCGCCACTGTCGGGTTCCCAGATAACGGCGGGAGGGGTTCACATCGGCGTCGAGTCGACGATGAAGTACCTGGGACTCGTCCACGACAGCCGGTGGAACTTCGTGGAGCATTTCCGACGTTTGGCTCCCAGACTGGAGCGGGCTGGGGCTGCCTTGAGGTGGCTCCTGCCCAATCTAGGGGGTCCAAACGCCTCCTGCCGGAGGCTCTACGCGGGAGTCGTGCGGTCCATGGCTCTTTACGGGGCACCGGTGTGGGCGCGTTCTTTGAGGCGCCGACCGGCCCGCAGGTTGAACGCGTCCCAAAGGGTCATGGCCATCCGGCTGGTCCGGGGATACCGCACGGTCTCATGCGAGGCGGCGAGCCTCCTTGCCGGATTGCCGCCATGGGATCTGGAGGCAAAAGCCCTCGCGCACGTATGGGAGTGGCGCGAGGAGGCAAAACGCCGGGGTGTAACTCCGCTGCCGCGAGAAATCACGGTACAGCGGACAGAGCTCCGGCGGGATCTCATGGCGACATGGAGGGTGCGATTGTCGCAACCCAGTGCTGGGCACGCCACAATAGCGGCGGTAAGTCCCCTCTTTGAGGAGTGGTTGGAGAGGCGCCACGGCGTCCTCACCTTCCGCCTGACACAGGTCCTCACCGGACACGGTTGTTTCGGGAGGTTCCTGTTTCGCATAAGGCGGGAGGAAACGCCCGGGTGTAACCATTGTGTGGATCGCCCGGAGGACACGGTGGAGCATACGGTGGAGGTATGCCCAGCTTGGGCGGAGCATCGCAGTGTACTCAGGGAGGCGATTGGTGGCGGCGATCTCTCGCGTCCGGCCCTGGTCCAGGCCATGGTACGGAGCGAGAGAGAATAGAAAGCCGTCACCTCCTTCTGCGAAGCAGTAATGCTCGGGAAGGAGGAGGCGGAGCGGGTGAGGGAGAGAGCCTTGCGCCCTCACGCCCCCACTAGCCGCCGCAGGAGACGCCCTGGGCGTCGGGAGTCGCCTGCAGATTCCCGGCCACCGTAGGCGCGGGCTTGCGGACGGCGAGCAATGGGTAGCTCGCCGCCGGTAAGGAACAGGCCCGGGTCGACGGCGCGTTGTGTTCCACGCGCGCCTCAAAGAGATGTCAGCACAAAGTGACGGGGTCCGATAGGGCCGACGCCTCAGGGTCGCGGGTTATTCTACAGAGAAAACCGTGGCCCTGGCACAGGCAACTGAAGGAACACGGGTGGGTTTTAGTCAGTAAAAGTCTGACACGCCCTCCAAGTCATTTGATGATTTACCACCCAAAAAAAAAAAAAAAAGGTGCTCATCGATTTGTACACCTAAATATCTGACAACACTGACAGTTGTTATATTTTTACAATTACTGTTTTGTGTTTTTTCTACACAAGTAATTATATAAAGTCATCAGGTTGCTTGTTATTTTTCCTTATTTTGAAGGCCACATAATAGTTTTATCTACATTAAGTGTCAGTAGGTTGGAGTTGATCCAACCCATTATTTTCCTAAGGCAATCTTCAGCAGTTTGCTTTACGAGAGCCTAACTAGAACCATGTATCACGATAGCAGTATCATCTGCGTACGTATAAATGTTTGCATTTGATGTGGACATTTTACAGAGGTCATTTACATAGATTTTAAATAGTGTTGGGTCTAAAACACTGCCCTGTGGCATCCCGAAATTGACGACTTGCTCATTACTGAGATAGGAACCAATTCGCACTTGTTGAGTCCTATCAGTCAAATAGTCCTTAAACATATGAAAAGGTTTTCCCCTGATACCCACGGCCTCAAGTTTAGACAGTAAGATGGGGACAGAGACCGTGTCAAAGGCTTTCGCCATGTCTAAGAAGATGCCAAGACATTTATTTTTACTATCCAGTTGTCTTGCAATTAATTGTGTCAGATCCAGTACGGCATCCTCAGTGGATATCCCACTTCGGAAACGATATCTGCAATAATGTTGCATCTGTCCAAAAAACCGTTCCGTCTGGAATTCATGATTTTTTCAAGCATTTTGGATAGTGCGGACAACACTGATATGGGCCTATAGTTATTGACACAGTCTCTTTCCCCTCCCTTATGTATTGGGTGAATCAGAGCTTTTTTCAAAGCTTCAGGGAAAACACCTGTGTTTATAGACTGGTTATATATGTGTGTAATGGGGGCTATCAGAGTGTGCCTGCACTGTTTTAGCAGATTGGAAGATATTTTATCCCACCCCGTTGCACAGTTTCTACGCAACTGCAGTATTACTGATTCAACCTCTGTGTCGTCTGTCTCCATGAGAACAAATGAATTAACAGGGCAAGCTGATTTATGATGATGTGACTGATTATTTTGATTCGTAGATATTATTTTGTTTGCTAAGTTCCGACCAATATTTGTAAAAAATGAGCATACAAAATATTAGCTAAATTGGGATTGTTTTGAATATTTAGCAATTCAGAAGGCGAAGTTTGAATTTTTCTAGTATGTGTTATGTCTTTGATAACATTCCATAGGGCTTTAGGACTACTACCTGCAATCTAAATTAGATATTTTTCATACTCGCTTTTTAGCCTTCGTAGAAGGCGATTACAATAATTACGATACCGCATTTAGGTTAGTTTCAGGATTAGATTATTAGGGGTCTTAGACAAGTTTTTGTGTAGTCTATTTCTATGTGCAATACATCGTAGGAGCCCTGGAGTAATCCAGGGCTTTATGGTTCTTTTTCTTCTAGGGACTTTAATTAACTGTATGTGCTTATCTATTACAGACATTAAGAGTGTTATGAACTTATTAGTGCTTTCATTTGCATTTTGAGATTGAAGTATTTCGGTTAAATTCATATTCTCCAGATCACTTTTGATCGCCAGGAGACTACCTATTTTAGTGACTACATCGTTTGGTTTATTTTTAGGGCTTACGTGTTCCTAACTTTCCAAGAAAGCATAACTGGCGTATGATCTGTAATACCCGGCGTAGTATGTTTCAATGACTAAAGATGTGGCAGGTAGTGTAGACTTAAGCAGAATGTGATCAAGGCAATTGTTAAGTCTGGTGGATAAAGTGTGAGTTGGAACAAGTCCGCGTTTTTAACGTTTTATATTTAAATGTAGTATTAGTATTGCCTTGTTATGATTAGGGAGGTATAAACTGCATTGCTCCGGAGACAGATAAATGATTTAGTCCGTTGTATCGACTCCAGTTCTTCATTTAATTCAATGATGTTAGCCATTTATAATTAAGAATATACACAAGAAAGGCATTGCGCCCCCGTGTCTGTTACAGCCGCACCGCCCGCACCTCTTCTACCGAAGCAGGACACGGCAAAGATGACATTGCACATACTGCAAACAGTTTGGCCACACCGAAGAACATTGCCGTAAGTTGCAGAATCAAGGTGAGAATGAACAAAGTAAAAGTAGTGTTGAAAGCTTTTATTCAGTACAATCTCTTTTAGTTACTAAAAACTGCGCGTTAGACTATTGTGATGAAAACTGATCTATTTAATATTTTAATGATCTAGCTACCTTTTGCAACCATGTACCTCAATTAACAAATGTATGTGTGTCAGAAGACTCACCAAGTGTGTTTACATTTGCGCACACCCAATGTCTTTCAATAAAAAAATTAAGCAATTCATTGTGGCACCGTCCATGATCAGAGGACGCACCTGTTTTGATCGCATGCAGCTCGCACCTTCATCGACCGCGTGATGCATGTAGGGATCTCACCGCCTGTTCACATGTGTTCTTGCGGCAGGACTTCGTTCGAAGACGGCTAGACCCACCGGCCCGTACAAAGTCATACAGCGCCAACCCAAATATTACAAGCTTGACGTACGTGGAAAAGAAGTTACTGTTAGCATTGATAGACTGAAGCCGGCCTACATACTGCAGGAAGCAGACGATCAGCCACCGTCGGTTCCTGAGCCACCAGCTCCACTACTTGTTCCACAAAAAGAAGCGGAGGACGAGGTTCGGGAGACGGGTGCACTTCCCAGATTATTACCGCCCGCAGTAGCGGTCGAAGCGGGGGAGTACTGTGGCACCGTCCATGATCAGAGGACCCACCCGTTTTGAGCGCATGCAGCTCGCACCTTCATCGACTGCGTGATGCATGCAGGGACCTCACCGCCTGCGCCTGCGCCCCGGCTGCGCCGCGCGCCTGGCCTTTTAAACCGCTATCGTTCGGTCATCCGCGCCAGTCGTTATCCCACTCTGACGACGAATGCCGGCGCTAATCTGTCTAAATCCGCTATTATATTTCGCCATCTAGTTTTTCTAACTGTTCAATATTTCCTCTCAATCTTTATTTCAGTGTCTTCCTAGTGTTCGTTTCTTCCTATACTCAAACTGTAAATCTTAGCTATCCTATTGAACTTCTATCTTCTGCCTAAGAAAACGCTTGTCATTTCTTCACACACCCTCGGAGCAACCACAAATTTGTGACCCCGACGTGATCAAGATGTCGGACCCGAAAGGCGATATGTGTGGCCCTGAGACCCTACGTGTGGGAGTACGCGCACCCCCTTTTTGGCCTGAAGAACCCGGATTGTGGTTTGCTCAGATGGAAGGTCAGTTCGCGCTCGCCAATATAACCGCCGACGCGACCAAGTTTCACCATGTCATCGGCGTGTTGGATCATCGCTTCGTGGCAGAGGTCAAGGATATCATCACCCAACCTCCAGCGGTGAACAAATACGATAAATTGAAGGCGGAATTGATCAAGCGGTCAAGAGTTGGGGGACAGGAAGACGTCCCAGTTTTTTAGGCACCTGCAACATTTAGCCGGACCGGCGGTACCCGAAGAATTATTGAAAACGTTGTGGTCTAGCCGATTACCAAATAATGTTCAGACTATCGTGGCCTCCCAAGCGGATTTACCCATGGATAATATGGTGGACTTGGCGGACAAGGTCCACGAAATCGCGCCGACCGGCGTCCAGCAGGTAGCGAGTGCGGCGGCCCCAGTGATATCTACCCTCATGGAAGGTATGGTGACGCAAATCGGTGAGTTAACCAAGCAAGTAGCTTTACTCGGCCAGCAAGTGAGTGCGATGCATATGCAGCGTCACGAACGCTCCCGCCAGCGATCTAGGAGTTGGAATACTAGGCAAAGGTCTACGTCGCGGTCACGGTAGCCGCCTGAGAACCATACGCATTGCTAGTACCATTATGTCTTTGGTTCGCAGGCAAGGAAATGCCGGCAGCCCTGACAGTGGTCGTCGGAAAACTCCATGGACAGTGGGAAGTAGCAGCCTACCACTGCGGAACTCATTCAGGCCGTATTTTTGTAACGGACCGACATTCGAAGATGATGTTTCTGATAGACACTGGGTCTGATTTATGTGTTTTTCCACGCTCACCAGTTAGAGTGCCCTGCACGAGCACGAAATACGGTCTAACAACTGCGAATGGTACGGTCATAAATACGTATGTCCCGATACAACTGCAATTGGATTTGGGACTACGCCGGGTATTTTCGTGGCAATTTACCATTGCGGACATATCGAAACCGATTATAGGAATTGATTTCTTAAAGTTTTATAATCTGATTGTAGATTGCCGCAACCATAGGCTGGTAGATGGCACCACATCGTTCTCCGTGCCTGCATCACACCAGAGGATACCAGATGACGTGGCGTCAGTCAAGACTGTCACCGGCGAATCAGAGTTTCACCAGTTGCTCCGGGAGTTTCCAGAGGTGACCCGTCCTGCAGGTACTGTGCGTGCACCTAAACACAACACGGTGCATTATATTAAAACTGCCCCTGGATTGCCCGTATCAAGTAAACCTAGGCGACTAGACTAGAACTAGAACTCCTTGTTGGCTATTTTAAAACGGTCTGGCCGTTTTAAAATAGCCAACAAGGAGTTCGAGGACATGCTGGCCAACCGCACGGCCAGGCGATCTGATAGTCCATGGTCTTCAGCCCTACATTTGGTCAAGAAGAAGGATGATGGGTGGAGGCCGTGGGGCGACTACCGCGCACTCAACGCACGTACAATTCCTGACAGATACCCGGAGAGCTGATGCGAAAAATCCTGAATGTGCCTCATTCTGGATTTTTCGCATCAGCTCTCCGGCAGCACTATATTTTCAAAAATTGATATGGTGAAAGCGTATAACCAGTTGCCTATTTATGAACCCCACATACCTAAGACGGCAATAACCACACCATTCGGTTTATTCGAATTTCCCTATATAACCTTCGGTCTGAGGAATGCGGCACAGACATTCCAGAGTTTTATGGACGAGGTGCTTGCTGGTTTAGATGAGTTCTGTTTCTGTTATTTGGATGACGTGTTTTTGCCCCACCCCAGAGCAGCACAAAATGCACCTGCGGCGACTACTGGATCGCCTAAAAGAGTATGGAGTGTTGGTGAATTCCGGAAAGTGTGTCTGGGGACAGCCAGAGGTAACATTTCTTGGTTTCAATATATCTGCTGCCGGAACCTGCCCATTCGATACTAAGGTACGGACTATCAAGGATTTCCCAGTGCCACAGACTGTGAAGGAGCTACGAAGGTTTATGGGTATTCTAATTTTTTTTAGACGCTTTATACCAAACGCAGCTAAGGCACAGGCACCGCTTAACGCTATACTGGCTGGAGGCAAGGTCACGAAGAACCAACCTGTTAAAATGACGAAGACACAGCTAGAAGCTTTTGCTGAATGCAAGGAAGCACTTTCCAAAGCTACGCTTCTAGTTCACTCGCTTGCTAATGCCGAGCTTTCTATGACAACGGATGCTTCCGATGTATCAATAGGAGCCGTGCTGCAGCAGCAAAATGGTAAGCAGTTCCAAGAAGCTGAACCCGGCGCAAAGGAAGTACAGCCCCTACGACCGCGAACTGCTAGCAGTGTACGAAGCTATCAGGTATTTTCCATCGCCCGCTAACGTACAGCACGAGAGAACTGTTCACCAAGGCAGTTCAGTTATTTTGAATACATAGCTCAGTACACAACGGACATACGCTATATACCTGGTCCCGAGAATGTGGTCGCAGATATGTTTTCACTGTGCACGCCACAATAGCGGCGGTAAGTCCCCTCTTTGAGGAGTGGTTGGAGAGGCCCCCGGCCCCGGCGTCCTCACCTTCCGCCTGACACAGGTCCTCACCGGACACGGTTGTTTCGGGAGGTTCTTGTTTCGCATAAGGCGGGAGGAAACGCCCGGGTGTCACCATTGTGTGGATCGCCCAGAGGTGGAGAATACGGTGGAGGTCTGCCCAGCTTGGGCGGAGCACCGCAGTGTCCTCGCGGAGCCCATCGGCGGCGGCGATATCTCGCGTCCGGCCCTGGTCCAGGCCATGGTACGGAGCGAGAGGGAATGGAATGCCGTCACCTCCTTCTGCGAAGCAGTAATGCTCGCAAAGGAGGAGGCGGAGCACGTGAGGGAGAGAGCCTTGCGCCCTCACGCCCCAAGTCGCCGCAGGAGATGCCCTGGGCGTCGGGAGTCGCCTGCAGATTCCCGGCCACCGTAGGCACGGGCTTGCGGTCGGCGAGCAATGGGTAGCTCGCCGTCCGGTAGAGACCAGGCCCGTGTCGATGGCGTGTCGTGTTCCACGCGCGCCTCAAAGAGCTGTCAGCACAAAATGACGGGCCCGACGCCTCAGGGTCGCGGGTAATTCGAAAGAGTAACCGTGGCCCTGGCACAGGCAACTGAAGGAACACGGGTGGGTTTTAGTCAGTAAAAGTCTGACACGCCCTCCCGCTCCACCCAGAGCGGGAGAAGTCATTTGGTGATATCCCACACAAAAAAAATAAAATAAGATACATTGTCACGAATAGAGGAGGTACGAGTTCCTAAAGGAATTGATTATCAGGCGCTAGGGCGATGACAGAGCACTGGTCCAGAACTGCAAAGTCTTCTTAAGAGTGGATCCTCGCTTAGACTCGAAATGGTTACAGTACCCGATACAGACATCGTCTACTGTGACGTTACGACTACACCGCCACGACCGTTTATAACGCCTGGATACCGTCGGCAAACGTTCGATTCGCTACACAACCTGAGTCACCCCGGAAACAAAGCTACAGTGCGACTGGTGGCACAGAGATTCGTTTGGCCAGGGATGCGCAAGCAATGTAGAGTGGTCCCGTAAATGCCTCAGGTGTCAAGGAAGTAAAGTGACACGACATACCTTTGCTCTTTTATATATATTTTTTTTTATGATGGTCTGGCAGTTTGAGTAATTTACGCGGCCTCCACAAATGTCCTTTCTTTTGTATTGTTCGTCGAATCATTGAGCTCCTTAGGTCTGAGTTGAGCTGCACGATGATTGACAAATGCGTGCACTGACTGGCCAGGTCCTTTCAAATCCGTGTGGTTCTTACCTCAACAGACCATTTCAGACAACAGTCTACATGGTCCACATATGATATGACCAAGATTATTTTCATATTTTATTTACACTTTGACATTGATGGACTTTATGTATGCAATGACATTTACTTTGTAAAGGATTATACTATTTTAATTATTGTGAATGTGAAGACATTGTGGATTTGTTGTTTTTTTAATGCATTTTTTTAAAATTATTAGTTTTAATCATGGTCTAGCAGTTTGAGTAATTTATGCGGCCTACCCAAATTTCCTTTCTTTGGTTATGTTCGTCGAATCGTTTAGCTCCTTTAGTTTTGTGTTGAGCTGCATGACAACTGACAAATGCGTGCACTGACTGGACAGGTCCACTCATTCTGTGACACCAAGGCCTGCATCCT
This sequence comes from Dasypolia templi, assembly GCA_963555695.1. NCBI lineage: Eukaryota > Metazoa > Arthropoda > Insecta > Lepidoptera > Noctuidae > Dasypolia > Dasypolia templi. Next base: position 3,439,662 of record OY743156.1, read on the forward strand.
GTCACAGAAAAGGTCTATTTTACGTACCACATAGTCTCAGCGAATCATCACATGTGTATTTGCGGCAGGACTTCGTTCTAAGACCGCTAGAGCCACCGTATGCCGGCCGGCCCGTACAAAGTCATACAGCGCCAACCCAAATATTACAAGCTAAGTGGAAAAGAAGTTACTGTTAGCATTGATAGACTGAAGCCGGCCTACATACTGCAGGAAGCAGACGATCAGCCACCGTAGGTTCCTGAGCCACCAGCTCCACAAAAAGAAGCGGAGAGGAGGACGAGGTCCGGGCGACGGGTGCACTTCCCAGATATTACCGCCCGCAGTAGCGGTCTAAGCGGGGGAGTACTGTGGCACCGTCCATGATCAGAGGACGCACCTGTTTTGAGCGCATGCAGCTCGCACCTTCATCGACCGCGTGACGCATGCAAGGACCTCACCGCCTGCATCCGCGCCCCGGCTGCGCCGTGCGCCTGGGCTTTTAAACCGCTATCGCTCGGATGACCGTGCCCGCATCCCGGCGCGCGTCAAGCTGGGCGTGTGCAAGCTGTACATTCGCCCAAGTCTGACGTACGCCGCTCCCGCTTGGTTCGCCCTCACGAGCGAGACGAACCGCAAGCAGCTCCGCACGCAGCAGAACCAGGCATTGCGGACAATAGCAGATGCCACTCGCTTCGTGAGGAACGATGTCATCCAGCGGGATCTCGGTATTGAGAGCCTGGATGAGTTTGTGCGACGACTCGCGAAGGGAATGTTCGCGCGTGCCGACGCCTCGGACCTCACGCATGTCAAGGACATCGCGGCCTGCCACGCGCGCCCACCCCGACGCGAGACCCCTGCCCCGCGACCTGATAGCGGACCATGCCCCCATCGCACCGGATTGACGCCCGGGTAACCTGTACTCAGGTTACACGCAGCTTACCTGTGACACTTTGACTTCACACAAATAACACACATCTGTTGCGTAACGTGTCCTAGGTTAATAAAGGCGCGTTACGTAAACAAACACAGACATCCGCCACTATACAGGCACCTAAACTCACACGCGGAGGCGCGGTGCGGACCGCGATCCGCGTAGACACTGGGCGGTGTGACACACTACAATACCGCTCACACACTCATAATGACGGTCCCTTAGCCCGGACAGTGAACGGCCAACGTAAAGATTCCGCGGCCGGGGGGCATAGCCCCGGATCCGCTCGCCTCGCCCTCTTACGGGGACGTAGCGACTTCCCATGAAGTATCCGTGCCAGTCGTTATTAATAATAATAATAATAATAATCATCATTTATTTCAGGAAGTTAGGTATTCCCATATTCAGAACACAAATAACATATAAATATACACAAAGGATACATTACATTCACCAACAGACATTAATAATAATTTCATTTAAAACAAAAATAAACAAAATTAAGATTATAAAATTAAGATACAGAATAATAATAGTTATTGTATCGTACTTTATTATTGACACATCTCGAAACACATATTTTTTCTTTTGCATAATGTAGTAGAAGAGTTTCATCGCTGGTATTTTCGGCGGTAACTACTTAATGGTTATTTTTGTCTTTATTGAAACTCGTATACCTAAACACATATACGTTGCCGTATAAGATGATTCATAAAACTGCTAACATACGTCTGCACGGATTAGGGAACTCTGTGTACTCTACTAATTAGACGGTGGTCGGATTAAACCAAGCTGAAAAAAGCAGGTATCAGAAAGTTTTCACACCATCATCCTCCTGTCCGTCCTTTCATATTAACTAGAGGCTTGTTAAATAAGAAAAATAAAAATCTCTTTTATTTACTTTATAATATTACAAAATATATGTTTTACTTATAAATTTTTTTTTATTTCTTATTCAATCCTAGATAATCTTTTATTAAAATATAATTCACTTATTTAATTAAAAGAGAGAAGCTGGTGCAGAGACAAAGCACTGGTTTCTTGCATCGCCCATGTACCACAATATGCTCATAATAAGAGAGCAATAGCCCACTGTCCATTACCATCCTCCAGCTATCACAGCAAATAGGGCATTAGCAGTTGGCACAGGGTAAGTATTAGACTCGGTAGCCTGATTCGTGTTCCCACGGGGCAATTAAAATTATATAATCTACTGCTTTGTACGTGTAATAAGACTTGCTACCTATTTGCGTAGAGTGAATTCAGGCACATGGAATAGATGGGTGGTTGCCAACAAATATCCCTTCTACAGGAGTCTCATCCCGGCAAACTTCTATTGCATAGATTCACATGTATATTATCACTTGCAAATCTTTTTCCAGATGTAAATGAATTATGCGCAGAATAGTCCTTACAAATGTAAGCCAAGTCGTCAAGAATCCACAAAATCGCAAAAATAGCATAGTAAAGTAGTGTTGGTCATTAAAATCCCCTAATCCCCACGTTTATGCGTAACAGGAACCTCCCGAAACAACTGTGTCCGGTGAGGACCTATGTCAGGCGGAAAGAGAGGACACCGTGGTGTCTCTCCAATCACTCCTCAAAGAAGGGACTAACACCGCTATTGAGGCGAGCCCACTTGAAGTATCCTGGCACTCTTTGGATTAATTTGATTACTTATTTAAAAAAAAACTAATCATGACTTCTGCTGTCGTTCGTCGGTCGAATGTCGATGGACTCGGAAGTTCTCAAACTAATTATCCGTTGAGTGACGCATGGGATCTCTGGTTCCCAACTGACATTTGAAAGAAAACAATTGTTTACTCTACGAGTTGAATCCGTATTTCTCCGGTTTTAATTAGACGACGATAATTTACGATGAATGAATAAAATAATCATGATTGTGAAAATTCACAATCATGATTATTTTATTCATTCCAAGAAATTTCTAATTCCCTTCACATTCCAAGAAAGTATTCTTGGAATGTGAAGGGCATTATTGATGTAATCAAATTATACATTATTTTCCGTTTTCATTTAATAATAACAATTAAATTGCAATGAAGGCGAATGCCAAATTATAAAAGCAAAATTACATGGAGGAGTTATTGATACAAATACATAATTGATACATATACAAATAGATACCAAATTATTAGGAAACCCTAAAATTTTGAATAAAAAATGACATAGAAATACAATGTAGGGACGACAGTACGACGCCAAGTTACTAACTGAAAGGTAGTTCGGCCGACTATGGGTTTTGCCGATTTTGGACTAGCTTTAACTAAGATATTGGATAGTATTGAAAAAAAAAGTGTAAGCAGACTTAGAACGACATAAGATAGACGAAGTTTAATTTATTGTCGAATTGTCGTCTCCCCATTGTATATACATGGACAGTTTCTTACAATGACTTAAGTCACAGAAGAGCAAACTGAAACAGTACAACAACATTACAGGTTAGGAGTTCCAACAGGGATATCGTTAGCATTGCGTCTACATAGAACAGGCCACACGCGGTCATCTTTTTGAACGTTCGTTTTGTCAGTAGTACGTTCTTGCACAGACGTTGTTGATTATCTGTAAGGAAAGTATCCGTATAAAAAACCAATATTTTCGTTATTGTGTTAAGACAAGGTTTTCTGTATTTTCTTTTATACACTTTATTTATGTCTCTCATGTGACTCTGCTGTCGCAGGTCTGCTGGAAGAAATAAGCAGAACCTTTGTGCTCTTCTATCTTTATGCACTCTGCCCACCGAACTAAGTCAAAAGTATAGATTACAACCATACAAAGTATAGATTTGAGATAATCTTGCTTTAAGTTTTTTTTCCAAAATAGTAAGTGTTACATTTTTTGAAAATCTCCATCTTGAATCATTTGAATCGAAAGTAGCAATCGTTCCTTTGAAATTAGTGCTTAAAATGGCGTGATAAAAAAAAAGATAAAAAAATGATGTCAAGGCTTTTCAAACCCAGTACAATTTTAACAATAAAACTAAGCATACTCTTAGCTTATACCTAATAGGTACAGTAGCGCTCATAAGTCAATCTCACAAAGAAATAGATTGACGATTCGGTTTCACTTTTGACCTTCTTCTATATGTTGTTTCTATACTATAGACACGCACACAACCTCACTTTGTCTGTAATTGATAAAAGTTCATAATTTCAACTAACTTAACATATGTCGTGCTAGCTTAGTCGTTACCGTAATTTGGTAGGAGCGATTATAGCAAGCCCTGAGTTCGAATCTCACCTGCGCCTGCGGATTAAGCTTGATGTTATTTTCAAGTAATATGTAATAGTTTTTGGTATGTTATTAATAATACCTAAAATGATCAATTTTTGTTTGTTTAATAAAATTACTTATAGTGGTTCGAAAATCATATTCGATACCTGTCTCATTCATGTTGTTTACTTAGATAATAAAAGTTTGTAGGTAGACCACAGAAAACTGAGAACCTAAATTATTTCGATTTCTGTGAGTTAGATGAAATTCGTTACGACTATTTACCTAATTAAACTTTGTTGGTTGGTGACAAATGTAAAAATTTATTAATTAGCAGTGTTGTGGTTATAATTTTCAAAATGCAATGCAATATTCATATTGAAACGTTGGCAATAATATTGCGCTGCGTAAAAGTGGACGTAAATGATGTGATAACACTAATGGACTAAGCGTGAGCTAGTATATATAGTAATCTATGAGCGTGAGTGTTATAATTTAAATATTTCATATTTTACTAAATATAAATTACTATTTGTTTAAATTAGTGAAAGTGTTATAAACATTATGTTGTTGATAATATTTTGTTGTAATTACTATAGTTTATAGTATTATGATTAGAGATGTCTAATAGTATTACATTCTTTGTTCTAGAGAAATACTGTGGGTCTGTGGGTAAAGAGATGTGTGGAAGAGGAAATCCTTGCTAGTCGAAGCGCTTTTTTATGAAGTGGACAGCTTATTTAAACAAGACTTCACATGGTGAACCATTACGAAACAAATGGTTTCATACCAATCGGACATTTAGCTGAATTATTCAACACGTCATTCAAAACTGTTCGCCGTGCACTTCACGCTATAAAGGTTGCATGACCAAAGCAAGGCAAACAAAAACGTAATAAACAAGAACGTTTCAGTTCCGGAATAGTTTATCCTGTATATTTAATTTAAAAAAATTGAGGTTATGTTTCAATCATCTTTTCTAAAAGAAAATGAATACGTAAGCTATCCTCAGTATGCAATCTATGTGTATTCACTAAAGCCAAATAAAATGTGAAATACTTAATGTTAACAAACTGCCCTACATAACCACTTATTAAAATCACTTATTTTGAAAATTAATGATAGAAGCTTAATGTCTACTTTTTTTTTTTTTGAACATTGCACGTGTCAAAACAATACCAATTGCTTCCAAGTTCCTTGATATAGTATTGCACATCCTATTTGGCTGAAGAAGTTATTCTGAATAATCCAGTTTATCCAGTATCGGTTTGTTATCCATACTGATGTAAAAATTATTACAAATAAATATGTTCTCATTTTTGTTATCACTTGTAACGCTTTTTTTATTCTAAGCCCTTTATTGCAATAACAAAAAAAACTGCGATGCATCTTATGAGATTAGAACCTAAGCCGACTGCATCTCAGTCCAACGATTGGCGCCTACTGCTACCAGCTCAAATAAGATTAATTCGAATTTCAGCAATGCCATAAACCGGCCAGGTCACGATCATGATGCGTGTCTAACGAAAGCGACGGAAATATATTTTTGTTTCGTGTAGTGCGAAGCGAATGCGTGACTTTACGTCAGTTTGTGCCGTGCAAAACTGCGATCTTTGTGGTGTGTGTCGTTTAAACTCATACAGTCGTACCGCGAATTCACAGCAATACGACTCTTAACGTGCCTATGCCCTTTTGAACGCTTTTTGTACACACGTACATAGGTGACATCGTTTACAATTGTATTCGGTTTTTCGATCTTTCTTCCTTTCACATTTTAAACATCTTGTTTTGGATTTTAGCAGTTACATCACGTATAAGATTCGAATCAGTGGATTAAATTTGCAGTTGCTGAAATTTTCGTCTATAAAAGCCATTCCCAAATGACGAATGAAGTTGCTTCTATTACTAGTTTTCCCTATATCGATGCCATTATTCAACATCTGTAAAATCATGGCATTGAAGCCTGCGTGGATAAACAGTGAAAAAAAAAAAAGGTGATATTGCAGCGCTTAGCATTACGAGACAAGTCATACACACTGGCGAGTGTGTCAACTAAATCCACTCCAATTTTAGTTTTATTGTAAAATGAAGCTACTCATTAACGGCTTGGTAAGAAGATTTGAAAAATTGATATCTTTATCATAGATTCATGTACATCATTAACGTAACATCATTTTATACTACTACTGGCACTAGTTTAATAGTACAATTCGTTTGATATATTATAGTTATGTCAAAATTAAAAGTCATTGGAGTTTAATAAAACAACATATTTCCTAATATGTTTAAACTGAAAAATTCACGGTTAGTAGTACTACAGAAACATTAAAGCATATGAAAATCAATCAATTTTTGCAAAGAAAATGTCCCCATTTTGAGATAGAGGTTCAGAGGTGCTCTGCGCAATCACGATCGGCAGTCGTGCTTTAGCATTCAGACGGCAGGACTATGCGCCTGCGCAGGTGTTAGTACAATTTTTTTACGATTTTTTTGTATGAGTTTGCGTTTATAGACTATCTCGCTGCAGAGAGCCCAATTCTTGTGACTAAACAATGTGACTGTTCTTTAAGTGCATTTATAATTATTTTATTGTATAATTTATAATAATTATAATCAGACTATAAGGTTCCAACTGATGGGACACAGGCCTCCTCTCATCGAGAAGAAGAGGCCTGTAAATCTGTAATCTACGGAGCGGGCCTGGTGCGGGTTGGAAGACGTCACATGTCTTCCAATTTTTGGTTCTAGGAAATGTCGGTTTCCTCACGATGTTTTCCTTCACCGTTTTGATAGCAGTGATGATGTAATTTTATTTTAAAATAAAGTTCCTGCCTGGGTTCAAAACACTGGGTACAACTTGAAAGGAATGTACTAAAGCTAGGGAAACAAATAACTTATACAAGCAATTATTTCATAGTAATTGCAACCCTCAGTCCTTAATAACAATAGACCTTGAAGAATCTATATTATGACTGAAGATTCTATATTAAAACATAATAATAGTAGTTATAAAGTAAGTCAAAATAAAAATTAACAAAACATGCAAAACTAAATAAAATCATAAATAAAAGCAATAAATTTAGGAATCAACAAAAACAAGGTTCCAATAACATTAAAAGAAGAAAAAACGTGGTTTTCTTGAAAGTAAATTAAATAACTATCAACTTAAATTAGAAGACAGTAAAAACATTTATGAGATTGATACTCAACGCTTGTAGTCTGAAATTCAGGTACTGGAAGAGTCAATTCATTCACTGTATACTAAGTATGTACGGTCTGAAAAACAAATTCAGCACATCCTTGCTGCAAATTTGCAATTCTAAAGCAGTCAAAGTGGACCTGCTGACTCTCAGCGACCCTCAATGTTCATTGCAAAGAAAATACGAACTTGGCAGGCTCCAACCTGAGGCAACGGAGAACCCGTCCCAGTCAGGACTTGCTCAGGTCTCCATTCCTAATATAGATACACCAGATATTGAACAAGTTCCAGTGCAAGTAGTGCAGATGGAAGCTAGCTCTCTCCCTTGAACTAGTAAAGTTTGTTACTGCTCCATTATGTTTTCTGATAGTTTTGGAAAAGGGTTAGGAAAATTACTTAGCAACAACCTGAGTCATTCTTCTCAAAACTTCTGTCTGCCACAGACTTCCTACACACAAATAATGTTTTCAATAAAAAGGAATGAATATTCATTCCTTTTTATTGATCATATGATCCAAATGGAATTATTACAGTACTTATAGGTAATGGTTATAATGTAACAAAAGACGACATCACTGATAGTGTCACCAAACTACTAAAGTTAAATTGCAAGAAAATAATTTTGTGTGCTTTCCCATACTTTGAGCACTTGTCATATAGGCAAAACAACTACATTCACATGTTAAATAAAAACATGCATTTCTTAGTTAGTCACCATAGTGACAAGTTTCTATTTTTTGACATCAACATTTTTGTTGATAAGCTTAGGTCGACTAGGGATACTGTGTATCTGCCAATTAGTTTTAGACTTCAAATAGCTAGACTTTTAGCTTTTATTAATAACCCAGACATAAGTAGTATGTCGAAGTCACCTTTAGTTAGCACCACAATTAGTAATAGAACTAATGTTGAGGTGGTTAGCTCAGATAATTTAAACTAGTTTGTAAGACAACAGACGGTACCACTAATATTTTGAAAAGATAATGCTTAATCAGATGCTCAATCATTTTAATACTAATAAAATCCTTCACGAGCAACAGTATGGTTTCACCAAAGGGCGTTGTACGACCGACGCTGGTGTTACCTTATTAAAACATATTTTTAACGCGTGGGAAGAGGCTCAAGACGCCATAGGAATCTTTTGTGACCTCTCCAAGGCATTTGATTGCGTTGATCACGAAACCCTGGTTTTGAAACTTGAGCATCACGGACTTGGAATACTTGCGCTCAGTTTAATAAAATCTTATTTAAATGATGGACAACACCAAGTTCAAATAAATAGTGTCAATTCACTTGGTTTAAAAGTAAAAATGGGTGTTACACAAGGCTCGAAATTGGGTCCTTTCCTCTTTTTAGTATATATGAATGACCTACTCCATTTATTAATAAATCAACCACAAATGGTGTTATTTGATGACGATACTTCCTTAATTTTTAAGGTAGATAGACGTGCTTCAAATTTTGACGACGTAAATAACGCCCTACTGCTGGTCCAAAATTGGTTCACGGCTAATAATTTAGTACTAAATGGAAATAAAACTAAGTGTATAAGATTTTCTTTACCAAACGTCAAGAGTAGTGATTGTCATATAGTATTGAATCAAGAGAAGCTAGAATTCGTCGATAAAACGGTTTTCTTGGGGATCACGCTCGACTGAAGGCTACAATGGGGTCCTCATTTAACATCTCTAGCAGGACAGCTAAGTTCAGCAGCTTACGCTGTCAGAAAAATCCGTCAATTTACTGAGGTAGACACTGCGAGGCTGGTCTATTTTAGTTAGTTTCACAGTATCATGTCTCACGGTATTTTACTTTGGGGACGGGCTGCAGACATCGAGTCTATTTTTATTCTGCAGAAAAGAGCCATCAGAGCCATATATAATCTCCGCAGGCGCGATTCTCTAAGGGAATTGTTTAAGGATATTAACATCATGACTGTACCTTGTCAATACATCTATGAAAACATCATGTACGTAAGAAAAAAATGTACATATTTACAGTAAAAGAGGTGAAAGACATAATTATAGTACTAGAAATCGGGACCTATTAGTTCAAACAGGTTTCAGCCTGGCTAAAGTAGACTCATCTTTCATGGGGTATTGTCTAAAATGTTATAATAAAATACCTCCCCACATACTTCAACTGAATGAGACAACATTCAAATCCTTTGTCAAACGCACACTATGCAGGCAGGCTTATTATAGGTTAGGGGTTTACATAACTGATAAAAATGCCTGGCTTAATGCTGGTCCTGCTCCACACCACAACTAATTATTCATTGACATTTGAAACACTGTTGAAGCTGCTGAATATTGTAAGAATATATTTGCATTATATAAACTCAATCTCCTTTTTATTATATAGATGCATTGCACAGATGTGAGAGTACTTTGTACTATAGAGCTACCATTTACCGGGTAATGTCATAGATTGACTGGAATGTGCCCTGGCGGCTGAAATTATGTCAGGCTCACTCATGTCTCGCTGACGGTGGCGTATGTGTCGGATCATTTAGCTCCCTTCAAAATGGTTGAGCTGAATGGTGCTGATCCATGCGTCATGTTTGTGAACGGGCGCCGTCAGTTGGGACTGGTCATCTCTTAGCTGCTACGGCTTATTTTAATAATTAATTTGCTGGATTCTTTTTAATTATGTTTAGCTGCACTCTGGACGCTTTTAACGTGTACGGTTTTTGTACATCGTTCTCACTTATAGTGTCAACATTAATCGATGTAACTAATATATTTGTAATCAACACAAGACAGTTCAACGCTATGTTCAACAGATAGTTCAACTATGTCTTTACGAGCTTTTGATTTTATACAACTTTTAATTAGGATTAGTGAACTATAATACTTTTTAAATAAAACTTAACTTACAAATTAAAGTGCTATTAAATTTATATAAATTAACAGATGTTATTGGTCTGGATTGTATCTGCACTTTTTGTATCGCTATGTTGGACTCAAAAGTTACGGTTTGACCGCTGTGGTCTGAAGGGATATAACTAACGGTAGCTTTATCTAAATAGTCGCAGCAACAAAATACATTATCAATACATGAAACAGCAGTTGTAATTCAATAATCTACTGGTATTTGAATTATTTTCTAAAATATATATGTTAAAGTCTCCACAGATAATAACTGATTTATTACCAGTTGCAAGTTTAGCCAAAACATCTTCCATTACTGACTCAAATATAGAGAAGTTTTGATAATTTGGGGGTCTGTGTAAACGCACACTATGACTAAAAAATTGAGTTTATACTATGCAAAGATTCTTGTTTTTAATCTTCAGCAGCTCCAACTGTATTTTCAAATGCTAATCAATTAGTTGATGCGTCCTTGAGGAGCAGGACCAGCGATTAGCCAAGCATTTTTATCAGCAATGTAATCCCCTAACTTATAATATGCTCGGCTGCATAGTGTGCGTTTTATACAAGATTTAAATTTGGTTTCATTCAGTTGATGAATGTGGGGAGGTATTTTATTGTAACATCTTAAACAGTACCCCATGAAAGATGAGTCTACTTTAGCCAGCCTGAAACCTGGTTGAACTAATTGGTCCCTATTTCTAGTGATATAATTGTGTCTTTCACCTCTTTTACTAAAAAGATGTAGATTTTTCCTTACGTACATGATGTTTTCATAGATATATTGACAAGGTACCGTCATGATGTTAATATCTTTGAAGAATTCCCTTAGAGAGTCGCGCCTGCGGAGGCCATATATGGCTCTGATGGCTCTTTTCTGCAGAATGAAAATGGACTCGATGTCTGCAGCCCGTCCCCATAGTAAAATACCGTACGACATAATACTATGAAAGTAACTAAAATAGACTAGTCTCGCGGTATCTACATCAGTGAATTGACGGTTTTTTCTCACAGCATATGCTGCTGAACTTAGCCGTCCTGCAAGGGATGTTAAATGCGGACCCCATTGACGCTTTGAATCGAGCGTGATCCCCAGGAAAACAGTTTTTCGACGAATTCTAGTTTTCTTTTTTCAATACTATATTCAATACTATCTCACAATTAGTACTTTTGACATTTTTGGTAAAGAAAATTTATGCACTTAGTTTTTTTCCCATTTAATACTAAATTATTAGCAGTGAACCAATTTTGGATTTGCAGTAAGGCGTTAGTCACGTCGTCAAGATTTAATGCACGCTTATTAATTTTAAAAATTAACGAAGTGTCGTCAGCAAATAACACCATATGTGGGGTTTTAAACAAATGAGGTAGATCATTAATATAAACTAAAAAGAGTAAAGGACCCAATATTGAGCCTTGTGGTACACCCATTTTTACTTTTAGACCGAGTTAATTGACACCGTTTATTTGGACTTGCTGTTGTCTATCATTCAAATAAGATTTTACTAAACTGAGCGCAAGTTTTCCAAGTCCGTAATGTTCAAGTTTTAAGAGCAAGGTTTCGTGGTCGACGCAATCAAATGCCTTGGAGAGGTCACAAAAGATTCCTATGGCGTCTTGAGCCTCTTCCCACGAAGTAAATATGTGTTTTAATAAGGTGACACCGGCGTCAGTCGTACAACGTCCCTTTGTGAAACCATACTGTTGACCGTGTAAGATATTATTGGTGTCGAAATGATTTAAAATTTGATTCAGCATTACCTTTTCAAACACCTTGCTGAAAACCGGCAACACGGATACGGGTCTATAATTATTGGTATCTTTACTGTCCCCGGATTTGAAAAGTGGTATTACCTTACTGTATTTCATTAGATCCGGGAATACTCCTTGATCCACACACAAATTAAATATTAAAGCCAAGTACCTATGGCGCTATAGTCTCAATAATGGAGGTACAAACTTTAACAGACATTCCCCATAGATCTTCTGTTAGTTTGATCTTGATTTGCTTGAAAGCTTTCACTACTATTATGGGGTTTATATGCTTGAATTTAAATTCAATCTGGGAAGATGAAGTATTTGCTTTTAATAAGTCAATAGAACGCAGGGGCGAGGAGTTTAAGGTTTCAGTCGTTTTAAGTGGGACACTGGTAAAGAAATTTACAAATTCTTGAGCAACTTCTTTGTTAGTGCTTACGAGACCACTTGAAGTCTGAAGTGTGAAATCATTATTGTGTCTTTTATTCCTGTTGGTTTCGTCATTAATAATTTTCCAAACCGTCTTTATTTTATTATCGGCTGTTTTGATCTTGTTGCTAATGTACAAGGCTTTGGCTACCTTGCAGGTCTTTTTAAAAGTTTTAGAGTAATTAGCAACGTATTTATTAAACGTTTCAGAGTTAATATAAGGCTTAAGGCCATACAACTCATACAATTTTTCCCTACTTTTCCTAATACCCTTAGTTGCCCAGTCACTGAACAAAAAATTGTGGCAAATTGTTTTTGTTTTTTTCTTTAAAGTATTATTAAACTCGGTGCTCACTACCGAAAAAAATTCCTCATATAATTCGTTTACGTTGTTTCTAATATGGCCCGGTATACTTAACTTACAAATTAAGTTATTATTAAATCTATTTAGATTGCTGGGCGTTATTTGTCTAGATTGTATCAGAATTTTTTGTAAAGGTGTGTTTGACTTGAAAGCAACGGTTTGACCACTGTGATCAGAAGGGAGATAATTTACAATGGCTTTATGTAAGTAGTCGCAGCAACAAAAAATATTATCAATGCATGTAGCAGAATTTGTAGTTGTGCGGGTGGGTTCTGAAAACACATTTGACAAATTGAATGATTTAAAGAGACTTAATAATCGACTGCTATTTGAACTATTCTCTAAGATATTAATATTGAAGTCACCACAGATAATTAGCGATTTTTTACCAGTTGTCAGTTTAGCTAGAACATCTTCCATTACTGACTCAAATACGGAGTAGTTTTGATAATTTGGGGGTCTGTAAACGCACACTATAACATGCTTATCTAGCTCAATACAGGACAGTTCAATGCTATGTTCAACCGAAAGATCAACTATATCTTTACGAGTCTTAGATTTAATAGACTTTTTAACTAAGATTAGTGAACCCCCACGCAGCATAGATTTTCGGTTAAAACAACTGCCCACATTATAATTTTCATAATTAATTAACATTTCATAATCTTTCAACCAATGTTCAGTTAAACAAATAATTTCAAACTTGGTATTTTCTAAAAATAGTTATATTTCTAACTGTTTCGAAGAAAAACCTTGAATATTTTGATGAAATATTGTCAAGGAATTATCTTTAGTACCTTTTTTGCACGTAACTAATTGCGAGCAAGAAGACACCTTGTTGTTGGTAGGTATAACTGTATTGTTACTGGTATCTTCTGTTGTCTTACTATCTAGTTTAAAGTAACATCCAGAGTGAGCTCCAAGACTCCCATGCCATCACCAGCCAATGAGATCCTACTACTTGTGGGCCCCGCATTTGGACAAGAATTTGCCATAGTGACACATGGATCCTCCTTCGTACAATTATTGTAAACAGTTATGGCATTAGTGCTACAGTTACTTGAGGTGACCACCTGTACATTAGAATTACTACTAGTATTTGCGGTGTTAATAATATAATTAGACTTCGACATACTGTTTATGTCTGAGTTGATAGTATTAGCTAATAGCCCCGCTATTTTATGTCTAAACCTAATGGGCAAATACACTGTATTCTTTGTCGATTTTAACTTTTCAACAAAAATGTTGGTGTCAGTACAATATTAATTATCATCAGTAATGAAAACAGCCGTAAATAGCAGTTACTGTTGTTATGTCTAGTTTAAATTTCGCATAAAATCTGAATACAGTTCAGACATCCACTGTTTATTTACTTACGGTGTTTATTATATGGGATAATTATATTTTAGATACATTGTCAAACTTAAATAAACAAGTAAACCTAAAGGGCCGTTAGAGCTCATACGGTTTTTATATTAAGGAACCCACACCGCGTATGAATAACAATATCTCCGTTATGTTCAAAACCATGTCATGAGAATATTTTAGATCACATCACTTTGATTCCGAAATAAGCATTAATTTAGTTTACATACCACTGCCTCATTGGTCTAGTGGTCGCAAGAGCTACTGATGAGCATGAGGTCCTGGGTTTGATTCCCAGGTGGGGCAAAGTGTTATTGGTTTCTTCTAACTAGAATTACTCAGTAGCAGCCCGGAGTCTGGTTTCGTGCCCGGTTGATGACAATAGGCTCGCCCCCTATTACATTGGACTTAAACATAACTGGCGAAATGTGGGTGTACTATAGGTACACCTCTACCTAACCCTTCTGGGATTACAGGCTTGATGTTATGATGATTGTTATGTTATTTTTCATAAAATCTTTGTTATGATTGTCTTCGTGAGGACAGCAGTATTTTTCCCTATTATGATATTTGTGTGTACATAAATATGTAAGTTAATTAATTCTTGCAAGCCAGTTCTGGATAAATTTCTCTATTCAGCCAAAAACATTCACTGCTAAACATAGACCAAGCGTCACCAAATTAACCTGTGATCTTTAAATTTCATCGACACATAACGGCATACCAAACAGATTTTTTTTTTGCCCGTCACGCTGGATGCAGCATCATCATCCGGTTATCTTCCAAAACAGATATTTGAGAGGGATGATGATGAGATTACATTACGAACTGCATTCATTGTAATACTTGTAGCATTTTAATATTTGTTTCAGTTAACTCACTTGAATAGTTTCTTTTCTTCATTAACTGTATACAAGCTGTCTCAGCATTCTCTTTGGCGATATAGAATTTCTCAGAGTACACGTTGTGAGTGATAACTAGCAACATGTCCTTCGCTAGCCATAATATAGTCAGACACACGGTCTTCCAATTCGAAGACTGGAAAGTAATTTTAAACGTATAGAAAAAGGTGCAGAAGGTCATACATTTATCTGATTAGTATCGTACTTCCCCGAGAGCAGAAGATTGAGTTAATATTTAATTAATTTTTCGATCTTTGTCCTTACCTCCTGATGTTGTGCCGCAGTCTGTAACAGTATTTCTACGTAACACAAGGTACGTCCAAATACATTGAGAATATTGTGCATTACCTGCAAAGAAAGATTAAATTCGGTAGTTGTTAGTTTAATATAAAGTTCATACTTCTGCTCTTCTTTACACCAATTTATTTGTGGTAGGCATAGTACGACTTTTTGCTTTACTTTTTTATGTTATTTCAGTAGTTACTTCCATATTTGCCAGTTACATTATCCAGTGTTTCAATTTTTGGCTTTTCTTTTTTATTTACAATTTTCCGCACTCACATCAAAGCAAACTTACCATTACTTGCGACACATTCTTGAACACATTGTAAGCTTTCAAAATATTTTTGTACGTCTTAAACAATTTTACACAACTTTTTTTGTCATTGTCCTGCCCACCATCATTCATGAAGTGGATTTTTTTTATCCATTCACCGAGAAACTTGTTTAACAATATAAGAACTCGAATAGAATAAATGTACTGTAGATTAATACTTATATACGTCAAATCACAAATAAAGTTCAAGAAACTGAAGTGTTTATAAAAACTATAATGTGTGAAAAAAATTAAAACACTAACACCAAAAAAAAACATTACTGAGATCCAATTCAAAATAATACAACTGCGGATACTCTTACTACAATCGATGCTCTTATGTATAATTTGGATCATTAAAACGAGTAAAATGTTGTCATTGTTGTGAACGACGTTAAGAATAGAAATCGCAATTAGGTCGAAATTATGATACACGAACAAGTATATTGAAATTAGCATAAGCACTGAATTATTAACATTTCCAATATTACGATTCATATCATCAGCAATTAATCGGCGGACACTAACAGCAAACAAGAAGGCAACACAGAGGAAAGTGAGCATATAATACTTTGTTCCGTTGGGAGTTATATAATTGTCTCGAATAACGAATTTTGATGAGAACAATACAGTTTGCAGTAAGTTGAAATGGTAAAAATAAATTTGGACTTCTTTATCTAGTCTATTATTGAGTAATAATTCTGTCGGGTAAGATGAAATTATTGGCATGACTTTGTAATTTAGAAACATTTTCACAGCTTGACACCTTAGATTTTTTTTTAGTAATAAACTTATAAAAATATTACGCCGTTCTCATATTATGTATTGATCGTATCGAAAGCGAAGCTATCTTAATGTTCAATTATATTGAAAGGTCGAACATTTTCTTTTACTATAATAGGCTTAATAATGCCGTGGCTTAGGTATGTAAAATGGTTATTAAGTTGGTATTAAAATTTTGAATATGGGTGCTTACATTAAAAAAAAACAAGTTTTAGGCCGCCTTCACACTAAAACGTATTACTATTAAAGTAGGTGTAGCTGCTAGCTGGAAGACATCAATAGCCACTACCCTCCTCCAGGAGAGCAGTAAGGCCACCAGCACTTTACACAAGCGCAAAATCCGATCGCCGTCCTACCGTCCTCGCCGCCGAGGCCCGCCGCGACGCCCAAATCCACGCCCCTCCCGACCCTTGCTCGAGCCAGCCCGCGCCGTTGTGCCTGTAGCTTTCAATTTGTCCCAAAATCACTAAAATCCTGATCCAGCTAGTCCCTTGCTGCCCTCTTCCAGAGATTCCCTAAGCCGAGGTTCGTACCCCACAGGGGGTGCCCTTAGCGTGTAGTCGCTTAGTTTTTAGTAAGTGTCTAAGTTTAAGTCCTGTCTGGAAGCCTTAATTTATTAGGGCAACCACAGGCAAGTCCGCTTAAGCAGACGACAACCTCGGTTTACCTGCAAGATGTCATCCCAAAAAAAAAAAAACTTGTCAGTGAAGCGTTCGCTGTGCGCGCGGACGGATGTCTGGATGTCTTGCAGCTAGCAGCAGGGTCCATTGTCTTTAAAGACGAGATTTTGCTTTTGCACACATGTTAGTTTTTGCATGAGTGTGTTGCTCATATAGACCACCATAAAATATTAACACTGCAAAACACATAGTGGCCACACCGATGACGGTCTTGTCACTTGTCAAGTTGTCAGTTTGGATTGTATAAATTCCTTGGTGTTACTTTTAAACTGAAACTATTTGTAAAATGTCTACCAACGACTATCGAAAATGTGCCAAGTGCTGTAGAACTCGTGCTGAAGATAGTTTGGTGTCCTATCATCGATTCCCGAATCCAGGGAAAAACAATATTACTAAGTAAGCTACTAAGTAGACCTAGAGTGAATTTTTATATTAGTGTTTCTGTTTACCCGTTATAGAAACATTATTATCAACAACAAAGTTGCGATTCAAGCTTTAGTTAGTGATTTCGACGCAGCTTCGGCAGCTAAAACTGCATGAGGGTGCTTGATATCTCAAGCCCCTTAACCCCCCCCCCCCCCACAGTGTCAGACTCCTCAACAAAGAACATAACTCGGAAAATCCGCACAGTGAGTACGGGAACTAACTTAAAAGACTGGAAGAGCCTTCGACTACTGGAAGTGCCTTCAACTACTAGATCTAACTACAACTACTAGAAGAGCTTTCGACTACTGGAAGTGTCTTCAACTACTGTAACAAACTACAATTGCTAGAAGAGCCTTCAGATACTGGAAGATCTTTCGAAAGGTATTTTATGAACTATAAAGAGGCCATTATCTATAAATCAAGATGAACAAGCTATCGCTACAAGCAACATGTTTTGAAAACATCAAAACATTATGCGCCAACTATAACAAGGATATCAAATCCCGAAAACAAAGGAATACTTGAACAAGCGGCTATCCTCGTTAGAAGCTCAATGGAAGGATTTCAATACAAAACATAGATTGCTTTTACAAGAAATTGTCGACAAGAACAAAAACTATTTTGGACGTACGGTAAGACAAAATCTATGTACGACACAACTAAAGCAGACATTTTAAAAATGCTGCAAACTACTGAAGAAAATGTCAAATTTGACCTCAGACCTTGGCGAAAGGAGAACCTGATGAGAAAACAGGAATGAACTTCATGCCCACCAATCGGGCCATGGCAAAAAAATATTTTGAAGTCTCCGCGGAAAAATGGGAACTTGACGATCACTTGTCAATCTTGATTTCGAAGTGGGAAGCTATTGACACAATACTCATTGGGAACAGGAAGCTTTACTGAAAGGTTCGAAACATACGTACTATAACGAGTTCAACATAATGGATGCCAAATATGACGAAACGAGGAAATGACTGAAAAGCAAGATGAAGAATCGAGATCCCGGAATTTTCAGGACACTATAGCACATGGATATCTTTCAAAGATCTGTTCTTGGAAACTTTTCAACGAACCCGATGTTGAATAAAGCTAAAAAAATGCAGCATCTGAAGACCAGGCTGAAAGAAGAAACAGAACGACTGGTACAACACTTGAGCATCAACGCCGATAACTTCATGTCGTGTTTGGATATACTGAATCAACGGTACCAGAACGACGGTTCTGGTACCGTTGATTCAGTATATCCAAACACTACAATTCTCATCATACAACACTATGCTGCAGTTGCCTGTCATACAGAAACCAAACGCTTACAACTTGAAGAACCTGCATGACGTAACAACGGAGTGTCTAAACGGCGTAATAAACATTGGTTTTGAAATTACCAGCTGGGATCCTATGATTGTTCATCTGATGTCACAAAAACTAGACTGTGGCAGCTACAACGAATACATAAAGAACTTGCACGATAACAGAGAGGTGCCAACATTGCAGGAATTTTTGATTGTACTTTGAAAACCAGTTTATGGCGTTTGAAACCATGAAGACTACAAAGAAGGACATACAGTGTTCAGAAAAGTCAGCTGGAACTAAAAACAAGTACCTCGAAAAAACTTCGATCATAAGAAGTGGATTCCAAAAACTTACCACACTTCATACGGGCAGTGCCCTCTTTGCAAAAGCAATCATGTTTTAATGCGATATCAGCAGTGTATTGACATGGATACAAAGCAACATGCACTGCAAAAACTGTTTGATTAATCACGAAAACCAAACTTGCAACTCAACGAAAACTTGTAAGGAATGTAATATGAAGCATCATATGCAATTACATTACAGCAATTCCAACAAACACACCTTCGACGAGCAATGAAAACCAACGCTCAAGTCAACGAATGTCGAGGGAAACTCAAACGCCAAGTTCAAATCATCTTTCAGCCAGCGAGATGGAAGTTTTACTGACAAACGTCCAAGTTAAGGTCAAATCGATAGATGGGACTATCGTAACTCTTCGTGTGCTCGTAGATCAGGACTCACAAGTTAACTTAATAACTGAAAATGCAGCACAACTCCTAAGGCTGCCAAGAAACAAACTAACTGCGAAAAGATTTGGAGTTGGAACTGTATCAGGCGACTGTAAAGGACGCCTTAAACTAACGTGCAAATCAATCCACTCCGAATATACTTTCAACACTGAAGCATTGATTATGAAGAACCTGATCAATAAACTACCCAACAACACAGTTGAACGACCAGAGTAGTCGCATTTGCAAAAGTTAAAACTAGCGGGAACTGACTTTAACATTTCAAGGTCTGTTGACATACCGTTTGGAGCTGATGTATGTAACGCTGAAATAATACCAGATGGAATACTAAAAGGCTCACCAAAGTCACCCGTTGCGCAACAGACACAGCTGTGATGGATTTAAGGTGGAACTCTAGAGACTTTTAACTGTCACGTCACTCTACTAGGCTTGACTGAACTAACTAAATTTTGGGAGTGTGAAGACGTCACCAAAACAAACATTGACCGATCTCAAGAGGATCAATGTGAAACTTACTACTCGCCGTGGTTCAGATGGAAGATACATTGTGAAGATGCCTTTATGTCCGGATTATGAAAATAAAATCGGAACATCGAAAACGATCGCAGTATCACAATTGATGCAACTAGAAATAGGGTTTCAAAGTAATGGCCGACTTGAAATGTTATACAAAGAATATTCCTTGGAATTCTTTACTGGAGTTAGGCCATATGAAACCAGCAAAACCTATGACATCTTCAACTACTGATTGTTTCTTACCACATCACGGAGTACTTCGTGAAGACACTACTACCACGAAACTCCGAGTTTTCTTTAATGCATCTCAGAAAACTAAAACAGGATACAGCCTGAACGGCTTACAAGAAAAAGGTCCCAACCTTCAAAAAGGTATCCAAGAACTTATCATAATATGGAGAATTTACAAATACACCTTTACAGCTGACATCGAGAAAATGTACCGATGTATCTGGCTGTCGGAGAAACATCAGTATTTGCAGAAAATTTGTTGGCGAACTACACCGTCAGAGAAGCTGCAAGATTATCAACTTTGCACCGTTACCTATGACACTAAGTGTGCACCGTGGCTAGCCATGAGAACCATCAAACAACTCGCATACGATGATGGCTACATACCCCACGGCAGCTAAAGTACTACTGAACAAAGCATACGTCGATGACGTTATAAGCGGCCACAACTCACTGGAAGCGGCCCAGGAACTACAGACTCGGTTGGAACCCTATGCTTACACATTTGTATTTAACTGGAAATATGAAAAAAAAAATCGACCGGAAATAACTAAAAGACGGCTGCTTTCTGAAAATTCACAACTTTATGATCCGCTGGGTTGGCTATCTCCCGTAACTATTGCGGCAAAAATGATATTTCAAGAATTATGGGTCATCAAACTTGAGTGGTATGATTACCGTCCCAGTTACCGTCACATATAGCAGATAAATGGCTAAAACTAAGAGCTGACATACCCAATGTAAAACACATTAAAATCAAGCACTGCATCGGTTCAACGAAGCAGACGATCGAACTATTCGGATTCTGCGACGCCAGTGAAAATACTTAATCCTGCCTAATTTACAACAATAACATAACTTGCTGCCAAAACAAGAATAGCGCCGTTATCACAAACGATTACGCTACCGAAACTTGAACTATGGGGCGCACTCTTACTATCGCAACTCATCGAAAAACTAAAAGAAGCTCTGAATGCGTTCGATATAATGGGCTTCGATACATGGATACAGGGGTATACATCTAAAAGAGAAAAATAAGTCGCCAATCGAGTAACAAAAATAAGACGACACCTTCGTCGGGTACTTGGTTATGCGACTATCTCACTCAACTACAAACGCGCAGCAAATGGAACAATCCCAAGAAAAGTCTCAGCGAGGGGGACATCGTACTTAATGCCAAACACCCGGCGTGGAATAGTAGCACGACTTCTACCAGAGGTCGGATCATTTCCAAGTTAGGCGAATCCCTTAACTTTGACGTCATCGCTCCAATGAGTCCGACTCATTTCCCCGGAAATCCCAACCATCTTCCTGATATACTCGATGTAGCGCTGCTCAAGAATGTGAACCTCCGTTTGCAATCGATAGAGACGTTCTACGAGCTTAACTCTGACCACCGCCCAGTAGTTATGCATCTTGCCCCCTACTCTGGCCCAAGCGATCCAACCCCCCTCAGACCCAGATGATAACCGACTGGAGGAAAGTAAGTGAAAGACTGAAATCCACCACGTCGCCTCAATTGGACACCATCCCCGATCACATAGTGTCAGTCGCCGACACGACGGCCGCAATCGACTCGTTTACTGAGCACGTTCAATCCGTTTTGACGGATTGTTCACGGGAAGTTCCGGTGATGGAAGACCATCGCTGGAAACTACCTTCTGACGTACGTGACTTGATAACCGAGAAGAATGCGGCTATTCGTGCCTACGACTCCTTCCCTTGTGACGCGAACAAAGCCCACATGCGCCATTTACAGCGTGCTGTAAAGAAACGCATAGGGGAGGTTCGCTCAGAGGGTTGGAACAAGATGCTCAGTGAACTCGAGCCCACTCACCAAGCCTCTGGCACCTTCAGAGGAAATTGCGCTCCTCCAAGGAGGTCTCTCATCATCATCAAAGGGCTCCAAGCTCGTAAAGCCCCCGGTTCGGACGGTATTACCAACAAGGTATACAAACTCCTACCTGCCCCTCTAATAATGCTCATGACCGCCATCTTCAATGGCGCCTTGAGCAACAACATCTTCCCACAAGCGTGGAAAGAAGCAACAGTCATCGGTATCCCAAAGTCAGGCAAGCCAAAGTCTGAGCCCTCCAGCTACCGTCCCATTAGCTTACTCAACGTTCTCGGCAAAATCTACGAGAGGCTTATTTATAAGCGTCTCAAAGACTACGCCGAAGCAAAGAGCCTCATTCCCAACGAGCAGTTTGGTTTCCGTCCCCAACACTCGAGTATCCACCTGGTCCACCGTATCGTAGAGCACTTGTGCGCCGGTATGCAGCGTAACGCGACGACGGGTGTGCTATTCTTCGACATAGCGAAAGCCTTCGACAAAGTCTGGCACAACGGCTTGTTATACAAGCTTTACCAACTAGGAGTGCCAGATCGTCTCGTGCTCATCTTACGAGACTTTTTGTCGAATCGCACCTTCTGCTATCGCATCGAGGGTGAACTCTCGTCCCCTCACCCTATTCGCGCCGGTGTCCCTCAGGGTTCCGTCATATCTCCTCTAGTTTTCACGCTGATACGTCACGCCGCGATACGTCACAAAATCACAGGGATTCGTCGGGATTCCCTGTGATTTTGTGACGTATCGGTCGCAGATGGATTGCTTAATCAGCTGTTTTACAAAACAACTCCGTGTTGTTAAGTAGCTGAACGACGGTAAGAGTTTTTATAATGACTGAAAGCGCAGAATTGCATATTTATTTTAATTTATTTATTTATTTATTTATTTAATACTTTCGCACAAGCATGTACAGAGGCGGACTTAATGCCTTAGGCATTTTCTACCAGTCAACCTTTGGGTGATGCAGAGACAAACATTGGTAGGTGCAATTTATAAAAAACATTTAGGAATAAATATTTAAATATAAAGATACCTAAACTATATATATAATACATATATATACCTAAACATATATTTACATAAATAAATATAAACACAAATAACTAAACATAAATAAATGAATATACTAAAAACAAATAAGACAAACAATTAGAAAACTATACCGTTATGATGATACTGCCAGCTTCCTGCGAATGTGCTCACGAACTTTAACTTTAAAGGCTAATCGGTTGGTTGCCATCCTGATTTCTTGGGGGAGTGCATTCCACAGAGAGATAGACTGAACGAAGAAGGAAGAGTGAATGAAGTCTGTGCGGTGAGTGGGACATTGAAGAAGACGATTGTGTGATGAACGAAGATTTCTATTGTGGTTGGCGCAAATGTACTGAAAGTGGGGGGCTAGATAACCAGGGGAAGAGGTAGAGTCAAGAAATGAAAACAAGGTGGTCAGCGCCCTTTGCTCTCTGCGCTGACGTATGGGCAACCACTTTAGAAGCGACCGATGTGCCGAGACATGGTCATATTTACGCAGATTGAAAACGAATCGAATGCAATTATTGAGGAGACGGTCAAGTTTGTCGAGGAGATCTGCATTCAGGTCATAGTAGCACACATCACCATAATCGAGGATGGGGAAAATTAAGGACTGCACAAGCATTGTCTTCGTACTCGATGGTAATAGATTTTTCAATCGGTACAGAGCCCGCAACGTTCCGGTAACCTTCTGGCTTACCCGAGTAACTTGAGTACGCCAGTTCAGGGTATTATCAATGTGCAAGCCTAAGTCCTTCACGTCAGTGCTAAAAGGAACTATCGTACCATTGAAGAGTACTGGTGGCAATATTGTACCATCCACCTTACTAATGCCACGAGAACTGCCAATGATTATCGCCTGACACTTCGTAGGGTTTACTGCTACACCAAATCTGTCAGCCCAGGTTTTTATGGCTACCAAGTCCCTATTTAATCTGTCGATGGTGTCTGGTAATTCATCAACTTTCCCGTGACAGTACAACTGCAAGTCATCGGCATACAGATGATACGCACACTGAAGTTCGGAAGTTATAAGATTAATGAAAATAGAAAACAGAAGAGGAGAAAGTATACCGCCTTGAGGAACGCCAGTCTCCAAATCACACCAGCAAGAAGAAGAATCCCCAACATGAACGGACTGCTGACGTTCCTGAAGGTAAGAGGAGAACCATTTCAGTGCTTCGGGAGAGACCATAATATAAGACAGAATGGCTAACAGGATGTCATGACTGACGGTATTAAAGGCATTCGAGAAATCAACCAACACCAGAGCAGTAACTTTGGTGTCTTCCAGTCCTGCCCTTATATCGCCAGTCACTTTAAGAAGGGCGGAAACAGTGCTGTGCCCAGGCCTAAACCCAGATTGAAGAGGACTAATAATTGAGTTAAAATGAACAAAGTTGGAGAATTGTTTGTGGACACAGGCCTCGAGCACTTTGGATAGGAAGGGAAGGATAGAAATTGGACGGAAGTCAGTAGGAAGAGAGGGATTAGAAACCTTAGGTAGCGGGCGAACATAGGCTTTGCGCCACAGGGAAGGGAATACTCCGGTGTACAAGGAAAAATTTATTAGATGGGTAATCGCGGGTAGGAGTTGGTCCAGAATGGTTATAATCATACCACGGGTGATATTGTCACATCCCACCGCTTTCGATTTAATGGAGAGAATTATCTTTCTGATTTCTCCCGATTCAACTGAAATGAAACTGAAAGGATTTATGTGAGGACGCGTTAGACCAGAAACTAGAGACAGAGTGTTTTGCTTGGTTAGACGATCCATGATAGTAACGGTGGAGAAATGCCGGTTGAGATCGTCTAAGTCAATTGAACTAGGAAAATCTAAATGTCGCGATTTGCCGATACCAAGAGTTCCAAGAAATTTCCAAATATCGGCAGAAGAGGAAGAATTGATAGTATCAAGAATATGGCGGCGTTTAGCATTGCGTATCATCTGATTACATATATTCCTTGCAGCCTTGAATAAATTCCAGTTGTCATCAGTTCGATCCCTTTTAAATTTGCGGAACGCGCGGTCCCTACGTCGCATTGCCATCTGTATACCTCTAGTCATCCATGGAGCAGGTGGGCGTTTTAACTTAACTTTTTTGACGGGAGCATGGATGTTATAAAGGTTGCTTACAACATCATTGAAGATGGCAACCTTGTCATCAACTGAAGTGGCTTCCGTCAAGGGCTCCCAATCGATCGCAGATGCATCTTCTTTGATCTTCTCGACATTCATCCGCGCAAAACAACGCCTGTACAGAACCTTGGGCTTAGGTTTGGGAGGTTTCAGGATATACGAAAGGAAAATCATGTCGTGATGAGAAAAGCCAGGAGCGTCATGTTGACCGTGAGAGGAAATGAGGGAAGGATTCGAGGTGAGGATCAGGTCGAGCCAGGTGTCATCGCCAACAGTGTTATGATGAGTAGGTTTAAGTGGCAACACGTGAAGACTTGCTGACTCGATAAGGTGGAGGAGTTTACGGGATCGAGGGGAGTTGTGGGCAAGGAGGTTTGTGTTGAAATCACCCATGATGATATGATGTGCATACTCGGAACCCAAAGATTCAAGTACCGATTCGAATTCGGTGAAGTAATCAACAGTGGGAGGACAGTAGACAACACCAATAATGGTTTTCGTTCCTCTGACACAGACTTCAAGGAAAATAAACTCAGCAGAAGCAGAATAATTTGAAGAGGAAGTAGCAAGTATTTTATAAGGAAAGTCATTGCGAAGGTATATAGCTACCCCGCCCCCTCCCTTACCAATCCGATCATTTCGTATAAGATCGAAACCAGTAAGAGAGTAAGTGGTGGACAGGAGATGTGGTTTGAGCCAAGTTTCAGAGATCAGGATGGCGTGAACATTGCTGTTATTAAACGCGTCGTACAGCTCGCTGTAGTGGCTCGGAACACTTTGTGCGTTAATGTGACACACATTAACCAACCGATTAGACTGATCATTGAAATTTTGTTGCAAAAAGTCACCAAGAGTGTAGCTGAAAGAACAAAAGCTATCATCGCTAGAAGAAGCAGTAGATTGGTTGGCAGAAAAATAAGACTCATTGTCTGACATAAATAAAAGTTGATAGCTAACTATAGGTTGAAATGATTATACAATAGATATAAAACAGAGCAACTAACAGGTGCAACTGCACCACCCGCCAGCTCACACCAAAACTAAAAGCAATTAAACACAAAACACAAATTACACATAAAAAACAATTGTTCACATTTTAGTCTACTTTACCAGGTAAAAATCGTAGTCCCCAATTAAATAAAATTAATTCCTTGAGAGGTAAGTAACACAAAAATTAATAAATGCTTGTAAAATACATTGAAAAATGCCACACAACTGCAGATTGAGTAAAGCGTAATTTGGAACGAAACGTTAGAAATAATGTAGCCAATTATTTCAGAACGTTTACCTTGAACGT
This sequence comes from Dasypolia templi, assembly GCA_963555695.1. Classification (NCBI taxonomy): domain Eukaryota; kingdom Metazoa; phylum Arthropoda; class Insecta; order Lepidoptera; family Noctuidae; genus Dasypolia; species Dasypolia templi. The sequence goes on from OY743156.1 coordinate 3,466,296, forward strand.
CATCGTCACGTTGATTTGACAAGCTGACATTTACAACAACGTCAATTGAGGTCGAAAATTACACACTGTCTGTTGTGGGTATCGAAAAACTACTAAAACTAGTACACCTCAAAATTGAGATACATTAATTACGTAAACAGTTGGGGCACAAGACAAAACAAATAAGATAACTACGAGCCTACGAGACGGGACAACGGTAAGTAAAGGTTATGAAAACATAAAACAACAAATTAGAAACAACAACAAGACATCAAAGTAAACATTCACCATAATTGCGTAATCTGTTTTCAGTCTCCCGGCAGCATCAACAATTCTTCATCTCATTGATGGAGTCGCGCCTGGTGCCTTAGGATACTTGGCTATCAAGGGCGTGAGCTCGTCGGTGGAAGTTACCTTGTGCCGACTTCCATCAGAGGCCTTTATGAAGATGACACCGTCTTGAGTCCAACACGACCGCATGCTAAAGTGCTCACGCGCCCTTCCGAAGACAGATTGCCTGGCCCTGGTCAAGAACTCCTTGACAGATATTTTGGTGCCTTTCAAGCCCGTCTTTGCCTTCCAAACTGAGGCCTTGATGTCCACACTGGCGAACCTTACGAGGATAGGCCTGTGATGTTCCTTGCCTTGGGCTCCAAGCCTGTGACAGGCTTTAATTGAGGATGCTGAGAGATTTTTGAGGGCAAGCTTGGAATTGAGAACCTCCAGAATTACTGCTGTGCTGTCTTCGTTCTCCACTTCAGCAAGACCTTGGAAAACCAATGCTTTTCGCCGGTGCCTGGTCTCTAGGCCATCAATTTGTTTGGCACACTCACTGATTTGGCTTCGGAGCAGGCCAAGCATAGAAAATATGAGCTCCCGGAAACTGCGGAACTCTTCGGCTATCTTTGCCACTGTGTCCTTGGCAGGACCGGCGCACTGGATTTGTGCTTCAAGCTCACCCATCTTCCTCAAAAAGTTATCCTCAAGGATTTTCTGTGCAGCAAGGACTTCGGCAAATTGAGACATTCTGTGATGTGTAGTGCCAAGAAATGTTGTATAATAGTGCAGATGATGAGCTGGCAGGCGGTGTTTATAACGTTTCTATGTCACATAAATGTGCCACAAACGTGAGTACTTATAATATTCCTACTGTAGACTAAGTACTGACGTAAACTTAATCAGTATTTTAATTTAATTATATTTTAAATAAAATTCCGAATTCTTAAAACGTCTAAACTTTTTTAACACCTACCCCCGAAAAAAACTGTAGTATATACTGTAGTAAAAAAACTGTAATAATTTATCAATGTAGTGGGAAATAACACACTGTTTCCTTTATCAATACGCTGATGATACCTGTATACTATCTGCTTACAAAAACCTTAAGTTGGCCGCAGAATGTTTGCAGAAAGATTTCACTTCTATGACTAAGTGGGCCCATGATATGGGACTTGTTCTGAATCCTCAAAAAACTAAAATTATACACGTACATTCAAGTCATGTAAGTACTACTCATGCCTTTAAAATCATAGCTCATAGTCACGACTGTCTGCATAAAAACGTACCAGACTGCCACTGCGCGCCTATAGAGCAGGTGTCCTATCATACCTATCTGGGATTGATAATTGATAACCGATTCAACTGGAGTCAGCAGGTGGAATCTGTTTGCGGCAAGTTACGTGCGATGCTCACCAAGTTTTCGATTATAAACCGCAATATACCGTACAGAACCCTCCTCCAAATGTACATAGTTCTTGCTGAGTCGATTATCTCTTATGGACTCACCAGCTATGGACGCACCTTTAAAACTTACCTAGATAAAATACATAATTTGCAAATACGCTTGCTGAAACTATGTAAAAAGTAAATACCAAGACAATTACATAGCGTTATTTAAACATTGCAAAGTATTACCTGTTATAGCGCGCGCTGAGTATCTGTTCCTGATAGAACATTTTGATAACACTGATATTCAAATTGCCGTGAAACATGTCGTGAATACACGACAAGCCAAATCAAAATTATTTCAAGTGCCACGCAAAAATATTTTTATGGCAGGCGTACCGCTTCTTTCGCAATACCCAATATACTTAACCAAATACCTGTAGACATTAGAGACTCAATGAATAATACAAACATAAAGCATAAGCAAAGAACATTACATCGACTCGATTCTATCTTAACTGTTAATAGCGCGTTGATCTAATCTCAGGCCATGGCATGCTAAGATAGAAATTGTAATTTGTAAAATAAATAAATAAACAAATAATAAATAAACGATTAGAGCCAACAGCTTGAAATGAAACGTCAGATTGTAGATTTAAGTTTAAATTTTTCTCACTCGTGGTTCTGTGTATCATTACAAGAATAATGGCATCGGAAACAGAAATACATAAAACGACTAATATGAATGAAAATTACCCTAACTCACTAATATAAAATGAACAGAGTTTTATGAAAGTCAATCCAAAAATACTGAAACACCAGAAACTGCTATCAATTTGGTAGTAGCGCTCGCCGGCCGCTGCCCGCGGCACCGATCGCTTCTCTCGCTCGACTCACTCGCGGTTCTGACCAAACCTAATCCACTTGGTCAGGTGCCCCAGCTTAGTTACTGCGAATAATGCTATTCGCGTGTAGTTGGTCACAGTTCCAACCATACTGCAGATAACCCATGTACAACGTTAAGACTTGGGTTGCAGTTTTTTTAAATGTACCACGATTGCAATCAAGCTGAACGTTTTTCATCTGTTTTAATAACAAAACTGTTTTCTAAAACGACTTACGGTTTTGTAAAACAGCAGATTCGCCATCCATCTACGACATTTTCAGTAGAGTTGTTCGTGAAAGAGTTGGTCTCCTCCACCACCTTGCCTTTTTTGTTGTCAAGCAGCTTTGTTTTATTCCGGTTTGAAGGGTGCGATTCCCGGTGTTATGAAAGGTACTTCACACTTTTTCCTGATAATTATGGTTATTACCATATCAGGAAAAAGATCAAACACCTGCGATGTTTTGGGTATACAGGCGATGATAATTGGCCAATGGCCAAATGGGCCAATTTGATAACAAATTAAAAAAAAAGTTACGCTAACAAATTGTTATACTCCTATTCGTTGCAGATGAAGAAAAAAGGCTGTACAAGAATATTAAACGTCTTCACGATACGACATTCGAAAAGATGGATGCCTGCGGAATGTTCTACGTTGATGCAAATCTCACAATCGAAATGATGCTGTTCATTACTAATTATACTATTGTGTTAGTGCAGTTTGCTTTTTTGTAATTTCTAAACATCGATCACTAATAAAGAACTAGATACACAATCAGCGACAAAAAGTGTCCTCACCAAACGCGCACCCATTTGAACATTCGGGTGCGCTTTTAATCTAGTAGCTTTCGAATTACGAACGCTCGAACGGTAAACATGCCTCATTGCTCGTTTAAAAACTGTTAAAATAACACATCTAGGACGCTCAACAAAAAAGGATGGAGTTTCATATATTCGATATGTTTTAATATTACCATTACGTGATTGTTCTCACTGTATTGTAAATATTGGTATTTTGTCAAGAAATCGTCCTAAAACATTTTTTTTAAATTAATTCCTAATAAACAGCAGGAGTTATAAAGCATCTCAGTTGTAAAGTCTCTTAGTTAACGTATTTAATCACACTATCGCATGCCCACTTAAATTGTTCGGGTTACGTGCGTTGACTCTGTTCCTTTGTTGGAGACGCTATTGTTTCTTTTTTTATTTTATTATTGTATGATTGTTTTGTTATTTGTATTATGTGACTTCTTTACTGCTTCTATAAATATAATAGAACATTTTGTAGATTAAATTTTTGTTTTTTTAGCTTTCCTCGAGATCCAGTCAGGTGTGGAGAATGGATATCAGTTATAGCACGACAAATATCCGAAGAATTCTTTCGCAGACCCAAGGAATCGTTGCATGTTCGAAGAACTTTTTGAAAGTGATGACAAGTGATGGTGAGTGTGAGTACGAAAAGAATCACAAGGCTATACAATACATGGAAAAACAAAAAATCTATCGAAAAGACGACTATATAATAAACTAATTTTTTTTCAAGGAAATTACTAACATAGGTTAATTAAATGTGTTAGTCAGTTGTGTCCGTATTTTTTTACATCATTCTGTGTATATGAATATTACATCAACAATTTATTTTTGATTTTACAAGAACTTTCTGTACTTACTTTTTATATTTAGCAACTATTGAATTTTGAAATAAGTTGTTTGTCAAGCAATATCTTTATTATTTTGTCACAAATTAAAGAATATTTAAATAATTATGACTGTATATATGAAATTGGAATATATGATATGTTTTATTACCTACACCAACTTTTTGATGCATAGACGAAATTAAAAAAAAAACATTTATAATTACATTACAAACAAAAAAAAAACAATATTACAGTTCGACTCCACTCATTCCTTGTCCTAGCGGCGATCCTCGGTCGTAAAATTTAATTGCTTTCATTTGGCACTTTGTATTTCCGACTTTGAAACATGCGTCTAAGGTTGAATTTGTTTTGATGTATGTTGACCAGCGACTATCGCTCGTAAAAATGTATTGCTTTTTGTACATAGCTTTGTGAATACAACTTTAAGCGTAGCGTTTAAGGTTGAATTTTCATTAACGTATATTTATTTCAACTTGAATTACGTAAACATAATTTGGCAACAGTTTTAAGAGAACTTTTGTATGGGATTGTGTATCTAGTTCTTTTATTAGTGATCGATGTTTCTAAAGCATTTAAATTCTGTGTAACATTTAATATGTGCTAGATGACATGTGTTTTTATACTATCTAATCATACTTACATTCGGTGTAGGGTTCATGCGACTGGGAATTATTGAATGAATACTGCATCGAACCTCACGTACCACGCGCATCTTTGGTTGCAGAAGCTCTGACCTATCATCCAGCCGGTAATGAGGCGCTTCTTTTACGAGCGTGAAAATAAAGCTGTGTCGGTCATTAAAATAAGTTTAGATGACGAGTCTGAATGCGCGAGAGTGACCGCTTCACTGATGTGATGTTTGCATTGATATGCGTTGACTGCTTCTTCGGTCCAAGCGATTTTCGTTTTGTCTTTTTTCTTAGCATTGTGCAAGTAATAGTCTAAAATAGTTTAAGCGTTGCAATGCTCATTCGGTAAAAAAATATAAGACCGAGGAAGCGCCTCAGTTCTTTGATGGTGTCGGGTTGCGGATAATTTATGATGGCTTTGACCTTTTCTTGGTCCGGCCGTGTGCCATCACAGCTAACGAGTTAACCGAGAAATGTTAGTACGGATTTTCCGAATTCGCATTTCGATGTGTTGATTGTGACGTCAAATTCGCTAAGTCGCTTGAATACCTCTTTGAGATCGTTAATGCGATGTTCTTCTGATTCAGAAGCGAAAAGTATGACATCTAGGTAACAAAAGATATTTCTAGTATTATAGATAAATCTTTGAAACGTTTGCGCAGCGTTTAGCAGACCGAAGCTCATTTTCGTAAACTCGAACAGACGAAAAGGAGTTAAACGAGGAATCTGGTAGCGGTCGGGCTCGGTGATTGCGTTTAAACGACGATAATCTCCGCACGGGCGTAATTCACCGATTTTTTTTAACGACGTGTAAAGCATTTGCCCATGGGCTGGATGACGGCCTGCATATTCCCAGGTCTACCATGCGTTGGAATTCATCATTTGCTGCTTGGTACTTTGCAGCGTTAAGTGGACGTGCTTTTTCGTAGACAGGTGGGACTTGTGTACAAATATGATGCACTACATTGTGTTTGGGTGGGTCTTTGAAACACTCACTCTTAGTGATGTCTGGAAACTCTGTTAAAATTCGGCGATATTTATTATCCTTTTTTTGTCGGGCTGGTGCACCCTGGGCATGGACAATATTCTCTTTTGAAATAAAGGGTTTGGGGTTTTTTTTTCGGAGAGCGTATTGTCTGTGGCGACTTTCTACGGGGGGGGGGGGGCGTGGAGCAGTATGCTCCATGATGTTCTTCCGCGTGTACCTCTGATTAGCAGAGGTCACAGTGGAGAAACAAGGGAGATAGCCATCTAAAGTCACACCACCTCTGTTTGCAGAGGGTGAGTTTTTGGGTAGGGGAGAGGAAGACAACCTCAGGAAAAAATAACCCCAATCCCAAGGTCTAGCGTTCCGATGGGATGAATGGCCGGAGGAAATCCGGTCACTAGCGCAGGGGGCGTAAACAGGGGGAATAGGGACCACACCCTTCAAAAGGAAATAAAAAAAATGGAAAACACACTCGCAAATCAACTACCCCAGGGCGGTACCGGTTGCTCAGCAGCCGGAGAATCCGCCACGTTTCCTTCGGGAACGTCGAGCTCCCAAACGGTTTCTGGGGGCAACGACTGTCTTCCAAGTCAAGGAAGCTCATCACGTTCTCGGTCCTTCGAAGACCTGACAAATTTTAATTTCGCCTCGAACAGCTGCGCCCCCGTAACCGCCGGCCTCAATCTGAGGCCGGACGGTGTCCCAAGGTCGGTGAACGCGACCTTGCTCTTCGCCTCTCGGAGGACCGCCGCGTAGGTGACGCCCCTCTCAGCCGTGCTGGTGCGGTTCACGAGGAGCTCGACCACCTCCTTGATGTCGTCCACCGCTTCCTTTAGGGCACTGCTCAGGTCCGGATCCGACCTACTGTGGTCCCCGGAGGGACCGGAGCCTCCTCGGCTTTGGTTGCCATCGTAGGTGGCAAGTGGTTCTATCACCACGAGCGGGAGCTCCAAAAGAAGCTCCGTTTCTCGCTGGTGACCGGCGGCAGTCACTCGAGGGCCCGCCAAACCATCGCTTAGCGGGTCCCCGAATGACTGCGACCGGGTTCTTCCTCTCTCGAGACAGTTGTTACCCCCCCAGAATACGAGGGGCATGACGCATCCGAGACCAGATGCGTGGCGGATTCTCCGACTGCTAAGCAGTCGGTACCGCCCTGGGGTAAAATATTTGCAACTGACTTTTTCATTTTTTTTATTTTATCCTTTGAAGGGTGCGGTCCCTTTGATCCCCCTGGATCCCCCTCCCAGTGCTAGGGACCGGATACCCTCCGGCCATACACCCCCTCGGCACGCTCGACCTTGCAGTTGGGGTTATTTTTTTAAGAGGTTTTCCTCCCACAAGACCACGCCCACACAACTCACCCTCTGAAAGCAGAGGGGGGGTGGGCGTACGACCTACTCCAACGACCCTTCCCTAGCCCGGTTCCCTTCCACGACCATCAAAGATGATCGGGGAATGGAACCGTGCCCTTCCTCGTTTGTTGAGATTTGCCGCCAGCGCCAATTTTCCACCATAACCGGTGGGCGATTGGAGCTGACGTTGCCCAGGATGCGCCATGAGGAGGCTCTTCAACTGCACCTCAACGACCCTTCCCTAGCCCGGTTCCCTTCCACGACCATCAAAGATGATCGGGAAATGGAACCGTGCCCTTCCCCGTTTGTTGAGATTTGCCGCCAGCGCCAATTGTCCACCAGAACTGGTGGGCGATTGGAGCTGACGTTGCCCAGGATGCGCCACGAGGAGGCTCTTCAAATGCACCCCCATTCGTCTCGACCTAACTTAGCTATAACTAGTTGATATTTATGTAAGTCACCTGCTTTTTGTGATCCGTATGGCCTCGAACTGGTGGAACCATAGTCGCGGACGCGCTGACCAGAAGTCAGCGATGCGGGAGTTGATGGTGATCTTACCCGTCTCTGGCGGCTGTTGCTTGTCTATGGCGTAACTCGGACCAGCTTGCTGTGGTGCGTAGGCTTGCTGGCTATGTTGTAAATTTTCTCTGAAAGAAAATTGACCAAAATGAAAAGCAATGGCGATAATTGTACTATGCCAGTCAAAAAACCTGTCAAATAAACTGAATGTCATCTTGAGCTTTCAAGTATCAATATTGAATTATAATGATATTTTCCTTAGATAAATGATAGGTCTCACTGCGCTAGACGAGATACCGCGCTCTCTACAAACAATAGCATCGTCACTTGACATTTGTCAGTTTACATTGAGAACTAGTGTGCGTCAAGAATTGTGTTATCAGCTGCGCTCAACTGTTACCCGAGTTAATGGAAAAACATTTTATGCTGTGACCACAGCACATTAAGTTTTAAATCTAGCTCAAAAAATACTTAAAAATTAACAATAAATTAAAAGTGAATCTATTAATATTTGTGTATATGTTAGGCGTACGTTTCTTCTTAAGGAAAAAGGAAGGTATGTGTGTTTTGTAACGTAAACTACTACTGGATCCCAACGACATAAAGGATGCAAATAGACTTGGTACAGATAGTTCAATAGATGAAATAGAAAATACAGGTAGGACTATAAAAACACAAAAAACACGGTTTTTACGAGACTGAAGTTCATATGGAAGGCTTGATGAACAGCTGGAAGGTTCGCCCGGAGGAGGAGGATGAACGATCTTCGTATATCGACTTCGTGGGCGTATCTGCTCTGTGAAGGGAAGAAGAGGAGATGGAGAAAGAGGGTCTTCAGGTGTCGAAGGGATACTTTCGAGTGCCAGTCTCCTTCGACAAAGCTCGACGTAGAATCTCCAGGCAGATGGTTACTCGGCAGAGTGCAGACGTAGAATTGATGGATGAACAGATGGTTTGTTGACGAAGCCCGGACGCCGAATCCCCTTTCAGATGCTTCAGCCTTTTCTTTCATAGGCAAAACATTCCTTTTCCATAATTAATTTCGACGATTTTTGAAGTTTCAAAATTATGTTTTTCTTCATTCTGACATCTCATGTGCCAGTCATAAAAACAGCCTGTATGTTCAGCCAAGATGTATTAAAACCTCCACGATCGAGTCTGAGCGTGTCCTTATTAAGTATTTTAGATGTCGAAATTCTGTTATCAATCGTAATTATAAAAAAAAAACAGTATTTCAGATAAACCTACTGATAAAAATAATTCAAGTTATATAAACCAAAAAGTAATCTTCATAGACTAAAAGAGAAAAAGAAAAACAATGACAGTTTGATAATTTGACTTAGGTCTCGCAACAATGGAAAATGTAAGCAAAATATGAATGTGTTGAAAAGAAATCGTTTTTGAACGATTCGTAAAATGCTAACAAATAAAAGAATATAATACGGGACATGAATGGATGAATGAATGATGACTAATGGTGTAAGTATAGCTTATACTTTAATATCAATGATTAGACCTAATTTTTAACACTTTTTATTAATATTTCCAAACGAGGAATTTTTATTTGTCATTTTGCGATCAGGTTCCTTGGGGAAAGTTGTTTAGTTTATGGGTAGAATCACCCTTTGAAATAGTGTCAGCTAACATTTTAACACGTTATGTGTATAGACTATGTGACTGTCTGTCACTTATTCCTATTTAATAACAAAATATTATATTTATTCTAAAACCATGCACGTGGTTCGGCCCACTTTACGAAACACATTAAATCTTAATTTTATGGTCTGACAGCTTGACGCGTTACCCTAATAAATAACAAGATATCCTAATTCTTTGCACTTATTGGCCTCTCAGAAATGCATTACATTTCTATTTTATGGCCACTTATGGCAGCCGTCGTCGCTCGAAAGAAATGTTAACACAATCGAAATCCATAGTCCTTTAGAAATTCTGAGAACGAGAAAGTTAAAGCGAGGACGCGTTATTGCAGCCATCTGTCGTAAACCAATTGAGAAACAATTATGAAATAGAAAAATGTGTTATAAGTCGAAGTTTACAAAAAATAGTGTGGGAAAGGACCAGACGCCGATTTTGGATAGTTGGCGGGGGTGTTGAGGAAGGACAGTTGGTCTTAGGACATGACAGGGTTCGGTCGTTATAGTCTCAAGAGGGAAAGCTAGTTAAGTTAGGAGGTTGGTGAGTGTTGTGAGCTGGGAGGAGCGGTGTTCAAGGTGAAGTTGGTACTACGTGCGGCATTTCGTGAGTAGTAATCTAATTCCCTACAAAGATATCATTGGTAAGTGTTAAACTCTTTACTAATAATGTGTCTTTTCCATTGTATTGTTCTCGTAGGCTGATTTGTTTTATGATTTGTAGGTAACATTTAGATAATATCGCTGCAGAGCTATTAATAATCATTTATTCCAGCATAGCGACATTGCGCTATTAATTAACTCTATTTTCTATTGTATTACGTGTCCATCTCCTAATCCATACCCTGACAGATATTTGTCATTTGCGTTTGATTATAGGGAAACGGAGAAGGCCTTCCACTTTATTTGACACTGAGCACTGACGCTCGACTTTTGACGACTTTGACCTGTAACATGCGCAACCACATACGGAAGGCAGAACCGTAAATACTCTCAGTTCATTTAAAACAACATATGCTATAAAGTCGATCTAAATCGGCATTATAAAACAATCAAACGTTAGTGATAGTTACTGCTTCCAAAAAGGTTTGGCCACACAACTCTTTACGAAAGGCTCGTTGTAGGCGCATCTCCAGGGAGAGGGGTTAGGCATCACACAGCTCCCCAAACTGGATTGGTAGTCGTTCTAAGAACGCTAGGGACCGTGTCTCGATAAAACCTACACCCGGCATATGGTACGCCAATTTCTAAATCGACACTATTTATCGAAACACGTCAATTTGGACGATTTTCCGCTTACAGCCGCACTGTATCCTCGAAATGGGGAAGATTATCGAGATGTGAGGTGACGAAATAACCACCTCGGCAAACACCGGGTACGATCGCATTGAGTTTTGCTACAGACTGAGTCTACGGTACGCTTGTGCGATATTTTCTGTTATTCTAGAAATGGGGCTAGGCTGCCTTAAAGATAATATTAACATTAGCACGCGTTTAGAATTTTATACTCAATACTTGTCTCACTCAATGGCAGTTGGGCTTCGTAGTTCACTGTCTCTAGGATTGAGTAAGACATTTATATTGTGCTTAGGGAACATGTTCTACTAAAATCGTATATTATCTCAGAGGTTTTATGCGTTAGGTTTAGTAGAACACGTACAAAGAGACAAACGTTGTAAAACGGTTCCCCGTCTCACTGAAATGGGTACATCATACACAGATACATTAACGTAGCTATTATTTATTGATTAAAGCGCAAGCGTAACGATTCCCTTACCTCTTCACATTATGAAGATTCTATTACAGGTATTATTAGTGCTACCTGCGAGAAGGAAGACAGACCGCGGTAGGAAACGGTCGGTGTAAGGCTAGGCTAAGAAAGTTAGGAGAATTATTGAGTGCCAGAGGCCTTGTCCAAGTGGGCTGTTGTAGGAGAACGAGTTAATAAATAAGTCAGTACAAAGAAATATGTCATGTAATGTTAAGAGAGGTTAATTTTCCATTAGAATTTAACGAATGCGCTAATGGCAATTGTGAGGATACCCACCACAAAGCCATATTAGACAATATGTATAAAAGCATTGTGTGTATATTAACAGAGGCTGCCTAATGTCCCAGCAATGAGGATGCGGGAGGGGGTAGAAGGAACAGACGTGTTGTCGTTTGGAATAGGCATGTTAAGCAGGCTCACGCGGTCGCCCGACTTGCTTTTCAAGTCTGGAGTATATCTCGTAAACCAACTTCTGGTTCTGTGTATGAACATATGTACAACACGAGAAAGGTCTTCAAATCTAAGTTAAGATGGTGTCAGAAAAATCAAAATAAAATTAAAATGGACATCATAGCTGACAATCATAAAGCTAAAGATTTTTCAAGGTTTTTGGAAAAATACGAATAGGTTGAATCCCAGGCCGGGCGTGCCCGTGAGCGTGGCTGGGCAACATGGGCTCATGTTGCCCAGCCACGGCTATAACAAACTTGTTTGTGAAACAGTTTAAAACCGAATCTCCTCGTGGCACCGCATCGCAGGTGGTCCATGCTGAGGATTGTCTGATGGACTTAAAGGTCAGATTCTTAGCAAAAGATGTTGCTGCTGTTATAAAAAGTATGGTTAGGGGCAAGTCACCAGGGCATGACTACCTCAGCATCGAACACCTGCAGCATGCAGGTGTTAACCTGCCAAGAGTACTGGCGATGTTCTTTTCGCTCTGTCTGAGCCATGCTCACCTGCCCAGCGACTTAATGAAAACGGTTGTTGTACCTATTGTGAAGGATAAGACTGGGGACACATCAGATCTCACGAACTATAGGCCCATATCTCTTGCTACTGTCATTGCCAAGGTGCTGGATAGTTTGCTTGATAGGCATATGGCTACCCGCATCGAATTGCATGATGCGCAGTTTGGGTTCAGACCTGGTCTCTCCACGGAAAGTGCCATACTGTCTCTCAAGCATACTGTCCAGTATTATACGTCTAGGAGAACGCCTGTTCATGCGTGTTTCCTAGATCTTTCCAAAGCGTTTGATCTGGTGTCGTACGACTTGCTGTGGCAGAAACTCTCGAAGGATACTTCAGTGGATAGAGAAGTTATATCAATCCTACGGTTTTGGTATAACAATCAGACCAATTGTGTAAGGTGGGCAGGCTCGTTATCGGATGTGTATAGGCTGGAGTGCGGGGTGAGGCAGGGTGGACTGTCCTCTCCGCGGCTCTTCAATCTGTTCATTAACCGGTTGATCGTCGAGCTCAGCAACACCTACCAGGGTTGATACGTAGACGGAGTATGCGTCAACAATAGTAGTTATGCTGATGATATGGTGTTGCTGAGCCCCTCGATTAATGCAATGATAAACTTGCTTGCGACATGTGAGAGGTACGCGGAGTCTCATGGGCTCAGATACAATGTAAAGAAAAGTCAGGTTCTAACCTTTAAGGCGGGGACTAAAACTTACCCAATTGAAAGTCAGCTGAAACTTTGCGGAAGTTCCTTAGAGCAGGTCACTTCTTTCAAGTATCTGGGCCACTGGGTTTCCGAAGACTTCAAGGAAAGTCTGGACATTGAGCGTGAGCGCAGGGCGTTGGCTGTCCGCTGCAATATGTTGGCATGCAGATTTGCAAAATGCACGACTAAAGTAAAGGCTACACTGTTCACAGCGTACTGCCAGTCATTCTATACGTGCAGTCTGTGGGTCAACTACACGCAGAGGGCATACAGCGCTCTGCGCGTTCAATACAATAATGCGTTTAGGGTGTTGATGGGGTTGCCGCGCTACTGTAGTGCTTCCGGCATGTTCGCAGAGGCGGGAATAGATGGCTTTCACGCCATCATACGCAAGCGATGCGCCTCCATCATGCGCAGGGTGCGCGCTAGCCCCAACAGCATTCTGAATGCTATAGCAGATAGGTGGGACAGCCCCATACTGGAACATTGGATACGACTACATGCCACCGTGGCGTAATAAACATGGTTTGTGTATTCTCTGGTAGTTGTAAGTACTAACACTAGTTTCTAAGTCGTTTGTATACTAACCAAATGGACGTTATGGGTCCGAAATAAAATATTTTATTTTTATTTTTTATAGTTGTGTTGAAGCACAGATTTAGTCTATTATTATTCTATAATCTAGTTTTAACGTAGTATGTGTTAGTGTTTGTAGGTGAGACTGGTTGAGCCTTTAGTTATTATAGTTATCCTAGGCTGAAGGAGTTCATAGTCATTATAACTAATAAGACAGACACGTGTTGCTGGGGAGTTTGTTGCGCCACTTCTTCTCCCCAGCATAAGCACTAGGAAGTGGTGACGGGTGGGCTCTTTGGGGCTGTCTATAGATTTTCAAGAGAGTTGATTCACAACTCTATTAATTATGCTTGAGTTTGATTCTCTACTCTCATAACTAGTAATTCTAGAATGTCGTATTCGTTGCCTTGGGCCGATACTAAAACTCTAAACTCTATTTAATAATGACCCTTGATTCTCAACTAAAATTATCGAATAATTCAAAGAATATTATATTCTTTATCTTAGACTAATAACTCGGTCAGACTGACATGAGCACGTGTCTTGCAAATATGCTTGTTGTGCAAAGAGTGAACTTCCGGGGGTTTGGGTGACCACAACTATCTCATAGCCAGTCTAAGGACTGATAGGGACCATGTCTCCTTAAGAGCATGGTGCAGACGCAATGCCGCTAGAACTAGCCGCTCCGTTGCTAGACAAGGACAGTCGCACGGTTGCCGCTGGAAAAGCCGCTGCGTCACGTTTATCAGTTCGAGAGAACTGCTAGGGGCCATGACTCCAAAAGAGCATGATGTCGACGCTATGCCGCTGTAAAACCGCTTGCGTCACTTTATGGAAGTTTATCTCTGAGTACTCCGAGTGTAGATGCGAGGTATTGTGTGAGTTACGACTGATCAAATACCTGTTACGCGCTAGCGTTTGGGTTACTCACAAGTTTATATAATAATTTACTCTGCATCCCTCTATTATTTAGTTTTCTAAAATCACTTCCAATATATTTCATAACTATGAATTCCCAAGTATCATCTAATATTGATACATGTGTTTCCTTGCCTCATTAATAATATCAAGGCATTTGGCTTCTATAAATTTGGGAATTCATTTCTATTATCGGTGGGAGAGTGACCAAGTCTGGTGACGAGGTCTACAGGGCCGCACGGGGTTGGAGTGCGGCCTCTTCTCCTTAGGGGGAAACCGACCTTAACGCTAGTATTAACATAATTAGGAAAAACGAAAAATTTATCAGCCTAGGGTAATTTAGGTACCGTCACAATTACAAAGACAAACATTAAATTATTTATAGAACTTAGTTAGATAAATGAAATAGGATATATAATAAAACACAAAAACAATTAATTTAATTTTTTTTAAATCTCAACCACGGGGAACTTGACTCTTGTATACGCGGCAACACTGAATGGCGTTTAGGGTTCATGTTATTTTGTGTTGAAATTTCGAAATTATACGATACTTACTGATGGTATGTGATCCCAGTGTCCTTCTTGTTCCTTGTAGTAATACTTTTACACAGTTTTACTACGCAAACTGGCATTTTACCTCGGATTATGCCCAAAATTTAATAAAATATTAGGCACGTGCTTGTGACAGACAGCTTTCAGTGTGACTGGCTCGGGTACGCCTACTTTTCGGCGTGATATTTGTTGCCGCATTTGACAAGTACGCCGGCGGTATCTAGTCTAGCGCCGCGAGACCAATAATTCATCTATTCATCATATCATTATATATTCAATTTTCATTTTATAGTTTAGCCTCGGTATTTATTTAGTTTATCAATTCTAAATGATTTTAATAATCGATTCGATAGTGGTTTTTGCATGTTTTCTATTTCACAGTTCCTTTCCTACAATGTGATTAATAACGAAAATATAATTTACGCAAATAAATTATATCCAAGAGCAGCCAAAAATTCGACCCTAGTCCGCTCGTCTCAACAGAGCAACGGTGACTGATTTGTGGAACAAGAATATGCTTACGGTGTCCAAAACGAAGCTCTCAACGTAATAAATTCTTATTTACACAATAGGTTCCAATGTGTAGATGTCGATGGTGTGAAATCATCCAGGCTTCCAGTTCAGTTAGGTATTCCTGAAGGCTCAATACTAGGTCCATTCTTGTTCTTAGTGTATATCAATGACTTACCATTCTTTTTAAATGATATCTGTGACGTTGTACTGTTTGCAGATGATACCTCCCTTATTTTTAAAGTAGACAGGAATAGACAAAATTTTGACGACGTAAACAGTGCACTCTCAACGGCTACGGATTGGTTTACGTCAAATAACCTAGTTCTCAATGCTAAGAAAACTAAATGTGTAAAGTTCGCCTTACCGAATGTTAGAAATCTAGGACCCAACATCATCTTAAATAAAGAGCTGCTTGAAACAGTAGACTCGGCAGTTTTTGCTGGGCATAACAGTAGATGCCAAACTTCAGTGGGGCCCACATATATCAAACCTAGCGGGGAGGCTCAGTTCAGGCGCCTACGCCGTCAGAAAAGTAAGACAATACACTGACGTTGATACAGCACGGTTAGTCTATTTTAGTTATTTCCACAGGGTTATATCCTACGATATTCTGCTGTGGGGCAAAGCTGCTGATATTCAAAATATATTCGTCCTTCAAAAACGAGCTGTCCGAGCAATTTATCAGCCAGGAGCCAGAGTTTCAGAGATTTTTTTAAAGATATTGGTATTCTTACGGTAGCATCACAATTCATTTTGCCAACATATAATACATTAGGCAAAATATACACTTATACACTAAAAACAGTGATTTTCACAATGTTAATACTAGACATAAGAACAAACTACGTGCTCCCTTTCACCGGCTTCATAAGGTTCATAACTCATTTGTTGGGCTAGGTATAACCTTTTATAACAAGCTACCCTCTTCTTTGCTAGATTTGCATTTTAATGCGTTTAAAGCTCAAGTAAAATCCAAACTTTGTTCAAAGGCATATTATTCAATTAACGACTACTTAAACGATAATAATAGTGGGTCGCTGTAATTAATTCAAGACAATGTTTATGTTCTTTCTCCAGAATCAGCTTACCTACTGACAGGGTATACGAGTTCGTATATTTATTTTAGTTTCATTTGACTACATAAGTCCATTATTTTTAGTTATCTTCATTTATCATTGACATGATCTACTCATTACAATGTTTTTTTTAACGAGTTGTATTGCAATAAGTGGATAGCTAGCGACCTCGATAATTGATCATAAATTATTCTTGCCTGAGCAACCGTCAGCGAGTTCGTCATGCTCCCGTAGATGTCACTGCTTGCGGTAGCGTCGGGGATCGGGTTGCCTTCTTCCCTCAAATATGGCGAGGGGGGCAATGGCTGATCTTTACGTTATGCTCGTGAACGGGTGCTGGCTGTGGTGAATCCAATAATGCATAATATGTGAGGTGTCACGCCCCTTATGCCTGGAGGCTTTTATTATAAAATCAATGAAAAAAATCAACATAACTTAATACACATGTTAAGTTATGTTGTTTTTTTCATTGATTTTTATTGGTTTCTGTTTTGGGTATATTGGCGTGGCTAGCTATTAAATTATCTCCCATAAGTAAGCAGATAATTTATTTGATTTTTTGTGTTTTTTTTTAAATCGAGTGTAATTAACATTGGAGTTAAAATCTATAATAATAATAATAATAATAATAATAAGTAGATGTCACTGCTTGCGGTAGCGTCGGGGATCGGGTTGCCTTCTTCCCTCAAATATGGCGAGGGGGGCAATGGCTGATCTTTACGTTATGCTCGTGAACGGGTGCTGGCTGTGGTGAATCCAATAATGCATAATATGTGAGGTGTCACGCCCCTTATGCCTGGAGGCTTTTATTATAAAATCAATGAAAAAAATCAACATAACTTAATACACATGTTAAGTTATGTTGTTTTTTTCATTGATTTTTATTGGTTTCTGTTTTGGGTATATTGGCGTGGCTAGCTATTAAATTATCTCCCATAAGTAAGCAGATAATTTATTAGATTTTTTGTGTTTTTTTTAAATCGAGTGTAATTAACATTGGAGTTAAAATCTATAATAATAATAATAATAAAAAAAGTGTGGTGGTCGAGGCTTTTTAAACGCTAAGACCCTACACAATCGCGAGATATGCAGTCTCAGGGAATATTTCCTAGAAGCCGACGTGGGGATGCATCGTGATGTGGTCGCGGTGGACAAGGGCCTCACCCCGCTCTCCTTGGCTAAAGAGAACTGGCGCAAACCTGTAGTGCTTGACACTAATGATCGCATGGAAGTATGGCAGAGTAAGGAGCTTCACGGACGCTTTTTCCGGGCCCTACATGGACCCGATGTAGATCTTTTAGCGTCCGTAGCCTGGCTGCGTTTCGGTGACCTCTTTGGAGAAACCGAAGGTTTTGTCTGTGCAATTATGGACGAAGTTATGATGACGAACAATTACCGGAGATTTATTGTGAAAGACGGCACGGTTGACATCTGTCGGGCATGTCACCGTCCGGGGGAATCAATAAGACACATTATCTCCGGTTGTTCTCGTCTGGCTAACGAAGAGTACTTGCATAGACACAACCTTGTAGCCAGGATTATCCATCAGCAACTTGCTCTGAAATACAGCCTTGTGGAATCGGAAGTGCCGTACTACAGGTACGTGCCCGACCCAGTTCTCGAAAATGGAAATATCACATTGTACTGGGATCGATCCATCATCACTGACAGGACTATTGTTGCCAATAAGCCTGATATAGTGGTGGTGGATCGAGTACAGCGGCGCACAATGATTGTTGACATAACGGTCCCGCATGACTGTAACCTCGTGAAAGCCGAGAAAGATAAAGAAATCAAGTATCTTGATTTGGCTCGCGAGGTTGTCGACATGTGGGATGTGGACTCAGCAATCATTGTGCCGATAGTCGTGACAGCCAATGGCTTAATAGCCAAGAGCCTCGACAAACACCTGAGGAGGCTCTCGTTGGGCAGCTGGATCAAGGGCGTGATTCAGAAAGCGGTACTTCTGGACACGGCTCGCATTGTCAGGAGGTTCCTCTCTCTGGAGCCCTGACCGCCGGTAGCTTGGACCCTGTTCCCGATACCGGTGGGATACTATTTTGTATATTTTTAAATGTTTTTTAATTATTTTTTTTCAGATTTTTTAAAAAATATTTAAAAATGTAATTTATAAGTTTGTAAAATATAATAAAGGAGATAATAATAATAATATTACAAATATTACAGATATATAAAATAAACCCAAAAATAATAGATTTCTTACAGAATATCATGTCCCATTGGAAAACTACACTCCAGTTAAATTATCGACACAACACTATCACTACGCGACAAATATCCATAAGAAAGGGTATTTATCAGGGAGATTCTCTAAGTCCTTTATGGTTTTGTCTCGCTCTGAACCCTCTGTCCCACCTACTTCATCGTTGCAAAGTCGGATATTCCCTTAAATATACCACAGAAGAAACAGTCATCTCTCATCTTATTTATATGGATGACATAAAATTATACGCAAAGTCTGAAAAAGATATGAAAGAATTAATATATACCACGACAGAATTCAGTAAAGACATAAACATGCACTTTGGTTTAGATAAATGCAAAACAGTCCATATAGTAAGAGGCAAAATAAAACCGGGAGACTATCTTGTTAATAATACAGACACAATCACAGCTATGGAACCAGCGGATTTATATAAATATTTAGGATACAAACAACTCAAAGGAATAGATCACACAGCAATAAAACACACCTTAATCACTGAATATAAAAGAAGGGTGATCGCAGTATGTAAAACTCAGCTCTCCGGAAAACATTTAACAAAGGCATTGAACACCTATGCGATTCCAATATTAACATACTCGTTTGGAGTGATTAAATGGTCAAAAACTGACATCCAGCAAATAGAGAGAACAACACGCACCACACTCACTAAACACAATAACCTTCACCCCAAATCTGCAATAGAAAGACTGACCCTCAAACGTCAGTACGGTGGGAGAGGCCTTATAGACGTTCATCATCTTTGGCACAAGCAGATAGCTAGACTAAGAACATTCTTTCAGTCTAAATCACATACAAGCAATATTCATAAAGCCGTAGTTATGAACGATATCAGTTACACCCCACTTAACTTACACGAACAGATAGATACACAACATACTAGCATTGAAAACCCACATAAGCAAAAGTTAGAAGACTGGAAAAAGAAAGTGCTGCATGGACGGCACCCCCATGATCTAGAACAACCTCATATAGACACAATAGCATCAAATAAATGGCTTAAAATAGGTAACTTATTTCCGGAAACCGAGGGATTTATAATCGCAATACAGGATCAAATCATAAATACTAAAAACTACAGGAAATTCATCATAAAAGACCCCACAATAACAAACGATAAATGCCGCAAATGTCACAGTCAAGCAGAGACCATACAACACATAACAGGGGCATGCACAACACTCACACAAACAGACTATATACACAGACACAATCAGGTAGCAAACGTCATCCATCAAAAGCTAGCACTCAAGTATAAACTCATAGAAGATACAAACACTCCTTATTATAAGTACGTACCACAAACAGTTTTAGAAAGTACTACACACAAACTCTACTACGATCGCGCCATACTAACCGACAGGACCGTACACTATAATAGACCAGATATAACCCTTTTAGATAAAGCTAATAAATTCACATACCTCATAGATGTTGCAGTCCCTAATACACATAATTTACAAAAAACAATAGGCGAGAAAATCAGTAAATATGCTGAACTGAAAGAAGAAGTGATTCGAATTTGGAGGCAAGAAAAAGTCTACGTGGTACCCATAGTTGTCTCCACGACGGGTGTTATACCCAATCACCTCCACCACAGCCTTAAACTAATAGACCTGAAAGACGCAATTTACATAACACTCCAAAAAGCAGCAATTTTAAACACCTGCAGAATAGTTAGGAAGTTCATGCAAATTGAGGAAAATGAAATTAGTCCTCATAACATTAATCCTACGTAAATAACACGAAAATCACCACACACGCTACATTGACTTGGCTTGGGCCCGTTAATGTAGCTTAAACTAGCCAAAGAGCTAAGAAACAAAATTTGTTTACCGAAATAATAATAATAATAGTGATAGATCGATTAGCGCGCCGCACAATGATTATCGATGTTACCATTCCACATGATGAGAACCTCGTGAAAGCTGAGAAAGAGAAACAAATTAAATATCTCGACTTAGCACACGAGGTTGTTGACATGTGGAATGTGAGCTCGGCTGTCATTGTGCCGATTGTCGTATCGGCCAATGGCCTGATGGCAAAAAGCCTCGACCAACATCTCTCGAGGCTTTCGTTAGGCGGTTGGATCAAGGGCCTGATTCAGAAGGCAGTACTCCTCGATACGGCTCGCATTGTAAGGAGGTTCCTGTCTCTGGAGCCCTAACCACCAGTAGCTTGGACCCTGCTCCCGCTACCGGCGGACCACTATTTTTTTATATTTTTAAATGTTTTTTTTTTTTAAGTTGTTTTATAAAAATATTTAAAAATGTATTAGAATAAGGATAAGAATAAATAAACGACATAATAATAATAATAATTTATTTATTCATTAATATGAGACAACCGTACAGAGTATCTTAATAAAAACTTAATAATAAGCCCAGGACAGACAAAATCGTTTAAAGATATTTTTACAATACAATTTGGGCTGGTTTGGAATGGTAGATTGTAAAAGAAAAAAAAGAAAAAATGGTTTGGTTGTCTTTGGATTGATTCGCCCTATCCCCTCGTACTAGTTTAAAACTGTATCACGAGCGGATAGTCTTCCTCAACTTTAGATCATCAGAATTCCACAAGGTTCCAGTTACAAGCCCAGTTATGTAATTTGATTACATATTGATGTATAGGTAACAAATCATAGTGCAGTTATATTAATTAAGTTACATAATTGGAATTATTATCTGTGTTGTTTTGTGTTTGGGTATAGGTGAATGTATATGTGTATGTGTTTCTGTATGCTTGCAGTCATGTGTGCTTTATTATTTATGTACCCTGTTTATTCCAACTTTGTGAGTAGATTTTCGGTGCTGTTGTAGTCCAGTGTTTTCAAATATTTATCTATAGTCTTGTTACATGTTTGCCCTTCAAGATGTTTCAATTTCAGATTTTTACTAACTTTGTTGTAAAGGCTAGGACCGAGATAATTGTGAAATTTGTGTGCAAAAGATGTACTATATCTAGGTACGTTATAAACTATATCTAATCGTCGCCTTTTTGCAAAGTGCGGTTTACTTTATGTTGTGCCATGATCTCGAGTTTTATAAATAGTTTTCGTACCGAGAGGACTCCCAATTCCGAGTACAGTAGGTGTGTCGGATACGTGTACTTTTTGCGAGAAATAACTTTAAGTACCATGCGTTGGGCTCTTTCGACGAGCAACATGGAGGTTTTTGAAGTTCCTCCCCATACATTCAAACCGTATATTAGTATAGACTGACATAGTGCTAAATAGATTTTTATAAGTAGCTTAATGTCACATGCATTTCTAATAGTTTTAAAAATATAAATTAACTGTCTTGCGCGATTACTTACTTTCATGACGTGTTCTTTCCAGTTTAAGTTTTGGTCTACTATCACACCGAGATATCTAATAGAATTTGTTCTGTCGATTGGGTTACATCCACAGGTACTTGATTGTTGCAATAGTGAGTTTGTATAATTATAGAATTAGGAATAGGTTGAGTTCTGCCGTTAATTGTGAATGTAATAAATTTTGTTTTGTCAAGATTAAGAGTCAACAAATGATTGTCCAGCCACGAGGTTACTAAAGCAAAGCCTTTATTTGCTGATTCGGTTACATCTTTCCACGTGTTGGATCTGAACAATAATACTCTGTCATCTGAAAATGTTATTATTTGACCATTTTGTAAAAGCAAATTGCAGAGGTCATTAACATAGATTAAAAACAACGTAGGACCCATTACACTGTCTTGAGGTACTCCAAAGGTAACGTTTTCCTCATGGCTTACACAGTTATCAATTTTTAGAACCTGTTTTCGGTTTTTCAAGTAATCTTTGAAAAGTTGGAGAGGTATCCCTCGTATTCCCAAGGTCTCGAGTTTGTTCAGTAGGATGGGCACAGAGACGGTGTCGAAAGCCTTTGCTAGGTCTAGGAATATACCTAGAGTCTTCTGTCCCTTATCCATGTTTTCGACCACATACGAAGTTAATTTGTGAAGAGCATCGGCGGTTGATATTTTTTCTCTGAACCCAAACTGATTACCAGAGAGAAGTTTATGTGTTTCCAGATAGTGTTTTAATCTCTTATTTATTAGTTTTTCAAGAATTTTTGAAAAACTTGGTAGTAGAGAGATTGGTCTATAATTCGACACCAAAGATTTGTCTCCTGCTTTATATATAGGAACAGTGACGGATTTTTTAAGCGCATCTGGAAAGACTCCTTTTGAAAAGCAAGCATTACATATGTGTGCTAGTGGTGCAATAAGGGAATCTACTGCTCTCTTTATGAAAAACGTGGAGATACCGTCCCATCCCGAAGAATTCTTAGATTTTAAGTTAGCAATTATATCTTTAATTTCAACTTGGTCTGTTGGGCGAAGCATAAAAGAGTTTAGGGTTCCGCTATTCGGTTTTGGATAAGACCGATCCCTCAAATCCATCTCATTTGTGAGGGTCCTGGACAAGATGGAGTTTGCTAAATTACTACCGACATTTACAAAGTACCTATGTATGCTATCTAACTCGTCTTGAGGTGCTGAAGTAGTGGAAAGAAGCTCTGATGGTAGTTTTGGGTAGGTGTTTAAATTACACATTTCCTTTACCAATCCCCATTGTTTTTTTTATATTATGACTAGACTTAGCGAATTCTGATTTAAAATATTGGTTTTTAAGGCTTTTTAGTAGATTATTACATGTATTTCGGTAGCGCTTGTAAGTTATAGTAAGGGTTAAGTTTTCTGGGTCCTTTCTTAGTTTTTGGTGAAGTTGGTCACGATTCCTCATACATCTACACATACCTGGTGTAATCCATGGATTAATGATTATTTGTCGCCTAGGCTGCTTGACGGTGTGTGTTTGATTCGATATGACATCTCTGATGGTATTCAAGAAGATGTTCGTCATTTCATTTGGGTCATCATTATTAAACCTTTCTTCCCAGTTAATATGTGTTAAGTCTCTAATAGCAGCATCGTAGTCGGTTTTTGTGTGAGAGGGGTTTTTCTTGGGTCTATTTTTAATTTTTAGGGGTAGTGATACCATAACACTTAAGTGGTCAGTTAGGGTTGAATGACATACTATAGTCAAAGGTTTTAATTTTGTTTTGACGAAGCAGTGATCAAGACAATTGGATTCTCTAGTCGGTAGGGTATGCGTGGTAAGAAGTCTGTGGGATGCAAGCACATTTAAGTATTCTGTATGTTTAGGGTTAAGTTGTTCAAATTTAATATTAATATTTAAATCGCCCATTAAAACGATGTTTTTATAATGGCCAATACTGGACAAGATTTTGTCTAACGACTTTAGAAAGGGATCTAGGTTTTTGAAGGCTGGAGGTCTGTACAATGATACAACAGCTAAGTCGTTCCTGATTGTTGTCACAAGCAATTTACTTCTCTACAATAATCTGGTTCATAGACATTCGCTTGTATGCTATCTTTTAGGTATAATACGATACCGTCATTTTGATTAAGGTGGGACTTAGTACTGTGAGTTGTGTAATTTACCATTTCAGGTATGATTGAATTTTCGGATAGCCAAGATTCTGTGAGCATTATAAGATCGTAATTGATGTCTAGTCTCTTGAGGAGAACAGCAAGGCCTTCGTAGTTACGGTTTAGACTTCTGATATTTTGATTTAAAACTGAAAACGCTTTTGCACCTGTATTAAAGGCAGCTTTGCAGTGTTCCGGCATGTCAATAGTTATAGCATTGCCGACCCTGACGACATCGTCAAGGTCATTTGCGATACCTTGTATATCAACCATGATCTTTGTAGGTATAAACAGAAAACGAACTAGTAGCAATGGTAAAGCAGTGACAAATTGCCAGAACATCAGAAGCTGCAACATATGTTGAACTAAAGGCACATAATGAAAAGTACGCAAGGGTTTTATGTTCTAGTAAAAATAATGTGTGAATGTTATGTTTCGTTGTGTGGTGAATGTGAGTAGTAGAACAGTAAAGTGAACAATAATGGAAAAACTTAATTACTAACAATATAATCTTAAAGGATAATTTTAATTTAATACAAAGCATGCAAAATCCAAGAATAAAAAACTCGTGACAGTAATAAAGGTTTGTGGGATAATAGATGCATACATACTCAGCTAGTCATTTAGCTTTATATAAGAGATCTATGTCTGCTTCGTTTCTAACAAGACTCTGCTTCTCACCCTCCCTTTTTCTTAAAAATACTTTTCCGAGAGAAGTCCAGCAGAACATATAGCTATTCTCTTTTGCGAATTTTCTAGCAAGGTAGAATAGTTGCTGAGCTTTTGGTGTTAGGCACTCGAACAGGAATACCGGCTTAGGGGGGCCCTCTAATTTTATATGTGACGTGTTCAACTTATTTTCTTTGTTGGACTTATTAAAGTTCCTAGCACTTTTAATGAAATTGCTTTTAATATTCACGTTGGTGAAATCTACTATTATTGGTGAAACGCCTTCCTTCCTATTTAGCCGGAATAAGTCTTTAATTTCGTTCTGTTGGATGGATACACCGAGAACCTTGCCCGTTTCTGTGACGATTTTGTGTAGGTCTTCCTTTGACTCTCCAAGTGGTTTCGGAATATTTCTTATTTCTATTTTTGACAGGCATGACATCCTTTCTAAGTTTTCAATTCTATCCTCAAGCTGAATAATATACTTAAACTCAGATTCCCTCTCAGCTTCCAACTTCTCTGTTCTAATGACGATATCATCATATTGCTTGGTTAGAGTGGTTAACTTTTCTTTTATTTCAGAGTTCTGTGAAATAATCTCCTTTATGGGGTTCTGTAGAGACTCTAACTTGCTGTCCATTTGAGCCGTATGAGACCTCAACATTTCACGGATCTCGTTCATAAAAGTAGTGAATTCATCATCACGTTTGCGTTTACGGGTAGTTATATTTTCGTTTTCAGGAAGAGCCGGGGTGGGAATAGGTTTTTTCATCAGTGCCTGAGTTTGGGTTTGAGTGCATGCGCTCGATTCAGCTTCAGACTCAGAGAGAATGGGTGTCTTTGGAGGAGTTCGATTAAGTGGCATTATTTAACCTTTTTTAAAAAACACAATCAAAGCCGTGAATATAATAATAGCGACAAATAGACAGAGCGCTGCTTATTGCGTAAAAGTAAAAACAAGGACACAAAAACAATAATAAAAAAAAAGTAACAATTGCACGTTCTTGGATTCGAACCCACACCCCTTGTCTTGTAGATCCGAAAGATATCTTAACTTGCTACGCTTCCTTACAGTATACTGGCGAAATTTGCGGATGTATTACTAGTGGATGTGTCGATCCAGTCGGGCGGTGTTGGTGTTTGTGACCATAAAAGGTAGCGTTTTGGATCGCCGCGCGTAGTCTGACTCACCGTCAGCCGACGAATTGGAGCGATGCAGCTTGATGATTCACTGATTGTTTACTTGCGAAACTGCGACGATGACTTGCAAAAAAAAACTTTCGATGTTTTGTTTAACTT
Source organism: Dasypolia templi (assembly GCA_963555695.1). Classification (NCBI taxonomy): domain Eukaryota; kingdom Metazoa; phylum Arthropoda; class Insecta; order Lepidoptera; family Noctuidae; genus Dasypolia; species Dasypolia templi. Next base: position 3,492,373 of record OY743156.1, read on the forward strand.
TACTCAATTTATTGATGACAAACACACTTAACTAGGTTGTCACTGATTTTATGCCACTGCATAAGTACTCAATTCAATTAGATTTAATAAGTTATTTTAATTGATACGGAGGAACTTTGTGCACGTCAACTATGTGTGCGCGCGGTTTGGTGAATAACAAACTCCCAAACTGTGTTAAGAATATCTCATCACTAAGTGTTTTTAAATCAAAGGAATTTTCTCGTATGTAAAACCTATTATTCAGTTAACGAATTTCTTTGCCAATTTGTTGCTAAAATGGTTTCTGACTTATTTAATATAAATTGCATGACTGTAATAATTATGTATTTATAAGAATGTAAGATGTGGTTGACTAAAATTGACATGTTAAACTTATTTTTATTTTTTTACTTATTAAACGTAAATTGTATGATCGTAATAATTATGAATAACAATGAATGTAAATTGAGGTTGACTCAAACAACCAATGCTTTGGATTATAACTAACAATAGTTATGTTCCAGCGATACAAAAATTATAATTGTAAGAGCTGTCTTTTCACCTGTGACAAACAATAAATAAATGAATTTGAATATGAATATGTGTTTCGGTTTTTCTTTTTTGATTACCTTATAATTGTATAGTTCAATGGTTTTTCTAACTAAACAGACAGCTGTGCTGCTGGGGAGTTTGTTGCGCCACTTCTTCTTCCCAGCTAAAGCACTAGGAAGTGGTGAAGGGCGGGCGTTTTGGGGGACTGTCTTATGTAATTTTGACGTTCGAAAAGTGCTGACTCTCAGCCTAGTTTAAATAAATGACTTTTGATTTTGATTTTGATTTAGGCATTCTCTACCAGTCAACCAAGGGTGATGAAGAGATTAGATGGCAGGTACATTGGTTGAAGGGAACAATGATGAAAAAAAGTTAAATTTATATCAATTGTGATGTGTGATGTAAAATAGATATTGTGTACATAGGTAACAAACTTATAATAAACATATATACATTTTAAAATAATATATACTTACAATATATATAAACATATAAACGAATTTAATGGTAAAATGTGTTGAGACGACGCTACGCCATTTGTTGTGAAAATAACTCTGCAATTTCCGCTGAAATGTTTACCGACTGGTGGCCGTCCTGGTATCAAGAGGAAGCGCATTCAAAAGAAAAATGGGCTGAATATGAAAGGAAGAATTAACAAAGTCAGAATTAGGTATGAGAAGGACAGAACAGGAGATTGTTGGAAGAACGCAGTTTCTTATCGTTAGATGAACATTGTCGGGGTACGTAGCGAGGTGTCGGTGCTTTTGAGGAGTAACAAATGTTTATGTTGAACACTATTAATTAACTCAATTCTCAAACTGTTCTTAGTGTTAAAATGTTAATGTAATGTTGAATTAATGTTTGAATACACCCGGCTGACAGTTTTTATTTATATATATATATATATATTATATATATTTATTTATATTTATATATACAGTTGAAATTATGCAGTAAATTACTGGCAAAATGTTTTTCATTTTGTTGTATCATGTTGATGTCACGGCTATATTTTTCCGCGAATTGTTCATCTAATACGCCGAATAGGGAATTTTCTATGTTTCCAACTGCATTGATAAGTCCCCGCCGCCGTCTGGAGTGTCCACTTACGTGTTGCGTCATCAGAAGTTCATTGTAGTATTTCAAATCAATTCACTCATGGATCAGCTGAGGGACTATTTTGTTAAACTGTTCGCTTTGCATGTTTTATCCAGAAATGTTGTTACATTTTCATTCGCCTGCATACCTTCCCAATACGGAGACATGTTATAGAATACAACTAGGGCCCAACTGTCTTTTACGATACAAATTTTTGATATTGGCTCGAAGTAGAATGATTGGTTATAAATTGTTTAATGACGTTTTGCTGTAGCTGCAATTTTCCACGGTGCAGATTAATATAAAAAAGGTTAATGCCCTGGCCACATACGATAACGCGACTGGTGTCGTTTTTCTTGTTCGGTTCCTGTTATTCCGGGTCCCAGATTGATCACAACACCTGTGTAGGCCACCCCCGTATAGTAGAATGGAGGAGCGGGATTGGTTCTAGCAGCAGTTAGGTCACCCATCAATTGATATTGCTTGCTTGCTTCATACTTCCTGCAAGTTACAAAATTTCGTAACTGTTTTTTGATCGTACTGTATCCGCTTGTTATCCAGTATTGTTTTCTGAGATTAGCTGAGGTCAGTCGAGGAGCTCCATGGAATGTTAGCTGATGAGCTTCTTCTATGAGAAACTCCGGCAATCGAATTCTGTTATGGATTATCTTAGGATGAAAGCCGTGAATATAATAATAGCGACAAATAGACAGAGCGCTGCTTATTGCGTAAAAGTAAAAACAAGGACACAAAAACAATAATAAAAAAAAAGTAACAATTGCACGTTCTTGGATTCGAACCCACACCCCTTGTCTTGTAGATCCGAAAGATATCTTAACTTGCTACGCTTCCTTACAGTATACTGGCGAAATTTGCGGATGTATTACTAGTGGATGTGTCGATCCAGTCGGGCGGTGTTGGTGTTTGTGACCATAAAAGGTAGCGTTTTGGATCGCCGCGCGTAGTCTGACTCACCGTCAGCCGACGAATTGGAGCGATGCAGCTTGATGATTCACTGATTGTTTACTTGCGAAACTGCGACGATGACTTGCAAAAAAAAACTTTCGATGTTTTGTTTAACTTTACTCAATTTATTGATGACAAACACACTTAACTAGGTTGTCACTGATTTTATGCCACTGCATAAGTACTCAATTCAATTAGATTTAATAAGTTATTTTAATTGATACGGAGGAACTTTGTGCACGTCAACTATGTGTGCGCGCGGTTTGGTGAATAACAAACTCCCAAACTGTGTTAAGAATATCTCATCACTAAGTGTTTTTAAATCAAAGGAATTTTCTCGTATGTAAAACCTATTATTCAGTTAACGAATTTCTTTGCCAATTTGTTGCTAAAATGGTTTCTGACTTATTTAATATAAATTGCATGACTGTAATAATTATGTATTTATAAGAATGTAAGATGTGGTTGACTAAAATTGACATGTTAAACTTATTTTTATTTTTTTACTTATTAAACGTAAATTGTATGATCGTAATAATTATGAATAACAATGAATGTAAATTGAGGTTGACTCAAACAACCAATGCTTTGGATTATAACTAACAATAGTTATGTTACAGCGATACAAAAATTATAATTGTAAGAGCTGTCTTTTCACCTGTGACAAACAATAAATAAATGAATTTGAATATGAATATGTGTTTCGGTTTTTCTTTTTTGATTACCTTATAATTGTATAGTTCAATGGTTTTTCTAACTAAACAGACAGCTGTGCTGCTGGGGAGTTTGTTGCGCCACTTCTTCTTCCCAGCTAAAGCACTAGGAAGTGGTGAAGGGCGGGCGTTTTGGGGGACTGTCTTATGTAATTTTGACGTTCGAAAAGTGCTGACTCTCAGCCTAGTTTAAATAAATGACTTTTGATTTTGATTTTGATTTAGGCATTCTCTACCAGTCAACCAAGGGTGATGAAGAGATTAGATGGCAGGTACATTGGTTGAAGGGAACAATGATGAAAAAAAGTTAAATTTATATCAATTGTGATGTGTGATGTAAAATAGATATTGTGTACATAGGTAACAAACTTATAATAAACATATATACATTTTAAAATAATATATACTTACAATATATATAAACATATAAACGAATTTAATGGTAAAATGTGTTGAGACGACGCTACGCCATTTGTTGTGAAAATAACTCTGCAATTTCCGCTGAAATGTTTACCGACTGGTGGCCGTCCTGGTATCAAGAGGAAGCGCATTCAAAAGAAAAATGGGCTGAATATGAAAGGAAGAATTAACAAAGTCAGAATTAGGTATGAGAAGGACAGAACAGGAGATTGTTGGAAGAACGCAGTTTCTTATCGTTAGATGAACATTGTCGGGGTACGTAGCGAGGTGTCGGTGCTTTTGAGGAGTAACAAATGTTTATGTTGAACACTATTAATTAACTCAATTCTCAAACTGTTCTTAGTGTTAAAATGTTAATGTAATGTTGAATTAATGTTTGAATACACCCGGCTGACAGTTTTTATTTATATATATATATATATTATATATATATTTATTTATATTTATATATACAGTTGAAATTATGCAGTAAATTACTGGCAAAATGTTTTTCATTTTGTTGTATCATGTTGATGTCACGGCTATATTTTTCCGCGAATTGTTCATCTAATACGCCGAATAGGGAATTTTCTATGTTTCCAACTGCATTGATAAGTCCCCGCCGCCGTCTGGAGTGTCCACTTACGTGTTGCGTCATCAGAAGTTCATTGTAGTATTTCAAATCAATTCACTCATGGATCAGCTGAGGGACTATTTTGTTAAACTGTTCGCTTTGCATGTTTTATCCAGAAATGTTGTTACATTTTCATTCGCCTGCATACCTTCCCAATACGGAGACATGTTATAGAATACAACTAGGGCCCAACTGTCTTTTACGATACAAATTTTTGATATTGGCTCGAAGTAGAATGATTGGTTATAAATTGTTTAATGACGTTTTGCTGTAGCTGCAATTTTCCACGGTGCAGATTAATATAAAAAAGGTTAATGCCCTGGCCACATACGATAACGCGACTGGTGTCGTTTTTCTTGTTCGGTTCCTGTTATTCCGGGTCCCAGATTGATCACAACACCTGTGTAGGCCACCCCCGTATAGTAGAATGGAGGAGCGGGATTGGTTCTAGCAGCAGTTAGGTCACCCATCAATTGATATTGCTTGCTTGCTTCATACTTCCTGCAAGTTACAAAATTTCGTAACTGTTTTTTGATCGTACTGTATCCGCTTGTTATCCAGTATTGTTTTCTGAGATTAGCTGAGGTCAGTCGAGGAGCTCCATGGAATGTTAGCTGATGAGCTTCTTCTATGAGAAACTCCGGCAATCGAATTCTGTTATGGATTATCTTAGGATGAAAGCCGTGAATATAATAATAGCGACAAATAGACAGAGCGCTGCTTATTGCGTAAAAGTAAAAACAAGGACACAAAAACAATAATAAAAAAAAAGTAACAATTGCACGTTCTTGGATTCGAACCCACACCCCTTGTCTTGTAGATCCGAAAGATATCTTAACTTGCTACGCTTCCTTACAGTATACTGGCGAAATTTGCGGATGTATTACTAGTGGATGTGTCGATCCAGTCGGGCGGTGTTGGTGTTTGTGACCATAAAAGGTAGCGTTTTGGATCGCCGCGCGTAGTCTGACTCACCGTCAGCCGACGAATTGGAGCGATGCAGCTTGATGATTCACTGATTGTTTACTTGCGAAACTGCGACGATGACTTGCAAAAAAAAACTTTCGATGTTTTGTTTAACTTTACTCAATTTATTGATGACAAACACACTTAACTAGGTTGTCACTGATTTTATGCCACTGCATAAGTACTCAATTCAATTAGATTTAATAAGTTATTTTAATTGATACGGAGGAACTTTGTGCACGTCAACTATGTGTGCGCGCGGTTTGGTGAATAACAAACTCCCAAACTGTGTTAAGAATATCTCATCACTAAGTGTTTTTAAATCAAAGGAATTTTCTCGTATGTAAAACCTATTATTCAGTTAACGAATTTCTTTGCCAATTTGTTGCTAAAATGGTTTCTGACTTATTTAATATAAATTGCATGACTGTAATAATTATGTATTTATAAGAATGTAAGATGTGGTTGACTAAAATTGACATGTTAAACTTATTTTTATTTTTTTACTTATTAAACGTAAATTGTATGATCGTAATAATTATGAATAACAATGAATGTAAATTGAGGTTGACTCAAACAACCAATGCTTTGGATTATAACTAACAATAGTTATGTTACAGCGATACAAAAATTATAATTGTAAGAGCTGTCTTTTCACCTGTGACAAACAATAAATAAATGAATTTGAATATGAATATGTGTTTCGGTTTTTCTTTTTTGATTACCTTATAATTGTATAGTTCAATGGTTTTTCTAACTAAACAGACAGCTGTGCTGCTGGGGAGTTTGTTGCGCCACTTCTTCTTCCCAGCTAAAGCACTAGGAAGTGGTGAAGGGCGGGCGTTTTGGGGGACTGTCTTATGTAATTTTGACGTTCGAAAAGTGCTGACTCTCAGCCTAGTTTAAATAAATGACTTTTGATTTTGATTTTGATTTAGGCATTCTCTACCAGTCAACCAAGGGTGATGAAGAGATTAGATGGCAGGTACATTGGTTGAAGGGAACAATGATGAAAAAAAGTTAAATTTATATCAATTGTGATGTGTGATGTAAAATAGATATTGTGTACATAGGTAACAAACTTATAATAAACATATATACATTTTAAAATAATATATACTTACAATATATATAAACATATAAACGAATTTAATGGTAAAATGTGTTGAGACGACGCTACGCCATTTGTTGTGAAAATAACTCTGCAATTTCCGCTGAAATGTTTACCGACTGGTGGCCGTCCTGGTATCAAGAGGAAGCGCATTCAAAAGAAAAATGGGCTGAATATGAAAGGAAGAATTAACAAAGTCAGAATTAGGTATGAGAAGGACAGAACAGGAGATTGTTGGAAGAACGCAGTTTCTTATCGTTAGATGAACATTGTCGGGGTACGTAGCGAGGTGTCGGTGCTTTTGAGGAGTAACAAATGTTTATGTTGAACACTATTAATTAACTCAATTCTCAAACTGTTCTTAGTGTTAAAATGTTAATGTAATGTTGAATTAATGTTTGAATACACCCGGCTGACAGTTTTTATTTATATATATATATATATTATATATATTTATTTATATTTATATATACAGTTGAAATTATGCAGTAAATTACTGGCAAAATGTTTTTCATTTTGTTGTATCATGTTGATGTCACGGCTATATTTTTCCGCGAATTGTTCATCTAATACGCCGAATAGGGAATTTTCTATGTTTCCAACTGCATTGATAAGTCCCCGCCGCCGTCTGGAGTGTCCACTTACGTGTTGCGTCATCAGAAGTTCATTGTAGTATTTCAAATCAATTCACTCATGGATCAGCTGAGGGACTATTTTGTTAAACTGTTCGCTTTGCATGTTTTATCCAGAAATGTTGTTACATTTTCATTCGCCTGCATACCTTCCCAATACGGAGACATGTTATAGAATACAACTAGGGCCCAACTGTCTTTTACGATACAAATTTTTGATATTGGCTCGAAGTAGAATGATTGGTTATAAATTGTTTAATGACGTTTTGCTGTAGCTGCAATTTTCCACGGTGCAGATTAATATAAAAAAGGTTAATGCCCTGGCCACATACGATAACGCGACTGGTGTCGTTTTTCTTGTTCGGTTCCTGTTATTCCGGGTCCCAGATTGATCACAACACCTGTGTAGGCCACCCCCGTATAGTAGAATGGAGGAGCGGGATTGGTTCTAGCAGCAGTTAGGTCACCCATCAATTGATATTGCTTGCTTGCTTCATACTTCCTGCAAGTTACAAAATTTCGTAACTGTTTTTTGATCGTACTGTATCCGCTTGTTATCCAGTATTGTTTTCTGAGATTAGCTGAGGTCAGTCGAGGAGCTCCATGGAATGTTAGCTGATGAGCTTCTTCTATGAGAAACTCCGGCAATCGAATTCTGTTATGGATTATCTTAGGATGTTTCATGACGTCGCTCTCATTCGAGTTCCTTAAACGTCCTCCCACTCGGAGGAAGCCGCACTTATCGAAGAAAGGTTTTTAAATTTAAATAATTCTTATTTGTTGACACAATACCATTTTTTTTTTAACATTTCCATATCTGACGAAAATGCTGTACCTTGCACTCGTTTTATAATAGCTGATTTGGCTTTTCGCAGTTTTAGTAATGTTAGGTACTTCAGTAAGGTGCTGAGGGGTGAGCTCCCGCCGGGCGCTGACCTGACGTGTTACGCGGACGACACGCTGGTCACGGCCCGGGGCAGTTAGCACAGGGAGGCAGCGTAGCTCGCGACGGCGGTGGTCTCACTCACGGTGAGCCGCATACGGCGCCTCGCCCTGGAGGTGGCCCTCAACAAGTCGGAGGCCATGGTGTTTCATGGCCCCCGGCGGGCGCCGCCGGCCGGATCACACATTGTGGTCGGGGGGGTCCGGATCGCTGTCGAGCCCACCATGAAATATCTGGGATTGGTGCTCGACAGCCGGTGGGACTTCGGACCCCACTTCCGGCGGCTGGCGCCCAAGTTGTTGGGCGCGGCCGGGGCGCTGGCAACGCTGCTTCCCAATCTGGGGGGCCCGAGCGCCGCCTGTAGGCGGCTCTATATGGGGATCGTGCGATCCATGGCGCTCTACGGAGCGCCGATCTGGGCGTCTGACCAGACGGCCGGCAGCATAGCTGTCCTGCGCAAGCCGCAGCGAGCGATGGCCGTCAGAGTCATTCGGGGGTATCGCACGATCTCCTTCGAGGCGGGTTGTGCACTGGCCGGATCACCGCCCTGGGACCTGGAGGCGAAGGTGCTCGCGTCACTGTACCGGTGGCGCGAGGCAGTGCGGGAGCGGGGCAAGCGACCGATGCAGCAACATGTCGAGCAGCGTCGGTTGCAGCTCCGCGAGGCCCTGGTGGTGGAATGGCGGGTGAGGCTGTCACGCCCTACCGCCGGCCTCAGCACCATCGAGGCGATCCAGCCAGTGCTCGACCGCTGGCACGGGAGAAGGCACGGCTCCCTGACGTTTCGGGCGACGCAGGTGCTCTCGGGGCATGGTTGCTTCGGGAAGTACCTGTGTCGCATAAACAGGGAGCCGGACGCCCGGTGTCACCACTGCGTCGACTGCCGGGAGGACACGGCGTGGCACACGCTGGCAGAGTGTGCCGCTTGGGAGGAGCCGCACCGTGCCCTCATCACCGAAGTAGGCAACGACTTGTCGCTGCCGGCCGTCGTGAACGCGATGGTCGGCGGCGCAGAGTCCTGGGACGCAGTGGTCTCCTTTTGCGAAACGGTCATCTCGCAGAAGGGGGCTGCGGAAAGGGAGAGAGAGATTTGGACTCTCGACCCAGACTGCAGCAGACGCACCGGGCGTCGGAGGAGGGCAGACAACGCCCTCTTCCGGCCCCCCTAAATGGGTCCAGGGGCGACGGATTCGGGGACATCCGTCGCCCCCCAACATCAGGACCCGAGAAGGCGGCGCGCGTAGTGTTCCGCGTGCGCCGCTCAAAGACGTTGCGAGGGGACTACACCTCACTCCCCCCGCCCGAGACGGGGCCCGCGGAAGCGGGTCGGCACCAGCCGGGGTTGCGGAAGAATTATGTGTTCCCACGACCCCGGCGTAGGTGTGAGATGGAACACCGGGGTGGTTTTTAGTCAGTAAGAGTCTGACATTATTTTGATAAACGAATTATGTTGTAACAACAAATTATTTATTATGCTATTACGATTAATGTCTTGATCAATGTTAACTAATGTTATCCTTTACATCTCTTCCTCTGTTTGGTAGATAGGCTGTTTATGTTGTTTGGGATGTTGTAATAGTTGAGGCGCTGTTAACCCTCCGGTTAACCCTCGGTTGTCCCCCGATTTCACATATCGCCAGCAGTTTGCCGGCATTATTAGTTTTATAGCGTTGATTCTATTAGCCACACAAGGTTTCCAACGTGCTGGACCGCCTTGTAGCCACCCTATGACCACCATAGAATCACACCATCCTTAGATTTTTAGTTGACAACATAAACTTCGTTTGATTTTGTCGTTGAGTTTAGATAGTAAATAAGCACCACAAAGCTCCATTAGTGGCAATGTTATACTCTTTTTACTTGGTGTAAGTTTCGATTTATCTGCGACGATTACTGTTTCTTGTTGGTGTTTTGTTCGTGCGTATACCATGCATGCATATATGCTTCGATGGACTCGTCGCAATAGCCATGCAGTTCGATCACGTCATTCTCGTTGCATAATATCCATCATCGAGGAATCTTACAATGTTTATTGTCGTCAATTTCCGTAATCAACTTCACTCGTTCATTATTTATGTCATCTGACACTCTATCATCCCACTGCTATAGATCATGCTTCCAAAACTTTTGAAATACCACATCAAAAAAGTCTAAGCAACACATACAAATTTCAATTTTACCATGTGTTTTCGCATTAAATCCTTAGTGTTTCTTATTTATATTTATTTTTTTATGCTTTTTTAAAGTAAACAACAATTGCTTTTTTTATTTTATTTTTTATAATCTGAATTAACAATAATTACGTAAGGTGCCTAATCAACTAAACTTGCATAAATTAATACAAAGTGTGGGCTCCTCTGTTATTGAGAACTTACTGGCACCGATTATTCATAGAATCGATGAGTCTGTTAATGTTATCCTGCGACAATTGCTCCCAATGAAATTTTAGTAAGTCCATCAGTTGTTGGGTGGTTGTCACTCCATCCAAGTCCTTTAAAACATGTCTCTGGAGCATGTCCCATGCATGCTCGATGGGGTTGAGGTCTGGCGATTGTGCAGGCCAAGGCAATACAATACAATAGTTTGTGCGAATGGACGGACATAAGGCCTTAGAACATACTCAACGGTATTTACAGCGTTCATGTTACCATCTACAAAAACGAGCTCAGTTCGTCTGTTCTTTACACACACGAAAAAGCCTTAATTACCTGTATTAGTTGCAAAAACTATTGGGTTTATTAATAATATTAAAAAAAACAAACAAAAAAAGCTTAATTGTCTGTACTAACAATTACATTTAGTCGGCTATGAAAATATTATCAAGCATTTGTGCTGGTGCATTAAAGTCAATATGACGCCCTAACCATACAATGGATATTATGTTCGCACAACTACCCACAGTGCGATTGCCGGTAAGGCAAGTGCAGAACCAATTAGCAATAGCATGTCTGCCAGCCAAAGCCGATCTATTAAAATATAACTCTCATAAATACGTGAACGGACGTGGCACGACTGAATAAAAAAAAATACAAGCGGTATCTTAAAAAACCTTTACCTTATATAAAAACATTATTAAGATCGCCATATTCTAAACCTTTTTTTGCACAATAAGTAAACGTGTGAGTGAAAAAGAAAAAATATGTTAAAAAAACAATATATCATAAAACCTTTTTTTATTGTGTCGAAATTCTCATGAATGTCCTCCACCCTGGGGTAGGTGGAGGGGTCTGTCAGACTCTTACTAACTAAAACCACACGGTGTTCTCCTGTTACCTTTAGCCGGTGCTGGAGTGCTTGCTTGATTCCTCTTATTATAAAAACTAACACACGTATTTGAAGGACGTCGCCATTGTAAAAAAATATCTATCCTACTAGACGCTTCAAATGGCACTTATTTCAAATCTGTTGGATGGTGGGGACATTTCTTTCCATTAAATTTAAAAGCATTCATAAACTATCAGTGTTTTCCAGTGTGTGATTGACTCCATCAAAATTATACTTATTTATTTATTAATATTATTATATTATATATAGTTATGGTAACGGCAGATTAAACAGCGTGGAAGTCTGGAACGTATCTATTTTTATTTTTATTTATCTATTTTTATTACAAGTTATTGAAGATTTTGGATTTCCCTTGCGCTTTATTACTTTTATTAAAACTAGCTGTCTTTTGTATTTCAGGATGAATCGTCTTGACCGCTGATCCGTGCTGCCACTCTGAAGAGCTGCTTCACTCAGCGAGTGGCTTATGGATATACCTTCCAATCAGATCCGAGCAGGGTTCAAAATTATTATTTTGAATTAAGAGTTTATTATAATACGGGCGAAGTTGAAAAACTTTCTCCAATCGAGCGTTGGAAATAATCTCTTGTAACGTTTAAATGATCAACCGATAAAGATAATGTTGTGCGGAAGGCTTTAACACCTTGTGAATACTGGAAAGGCTGAATTTAAAGATATTCAGCCTGTTCTCTATAGTAAAACTTCTTAAATTTAACTGAAACTTTTTTTTTACAACAGTGTTTTATAACATATCTATTCTACGCGCCCTTTATGTGCAGGGGTTGGCAATTTGCGAATAACTTTAATATGAGTCCGTTTTATTTTTAAATATAATTCTTTTTATTCTCATTTTTTTACAAGCTGAAATATATCCCCTCGAACGTAAAAAGTCAGGAGAAGTAGCGTAGATACAGTCTTTATGAAGAAATGTGTGAATAATTATTTGATTTAAAATGATTATTATCTAGTATAGTACTCGTAACTATACTATACTACATGATAATTATTATCTAGTAACTTGGGAATTTTAAGAACCCGAAATAATCCTCAATGCAATGGAGGAGTGTGGGCTGAGAGAACCACTGAACCCATGGTTCCGTGATTACCTCACCACGCGTTCCTACCATGTGAGGGTGGAGAACGTGCTTAGTGACAGAGTCGAGGTGCGGAGTGGGGTGGCGCAGGGCTCGGGATGTGGACCAATTTGTTATTTTATGCATGTTAACAGGTTGTGCCGAGTGCTAAAGCATTGTTCAGCGTTTGGAAGCTTATGTGGGGCGTGTACAATGAAATAGGCGCGAACAGGATCTCCGATGTTCACCAGCTGAGTAGAGCAGTTACGCGTCCCGGTGAGTTTTTCACCGCAACAACCAACAAGGTAGACTACCCAGATTTTGTCAGCACATTACGACAAAGAATGTCCGACCTACGCCCGTGTCCAGCATCGGACCATTCACGGCATAAGGTGTTTGAGCACAAGGACACCGTTCGGACTTTTTGAATTTCCATTCGTGTCGTTTGGTTTAAAGACCGCAGCCATCACGTCGGGGTCACCAGTTTTAGAGATATGAGGAACAGGGTGTAAAGTTCACTCATACTCTTGGAAAAGGGAGGATCCTCCGACCAGATGGTTGTCGTATCTGGTGGGCAACTGCCCGATGATTGTTGTCGGGAATTGTATATATGCTATCTGCGCGGTAAACTCTGCTTGCGCGATGCAGGATTGATGCGTTTGTTCGCATGTGGCGGTGTAGATGCCGCCACAAGCGTATATGTTTGCAGATGACTTGTGCAGACTTCGCTCCGGAACTGACTTATACGATACCTACCAGCTAGTTCAACAAGATATAGACGCGGTTATAAAATGGTCTCACGAAAATGGCATTATGTTAATTAAACGCTGATAAAACTCAATTATTGTTAATTCATTCACCATATTTACGACCACATGGTGTGACGCCCCCTTTATTTACCCACGATAATATGTGCCACCATAATAACTTACTGGACTGTAAATGTAAACCTATTGAGAGAGTTGACTGTGTACCCTACCTTGGCCTACATTTGTAGTAAAATAAGAATATTATTAAGTAAAATGTACCACCTAAGCTTTAAGGTTCCTATTAGCATATTAAGATGTATATACATGTCATTAGTAGATTATATTATGAGTTATGCTCTTGACAGCTATGGATTAACATTCTAAACTAACTTGGAAAAATTTGAAGCTCTTAAGTTTGATTCTTGAAACTACTTGTTACTCAAAAACCGAAAAAAAGTTAATGTTTAATTTGTGAAATTCTACCGATCAGGTACAAGTATAAGTATCTTTTAGCAGTTAACCACCATGGTACCCAAGAGCTTATAAGTGCTACCTTTAAATAATTATTAGTATTAAGTACAAAATTTAAGAATGAGTGTGTAGACTCACCGACCCCACAGCCAAACCATTACTACGGTTTTGTGGGGCTTAGTTTATATGTTATTTACTTACCATTTAATATAAATAAATAAATAATAATAATAAGAAATTCTGAATTTAAAAACTGAGAATTAACCAACTGTTAATTAAATTTTAAAAAAAATAACTGTGATACAAGAAAATATAAATTGATTTAGTAAAATACAGTTTTTTATATTTTATTTTTATTTATTTATTTTTTGTAAAGACTGACCAAAATATGACTAATTAATCTTATTCAGGCTGTCAAAGATGTGCTCCTTCAACGTTTGCTTCGTGTCAGTAACGTTATTACAGCATAGGAGTTGAGACATAGCTCGTGGTTCACCGCTGCATCTACACACTATTGCAGATTTATCAAGATAGCTTCAAAAAACCAGATTGTAATTGCATCTTCCCATTTGGACTCGGAGTTAATTAATTACTTTCCTAAACGAATGGCGCATGGTGCCGAAAGGTTCTAGAGTGGCGTCTGCGTGCCGGTAGGCTAAGCGTTAGCCTTCTACTTGTGGTCGCTGCAGGCATCCGCTGGATACGAGAAGCATTGGAAACGTTGATGTGACGACCATGATTATGAATTTGATTCAACAAAATATAGGTGCAACGTGTAAATTTCCTTTCAACCGAGGTCCAGTGAAAAGTTAATGTGGTCAAAATACTTGGAAGTGCTAAACCTTCATAAAATAATATCACCGACTATTCACCAAATCAATATATTAAAACCAATATTACAAAAAAGCAAACTGAAGCAACACAATAGTATAATTAGTAAGAAAGCTCATCAGACTTAATTGAAACGCAGCGTCTGCGTAAAATAAGCCACACACACGTATCTTGCTGAATGATGCTCGATGTAAGCGAAGTACGTTCTTACAAAGCTTTTTCTCATCATCTGTAAAACATTGCAATGATAACAATATTATTCACGATTTAAAACACAATTGGTATAGACTGATCCACTGATCATCATAATTTTCTAATATTGGTTGGTTACAATGCCGGCTGGCTTTGTACATAGTTAACGAATGACTTAATAACCATGTTAATGTTTCGAAAACTGGCAACATTTTGATATTACAGGACTTGAAATAAATGGAAATACAGAAGCATGTAACCAACCCGAGCAAGCTGACTTCAGAATAAGTGCGCAAGTATCTTGAACGCTTTGAATAGCTAAGTAGAATTTTTCGCATTGTTGAATCAATATTGTTTGCCACATTACGTCCTTAATGAACCAACTTAAAATGAACAACGCCATTATCATTGTTTCATCCTGTAACAAAATATACATTTGATGCTTCTATCCTTAAAATCTGATTATGAAGATGGCGATAAACAAAAGTAGATTATATATTATATTTACTCACCATTTCATTATTTTGATTGCCTCTTTTAAACATTTCTATTAAATCTTGAAAGTAACACAGGTAATTAAATAATTCAAAAATGTGAAACAGCATCTGGAAAAAAAGGTATTCAGTGACATATTCATGGATTACAATTTTAAAAAGAAGTATAAGTACCTAGACAGCAAATACTTACGAATGGCTGAGAACAAATTTCATGAGTTTTATAACACTCCAATATATTTACGTAAGCCTGAAATACTTTTTTCCTATAATTTTCGCCGTTTGTATTTCCTAATTCTTGCCAACTCAATACTTGAAAATTCCAAAGAATGACTTTATTTTTTAAAATTGTAATGATCCGCAAGGCATAAACTATATTAACATCGAAAAAAAGTAAAACGTAGTTAAGATACGCTGCATAGAAAGGCACACCTAACTGCAATATAAAATATGTGACAACAATAACATAATAACCGAGTGCAATGGTTCCA
The DNA here is from genome assembly GCA_963555695.1 of Dasypolia templi. Classification (NCBI taxonomy): domain Eukaryota; kingdom Metazoa; phylum Arthropoda; class Insecta; order Lepidoptera; family Noctuidae; genus Dasypolia; species Dasypolia templi. The sequence goes on from OY743156.1 coordinate 3,507,952, forward strand.
TAAATCCAATTCCAAATAATGAAGTGGTTAAAACTGATTTCACTGTTGATGAATCTGTGCACTTTTTGAAAAGATAGGACAAACTGGACAATGTTTTTGGTTTGAATTATCCCGATAACGGAATTTATAGCAAAACCGATACAATAGAAGAAACAGCTGAAGTAAAAAGCAAAATTCTCAAAGGAAATTCCTAGACTATCTTTATTAAAGGTCATCAAATAGGTACTGAGTATATATAATGTAATATATGCTAATGTCACAATCACCGAAGAAATTTTTGAGATGAGGCTAGTTGGAGTTATGATATTATCTTTGACACAATATTTAGGACAGAACGCGATATATTGTATCAGATTCAAAGACAAGAACATATACTGCACATCTTTGTCCGCCTTATTATTTAAGCCAAGTTTCACAGGATAAGTTTTTCTAATATTTCTTAATGCCTTCATTTTCTCGACTTAAACAGTAGCTTTTTGGAAAACAAGTGATATAACAATCGATTTGAAATGTATTAACTATTCACATCCAATTCATTTGAATAATTATTAATATTAACTTGATTATATGTAATAAATTATATTCGTCTGCTTCGTATTGATGGTACGATATTGTTAGATTGTAAGTGCCCGAAACTTTACTATCTCTACTTCGTTGTCTGTGGCATTGCAGAGGTCACTCTGGTTGTGGGTTTTAGAGAACAAGAAGACAGGATAGGAGGTGAGACATTGTTTGTGGCTCATCTGCGATTAATAAAGATAATTCACTTAAACAGATTGATGTGTCATCTTTACATAACATACATACGTCATCAGCCTATTATGTTCCCACTGCTGAGACACATGCCTCCTTTCTGTGAGAGAAAGTTCGCATCACGCGGGCTCAGTGCGGGTTGGTAGATGTCACATGTCTTCGAATTTTTGGGTTTAAGACATGCAGGTTTCCTCACGATAAACATCGTCATACTTAATCGTTTTGAGAGCAGTGGTGAAATAAAAATTACACAAAGTAAAGCGCCTGTCTGGGTTCAAACCTACGACCTACAGCTCGTAAGTCGCGGCCGTTATCATTAGGCCACCACTGATCATCATTAGTAGTGTATAATCGGAGGTTCTGGATCACTTGCCCTCGCTTCGCTCAAGCGCGTGATCTAAAACTCCCTAATCATACACTACTCGTACTTAGTTTGTGATCAAACTTTCACATGGTTACGAAACAAAACTTATTATTGAAATCTCTTTCAAATTTATTTAATTATAAGGAACTTCATCTTCCGGTAGAATCTTCTGGTAGAATCATATAATGACTTCTGAATCAGGTATCACTAGATCACGCATAATGTTCCTCATTGACGATGTGCCGGTGTTCCGAAACTTTGCAGAACCCGCTTTCCATGCATGTTTTGATAGAAATAAATCTTCTTGAGAATCCCTGATCTGAGGTTTTGATGAACCTGCGCTCGATTTTTAATGACTGGGCTGCATATCACGGGCAAATATTGCTTCACCATTAGCGATCTGGATAATAATTTTACAAAGGCCTTCAAAAGTATATTTCATTAAATCTTGCATTGTGGCAAACATAATTTATTGCTATTTTTTATTTTTATTGTTTATCAGTTCATGATCCAAACTTTTAACTACAACTGTAGGAATCGAATGTCGCATAAAATGACTGTAAGTAATTTTAGATACTTAGGCTCTATTGCTAATAGCATTAAGTAGGTTATTCAGCAAACAATCAATCTATCCTCCTCCATTTTAGAATAATTTTATTCTTTTTCTATTCTTTTAAATATTTTATAGTTTTGTTTCTGTTAAAAATATGTGTTTCGATTTGTCAACATTATCCGTTCCTTTCACAGCTTTCAAGTAACAACATTGAGGAAATTGAATAATATGATGCATTCAAGGATCATCTCAAATCTCCCAAACTTCTATAACACCTCCACATGCAGTTTTATCATCATTTCCACAATAAAAAAAAAACCAGCGTCAGCCATTTCCATAACCAATCTTCTCCTTGAATCAGCTGTAGCCCAATAGTAACTAAATGAAAATTCACGAATTTTATATGCATTATACATGTCATATCGAGGTCTGTATTTATTTTAAGACATGTTTTGTTTACTCACTTCATAGTTCTTGATACACATAATTATAAATGTGTAATGACATCGCACAGCTGTTACCAGCCACTTATAGCGAATAACGTCAGGCGAGATCGGTAGGTTTTAGACCAGCTCGTTTTAATTTTTGCTAATATAGCTTTGCTTACTAGATGTGCTGCAAATTTTTCACCTACACTCGCATCAGAGGAAACTCTTCGTTTTTTTTGCAATTTTTAACAAAACTAAATCTGCCTTATGCCTTATTATATGCATTATACATGTCGTATCGAGGACTGTATTTATTTTGAATCATGTTTTGTTTTCTCACTTCACAGTTCTTGATACACATAATTATAAATGTGTAATGACATTGCACAGCTGTTACCAGCCACTAAAAGCGAATAACGTTGGGCGAAATTGGTAGGGATAGGAAACTGTTATCAAAATGAGAAAAAAAAACCAAAAAAAAGTTCCAAAAATGTAATATATATACACCATTTATTTAAATATATCACATTTTTTAAAGCACATATTTTATCATGACAAATACAACTATACACATCATGAGAATGGGCATACTTATTGTACAAGTTCAATAAATTAGGGCAACCTTCATCTTCTGAATTATTTACATTATTAATATTCAAAATATTTTTTAACAACAACACTTTTTCAGAACTTTTGGTGTAAACACTTTTATCTCTTAAAATATCTACAAACAAATTCTGATGATTTGAGTAAGACGCAAATGCTCCACTCCAGTATATATATCTATTACGTTCAATCCAACTAACTTGCAGTTTTTCTAGTTTTGTCAAATCGTAAAATGGAAATGGTGGTTTTATTAAAAACATCAGATTTTTCTTTATTACATATTATAGCAATTTACATACATACATAATCAGCCTATTATGTTCCCACTGCTGGGACACAGGCCTCCTCTCTGTGAGAGGGAGTGGGCCGTAATCCACCACGCGGGCCCATTGCGGGTTGGTAGATGTCACATGTCTTCGAATTGTTGGTTATAAGAAATGCCGGTTTCCTCACGATGTTTTCCTTCACCGTTTTGAGAGCAGTGGTGATGAAATAATTTACACAAAGTAAAGCGCCTGTCTGGGTTCGGTCGCGACAGCAATTTCCTTAACGATAAATTCATTTGTTTCTGTTTTAAAACCTTGAACATCTACAATCGCACTCATGATAACATGCGCACTATGTTACTCAAAGGTTTATATTCCACAAGTTGATCGTTAATAATTAAACAATATCCAGTTCTGCTATCTGGTATTGATAAATGATAAATGATTTATTTTCTGTAAATAGGTTTGTACAATCACTTTTACAAGTCTAACATTTTTTAAAAACTAGGTGAGATCGTTTTTTTATTGGTGCTGAACATTCAATCTCCAATCGCACATCTACGGGACCTGTTTTCAAACTATCGTTTTGTCTTGAACAGTCTATGATAAAGAGAGGAGCCTTCTCCTTGAAACTGATTAAATCAAGCAACGGGTCTACAGGACAGCTGTAATACGACTGACGAAATTTCACATACATTTCATATAATAAATCATACCTGTTCTCGGAAAAGTTTAAGCTTAGAGGCTCGTAAGGATAATATTGTGAATTCAAAAATAACTTTAAGTTGATAACCACACAGTGATCAAACAGAGAGCTGTCTTTGGTTTTATTATTTTTTCTATTGAAACCAATAAATTACTTAAGCAAGCAAAAAATTACTTAACGAGGATTCTCTAATTGCGATGCAGTCTTAACTGACCAAGAAGGTTTTGTAGTTTTAGGGAGCAAAGGATACTCATATAAATCCCAATTTCGAAACGCTATATGGATGGGTTTATCTCTCTCCAAGTGTTTTAAAAGTGTCAGTCGTTCGCGGTCTGACACTTTCATATGAGGTACACGCCATTGTAGTCCTTGTATGTCTATTTGAAAATGTGCAACATCATCAGTCTCTAATATACTATTTTGGTTTGAGTTACTTCTATTCAGAAGAATTTCATGTTTACAATTTATCACAATTTTATTATAATCCTCCGCATGTCCTAAAATCTTATTAAGAGGTACAATAGCATAAAAATGACGATCATTTTTCAACCTATCTATGTTCCAACGCCACAAGGCAGCAACTTTATTTTCTCCTTCATTCATTGAAACGTATGACTTTATTGTCGATGTTATTCCAGATTGTTTTATGCGATCTTTTTCAATACCATTTATTTCGTATCTAATATGTTGAAACAAAAACATAACAGGGTTGTTACTGAATGTAATAATTTTCTTAGTCGGTTTTCCATCTTTGTCGAAGAACTTTGCTTGACCCTCGACGTAAATGTAACTGGCTGATGGTAACACGTTTATGTATTGTTGGTGTATGGGAATTGTGATTTCATCGTTTTCTCTAAAGATGTTAGTGTAGGGATTGCAAGAATGGACTTCATAACTTTCAATCGAAGTATCGAAGTATGGTAATTCATGAATCTGAAAAGTATTCATATTTTAAAACCTAAGGCTTTAAGAAAATCTTGATTTGTTTTAGTCAATGTTATAACTTTTTTCTTACGTCTTTGCACCTTAGTGGTTTTAGAAGAAATAGGACGCTTTTTGTTAACTGCCGGGCTTTTGTAACATAATATCATTTTGTTTTTCTTATATGAAGGCGCGATTGAATATTATGTTCTTCTCTGAAGTTAATACAGTAACCAAATTGATCAACTATCCTAATAGATATAGACGAAATAGTGTTTTTCACTGGAAAGTAAATAACTTTTTGCGGTGTTCCTATGATTCCATGACCTGTAGCAGCATCAGATACAAATTCATGAATAATATGACTTGGTAACCCGTTACAGTACGAACCGTGCACAAGATCACATTCGATTCTGATCACAGGGAGAATATTGTTATTGATGTGATTAATTGGTATTGAACTTAATACTAAAAAGTCAACAAACAGCACTCATATTGACCAGATAAATTCAGAGGCGGGTGAAAGAATGTATCCAATTCTGATTTATTTCCAGAGATGGTAACAGCTACGGACATGCTTGTATACTGAACACTTTTCGAAGATTCTTTTTTATTTTATTGCTTGATCACACCAAAAAATCTTTAAGAATTTGAAGCATAGGTGTCCGCAACCGTAGGGGTGATCACGTTGTATACTCGTATTATCATAATTATAGTGAACTTTAGTACCTAGGTATTTTATTAATTCTTTTGGAGGTTTAAGATTTCCATAACTATCAAAATACTCAATATAACCATTGTATTTTGCATAGGCCACCCAATGAGAACCTGGATTTTTAAATGGTTTTTAGGGAGCTCATCTCTCATGAAGACACCTCTAAAATAGGGAACTTTATTTCCATACTTCAAAATATCAACATTAGTTAAGGCTCGTTTGGGTAGCCGATACTTTAGTTTATTTCTTTGGATAAGGAAATTCCAAAACCATTTTTATGAGGTTTAAGATATAGCCCCTTTCCGATACAAAGTGCTTCAAGTTTTTCATTATGTCCTTTCAGTTCAGTAAATCGTTTTTTAGCCATCTTGAATTAATTTACAGTTTTTGCTATACCCGCAGCACCGCCTGCTTAGGCTCCTGCAGATGATAATCCCGCAAAAATAGGTATCAACGGTAACACTCCTCCGGTTTTTGGTATTGGTATAATCCGAGGGAGTTTTATAGCAGAATCATCAGCCATTTTTCTAGCAGCAGCCATGGCTAACACTATAGCCATTTTCTTGCATTTTGGTTTTAATTTTCGAATCTGTTTTTTCGTTTTAGTAATAACATGTTTTAATTTATTTTTAACACCATTTCAAAGCTTTATTTTTCTTTAAGATTTTTTGTTACATTTACGTTTTTTTAGACCAGCTCCAGTTTTAATGTTTGCTAACATAGCTTTGCTTACTAGATGTGCTGCAAATTTTTCACCTACACTCGCATCAGAGGAAACTGTTGTTTTTTTTTTGCCATTTTAACAATACTAAATCTGCCTTATGTCGATCGTTTAAGTTTGACGACTTGTGATAGGCAATGTCGTGTTCCTTACAATATTCGTCCAGTTTGTTTACACCTTTATCACCACGTATAAGCCTCTTAATTAATTTGTTACCAGGACCGCAATACTTGTATCCAGGTAAGTGTAATTCAAATGGTAAAATTATGTATAAGCCAATTGAGAAGACTTCTCTTCCCAATACACATCACAAGACTAATGAATCATGGATTGAATCTTATTAAATACGTGATTATTATTATTATAAAATGTCTGTTTTATTATAATATATTAGACTTAGTAATCCAGCTGTTTTTAGAAGAAAAAAATAAAACACAACCATTTTACTAAAACTCTATTTCCTTTTCATCTAAGAACTTTTTCGACTAAATATACATCAGGATGGTTCGTTTTCTGAAGCTCTTGTTCATAAAATTCTCCTAAAATAGGCTGACCTCTGATTGTATCATCAATTAAGTAGGTGACCGGAGTTGTATTTTGTACTTTTCGAATTTTAAAATTTTCTGCCGACCAGTTGGGAGTATATCCTTTTTCAAATGTTCCTTTGTACTTACTAATACGTGCATAATCACCCACTTGAAACTCGCTTCTTATTTTTGTAACTTTATTCATCAACCGCACATATCTTTCCAAGATGCGTTTTCTATTATTCTCATTTAAATTTGCTGGGATTTCATCAATCGTTCTGTGGTAGGTGTGAATAATGTTATTGAGAGTGCCATCTACCCAATTATAATTGCCCTTCAAACTAAATTCTTTGTATAATTTATATTTCAATGTTCTTATAAATCTCTCAACGATTGAAGCCGTTTTTGTTGAGAAAGTTGAATAATGATTAATTTGGTAAGTTTTCATGAGTTTATGAAATTTATTATTATAAAATTCTGTTCCATTATCTGTTTGTAGATTTTTTGGGATACAATTCTCAAAAAAAATCATGAAAGTATTGCATACAACGTCTTTGTTCTTACATTGCAAAGGAAGGCCCAAGCGTACTTTGAAAACGTATCAATAACTGCATAAATAAATCTGAACTTTTTATTTTGTTTGGATATTGATTGCAAATTACTTAGGCCTGCCTGCCATAAGTCATCTATATCGTTCATAATAACACTTCTTCTCGTAAAATTCACCCTTGCATTTTTATGAATTTCGTTTACTACATCGGCTTTGCTCATATTTAGAAATTTGATGAATCAAGATTTTTTTTACTTGATTAATTTTCTAACTTTGACTCAGATTATTGTAAACCAATTATAGTTCTCAAAATCAAGATCTTTCACTCATATTCCAAATTATGTTGATAGAAACATTACAAGTTATTTTGTGTAACACATTTATGTACATAAATTAAAAAAAATTGTAATTTTCATTAAGAATGTCTGTGTAATACTGAATCACGTGCTTATCAGCAATAGTATTTATTCCTTAATTATGTTGGCTTCTTTTAATTCTTCAATGATTGATGAAATTTAATTATCATGATTTGTATTACCGGCATCTCTTGAAGCTACTAATAATTTAAATCTCTCAACCAATTCGTTGGGATCGTCCCAATAAACTAAGTCGGTGTTCTCGTTATATTTTTTAAGCTTTGGCAAACTACCTCTAAACTTTGACTGAATTTAATCGTTTGAAGTATCGGAAAATAAGGGTTTGATTATTTCACGATACTTAATTCCTTTGTCACCTCTTATTTGACCTTTTGGATTAAAATCTCTTCAATGTGCATTTGTATGATATAATATGTCCATAGAGACAAGTTTGTCTGCGCTCGATATTGACTTCAATTGCGGTTCTTCGATTCGTTTTGTCTCCAATTTTAATCAATAACGTGTTATCGTTATTCAAACTACCACTTTTAGAAATTGCTACTTGTGAATCACCCATCATTAAAGTTTTCTTTTCTTTTCTTATACCAAATGGTACATTTTAACCATCGTGAATATCGTAGATATCATCGTGTTCTAGTGAAATTTCTAAATTGTCTTTTACTTTGTTTTTAGGCGAGCTTACAGTCTTTAAATCAGCATCATAAAAATCGTTACACATAGCTGAGGAGCTTGTACTATGTTTATCTGATTCTATTGCTTCAAAGTTTTCTGACGAATTATGTTCCATATTTTTTGTATTTTCTCCATGTTTTTTTGAATTTACTAGTGATTTAAGGGGTTCCGAAACAGGTTTAAAGATTTTATCAAACGTAAAGTTAATTTCGTGTTCCTGTTTTTTCATTTGTGTTATTTTGCTTTTGATTGAGTCAACTGACTTCATTAATTCCATTTTAATATTTTTTCCATGGTGTTAAGTATTTTTAGATAATACTTTGTTCGATTAAGAATACAGTAACACTAATTTAAATTTGATGTATGAACCTAATTTATAACATCATTCAAAGTGAATAAAAATTATCAAAATTTTGTCTATACCTTCCATTGTTTAATGGTGAGTCTTTATTAATGCTAACAAAATTGTATTGTTTACTCCAAACTGTATTACAAATATTTTTGAACTGATTCCATGACATATCAGGAACTTGTGTTCCTCGTAAATATGCGTTCACATCATCTTGTTTAAATATTATCAGAAAATTTGCATAATCACGCAACAAATGTTTCGGAATTTTCGAGTAGGATTTGCTTACCCACAGAAATATAATTTCGAATGTTTATTTGATTTTCACAAGCTACGTCATCAAAAATAAAAACAGAATTGGTTAAAGCCTCGCTCGGAGCTATGACATCTTTGCCGTCAATATCAGAATCAGAATTTTATTTGCTATGAGTGTATTTACAGATATAAGATGTTGTATAATGACGAGATCGGCTACATTCTACCTTACTGCGTGCAAATCATTACATTAAATATTATTAAAACAAAATGAATGTCAACAAAACAAGACAACTTACGTCGTGCAAACTATTGCACTAATTAAAATATACAAACAAAATAATGTCAACAGATCAAAACAGAAATTATAGTGAAGTATTACATAGTCAGGTACCAAAGTCTTACATGGTCAAAATTGCAATTAATTATTACAGTCATAATCAGGAAAAACTCGTATCATTAAGAAGGTCTTTCACTGAGTAATATAATTTGCCTAAAAGTAATGCAATTACCTTAGATTTAAAAATATTTAAAGAATAATCCTTAAAACGATGAGGTATTTTATCACAAATGACAGGTCCCATCATCATAATACTTTTCCTTAACAGTGCTGTTTTGTAATTACCCGAATGTAGTAAGTTCTTGTATTTTTTGAACATTGTACTCATAAAACTTAATCTGAGGCACTCTCATTATGACTTCTCGTAAAAAACGATATTTTGGTTGAAAGTTAGTCTTCGAGTAAAAATAAAGAATTTGAAATTTGAGCACATTTTCATGCAATAACAGACTGATCATAGCGTTTGTTTTACCACAATTCGATGGACCGCATATTATACAACGAATTGAATTAGTTAATATAATGCTATGTCTTATATTGTTAACGTTCAGTGATGTGGGTTGTTTCAAAATCAAAATCAAAAGTCATTTATTCAAACTAGGCTGAGAGTCAGCACTTTTCGAACGTCAAAATTACAAAAGACAGTCCCCCAAAACGCCCGCCCTTCACCACTTCCTAGTGCTTTGGCTGGGAAGAAGAGGTGGCGCAACAAACTCCCCAGCAGCACAGCTGTCTGTTTAGTTAGAAAAACCATTGTACTATACAATTATTCAAAGAAGAAAAACCGAAACACAAAAAATCATATTAAATTATCTGCCATATGTAAGCTAGCCACGCCAATATACCCGAAACATTAACCAATAAAAATCAATGAAAAAAAAAAACTACACAAATAAAAGCCTCCAGACATATGGGGCGTGACACCTTACATATGCATTATTGGATTATTTTTAGGTACACACAAATAATAAACAAGGACCATCGAAGTAAAATAAATTAACAGAACAGTGTCTATATTTTTGTTATTGTTACTTTAACAATAAAAAAACTATAGACAGCAAGACGACCAGTCACCCGACCAGTTTGATCAACTTCATCATGTCTATTAATTTAATTTCTGCTTAATATTCACATATATTATATGAGATTTCCCGTCGGCTGCTGACGAACTTCCATAGAAACTTTCATCGCCTATTTGACCCCTTTATGAAGTCAATCTGCTTAGTCTTTTCCCAACTATGTTGAGGTTGGCTTCCGGTCTAACCGGATGCTACTGAATACCATTATTTTACATGTAGCGACTGCCTATATTACCTGCACAACCCAGTTACTGGGTGACACGATAACCCTTGGTAAGTCTGGTTGTCAAACTTTTTGTCAGTATCCTTGGGACCCCTATCGGGAGTGAATAAAAAAAAAACTATCCTTGTTGCTCTCCTTCACTATTTATGGAACTATTGTGCAAAATTAAGTCATCAATAGAAAGGTCTTGACTATGTAATGTAATGACTATGTGGGGTATCAAAAACAGGGCTTGAAGAGACGATTCCAAAAATATAACACACTAAAAGTATTAAAATAAAATCAAAAATAAGAAAATCAAAATCCCAAGTGAAATTTACATACAAAGCAAGCTCACTTTTCAAGCAGTCTGATGCAGTTGGTGTTGGCAGCAAATTTGAGATTGAACAAAATAACTTATTGCACGTCGGGTTTTGAAATTTTAGAAATCTTTTTTAATGAAATTGTATGAGTTGATCATGCAATTTAATTAAAAACACAATAAATAATATCGTCTGCCTAAATCCAACATTCTAACGGGGTACGTGCCATAGCCATCGATCATTTCGTTCATCGACGGCAGCTAAAACCTACGAAGTGAGAACTCTTAGTCAAGCTGTTTTTTTGTACAGTTTCAAAGTTGAGGTTCCTAATCCAAATCACATGCGGGTCATAATTAAATTAAGTACAATATTAATGCCCGGCTTAAGTGAGATGCTTAAGGTTAGGTTTACATTACATGTAATTTGATATAAATATATTATTATATTGTAAAGCCATATTCAAATTAATCAAACTATCTAATACATTACTTAGTACTGTAGTAATAATATAATGAGTTTGGTGCACGTGGAGTCATTGATTAATGTATTCCAAGTGTCGCAGGTAGCTTTTGATAATAATACTAAAATGAAGACATTTAAAAATGTCGAAAGAGAATCAATTAATCACACTGTGAATATAATTTCGCTGAATAAGGTGGATAAAGATGTGCAGTCGATGCTGTGGCCTTTGAATCTGATGCAGTTTATTATGTTCTGTCCTAAATATCGCATCAAAAATGATTATATCACTACAAATAGCTTGATTTCTAATTTTATTTCTATGATCGTAACACTAGTATTTATGTTTATGTACATACACAGGTTCTTTACTTCGGATATGATAAGTCTTGGATTTATAAATTGTTGGTTTCTTTCATCTCTTACTGTCTGTTTCTTTTATTGTTCCGGTTTTGCTATGAATTTCGTCATTGGAATCATTCGGACCAATAACAATATCCAGTTTGTCCTTACTTATCAAAAAGTACACAGATTTCTCAACAATGAAAATGCTGTGAGCCACTTTATTATTTGGAATTGGATTTTTGAAGTCGTGGCTTTGGGTTTTATGTAACTGTTATTACTTATTATATGATACAAATGGGTATACCTTTCTATGCTGTGTATATGTACTACATTTTGGTTATTTTCGATTTTAATATTGTTTATGCCTCGCGAGTCATTAAATTGTTGGAAAACAAAGTTTGTCTATGGAATAAACAAGTTTTAAATGCTCGAGAGTTGGAAGATATACACAGAGCGAATTATGTCAAAAAAGTCTTTCAGGCTTTCGTTGAAATACTGGAATGTTATAATATCCACAAATTTAGTTGTCAGCAATTCGTAAGTATTTTTCTAAATCATCCATGATATTGTAAGAGGTAAATTAAAAAAATAACGAATAGCATTTAATTTCGTTAACTCAAAAAAAAAAAACACAATGGTGCCGATTCACCGGTCACAAAATTCTGTAAACGTCTAAAAATCACCATTATTTTGTTTATTTTAAATTGACAAAAGTGACAACACTTTACTATAATATATTTTGACGTTACTATAAATATTTATTTATTCAATTTAGTGAAAATGTTTGCTAGAGTTTCGGATACGGACCATCACATTAGACAGACGTGTCCGCCTTTGTTTTCGCTTTATGCCACGTGCGAAATAGTGGTGCTGATTAAACGGTGTTTCTGTTATGTATTGATTGTGTATCTGTGTCATAAATTAAAATACCTTAAAACGGTGCAAAAGTGGCAAACGGGCTTTGATCTCAAACCTGCTGCAGAAGAACACGGAGATCCCGAACGGGCCCATCTGGTGAAATCGTTCCTTATATTACAGGCATTTGCCTTCGTTGCTGTATTAGGTTATGTTTTAGTTTATTAATTTGTGTTGTTTGTTGTTTAATAAAACGGCGTGTTTTTGAGAGTGCGCTTTCTGTTTTTAGATATTTCGAAAGAAAACTCCAACTATTATGTAAACTGTGTATAATTTTATAAAACGAAATTAACAGGAAAGTAGTCTGACTCATATTATTTAAAAAAACTACTTTAACCAAATGGACGGCTCGCAAGGCGCAACGCCGAGCGCGTGCACCGTTTGCTCTGTGTCTTTAACCAAACCACTGCAAATTGGTTGGAGCCGAGCGCGTTGCAATCCCTCTGTCGCTATCTGGCGACAACATTTGACACTCGAACGACACCTCAGGACATGAAATACTTCGATATGGGAATCAATTTTTAATAGACACGGTGGAAGATCAAGAAGGCTGCTAATGATTTATTTATTTAAATTACAATTATAACACCTTTACAGACGTATCCAAGGCGATGTTATAAGTCACAATGTCGTAGGGCGAATTTCACCCAATGAAACCGAATGCGATCATCGATTATAACAAAAACTATACGGTACGTGTAAGATCTGTGCCGATCGCGCTCTTTTCCACTGGCGAAATCAGCCCTAAGTAGATAAACAAATCTATAAAGAATAAAATAAAATGACCGCGATCATAATTATAAATTGCTAAGCTCACAACTATAACAAATTAGTTACTATGTTTAAAGCATCAGACAGCCCTCAATTATGATTTGTGCCATGTTAATGAATTTCGGCAGTTTGTGTCCGAATATGTCCTCCGACACCGTAACCACATTAATAATACGTGCGGCTCGTGACATAGGGGTAAACTTGAGTAGGTTAGTCCTAGCCGCTGGCACGTCTAAGAGAGCAGCGCGGCGGCGCGCACCTACGCACCCATCCGGCGCGCGCAGCCGCAGCGCCGCCAGCACCTCCGGGTGGTGCTGCAACCCTAGCAGTACGCGAGCCACGTACTTGACCAGCGCGACGTCCCTTCTGACTGCCAGCCTTGTGAATCCGACCATACCCAGGACGAACAGACTCGGGTACATTAGGGGATAAAAGGTATAAACCCCGTACTGTTTGCGTAAATTTGTTTTGAATTTTTTCCCTAAAATGAGGCTGTATTTCCTTTCATGAAGATTCCAAATGATTGCACTTGTTTCTAAATGACTCCTCACTTAAATAGCTGCAGTATCGGTAAAATCCTTACACTGTCTCAAGATAAAACCGAATTACAAAAACCGGAAACGGTTATTAGCGAGACCTCAGACAAATGCGTTGATTTATCACAGAGCAATGACATAGAAAAGAGCCGAGAACGCAGATAAAGTATTCCAAATGATTCACCGCTGAAGCTCGATCTGATAAACTTGGCTGTGTCATTTAAAAATGCCCATCCCGTAGATACATATCACCTGTCTCTCCTCTAGTCTAATGCCTACTCTAGAATGTATATCCAGTACGGGTCACAATCCTTGAAGCACGTCATAACGGCGCCCCCCAGTCTACTCTTTGATATGCAATGATCTCTGTAGCACCATGAAACATGGGGCTTTAGGGGCTGATGCAAATCTTAGGGTTCATTCGAATAATCGAGTCTGGTCAAACTTTAATGGGGTCGGTGCATTTCATTCATTCATTCATAAAATTTTGATTTTCGACTTCCATTTCAGCTCCATTAGAGCTTTCTGATAAGGCCCATTGTGAGCGACCACGTTTCAGTGCCATAAGTTATCACTGGCCACACGCACTGGTCAAAGACTTTCGTCTTGAGACACTGCGGTATGTGGGACGAGAAGATATTGCGTAGCTTCCCAACCGAGACGGATTCGACGAATGACCTCTTTTTCGAAGTTGGACCTACCTAACTGGATAATTTGTCCTAGGTAAACATATTCGTTCACGACTTCGAGTGTAGCGTCTGCGTTCTTCATGAGAATGGGTGTTACATGGGCAATTGACATGACCTTTGTTTTGACCATGTTCATTTTAAGACCAACTTTCGGAAGCTCTACTGAGGTCATCGAGCATTGCACTGCGGTCTTCCATGGTCTCAGCTATGACTACTATGTCGTCAGCAAACCGAAGGTGAGAGATGTACTCGCCATTGATGTTGATGCCAATCCCTTTCCAGTCCAGAACCTTGAAGACATCCTCCAGTGCAGCGGTAAACAGTTTCGGAGAGGTAACGTCTCCCTGTCTCACATCTCGGTGCAGAAAGATAGGTTTCAAGGTCTGGTCCTGGAGTAGGACTGCCATAGTGGCGTTTTCGTATAGACACCTCAAGTCAATCTGGCACACACAGCACATGTCTCGATCGAATCGAAGGCTTTCTCGTAGTCCACAAACGCTAAGCAGAGAGGCAGGTTATACTCCTCGGTCTTCCAAATAACCTGTTACAGCGTATGTATGTGGTCTACGGTGCTAAAGCCTTTACGGAATCCGGCTTGTTCGGGAGGCTGGAAGTCGTCAAACCTGCGCGCAAGACGGTACATGATGACCCTTGCAAACAGCTTGTAGACATGGCTCAGAAAAGAGATGGGCCTTTCCATGCCTGCGGCGTTTTGACGGAATTAAACTGCTTTTGGAGGGATTAAGAACTGGTTTTCCGCCGGCCTTTAGGAGTTCGGCCTCAATTCCGTCGTCACCCTGCGCCTTACTGTTTCAGAGCCATCCTAATCTCGTACAAGCTGACGTCCGGGATGTCTTCGGTAAAGTGTCGGGTAAATCTAGCTCTTGGGTCGTTAACCAGATTCGTAACGGGGTTACTTTTTGACGTGTATAACTATCAATAGAACCTCTCGATCTCTCTCAACAGCTCAGGTTTACCGGATACGGTCCTGCCATAATCGGTGTTCAGTTTCGCATGCTGGCTCTGCCCAATAGACAGATCTCTAGCAAAGACCTTGGAGCCTTTCTTCCACTCTATCGCGTCCTTAATACGGTATGTATTAAAGAAGCGGAGCGGAGAGAAGTGGTCTGAAGACTGCAAGATCATCTCGCGCCTCTCTTCCCACGACGGGCTTTGAAGATCTTAGACCTGACCGTATGGACAGTTTCCACGAACCCATCGTTAAAATCGTACACGGAGCTTCCTAGGCACTCGAAACGATTTTGAAGTTTGAGCTGAAAGCTTACGGGGTTTTGGACTTGGATCGGTGCGGGGCGGAGCGTAGACTACATCAGTCGAGACCTTTCCAGCTTGATGTTTAAATTCAATGTGCCTATTACCATGCGGTGATCACTTCCAGTTTTCACTGCAATGATCTCAGAGACATTATTAAACACTTGCTTCTTCGTCGACATAATGAAGTCAAACTCGTTTTTTGTTTCACCATCAGGGCTCTGCCAGGTCCACTTTCTGTGCTCCCGCTTTATGAAGAAGGAGTTCAGCTAAAAAAGGCCTTCCTTCTCCATGAAACGGGCCAGTTGGTGACCCCGATGGTTCCGTGAACCAACTCCAAATTGCCCCACACGCAGCTTGCCATCGTCTCGTTTGTCCAAACACGTAAAACTAGCTTGCATAACACGTGTGCCTCGCGGTACGATTGACAGCGAGCGACTGTCGTACATGTGGTCGGGAATCGCCTTAGACGGTCAGCCGCCGACCCAACCTCCTCGCCATTGGTCGCAAAAGCTCTTTAAACCAAGTCTGTTGGAAGGTTAAACAGAATTTGGTTGTAAACCTCGGTTGTAAACCACCAAAGTCACCTCTGTCAGCACACGGTTGACGACCGTGTAGCAGTAGCTTTAATTGTTTTCGGTACAACCTTAGCAGGATCACATTTGTCACACATAATAAAAACAAATACAGGTTATTGAATTTTAATTAATTAAAATATAAATGTTAGTATATTTTTATGTCGTCAATGTCCTCCGTCTATATCATTAAAAGAAATATAAAAATTTTGTTCGGTTATAGTTTAGTTCCTTGTACAAGTGAGTCGGCACCAATATCAGTATTTTTTGTAAATATTAATGATTTTTTATACTTTTCAGATACTTTTTCACATTTTAGACGTAGTTATTCACACTTTGATTAACACCCAAGCGGCCATTGAACAATTTAAAAAAGGGATAATGATGAATGACATGGTGAGTATAACTGAATGTTCTATGTGCCGACGTCGGTCCACAAGGACACGCGCTATTTGTGATTGTTCCTTTACTGTGATTACTACTACATAAACTAGACCTTAGATATCTAAGGTATAGTTTTAGAGTATCATCTATATCTTTACATATTATAAACTAGCTGTGCCAGCGACTTCGTTATAAATAAAATATTATTTATATACAAGATGTACCACCTCCTTCATTGCATAAGTGAGAATCTTTGGACCAACCCTACAAATTGAAGAAGAGACCATCAAGCACCTTAGCGACTGGTCGCTAGAGATATAGATATCCATGATTTGTGTAGTTAGTTAAAGTGGGTTGTAGTTTAGTTATTTCAATACCTACGCGGTCAAAATGCAATGATGATTATACTGTAAAAGATTTAATTTCGAATGGAATTTGCAAAGGAAATGGCTAGTGGCCAAAACTCACAGCAATGAAATTCCATTCAATTTTGCTGGCGCCTATTCAAGTAGCGCGGAAAGGTCGACTTTGCTTAAAGAAGGTTGTCAAAATAATTCTCACATTACAAGATTTTTTGGGTTAAAGAAGCTTCATTCTAAACTTCAATCTCGATGTTTTGATAGGTCGTGTATACATTGCAAAGCAGGAGCGAGACGTTTTTTTTAATCAATTCTAAGGCATTCAACCAAAATAAACAACTAAATGATAAACGGGCGTTCGGTGAAATGTGTTTAATCATCATTTGGTTCTTTAAATTATTGCAAATTATTAACCGACTTCAAAAAAGGTGGTGGTTCTCAAGTCGGTTGTATTATTTATTGTAAAACAATAAATAATACAATGTTTGTGACCTCAGAACTCCGTCATGTATAAACCGATTGAAAAATAAGATATTTTTCAATCGGTTTATACATGACGGAGTTTTGATTGAAAGAGTATACTTGTGAAATGGTCAGGTTTTGATAAGTGGGTTTTGAGTAAGCTTCAATAATACGTATGTTGATGTTGATCATGTTGTATTTTCCTGTTTCTGTTATTTACTTCCCAAGTGAATGTTTACGAATTTGTGTGTATTCGGCACCGCAACTAAAAAGTTAAAAACAAAAACTTTATTACCAAAAAAAAAACAACCGCCTCCAAACAATTATCTCCAAGTGAAAAATAACTTTTAATCAGTTTCTTAAAGTATTTTATTAAATGTTTATTTTGTTACAGCATCAAACACTTTTTTTTTCTATACTCGTTTTATCTTGGTTGATAAAGGATTTGATCTGGCACACAATATTGATCCAGCAATGCGAGAAATTCTACTTAGCCATCCGAAGTATTCAAGATACTTGCACACTCATTTTGAACTCAACTTGCCCAGGTATTTTTTTTTTAAAGAATGTACTATCATGAGAACTTACAGTATTCATCCAATACAAGATCACAGTTTTACAACAAAAAAAAAATGTTTTTATAATTTCAACAAACCGATACCTGCACTTAGTAGGTATGTAAGCGTCGTTAGGTGAAAATACCAGTGATAAGACCTGCCATTGAATGTTTTCCATGCTTCGTTATTTTTGTAATTTTGTTTTCAGATGATGAGAAAAAGATGTGCAAAAACGTACTGCGCTTGCAACGGGCATCATTCAGCAAGATACGTGTGTGTGGCTTGTTCTACGTAAACGCTGCGTTACAATTGAGTCTTATGAGCTTCATAACTAACTACATTTTTGTGTTACTACAGTTTGCATTCTTGTAATTCAGACTTCAATTACCTTGTGGTTAGTCAGTATGACTAGTTTTTTAGGGTTCCGTACGTCCTTATAAAAATATAAAAAATGCACAATGTGACTAACCTGACTAACCAAGCGAGGATGACAATTTTTTTTGGGTTCCGTACGTCCTTATGAAAAAACGGAACCCATATAGAATCACTCGTGTATTTCTGTCGGTGTGTAATTTGTTGTCTGAATTTGACCCAAACACGGACGAGTATCGTAAAAAAATAAGGGGATCACATTTGGTGGCAAATTAGAAAATTGAAAACAAAAGATTTGCAAAGTGTGAAATATGAAATATGGCTTGTTGTGAGTGTTTTAAACATATTTTTGTTTTATTTTAAAATAAACTATTTTGAAGTTATTTAATAAAATCTATGAAATTTAACCATTTCCCCGCTTTATCTTTGAAATGACTGAGACTACATCTAAAAAGTTTGTAAGCAAAGAAGTGTCTGCCGAGGACCGGGTTCTGACGCTGTCTGGTGCGGTAGGTGCTGGCTGCCTTTCAGAGTCGGTTTTCTACTTTGGAGGCCATTGTCCAGCCGCCTCCCGCTAGTGGCAAGCCAGCCGGCCTCGGGCCAGCGAAAGGCGGCCTCGTATGCAGCCACCGCGGCCAAACCAAGTTCTTCGGGGTAGACCCGAAGTGGAGCCGTGGCGGGCCGCCCCTGGAGAAATCGGTGTCACCCCAGAACAGGAAGGGCGGGGTGGCTGCGCAGACGGCGAGGGCCCCAGCCCTGACGGCGTGGCGGCCGCCCCCGTCTTCCTTTCTTCCGTTGTTGTCAGCCCGGTCACAAGGCCGACTCGTGCAATGCCGCGCTTTATATTTGCGGTAGCTGGCAAGCCGGCCGATCACCGGGTTGGGAGTAAGGCCTACGCTCCACCAGCCAAAGCCAGAGGTAGGGGCCCACTGCCACCGCCGTCAAGGCCGAATCCGCCGCCACTGCCGCCGCCGTTGCCTCCTCCACCGGTGGAAACCAAAGATCCAGATTCGGTTTGTTATGACGAAAAAGTCACGAATATTTAAAAAAAAACGTTAAATTGACATCCTAAAATATTGGACAATAGAATTGGGGAAAACTCGGTATACGTCCCAACTTATTGAATGCCAAATCCGAACTGACTGGAAGACGGTGTGCGATCATGTTCTAGGAAGGCCGGTGCTGATTAAGCGTTAGTATCAGCGTTTACCATTACAAAGTAGGGGTGTAATAGGTCGCACCGAATAATCGCAATTGTTTTCGAGTCCGGTCGAATGCTAGACAAAACAATCAAAAGTACGGACTAAGGCGCGCGTCATCGCCTCCCCAGCGGAGTAATTAGAGCAAACGACGTAAGTATTGACTCGTTCAGAGCAGGCCGCCTCCTATAGTTTCGAGACCAACGGGAATAAATGAATGCTCCGGATGTCATTCAAAAAATGTGTGAAAAAAACTCATATGAATGTCATATGAGTTTTTTTCACATACCCGGCATATACAACGGCCATGCCGATCAATTGTCGAGGTTTCGGGTGATTCTAGAAAGGCATGTAACTCCAAAATTCACAAACAAAATATTCTCCAAATGGGGAGTTCCACTGATCGACCTGTTTACATCCAATTGAGCGCATGTAGTGACGAATTACGTGTCCTTGGATCAAAACGATGACCAAGCCCTATTCTACGACGCGTTCTCTCATAGCGTGGGTATTTCCTCCACCCTTTCTGATCCGCACAGGCAATATATCTACCAGTAGTTCCGCGATGGGAACGAGTTTTTTTGGCGACCCGACATCAAATTGCGTGCTCTAGAAGCTCCATTCACTCTTTATCACATTGACAAAGTCTTGATCAACACGACAATAGGACTGCCTCCATCAAACGTCCACGACATGACTCTGGAAGTGTGGAAATGTGGGGGTGGTCTAAGATGCTAACATCCTGGAATAGGAGTCAACTAGAACGCGGATAGTCAGTGTAAGTAGCGGATAGGAGTAGAAAACCTGACCATTTCACAAGTATACTCTTTCAATCAAAACTCCGTCATGTATAAACCGATTGAAAAATATCTTATTTTTCAATCGGTTTATACATGACGGAGTTCTGAGGTCACAAACATAAAACAATAAATAATACAACCGACTTGAGAACCACCACCTTTTTTGAAGTCGGTTAATAATTTGCAATAATTTAAAGAACCAAATGATGATTAAACACATTTCACCGAACGCCCGTTTATCATTTAGTTGTTTATTTTGGTTGAATGCCTTAGAATTGATTAAAAAAAACGTCTCGCTCCTGCTTTGCAATGTATACACGACCTATCAAAACATCGAGATTGAAGTTTAGAATGAAGCTACTTTAACCCAAAAAATCTTGTAATGTGAGAATTATTTTGACAACCTTCTTTAAGCAAAGTCGACCTTTCCGCGCTACTTGAATAGGCGCCAGCAAAATTGAATGGAATTTCATTGCTGTGAGTTTTGGCCACTAGCCATTTCCTTTGCAAATTCCATTCGAAATTAAATCTTTTACAGTATAAACATCATTGCATTTTGACCGCGTAGGTATTGAAATAACTAAACTACAACCCACTTTAACTAACTACACAAATCATGGATATATTTCTCTAGCGACCAGTCGCTAAGGTGCTTGATGGTCTCTTCTTCAATTTGTAGGGTTGGTCCAAAGATTCTCACTTATGCAATGAAGGAGGTGGTACATCTTGTATATAAATAATATTTTATTTATAACGAAGTCGCTGGCACGGCTAGTTTATAATATGTAAAGATATAGATGATACTCTAAAACTATACCTTAGATATCTAAGGTCTAGTTTATGTAGTAGTAATCACAGTAAAGGAACAATCACAAATAGCGCGTGTCCTTGTGGACCGACGTCGGCACATAGAGCATTCAGTTATACTCACCATGTCATTCATCATTATCCCTTTTTTAAATTGTTCAATGGCCGCTTGGGTGTTAATCAAAGTGTGAATAACTACGTCTAAAATGTGAAAATGTATCTGAAAAGTATAAAAAATCATTAATATTTACAAAAAATACTGATATTGGTGCCGACTCACTTGTACAAGGAACTAAACTATAACCGAACAAAATTTTTATATTTCTTTTAATGATATAGACGGAGGACATTGACGACATAAAAATATACTAACATTTATATTTTAATTAATTAAAATTCAATAACCTGTATTTGTTTTTATTATGTGTGACCAATGTGATCCTGCTAAGGTTGTACCGAAAACAATTAAAGCTACTGCTACACGGTCGTCAACCGTGTGCTGACAGAGGTGACTTTGGTGGTTTACAACCGAGGTTTACAACCAAATTCTGTTTAACCTTCCAACAGACTTGGTTTAAAGAGCTTTTGCGACCAATGGCGAGGAGGTTGGGTCGGCGGCTGACCGTCTAAGGCGATTACCGACCACATGTACGACAGTCGCTCGCTGTCAATCGTACCGCGAGGCACACGTGTTATGCAAGCTAGTTTTACGTGTTTGGACAAACGAGACGATGGCAAGCTGCGTGTGGGGCAATTTGGAGTTGGTTCACGGAACCATCGGGGTCACCAACTGGCCCGTTTCATGGAGAAGGAAGGCCTTTTTTAGCTGAACTCCTTCTTCATAAAGCGGGAGCACAGAAAGTGGACCTGGCAGAGCCCTGATGGTGAAACAAAAAACGAGTTTGACTTCATTATGTCGACGAAGAAGCAAGTGTTTAATAATGTCTCTGAGATCATTGCAGTGAAAACTGGAAGTGATCACCGCATGGTAATAGGCACATTGAATTTAAACATCAAGCTGGAAAGGTCTCGACTGATGTAGTCTACGCTCCGCCCCGCACCGATCCAAGTCCAAAACCCCGTAAGCTTTCAGCTCAAACTTCAAAATCGTTTCGAGTGCCTAGGAAGCTCCGTGTACGATTTTAACGATGGGTTCGTGGAAACTGTCCATACGGTCAGGTCTAAGATCTTCAAAGCCCGTCGTCGGAAGAGAGGCGCGAGATGATCTTGCAGTCTTCAGACCACTTCTCTCCGCTCCGCTTCTTTAATACATACCGTATTAAGGACGCGATAGAGTGGAAGAAAGGCTCCAAGGTCTTTGCTAGAGATCTGTCTATTAGGCAGAGCCAGCATGCGAAACTGAACACCGATTATGGCAGGACCGTATCCGGTAAACCTGAGCTGTTGAGAGAGATCGAGAGGTTCTATTGATAGTTATACAGGTCAACAAGTAACCCCGTTACGAATCTGGTTAACGACCCAAGAGCTAGATTTACCCGACACTTTACCGAAGACATCCCGGACGTCAGCTTGTACGAGATTAGGATGGCTCTGAAACAGTAAGGCGCAGGGTGACGACGGAATTTAGGCCGAACTCCTAAAGGCCGGCGGAAAACCAATTCTTAAGGCCCTCCAAAAGCTGTTTAATTCCGTCAAAACGCCGCAGGCATGGAACGGCCCATCTCTTTTCTGAGCCATGTCTACAAGCGGTTTGCAAGGGTCATCATGTACCGTCTTGCGCGCAGGTTTGACGACTTCCAGCCTCCCGAACAAGCCGAATTCCGTAAAGGCTTTAGCACCGTAGACCACATACATACGCTGTAACAGGTTATTTGGAAGACCGAGGAGTATAACCTGCCTCTCTGCTTAGCGTTTGTGGACTACGAGAAAGCCTTCGATTCGATCGAGACATGGGCTGTAGTGCAGTCTCTTCAACGGTGCCAGATTGACTTTCGGGACATCGAGGTGCATCGATCGAGGTGTCTATACGAAAACGCCACTATGGCAGTCCTACTACAGGACCAGACCTTGAAACCTATCTTTCTGCACCGAGATGTGAGACAGGGAGACGTTACCTCTCCGAAACTGTTTACCGCTGCACTGGTGGATGTCTTCAAGGTTCTGGACTGGAAAGGGATTGGCATCAACATCAATGGCGAGTACATCACTCACCTTCGGTTTGCTGACGACATAGTAGTCACAGCTGAGACCATGGAAGACCGCAGTGCAATGCTCGATGACCTCAGTAGAGCTTCCGAAAGTTGGTCTTAAAATGAACATGGTCAAAACAAAGGTCATGTCAATTGCCCATGTAACACCCATTCTCATGAAGAACGCAGACGCTACACTCGGAGTCGTGAACGAATATGTTTACCTAGGACAAATTATCCAGTTAGGTAGGTCCAACTTCGAAAAAGAGGTCATTCGTCGAATCCGACTCGGTTGGGAAGCGTTTGGGAAGCTACGCAATATCTTCTCGTCCCACATACCGCAGTGTCTCAAGACGAAAGTCTTTGACCAGTGCGTGTGGCCAGTGATAACTTATGGCACTGAAACGTGGTCGCTCATCATGGGCCTTATCAGAAAGCTCTAATGGAGCTCAAATGGAAGTCGAAAATCAAAATTTTATGAATGAATGAATGAAATGCACCGAACCCATTAAAGTTTGACCAGACTCGATTATTCGAATGAACCCTAAGATTTGCATCAGCCCCTAAAGCCCCATGTTTCATGGTGCTACAGAGATCATTGCATATCAAAGAGTAGACTGGGGGACGCCGTTATGACGTGCTTCAAGGATTGTGACCCGTACTGGATATACATCCTAGAGTAGGCATTAGACTAGAGGAGAGACAGGTGATATGTATCTACGGGATGGGCATTTTTAAATGACACAGCCAAGTTTATCAGATCGAGCTTCAGCGGTGAATCATTTGGAATACTTTATCTGCGTTCTCGGCTCTTTTCTATGTCATTGCTCTGTGATAAATCAACGTATTTGTCTGAGGTCTCGCTAATAACCGTTTCCGGTTTTTGTAATTCGGTTTTATCTTGAAACAGTGTAAGGATTTTACCGCTATTGCAGCTATTTAAGTGAGGAGTCATTTAGAAACAAGTGCAATCATTTGGAATCTTCATGAAAGGAAATACAGCCTCATTTTAGGGAAAAAATTCAAAACAAATTTACGCAAACAGTACGGGGTTTATCCCTTTTATCCCCTAATGTACCCGAGTCTGTTCGTCCTGGGTATGGTCGGATTCACAAGGCTGGCAGTCAGAAGGGACGTCGCGCTGGTCAAGTACGTGGCTCGCGTACTGCTAGGGTTGCAGCACCACCCGGAGGTGCTGGCGGCGCTGCGGCTGCGCGCGCCGGATGGGTGCGTAGGTGCGCGCCGCCGCGCTGCTCTCTTAGACGTGCCAGCGGCTAGGACTAACCTACTCAAGTTTACCCCTATGTCACGAGCCGCACGTATTATTAATGTGGTTACGGTGTCGGAGGACATATTCGGACACAAACTGCCGAAATTCATTAACATGGCACAAATCATAATTGAGGGCTGTCTGATGCTTTAAACATAGTAACTAATTTGTTATAGTTGTGAGCTTAGCAATTTATAATTATGATCGCGGTCATTTTATTTTATTCTTTATAGATTTGTTTTTTTACTTAGGGCTGATTTCGCCAGTGGAAAAGAGCGCGATCGGCACAGATCTTACACGTACCGTATAGTTTTTGTTATAATCGATGATCGCATTCGGTTTCATTGGTGAAATTCGCCCTACGACATTGTGACTTATAACATCGCCTTGGATACGTCTGTAAAGGTGTTATAATTGTAATTTAAATAAATAAATCATTAGCAGCCTTCTTGATCTTCCACCGTGTCTATTAAAAATTGATTCCCATATCGAAGTATGTCATGTCCTGTGGTGTCGTTCGAGTGTCAAATGTTGTCGCCAGATAGCGACAGAGGGCTTGCAACGCGCTCGGCTCCAACCAATTTGCAGTGGTTTGGTTAAAGACACAGAGCAAACGGTGCACGCGCTCGGCGTTGCGCCTTGCGAGCCGTCCATTTGGTTAAAGTAGTTTTTTTTTAATAATATGAGTCAGACTACTTTCCTGTTAATTTCGTTTTATAAAATTATACACAGTTTACATAATAGTTGCAGTTTTCTTTCGAAATATCTAAAAACAGAAAGCGCACTCTCAAAAACACGCCGTTTTATTAAACAACAAACAACACAAATTAATAAACTAAAACATAGCCTAATACAGCAACGAAGGCAAATGCCTGTAATATAAGGAACGATTTCACCAGATGGGCCCGTTCGGGATCTCCGTGTTCTTCTGCCGCAGGTTTGAGATCAAAGCCCGTTTGCCACTTTTGCACCGTTTTAAGGTATTTTAATTTATGACACAGATACACAATCACAATAAATAACAGAAACACCGTTAACTCAGCACCACTATTTCGCACGTGGCATAAAGCGAAAACAAAGGCGGACACGTCTGTCTAATGTGATGGTCCGTATCCGAAACTCAAGCAAAATTTTTCACTAAATTGAATATATAAATATTTATAGTAACGTCAAAATATATTATATGTAAAGTGTTGTCACTTTTGTCAATTATAAATAAATAAACAAAATGATGGTGATTTTTAGTCGCTTACAGAATTTTGTGACAGGTGAATCGGCACCATTGTGTTTTTTTTTTGAGTTAATAAAATTAAATGCTATTCGTTCTTTTTTAAATTTCCTCTTACAATATAATGGATGATTTAGAAAAATACTTACGAATTGCTGACAACTAAATTTGTGGATATTATAACATTCCAGTATTTCAACGAAAGCCTGAAATACTTTTTTGACATAATTCGCTCTGTGTATATCTTCCAACTCTCGAGCATTTAAAACTTGTTTATTCCATAGACAAACTTTGTTTTCCAACAATTTAATGACTCGCGAGGCATAAACAATATTAAAATCGAAAATAACCAAAATGTAGTACATATACACAGCATAGAAAGGTATACCCATTTGTATCATATAATAAGTAATAACAGTTACATAAAAACCCAAAGCCACGACTTCAAAAATCCAATTCCAAATAATAAAGTGGCTCACATCATTTTCATTGTTGAGAAACCTGTGTACTTTTTGAAAAGTAAGGACAAACTGGATATTGTTATTGGTCCGAATGATTCCAATGACGAAATTCATAGCAAAACCGGAACAACAAAAGAAACAGACAGTAAGAGATGAAAGAAACAAAAAATTTATAAATCCAAGACTTATCATATCCGAAGTAAAGAACCAGTGTATGTACACAAACATAAATACTAGTGTTACGGTCATAGAAATAAAATTAGAAATCAAGCTATTTGTAGTGATACAATCATTTTTGATGCGATATTTAGGACAGAACATAATAAACTGCATCAGATTCAAAGGCCACAGCATCGACTGCACATCTTTATCCACCTTATTCACCGAAATTATATTCACAATGTGATTAATTGATTCTCTTTCGACATTTTTAAATGTCATCATTTTAGTATTATTATCAAAAGCTACCTACGACACTTGGAATACATTTATCAATGACTCCACGTACACCAAACTCATTATATTATTACTACAGTACTAAGTAATGTATTAGATAGTTTGATTAATTTGAATATGGCTTTACAATATATTAATATATTTATATCAAATTACATGTAATGTAAACCTAACCTTAAGCATCTCACTTTAGCCGGGCATTAATATTGTACTTAATTTAATTATGACCCGCATGTGATTTGGATTAGGAACCTCAACTTTGAAACTGTACAATAAAACAGCTTGACCAAGAGTTCTCACTTCGTAGGTTTTAGCTGCCGTCGATGAACGAAATAATCGATGGCTATGGCACGTACCCCCGCGTTAGAATGTTGGATTTAGGCAGAATTTATGGCCAAAGACGACATTATTTATTGTGTTTTTAATGAAATTGCATGAGTTGAGATTCTAAAATTTCAAAACCCGACGTGCAGTAAGTTATTTTATTTTGTCAATCTCATATTTGATGCCAACACCAACTGCATCAGACTGCTTGAAAAGTGAGCTTGCTTTGTATGTAAATTTCACTTGGGATTTTGATTTTCTTATTTTTGATTTTATTTTAATACTTTTAGTGTGTTATATTTTTGGAATCGTCTCTTCAAGCCCTGTTTTTGATACCTCACATAGTCATTACATTACATAGTCATGACCTTTCTATTGATGACTTAATTTTGCACAATAGTTCCATAAATAGTGAAGGAGAGCAATAAGGATAGTTTTCTTCAAATTCACTCCCAATAGGGGTCCCAAGGATACTGACAAAAAGTCTGACAGCCAGACTTACCAAGGGTTATCGTGTCACCTAGTAACTGGGTTGTGCAGGTCATATAGGCAGTCGCTCCATGTAAAATAATGGTATTCAGTAGCATCCGGTTAGACCGGAAGCCAACCTCAACATAGTTGGGAAAAGACTAAGCAGATTGACTTCATAAAGGGGTCAAATAGGCGATGAAAGTTTCTATGGAAGTACGTCAGTGGCCGACGGGAAATCTCATATATGGCACACGACTTGTACCTCAATAACTTGATTGCAGAGATCGCAAATATTTTAAGCACACAATATTTTCTAGAGGGTGCAGAAATACCTATGTACATTAATCATGCTATGGATGCAGTATCTGAAGTGATATTTAATAACAATGTTAATAAAATAATATCGTGTTCCTGATATTTTAAATGTTTGATACATACATAAGTACATAAACTCACGGGTTCTTCCCATGAGGTTAGCAGAAACTACAAACCGGCACTACCTACTGACTTTTATGAACGAAATGCGTATGTCAGTCCCATCGTACCTTAAATATACATTGCTTCGGATTACATTTGGGCCATGAACCTGATTAGACTCTTGGCATCTTTACCACTTGGCTGAGACAG
Source organism: Dasypolia templi (assembly GCA_963555695.1). Lineage (NCBI taxonomy): Eukaryota > Metazoa > Arthropoda > Insecta > Lepidoptera > Noctuidae > Dasypolia > Dasypolia templi. The sequence continues at coordinate 3,536,148 of OY743156.1, forward strand.
AATGTTGTGGAAGGTGCCCATATTAAATAGGTTCAACTTCAAGACACCAAACAGTTCATTTCTATGAGACTCAAATCTACCACAGACCATCAATAAGTGATGTAAGTCTTCCAAAACTCCGCACAATTAGGCGTTTTTTTTTTTCATCATTAACGCAAACTTATTACATGGAATGTGTCCTGATCTGAGTCTATGAGCTATAACAACTAATTTTCTACTTAAATTACTATTTATAAACCATGGGCACACGAAAATGCTGACCCTGCATGGTTTTATACCAGATCCCTTTTTCCAATGAACGCGTATCAAAATACTCCTTCCAGTCTTCGTAACGTTTATTTTTAAATTTAGGTTACACTACTGCATAATCTAGCGCTTTATTAGTATCTATTGCATTTTCAGCTGCACATTTTGCTAGCATGACAGCCTTTTCATTACCCTGTATCCCAATATGTGATGGAACCCATAGCAGTTTCAACGTAATACCTTTTAAGAATAATGCATCGATCTTACATAGAATTACATAAGCTAGCGATACACCTCTTTTACCAGAGGCGCATCGAGCTAAACGTCATAATGGACGCATTTTTACCTATTTTGAAACAATGCTGCTATAGTCTATGCGGCTTTTAATCAACGCTATATAAATATGTCTCAGATATTAAGGGTACAATCCCCATGCAGTACCAGCCAAGACTTTAGGTAAATTGAGACTCCTTTGCACTTTCTCCGCTATTATGTTGTTGTGCTCACTCCTACTCAATGAACTGTCTAACCAAACGCCCAAATATTTGTAATTATCTACGAGTACTACCTATAAACTATACCTATATATTTTTAAATCTATTTCTATTTTCTAAATCCCCTTGTGAAAATTCATACTTTAGACTTAGTTGTCGTAATTCTAATCCCATATCAATCAGAATATTACAAAATGTATTCAACGCGATCTGAAATTCATGCTGACTTTGACTAAGATTCCTGGAACAACAATACAAAACACACATACCTACATTTTTAATCTTGTGAAAACGTTCCTTTTGCAGCATCTGACCTATTCTTTACAAAAGTACAGGAATCTTCTAGTCTTGAAGTCGTTTGCGATTCATCAATGAATTCCAACAAACACTAGTCTTTTCAACGGTGTTGTAAAATAATTGACTTTTCGTGATTGATCTGCCAGCCCAACGTTTCCAAAGTTTCGAGCACAATGCTCACATGACTTTGAAGCTGGTTTTCGTGCTGATGAGCGACCAGGAAATCGTCGAGAAAAACCTTTTATTCTAACACCTCGTTGCCTGAGAGTCTGAGCTATCCATTGTGAATGTAGCAAAAGTCTTTGGCGCTATGCTTAGGTCAAAAGGCAGGCAAGTCATTTCTATAATTTCATTGCTATAAATTAGGCGCAGAAACCTTATGTAAAAGAATTCAGTGCTTTCATGTTGAATATTGGTCGAGTCGAGCCGTCCTTCCTTTTTTTTTTTTTTTGGATTTGGGTTAGAAAATCCTCACGGAGACCCAACTGAGAGGACTCTACACGGCGTGCCTTGAGCGGGGCCAGTTTCCCAGTCTGTGGAAGATTAGACGTCTGGTCCTGCTCGGGAAGGCGGGGCGCCCTGCCGACTCGCCGTCTGCGTACCGGCCCATAGTGCTGCTCGACGAGGTGGGCAAGCTGTTCGAGCGCATACTCGCAGCCCGCCTCATCGGCCACTTGTGCAGAGAGGGGCCGGACCTGGACGAGAGCCAGTTCGGCTTTCGGCTTGGGCGCTCTACCATCCACGCTGTGTCGAGGACGAGAGTCCTGGCAGAGGAAACAGTGTCCCGGGGCGGGGTGGTGGTAGCGGTGTTCTTGGACATCTCCAACGCCTTCAACACCCTGCCCTGGAGCTGCATACGGGAGGCACTGCGGTACCACCGCGTTCCTCTCTACCTCCGCCGCATCGTGGGGGCTTACTTAGCCGGGAGGTGTGTCACCTACATTGGACGCGATGGCGGAAACCAGCACCAGGTGTCGTGCGGTGTTCCACAGGGATCGGTCGTGGGACCGCTTCTGTGGAACATCGGGTACGACTGGGTGCTGAGGGTTGAGCTCCCGTCGGACGCAGACTTGACGTGTTACGCGGACGACACGCTGGTCACGGCCCGGGGAAGTTCGCACAGGGAGGCAGCATTGCTCGCGAAGGCGGCGGTCTCACTGACGGTGAGCCGCATACGGCGCCTCGGCCTGGAGGTGGCCCTAAACAAGTCGGAGGCCGGATCACACATTGTGGTCGGGGGGGTCCGGATCGCTGTCGAGCCCACCATGAAATATCTGGGATTGGTGCTCGACAGCCGGTGGGACTTCGGACCCCACTTCTGGCGGCTGGCGCCCAAGTTGCTCGGGGCATGGTTGCTTCGGGAAGTACCTGTGGCTACCTTTTAAGAATAGTGCATCGATCTTAGATAGAATTACATAAGCTAGCGATACACCTCTTTTACCAGAGGCGCATCGAACTAAACGTCATAATGGACGCATTTTTACCTATTTTGAAACAATGCTGCTATAGTCTATGCGGCTTTTAATCAACGCTATATAAATACGTCTCAGATATTAAGGGTACAATCCCCATGCAGTACCAGCCAAGACTTTAGGTAAATTGAGACTCCTTTGCACTTTCTCCGCTATTATGTTGTTGTGTTCACTCCAACTCAATGAACTGTCTAACCACACGCCCAAATATTTGTAATTATCTACGAGTACTACCTATAGACTATACCTATATATTTATAAATCTATTTCTATTTTCTAAATCCCCTTGTGAAAATTCATACTTTAGACTTAGTTGTCGTAATTCTAATCCCATATCAATCTACGATATGAGACAAGACAAGATATGACTCATTGTTTTAAGCGAAAAGACATAGCGCCGTCAGGAGTAACTGGTTAAAGGAGATTGTTCTGCTTACCCATGTCGTTTGGTGTTAAATAAAGTAAAAGTTTCTACTATTTGGTAAATCTTCTAGTTTTTATATTAAAATAGGTAGGTAGAAAATAACTTACTTATTTAACTTGAATGCAAACGACTTTGTCCTAACGTTTTAATAGATTTCATTTACTCTACATGTCTGAATTCGTATCTAGATCGCTTAACATTTTGTAAAAATCGCTTGACAGTTGAGTTCATTGACATGACATGAGAAGAATTAGGGATGCCCATGCATTAGATCCGTTTCCATTTATTTTAAACAAAATCGATACCGTACAGTACTAAGCATGTTATTTCTATTTGAAATATTATTTACTTACTACAGGGCGTTTCGTGCACTCACTCTTATACACCCATTTGTGAATTTCTGATCCGTTTTTATGCTGTTCGTAAAAACAACAATATGAATCGAATATGAGGTAGTGCACAAACGACCTCATGTGTAGTAATTGTGTAGAAAAAGATAATTAATTATTTAGGACGCATAAATTAGGTTATGAAAATCGGTTTTGTTGTTGAATTATTTCACTACAGAATCGTCTTAGCATAAAGCGAAATAGATTTAAAAGGATAGTACGGATGCGTTGACATGCGTGATCAGGTGGTCAACTCAATAATCTCGAAATCGATGTGTGAAATAAGAGATTGGGCATCACTAACTGTCATGTAAAATATAATTGTCAAAAATGGCAGCATTTTTGATGTTATGTCGAAAATCGTTACAGCTCTCTTAATTGTTCAAAATGGAACGCGGAGGGTCCGTTTCATACTGATATTCGCAAATAGTATAATAAAATATATTTATAATTATTAAGTACGTCAGATGCTTGTTGGTCCTGGGGCCATTTTCGACGATGTCCTTAGTCAGTCAAATTTGTGTTGGTTTTTCGCTGCTTCATACTATAGCTTGTTTTTCAGATATTTCAAACGCTTATATGAATGTGTTAGTAGACGTACTGATTAACAATTTAGATGAAATAGGTTTTGGAAAAAAGTTATGTCATTATCTATGGAGCTTAGTAAGCGAGAGGTTTCTTAAGATAAAAGAAAATACTGATAAAAACAATTATTTTATTAGACATACTGATAGAGGTCTAGGAGACCCAATTTCTCCCATTCTTTTTAATGCAGTCACAATGACACGTTTTCACAAGATTAAAAATGTAGGTATGGGTGTTTTGTATTGTTGTTCCAGGAATCTTAGTCAAATTCAGCATGAATTTCAGATCACGTTGAATACATTTTGTAATATTCTGATTGATATGGGATTAGAATTACGACAACTAAGTCTAAAGTATGAATTTTCACAAGATTTAGAAAATAGAAATAGATTTATAAATATATAGGTATAGTTTATAGGTAGTACTCGTAGATAATTACAAATATTTGGGCGTGTGGTTAGACAGTTCATTGAGTTGGAGTGAACACAACAACATAATAGCGGAGAAAGTGCAAAGGAGTCTCAATTTACCTAAAGTCTTGGCTGGTACTGCATGGGGATTGTACCCTTAATATCTGAGACATATTTATATAGCGTTGATTAAAAGCCGCATAGACTATAGCAGCATTGTTTCAAAATAGGTAAAAATGCGTCCATTATGACGTTTAGCTCGATGCGCCTCTGGTAAAAGAGGTGTATCGCTAGCTTATGTAATTCTATCTAAGATCGATGCACTATTCTTAAAAGGTAGCCACAGGTACTTCCCGAAGCAACCATGCCCCGAGCAACTTGGGTGCCAGCCGCCGGAAGTGGGGTCCGAAGTCCCACCGGCTGTCGAGCACCAATCCCAGATATTTCATGGTGGGCTCGACAGCGATCCGGACCCCCCCGACCACAATGTGTGATCCGGCCTCCGACTTGTTTAGGGCCACCTCCAGGCCGAGGCGCCGTATGCGGCTCACCGTCAGTGAGACCGCCGCCTTCGCGAGCAATGCTGCCTCCCTGTGCGAACTCCCCCGGGCCGTGACCAGCGTGTCGTCCGCGTAACACGTCAAGTCTGCGTCCGACGGGAGCTCAACCCTCAGCACCCAGTCGTACCCGATGTTCCACAGAAGCGGTCCCACGACCGATCCCTGTGGAACACCGCACGACACCTGGTGCTGGTTTCCGCCATCGCGTCCAATGTAGGTGACACACCTCCCGGCTAAGTAAGCCCCCACGATGCGGCGGAGGTAGAGAGGAACGCGGTGGTACCGCAGTGCCTCCCGTATGCAGCTCCAGGGCAGGGTGTTGAAGGCGTTGGAGATGTCCAAGAACACCGCTACCACCACCCCGCCCCGGGACACTGTTTCCTCTGCCAGAACTCTCGTCCTCGACACAGCGTGGATGGTAGAGCGCCCAAGCCGAAAGCCGAACTGGCTCTCGTCCAGGTCCGGCCCCTCTCTGCACAAGTGGCCGATGAGGCGGGCTGCGAGTATGCGCTCGAACAGCTTGCCCACCTCGTCGAGCAGCACTATGGGCCGGTACGCAGACGGCGAGTCGGCAGGGCGCCCCGCCTTCCTGAGCAGGACCAGACGTCTAATCTTCCACAGACTGGGAAACTGGCCCCGCTCAAGGCACGCCGTGTAGAGTCCTCTCAGTTGGGTCTCCATGAGGATTTTCTAACCAAAATCCAAAAAAAAAAAAAAGGAAGGACGGCTCGACTCGACCAATATTCAACATGAAAGCACTGAATTCTTTTACATAAGGTTTCTGCGCCTAATTTATAGCAATGAAATTATAGAAATGACTTGCCTGCCTTTTGATCTAAGCATAGCGCCAAAGACTTTTGCTACATTCACAATGGATAGCTCAGACTCTCAGGCAACGAGGTGTTAGAATTAAAGGTTTTTCTCGACGATTTCCTGGTCGCTCATCAGCACGAAAACCAGCTTCAAAGTCATGTGAGCATTGTGCTCGAAACTTTGGAAACGTTGGGCTGGCAGATCAATCACGAAAAGTCAATTATTTTACAACACCGTTGAAAAGACTAGTGTTTGTTGGAATTCATTGATGAATCGCAAACGACTTCAAGACTAGAAGATTCCTGTACTTTTGTAAAGAATAGGTCAGATGCTGCAAAAGGAACGTTTTCACAAGATTAAAAATGTAGGTATGTGTGTTTTGTATTGTTGTTCCAGGAATCTTAGTCAAAGTCAGCATGAATTTCAGATCGCGTTGAATACATTTTGTAATATTCTGATTGATATGGGATTAGAATTACGACAACTAAGTCTAAAGTATGAATTTTCACAAGGGGATTTAGAAAATAGAAATAGATTTATAAATATGTAGGTATAGTTTATAGGTAGTACTCGTAGTTAATTACAAATATTTGGGAGTGTGGTTAGACAGTTCATTGAGTTGGAGTGAACACAACAACATAATAGCGGAGAAAGTGTAAAGGAGTCTCAAATTACCTTAAGTCTTGGCTGGCACTGCATGGGGATTGTACCCTTAATGTCTGAGACATATTTATATAGCGTTGATTAAAAGCCGCATAGACTATAGCAGCATTGTTTCAAAATAGGTAAAAATGCGTACATTATGACGTTTAGCTCGATGCGCCTCTGGTAAAAGAGGTGTATCGCTAGCTTATGTAATTCTATCTAAGATCGATGCATTATTCTTAAAAGGTATTGGGATACAGGGTAATGAAAAGGCTGTCATGCTGGCAATGTGCAGCTGAAAATGCAATAGATACTAATAAAGCGCTAGATTATGCAGTAGTGTAACCTACATTTAAAAATAAACGTTACGAAGAATGGAAGGAGTATTTTGATACGAGTTCATTGGAAAAAGGGATCTGGTATAAAACCATGCAGGGTCAGCATTTTCGTGTGCCCGTGGTTTATAAATAGTAATTTAAGTAGAAAATTATTTGTTACAGCTCATAGACTCAGATCAGGACACATTCCATGTAATAAGTTTGCGTTAATGATGAAAAAAAAAAAACGCCTAATTGTGTTTTGTTTTGGAAGACTTACATCACTTATTGATGGTCTGTGGTGGATTTGAGTCTCATAGAAATGAACTGTTTGGTGTCTTGAAGTTGAACCGACTTAATATTAAGTCGGTTCAACTTCAAGAGCCCATATGGGCACCTTCCACAACATTCTGTCTCAGCCAAGTGGTAAAGATGCCAAGAGTCTGTTCGGGTTCATGGCACAAATGTAATCCGAAGCAATGTATATTTAGGGTACGTTGGGACTGACATACGCATTTCGGTCATAAAAGTCAGTAGGTAGTGCCGGTCTGTAGTTTCTGCTAACCTCATGGGAAGAACCCGTGAGTTTATGTACTTATGTATGTATCAAACATTTAAAATATCAGGAACACGATATTATTTTATTAACATTGTTATTAAATATCACTTCAGATACTGCATCCATAGCATGATTAATGTACATAGGTATTTCTGCACCCTCTAGAAAATATTGTGTGCTTAAAATATTTGCGATCTCTGCAATCAAGTTATTGAGGTACAAGTCATCTATGAGATGCCATATATGAGATTTCCCGTCGGCTACTGACGAACTTCCATAGAAACTTTCATCGCATATTTGACCCCTTTATGAAGTCAATCTGCTTAGTCTTTTCCCAACTATGTTGAGGTTGGCTTCCGGTCTAACCGGATGCTACTGAATACCATTATTTTACATGGGGCGACTGCCTATATTACCTGCACAACACAGTTACTGGGTGACACGATAACCCTTGGTAAGTCTGGTTGTCAGACTTTTTGTCAGTATCCTTGGGAACCCTATCGGGAGTGAATTTAAAAAAAAAACTATCCTTATTGCTCTCCTTCACTATTTATTGAACTATTCTGCAAAATTAAGTCATCAATAGAAAGGTCATGACTATGTAATGTAATTACTATGTGGGGTATCAAAAACAAGCCTTGAAGAGACGATTCCAAAAATATAACACACTAAAAGTAATAAAATAAAATCAAAAATAAGAAAATCAAAATCCCTAGTGAAATTTACATACATATACAGCTCACTTTTCAAGCAGTCTGATGCAGTTGGTGCTGGCATCAAATATGAGATTGACAAAATAACTTATTGCACGACGGGTTTTGAAATTTTAGAATCTCAACTCATGCAATTTCATTAAAAACACTATAAATAATATCGTCTTTAGCCATAAAGTCTGCCTAAATCCAATATTCTAAAGCGGGGGTACGTGCCATAGCCATCGATTATTTCGTTCATCGACGGCAGCTAAAACCTACGAAGTGAGAACTCTTAGTCAAGCTGTTTTTTTGTACAGTTTCAAATTTGAGGTTCCTAATACAAATCACATGCGGGTCATAATTAAATTAAGTACAATATTAATGCCCGGCTTAAGTGAGATGCTTAAGGTTAGGTTTACATTACATGTAATTTGATATAAATATATTATTATATTGTAAAGCCATATTCAAATTAATCAAAATATCTAATACATTACTTAGTACTGTAGTAATAATATAATGAGTTTGGTGCACGTGGAGTCATTGATTAATGTATTCCAAGTGTCGTAGGTAGCTTTTGATAATAATACTAAAATGAAGACATTTAAAAATGTCGAAAGAGAATCCATTGATCACACTGTGAATATAATTTCGATGAATAAGGTGGATAAAGATGTGCAATCGATGCTGTGGCCTTTGAATCTGATGCAGTTTATTATGTTCTGTCCTAAATATCGCATCAAAAATGATTGTATCACTACAAATAGCTTGATTTCTAATTTTATTTCTATGACCGTAACACTAGTATTTATGTTTATGTACACTGGTTCTTTACTTCGGATATGATAAGTCTTGGATTTATAAATTTTATGTTTGTTTCATCTCTTACTGTCTGTTTCTTTTATTGTTCCGGTTTTGCTATAAATTTCGTCATTGGAATCATTCGGACCAATAACAATATCCAGTTTGTCCTTACTTTTCAAAAAGTACACAGATTTCTCAACAATGAAAATGATGTGAGCCACTTTATTATTTGGAATTGGATTTTTGAAGTCGTGGCTTTGGGTTTTTATGTAACTGTTATTACTTATTATATGATACAAATGGGTATACCTTTCTATGCTGTGTATATGTACTACATTTTGGTTATTTTCGATTTTAATATTGTTTATGCCTCGCGAGTCATTAAATTGTTGGAAAACAAAGTTTGTCTATGGAATAAACAAGTTTTAAATGCTCGAGAGTTGGAAGATATACACAGAGCGAATTATGTCAAAAAAGTCTTTCAGGCTTTCGTTGAAATACTGGAATGTTATAATATCCACAAATTTAGTTGTCAGCAATTCGTAAGTAATTTCCAAATCATCCATGATATTGTAAGAGGTAAATTAAAAAAATAACGAACAGCATTTAATTTCGTTAACTCAAAAAAAAAAACACAATGGTGCCGATTCACCTGTCACAAAATTCTGTAAACGTCTAAAAATCACCATTATTTTGTTTATTTTAAATTGACAAAAGTGACAACACTTTACTATAATATATTTTGACGTTACTATAAATATTTATTTATTCAATTTAGTGAAAATGTTTGCTAGAGTTTCGGATACGGACCATCACATTAGACAGACGTGTCCGCCTTTGTTTTCGCTTTATGCCACGTGCGAAATAGTGGTGCTGATTTAACGGTGTTTCTGTTATTTATTGTGATTGTGTATCTGTATCATAAATTAAAATACCTTAAAACGGTGCAAAAGTGGCAAACGGGCTTTGATCTCAAACCTGCGGCAGAAGAACACGGAGATCCCGAACGGGCCCATCTGGTGAAATCGTTCCTTATATTACAGGCCTTCGTTGCTGTATTAGGCTATGTTTTAGTTTATTAATTTGTGTTGTTTGTTGTTTAATAAAACGGCGTGTTTTTGAGAGTGCCCTTTCTGTTTTTAGATATTTCGAAAGAAAACTCCAACTATTATGTAAACTGTGTATAATTTTATAAAACGAAATTAACAGGAAACTAGTCTGACTCATATTATTTAACATAAAACTACTTTAACCAAATGGACGGCTCGCAAGGCGCAACGCCGAGCGCGTGCACCGTTTGCTCTGTGTCTTTAAGCCAACCACTGCAAATTGGTTGGAGCCGAGCGCGTTGCAAGCCCTCTGTCGCTATCTGGCGACAACATTTGACACTCGAACGACACCTCAGGACATGAAATACTTCGATAAGGGAATCAATTTTTAATGGACACGGTGGAATATCAAGAAGGCTGCTAATGATTTATTTATTTAAATTACAATTATAACACCTTTACAGACGTTTCGAAGTTGATGTTATAAGTCACAATGTCGTAGGGCGAATTTCACCCAATGAAACCGAATGCGATCATCGATCATAACAAAAACTATACGGTACGTGTAAGATCTGTGCCGATCGCGCTCTTTTCCATTGGCGAAATCAGCCCTAAGTAGATATACAAATCTACAAAGAATAAAATAAAATGACCGCGATCATAATTATAAATTGCTAAGCTAACAACTATAACAAATTAGTTACTATGTTTAAAGCATCAGACCTCCCTCAATTATGATTTGTGCCATGTTAATGAATTTCGGCAGGTTGTGTCCGAATATGTCCTCCGACACCGTAACCACATAAATAATACGTGCGGCTCGTGACATAGGGGTAAACTTGACTAGGTTAGTCCTAGCCGCTGGCACGTCTAAGACAGCGGGGCGGCGCACAGTGGGTCGAAACTATGATTTTAGTGACTTAGGGCTCAACTTTGCTTTTTCACTTTTTTTTTTATGCGGATGGGTAGAGCTCATTAACCTCAATAATAATTGTTCTGATGTATTATTTCCTAAACTTTATACTTTGGGTAGAAAAATGTGTTTTGTTATTTTTTTGTATGGAGCGGCTCAAATAAACTTAAATTCCTGCTAAGTAGCGTGTGATCCCGCGTTGAAACTTTATTTTTCATATACCTTGTCTGGTCTATTATCATTTGATGCTATAAACAAATGCATAAAGTTGCAACTCTGCCAAATAAATGGATCGAAAAAAATGAAAAAATACATAGAATAAAAAGCTTCATTTTTTACTTTCGTAAGTTATTTTAAGTTAAATTTGATATGGAATAGTAAGTAAAAGCACGTAATAATACACATAATTACTTAGCAACTAACAACAATACATTTAAAAGGTCCCTAATTAGCTTAAATTTACTAATACTACATATATTAGTAAATTTAAGCTAATTAGGGACCTTTATTTAAAAATGTGGATATGAAATCAATTAATTTCTATTTGTGTGTTTAATTACTGTAATTAGCTTAACCTTTTACCTTATAAAATAACAATGTTTTTCACTTTTAGTCATTACTGTAATATTAATTAGGATAATTAGTTAATGAGGGTAGTAGAAAAATTAGTAAACATTGTTTGTCACTGGATTCTGGAAGTATAAAATGACCATAATTTATTATATACTAACTAGTGTTCGTTTATTCGTACTACTACTAACATCTCGTGATTCTGATCGTCCCTTTTTCGTTATAATGGATAATTTAGTTAACAATTTAGATTTATTTATGATTTTAAGAGAGCAGGTCAAGTCACTGTCGGATAGTCAAAAATTCTTTCAATTCCTACAACATAAAATAAACGTGACCGAAGAGAACAGTGTTGAGCTCCAAAAATTCTGTACGCGCTTTTGTTCAAATATAAGTGCAAGATGGGAACGAAGTAGTCGCACGTTAGCACAGTTTGTAAGAAAAAATGGTGATTGGTTGGAACGTGCAATAAACTGGCCCGAAGGAATGATACCTGAAGCTGTGAACACTGAACAGGAAAGGCTCGAGATTTGTAATACTGAAGATGTCGAAAATCTACCACCATCTACTACAGAAGCTTCGACATCTACATTTACACCTCGAAAACCTTTCGAGGAATTGGGCTCCAGGCAAAAACGACGACGCGTTGATCAAATTAACCAATCGCTTTCGTTATCCCCGGATGAACTTAAAGCTACTACAATTGCTAGTTTAAGAAACACCGGAAATGAGGATGTAGGAAAAATTATGAACCATTTACTAAATCACCCCGAAGATCTAGAAAAAGTTAAAGAGTGTTTAAGTACAAGTAAACCGAAAAGTAGTACATATTCACCCGATAAGGCACTGTCTTTATTAGTTTCACTTAAATTAAGTAAGTGGCAGTATATAAGCCTAAGAGAAGCAGCAAGTGAAAATAGGTCTGATTTATACCCTTCTTATTATAAAATAAAACAAGCGAAGGCAAAATGTTATCCAGGGAAAGAAGACATAATTATAACTGAAGAAGGAGCTGCTATTAAACTGCAAGCTTTACTCAACTTGACGGTATCTAGGCTTTTAGAAGTGATTACTTTAGATTTGGATTCGCCAACTGAGTTACTGCTAATAAGCAAATGGGGTTTTGATGGAGCCTCAGGTCAAAGTAATTATAAACAAAAGACTGAAGCAGAGTTTGATGACTCAACTATCTTCATGGCCAGTCTAGTTCCTATAAGGCTTCAACAATGTGATGGAACAATTGTTTGGGAAAACGATCGACCCTCATCAACTTTCTATTGCCGTCCGATAATGTTCAAATTTACCAAAGAAACGCAGTCAACAGTGGTAACTATAAAAGCTAGCATAACCGAAGAAATAGAAACACTTCAGCCAATCAAGTTCAATCAAGTTGAAGTTAAGCATCAATTGCACTTGACGATGATAGACGGCAAAATATCGTCATATTTGTCAGACACATCTTCAGCTGTCTGTGATATCTGCAAAGCAAAACCGTCAGAGATGAACAATTTAGAGTCACTTGCTCAAAAAGAGAACAACGAAGAAGTGTTCCAGTATGAAATGTCATCTTTACATGCCTGGATAAGAAGCATGGAGTGCTTACTTCATATCGGTAAATATAATTTTATTAGTTCATAATTTTTTTCACGTTATATAGTTACTTGTGAGATTTTTATTTAAGTGATATTTCTTTTTGTTTGCAGCTTATCGTTTGGACTTCAAAAAATGGAGTTGCAGGGGCGATGACAAAGAAAAAATGTCACTCAGAAAGAGCGCTATACAGCAAGCGTTTAAGAAAGAATGCGGTTTACTTATTGACGTAGTCAAGCAAGGAGTAGGCACAACCAATGATGGCAATACTGCCAGAAGATTTTTTAGGGATGCAGAAACAACAGCTCGCATAACAGGAATAGATAAAGATTTAATAGAAAGGTTTCATGTGATTCTTCAGACGGTTGCATCTGGAGAGAGCGTGGATCTTTCTAAGTTTTCCGAATTTTGTAGAGATACTGCACAATTGTACGTTCACTTATATCCCTGGTATTATATGCCTTCCAGTATACATAAATTGTTAGTACATGGGAGTGATATAATTAAGCACTTTGGTGCCATACCTATAGGTAAACTGTCGGAAGAGGCAGCGGAAGCTCGTAATAAAGATTTCCGGAAATATAGAGAGAGTCATTCTAGAAAGGTAAGTAGAACGGCGACAAATGAGGATATTATACACAATCTTCTTTTGTCTTCTGATCCAAAGATCACAAGTCTAAGACCTCGAATGGTGAAACAAAATATAATGGTTCTCTCTCCAAAAGTCAAAGAGCTTCTGCTGATTTTTCCCACAGAATCCGATATAGATTTTATTGATGTAGATAATTTACAAGATAGTCATAGCGATAGTGAATAAGATTTTTTGGTAGTTTGTAAGTTTCTTGTTTTTTTTATTAGTTTATAAATGTCAAACTCATAATTGAAAGGAAATAGTAATGTTTGATGTTGTTTATAGTTAGTTTTTAGTTTGCTTGTGTTAGTTGTAGTAATGTTAGTTTACCTTTACTAATTTGTATTATTATGTACCTATCTTTACTCACTATTCAGTATTAAATCTAACTTAAAATAACATTTCATAAACATGTTAAAGTCATTAAAACAAAGAAATTGAAATTCATAGATCCCTAATTAGCTTAAATTTACTACTACTACATATATTAGTAAATTTAAGCTAATTAGGGACCTTTTAAATGTATTATGATTAGTGTGATTAGCTTTAAATTTACTAATACTACATATATTAGTAAATTTAAGCTAATTAGGGACCTTTTAAATGTATTATGATTAGTGTGATTAGCTTTAAATTTACTAATACTACATATATTAGTAAATTTAAGCTAATTAGGGACCTTTTAAATGTATTGTTGTTAGTTGTTAAGTAACTATGTGTATTATTACGTGCTTTTACTTACTATTCCATATCAAATTTAACTTAAAAGAACTTACGAAAGTAAAAAATGTAGCTTTTTATTCTATATATTTTTTCATTTTTTTCGATCCATTTATTTGGCAGAGTTGCAACTTTATGCACACGTTAATAGCATCAAATGATAATAGACTAGACAAGGTATATGAAAAATAAAGTTTCAACGCGGGATCACACGCTACTTAGCAGGAATTTAAGGTTATTTGATCCGCTCCATACAAAAAAATAACAAAACACATTTTTCTACCCAAAGTATAAAGTTTAGGAAATAATACATCAGAACAATTATTATTGAGGTTAATGAGCTCTACCCATCCGCATAAAAAAAAAAAGTGAAAAAGCAAAGTTGAGCCCTAAGTCACTAAAATCATAGTTTCGACCCACTGTGCGGCGGCGCGCACCTACGCACCCGTCCGGCGCTCGCAGCCGCAGCGACGCAAGCACCTCCGGGTGGTGCCGCAATCCTAGCAGTACACGAGCCACGTACTTGACCAGCGCGACGTCTCTTCTGAGTACCAGCCTAGTGTATCCGACCATACCCAGGACGAACAGGCTCGGGTACATTAAGGGATAAAAGGGATAAACCCCATACTGTTTGCGGTAAAGAAATCTGGTAAATTTGTTTTGTTTTTTTTCCAAAATGAGGCTATATTTCCTTTCATGCGGATTCCAAATGATTGCACTTGTTTCTAAATGACTCCTCACAAGTGCATTATATAACACTTTAATAGCTGCAGTATCGGTAAAATCCTTACACTGTCTCAAGATAAAACCGAATTACAAAAACCGGAAACGGTTATTAGCGAGACCTCAGACAAATACGTTGATTTATCACAGAGCAATGACATATAAAAGAGCCGAGAACGCAGATAAAGTATGCCAAATGATTCACCGCTGAAGCTCGATCTGATAAACTTGGCTGTGTCATTTAAAAATGCCCATCCCGTAGATACATATCACCTGTCTCTCCTCTAGTCTAATGCCTACTCTAGGATGTATATCCAGTACGGGTCACAATCCTTGAAGCACGTCATAACGGCGCCCCCCAGTCTACTCTTTGATATGCAATGATCTCTGTAGCACCATGAAACATGAGGCTTTAGGGGCTGATGCAAAACTTGGGGTTCATTCGAATAATCGAGTCTGGTCAAACTTTAATGGGGTCGGTGCATTTCATTCATTCATTCATAACATTTTGATTTTCGACTTCCTTTTGAGCTACATTAGAGCTTTCTGATAAGGCCCATTGTGAGCAACCACGTTTCAGTGCCATAAGTTATCACTGGCCACACGCACTGGTCAAAGACTTTCGCCTTGTGACACTGCGGTATGTGGGACGAGAAGATATTGCGTAGCTTCCCAAACGCTTCCCAACCGAGTCGGATTCGACGAATGACCTCTTTCTTGAAGTTGGACCTACCTAACTGGACAATTTGTCCTAGGTAAAAATATTCGTTCACGACTTCGAGTGTAGCGCCTGCGTTCTTCATGAGAATGGGTGTTACATGGGCAATTGACATGACCTTTGTTTTGACCATGTTCATTTTAAGACCCACTTTCGGAAGCTCTACTGAGGTCATCGAGCATTGCACTGCGGTCTTCCATGGTCTCAGCTATGTCGTCAGCAAACCGAAGGTGAGTGATGTACTTGCCATTGATGACAATCCCTTTCCAGTCCAGAACCTTGAAGACATCCTCCAGTGCAGCGGTAAACAGTTTCGGAGAGGTAACGTCTCACTGTCTCACATCTCGGTGCAGAAGGATAGGTTTCAAGGTCTGGTCCTGGAGTAGGACTGCCATAGTGTCGTTTTCGTATAGACACCTCGATCGATGCACCTCGATGTCCCGAAAGTCAATCTGGCACCGTTGAAGAGACTGCAGTACAGCCCATGTCGCGATCGAATCGAAGGCTTTCTCGTAGTCCACAAACGCTAAGCAGAGAGGCAGGTTATACTCCTCGGTCTTCCAAATAACCTGTTACAGCGTATGTATGTGCCTAATACCATACGGTGATCACTTCCAATTTTCACTGCATTGATCTCAGAGACATTATTAAACACTTGCTTCTTCGTCGACATAATGAGGTCAAACTCGTTTTTTGTTTCACCATCAGGGCTCTGCCAGGTCCACTTTCTGTGCTCACGCTTTATGAAGAAGTTCAGCATAAAAAGGCCTTCCTTCTCCATGAAACGGGCCAGTTGGTGACCCCGCTGGTTCGCGTTGAAGTCCCCCATGACAACGGTGAAGTGAGTTTTATAGCCATGCATGGCTCTGGAAATGTCCTCATACATGGTCTTCACCTCATCGTCGGTGTGTGACGAAGTCGGGGCGTAAACCTGCACGACTTTCAGCGAATACCTTGCGGATATTCTGAGTATAAGGTTCGCCACCCTGGGCGACACACTCTCGATCTTAACAACGTTGCTCACAAGGGACTCATGGACGATAAACCCGACACCACCTTGAGACTGCTGGTCGCCCCAAAAAATAGAGCAGGTTTCCGGATTTGAGGATTAACGAGTCCTCGTCCACTCTTCAGACTTCAGACAATCCTACTATATCCCATCGTTACCTGTTAAATTCTTCCTTGAACTCGGTGATCTTCTCGTCGACGTCGAAGACGATCAACTTAGTAATAATTTATTTTTCTTCCGCCATTTTGTTCTTTTTAATACATAGATAAACTCGTAACACTAGCTTGCGTAACACGTGTGCCTCGCGGTACTATTGACAGCGAGCGACTATCGTACACGTGGTTGGGAATCGCCTTAGACGGTCAGCCGCCGACCCAACCTCCTCGCCATTGGTCGCAAAAGCTCTTTAAACCAAGACTTGGTTTAAAGAGCTTTTGCGACTTTTGTTGGAAGGTTAAACGGAATTTGGTTGTAAACCTCGGTTGTAAACCACCAAAGTCACCTATGTCAGCACACGGTTGACGACCGTGTAGCAGTCGCATTAATTGTTTTCGGTACAACCCTAGCAGGATCTCATCGGTAACACATAATAAAAACAAATACAGGTTATTGAATTTTAATTAATTAAAATATAAACGTTAGTGTAGTTTTATGTCGTCAATGTCCTCCGTGTATATCATTAAAAGTAATATAAAATTTTTGTTCGGCTAGAGTTTAGTTCCTTGTACAAGAGAGTCGGCACCAATATCAGTTTTTTTGTAAATATGAATGATTTTTGATACTTTTCAGATACTTTTTCACATTTAAGACGTAGTTATTCACACTTTGATTAACACCCAAGCGGCCATTGAACAATTTAAAAAAGGGATAATGATGAATGACATGGTGAGTATAACTGAATGTTCTATGTGCCGACGTCGGTCCACAAGGACACGCGCTATTTGTGATTGTTCCTTTACGATGATAACTACTACATAATTATACTAGACCTTAGATATCTAAGGTATAGTTTTAGAGTATCATCTATATCTTTACATATTATAAACTAGCTGTGCCAGCGACTTCGTTATAAATAAAAGATTATTTATATACAAGGTGTACCACCTCCTTCATTGCATAAGTGAGATCCTTGGACCAACCCTACAAATTGAAGAAGAGACCATCAAGCACCTTAGCGACTGGTCGCTAGAGAAATATATCCATGATTTGTGTAGTTAGTTATAGTGGGTTGTAGTTTAGATACTTCAATACCTACGCGGTCAAAATGCAATGATGATTATACTGTAAAAGATTTAATTTCGAATGGAATTTGCAAAGGAAATGGCTAGTGGCCAAAACTCACAGCAATGAAATTCCATTCAATTTTGCTGGCGCCTATTCAAGTAGCGCGGAAAGGTCGACTTTGCTTAAAGAAGGTTGTCAAAATAATTCCCACATTACAAGATTTTTAGAGTATAAGTAGCTTCATTCTAAACTTCAATCTCGATGTTTTGATAAGTCGTGTAAACATTGCAAAGCAGGAGCGAGACGTTTTTTTTTAACAATTCTAAGGCATTCAAGCAAAATTAACAACTAAATGATAAACGGGCGTTCGGTGGAATGTTATTAATCATCATTTGGTGCTTTAAATTATTGTAAATTATTAACCGACTTCAAAAAAGGTGGTGGGTCTCAAGTCGGTTGTATTATTAATTGTTTTATGTTTGTGACCTCAGAACTCCGTCATGTATAAACCGACTGAAAAATAAGACATTTTTCAATCGGTTTATACATGACGGAGTTTTGATTGAAAGAGTATACTTGTGAAATGGTCTATAGGACCATAAATTTGGTCAGGTTTTGATAAGTGGGTTTTGAGTAAGCTTCAATAATACGTAATGTATGTTGATGTTGATCATGTTGTATTTTCCTGTTTCTGTTATTTACTTCCCAAGTGAATGTTTACGAATTTGTGTGTATTCGGCACCACAACTAAAAAGTTAAAAACAAAAACTTTATTACCAAAAAAAAAACAACCGCCTCCAAACAATTATCTCCAAGTGAAAAATAACTTTTAATCAGTTTCTTAAAGTATTTTATTAAATGTTTATTTTGTTACAGCATCAAACACTTGTTTTTTCTATACTCGTTTTATCTTGGTTGATAAAGGATTTGATCTGGCACACAATATTGATCCAGCAATGCGAGAAATTCTACTTAGCCATCCGAAGTGTTTAAGATACTTGCACACTCATTTTGAACTCAACTTGCCCAGGTATTTTTTTTTTAAAGAATGTACTATCATGAGAACTTGCAGTATTCATCCAATACAAGATCACAGTTTTACAACAAAAAAAAATGTGTTTATAATTTCAACAAACCGATACCTGCACATAGTAGGTATGTAAGCGTCGTTAGGTGAAAATACCAGTGATAAGACCTGCCATTGAATGTTTTCCATGCTTCGTTATTTTTGTAATTTTGTTTTCAGATGATGAGAAAAAGATGTGCAAAAACGTACTGCGCTTGCAACGGGCATCATTCAGCAAGATACGTGTGGCTTGTTCTACGTAAACCAATTGAATCTTATGAGCTTCATAACTAACTACATTTTTGTGTTACTACAGTTTGCATTCTTGTAATTCAGACTTCAATTACCTTGTGGTTAGTCAGTATGACTATTTTTTAGGGTTCCGTACGTCCTTATGAAAAAACGGAACCCATATAGAATCACTCGTGTGTTTCTGTCGGTGTGTAATTTGTTGTCTGAACCCAAACACGGACGAGTATCGTAAAAAAATAAGGGGATCACATTTGGTGGCAAATTAGAAAATTGAAAAAAAAAGATTGGCAAAGTGTGAAATATGAAATATGCTTGTTGTGAGTGTTTTAAACATATTTTTGTTTTATTTTAAAATAAACTATTTTGAAGTTATTTAATAAAATCCATGAAATTTTACCATTTCCCCGCTTTATCTTTGAAATGACTGTGACTAAATCTAAAAAGTTTGTAAGCAAAGAAGTGTCTGCCGAGGACCGGGTTCTGTCGCTGTCTGGTGCGGTAGGTGCTGGCTGCTTTTCAGAGTCGGTTTTCTACTTTGGAGGCCATTGTCCAGCCGCCTCCCGCTAGTGGCAAGCCAGCCGGCCTCGGGACAGCGAAAGGCGGCCTCGTTTGCAGCCACCGCGGCCAAACCAAGGTCTTCGGGGTAGACCCGAAGTGGAGCCGTAGCGGGCCGCCCCTGGAGAAATCGGTGTCGCCCCAGAACAGGAAGGGTGGGGTGGGTGCGCAGACGGCGTGGCGGCCGCCCCCGTCTTCCTTTCTTCCGTTGTTGTCAGCCCGGTCACAAGGCCGACTCGTGCAATGCCGCGCTTTATATTTGCGGTAGCTTGCAAGCCGCCCGATCACCGGGTTGGGAGTAAGGCCTGCGCTCCACCAGCCAAAGCCAGAGGTAGGGGCCCACTGCCACCGCCGTCAAGGCCGCATCCGCCGTCACTGCCGCCGCCGTTGCCGCCTCCACCGGTGGAATCCAAAGATCCAGATTCGGTTTGTTATGACGAAAAAGTCACGAAAATAAAAAAAATAGGTTAATTTGACATCCTAAAATATTGGACAATATAATTGGGGAAAACTCGGTATACGTCCCAACTTATTGAATGCCAAATCCGAACTGACTGGAAGACGGTGTGCGATCATGTTCTAGGAAGGCCGGTGCTGATTAAGCGTTAGTATCAGCGTTTACCATTACAAAGTAGGGGTGTAACAGGTCGCACCGAATAATCGCAATTGTTTTCGAGTCCGGTCGAATGCTAGACAAAACAATCAAAAGTACGGACTAAGGCGCGCGTCATCGCCTCCCCAGCGGAGTAATTAGAGCAAACGACGTAAGTATTGACTCGTTCAGAGCAGTCATTCAAAAAATGTGTGAAAAAAACTCATATGAATGTCATATGAGTTTTTTTCACATACCCGGCATATACAACGGCCATGCCGATCAATTGTCGAGGTTTCCGGTGATTCTAGAAAGGCATGTAACTCCAGAATTCACAATCAAAATATTCTCCAAATGGGGAGTTCCACTGATCGACCTGTTTGCATCCAATTGAGCGCATGTAGTGACGAATTACGTGTCCTTGGATCAAAACGATGACCAAGCCCTATTCTACGACGCGTTCTCTCATAGCGTGGGTATTTCCTCCACCCTTTCTGATCCGCACAGGTAATATATCTACCAGTAGTTCCGCGATGGGAACGACTTTTTTTGGCGACCCGACATCAAATTGCGTGCTCTAGAAGCTCCATTCACTCTTTATCACATTGACAAAGTCTTGATCAACACGACAATAGGACTGCCTCCATCAAACGTCCACGACATGACTCTGGAAGTGTGGAAATGTGGGGATGGTCTAAGATGCTAACATCCTGGAATAGGAGTCAACTAGAACGCGGATAGTTAGAGTAAGTAGCGGATAGTCAGTAGATGCAATATATCAGTGATATAAATTTCAGTTTCTTTTATTTATTCACTAAGTGCCTATAGCCTACTAGGTACCTACTGCTTTATAAAATAGTCAGTAAAATCATAGTAAGTACTCTCACATTGGCGTCTCCATCACTTCCACCAGGCGATAACAAACAGGTCACTATGCAAGATATGACTCATTGTTTTAAGCGAAAAGACATAGCGCCGTCAGGAGTAACTGCTTAAAGGAGATTGTTCTGCACCCATACATCGTTCGCCCCAGAACCAACAGCGAAGGAAAATTACGTAGCGTGTCCTAAATTACAATCATTTTCCCATGAAGACAAAGTTTAATGACGGACAGCTAGCAAAAAGCATTTATTTAAAAAGAAAACTACGATTTTGAGGTTACATTTAGTAAGAAACAATCCTTTCAATCCTTGCACGTGCTAGTAAATGCCTACCTCGTAATACTATTTCTATTTCCTGCATGTGGCTAGTTATGTTAGAGGATTCAGTAAAACATTTAACTACTTCTGTACTTACCCATGTCGTTTGGTGTTAAATAAAGTAAAAGTTCTCTACTATTTGGTAAATCTTCTAGTTTTTATATTAAAATAGGTAGGTAGAAAATAACTTACTTATTTAACTTGAATGCAAACGACTTTGTTCTAACGTTTTATTAGATTTCATTTACTCTACATGTATGAATTCGTATCTAGATCGCTTAACATTTTGTAAAAATCGCTTGACAGTTGAGTTCATTGACATGACATGAGAAGAATTAGGGATGCCCATGCATTAGATCCGTTTCGATTTATTTTAAACAAAATCGATACCGTACAGTACTAAGCATGTTATTTCTATTTGAAATATTATTTACTTACTACAGGGCGTTTCGTGCACTCACTCTTATACACCCATTTGTGAATTTCTGATCCGTTTTTATGCTGTTCGTAAAAAACAAGAATATGAATCGAATAGGAGGTAGTGCACAAACGACCTCATGTGTAGTAATTGTGTAGAAAAAGATAATTAATTATTTAGGACGCATAAATTAGGTTATGAAAATCGGTTTTGTTATTGAATTATTTCACTACAAAATCGTCTTAGCATAAAGCGAAATAGATTTAAAAGGATAGTACGGATGCGTTGACATGCGTGATCAGGTGGTCAACTCAATAATCTCGAAATCGATGTGTGAAATAAGAGATTGGGCATCACTAACTGTCATGTAAAATATAATTGTCAAAAATGGCAGCATTTTTGATGTTATGTCGAAAATCGTTACAGCTCTCTTAATTGTTCAAAATGGAACGCGGAGGGTCCGTTTCATACTGATATTCGCAAATAGTTGTGGCGGCATCTACACCGCCACATGCGAACAAACGCATCAATCCTGCATCGCGCAAGCAGAGTTTACCACGCAGATAGCATATATACAACTTCCCGAAAACAATCATCGGGCAGTTGCCCACCAGATACGACATCCCATCTGGTCGGAGGATCCTCCCTTTTCCGAAGAATATGAGTGAACTTTACACCCTGTTCCTCATATCTCTTCACGGGTGACACCGACGTGATCCTCATATCTCTTCACTGGTGACCCCGAGTATGAACGTCAGCGCAGCCTTCGCGCAACTACTTCAGCGTGACGTCATCATCATCACTCCCGCAAGTCACACAGCCAGCCAGCAACCACGGCTTGAACAGTTGTCCTGACCATCAGCATGCAGCGCAAGCGCATACCTGGTCATCACCTTCAGCCTCATCAGCAACCTTGGCACAGCACACTGCACATTCGGCCGGTCCACAAGCAGAGTGCTTAATCCCTCTCCTGGTCGACATCAGCAGTCAGCCACCCCGACTCACTGGGGCATCTTCGCAGACAGTTCCGACTCACCGCGAACTATGCGACACCCGGGTCCAAC
Source organism: Dasypolia templi (assembly GCA_963555695.1). Lineage (NCBI taxonomy): Eukaryota > Metazoa > Arthropoda > Insecta > Lepidoptera > Noctuidae > Dasypolia > Dasypolia templi. Next base: position 3,559,151 of record OY743156.1, read on the forward strand.
CCACTAGAACCCAACTGGCATTGGCAAGCATCGCAAGATACAAGACTTAGTCCACTATCGACCTCCGGTTTTCGGAGGGCAGTGATGTGGCGGCATCTACACCGCCACATGCGAACAAACGCATCAATCCTGCATCGCGCAAGCAGAGTTTACCGCGCAGATAGCATATATACAACTTCCCGACAACAATCATCGGGCAGTTGCCCACCAGATACGACATCCATCTGGTCGGAGGATCCTGCCATTCCAAGAGTATGAGTGAACTTTACACCCTATTCCTTATATCTCTTCATAGTATAATAAAATATATATTTACAATTATTATGTACGTCAGATGCTTGTCAGATATTTCAAACGCTTATATGAATGTGTTAGTAGACGTACTGATTAACAATTTAGATGAAATAGGTGTTGGAAAAAAGTTATGTCAGTATCTATGGAGCTTAGTAAGCGAGAGGTTTCTTAAGATAAAAGAAAATAATGATAAAAACAATTATTTTATTAGACATATCTGATAGAGGTCTAGGAGACCTAATTTCTCCCATTCTTTTTAATGCAGTCACAATGACACGTTTTCACAAGATAAAAAATGTAGGTATGTGCCAATACGCGGACGATTTTGTTTTGTATTGTTGTTCCAGGAATCTTAGTCAAAGTCAGCATCAATTTCAGATCGCGTTGAATACATTTTGTAATATTCTGATTGATATGGGATTAGAATTACGACAACTAAGTCTAAAGTATGAATTTTCACAAGGGGATTTAGAAAATAGAAATAGATTTTCACGCTTTTGCGTAAACTACGTCATTACGGATTATTACATATTGTCCAAAACGAAGCTCTCAACGTAATAAATTCTTATTTACACAATAGGTTCCAATGTGTAGATGTCGATGGTGGGAAAAAATCCGGGCTTCCAGTTCAGTTAGGTGTTCCTCAAGGCTCAATACTAGGTCCATTCTTGTTCTTAGTGTATATCAATGACTTACCATTCTATTTAAATGATATCTGTGACGTTGTACTGTTTGCAGATGATACCTCCCTTATTTTTATAGTAAACAGGAATAGACAAGAGTTTGACGACGTAAACAGTGCACTCTCAATGGTTACGGATTGGTTTACGTCAAATAACCTAGTTCTCAATGCTAAGAAAACTAAATGTGTAAAGTTCGTCTTACCGAATGTTAGAAATCTAGGACCCAACATCGTCTTAGATAAAGAGCTGCTTGAAACAGTAGACTCGGCAGTTTTTGCTGGGCATAACAGTAGATGCCAAACTTCAGTGGGGCCCACATATATCAAGCCTAGCGGGTAGGCTCAGTTCAGCCGCCTACGCTGTCAGGAAAGTAAGACAATACACTGACGTTGATACAGCACGGTTAGTCTATTTTAGTTATTTCCACAGCGTTATGTCCTACGGTATTCTGCTGTGGGGCAAAGCTGTTGATATTCAAAATATATTCGTCCTTCAAAAACGAGCTGTCCGAGCAATTTATCAACTAGGAACCAGAGTTTCTCTTAGAGATTTTTTAAAGATATTGGTATTCTTACGGTAGCATCACAATTCATCTTCGGCAACATCTTATACATTAGGCAAAATATACACTTATACACTAAAAACAGTGATTTTTACAATGTTAATACTAGAAATAAGAACAAACTACGTGCTCCCTTTCACCGGCTTCATAAGGTTCATAACTCATTTGTTGGGCTAGGCATAACCTTTTATAACAAGCTACCCTCTTCTTTGCTAGATTTGCCTTTTAATGCGTTTAAAGCTCAAGTAAAATCCAACCTTTGTTCAAAGGCATATTATTCAATTAACGACTACTTAAACGATAAGAATAGCTGGTCGCTGTAATTAACTCAAGACAATGTTTATGTTCTTTCTCCAGAATCAGCTTACCTACTGACGAAATAAATATACGAGTTCGTATATTTATTTTAATTTTATTTGACTGTATAAGTCAAAAAGTTTTAGTTACCTTCATTTATTATTGACATGATCCGCTCATTACAATGTTTTTCAATGAGTTGTATTGCAATAAGTGGTTAGCTAGCGACCTCGACAATTGATCTTAAATTATTCTTGCCTGAGCAACCGGCAGCGAGTTCGTCATGCTCCCGTAGATGTCACTGCTTGCGGTAGCGTCGGGATCGGGTTGCCTCCTTCCCTCAAATATGGCGAGGGGGGCAATGGCTGATCTTTGCGTTATGCTCGTGAACGGGTGCTGCTTGTGGTGACTAGTCGTCTTGCTGTCTATGGTTTTGATATTGTTAAAGTAATTGTTCTGTTAACTTATTTTACTTCGATGGTCCTAGTTGATCATTTGTGTTTACTTAAAAAATAATCCAATAATGCATATGTAAGATGTCACGCCCCTTATGCCTGGAGGCTTTTATTTGTGTATTAAGTTATGTTTTTTTTTTCTTTGATTTTTTTATTGGTTTCTGTTTTGGGTATATTGGCGTGGCTAGCTTAAATATGGCAGATAATTTAATGTTTTTTTTTTGTGTTTCGGTTTTTATTCTTTGATTACCATATAAATATATAATTCAATGGTTTTCTAACTAAACAGACAGCTGTGCGGCTTGGGAGTTTGTTGCGCCACTTCTACTTCCCAGCTAAAGCACTAGGAAGTGGTGAAGGGCGGGCGTTTTGGGGGGCTGTCTTATGTAATTTTGACGTTCGAAAAGTGCTGTCTCTCAGCCTAGTTTGAATAAATGACTTTTGATTTTGATTTATAAATATATAGGTATAGTTTATAGGTAGTACTCGTAGTTAATTACAAATATTTGGGAGTGTTCATTGAGTTGGAGTGAACACAACAACATAATAGCGGAGAAAGTGTAAAGGAGTCTCAAATTACCTAAAGTCTTGGCTGGCACTGCATGGGGATTGTACCCTTAATATCTGAAACATATTTATATAGCGTTGATTAAAAGCCGCATAGACTATAGCAGCATTGTTTCAAAATAGGTAAAAATGCGTACATTATGACGTTTAGCTCGATGCGCCTCTGGTAAAAGAGGTGTATCGCTAGCTTATGTAATTCTATCTAAGATCGATGCATTATTCTTAAAAGGTATTACGTTGAAACTGCTATGGGTTCCATCACATATTGGGATACAGGGTAATGAAAAGGCTGTCATGCTGGCAAAATGTGCAGCTGAGAATGCAATAGATACTAATAAAGCGCTAGATTATGCAGTAGTGTAACCTAAATTTAAAAATAAACGTTACGAAGACTGGAAGGAGTATTTTGATACGCGTTCATTGGAAAAAGGAATCTGGTATAAATCCATGCAGGGTCAGCATTTTCGTGTGCCCGTGGTTTATAAATAGTAATTTAAGTAGACAATTAGTTGTTACAGCTCATAGACTCAGATCAGGACACATTCCATGTAATAAGTTTGCGTTAATGATGAAAAAAAAAAAACGCCTAATTGTGTTTTGTTTTGGAAGACTTACATCACTTATTGATGGTCTGTGGTGGATTTGAGTCTCATAGAAATGAACTGTTTGGTGTCTTGAAGTTGAACCGACTTAATATGACAGAATGTTGTGGAAGGTGCCCTTCCACAACATTCTGTCTCAGCCAAGTGGTAAAGATGCCAAGAGTCTAATCAGGTTCATGGCCCAAATGTAATCCGAAGCAATGTATATTTAAGGTACGATGGGACTGACATACGCATTTCGGTCATAAAAGTCAGTAGGTAGTGCCGGTCTGTAGTTTCTGCTAACCTCATGGGAAGAACCCGTGAGTTTATGTACTTATGTATGTATCAAACATTAAAAATTTCAGGAACACGATATTATTTTATTAAACTTGTTATTAAATATCACTTCAGATACTGCATCCATAGCATGATTAATGTACATGGGTATTTCTGCACCCTCTAGAAAATATTGTGTGCTTAAAATATTTGCGATCTCTGCAATCAAGTTATTGAGGTACAAGTCATCTATGAGATGCCATATATGAGATTTCCCGTCGGCTACTGACGAACTTCCATAGAAACTTTCATCGCATATTTGACCCCTTTATGAAGTCAATCTGCTTAGTCTTTTCCCAACTATGTTGAGGTTGGCTTCCGGTCTAACCGGATGCTACTGAATACCATTATTTTACATGGAGCGACTGCCTATATGACCTGCACAACCCAGTTACTGGGTGACACGATAACCCTTGGTAAGTCTGGTTGTCAGACTTTTTGTCAGTATCCTTGGGACCCCTATTGGGAGTGAATTTGAAGAAAACTATCCTTATTGCTCTCCTTCACTATTTATGGAACTATTGTGCAAAATTAAGTCATCAATAGAAAGGTCATGACTATGTAATGTAATGACTATGTGGGGTATCAAAAACAGGGCTTGAAGAGACGATTCCAAAAATATAACACACTAATAGTATTAAAATAAAATCAAAAATAAGAAAATCAAAATCCCAAGTGAAATTAACATACAAACCAAGCTCACTTTTCAAGCAGTCTGATGCAGTTGGTGTTGGAATCAAATCTGAGATTGAACAAAATAACTTATTGCACGTCGGGTTTTGAAATTTTAGAATCTCAACTCATGCAATTTCATTAAAAACACAATAAATAATATCGCCTTTAGCCATAAAGTCTGCCTAAATCCAACATTCTAACGCGGGGGTACGTGCCATAGAAATCGATTATTTCGTTCATCGACGGCAGCTAAAACCTACGAAGTGAGAACTCTTGGTCAAGCTGTTTTTTTGTACAGTTTCAAAGTTGAGGTTCCTAATACAAATCACAAACGGGTCATAATTAAATTAAGTACAATATTAATGCCCGGAATAAGTGTAATGCTTAAGGTTAGGTTTACATTACATGTAATTTGATATAAATATATAATTATATTGTAAAGCCACATTCAAATTAATCAAACTATCTAATACATTACTTAGTACTGTAGTAATATTATAATGAGTTTGGTGTACGTGGAGTCATTGATTAATGTATTCCAAGTGTCGTAGGTAGCTTTTGATAATAATACTAAAATGAAGACATTTAAAAATGTCGAAAGAGAATCAATTAATCACACTGTGAATATAATTTCGATGAATAAGGTGGATAAAGATGTGCAGTCGATGCTGTGGCCTTTGAATCTGATGCAGTTTATTATGTTCTGTCCTAAATATCGCATCAAAATGATTGTATCACTACAAATAGCTTGATTTCTAATTTTATTTCTATGACCGTAACAGTAGTATTTATGTTTGTGTACATACACTGGTTCTTTACTTCGGATATGATAAGTCTTGGATTTCTAAATTTTTTGTTTCTTTCATCTCTTACTGTCTGTTTCTTTTGTTGTTCCGGTTTTGCTATGAATTTCGTCATTGGAATCATTCGGACCAATAACAATATCCAGTTTGTCCTTACTTTTCAAAAAGTACACAGGTTTCTCAACAATGAAAATGATGTGAGCCACTTTATTATTTGGAATTGGATTTTTGAAGTCGTGGCTTTGGGTTTTTATGTAACTGTTATTACTTATTATATGATACAAATGGGTATACCTTTCTATGCTGTGTATATGTACTACATTTTGGTTATTTTCGATTTTAATATTGTTTATGCCTCGCGAGTCATTAAATTGTTGGAAAACAAAGTTTGTCAAACAAGTTTTAAATGCTCGAGAGTTGGAAGATATACACAGAGCGAATTATGTCAAAAAAGTCTTTCAGGCTTTCGTTGAAATACTGGAATGTTATAATATCCACAAATTTAGTTGTCAGCAATTCTTAAGTAATTTACAAATCATCCATGATATTGTAAGAGGTAAATTAAAAAAATAACGAATAGCATTTAATTTCGTTAATTCAAAAAAAAAAACACAATGGTGCCGATTCACCTGTCACAAAATTCTGTAAACGTCTAAAAATCACCATTATTTTGTTTATTTTAAATTGACAAAAGTGACAACACTTTACTATAATATATTTTGACGTTACTATACATATTTATTTATTCAATTTAGTGAAAAATTTTGCTAGAGTTTCGGATACGGACCATCACATTAGACAGACGTGTCCGCCTTTGTTTTCGCTTTATGCCACGTGCGAAATAGTGGTGCTGAGTTAACGGTGTTTCTGTTATTTATTGTGATTGTGTATCTGTGTCATAAATTAAAATACCTTAAAACGGTGCAAAAGTGGCAAACGGGCTTTGATCTCAAACCTGCGGCAGAAGAACACGGAGATCCCGAACGGGCCCATCTGGTGAAATCGTTCCTTATATTACAGGCATTTGCCTTCGTTGCTGTATTAGGCTATGTTTTAGTTTATTAATTTGTGTTGTTTGTTGTTTAATAAAACGGCGTGTTTTTGAGAGTGCGCATTCTGTTTTTAGATATTTCGAAAGAAAACTCCAACTATTATGTAAACTGTGTATAATTTTATAAAACGAAATTAACAGGAAAGTAGTCTGACTCATATTATTTAAAAAAAACTACTTTAACCAAATGGACGGCTCGCAAGGCGCAACGCCGAGCGCGTGCACCGTTTGCTCTGTGTCTTTAACCAAACCACTGCAAATTGGTTGGAGCCGAGCGCGTTGCAAGCCCTCTGTCGCTATCTGGCGACAACATTTGACACTCGAACGACACCTCAGGACATGAAATACTTCGATATGGGAATCAATTTTTAATAGACACGGTGGAAGATCAAGAAGGCTGCTAATGATTTATTTATTTAAATTACAATTATTACACCTTTACAGACGTATCCAAGGCGATGTTATAAGTCACAATGTCGTAGGGCGAATTTCACCCAATGAAACCGAATGCGATCATCGATTATAACAAAAACTATACGGTACGTGTAAGATCTGTGCCGATCGCGCTCTTTTCCTCCGGCGAAATCAGCCCTAAGTAAAAAAACAAATCTATAAAGAATAAAATAAAATGACCGCGATCATAATTATAAATTGCTAAGCTCACAACTATAACAAATTAGTTACTATGTTTAAAGCATCAGACAGCCCTCAATTATGATTTGTGCCATGTTAATGAATGTCGGCAGTTTGTGTCCGAATATGTCCTCCGACACCGTAACCACATTAATAATACGTGCGGCTCGTGACATAGGGGTAAACTTGAGTAGGTTAGTCCTAGCCGCTGGCACGTCTAAGAGAGCGGGGCGGCGGCGCGCACCTACGCACCCATCCGGCGCGCGCAGCCGCAGCGCCGCCAGCACCTCCGGGTGGTGCTGCAACCCTAGCAGTACGCGAGCCACGTACTTGACCAGCGCGACGTCCCTTCTGACTGCCAGCCTTGTGAATCCGACCATACCCAGGACGAACAGACTCGGGTACATTAGGGGATAAAAGGGATAAACCCCGTACTGTTTGCGTAAATTTGTTTTGAATTTTTTCCCTAAAATGAGGCTGTATTTCCTTTCATGAAGATTCCAAATGATTGCACTTGTTTCTAAATGACTCCTCACTTAAATAGCTGCAGTAGCGGTAAAATCCTTACACTGTCTCAAGATAAAACCGAATTACAAAAACCGGAAACGGTTATTAGCGAGACCTCAGACAAATACGTTGATTTATCACAGAGCAATGACATAGAAAAGAGCCGAGAACGCAGATAAAGTATTCCAAATGATTCACCGCTGAAGCTCGATCTGATAAACTTGGCTGTGTCATTTAAAAATGCCCATTCCGTAGATACATATCACCTGTCTCTCCTCTAGTCTAATGCCTACTCTAGGATGAATATCCAGTACGGGTCACAATCCTTGAAGCACGTCATAACGGCGCCTCCCAGTCTACTCTTTGATATGCAATGATCTCTGTAGCACCATGAAACATGGGGCTTTAGGGGCTGATGCAAATCTTAGGGTTCATTCGAATAATCGAGTCTGATCAAACTTTAATGGGGTCGGTGCATTTCATTCATTCATTCATAAAATTTTGATTTTCGACTTCCATTTGAGCTCCATTAGAGCTTTCTGATAAGGCCCATTGTGAGCGACCACGTTTCAGTGCCATAAGTTATCACTGGCCACACGCACTGGTCAAAGACTTTCGTCTTGAGACACTGCGGTATGTGGGACGAGAAGATATTGCGTAGCTTCCCAAACGCTTCCCAACCGAGTCGGATTCGACGAATGACCTCTTTTTCGAAGTTGGACCTACCTAACTGGATAATTTGTCCTAGGTAAACATATTCGTTCACGACTCCGAGTGTAGCGTCTGCGTTCTTCATGAGAATGGGTGTTACATGGGCAATTGACATGACCTTTGTTTTGACTATGTTCATTTTAAGACCAACTTTCGGAAGCTCTACTGAGGTCATCGAGCATTGCACTGCGGTCTTCCATGGTCTCAGCTATGACTACTATGTCGTCAGCAAACCGAAGGTGAGTGATGTACTCGCCATTGATGTTGATGCCAATCCCTTTCCAGTCCAGAACCTTGAAGACATCCTCCAGTGCAGCGCACATCTCGGTGCAGAAAGATAGGTTTCAAGGTCTGGTCCTGGAGTAGGACTGCCATAGTGGCGTTTTCGTATAGACACCTCGATCGATGCACCTCGATGTCCCGAAAGTCAATCTGGCACTCACAGCACATGTCTCGATCGAATCGAAGGCTTTCTCGTAGTCCACAAACGCTAAGCAGAGAGGCAGGTTATACTCTTCGGTCTTCCAAATAACCTGTTACAGCGTATGTATGTGGTCTACGGTGCTAAAGCCTTTACGGAATCCGGCTTGTTCGGGAGGCTGGAAGTCGTCAAACCTGCGCGCAAGACGGTACATGATGACCCTTGCAAACCGCTTGTAGACATGGCTCAGAAAAGAGATGGGCCGTTCCATGCCTGCGGCGTTTTGACGGAATTAAACAGCTTTTGGAGGGCCTTAAGAACTGGTTTTCCGCCGGCCTTTAGGAGTTCGGCCTAAATTCCGTCGTCACCCTGCGCCTTACTGTTTCAGAGCCATCCTAATCTCGTCCAAGCTGACGTCCGGGATGTCTTCGGTAAAGTGTCGGGTAAATCAAGCTCTTGGGTCGTTAACCAGATTCGTAACGGGGTTACTTGTTGACCTGTATAACTATCAATAGAACCTCTCAATCTCTCTCAACAGCTCAGGTTTACCGGATAAGGTCCTGCCATAATCGGTGTTCAGTTTCGCATGCTGGCACTGCCCAATAGACAGATCTCTAGCAAAGACCTTGGAGCCTTTCTTCCACTCTATCGCATCCTTAATACGGTCTGTATTAAAGAAGCGGAGCGGAGAGAAGTGGTCTGAAGACTGCAAGATCATCTCGCGCCTCTCTTCCGACGACGGGCTTTGAAGATCTTAGACCTGACCGTATGGACAGTTTCCACGAACCCATCGTTAAAATCGTACACGGAGCTTCCTAGGCACTCGAAACAATTTTGAAGTTTGAGCTGAAAGCTTACGGGGTTTTGGACTTGGATCGGTGCGGGGCGGAGCGTAGACTACATCAGTCGAGACCTTTCCAGCTTGATGTTTAAATTCAATGTGCCTATTACCATGCGGTGATCACTTCCAGTTTTCACTGCAATGATCTCAGAGACATTATTAAACACTTGCTTCTTCGTCGACATAATGAAGTCAAACTCGTTTTTTGTTTCACCATCAGGGCTCTGCCAGGTCCACTTTCTGTGCTCCCGCTTTATGAAGAAGGAGTTCAGCTGAAAAAGGCCTTCCTTCTCCATGAAACGGGCCAGTTGGTGACCCCGATGGTTCCGTGAACCAACTCCAAATTGCCCCACACGCAGCTTGCCATCGTCTCGTTTGTCCCAACACGTAAAACTAGCTTGCATAACACGTGTGCCTCGCGGTACGATTGACAGCGAGCGACTGTCGTACACGTGGTCGGGAATCGCCTTAGACGGTCAGCCGCCGACCCAACCTCCTCGCCATTGGTCGCAAAAGCTCTTTAAACCAAGTCTGTTGGAAGGTTAAACGGAATTTGGTTGTAAACCTCGGTTGTAAACCACCAAAGTCACCTCTGTCAGCACACGGTTGACGACCGTGTAGCAGTCGCTTTAATTGTTTTCGGTACAACCTTAGCAGGATCACATTGGTCACACATAATAAAAACAAATACAGGTTATTGAATTTTAATTAATTAAAATATAAATGTTAGTATATTTTTATGTCGTCAATGTCCTCCGTGTATATCATTAAAAGAACTATAAAAATTTTGTTCGGTTATAGTTTAGTTCCTTGTACAAGTGAGTCGGCACCAATATCAGTATTTTTTGTAAATATTAATGATTTTTTATACTTTTCAGATACTTTTTCACATTTTAGACGTAGTTATTCACACTTTGATTAACACCCAAGCGGCCATTGAACAATTTAAAAAAGGGATAATGATGAATGACATGGTGAGTATAACTGAATGTTCTATGTGCCGACGTCGGTCCACAAGGACACGCGCTATTTGTGATTGTTCCTTTACTGTGATTACTACTACATAAACTAAACCTTAGTTATCTAACGTCTAGTTTTAGAGTATCATCTATATCTTTACATATTATAAACTAGCTGTGCCAGCGACTTCGTTATAAATAAAATATTATTTATATACAAGATGTACCACCTCCTTCATTGCATAAGTGAGAATCTTTGGACCAACCCTACAAATCGAAGAAGAGACCATCAAGCACCTTAGCGACTGGTCGCTAGAGAAATATATCCATGATTTGTGTAGTTAGTTAAAGTGGGTTGTAGTTTAGTTATTTCAATACCTACGCGGTCAAAATGCAATGATGATTATACTGTAAAAGATTTAATTTCGAATGGAATTTGCAAAGGAAATGGCTAGTGGCCAAAACTCACAGCAATGAAATTCCATTCAATTTTGCTGGCGCCTATTCAAGTAGCGCGGAAAGGTCGACTTTGCTTAAAGAAGGTTGTAAAAATAATTCCCACATTACAAGATTTTTTGAGTATAAGTAGCTTCATTCTAAACTTCAATCTCGATGTTTTGATAGGTCGTGTAAACATTGCAAAGCAGGAGCGAGACGTTTTTTATAAATTCTAAGGCATTCAACCAAAATTAACCACTAAATGATAAACGGGCGTTCGGTGGATTGTTATTAATCATCATTTCGTGCTTTAAATTATTGCAAATTTTTAACCGACTTCAAAAAAGGAGGTGGTTCTCAAGTCGGTTGTTTTATTTAATATTTTATGTGTGTAACCTCAGAACTCCGTCATGTATAAACCGATTGAAAAATATCTTCTTTTGATTGAAAGAGTATACTTGTGAAATGGTCTATAGGACCATAAATTTGGTCAGGTTCTGATAAGTGGGTTTTGAGTAAGCTTCAATAATACGTATGTTGATGTTGATCATGTTGGATTTTCCTGTTTCTGTTATTTACTTCCCAAGTGAAAGTTTACGAATTTGTTTGTATTCGGCACGGCAACTAAAAAGTAAAAAACAAAACTTTTTTACAAAAAAAAAAACAACCGCCTCCAAACAAAAAATCTCCAAGTGAAAAATAGCTTTTTATCAGTTTCTTAAAGTATTTTATTAAATGTTAATTTTGTAACAGCATCAAACACTTTTTTTTTTCTATACTCGTTTTATCTTGGTTGATAAAGGATTTGATCTGGCACACAATATTGATCCAGCAATGCGAGAAATTCTACTTAGCCATCCGAAGTGTTCAAGATACTTGCGCACTCATTTTGAAGTCAACTTGCCCAGGTTATATTTTTTTAAGAATGTACTATCATGAGAACTTACAGTATTCATCCACTACAAGATCACAGTTTTACAATAAAAAAAAAATGTTTTTATAATTTCAACAAACCGATACCTGCACTTAGTAGGTATTTAAGCGTCGTTAGGTGAAAATACCAGTGATTAGACCTGCCATTGAATGTTTTCCATACTTCGTTATATTTGTAATTTTGTTTTCAGATGATGAGAAAAAGATGTGCAAAAACGTACTGCGCTTGCAACGGGCATCATTCAGCAAGATACGCGTGTGTGGCTTGTTCTACGTAAACGCTGCGTTACAATTGAGTCTTATGAGCTTCATAACTAACTACATTTTTGTGTTACTACAGTTTGCATTCTTGTAATTCAGACTTCAATTACCTTGTGGTTAGTCAGGATGATAATTTTTTTTGGGTTCCGTACGTCCTTATGAAAAAACGGAACCCATATAGAATTACTCGTGTGTTTCTGTCAGTGTGTAATTTGTTGTCTGAATTTACCCAAACACGGACGACTATCGTAAAAATATAAGGGGATCACATTTGGTGGCAAATTAGAAAATTTAAAACAAAGGATTTGCAAAGTGTACTATGTGAAATATGAAATATGGCTTGTTGTGAGTGTTTTAAACATATTTTTGTTTTAATTTAAAATAAACCATTTTGAAGTTATTTAATAAAATATATGAAATTTAACCATTTCCCCGCTTTATCTCTGAAATTACTGAGACTAAATCTAAAAGTTTGTAAGCAAAGAACGTGAAGAAGTGTCTGCCGAGGACCGGGTTCTGTCGCTGTCTGGTGCGGTAGGTGCTGGCTGCCTTTCAGAGTCGGTTTTCTACTTTGGAGGCCATTGTCCAGCCGCCCCCTCCGCTAGTGGCAAGCCAGCCGGCCTCGGGCCAGCGAAAGGCGGCCTCGTATGCAGCCACCGCGGCCAAATCAAGATCTTCGGGGCAGACACGAAGTGGAGCCGTGACGGGGCCGCCCCTGGAGAAATCAGTGTCGCCCCAGAACAGGAAGGGTGGGGTGGCTGCGCAGACGGCGAGGGCCCCAGCCCTGACGACGAGGCGGCCGCCCCCGCCTTCTAAACCACCTTCAAATCTAAATCTCCTACGGCCGACGCCGAATGGCAAATAGTCAGGGAGAAGGGGAAGGTGGGTAAGGCAGTAATGGCGGCCAAAAGAAGGCAGAGGCAGCAGTGGCACAAGGAGCGAATCGTCATGGCGAGGCTCCGTGCCCCGAAGTCCGCAGCTGTAGTGATCACACTACAGCCGGAAGCGGAAAAGAAGCTCATGACCTACCGCGAAGTGCTTGGCAAGGTGAGGACAGCGGTGAACCTCGTGGAGCTCGGCGGCATCGATGGCCTCCGGTTAAAGGTCACTGCGACTGGGGCCCGGATGTTGAAAGTCCCCGGTGTGGCCAGCGGCCCGACCGCAGACGTTCCGACTGAAAAGCTTAGGGCGTCCCTTAATGCGGATGAGGTCCGAGTGTCCAGGCCCACCATGTGCGCTGACATGCGTATCCTGGTCCTGGAGGACTCCGTGACGGAGGAAGAGGTGTTGGCTGCCGTCACTAGGACTGGGGGGTGCTCTGCCGAGCAGGTTAGGGCAGTTAGTATTCGGGCCGAAGGCTCCTGGTGTGATGGGTTTCCGCGCAGGTGAAACTGCTGGAGTCCAGACCTCTGAGATGCTTCTGCTGCCAGATGGGCAACCACGTAGGAGTGCAATGCACCTCGGGGGTGGACCGCAGCGGTCATTGCTTCCGTTGTGGTCAGCCCGGTCACAAAGCCGACTCGTGCAATTCCGCGCTTTATATTTGCGGTAGCTGGCAAGCCGGCCGATCACCGGGTTGGGAGTAAGGCCTGCGCTCCACCAGCCAAAGCCAGGGGTCGAGCCCACTGCTACCGCCGTCAAGGCCGCATCCGCCGCCACTGCCGCCGCCGTTGCCGCCTCCACCGGAGGAATCCAAAGATCCAGATTCGGTCTGTTATGATGGTATACATCCCAACTTATTGAATGCCAAATCCGAACTGACTGGAAGACGGTGTGCGATCATGTTCTAGGAAGGCCGGTGCCCAGAAGTAGGCAGTGACCTGTCACTGCTGACCGTAGTGAGTTCGATGGTCGGCAGCGCCGAGTCCTGGGACGCGGTGGTTTCCTTCTGCAAAACAGTCATCTCGCAGAAGGAGGCTGCGGAAAGGGAGGGAGAGATTTCGACTCTCGACCCGGCCCGCAGCAGACGCACCGGGCGTCAGAGGAGGGCGTACAACGCCCTCTTCCGGCCCCCCTAACTGGGTCCAGGGGCGACGGATTCGGGGACATCCGTCGCCCCCCATTATCAGGACGCGAGAAGGCGGCGCGCGTAGAGTTCCGCTAGCGCCACTCACAAGACGTTGCGGGGGGAGTACACGTCAATCCCCCCGCCAGAGACGGGGCCCGCGCAAGCGGGCCGGCACTAGCCGGGGTTGCGGAAGAATTATGTGTTCCCGCGACCCCGGCGTAGGTGAGTGATGGAACACCGGGTTGGTTTTTAGTCGGTAAGAGTCCGACAGACCCCCCCGCCCTCCCCGGGGGGCGGGGGACATCCATGAGGATTTTCCAACCCAAAACCAAAAAAAAAAAAAAACATAATGGATAGCTCAGACTCTCAGGCAACGAGGTGTTAGAATAAAAGGTTTTGCTCGACGATTTCCTGGTCGCTCATCAGCACGAAAACAAGCTTCAAAGTCATGTGAGCTATATGCTCGAAACTTTGGAAACGTTGGGCTGGCTAATCAATCACGAAAAGTCGATTATCACACCGTTGAAAAGACTAGTGTTTCTTGGAATTCATTGATGAATCGGAAACGACTTCAAGACGAGAAGATTCCTGTACTTTTGTAAAGAATAATAGGTCAGATGCTGCAAAAGGAACGCACAACTCTCAGAGAACTTCAGAGCCTCGCGGGTCTACTAAATTTTGCCAGCTTTGCAGTTCCAAAAGGAAGACTAAACTTTCGAGCGTTTTTAAAACTACTGAACCAAATCTTGAAGTCAGATCATAGGACATTACACACCTTACCACGTGCTACTATAGACAATCTAACGTGGTGGCGCCAGCATAGTCAATATCCATCGGCCATACATAGGCCACCGCCTTCTCATTTCCTCACAACGGGTGCGTCGGACATCGCATGGGGAGCTCGCCTGGACAATCTCTCGCTCTCGGGTCTTTCGTCAGGGACCGAGAAGGATCTCCATTGCAACCAAAAAGAAATGTTAGTAGTCCTAAGAGTTATGCAAGATCACTGTCAGCTCCTGCGACATAAGACAGTTTTGATTCAGAGCGACAACAAGTCGGTAGTCACAAATCTTCGTCTCGAAGGCGGCACCAAGTCAGCTCTTCTCTTGGATTTAACCTGCAATGTTTTTTAAATCACAGAGAACTGCCACATTCATAGGAGTTTTTTTCACATACCCGGTACATACAACGGCCATGCCGCGCACTTGTTGAGGTTTCGGTTGTCTCTAGAAAGGCATCTAACTCCAGAATTCACTAACAAAATATTCTCCAAGTGGGGAGTTCCACTGATCGACCTGTTTGCGTCCAACTGAGCGCATGTAGTGACGAATTACGTGTCCTTGGATCAAAATGATGACCAAGCCCTATTCTACGACGCGTTCTCTCAGATGTGGAATTAAAACCTAGTTTGGGTATTTCCTCCACCCTTCTGATCCGCACAGGGAACGTATCTACCAGAAGTTCCACGATGGGAACGATCAAATTGCGTGCCCTAGAAGCTCCATACACTCTTTATCACCTAGAC
Source organism: Dasypolia templi (assembly GCA_963555695.1). Classification (NCBI taxonomy): domain Eukaryota; kingdom Metazoa; phylum Arthropoda; class Insecta; order Lepidoptera; family Noctuidae; genus Dasypolia; species Dasypolia templi. Next base: position 3,574,695 of record OY743156.1, read on the forward strand.
AAAGTCTTGATCGACACGACAATAGGACTGCCTCCATCAAACGTACCTGTACACCCACATTTCGCCAGTTATGTTTAAGTCCCATGTAATAGGGGGCGAGCCTATTGCCATCAACCGGGCACAAATCCAGACTCCGGGCTGCTATTGAGAAATTCCAGATAGAAAAACACAATATCACTTTGCCTGACCTGGTAATCGAACCCAGGACCTCATGCTCAGCAGTAGCGATTGCGACCACTAGACCAACGAGGCAGTCGTTCACTAAGTACCTATAGCCTAGTAGGTACCTACTGCTTTATAAAATACTCAGTAAAATCATAGTAAGTACTCTCACATTGGCGTCTCCATCACTTCCACCAGGCGATAACAAACACGTCTCATTAAATAAGCTCCGAATAACGGTCAAGTCAAATTAATAGAAACGTTTTATCTTCCAATAAAACGCTTATTAATTTACTTACATTAATCGAAGCTTATAGTCAAGCTCTGCCTGGTAATTAGACTCAATTAAATCAAAATGGCAAAGCTCGTTTCACAAGCCCACCATAGCGACGTGGGAGTGACGTATTAGAAGGTTTAGAAATATAGGAAAAAGAGAGGGAAAGGCGGTAACCGTATAGCCTATCTCATTAAATCAGTCTCGAATAAGGTAAGTAAATTAATAAGCGTTTTATTGGTAGGTAAAACGTTTTTATTATTCACAAGTCGATTAAAGTACAACAAAATTTGGTTAATATCAATAATTTAGGAATATCATTAGGTCTCAATCAAACTTTTAAACTGTAATAAAATTAAAAATATCGTACTAATGTACTGGCCGTCGTCGGTACGTACAAGTCTAAATGTATTGTATCAGGAGATTGTAATGGACATCATGGCTACCTGGTCATGTAAGTCTGACGCAAGAGGCTTACAAATATATGATTCCGAATAACGGCTTCGTTTCTCTTAATGATGATAGCGTTACCAGAATTAGTTATGTCGATAACATAATTCAACGGAGTTCTCCCGATGTGACATTCGTTTCTACCGACTTGTCAAATTTATTTAAGTGGAATGTTATGAATGAGTGTTTGGGGAGTGATCATTTGTTTGTTAAGGTCTCATGAAAATTTAAGAGTAATGCATACTTGGTTTGTAATATCAAAAAACGTAATTTTAAACAAGCTTAATGGTTAGAGTACACCAACTGTTGACACTGTCAGTATACAATTTTTGTGTGACAACTATACGAAGCAGGTAAATAAGGCTGCGGATCAGCACATACCTTTCATAAAAAATGCGATAAACCGAATAACGGATTTCAACCTAAGTCTTACTGTACCCCTTATCTTTCACATTTAGTTGCACAACGAAGATTGGCCCTCAAAAATTTTAGAAGTAATCCTACGCCCGACAATCTCACCGTCCTTGAACGAAAAACAGAAACCGCAAAAACAGCCATACAACAGGCGAATACAAATGATTGGCAAACATGTTGTTGTAGCATTGATGAACGAACGTCCAGCTCTGATATGTGGAAGCGTATGGGCTGGGCTAAGGGAATTAACTCGGTCATATGTTTCCAATGAACAAAAACTCGAGCTCCTTTGCAATCTCTCTCCCGAATAAATGTGTTGACAGCCCTTTATCAACTTTTACTCAAATAATACAGAATTAGAGTACCGATTCACTATGCAAGATATGACGCATTGTTTTAAGCGAAAGTCACAGCGCCTGGTAACGACGGGATAACTTATTCACCAATCTTTCATCTTTCTCCTGTGGGTAGACTGACTGTATTAAGGTTATTTAATTATATTTTTCACAGGGGAATATTCCAAATAAATGGCGAGTAATTCTGGTGATGCCTATTCCCAAAAATTCACCTAATAACTGTCCTAAACTGAGTCCAATACCTTTAATATCTTGTTTGCGCAAAATTGTCCATTCAATGTTCACAAAACGACTTGAGTGATACATAGAAAAAAATAAACTATTATCTCCATACACTTCTGGATGTAGGAAAGGTCAGTCATGTCAGGAGTAACTGGTTAAAGTAGTCAGTCAAATTTGTGTTGATTTTTCGCTGCTTCATACTACTATAGCTTGTTTTTCAGATAATTCAAACGCTTATATGAATGTGTTAGTAGACGTACTGATTAACAATTTAGATGAAATAGGTGTTGGACAAAAGTTATGTCAGTATCTATGGAGCTTAGTAAGCGAGAGGTCTCTTAAGATAAAAGAAAATACTGATAAAAACAATTATTAATTTAGGGGTATGAGGAACAGGGTGTAAAGTTCACTCATACTCGTGGAAAAGGGAGGATCCTCCGACCAGATGGATGTCGTATCTGGTGGGCAACTGCCCGATGATTGTTATCGGGAAGTTGTATGTATGCTATCTGCGCGGTAAACTCTGCTTGCGCGATGCAGGATTGATGCGTTTGTTCGCATGTGGCGGTGTAGATGCCGCCACATCACTCCCCTCCGAAGACCGGAGGTCAATAGTGGACTAAGTCTTGTATCTTGCGATGCTTGCCAATGCCAGTTGGGTTCCAGTGGGTTGGAACCGGGTGTCGCATAGTTCGCGGTGAGTCGGAACTGTCTGCGAAGATGCCCCAGTGAGTCGGGGTGGCTGACTGCTGATGTCGACCAGGAGAGGGATTAAGCACTCTGCTTGTGGACCGGCCGAATGTGCAGTGTGCTGTGCCAAGGTTGCTGATGAGGCTGAAGGTGATAACCAGGTATGCGCTTGCGCTGCATGCTGATGGTCAGGACAACCGTTCAAGCCGTGCTTGCTGGCTGGCTGTGTGACTTGCGGGAGTGATGATGATGACGTCACGCTGAAGTAGTTGCGCGAAGGCTGCGCTGACGTTCATACTCGGGGTCACCAGTGAAGAGATGATGTTCATCACGTCGGGGTCACCACTTTTGGAAGCTTGTTGGGGCGTGTACAATGAAAGAGGCGCGAACAGGAATTACAATGGTATAATTCTGGAGTAAACAAAATGCGTTACAGTAAACAGTTAAAACGAAGTTAATTCTAGAAACAAAGTATGATTCTACTACCAGAAGGGTCACGATGTGATACTAGGAAGTTAACGTTATAAAACAATTGAAGTGAACTAATTACGCGGACGAAATATACAAGTTCGGTGCGGATCAATGTAGCGTGGACTCGCTTTGAAGGCTTGAAGTTAACTGTTCGAGGGACGGTCTCGACTGCCGCAGCCGACGACCGCGGGACGGCGGCGGGGCGGCGGCGGCGCGGGGCGAGGTAAATGTCTGCACAGGTGTGGCGGCAAACTCGTACGCACACCAGCGTAGGACGTACTCCGGCGCGCGACAATCGCGCTTCGCCTAAACCCAAAAGGGTAAGCAGAAACTCTGTGGACACAAAAATACAACGTTAGTGTGGTCTTATTAACATGACGCCACAATACTGATAGAGGTCTAGGAGACCCAATTTCTCCCATTATTTTTAATGTAGTCACAATGACACGTTTTCACAAGATTAAAAATGTAGGTATGTGCCAATACGCGGACGATTTTGTTTTGTATTGTTGTTCCAGGAATCTTAGTCAAAGTCAGCATGAATTTCAGATCGCGTTGAATACATTTTGTAATATTCTGATTGATATGGGATTAGAATTACGACAACTAAGTCTAAAGTATGAATTTTCACAAGGGGATTTAGAAAATAGAAATAGATTTATAAATATATAGGTATAGTTTATAGGTAGTACTCGTAGATAATTACAAATATTTGGGAGTGTGCTTAGACAGTTCATTGAGTTGGAGTGAACACAACAACATGATAGCGGAGAAAGTGCAAAGGAGTCTCAATTTACCAAAAGTCTTGGCTGGTACTGCATGGGGATTGTACCCTTAATATCTGAGACATATTTATATAGCGTTGATTAAAAGCCGCATAGACTATAGCAGCATTGTTTCAAAATAGGTAAAAATGCGTCCATTATGACGTTTAGCTCGATGCGCCTCTGGTAAAAGAGGTGTATCGCTAGCTTATGTAATTCTATCTAAGATCGATGCATTATTCTTAAAAGGTATTACGTTGAAACTGCTATGGGTTCCATCACATATTGGGATACAGGGTAATGAAAAGGCTGTCTTGCTGGCAAAATGTGCAGCTGAAAATGCAATAGATACTAATAAAACGCTAGATTATGCAGTAGTGTAACCTAAATTTAAAAATAAACGTTACGAAGACTGGAAGGAGTATTTTGATACGCGTTCATTGGAAAAAGGGATCTGGTATAAAACCATGTGCCCGTGGTTTATAAATAGTTATTTAAGTAGAAAATTAGTTGTTACAGCTCATAGACTCAGATCAGGACACATTCCATGTAATAAGTTTGCGTTAATGATGAAAAAAAAAATCGCCTAATTGTGTGGAGTTTTGGAAGACTTACATCACTTATTGATGGTCTGTGGTAGATTTGAGTCTCATAGAAATGATCTGTTTGGTGTCTTGAAGTTGAACCGACTTAATATGGGCACCTTCCACAACATTCTGTCTCAGCCAAGTGGTAAAGATGCCAAGAGTCTGTTCAGGTTCATGGCCCAAATGTAATCCAAAGCAATGGATATTTATGGTACGATGGGACTGACATACGCATTTCGTTCATAAAAGTCAGTACGTAGTGTAGTTTCTGCTAACCTCATGGGAAGAACCCGTGAGTTTATGTACTTATGTATGTATCAAACATTAAAAATATCAGGAACACGCTATTATTTTATTAACATTGTTATTAAATATCACTTCAGATACTGCATCCATAGCATGATTTATGTACATAGGTATTTCTGCACCCTCTAGAAAATATTGTGTGCTTAAAATATTTGCGATCTCTGCAATCAAGTTATTGAGGTACAAGTCGTGTGCCATATATGAGATTTCCCGTCGGCTACTGACGAACTTCCATAGAAACTTTCATCGCCTATTTAACCCCTTTATGAAGTCAATCTGCTTAGTCTTTTCCCAACTATGTTGAGGCTGGCTTCCGGTCTAACCGGATGCTACTGAATACCATTATTTTACATGGAGCGTCTGCCTATATTACCTGCACAACCCAGTTACTGGGTGACACGATAACCCTTGGTAAGTCTGGTTGTCAGACTTTTTGTCAGTATCCTTGGGACCCCTATTGGGAGTGAATTTGAAGAAAACTATCCTTATTGCTCTCCTTCACTATTTATGGAACTATTGTGCAAAATTAAGTCATCAATAGAAAGGTCATGACTATGTAATGTAATGACTATGTGGGGTATCAAAAACAGGGCTTGAAGAGACGATTCCAAAAATATAACACACTAATAGTATTAAAATAAAATCAAAAATAAGAAAATCAAAATCCCAAGTGAAATTAACATACAAAGCAAGCTCACTTTTCAAGCAGTCTGATGCAGTTGGTGTTGGAATCAAATCTGAGATTGAACAAAATAACTTATTGCACGTCGGGTTTTGAAATTTTAGAATCTCAACTCATGCAATTTCATTAAAAACACAATAAATAATATCGCCTTTAGCCATAAAGTCTGCCTAAATCCAACATTCTAACGCGGGGGTACGTGCCATAGAAATCGATTATTTCGTTCATCGACGGCAGCTAAAACCTACGAAGTGAGAACTCTTGGTCAAGCTGTTTTTTTGTACAGTTTCAAAGTTGAGGTTCCTAATACAAATCACAAACGGGTCATAATTAAATTAAGTACAATATTAATGCCCGGAATAAGTGAGATGCTTAAGGTTAGGTTTACATTACATGTAATTTGATATAAATATATAATTATATTGTAAAGCCACATTCAAATTAATCAAACTATCTAATACATTACTTAGTACTGTAGTAATATTATAATGAGTTTGGTGTACGTGGAGTCATTGATTAATGTATTCCAAGTGTCGTAGGTAGCTTTTGATAATAATACTAAAATGAAGACATTTAAAAATGTCGAAAGAGAATCAATTAATCACACTGTGAATATAATTTCGATGAATAAGGTGGATAAAGATGTGCAGTCGATGCTGTGGCCTTTGAATCTGATGCAGTTTATTATGTTCTGTCCTAAATATCGCATCAAAATGATTGTATCACTACAAATAGCTTGATTTCTAATTTTATTTCTATGACTTTAACAGTAGTATTTATGTTTGTGTACATACACTGGTTCTTTACTTCGGATATGATAAGTCTTGGATTTCTAAATTTTTTGTTTCTTTCATCTCTTACTGTCTGTTTCTTTTGTTGTTCCGGTTTTGCTATGAATTTCGTCATTGGAATCATTCGGACCAATAACAATATCCAGTTTGTCCTTACTTTTCAAAAAGTACACAGGTTTCTCAACAATGAAAATGATGTGAGCCACTTTATTATTTGGAATTGGATTTTTGAAGTCGTGTCTTTGGGTTTTTATGTAACTGTTATTACTTATTATATGATACAAATGGGTATACCTTTCTATGCTGTGTATATGTACTACATTTTGGTTATTTTCGATTTTAATATTGTTTATGCCTCGCGAGTCATTAAATTGTTGGAAAACAAAGTTTGTCTATGGAATAAACAAGTTTTAAATGCTCGAGAGTTGGAAGATATACACAGAGCGAATTATGTCAAAAAAGTCTTTCAGGCTTTCGTTGAAATACTGGAATGTTATAATATCCACAAATTTAGTTGTCAGCAATTCGTAAGTAATTTCCAAATCATCCATGATATTGTAAGAGGTAAATTAAAAAAATAACGAATAGCATTTAATTTCGTTAATTCAAAAAAAAAACACAATGGTGCCGATTCACCTGTCACAAAATTCTGTAAACGTCTAAAAATCACCATTATTTTGTTTATTTTAAATTGACAAAAGTGACAACACTTTACTATAATATATTTTGACGTTACTATACATATTTATTTATTCAATTTAGTGAAAAATTTTGCTAGAGTTTCGGATACGGACCATCACATTAGACAGACGTGTCCGCCTTTGTTTTCGCTTTATGCCACGTGTGAAATAGTGGTGCTGATTTAACGGTGTTTCTGTTATTTATTGTGATTGTGTATCTGTGTCATAAATTAAAATACCTTAAAACGGTGCAAAAGTGGCAAACGGGCTTTGATCTCAAACCTGCGGCAGAAGAACACGGAGATCCCGAACGGGCCCATCTGGTGAAATCGTTCCTTATATTACAGGCATTTGCCTTCGTTGCTGTATTAGGCTATGTTTTAGTTTATTAATTTGTGTTGTTTGTTGTTTAATAAAACGGCGTGTTTTTGAGAGTGCGCTTTCTGTTTTTAGATATTTCGAAAGAAAACTCCAACTATTATGTAAACTGTGTATAATTTTATAAAACGAAATTAACAGGAAAGTAGTCTGACTCATATTATTTAAAAAAAACTACTTTAACCAAATGGACGGCTCGCAAGGCGCAACGCCGAGCGCGTGCACCGTTTGCTCTGTGTCTTTAACCAAACCACTGCAAATTGGTTGGAGCCGAGCGCGTTGCAAGCCCTCTGTCGCTATCTGGCGACAACATTTGACACTCGAACGACACCTCAGGACATGAAATACTTCGATATGGGAATCAATTTTTAATAGACACGGTGGAAGATCAAGAAGGCTGCTAATGATTTATTTATTTAAATTACAATTATTACACCTTTACAGACGTATCCAAGGCGATGTTATAAGTCACAATGTCGTAGGGCGAATTTCACCCAATGAAACCGAATGCGATCATCGATTATAACAAAAACTATACGGTACGTGTAAGATCTGTGCCGATCGCGCTCTTTTCCTCCGGCGAAATCAGCCCTAAGTAAAAAAACAAATCTATAAAGAATAAAATAAAATGACCGCGATCATAATTATAAATTGCTAAGCTCACAACTATAAAAAATTAGTTACTATGTTTAAAGCATCAGACAGCCCTCAATTATGATTTGTGCCATGTTAATGAATTTCGGCAGTTTGTGTCCGAATATGTCCTCCGACACCGTAACCACATTAATAATACGTGCGGCTCGTGACATAGGGGTAAACTTGAGTAGGTTAGTCCTAGCCGCTGGCACGTCTAAGAGAGCGGGGCGGCGACGCGCACCTACGCACCCATCCGGCGCGCGCAGCCGCAGCGCCGCCAGCACCTCCGGGTGGTGCTGCAACCCTAGCAGTACGCGAGCCACGTACTTGACCAGCGCGACGTCCCTTCTGACTGCCAGCCTTGTGAATCCGACCATACCCAGGACGAACAGACTCGGGTACATTAGGGGATAAAAGGGATAAACCCCGTACTGTTTGCGTAAATTTGTTTTGAATTTTTTCCCTAAAATGAGGCTGTATTTCCTTTCATGAAGATTCCAAATGATTGCACTTGTTTCTAAATGACTCCTCACTTAAATAGCTGCAGTAGCGGTAAAATCCTTACACTGTCTCAAGATAAAACCGAATTACAAAAACCGGAAACGGTTATTAGCGAGACCTCAGACAAATACGTTGATTTATCACAGAGCAATGACATAGAAAAGAGCCGAGAACGCAGATAAAGTATTCCAAATGATTCACCGCTGAAGCTCGATCTGATAAACTTGGCTGTGTCATTTAAAAATGCCCATTCCGTAGATACATATCACCTGTCTCTCCTCTAGTCTAATGCCTACTCTAGGATGAATATCCAGTACGGGTCACAATCCTTGAAGCACGTCATAACGGCGCCTCCCAGTCTACTCTTTGATATGCAATGATCTCTGTAGCACCATGAAACATGGGGCTTTAGGGGCTGATGCAAATCTTAGGGTTCATTCGAATAATCGAGTCTGATCAAACTTTAATGGGGTCGGTGCATTTCATTCATTCATTCATAAAATTTTGATTTTCGACTTCCATTTGAGCTTCATTAGAGCTTTCTGATAAGGCCCATTGTGAGCGACCACGTTTCAGTGCCATAAGTTATCACTGGCCACACGCACTGGTCAAAGACTTTCGTCTTGAGACACTGCGGTATGTGGGACGAGAAGATATTGCGTAGCTTCCCAAACGCTTCCCAACCGAGTCGGATTCGACGAATGACCTCTTTTTCGAAGTTGGACCTACCTAACTGGATAATTTGTCCTAGGTAAACATATTCGTTCACGACTCCGAGTGTAGCGTCTGCGTTCTTCATGAGAATGGGTGTTACATGGGCAATTGACATGACCTTTGTTTTGACTATGTTCATTTTAAGACCAACTTTCGGAAGCTCTACTGAGGTCATCGAGCATTGCACTGCGGTCTTCCATGGTCTCAGCTATGACTACTATGTCGTCAGCAAACCGAAGGTGAGTGATGTACTCGCCATTGATGTTGATGCCAATCCCTTTCCAGTCCAGAACCTTGAAGACATCCTCCAGTGCAGCGCACATCTCGGTGCAGAAAGATAGGTTTCAAGGTCTGGTCCTGGAGTAGGACTGCCATAGTGGCGTTTTCGTATAGACACCTCGATCGATGCACCTCGATGTCCCGAAAGTCAATCTGGCACTCACAGCACATGTCTCGATCGAATCGAAGGCTTTCTCGTAGTCCACAAACGCTAAGCAGAGAGGCAGGTTATACTCTTCGGTCTTCCAAATAACCTGTTACAGCGTATGTATGTGGTCTACGGTGCTAAAGCCTTTACGGAATCCGGCTTGTTCGGGAGGCTGGAAGTCGTCAAACCTGCGCGCAAGACGGTACATGATGACCCTTGCAAACCGCTTGTAGACATGGCTCAGAAAAGAGATGGGCCGTTCCATGCCTGCGGCGTTTTGACGGAATTAAACAGCTTTTGGAGGGCCTTAAGAACTGGTTTTCCGCCGGCCTTTAGGAGTTCGGCCTAAATTCCGTCGTCACCCTGCGCCTTACTGTTTCAGAGCCATCCTAATCTCGTCCAAGCTGACGTCCGGGATGTCTTCGGTAAAGTGTCGGGTAAATCAAGCTCTTGGGTCGTTAACCAGATTCGTAACGGGGTTACTTGTTGACCTGTATAACTATCAATAGAACCTCTCAATCTCTCTCAACAGCTCAGGTTTACCGGATAAGGTCCTGCCATAATCGGTGTTCAGTTTCGCATGCTGGCACTGCCCAATAGACAGATCTCTAGCAAAGACCTTGGAGCCTTTCTTCCACTCTATCGCATCCTTAATACGGTCTGTATTAAAAAGAAGCGGAGCGGAGAGAAGTGGTCTGAAGACTGCAAGATCATCTCGCGCCTCTCTTCCGACGACGGGCTTTGAAGATCTTAGACCTGACCGTATGGACAGTTTCCACGAACCCATCGTTAAAATCGTACACGGAGCTTCCTAGGCACTCGAAACAATTTTGAAGTTTGAGCTGAAAGCTTACGGGGTTTTGGACTTGGATCGGTGCGGGGCGGAGCGTAGACTACATCAGTCGAGACCTTTCCAGCTTGATGTTTAAATTCAATGTGCCTATTACCATGCGGTGATCACTTCCAGTTTTCACTGCAATGATCTCAGAGACATTATTAAACACTTGCTTCTTCGTCGACATAATGAAGTCAAACTCGTTTTTTGTTTCACCATCAGGGCTCTGCCAGGTCCACTTTCTGTGCTCCCGCTTTATGAAGAAGGAGTTCAGCTGAAAAAGGCCTTCCTTCTCCATGAAACGGGCCAGTTGGTGACCCCGATGGTTCCGTGAACCAACTCCAAATTGCCCCACACGCAGCTTGCCATCGTCTCGTTTGTCCCAACACGTAAAACTAGCTTGCATAACACGTGTGCCTCGCGGTACGATTGACAGCGAGCGACTGTCGTACACGTGGTCGGGAATCGCCTTAGACGGTCAGCCGCCGACCCAACCTCCTCGCCATTGGTCGCAAAAGCTCTTTAAACCAAGTCTGTTGGAAGGTTAAACGGAATTTGGTTGTAAACCTCGGTTGTAAACCACCAAAGTCACCTCTGTCAGCACACGGTTGACGACCGTGTAGCAGTCGCTTTAATTGTTTTCGGTACAACCTTAGCAGGATCACATTGGTCACACATAATAAAAACAAATACAGGTTATTGAATTTTAATTAATTAAAATATAAATGTTAGTATATTTTTATGTCGTCAATGTCCTCCGTGTATATCATTAAAAGAAATATAAAAATTTTGTTCGGTTATAGTTTAGTTCCTTGTACAAGTGAGTCGGCACCAATATCAGTATTTTTTGTAAATATTAATGATTTTTTATACTTTTCAGATACTTTTTCACATTTTAGACGTAGTTATTCACACTTTGATTAACACCCAAGCGGCCATTGAACAATTTAAAAAAGGGATAATGATGAATGACATGGTGAGTATAACTGAATGTTCTATGTGCCGACGTCGGTCCACAAGGACACGCGCTATTTGTGATTGTTCCTTTACTGTGATTACTACTACATAAACTAAACCTTAGTTATCTAACGTCTAGTTTTAGAGTATCATCTATATCTTTACATATTATAAACTAGCTGTGCCAGCGACTTCGTTATAAATAAAATATTATTTATATACAAGATGTACCACCTCCTTCATTGCATAAGTGAGAATCTTTGGACCAACCCTACAAATCGAAGAAGAGACCATCAAGCACCTTAGCGACTGGTCGCTAGAGAAATATATCTATGGTTTGTGTAGTTAGTTAAAGTGGGTTGTAGTTTAGTTATTTCAATACCTACGCGGTCAAAATGCAATGATGATTATACTGTAAAAGATTTAATTTCGAATGGAATTTGCAAAGGAAATGGCTAGTGGCCAAAACTCACAGCAATGAAATTCCATTCAATGAAATGAATTGCTGGCGCCTATAAAAGTAGCGCGGAAATGTCGACTTTGCTTAAAGAAGGTTGTCAAAATAATTCCCACATTACAAGATTTTTTGAGTAAAAGTAGCTTCATTCTAAACTTCAATCTCGATGTTTTGATAAGTCGTGAAAACATTGCAAAGCAGGAGCGAGACGTTTTTTTATAAATTCTAAGGCATTCAACCAAAATTTACAACTAAATGATAAACGGGCGTTCGGTGGATTGTTATTAATCATCATTTGGTGCTTTAAATTATTGCAAATTTTTAACCGACTTCAAAAAAGGAGGTGGTTCTCAAGTCGGTTGTTTTATTTAATATTTTATGTGTGTAACCTCAGAACTCCGTCATGTATAAACCGATTGAAAAATATCTTCTTTTGATTGAAAGAGTATACTTGTGAAATGGTCTATAGGACCATAAATTTGGTCAGGTTCTGATGTGGGTTTTGAGTAAGCTTCAATAATACGTATGTTGATGTTGATCATGTTGTATTTTCCTGTTTCTGTTATTTACTTCCCAAGTGAATGTTTACGAATTTGTGTGTATTCGGCACCGCAACTAAAAAGTTAAAAACAAAAACTTTATTACCAAAAAAAAAAACAAACGCCTCCGAACAAAAATCTCCAATGAATGAATGAATGAATTAAATGCACCGACCCCAGCGTGGTTTGACCAGACTCGATTAATCGAATGAACCCCAAGATTTGCACTAGCCCTTGAAGCCTCATGCTTCATGGTGCTACAAAGACCATTGCATATCAAGGAATAGACCGGGGGGCGCTTTAATGATAGGGTGGTGGACGTGCCCTTAGGATAGGAAGGAGAGTGAGAGCCAATCGAGTAGTGCACCCTAAAATTAGCATTGGACTAGTGGAGGGGCGGGTAATATTTGTCTATGGGAGGGCATCTTTTAACGACGTCGCAGCCGGTCTCTGCTATGCTGTGTTGTTCCAATATCTTCGTCTGAGGTCTCGCTACTATCCGTTTCAGGTTTCTTTTATGTTTCGCTAGCAGCTTTTTTTTATCTTATCTCGTTCTACAGCCGTGTTCATCCAGAAGTTGATTTCCTTGTCGAAGTAAGTCATGTCCTGTTTGAGGTTGTCATTCCAAGTGTAAATAATTCGGCCGACTTATTTGGATTTGGCCTTGTACTGCATTGCAGCATGTAGCAGGTGTGATTTTCGTCGTCTGTGGAGATGTGCGAGATAACACATCCTGTGGTTCTTGATGCGTTTGGTTACGGGTTATCCTTTTTAAAATTTCATGCATTTTCTTTTGTCTTGGTTTATTCTTAGCGTGGTTAATCAGGTCTCTCATGATAACTCTTTCATATTTTCACAGTCTTGATCTGTTTGCTTTAGTGAGTGCCGACACTGTTATATTCTTTATCAAGGTAATTAATTAATACCAATAATAAACTTTAGTTAAACTTTATTTTATAACAGCGTACATATAAAATCGACATCTTCTAAAAACCACCTTTTTGTCAACATGGCGGCGCTAGTGCTGCCCCAGTTAGGTTAGTATAGGTACTAGGGTTGGGTACATTTCCCTATGCTCTGACACTCTTCCCTGCTTTTTTTTTTTTTTTTTTTTTTTTTTTATAATTGTTGTCCACACTCTAATAATTGGTTTACATGTCGTTTCCACCTAAGACCATCCACCTCAACAGTATATGTAACTCCTGGTACTAATCCCTTATTTTTTTCGTAATTACTACCCTGTAGCCCCATAACAAACATTCCTTTTCAATTGTTATTTCATTTTTTCGAGTGAAATATGGTTCATATTCTTCACCTTGATCATTTTGTAGTGGCCAGCCATCTCTACAATATCTCAGGATGTCGCAAGTTACTTTATCCTTCTTTGTTTCATTTTGTATAGTTTTTCAATTTAATGTATTTAAGTTTGATGTATTTATGTAATTAACTGTACTCTTTTCATATGTTTTATTTATTAATTCGGAATTTTTACATTTATTATCTTCACATTTTTCACTGGTAACTACGCGTGACAGGTAATCTGCTGGATTGTTTTTGGATTTAATATGTTGAATTTCGTAATCAAAACCACTCAAAAATATTGACCAATACTGCAACCGTTTCGCTGCCATTTTTGGTATTCCATACTTTGGTCCTAAGATTTTACTTAATGCTTCATTATCTGTTTGTAAAATAAATTTTGTTCCAAATAAATACTCATAAAATTTGTTTACTCCAAATATTATGGCGTATGCCTCTTTCTCTAAAATCGGGTATTTCATTTGAGTCTCATTAAGCTTTTTACTTGCAAATGCTACTGGTTTTATTACATTATTCTTATCTTTTATTGACAATATGGCGGCGACACCACCATCTGCTGAATCACAAGTTAGTACTATGGTTGAACCTATGTTAAAATGTGATAATGATGATGTGTTTGCAAGTGCTTTTTTTATTTCTTTGAATGAGTTATCACATTCCTCTGTCCATAGAAATGTATTCTTTTTCAAGCAATCATACAGTGGTTTTAGTGTCATCGCCATGTTTTGTAAAAACCTATTGTAATAATTTACTTTCCCTAAAAATGATCTTAGCATCTTGACATTTTCTGGACGTGGTAATGACAGTAAAGGTTCAATTTTACTTTTAATTATTTTAACTCCTGTTTTATTTACTTCAAATCCAAAAACAAGTAGCTTTTCTTCGAAAAATTTACATTTATTTTCTTTTAATTTTAAACCCGAGTCTTTCAATCTTTCTAGTACCCTTTTTACTTTTTCAATTGTTTCTGATAGTGTTTTTCCATATATATATATATTGTCTATGTAAACAACTATGTCTAATCCATTTAGTTTTTGTGTTATTAACCTCTGGAATGAGCCTGGTCCAGTGCTCACACCAAATGGCAAGTACAAGTAATTGAAAATCCCCTCCTCAGTAACTATTGTGACTAGTTTTTGAGAGTCATGGTCTAATGGTGCTTGAAGATAAGCTTCACATAAGTCTAGTTCACAAAAATAATTGTTACCTTGTAATTTCACCATTATATTATCTATTGTTGGGAGAGGGTAATGATCAATTTTCAAATATTTGTTAATGGTTATACGATAATCTCCACACAGGCGAACTGCTCCATCCGGTTTCAATACAGGTACCACCGGGGTACCCCACTCTGAATATTCTACTGGCTCAATACGTTTATTTTCTATCAATCTATGTATTTCTTCTTTAACTTTATTTTTCAACGCGAATGGGACAGTTCTGACAGGCAAAAATATTGGTTTAACTCCTAATTCAATTGACAAATGAATTGGCTCTCCTTTATACAAACCCATGCCGGGCTCAAAAACTTCTTTAAATTCATTTTGTAACTTTTCAATTAATTTTTCTTTAGTTGAGTTTTCACAAGTTTTTTGTACAAAATTTGGGGGCCATAATTGTAATAAAGAGAGCCAGTCCTTTCCAATTATCCTTGGTAGACCTTCGTTCACAACAAATAATCTTTGTTTACTTGCTATCACTGATTCATAACTGACAGTTAAATTTTCAATTACCCCCAGCGGGGTTGAAGTTGATTGATCAAAGTTAGTGAAAATTACATTCCTGTGTTTTATTTCTAAATTTGGAAAATGTTGTTGTTTATCTGCCAGAGTGATTGTACTTACATCAGCTCCGGTGTCAACTTCAAACTCTAATAACTGTCCTTCTACACATACTTTCAATGTAACAGATGGGATTTTACTTTTATCATTAAAATAGAAAAAATATCAAAGTGTTCTGTGTCCGTTTCATTTTCCTCTTTAGTGGTAATAACTTCTTCATCTTCTGTGGTTTCCACAAGATTCATCTTCTTTGATCTCAACTCTTTGTTTCTTCCGCACATTTTATAAATATGGCCTTTGTTTCCACATTCACTACAGAATTTTTCACGAAGAAAACATTGCTGTTTGATATGCCCATTTTTTCCACAGCAAAAACATGTCATATTTTGCTTATTTGTTGGTGTTGATTTTGACCCATAGTTACCACTTTTATTTCTTGCGACATTCCTTTCCTGAACTTTAAACATCCGTGATTTTTCCTCTTGTTTCTCTTGATTAAATGCTATATTAAAAGCAGTTTCTGCAGTTTTTCCGATATTAATCAAACTTTCCAGGGGTTGTTCGGCCTGTTTTAATAATTCAAATTTAACAGAGTCACAATGAGAACCATTCAGTAACCTTTCTTTTAATTCGTTTTCCAAATTTGTAAAGTTGCAATTTTTTGATATTTTTTTTAGTTCTACTATGTACTGCTCAATACTTTCAGTTGATTTTTGACATCTCTTTCGAAACTCAGCTTGGTGAAGTACAGGGTTTTGAACAGGGTGATAGTACTTTTTCAGTTTTTCACAAATATCGGCATATCTTTCTTTAACTGGAGGTGTAGGAGTGCATAGTGTAGTTAATAAATCATAAACTTTTGTGCTTAGTTTCGTAATTAACAGTGGCACTTTCTTATCATCCGGTATGTCATTCACTAGTAACAAACATTCGAATTGTTGTTGATATGCATTCCAGTTTTCACCTGTGAACACTTCCATAGTAGTGATTGACGTCATGGCTTGTTTTTTTAGTTCACTTTTGTCAATGTATTCACGTAAATATTTTCTAACCTCACTTATAGAATGCTCGCTTGTAAATAATGTTTGTTTTTCTATGTTGTTCGCAATTTCTATGAGTTCTACTTTTGTTTTGGTTTGGATCCAAGATTTTTTTCCTTCTTTGATCAATTTCTTGATTGTATCCATTAACAATATGTAGGTACGTCTAGCACCCGCACTTCGAAATTGTTAAAATAGTTCACGTAAACAACGTATACACTTAAAAGATTCGTTTCACTCTCGTCGCCAAATGTTATATTCTTTATCAAGGTAATTAATTAATACCAATAATAAACTTTAGTTAAACTTTATTTTATAACAGCGTACATATAAAATCGACATCTTCTAAAAACCACCTTTTTGTCAACATGGCGGCGCTAGTGCTGCCCCAGTTAGGTTAGTATAGGTACTAGGGTTGGGTACATTTCCCTATGCTCTGACAGACACTTTCAGACTGTGTATCATAGAAGGTAAGATCACCATTTGATACATGAGTCTGGCTAATTTCTAGCCCATATTTGAGTTTATTATAAATGGTATTGGTGACTTCGCATCACAATTTACATTCACACTACTATATTTATTTAGAACCACAACCAAATAACGATCCCAAAGGGCTTAGTATGTTCAAATACTTTCAATACAACATGCCTTCCGCATTCCTACAAAGCGCGTCACGTCACACTCACTGTTTTTGCAGCACTTTTGAACTTAACACTTGACACTGGGACCGACTATTTGTGCGGCTATATAAAAAAAAATACCCTCGGGCCGGCTACCTGAAGCACATTTCTGTAAGCTTGGTGCAACAAAATACAAGTTTGTAGAAACAATGCTTTCATTTTAATGATATGACGAATCAGCTATTAAACAAAAATCTCTCTTTCCGCCCTTTTCAAGTTAGAACACACGTTTACAAGGTACAATTCTGACGCGGAAATAAGGTTTACATCTACTTGGATCATTTATTAGCCGTATTTCCTGGGAACAAATGCTACAATTGTTAACATATGATAGGTTAGTGTCTAGGTCAAGGCAATAAGTTCTTGTACGAAATCTAAATCGACAGCGTTCGTTTTGTTTTGAGTTAATAACATCCTACAAAAACCTTTCACCAGAATGTCTCTTAAAATAAGAACCGACAAACCTCAAGTTCACGACCCTGCGGATCCGCTAGGCCCAATCACAATTAGATTAAAGCTGAAAATCTAAACTCAGTTCGATTGGCTTATTTAGCCTTTTGGCCTTAACAAAAACAGTTAAACTGGACAATGAAACTTGATCACAACAGATCCAGGCTTTCCTCACTTTTAGGCTCTTTACGCAAGTTGTTCATTGCCTTCGAGGTTGTTAACGATGCTCGTTGGAGCCTTAAACGATTTGCTATAAATTAAAACAATAGCTAAGCTAAGTGAGATCTTTGTACTTTCTTGTTGAGAATTAAATTTCCTTAACGGAATAGAATGGATTGATCTCACCAAATTCGATGCTCAGGATCCTTTGGCAGGCAAGCAGTTTATTTATTTATTTATTTAAACTTTTCGAACCCAAAGAGGTACAAAGGCGGACTTAATGCATTAGGCATTCTCTACCAGTCAACCAAGGGTGGTGAAGAGATAAGATGGCAGGTGCTTAAGTTGAAGGGGACGATAATGGAAGAAAAATAACTTAAAAAAAATAATATAACTTGTGAGGTGTGATGTAAAATAGATATTGTGTAACTTATAATACACATGCATACATATTAAAAAAGTATATGCTTACAATACATATATATATATATATATAAATTTTATGGTGAAAGGTGTTGAGCCGACTCTACGCTATTTGTTACGAAAATAACTCTGCAATTTCCGCTTAAATGCATACCGACTGGTGGCCGTCCTGATATCAAGAGGAAGCGCATTCCAAAGAAGAATGGACTGAATATGAAAGGAAGAATGAACAAAGTCAGAAGTATGAGAAGGACAAAGCAGTAGAAGATTGTTGGAAGAACGCAGTTCCTTAGCGTGAGATGAACATAGATATTGGAAGTGAGACATAAGATAAGAAGGAGGAGTGGGAGAGTTGAGAAGAGAGAAAAGTGTAGTCAAAGCGCCCAAACTTCTTCTTTGGCGAATGGACATCCATTTGAGCTCAGACCTATAGCTCGACACATGGTCATATTTTCTGATGTTGAATATGAACCGGATACAATTGTTGAGCAATCTGTCGAGCTTATCCAAAAAAAACCGCATTCAAGTCAAAGTAGCACACGTCACCATAGTCGATGATAGGGAAAATCAAAGTCTGCACGAGCATGGTTTTCGTCTTACCGGGTAAAAAGTTTCTCAGACGATACAGGGAACGCAGAGTACCGTTGACCCTTTGGCTAACACTAGAGACCTGGCGTTGCCAGCTCAGTGTCGAGTCAAGATGCAAACCGAGATCTTTCACAGTAGGGGTAATGGGGATGGCGATACCATTGAAAATAAGAGGAGGAAGAGAACTGAGCACCACGTCTGAATCCAGACTGAAAAGAGCTAACAAGTTTATTCCGGTGAATAAACCCCGTAAACTGCTTGTGTACGCAGGCCTCAAGCACTTTAGAAAGGAATGGGAGAATGGAAATGGGTCGAAAATGACTGGGAAGGCAGGGATTTGAAATTTTTGGGAGAGGGCGGACATAGGCCATACGCCACAGGGAAGGGAATTGTCCGGAATCAAGAGTAAAGTTGATAATATGGGTAATCGGAGAGAGAAGGCTATCCAGGATCCAAACAACCATATTACGACTGATGCCGTCACAGCCCACAGCCTTGGATTTAATGGACAGGATGAACTTTTTAATTTCGTCCATAGTGACCGGAGAGAAGTGAAATGGTTCTATGATGGGACTAGCTAGGCCAGAAATGAAATCGACCGTCTTGGACAACATTTGGGAATCCAAATGACAAGTGGTTGTAAAATGACGGTTGATATCATCAAGGCCAATTGTATTAGGAAAATCCACATGACGTGGTCTGCCGATACCAAGAGTACCAAGAAACTTCCAGATATCAGCAGGTGAAGAAGAAGATATGTTCTCGAGAATATGGCGGCGTTTAGCGTTGCGTATCATCTGATTACACCGATTTCTATCAGCTTTAAAAAAACTCCGATTTTCTTCACTGCGATCCTTTTTAAATTTTCGAAAGGCCCGATCCCTGCGCCTCATCGCCATACGAACCCCTGTCGTCATCCAAGGAGCAGGAGGACGCCGAAGTTTAATATTCTTAACAGGAGCGTGTTTGTCGTAGAGAGCAAGGACCGTCCGATCGAAAATGCGCAGCTTTTCATCAACAGCAGTCGCCGCTTGCAGGTGTTCCCAATTGAGGTTTGACGCATCCTGACAAAGCTTCTCAACGTCCATGCGCGCAAAACACCGCATGTGCAGAACTTTTGGGGCCGGTTTAGGCGGTTTTAGGACATACGAGAGGAAAATTAGGTCATTATGAGAAAATCAAGTGTCTTCGCCTGAGATGTTGAAATGGGTAGGTTGCAGTGAAAGTATGTGGAGACTAACAGACTCAATTATGTGAAGGAGTTTACGGGATCGAGGGGTGTGATGAGCAAGGTCGGTGTTGAAATCGCCCATTATGACACAGTGTGCATACTCTGACCCTACGGATTCAAGCGCCAATTCAAGTTTGGAAAAATAGTCGACGGCGGGTGGACAGTAGACAACACCAAGCAGGGTCTTGACGCCTTTGACGTAGACCTCTAAAAAGAGGTACTCAGCGGAAGCATGGTATTGTGAGGGTGATGAGGCAATGATTTTGAAAGGGAAATCGCTTCGAAGATAGATAGCTACACCACCCCCTCCCTTTCCAATTCTATCATTGCGGATAAGAGTGAATCCTGGGAGAGGGTAGGTGGTGGAGAGAAGATGAGGTTTGAGCCAACTCTCGGAAACCAGAACAGCATGGACATTGGCGTCGGTAAAGGTGTCCAACAGATCACTATAGTGACTAGGAACGCTTTGCGCATTTATGTGGCAGACATTAAAAAAATGGCCTTTCCGTTGGGTGAAGCTCCGACGCACAAAGTCACTAAGGGTGTCAGTCAGTGAGCTGAAACTTGCATTAGCGGATGAGCGAGAGGAATCAATGGCAGAGTAAAAAGAGTCATCATCAGTTACCATAAAGTACAAATAAAATAATATAAATATAAATAAATAATTGCTAAAAATGCAAATAAACTAAGATAGCGTTTGCTTAAGGTGCTACACCACAATCTGTGCACCACCCACCAGCAGCACTGGTAAAGTTGTACATGGATCCTTTGGAGCGTGGTTAAAATCGGAACTAAAGCATCTTAATTTACAAATCGTCAAAGCAATCGTCAAGCAGTTTCGCATGTATGTAGGTGTGCAATTCCAAAGAATTGAATTTCGCGACACAGGGCACACTAGTAGTTTTTTAAACACTTTTTTTTTTTTTGTTTTTGTTTTTTTTTTTTGTTTTTTGTTTTTGTAGGAACACAGCC
Organism: Dasypolia templi; assembly: GCA_963555695.1. Lineage (NCBI taxonomy): Eukaryota > Metazoa > Arthropoda > Insecta > Lepidoptera > Noctuidae > Dasypolia > Dasypolia templi. The sequence continues at coordinate 3,595,635 of OY743156.1, forward strand.
GAGACAACCGCTCGCTACGACGGCTCACAACCCTCTGTCCGCCTCCAACAAAAATCTCCAAATGACAAAATAACTTTTATTCAGTTTCTTAAAGTATTTTATTAAATGTTAATTTTGTTACAGCATCAAACTTAATTTTTTCTATACTCGTTTTATCTTGGTTGATAAAGGATTTGACCTGGCACACAATATTGATCCAGCAATGCGAGAAATTCTACTTAGCCATCCGAAGTGTTCAAGATACTTGCACACTCATTTTGAACTCAACTTGCCCAGGTTATTTTTTTTAAGAATGTACTATCATGAGAACTTACAGTATTCATCCACTTCAAGATCACAGTATTACAACAAAAAAAAAATGTTTTTATAATTTCAACAAACCGATACCTGCACTTAGTAGGTATGTAAGCGTTGTTTGGTGAATATACCAGTGATAAGACTTGACATTGAATGTTTTCCATACTTCGTTATTTTTGTAATTTTGTTTTCTGATGATGAGAAAAAGATGTGCAAAAACGTACTGCGCTTGCAACGGGCATCATTCAGCAAGATACGCGCGTGTGGCTTGTTCTACGTGAACGCTGCGTTACAATTGCGTCTTATGAGCTTCATAACTAACTACATTTTTGTGTTACTACAGTTTGCATTCTTGTAATTCAGACTTCAATTACTTTGTGGTTGGTCAAGATGACTGTTTTTTTAGGGTTCCGTACGTCCTTATGAAAAAACGGAACCCATATAGAATTACTCGTGTGTTTCTGTCAGTGTGTAATTTGTTGTCTGAATTTGACCCAAACACGAACGTGTATCGTAAAAAAAAACGACGGGTACTATGTGAAATATGAAATATGGCTTGTTGTGAGTGTTTTAAACATATTTTTGTTTTATTTTAAAATAAACTATTTTGAAGTTCTGAAACTTAACCATTTCCTCGCTTTATCTTTGAAATGACTGAGACTAAATCTATAAAGTTTGTGAGCAAAGAAGTGTCTGCCGAGGACCGGGTTCTGACGCTGTCTGGTGCGGTAGGTGCTGGCTGCCTTTCAGAGTCGGTTTTCTACTTTGGAGGCCATTGTCCAGCCGCCTCCCCGCTAGTGGCAAGCCAGCCGGCCTCGGGCCAGCGAAAGGCGGCCTCGTATGCAGCCACCGCGGCCAAACCAAGGTCTTCGGGGCTGACACGAAGTCAGTCAGTGTCGCCCCAGAACAGGAAGGGTGGGGTGGCTGCGCAGACGGCGAGGGCCCCAGCCCTGACGGCGAGGCGGCCGCCCCCGCCTTCTAAACCACCTTCAAATCTAAATCTCCTCCGACCGACGCCGAATGGCAAATAGTCGGGGAGAAGGGGACTGTCAAATAAGGGGCACTTCAATGAGACACCGTGATTGAGCAATGACTGATTTATTAAAATGACAGTACTACCGCACATACATGACATCTCCCTTTTCATAAAACAATAGAATGCTTAATTGTACCTATACATACACAAAACATAAATATATCAATTGAATACAAACATAAACAACCAGGATTATCTTGTATGAACATGCAATTTATCTCTAGGTACATCTTCCGTTTACAAAAATGTCGAATTGAATTATTGCTAGTTATTAATTATTATTTCTTAAAAAGTGTTGTTTTTATGTAGATTAATCAAAAAAACAATTTATCTTTATAAACTTAAGATTTAGATAATGTGGCTTTTTAGCTTTATTTAGTACAAAAATTTTAAGCAAGTACACTAGTCTTGCTTTAATTTTTAGTAAAATGAAAGAAGAACTGTACTTACAATAATATTTTTTTATAATAATAATGGTAATCATTGCATCAGGATTGATGAGTTCCAAGATTTGTATTCATCACACAAACATATGACTCTTGTAGGATTCGAAGCAGCGACCTTTGGCACAGCATAGTCAGCATTACCATCCACCACACCAAACAGATTGTATTCAGTACATTGGAAATTTTATTTTGTTATATGACATTTTATAATTAATAGCACTATATTACTTTAATAGACTAACTACATATTTTAATTTATTTTTTTTTTTTTTTTTTATATGTATATGAATGAATATGGATTACTTACTAGAATATTTTAGATTACATTGTTAGATTAGATACATTTGTTTTATCATTTGGTTTAAGCTATTAGGCATTTTAATTCGTTAGTATTCTTTTATTAAATAAATGGCTTAATATTACTTGGTTTTCCAATGCTGCAGTAGATCTAAGAGGCTGCCCATCCCCATTTATTCGGCGGTCTCACCAGCCTGCCAGAACGAGTGACATAGTGATTAGTATTATTGCAGGTCTGGCTTACAATTGGTGGTGGGCTGTACGATGATGTGATGTCATCATACTCAAAATTGTAACTTGGTGTATCATGTCGTAGAGGCGAGTCTTTTATTATGTGCTTTCGATTTCTTACTATTTGCCTCACAGAGCATCATTATAATACTGTTATAGAGTGCCATCTCACTGGATTTTTATGCCAACCTGTCACAAGTAGCGCCAGCTGGATTTCATGTTCCATAACTAACCATACTATTATAGCTTTATTACTTGTACTCTAAACTATTTTAATTTGATTGCTTTTGCATATATTTTCCGTAGTTGTAGATTGATTCATGTAAAACCATGTTTGGTAGCTTGAAATCAATTTTACAGTAGTTTGTAAATAAAAACTGCTCCACGCGAAATGTAATCAATCTACAATCATAGAAAATATGCACATTTTTTCTTTTAGATTGTTTGTTAAGGTTAATTTAGTTTTTAATGAAACACGGTTGCTGCTGAATATTCAATACATAGATATATTATCACGTTAGCAAATTACAAAACGTATCGGCCATTTTTTGCTTTCTTTTGACAGGTTCGTATTTTGACATTTGTAATTTTTTATAGCAATCGATGAATACAACAAAAATATCTGCCCGTAATTTAAATTTAAGTCTTAAAATTAAACACATTTTGAAAATAAATAAGAAATTAAAACTACAATTTTAAACAACTATTAAGACTGAGTCGTTTTGTAGAGACATCTAGTGAGTCCTAAGTGAAATATTTGCCTTAAATTTACAGAACCAGATTACTAGATGGAGCACCTAAAAAAATAGCTGTGCACGTAAAGGCAACTTTACCCCCCCTGATTTGCCTACCCGATACTAGTTCAATTAGGTATGATCTATTTGCTATCATTTTGATTACAGTTCCAGATATCCAGTGCTTCCTATTGTTCATATCCAGTACTTTGACCTTATCACCAGTGAATAAACTGTCTAAGTCTTTTGCAGTACGATCAAAGTATGTTTTTTTGCTTCGTTTGTCTTTGTTCTAGCTTGTCTTTCACGTACTTTTGGTATTAGAAATTTGTTTGATGTCGGAATTATACTGCGAAATTTTCGGCTCTGTAGTAATTCAGCTGGTGAAGCCAAGTTGTTACCTATGGGCGTGTTGAGATACTCTAGCAGTGCTAGGCGATAGTCTGAGTTATCTTCACTAGTTTTAATCATTATGCGTTTTACTGTTTGTATCGTTCGTTCAACTTGACCGTTGGACTGTGCGTAGTGCGGCGAAGAGGTATTATGTGTAAACTTCCATTCTACTGAAAACTTTTTAAATGCACTAGACGAAAACTGGGGGCCACAGTCAGACATTACAAGACTAGGAATGCCCTGACGACTAAATATGTTTTTTAGGCAATCTATTACATATGCTGAATCTGTTGATTTTAACTCGACTACCTCGAAAAACTTACTGTAATAATCCACTAGTAAATAATTTCTACCTTTTAATTGAAACAAATCTATGCCTACCTTTGCCCACGGTCGTTCTGGGATTTCATGACATTGCAACGTTTCCTTCTGATTTAGTTTCCTGTGTGATAAACATATTTGACAGTTTGAAATTGTGTTCTGAATGTCGTTGTTTATGCCTGGCCAAAAAACTGTCTCTCTTGCTCTTAGCATACACTTCTCTATTCCCATGTGTCCTATATGTATTTTATTGAGCATTGTTTTACGTAACTCCAAAGGAATTATTAATCTATCCGCATTCCAAACCAATCCACATGCAATACCTAAATTTTCTTTATAGTTCCAATAAGGTTGTACAATCGATTCTATTTTATTCTTATCATCTGGCCATCCATTCAAAATATACCTTTTTAGTGCTGAAATCTCTTCATCAAGCTCTGAGTATTTTTGCAAGTCGATTAACTGTGAATCGGACAAGTTATCGGACGCAAGCGCTGTGCTGCTGCGCGTTATCGCGCACACCTCCTCGTGAATAGAATCGTGCACCGCGCCGGAGTGTAACGGGTTCGATTCCGTGCCGGCCGGTTCATAAGCGCGAGACAGTGCGTCTGCTATGTACAAGTGTTTTCCCGGCTTGTACACTAGTTTAAACGTATATCGTTGTAAACGTAATAGCATTCGTTGTAATCGAGCCGGTGAGTCAACTATTGGTTTTTTAATGATACTAATGAGTGGTTTGTGATCAGTTTCTATAGTAATATCAAACCTTCCGTAGATGTATGCATAAAATCTCTCGCATCCAAACACACAAGCATACAATTCTTTCTCTATTTGTACGTATTTTTGTTCGGCTTTATTCAGTGATTTGGACGCATAGCACACAGGCAAACCCTTCTGCATTAAGCACGCTCCTAGACTACTTTTGCTGGCATCTATTGAGATGGTTATTGGAGTATTAAGATTATAGTATTGCAAGACTGGTTTATTAGACAAACATTTTTTCAATTCACTAAAACATTGTTCATGCCTTTCAATTCCAGTGCCATTCAATTTCTGTCCTTAGTAATTCACGTAAAGGTTGTGTTTTGTCTGACAAATTCGGTATGAATGTCCCAACGTAGGTCACCAAGCCAAGCAACCTTTCTACATCTTTCCTATTTTCTGGTACTGGCATGTTTGTGACAGCTGTGATGTGTGAGTCATCAGGAAGCAGGCCTCGTTTTGTAATACGATGACCCAGGTATTTTATCTCCTCCAAGCCGAATTTACATTTGCTTTTGTTTAATTTTAAGTTAATTTTCCTGCATCTCTCTAATACTTTTCTTAGCCTTTCATCATGTTCTTGTTTCGTAGATCCAAATACTAGTAAATCGTCAACATACATACATATTCCTTCAATGTCATCAAAATTTTCATAAATTTTCCTATGAAAGACCTCTGATGCTGATGAAATGCCATAGGGCATTCTTAAAAACTTATATCTTCCAAAAGGAGTGGTGAAAGTGCAAGGAGTGGTTTTTAATGCGAACCTGCCAGAAACCCGAAGATGCATCTAAAGTACTGAAATATGTCGCCCCTGAAAGTTTGGAAACGATTTCGTCTAACGTTGGTAGCCTGAAATACTCTCTTTTAATAACTTCATTTAATTCTTTTGGGTCCAAATATATCCGTAATTCCCCATTGGCTTTCCTCACCACTGGTACCTCACCACTGGTTCCTCATTACTGATACTATTGACCCAGTCCGAGGGCCCTTCAACTTTCTCAATTATCTGTTGCTGTTCCATTTCTTCTAGCTTTTTCTGCACGTCTTCTCTAATAGCAAATGGTAATTTCCTAGGTGCATGGACAACTGGAACTGCAGTTTCATTTAATTGTATTGTATATTCTCCTGGTAAGCATCCTATTCCCTGAAATAGGTTTTCAAACTCACTTATGTAATTTGGTACGTCTTTATTTACTTGTAACGACATGACTCGCCTCACCACATCTAACTCCATACAGGCAAATCGACCCAGTATTGGATCTGAATTCACATCTGCTATTTTAAATTGTAGTAAATACATTTTGTCTTTGTAATATACTCTGAGGAGAATTTTTCCTATTACATTTATAGATGCACCTGAATATCCATTTAACTTTGTATTAGTCTGTATTAAGTCTTTTTGCGATATGCCAATTTTAGACAAGTAACACAATGGTAAAACATTAACATCGGCACCTGTGTCTAGTTTAAAACAAATCTTTCATTATTTATTTTAAGGTTTAAACTCCAATCGTTATTTTTATTACAAATACAATTAATTACCTGTTCATCCGTTTCCTCTATGTTGTATACACTACTACCGCACACTCGCGCAAAGTGATTAATTTTTAAGCAACGTAAAACTTCTGTCCATATTGGCCGGACACTCAAACTTTTTGTGTACATTCCCACAATGATCACACTTATTTACAAATGCACCCGATGACACACGTTGAGTGCGGGAGTGCGGGGGCAGCGGTGCGCGGGGGGGCGCGCGAGCCCATCCGGCGCGACCCGGTGCGCCGGGCCGCAGCCGCGCCATCCGCCAGCACCCACCATCACGCCACGACCGCGGCCAACTGATGTCTTCAAACTCGATCAGCCTCGCCCTTCTACAAACCACACATCATCATTTTCTTCGTGACTCCCGTGAATCTCGTATATTGGTTCATTTTCGCGTTTGATGTTCTCCGAGTAAATTTTTTGCCGCCATATCCAACGCATTTTTGTCGAATAAATAAGCCGCCGGCGGTGTTAAAACACTTTGCATTTTATATTTTGCACGTATTTTACAAGTATACACTTTTTCTCTTTGCACTATCTCATTTAAATTACTTAAAACACTTTCTTTATTTAGTGGGTACGCACCGGCTGCGCCATGTCAAATAAGGGGCACGTCAATGAGACACCGTAATTGAGCAATGACTGATTTATTAAAATTACAGTACTACCGCACATACATGACAGGGACTGCCTTACCCACCGGCAGTAATGACGGCCAAAAGAAGGCAAAGGCAGCAGTGGCACAAGGAGCGAATCGTGGTGGCGAAGTCCGCAGCTGTAGTGATCACACTACAGCCGGAAGCGGAAAAGAAGCTCATGACCTACCGCGAGGTGCTTGGCAAGGTGAGGACAGCGGTGAACCTCGTGGAGCTTGGCGGCATCGATGGCCTCCGGTTAAGGGTCACTGCGACTGGGGCCCGGATGTTGAAGGTCCCCGGTGTGGCCAGCGGCCCGACCCCAGACGTTCCGACTGAAAAGCTTAGGGCGTCCCTTAATGCGGATGAGGTCCGAGTGTCCAGGCCCACCAAGTGCGCTGACATGCGTATCCTGGGCCTGGACGACTCCATGACGGAGGAAGAGGTGTTGGCTGCCGTCGTTAGGACTGGGGGGTGCTCTGCCGAGCAGGTTAGGACAGTCAGTATTCGGTCCGAAGGCTCCTGGTGTGCTGGGTTTCCGCGCAGGTGAAACTGCTGGAGTTCAGACCTCTGAGATGCTTCCGCTGCCAGGTGGGCAACCACGTAGGAGTGCAATGCACCTCGGGGGTGGACCGCAGCGGTCATTGCTTCCGTTGTGGTCAGCCCGGTCACAAGGCCGACTCGTGCAATGCCGCGCTTTATATTTGCGGTACCTGGCAATGCGGCCGGTTGGGAGTAAGGCCTGCGCTCCGCCAGCCAAAGCCAGGGGTCGGGCCCACTGCCACCGCCGTCAAGGCCGCATCCGCCGCCACTGCCGCCGCCGTTGCCGCCTCCACCGGAGGAATCCAAAGATCCAGATTCGGTCTGTTGTGATGGAAAAGTCACGAAACTTTAAAAAAAAAAAGGTTTATTTGACATCCTAAAATTATGGACAATATATTTGGGGAAAACTCGGTATACATCCCAACTTATTGAATGCCAAATCCGAACTGACTGGAAGACAGTGTGCGATCATGTTCTAGGAAGGCCGGTGCCCAGAAGTAGGCAGTGACCTGTCGCTGCCGACCGTAGTGAGTTCGATGGTCGACAGCGCCGAGTCCTGGGACGCGGTGGTTTCCTTCTGCGAAACAGTCATCTCGCAAAAGGAGGCTGCGGCAAGGGAGAGAGAGATTTCGACTCTCGACCCGGCCCGCAGCAGACGCACCGGGCGTCGGAGGAGGGCGGACAACGCCCTCTTCCGGCCCCCCTGACTGGGTCCAGGGGCGACGGATTCGGGGACATCCGTCGCCCCCCATTGTCAGGACCCGAGAAGGCGGCGCGCGTACTGTTCCACTAGCGCCACTCACAAGACGTTGCGGGAGGAGCACACCTCACTCCCCCCGCCAGAGACGGGGCCCGCGCAAGCGGGCCGGCACCAGCCGGGGTTGCGGAAGAATTATGTGTTCCCGCGACCCCGGCGTAGGTGAGTGATGGAACACCGGTTGGTTTTTAGTCGGTAAGAGTCCGACAGACCCCCCCGCCCTCCCCGGGGCGGGGGACATCCATGAGGATTTTCCAACCCGAGACCAAAAAAAAAAAAAAGGAAGGACGGCTCGACTCGACCAATATTCAACATGAAAGCACTGAATTATTTTACATAAGGTTTCTGCGCCCAAATTATAGCAATGAAATTATAGAAATGACTTGCCTGCCTTTGGCCTAAGCACAGCGCCAAAGAATTTTGCTACATTCACAATGGATAGCTCAGACCCTCAGGCAACGAGGTGTTAGAATAAAAGGTTTTTCTCGATGATTTCCTGGTCGCTCATCAGCACGAAAACAAGCTTCAAAGTCATGTGAGCATTGTGCTCGAAACTTTGGAAACGTTGGGCTGGCTAATCAATCACGAAAAGTCGATTATCACACCGTTGAAAAGACTAGTGTTTCTTGGAATTCATTGATGAATCGCAAACGACTTCAAGACGAGAAGATTCCTGTACTTTTTATATACAACGGCCATGCCGATCACTTGTCGAGGTTTCGGATGACTCTAGAAAAGCATCTAAAGTCCAGAATTGACTAACAAAATATTCTCCAAATGGGGAGTTCCACTGATCGACCTGTTTGCGTCCAACTGAGCGCATGTACAGACGAATTACGTGTCCTTGGATCAAAATGATGACCAAGCCCTATTCTACGACGCGTTATCTCAGATGTGGAATTACAACCTAGCGTGGGTATTTCCTCCACCCTTTCTGATCCGCACAGGGAACGTATCTACCAGTAGTTCCATGATGGGAACGAGTTTTTTTGGCGACCCGACATCAAATTGCGTGCCCTAGAAGCTCCATACACGCTTTATCACCTAGACAAAGTCTTGATCGACACGACAATAGGACTGCCTCTATCGAACGTCCACGACATGTCTCTGGAAGTGGGGAAATGTAGGGGTGGTCTAATGGTCTAATGCTAACATCCTGGAATAGTGGTCAACTAGAACGCGGATAGTCAGTGTAAGTAGCGGATAGTTAGTAGATGCAATATATCAGTGATATAAATTTCAGTTTCTTTTATTTATTCACTAAGTACTTATAGCCTAGTATGTACCTACTGCTTTATAAAATACTCAGTAAAATCATAGTAAGTACTCTCACATTGGCGTCTCCATCACTTCCACCAGGCGATAACAAACACGTCTCATTAAATAAGCTCCGAATAACGGTCAAGTCAAATTAATAGAAACGTATTACCTTCCAATAAAACGCTTATTAATTTACTTACATTAATCGAAGCTTATAGTCAAGCTCTGCCTGGTAATTAGACTCAATTAAATCAAAATGGCAAAGCTCGTTTCACAAGCCCACCATTGCGACGTGGGAGTGACGTATTAGAAGGTATAGAAATAAAGGAAAAAGAGAGGGAAAGGCGGGAACCGTATAGCCTTTCTCATTAAATAAGTCTCGAATAAGGTAAGTAAATTAATAAGCGTTTTATTGGTAGGTAAAACGTTTCTATTATTCACAAGTCGATTAAAGTACAACCAAATTTGGTTAATATCAATAATTTAGGAATAGAAATAGTCTCAATCAAACTTTTAAACTGTAATAAAATTTAAAATATCGTACTAATATACTGGCCGTCGTCGGTACGTACAAGTCTAAATGTATTGTATCGGGAGATTATAATGGACATCATGGCTACCTGGTCATGTAAGTCTGACGCAAGAGGCCTACAAATATATGATTCCGCATAACGGCTTCGTTTCTCTTAATGATGGTAGTGTTACCAGAATTAGTTATGTCGATAACATAATTCAACGGAGTTCTCCCGATGTGACATTCGTTTCTACCGACTTGTCAAATTTATTTAAGTGGAATGTTATGAATGAGTGTTTGGGGAGTGACCATTTGTTTTTTAAGGTCTCATGAAAATATAAAAGTAATGCATACTCGGTTTGTAATATCAAAAAAAACGTAATTTTAAACAAGCTTAATGGTTAGAGTACACCACCTGTTGACACTGTCAGTGTACAATTTTTGTGTGACAACTATACGAAGCAGGTAAATAAGGCTGCGGATCAGCACATACCTTTCATAAAAAATGCGATAAACCGAATAACGGATTTCGACCTAAGTCTTACTGTACCCCTAAACTTTCACATTTAGTTGCACAACGAAGATTAGCCCTCAAAAATTTAAGAAATAATCCTACTAGGCGAATACAAATGATTGGCAAACTTTTTGTTGTAGCATTGATGAACAAACTTCCAGCTCTGATATGTGGATGCGTATGGGCTGGGCTCAGGGAGTTAACTCCACAAGGTCATATGTTTCCGATGAACAAAAACTCGAACTCCTTTGCAATCTCGCTCCCGATTATATATGTCGACAGCCCTATAACAACTTTAACTCAAATAATACAGAATTAGAGTACCGATTCACTATGCAAGATATGACTCATTGTTTTAAGCGAAAAGACACAGCGCCTGGTAACGACGGGATAACTTATTCACCAATCTTTCATCTTTCTCCTGTGGGTAGACTGACTGTATTTATTAAGGTTATTTAATTATATTTTTGACTGGGGTATATTCCAAAAAAATGGCGAGTAATTCTGGTGATGCCCATTCCCAAAAATTCACCTAATAACTGTCCTAAACTAAATCCAATTCCTTTAATATCTTGTGTGCGCATTGAATGGACAATGTTCACAAAACGACTTGAGTGATACTCGTACATAGAAAGAAATAAACTATTATCTCCATATACTTTTGTATTTAGAAAAGGTCAGTCATGTCAGGAGTAACTGGTTAAAGTAGTCATTCAAAGGGGAATGCCCACCGTCCATAGACACTTCGGCCTCGAGTGCACACATTTTAAAGTATATGGATAGTGTAATATGCAATTTCAACAATTGACTTAACTGGTCAAGGAATTGGTTTACAAAAATGTTAGGGTTTTTAAGATAAAATAGTTTTTAATCTTGACTAACGCTTTTACACTATTGCTTTACAATCATTGGATGTTGAAGTTAGGGTTAAAACAATCATCGGAATCCATTAAATAAGCTTATTTTATGATTAAAATAACAAATCCGCAAGATTTTAACTCAGTAAGGCAAACGCAAACAATGAAAGTAGATTCTTTAGGTTTTTGTGGTTTGACACTTGACTGTGTCTTGACTTGACAGCCGGCCAGCGTAACTCAATTTTGCCACATTAGCAAAACAAAAAAAATCGATATTGAGTTTTATTCGAATCATAATTTAATAGAAAATTATAATCACTACTACGAGTATAACCCCACTGAAGATAAGTACGTTTTTGTCATATTTGATATTTATTGTGCTAAACATGAATTGAATTTATTAAAATGTGCGGTATGGTTTTTGTTATAATCCTAATTAGTCATTATTACAATATCAACTATTAAATAGTTTGTCCATTTAATATCAAAAGTAAAAACATAACACCGTATATATTATAATAGATCGTATAACAAGTAGGATGTGATTTTATTAATAAAAAAATCCATGAAACATAATCGATTATTTCGTGTACGAAATTGATATGTATTGGCAACACTGCTGCGTTATCCACAACCGTGAATGTCATTTATTATTTCAGTACTTTTTATAATTGCAAAAATATTGCAAACTTTTCGGATATATGAATAACTTGTTAAATAAACAGAAATTACGACGTTTTTTTAACTTATACGTAAGTTATTGTGCCTTTAGGGCCGAAAACGGGCATCCCCCTTTGTGTTGGTTTTTCGCTGCTTCATACTATAGCTTGTTTTTCAGATATTTCAAACGCTTCTATGAATGTGTTAGTAGACGTACTGATTAACAATTTAGATGAAATAGGTGTTGGACAAAAGTTTTGTCAGTATCTATGGAGCTTAGTAAGCGAGAGGTTTCTTAAGATAAAAGAAAATACTGATATAAACAATTATTTTATTAGACATACTGATAGAGGTCTAGCTCAAGGAGAACCAATTTCTCCCATTCTTTTTAATGTAGTCACAATGACACGTTCACAAGATTAAAAATGTAGGTATGCGCCAATACGCGGACGATTTTGTTTTGTATTGTTGTTCCAGGAATCTTAGTCAAAGTCAGCATGAATTTCAGATCGCGTTGAATAAATTTTGTAATATTCTGGATGATATGGGATTAAAATTACGGCAACTAAGTCTAAAGTATGTATTTTCACAAGGGGATTTAGAAAATAGAAATTTAATTATAAATATATAGGCATAGTTTATGGGTAATAATTACAAATATTTGGGAGTGTGGTTAGACAGTTGATTGAGTTGGAGTGAACACAACAACATGATAGCGGAGAAAGTGCTACGGAGTCTCAATTTACTTAAAGTCTTGGCTGGTACTGCATTGGGATTGTACCCTTAACATCTGTGACATATTTATATAGCGTTGATTAAATGCCGCATAGACTATAGCAGCATTGTTTCAAAATAGATAAGAATGCGTCCATTATGACGTTTAGCTCGATGCGTCTCTTGTAAAAGAGGTGTATCGCTTGCTTATGTAATTCTATCTAAAATCGATGCATTATTCTTAAAAGGTATTACGTTGAAACTGCTATGGGTTCCATCACATATTGGGATACAGGGTAATGAAAAGGCTGTCATGCTGGCAAAATATGCAGCTGAAAATGCAATAGATACTAATAAAGCGTTAGATTATGCAAAAGTTTTACCTAAATTTAAAAATAAACGTTACGAAGACTGGAAGGAGTATTTTGATAAACGTTCATTGGAAAAAGGGATCTGGTATAAAACCATGCAGGGTCAACCTGTTCGTGTGCCCTTGGTTTATAAATAGTAATTTAAGTAGAAAATTAGTGGTTACAGCTCATAGACTCAGATCAGAACACATTCCATGTAATAAGTTTGCAATCATGATAAAAAAAAAATCGTCTAATTGGGTGGAGTTTTGGAAGACTTACATCACTTATTGATGGTCTGTGGTAGATTTTGGTAGAGTCTCATAGAAATTAACTGTTTGGTGTCTTGAAGTTGAACCTATTTAATATGGGCACCTTCCACAACATTAACTGTTTGGTGTCTTGAAGTTGAACCTATTTAATATGGGCACCTTCCACAACATTATGTCTCAGCCAAGTGGCAAAGATGCCAAGAGTCTAATCAGGTTCATGGCCCAAATGTAATCCGAAGCAATGTATATTTAGGGTACGATGGGACTGACATACGCATTTCGGTCATAAAAGTCAGTAGGTAGTGCCGTTCTGTAGTTTCTGCTAACCTCATGGGAAGAACCCGTGAGTTTATGTATGTATGTATCAAACATAAAACATATCAGGAACACGATATTATTTCATTAACATTGTTATTAAATATCACTTCAGATACTGCATCCATAGCATGATTAATGTACATAGGTATTTCTGCACCCTCTAGAAAATATTGTGTTCTTAAAATATTTGCGATCTCTGCAATCAAGTTATTGAGGTACAAGTCGTGTGCCATATATGAGATTTCCCGTCGGCTACTGACGAACTTCCATATTAACTTTCATCGCCTATTTAACCCCTTTATTAAGTCAAAGTCACTCTGCTTAGTCTTTTCCCAACTATGTTGAGGTCGGCTTTCGGTCTAACCGGATGCCACTGAATACCTTTATTTTACATGGAGCGACTGCTATGACCTGCACAATCCAGTTACTGAGTTACACGATACCCCTTTCTGGTTGTCTGACTTTTTGTCAGGATGCCCCCCTTGGGACCCCTTTATGGAGTGAATTAAAAAAAAACTATCCTTATTGCTCTCCTTCACTATTTATGGAACTATTGTGCAATATTAAGATATCAATAGAAAGGTCATGACTATGTAATGTTATTATGACTATTTGGGGTATCAAAAACAGGGCTTGAAGAGACGACTCCAAAAATATAATACACTGCAAGTATTAAAATAAATAAAAATGAGCAAAAACAATCTGACTTTTCAAGCAGTCTGATGCAGTTGGTGTTGGCATCAAATCTGAGATTGATCAAAAAAACTTATTGCCCGTTGGGTTTTCAAATTTTATAATCTAAACTCACATGCAATTTTAGATATTAATTATCGTCTATAAGACGTCAGTCCGAATCCAACATTCGAACGCGAGGTGTATGTGCCACAGCCATCGATCATTTTGTTCGTCGACGGCAACTTTATGCATATCGATGATATCTTCTTAGTCCTTTCGTGATTTGTCATCATTATTTCTATTAATCATTTTCTTCATCAGCTTCAAATAACAGCTTCTTTGCTATCAATATATCCTCAGCCGTAAACGCCGTAACACCTATCCTCGATAAACTGGTTTCATCCATAACAGATATTTTGTTATAAACAAACGCAAGCACTTCATTTATATCAATGTTGCACGAACTACATTTTACAATATTAGAGGTCATTGCCCCGACAACAGCTGTTACCGCGCACACGATAGAAAGTTGCGTAGGTCTGTCCTTGACAAGCGCGAGCGCGGTACTTATACGTTTTTTTTTCAGATTTTTTTAAAGTATTTAAAAATGTAATTTATAAGTTTGTTAAATGTAATAAAGAAAACAATAATAATAACCCATTTATTTTTAGGCGACACAGGCCCATAGATAAATACCTTATCTTATACAAATCTTGTGTTAATGAAAAAGACTTAAGACTATGTTAGTAGCACTTCAATATTGCACTAGCTAGACTTTGTGCTGTCTTGTGGTACTTGTCCGCGGAAGCGACGGAACACCACATCCTGCGGCCAAAAGGCCCTGTTGTATATGGTCGCGTTTGCTTGCCCCGCGGTCGATTTTTAATAACCAGCCAGTGTTCCTCAAAGTTACTGACTCGAAAATAAAATATATAAAATAAATTATTTAAAAAAAAAACCTAACAAACACACTTTAAATAATGGATGTCTCGAAGAAGTGTGGTATCTGCGAAGACCAGTTGACTGATGGAGTGCGCTGCTCAGTATGCGGAAATGAGCTGCATTTCCAATGTGCTGGCATCACTGAAGCTGGTCACCGTAAGCTGGGAGACAGGAAGCTCTCGTGGAGATGCATGAAATGCAAGCAGACTGGCGCTCTGCATCCAACTAGTTCACCAATATCGCCGAGGTTGGAACCGGAATCTGCGGTATTACTGGAGATTCGAGCATTGGCTGCAAAGTTGGCTCCATTGGAAGGTCTGAAGGATGAAATCCTGGCACTTAGAAGTGAATTCGCCGACATGAATTCCTCCCTAAACCAGCAATTTAATGAAGCTATCAAGGAGTTCAATGGAAGGAACAGTGACATGGAGCAGCGTGTTGTTCAGTTAGAAAAGGTTCAGGCTCAGGTGGATCAGCTTCAGGCGCGTCTGGATAAACTGGAAGAAGATTCGGACAACAAGGATCAATGGTCGCGAATGAACAATGTGGAAGTGTAGGGATTATCGCCATCGAATAATGAAAACCTGGTTCAAATTATCTCTAGTATTGGTGCCAACATTAATTATCCCATTACCAAAAATCAGATCAACTTTGTTACTAGAGTGCCTACGCGCGAAAAAGATCACATAAAACCAGTAATTGTTTCGTTCTGCAATCGCTATGTTAAGGAGGATTTTGTTGCTGCTGCCAGATATGTTTCCAAGACATTGTCATTAACAACAAGCCAAATTGGATTAGCGGGAAACCAGAGGATTTATATAAATGACCACCTAACAACAAAAAATAAAATACTGCTATCTAAAGCTAAAAAATTGGCGTCTGAAACGGATTTTCAATATGTATGGGTCAAACATGCAAAAATCCATGCGAGAAAAATGGACACCACCCCGGTTATGATAGTGAAATCAGAAAAGGATCTATCAAAAATTATATAATAATAACTATTAACTTTCATGCAACTGTGTTATCATATTTTATCGATTGTGTCCATAAACAGTTTGGGAACCGCAAGCCGTTGTGTGCTACTTGTGTTTTCCTAATTGTTCTGTTTTATTGCACGGTGCTAATGAGTAAGTTCTTCAAAAAAATAATTTATACGAAACTATTGTGTTTGTGTAATCAAGACCTAATTGTGTTTGAATTATGGTCTTATTTCGAATACTCTGCTATGTGTTTTATTACCATGTTGTGCTGTCAGGGATTCTTATCTTGCTACCGCTCGTCACCTTTTGTTTGTATTCAAAGCTCGTTTGTTGTATGCGTTTTGAAGTTGTTTATATTTGGTCACTGTGCTCTGCTGTGCTTAATGGAGTATTTTAAGATTTGTAAGTCATTGCCTTCTACCTCCGTAATATTACTTTATAGAGTTTATGATAACTTCTCACAGTCGTTAGCACATAACTTTATTTTGCTCGTCCTTTTTAAATGTTTATTTTATCTTGCTATAGTTTTTGTTAGTGATGTCTTGTCTTAATATTTATTTTCAAAATGTGCGTGGTCTGCGTACGAAGACGAACGATATATTTCGTAAAATATCCCTTGTTGCATATGATGTAATTGTGTTCACCGAGACGTGGCTTGTGGATGATATCTTCAGTAATGAGATGTTTGATAGTCGCTATTTGGTGTGGAGGCGTGATCGCGATTACTCTCGAACGTCTCAAAAGCGGGGCGGTGGCGTTTTGATAGCGGTAAGAGGCGATCTTACTGTCGTGGAACGACATGACTGGCGAAGTTCTGCCGAAGATATTTGGGTATCACTTATCTTGAAAAGATCTAGGCCTGAGGGAAATTATAATTTAAATATTTGTGCGTTATATCTTTGTAAAGAAAACCTTGGCAATTCATATTATAGTCAGTTACGTAACTTTAGTAACAATGTTAATCACTTGATCTTGACCCGCCCTTTAGATAAATTCGTTATTGTGGGAGATTTTAATTTTGGTAGTAATGTGGACTGGATAAATTCTGACGATAATGAACTGATGCCGCAAAATATATCGTGTCATCACTTGAGCGAATTTTTTGATGGAATTCTCACTTCTAATCTGTCCCAATATAACGGCGTAAGAAACAGCAATGGGAGGTTATTAGACCTAGTTTTTTCTAACGACTATGTCAATGTTACTGAGTGTAACGATCCTGTAGCATTACCTGTGGACCTGCATCATAGATCATTAATGATCACTGCCGATTTTGTGGAGATCAACAAATTGACAAATAATTTGACTACGAAGTATGTTTTTTCTAAGGGTGACTATGTGGCTATTAAATCTGAACTCGACCTAATCAATTGGAATGAGTTTTTACTTGCCAATTCTTTGGATAGTGCTGTTGAACTGTTTTATAATAAATTGTATGAGCTTAGAGATAAGTATATCCCAATTAAATCAGTTAGACAATCATCTTATCCGCCTTGGTATGATTCGGCTTTGGTCAAAGTACTGAGAGAGAAATATAAATATCATCGCAAGTTCAAAACGTACGGGAATATGTCAGACTTTCACTCTTTTTCTCTTCTACGGAATAGAGCTGCTAAGTTGGAAAAAACTTGTTTCAATAAATACATGGAAAAAATTGAATCATCGATAATTGTGAACCCAAAATCTTTTTGGTCTTACGTTAAGAGTAAACGAAACTCCGGTACTTTTCCAAAAGTAATGCATTATGGTGATAGGACCGAGTACAGGTGAGGAGATCAGTAATTTATTCGCAACCTATTTCCATTCCACTTTCCAGGAACCTGCTCCTGTGCCCGATAATTCCGGTGGCATTGATGTTGAAGATAGTGTGTCATACATTGGCTCGATTGGTGTGTCTCATTCTTGAGTTTTTGAGTTATTAAAGACCTTGGACCTCTCAAAATCTGGCGGTCCAGATCATATGCCTCCGGTCTTTATTGTGAATTCTGCTGACAGTCTGGTTGTACCACTATGTATTTTATTCAGGCGATCACTTTCGGAAGGCATCGTTCCGAAAATATGGAAGTCGGCATTCGTTACCCCAGTTTTCAAAAAAGGTGATAAGTCGGATATCTCTAATTATCGACCAATATCTAAGATATGACTGTTTTCCAAAATCCTCGAACGCATGGTATTTGCTGAAGTATATGCTGCTATGAAATGTAACTTCGGTGATGAACAACATGGTTTTCTCAAGAAGCGTTCCACTACATCTAAATTAATATTGTCCCATGAGTTTATATCCGAAGGTATGGAACAGCGTGCACAAGTTGACGTTATTTATACTGATTACAGTAAATGCTTTGATCGTATTGAGCATGGCCTGCTCTTGGAGAAGCTATTTAGAGCTGGAATTCATGGAGATTTGGATCGTTGGTTCTCCTCTTATATTGAGAACAGGACGCAGGCTGTGGTGCTTCAGGGGTACACATCTGGATGGTATTCTGTCCCCTCTGGAGTACCTCAGGGTTCGATTTTGGGGTCTTTATTGTTTACTCTTTTTATTGCTGACGTAAGGCATGTTTTGAAACATCATATATTTTACTTTATGCTGACGATATGAAGGTTCATAAGATTATCCGAGACATATCTGATACACAACTGTTACAAGCTGACCTGAATAGATTTGAAGAATACTGTAGACGTAACAGGCTTGAGTTGAATGTTTCCAAATGTTTTCACATGATTTTTAAACGCCAGAAGTCTATAATAGACTCCAAATGTAAACTTTACAATAAAAGCATAGGCAAAGTCAATAGTATTAGGGATCTTGGTGTTATACAAGACAGCAAACTACTCTTCGATCAGCAAATTGATAACATAGTAAATAAGGCGTCGAGAGGACTTGGTTTCATAATGAGAACCTCAGCATGTTTCCGATCACTAAAACCAATCAAAGTCTTGTATTGTTCGTTCGTACGCAGCCACCTTGAGTATGCGTCACAAGTCTGGGACCCTCAATACGGGATCTACAAGTCTCGTATTGAGGGCATTCAGAGAAAATTTCTTAAGTACCTTGATTACAGGGCAAAACAAGTATCTGTTGACTACAGTCACCGATGCAGAAGGTACCATTTTCTACCACTCGACCGTAGACGTCATATTAATGATGTATGCTACTTGTGTAATATCGCAAATGGTTCAATTGACTGTCCTGAACTTGTTTCAAGCGCACTAATCAGTTGGGGCTGCGACAGCGACCTCTTCTACATGTACCTTATGCAAACACAAATTATCGGCGTAATGCATATTTTCTGAGAGCTAGTCGTAGTTTTAATGAAATCTCTTGCGAGCACGCCATTGACCTTTTCTGCACCAATGCAAGCACAGTTAGGAATCTCTTGGCAGAGCCATTTTTTGTACAAGAAGCACCTGCCACCTAGCCGTTTATTGTCCAACTAAATTTCGTAGTCGATTGAACGAAATTAACCAATTGAGGAAATAACTTCATGGCGAGTGTGAGGGTATATTAATTTTGTATTTTTTTTTTCTGTGGAGGCTTGTAATTAGCAATTTAGTTACATACTAGTGTTAATACAATGTTATTAGTCTGTAAGCCTTCCTAAAATAAAATAAATAAATAAATACAAAAGCTGCACCCTCGGCATGTACCTTATCTTCTGGCGCACGTTTTCAATGATGTCCTCCGCCTTAGTAGTGTAGTGCAGGCGGGAGATGTACACCGGAGTATTCGGCTTTGCGGCACGCAGGCCTACTTCGGGACCCGTAGGTGCTTTCCCGTAGCAGTTCTTGTTAGTTTGCGATCGGTGCTTCTTCTTTTGCACCGTCACAAAACCCTCATCATCATTACCTCTTTTCAGTGCCTTTTCTGGCATAGGCTTTGTGTTTGGAGCGCCAGGGGCACTCGCTGTGACGCTAGCGTAATTCTTTCGTGAAAGGGTTTCGCCGGCGCTGCACACACGGGCAGCGGGACGGGACGGGACGAGGGGCTCGGGCGGCGCTGCTCGGTGGAGCCACGATAACGGGTGCGGGGCTACTGGACGCGCGGGCGGGGCGCACCGCAATGTCTTGCAGGCTTCTCTTAGTCCCGTCACGCCGGCGGGACACCATCTGGTCGCGCTTGTTCAGCACACTGAACAACATCAGCTTGGCAGCAGCGATGTCATCCTCGCTGAAGTTCGTTGCGCAGATCTGGACAGCGGACACTTCATCCATCACATCCAGCTTCTGCTACAGGAACGCCAGCAGCTCATTCACCACAAGGTTATTACTCATGTCGAGTAAACTACGTGTGACAGCTTGCGCCGCGCTAATCGATATTAATAATATGCAAACGCGTCCGCATCGGAACGCGGCTCTAGAGCTACTGAAAAAAATATTTAATTTCGAATGGTTGCAAAGGAAATTGCTGGTGGCCAAAACTCAACAGCAATAATAATAATAATAATTAAGAGTAAGTCACCCTCTAAGCACACTGCTGGAGGATTCAGGTCATATCAATGCCAACATCAATGCCACCGGAATTATCGGGCACAGGAGCAGGTTCCTGGAAAGTGGAATGGAAATAGGTTGCGAATAAATTACTGATCTCCTCACCTGTACTCGGTCCTATCACCATAATGCATTACTTTTGGAAAAGTACCAAAGTTTCGTTTACTCTTAACGTAAGACCAAAAAGATTTTGGGTTCACAATTATCGATGATTCAATTTTTTCCATGTATTTATTGAAACAAGTTTTTTCCAACTTAGCAGCTCTATTCCGAAGAAGAGAAAAAGAGTGAAAGTCTGATATATTCCCGTACGTTTTGAACTTGCGATGATATTTATATTTCTCTCTCAGTACTTTGACCAAAGCCGAATCATACCAAGGCGGATAAGATGATTGTCTAACTGATTTAATTGGGATATACTTATCTCTAAACTCATACAATTTATTATAAAACAGTTCAACAGCACTATCCAAAGAATTGGCAAGTAAAAACTCATTGCAATTGATTAGGTCGAGTTCAGATTTAATAGCCACATAGTCACCCTTAGAAAAACCATACTTCGTAGTCAATTTATCTGTCAATTTGTGGATCTCCACAAAATCGGAATGATCTATTATGCAGGTCCACAGGTAACGCTACAGGATCGTTACACTCAGTAACATTGACATAGTCGTTAAAAAAAACTAGGTCTAATAACCTCCCATTGCTGTTTCTTACGCCGTTATATTGGGACAGATTAGAAGTGAGAATTCCATCAAAAAATTCGCTCAAGTGATGACACGATTTATTTTGCGGCATCAGTTCATTATCGTCAGAATTTATCCAGTCCACATTACTACCAAAATTAAAATCTCCCACATAATCATAAAGGTATTCAGTGGCATCCGGTTAGACCGAAAGCCAACCTCAACATAGTTGGGAAAAGACTAAGCAGAGTGACTTTGACTTAATAAAGGGGTTAAATAGGCGATGAAAGTTAATATGGAAGTTCGTCAGTAGCCGACGGGAAATCTCATATATGGCACACGACTTGTACCTCAATAACTTGATTGCAGAGATCGTAAATATTTTAAG
This sequence comes from Dasypolia templi, assembly GCA_963555695.1. Taxonomy (NCBI): domain Eukaryota; kingdom Metazoa; phylum Arthropoda; class Insecta; order Lepidoptera; family Noctuidae; genus Dasypolia; species Dasypolia templi. The sequence goes on from OY743156.1 coordinate 3,617,256, forward strand.
TACAGAATATTTTCTAGAGGGTGCAGAAATACCTATGTACATTAATCATGCTATGGATGCAGTATCTGAAGTGGTATTTAATAACAAGTTTAATAAAATAATATCGTATTCCTGAATTTTTTTTATGTTTGAAACATACATAAGTACATAAACTCACGGGTTCTTCCCATGAGGTTAGCAGAAACTACAGACCGGCACTACCTACTTACTGACTTTTATGAACGAAATGCGTATGTCAGTCCCATCGTACCCTAAATATACATTGCTTCGGATTACATTTGGGCCATGAACCTGATTAGACTCTTGGCATCTTTACCACTTGGCTGAGACAGAATGTTGTGGAAGGTGCCCATATTAAATAGGCTCAAATTCAAGACACCAAACAGTTCATTTCTATGAGACTCAAATCTACCACAGACCATTAATAAGTGATGTAAGTCTTCCAAAACTCCACCCAATTAGACGATTTTTTTTTGATCATGATTGCAAACTTATTACATGGAATGTGTTCTGATCTGAGTCTATGAGCTGTAACAACTAATTTTCTACTTAAATTACTATTTATAAACCAAGGGCACACGAAAAGGTTGACCCTGCATGGTTTTATACCAGATCCCTTTTTCCAATTAACGTTTATCAAAAACTCCTTCCAGTCTTCGTATCGTTTATTTTTAAATTTAGGTAAAACTTTTGCATAATCTAATGCTTTATTAGTATCTATTGCATTTTCAGCTGCATATTTTGCCAGCATGACAGCCTTTTCATTACCCTGTATCCCAATATGTGATGGAACCCATAGCAGTTTCAACGTAATACCTTTTAAGAATAATGCATCGATCTTAGATAGAATTACATAAGCAAGCGATACACCTCTTTTATCAGAGACGCATCGAGCTAAACGTCATAATGGACGCATTCTTATCTATTTTGAAACAATGCTGCTATAGTCTATGTGGCTTTTAATCAACGCTACATAAATATGTCTCAGATGTTAAGGGTACAATCCCAATGCAGTACCAAACAAGACTTTAAGTAAATTGAGACTCCGTTGCACTTTCTCCGCTATCATGTTGTTGTGTTCACTCCAACTCAATGAACTGTCTAACCACACTCCCAAATATTTGTAATTATTACCCATAAACTATGCCTATATATTTATAATTAAATTTCTATTTTCTAAATCCTCTTGTGAAAATACATACTTTAGACTTAGTTGCCGTAATTTTAATCACATATCATCCAGAATATTACAAAATGTTTTAACGCGATCTGAAATTCATGCTGACTTTGACTAAGATTCCTGGAACAACAATACAAAACAAAATCGTCCGCGTATTGGCGCATACCTACATTTTTAATCTTGTGAACGTGTCATTGTGACTACATTAAAAAGAATGGGAGAAATTGGTTCTCCTTGAGCTAGACCTCTATCAGTATGTCTAATAAAATAATTGTTTATATCAGTATTTTCTTTTATCTTAAGAAACCTCTCGCTTACTAAGCTCCATAGATACTGACATAACTTTTGTCCAACACCTATTTCATCTAAATTGTTAATCAGTACGTCTACTAACACATTCATAGAAGCGTTTGAAATATCTGAAAAACAAGCTATAGTATGAAGCAGCGAAAAACCAACACAAAGGGGGATGCCCGTTTTCGGCCCTAAAGGCACAATAACTTACGTATAAGTAAAAAAAACGTCGTAATTTCTGTTTATTTAACAAGTTATTCATTTATCCGAAAAAGTTTGCAATAATTTTGCAATTATAAAAAGTGCTGAAATAATAAATGACATTCACGGTTGTGGATAACGCAGCAGAGTTGCCAATACTTATCAATTTCGTACACGAAATAATCGATTATGTTTCATGGATTTTTTTATTAATAAAATCACATCCTACTTGTTATACGATCTTTTATAATATATACGGTGTTATGTTTTTACTTTTGATATTAAATGGACAAATTATTTAATAGTTGATATTGTAATAATGAATAATTAGGATTATAACAAAAACGATACCGCACATTTTAATAAATTCAATTCATGTTTAGCACAATAAATATCAAATATGACAAAAACGTACTTATCTTCAGTGGGGTTATACTCGTAGTAGTGATTATAATTTACTATTAAATTATGATTCGAATAAAAGTCAATATCGATATTTTTGTTTTGCTAATGTGGCAAAATTGAGTTACGCTGGCCGGCTGTCAAGTCAAGACACAGTCAAGTGTCAAATCACAAAAACCTAAAGAATCTACTTTCATTGTTTGCGTTTGCCTTACTGAGTTTAAATCTTGCGGATTTGTTATTTTAACCATAAAATAAGCTTATTTAATGGATTCCGACGATTATTTTAACCCTAACTTAAACATCCATTGATTGCAATAGCAATAGTGTAAAAGCGTTAGTCAAGATTAAAAACTATTTTATCTTAAAAACCCTAACATTTTTGTAAACCAATTCCTTGACCAGTTAAGTCAATTGTTGAAATTGCATATTACACTATCCATATACTTTAAAATGTGTGCACTCAAGACCCAAGTGTCTAATGACGGTGGGCATACCCCTTTGGCTGACTACTTTAACCAGTTACTCCTGACATGACTGACCTTTTCTAAATCCAGAAGTGTATGGAGATATAGTTTATTTCTTTCAATGTACGAGTATCACTCAAGTCGTTTTGTGAACATTGTCCATTCAATGCGCACACAAGATATTAAAGGAATTGGATTTAGTTTAGGACAGTTATTAGGTGAATTTTTGGGAATGGGCATCGCCAGAATTACTCGCCATTTTTTTGGAATATTCCCCAGTCAAAAATATAATTAAATAACCTTAATAAATACAGTCTGTCTATCCACAGGAGAAAGATGAAAGATTGGTGAATAAGTTATCCCGTCGTTACCAGGCGCTGTGTCTTTTCGCTTAAAACAATGAGTCATATCTTGCATGGTGAATCGGTACTCTAATTCTGTATTATTTGAGTTAAAGTTGTTATAGGGCTGTCGACATATATAATCGGGAGCGAGATTGCAAAGGAGTTCGAGTTTTTGTTCATCGGAAACATATGACCTTGTGGAGTTAATTCCCTGAGCCCAGCCCCTACGCATCCACATATCAGAGCTGGAAGTTTGTTCATCAATGCTACAACAACATGTTTGCCAATCATTTGTATTCGCCTAGTAGGATTATTTCTTAAATTTTTGAGGGCTAATCTTCGTTGTGCAACTAAATGTGAAAGTTAAGGGGTACAGTAAGACTTAGGTCGAAATCCGTTATTCGGTTTATCGCATTTTTTATGAAAGGTATGTGCTGATCCGCAGCCTTATTTACCTGCTTCGTATAGTTGTCACACAAAAATTGTACACTGACAGTGTCAACAGGTGGTGTACTCTAACCATTAAGCTTGTTTAAAATTACGTTTTTTTGATATTACAAACCGAGTATGCATTACTCTTATATTTTCATGAGACCTTAAAAAACAAATGGTCACTCCCCAAACACTCATTCATAACATTCCACTTAAATAAATTTGACAAGTCGGTAGAAACGAATGTCACATCGGGAGAACTCCGTTGAATTATGTTATCGAAATAACTAATTCTGGTAACACATCATTAAGAGAAACGAAGCCGTTATGCGGAATCATATATTTGTAAGCCTCTTGCGTCAGACTTACATGACCAGGTAGCCATGATGTCCATTATAATCTCCTGATACAATACATTTAGACTTGTACGTACCGACGACGGCCAGTATATAGTATGATATTTTTAATTTTATTACAGTTTAAAAGTTTGATTGAGACTATTTCTATTCCTAAACTATTGATATTAACCAAATTTTGTTGTGCTTTAATCGACTTGTGAATAATAGAAACGTTTTACCTACCAATAAAACGCTTATTAATTTACTTATCTTATTCGAGACTTATTTAATGAGAAAGGCTATACGGTTCCCGCCTTTCCCTCTCTTTTTCCTTTATTTCTATACCTTCTAATACGTCACTCCCACGTCGCAATGGTGGGCTTGTGAAACGAGCTTTGCCATTTTGATTTAATGAGTCTAATTACCAGGCAGAGCTTGAATATAAGCTTCGATTAATGTAAGTAAATTAATAAGCGTTTTATTGGAAGGTAAAACGTTTCTATTAATTTGACTTGACCGTTATTCGGAGCTTATTTAATGAGACGTGTTTGTTATCGCCTGGTGGAAGTGATGGAGACGCCAATGTGAGAGTACTTACTATGATTTTACTGACTATTTTATAAAGCAGTAGGTACCTACTAGGCTATAGGTACTTAGTAAATAAATAAAAGAAACTGAAATTTATATCACTGATATATTGCATCTACTAACTATCCGCTACTTACACTGACTATCCGCGTTCTAGTTGACCACTATTCCAGGATGTTAGCATTAGACCATTAGACCACCCCTACATTTCCCCACTTCCAGAGACATGTCGTGGACGTTCGATGGAGGCAGTCCTATTGTCGTGTCGATCAAGACTTTGTCTAGGTGATAAAGCGTGTATGGAGCTTCTAGGGCACGCAATTTGATGTCGGGTCGCCAAAAAAACTCGTTCCCATCGTGGAACTACTGGTAGATACGTTCCCTGTGCGGATCAGAAAGGGTGGAGGAAATACCCACGCTAGGTTGTAATTCCACATCTGAGAGAACGCGTCGTAGAATAGGGCTTGGTCATCATTTTGATCCAAGGACACGTAATTCGTCTCTACATGCGCTTAGTTGGACGCAAACAGGTCGATCAGTGGAACTCCCCATTTGGAGAATATTTTGTTAGTCAATTCTGGACTTTAGATGCTTTTCTAGAGTCATCCGAAACCTCGACAAGTGATCGGCATGGCTGTTGTATATACCGTGAATGTGAAAAAAACTCATATGAATGTGGCAGTTCTCTGTGATTTCGAAAACATTGCAGGTTAAATCCAAGGGAAGAGCTGACTTGGTGCCGCCTTCGAGACGTAGATTTGCGACTACCGACTTGTTGTCGCTCTGAATCAAAACTGTCTTATGTCGCATGAGCTGACAGTGATCTTGCATAACTCTTAGGATTACTAACATTTCTTTTTGGTTGCAATGGAGATCCTTCTCGGCCTCTGACCAAAGACCCGAGAGCGAGAGATTGTCCAGGCGAGCTCCCCATGCGATGTCCGACGCACCCGTTGTGAGGAAATGAGAAGGCGGTGGCCTATGTATGGCCGATGGATATTGGCTATTCTGGCGCCACCACGTTAGATTGTCTATAGTAGCACGGGGTAAGTTGTGTAATGTCCTATGATCTGACTTCAAGATTTGGTTCAGTAGTTTTAAAAGCGCTCGAAAGTTTAGTCTTCCTTTTGGAACTGCAAAGCTGGCAAAATTTAGTAGACCCGCGAGGCTCTGAAGTTCTCTGAGAGTTGTGCGTTCCTTTTGCAGCATCTGACCTATTCTTTACAAAAGTACAGGAATCTTCTCGTCTTGAAGTCGTTTGCGATTCATCAATGAATTCCAAGAAACACTAGTCTTTTCAACGGTGTGATAATCGACTTTTCGTGATTGATTAGCCAGCCCAACGTTTCCAAAGTTTCGAGCACAATGCTCACATGACTTTGAAGCTTGTTTTCGTGCTGATGAGCGACCAGGAAATCATCGAGAAAAACCTTTTATTCTAACACCTCGTTGCCTGAGGGTCTGAGCTATCCATTGTGAATGTAGCAAAATTCTTTGGCGCTGTGCTTAGGCCAAAGGCAGGCAAGTCATTTCTATAATTTCATTGCTATAAATTAGGCGCAGAAACCGTATGTAAAAGAATTCAGTGCTTTCATGTTGAATATTGGTCGAGTCGAGCCGTCCATCCTTTTTTTTTTTTTTGGTCTCGGGTTGGAAAATCCTCATGGATGTCCCCCGCCCCGGGGAGGGCGGGGGGGTCTGTCGGACTCTTACCGACTAAAAACCAACCGGTGTTCCATCACTCACCTACGCCGGGGTCGCGGGAACACATAATTCTTCCGCAACCCCGGCTGGTGCCGGCCCGCTTGCGCGGGCCCCGTCTCTGGCGGGGGGAGTGAGGTGTGCTCCTCCCGCAACGTCTTGTGAGTGGCGCTAGCGGAATACTACGCGCGCCGCCTTCTCGGGTCCTGACAATGGGGGGCGACGGATGTCCCCGAATCCGTCGCCCCTGGACCCAGTCAGGAGGGCCGGAAGAGGGCGTTGTCCGCCCTCCTCCGACGCCCGGTGCGTCTGCTGCGGGCCGGGTCGAGAGTCGAAATCTCTCTCTCCCTTTCCGCAGCCTCCTTTTGCGAGATGACTGTTTCGCAGAAGGAAACCACCGCGTCCCAGGACTCGGCGCTGTCGACCATCGAACTTACTACGGTCGGCAGCGACAGGTCACTGCCTACTTCTGGGCACCGGCCTTCCTAGAACATGATCGCACACTGTCTTCCAGTCAGTTCGGATTTGGCATTCAATAAGTTGGGATGTATACCGAGTTTTCCCCAAATATATTGTCCATTATTTTAGGATGTCAAATAAACCTTTTTTTTTTTTAAGTTTCGTGACTTTTCCATCACAACAGACCGAATCTGGATCTTTGGATTCCTCCGGTGGAGGCGGCAACGGCGGCGGCAGTGGCGGCGGATGCGGCCTTGACGGCGGTGGCAGTGGGCCCGACCCCTGGCTTTGGCTGGCGGAGCGCAGGCCTTACTCCCAACCGGCCGCATTGCCAGGTACCGCAAATATAAAGCGCGGCATTGCACGAGTCGGCCTTGTGACCGGGCTGACCACAACGGAAGCAATGACCGCTGCGGTCCACCCCCGAGGTGCATTGCACTCCTACGTGGTTGTCCACCTGGCAGCGGAAGCATATCAGAGGTCTGAACTCCAGCAGTTTCACCTGCGCGGAAACCCAGCACACCAGGAGCCTTCGGCCCGAATACTGACTGCCCTAACCTGCTCGGCAGAGCACCCCCCAGTCCTAACGACGGCAGCCAACACCTCTTCCTCCGTCATGGAGTCGTCCAGGCCCAGGATACGCATGTCAGCGCACTTGTTGGGCCTGGACACTCGGACCTCATCTGCATTAAGGGACGCCCTAAGCTTTTCAGTCGGAACGTCTGGGGTCGGGCCGCTGGCCACACCGGGGACCTTCAACATCCGGGCCCCAGTCGCAGTGACCCTTAACCGGAGGCCATCGATGCCGCCAAGCTCCACGAGGTTCACCGCTGTCCTCACCTTGCCAAGCACCTCGCGGTAGGTCATGAGCTTCTTTTCCGCTTCCGGCTGTAGTGTGATCACTACAGCTGCGGACTTCGCCACCACGATTCGCTCCTTGTGCCACTGCTGCCTTTGCCTTCTTTTGGCCGTCATTACTGCCGGTGGGTAAGGCAGTCCCTGTCATGTATGTGCGGTAGTACTGTAATTTTAATAAATCAGTCATTGCTCAATTACGGTGTCTCATTGACGTGCCCCTTATTTGACATGGCGCAGCCGGTGCGTACCCACTAAATAAAGAAAGTGTTTTAAGTAATTTAAATGAGATAGTGCAAAGAGAAGAAGTGTATACTTGTAAAATACGTGCAAAATATAAAAATGCAAAGTGTTTTAACACCGCCGGCGGCTTATTTATTCGACAGAAATGCGTTGGATATGGCGGCAGGTAGCCTAAGTGAAAGTTGGAATAAAAGGAAAAACTGTTACAAAATATATACAAAAGCGTGTCTGTTAGAAAAAAAAATGTGATTATCCAATTAAATATACTTTTACACGTCATAGGAGAACAATGTCGAGATATCATAGAACAAACAGAGGATAAACCGGTCACAGTGGAGGGTGTGTGGAAAATATTGGATGAATACTTTCTAACAAAGAAAAACGTAACGGTTGAGCGGCATAATTTTTTCACAAGAGAACAGCTGGGAAATGAAACCATTGAGCAATATGAATTCGAGTTACGCAGATTATCGAAGTCATGTGAGTTTGGATCTCTAAATGAAGAGCTAATTAAAGATAGGCTAGTCTGTGGCGTCACCAACGCAGGTATTCGAGAACGTCTATTGCGTGAGGAAGACTTAACTTTAAAAAAGGCACTAGAAATCTGTCGTGCAGCTATTGTCTCAAAAATTTACTCGGAGAACATCAAACGCGAAAATGAACCAATATACGAGATTCGCGGGAGTCACGAAGTAAATGATGATGTGTGGTTTGTAGAAGGGCGAGGCCGATCGAGTTTGAAGACATCAGTTGGCCGCGGTCGTGGCGTGATGGTGGGTGCTGGCGGATGGCGCGGCTGCGGCCCGGCGCGACCCGGTGCCGGCGCCGGCTGGGCTCGCGCGCCCCCCCGCGCACCGCTGCGCCCGTACTCCCGCACTCAACGTGTGTCATCGGGTGCATTTGTAAATAAGTGTGATCATTGTGGGAATGTACACAAAAAGTTTGAGTGTCCGGCGTATGGACAGAAGTGTTTACGTTGCTTAAAAATGAATCACTTTGCGCGAGTGTGCAGTAGTAGTGTATACAACATAGAGGAAACGGATGAACAGGTAATTCATTGTATTTGTAATAAAAAGAACGATTGGAGTTTAAACCTTAAAATAAATAATGAAAGATTTGTTTTAAACTAGACACAGGTGCCGATGTTAATGTTTTACCATTGTGTTACTTGTCTAAAATTGGCATATCGCAAAAAGACTTAATACAGACTAATACAAAGTTAAATGGATATTCAGGTGCATCTATAAATGTAATAGGAAAAATTCTCCTCAGAGTATATTACAAAGACAAAATGTATTTACTACAATTTAAAATAGCAGATGTGAATTCAGATCCAATACTGGGTCGATTTGCCTGTATGGAGTTAGATGTGGTGAGGCGAGTCATGTCGTTACAAGTAAATAAAGACGTACCAAATTACATAAGTGAGTTTGAAAACCTATTTCAGGGAATAGGATGCTTACCAGGAGAATATACAATACAATTAAATGAAACTGCAGTTCCAGTTGTCCATGCACCTAGGAAATTACCATTTGCTATTAGAGAAGACGTGCAGAAAAAGCTAGAAGAAATGGAACAGCAACAGATAATTGAGAAAGTTGAAGGGCCCTCGGACTGGGTCAATAGTATCAGTAATGAGGAACCAGTGGTGAGGTACCAGTGGTGAGGAAAGCCAATGGGGAATTACGGATATATTTGGACCCAAAAGAATTAAATGAAGTTATTAAAAGAGAGTATTTCAGGCTACCAACGTTAGACGAAATCGTTTCCAAACTTTCAGGGGCGACATATTTCAGTACTTTAGATGCATCTTCGGGTTTCTGGCAGGTTCGCATTAAAAACAGTGAGCATTGCACTTTTAACACTCCTTTTGGAAGATATAAGTTTTTAAGAATGCCCTATGGCATTTCATCAGCATCAAAGGTCTTTCATAGGAAAATTTATGAAAATTTTGATGACATTGAAGGAATATGTATGTATGTTGACGATTTACTAGTATTTGGATCTACGAAACAAGAACATGATGAAAGGCTAAGAAAATTATTAGAGAGATGCAGGAAAATTAACTTAAAATTAAACAAAAGCAAATGTAAATTCGGCTTGGAGGAGATAAAATATCTGGGTCATCGTATTACAAAACGAGGCCTGCTTCCTGATGACTCACACATCACAGCCGTCACAAACATGCCATTACCAGAAAATAGGAAAGATGTAGAAAGGTTGCTTGGCTTGGTGACCTACGTTGGGACATTCATACCGAATTTGTCAGACAAAACACAACCTTTACGTGAATTACTAAGGACAGAAATTGAATGGCACTGGAATTGAAAGGCATGAACAATGTTTTAGTGAATTGAAAAAATGTTTGTCTAATAAACCAGTCTTGCAATACTATAATCTTAATACTCCAATAACCATCTCAATAGATGCCAGCAAAAGTAGTCTAGGAGCGTGCTTAATGCAGAAGGGTTTGCCTGTGTGCTATGCGTCCAAATCACTGAATAAAGCCGAACAAAAATACGTACAAATAGAGAAAGAATTGTATGCTTGTGTGTTTGGATGCGAGAGATTTTATGCATACATCTACGGAAGGTTTGATATTACTATAGAAACTGATCACAAACCACTCATTAGTATCATTAAAAAACCAATAGTTGACTCACCGGCTCGATTACAACGAATGCTATTACGTTTACAACGATATACGTTTAAATTAGTGTACAAGCCGGGAAAACACTTGTACATAGCAGACGCACTGTCTCGCGCTTATGAACCGGCCGGCACGGAATCGAACCCGTTACACTCCGGCGCGGTGCACGATTCTATTCACGAGGAGGTGTGAGCGATAACGCGCAGCAGCACAGCGCTTGCGTCCGATAACTTGTCCGATTCACAGTTAATCGACTTGCAAAAATACTCAGAGCTTGATGAAGAGATTTCAGCACTAAAAAGGTATATTTTGAATGGATGGCCAGATGATAAGAATAAAATAGAATCGATTGTACAACCTTATTGGAACTATAAAGAAAATTTAGGTATTGCATGTGGATTGGTTTGGAATGCGAATAGATTAATAATTCCTTTGAAGTTACGTAAAACAATGCTCAATAAAATACATATAGGACACATGGGAATAGAGAAGTGTAAGCTAAGAGCAAGAGAGACAGTTTTTTGGCCAGGCATAAACAACGACATTCAGAACACAATTTCAAACTGTCAAATATGTTTATCACACAGGAAACAAAATCAGAAGGAAACGTTGCAACGTCATGAAATCCCAGAACGACCGTGGGCAAAGGTAGGCATAGATTTGTTTCAATTAAAAGGTAGAAATTATTTATAACTAGTGGATTATTACAGTAAGTTTTTCGAGGTAGTCGAGTTAAAATCAACAGATTCAGCATATGTAATAGATTGCCTAAAAAACATATTTAGTCGTCAGGGCATTCCTAGTATTGTAATGTCTGACTGTGGCCCCCAGTTTTCGTCTAGTGCATTTATAAATTTTTCAGTAGAATGGAAGTTTACACATAATACCTCTTCGCCGCACTACGCACAGTCGAACGGTCAAGTTGAACGAACGATACAAACAGTAAAACACATAATGATTAAAACTAGTGAAGATAACTCAAACTATCGCCTAGCACTGCTAGAGTATTTCAACACGCCCATAGGTAACAACTTGGCTTCGCAAAAGACTTAGACAGTTTATTCACTGGTGATAAGGTCAAAGTACTGGACACTGGAGACGTCACGTGGTCTCATTAGCGATAACAAAAAAGTTGCTCAGGAATTTGTGAATTTCTTTACCAGTGTCCCACTAAAAACCACTGAAATCTTAAATTCTTCGCCCTCGCGTGCTTTTGATTTAATGAGGGCGAATGTTTCCGCCTGCCCGATTGAATTTAACTTTAAGCATATTAACCCCTCAACAGTAATAAAATCTTTTAAGCAAATCAAGATCAAATTGACCGAAGATCTTTGGAGAGTCTGTACCTCCATAATTGAAACTATAGCACCTTACTTAGCCTTAATATTTAATTTGTGTGTGGATCAAGGAGTCCTCCCGGATCTAATGAAATACAGTAAGGTAATACCACTTTTCAAATCCGGGGACAGTAAAGACACTAATAATTATAGACCTGTGTCCGTGTTGCCGGTTTTCAGCAAGGTTTTTGAAAAGATAATACTTAATCAGATGCTCAATCATTTTAATACTAATAAAATCCTTCACGAGCAACAGTATGGTTTCACCAAAGGGCGTTGTACGACCGACGCTGGTGTTACCTTATTAAAACATATTTTTAACGCGTGGGAAGAGGCTCAAGACGCCATAGGAATCTTTTGTGACCTCTCCAAGGCATTTGATTGCGTCGATCACGAAACTCTGCTTTTGAAACTTGAGCATTACGGACTTGGAAAACTTGCGCTCAGTTTAATAAAATCTTATTTAAATGCTAGACAACAGCAAGTCCAAATAAATGGTGTCAATTCACTTGGTTTAAAGGTAAAAATGGGTGTTCCACAAGGCTCGATATTGGGTCCTTTCCTCTTTTTAGTATATATTAATGACCTACTCCAATTATTAATAAATCAACCACAAATGGTGTTATTTGCTGACGATACTTCCTTGATTTTTAAGGTAGATAGATAGACGTGCTTCAAATTTTGACGACGTAAATAACGCCCTACTGCTGGTCCAAAATTGGTTCACGGCTAATAATTTAGTACTAAATGGAAATAAAACTAAGTGTATAAGATTTTCTTTACCAAACGTCAAGAGTAGTGATTGTGAGATAGTATTGAATCAAGAGAAGCTAGAATTCGTCGATAAAACGGTTTTCTTGGGGATCACGCTCGGCTCAAGGCTACAATGGGGTCCTCATTTAACATCTCTAGCAGGACGGCTAAGTTCAGCAGCTTACGCTGTCAGAAAAATCCGTCAATTTACTGATGTAGATACCGCGAGGCTGGTCTATTTTAGTTACTTTCATAGTATCATGTCTTACGGTATTTTACTTTGGGGACGGGCTGCAGACATCGAGTCTATTTTTATTCTGCAGAAAAGAGCCATCAGAGCCATATATAATCTCCGCAGGCGCGATTCTCTAAGGGAATTGTTTAAGGATATTAACATCATGACTGTACCTTGTCAATACATCTATGAAAACATCATGTACGTAAGAAAAAATTTACATCTTTACAGTAACAGAGGTGAAAGACATAATTATAGTACTAGAAATCGGGACCTATTAGTTCAACCAGGTTTCAGACTGGCTAAAGTAGACTCATCTTTCATGGGGTACTGTCTAAAATGTTATAATAAAATACCTCCCCACATACTTCAACTGAATGAGACAAAATTCAAATCCTTTGTCAAACGCACACTATTCAGGCAGGCATATTATAGGTTGGAGGATTACATAACTGATAAAAATGCCTGGCTTAATGCCGGTCCTGCTCCACACCACAACTAATTAATTGACATTTGAAACACTGTTGAAGCTGCTGAAGATAGTAAGAATTTATTTGCATTATATAAACTCAATCTCCTTTTTATTATATAGATGCATTGCACAGATGTGAGTACTTTGTACTATAGAGCTACCATTTACCGGGTAATGTCATAGATTGACTTGAATGTGCCTTGGCGGCTGATAGTATGTCATGCTCACTCAAATGTCTCGTTGACGGTGGCGCGTGTGTCGGATCATTTAGCTCCCTTCAAAATGGTTGAGCTGAATGGTGCTGATCCATGCGTCATGTTCGTGATCGGGCGCCGTCAGTTGGGACTGGTCATCTCTTAGCTGCCACGGCTTATTTTAATAATTAATTAGCTGGATTGTTTATAATTATGTTTTGATGCACTCTGGACGCTTTTAACGTGTACGGTTTTTTGTACATCGTTCTCACTTATAGTGTCAACATTAATCGATGTAACTAAGATATATGTAAAAACATTATTATTTAAAAGAGTGTCCATGGAGTTTCTTGCCCGTTCTTCTCCATAGGTACCTACTACGCTTTGGAATAGGCAACTAGCTTCATATTTCTGACTGACCGACTCCTTGACAATTCAAAAGTGCCTGTAAATGGTTTAATTGAAATAAATGATTTGAGTTTGAGTTTGGATATGAACAATAGGAAGCACTGGATATCTGGAACTGTAATCAAAATGATAGCAAATAGATCATACCTAATTGAACTAGTATCTGGTAGGCAAATCAGGGGGGGTAAAGTTGCCTTTACGTGCACAGCTATTTTTTTAGGTGCTCCATCTAGTAATCTGGTTCTGTAAATTTAAGGCAAATATTTCACTTAGGACTCACTAGATGTCTCTACAAAACGACTCAGTCTTAATAGTTGTTTAAAATTGCAGTTTAAATTTCTTATTTATTTTCAAAATATGTTAAATTTTAAGACTTAAATTTAAATTACGGGCAGATATTTTTGTTGTATTCATCAATTGCTATAAAAAATTACAAATGTCAAAATACGAACCTGTCAAAAGAAAGCAAAAAATGGCCGATACGTTTTGTAATTTGCTAACGTGATAATATATCTATGTATTGAATATTCAGCAGCAACCGTGTTTCATTAAAAACTAAATTAACCTTAACAAACAATCTAAAAGAAAAAATGTGCATATTTTCTATGATTGTAGATTGATTACATTTCGCGTGGAGCAGTTTTTATTTACAAACTACTGTGAAATTGATTTCAAGCTACCAAACATGGTTTTACATGAATCAATCTACAACTACGGAAAATATATGCAAAAGCAATCAAACTAAAATAGTTTAGAGTACAAGTAATAAAGCTATAATAGTATGGTTAGTTATGGAACATGAAATCCAGGTGGCGCTACTTGTGACAGGTTGGCATAAAAATCCAGTGAGATGGCACTCTATAACAGTATTATAATGATGCTCTGTGGGGCAAATAGTAAGAAATCGAAAGCACATAATAAAAGACTCGCCTCTACGACATGATACACCAAGTTACATATTTGAGTATGATGACATCACATCATCGTACAGTCCACCACCAATTGTAAGCCAGACATGCAATAATACTAAACACTATGTCACTCGTTCTGGCAGGCTGGTGAGACCGCCGAATAAATGGGGATGGGCAGCCTCTTAGATCTACTGCAGCATTGGAAAACCAAGTAATATTAAGCCATTTATTTAATAAAAGAATACTAACGAATTAAAATGTGTAAGTAATAGCTTAAACCAAATGTATCTAATCTAACAATGTAATCTAAAATATTCTAGTAAGTAATCCATATTCATTCATATACATATAAAAACAATTAATAATAATAAATTAAAATATGTAGTTAGTCTATTAAAGTAATATAGTGCTATTAATTATAAAATGTCATATAACAAAATAAATTTCCAATGTACTGAATACAATCTGTTTGGTGTGGTGGTTGGTAATGCTGACTATGCTGTGCCAAAGGTCGCTGGTTCAAATCCTGCTAGAGTCATATGTTTGTGTGATGAATACAAATCTTGAAACTCATCAATCCTGATGCAATGATTACCATTATTATTATAAAAATTATTATTGTAAGTACAGTTCTTTCATTTTAACTAAAAATTAAAGCAAGACTAGTGTACTTGCTTAAAATTTTTGTACTAAATAAAGCTAAAAAGCCACATTATCTAAATCTTTGTAAAGTACAAGTGCATGTTAGTTTATAAAGATAAATTGTATTTTTGATTAATCTACATAAAAACAACACTTTTTAAGAAATAATAATTAATAACTAGCAATAATTCAATTCGACATTTTTGTAAACGGAAGATGTACCTAGAGATAAATTGCATGTTCATACAAGATAATTCTGGTTGTTTATGTTAATGATAAATGATTTTATTTCTGTAAATAGGTTTGTACAAACACTTTTACACGTCAATCATATTTTAAAAACTAGGTGAGATCGGCATTTCCTATCTGACTACTCTGAGAAGAAACGCCGAAACAAACTCAGAGGTCACAGTCTCTTTTAAAGTCCAGACATAATCTTGGTCAGGTCATGTGAAGACCATGTGGATTGATATCTGAAATGGTCTTTCGAGGAAAGAACCACACAGAATGAGTGGACCTGTCCAGTCAGTGCACGCATTTGTCAGTTGTCATGCAGCTCAATACAGAACTAAAGGAGCGAAACGATTCGACGAACATTACCAAAGAAAGGACATTTGGGTAGGCCGCATAAATTACTCAAACTGCCAGACCATGATTAAAACTAATAATTAAAAAAAAAATGCATTAAAAAAAAACAACAAATCCACAATGTCTTCACATTCACAATAATTAAAATAGTATAATCCTTTACAAAGTAAATGGCATTGCATATATAAAGTGCATCAATGTCAAAGTGTAAATAAAATATTAAAATAATCTTGGTCATATCATATGAGGACTATGTAGACTGGTGTCTGAAATGGTCTTTTGAGGAAAGAACCACACGGATTTGAGTGGACCTGTCCAGTCAGTGCACGCATTTGTCAATCATCGTGCAGCTCAACTCAGAACTAAGGAGCTCAACGACTCGACGAACAATACAAAAGAAAGGACACTTGGGGAGGCCGCGTAAAGTACTCAAACAGCCAGACCATCATCACTAAAAGAAGAGAAAAAAAAAAAAAACGCAAAGACCCACACAGTCCGCACATTCACAAAAATCAAAACAATATTATACTTTATACAGTAAATATATACATGTCATTGTTTAGATAGAAGGTAAAAGAAAAAGAAAAAAAAGTAAAAATAGCAAATGTTTGTATTCAATTGATATATTTATGTTTTGTGTATGTATAGGTACAATTAAGCATTCTATTGTTTTATGAAAAGGGAGATGTCATGTATGTGCGGTAGTACTGTCATTTTAATAATACAGTCATTGCTCAATCACGGTGTCTCATTGAAGTGCCCCTTATTTGACAGTCCCCTTCTCCCCGACTATTTGCCATTCGGCGTCGGTCGGAGGAGATTTAGATTTGAAGGTGGTTTAGAAGGCGGGGGCGGCCGCCTCGCCGTCAGGGCTGGGGCCCTCGCCGTCTGCGCAGCCACCCCGCCCTTCCTGTTCTGGGGCGACACTGACTGACTTCGTGTCAGCCCCGAAGACCTTGGTTTGGCCGCGGTGGCTGCATACGAGGCCGCCTTTCGCTGGCCCGAGGCCGGCTGGCTTGCCACTAGCGGGGAGGCGGCTGGACAATGGCCTCCAAAGTAGAAAACCGACTCTGAAAGGCAGCCAGCACCTACCGCACCAGACAGCGTCAGAACCCGGTGCTCCGCTCTCCACGCTGGGCAGACCTCCAACGTATGCTCCACCGTTTCCTCCGGGCGATCTACACAATGGTGATACACGGGCGTTTGCTGCCGCCTTATGCGAAACAGGAACCTCCCGAAACAACCGTGTCCGGTGAGGACCTATGTCAGGCGGAAGATGAGAACGCCGTGGCTTACCTCCGCTATTGTGGCGTGACTCGGCAGACACTTCTTCACGTTCTTTTCTTACAAACTTTTAGATTTAGTCTCAGTAATCTCAGAGATAAAGCGGGGAAATGGTTAAATTTCATATATTTTATTAAATAACTTCAAAATGGTTTATTTTAAAATAAAACAAAAATATGTTTAAAACACTCACAACAAGCCATATTTCATCTTTCACATAGTACCCGTCGTTTTTTTTTTACGATACACGTTCGTGTTTGGGTCAAATTCAGACAACAAATTACACACTGACAGAAACACACGAGTAATTCTATATGGGTTCCGTTTTTTCATAAGGACGTACGGAACCCTAAAAAAACAGTCATCTTGACCAACCACAAAGTAATTGAAGTCTGAATTACAAGAATGCAAACTGTAGTAACACAAAAATGTAGTTAGTTATGAAGCTCATAAGACTCAATTGTAACGCAGCGTTCACGTAGAACAAGCCACACGCGCGTATCTTGCTGAATGATGCCCGTTGCAAGCGCAGTACGTTTTTGCACATCTTTTTCTCATCATCAGAAAACAAAATTACAAAAATAACGAAGTATGGAAAACATTCAATGGCAGGTCTTATCACTGGTATATTCACCAAACAACGCTTACATACCTACTAAGTGCAGGTATCGGTTTGTTGAAATTATAAAATCATTTTTTTTTGTTGTAATACTGTGATCTTGAAGTGGATGAATACTGTAAGTTCTCATGATAGTACATTCTTAAAAAAAATAACCTGGGCAAGTTGAGTTCAAAATGAGTGTGCAAGTATCTTGAACACTTCGGATGGCTAAGTAGAATTTCTCGCATTGCTGGATCTATATTGTGTGCCAGGTCAAATCCTTTAAATTAACATTTAATACATACATGCGAGGAACTGCTTGCCTGCCAAAGGATCCTGAGCTTCGAATTTGGTGAGATCAATCCATTCTATGGTTAAGGAAATTTAATTCTCAATAAGAAAGTACAAAGATCTCACGTAGCTCAGCTATTGTTTTAATTTATAGCAAATCATGTAAGGCTCCAACGAGCAACGAGAACAAGCTCGAAGGCAATGAACAACTTGCGTAAAGAGCCTAAAGGTGAGGAAAACCTGGATCTGTTGTGATCAAGTTTCATTGTCCAGCTCGCCTGTTTTTGATAAGGCCAAAAGGCAAAATAAGCCAATCGGACTGAGTTTTGACTTTCAGCTTTAATCTAATTATGGTTGGGCCTAGCGGGTCAGCAGCGTCTTGAACTTGAGGTTTGGCGGTTCTTATCTCAAGAGTCATTCTGGTAAAGGGTTTTTGTAGGATGTTATTAACTCAAAACAAAACGAACGCTGTCGATTTAGATAGAAGACATCCTAAGTGCCGCGTCAGAATTGTACCTTGTAAACGTGTGTTCTAACTTGTTAAGAGCGGATGATTCGTCATATCATTAAACTGAACGCATTGTTTCTAAAAACTTGTATTTTGTTGCAACATGCTTACAGAAATGTGCTTCAGGTAGTCGGCCCTAGGTAAAAAAAAAGGTTTAACAGCCGCACAAATAGTCGGTCCCAGTGTCAAGTGTTAAGTTCAAAAGCGCTGCAAAAACAGCGAGGGTGACGGTGACGCGCCTTGTTGGAATGCGGAAGGCATGTTGTAGTGAAATTATTTGAACATAATAAGCCCTTTTGGATCTTTATTAGGTCTTGGTTTTAAATAAATATAGTAATGTAAATGTAAATTGTGACGCGATGTCACTAATACCGTTTATAATAAACTCAAAGATGGGCTAGAAATTAGCCCATCTTTGATCGTACCTTGTATGATACACAAACAAACAAACGATTTTATTTTTCATAAACAGTTTCCTCTATCACATTACTTTCCTTTAAAACACAGAACGTATTTCAAGGTCATTGAAATGAAAATGTTTCTGCATTAGGTAGGTGGGTACCTACTGAGGCTACTGTTTGTTCTGAATCTATCCCATGATTGGACGAATTTGATAGTGAATGTTTGTTTACGCTCGCTTAGTCGGCACGTGATTGGCCGACCCACGAGCTATTAGACAGCACGCAAAAAAGCGACGAACGCGCCATCTACAGGGAGGTGTAGGTGCGCGTATTTTCTGTCATTGTCACTAACCCAATGAACTATCTAATATTGACTCCGTGAGTGAAAATTGATAAACCAAGGACCAATTGTGCATTGCCGTGCGGTGTTCCTCGTGCTCGTCTCCGTGATTCGTGCCCGCTGCAGCAGGAAGAAAGGTGAGTCGTACTCAGACATCTCTCTGTTGAATTTGTTCCTGGATTGGGTGAACGGTGAACCCGTTCTTACAGAACTACCTTTTATTATTCTACAACCAGCGTATTTCTTACAGTCCACTCCTCTATTCCACATTCTGGTCCTTCGAGCCGGATTTCCTAATTTGACTTTTGCGCTTCCAACGCTTCCAAAATGGCAGAAGTTTTACAATCGAAACGGAAAATATTAATAGTTAGAAAGGAATATTTATTTACGAAGATACAAAAGCTTTATGATTATTCCAAAAAGTTGGGAACTGAACCAGATAAATTGACATTGTTTACGGTATTAATGTCGGAAATGGAAAGTGTTCGTGCGAAGTTTGAATCCACCATATTTGCAGCACTATATTTTCAAAAATTGATATGGTGAAAGCGTATAACCAGTTGCCTATTTATGGACCCCACATACCTAAGACGGCAATAACCACACCATTCGGTTTATTCGAATTTCCCTATATGACCTTCGGTCTGAGGAATGCGGCACAGACATTCCAGGGGTTTGTGGACGAGGTGCTTGCTGGGTTAGATGAGTTCTGTTTCTGTTATTTGGATGACGTGTTTTTCCCCCACCCCAGAGCTGCACAAAATGCACCTGCGGCGACTACTGGATCGCCTAAGAGAGTATGGATTGTTGGTGAATTCCGGAAAGTATGTCTGGGGATAGCCAGAGGTTAAATTTCCTGGTTTCAATATTTCTGCTGCCAGAACCTGCCCACTCGATACTAAGGTACGGGCTATCAAGGATTTTCCAGTGCCACAGACTGTGAAGGAGCTACGAAGGTTTATGGGTATTCTGAATTTTTATAGACGCTTTATACCAAACGCAGCTAAGGCACAGGCAATGCTTAAAGCTATACTGGCTGGAGGCAACGTCACGAAGAACCAACCTGTTGAAATGACGCCGACACAGCTAGAAGCTATTGCTGAATGCAAGGAAGCACTTTCCAAAGCTACGCTTCTAGTTCACCCGCTTGCTAATGCCAAGCTTTCTATGACAACGGATGCTTCAGATGTATCAATAGGAGCCGTGCTGCAGCAGCGAAATGGTAAGCAGTGGGAACCACTGGGTTTTTTTTCCATGAAGCTGAACCCGGCGCAGAGGAAGAACAGCACCTACGACCGCGAACTGCTAGCAGTGTACGAAGCTATCAGGTATTTTCCATCGCCCGCTAACGTACGCCTTTGCAACACCACGAGAGAACTGTTCACCAAGGCAGTTCAGGTATTTTGAATACATAGCTCAGTACACAACGGACATACGCTATATACCTGGTCCCGCGAATGTGGTCGCAGATACGTTTTCACTGTGCACGAAACAATAGCGGCGGTAAGTCCCCACTTTGAGAGCCTCAAAGAGCTGTCAGCACAAAATGACGGGGTCCGATAGGACCGACGCCTCAGGGTCGCGGGTAATTCGAAAGAGTAATCGTGGCCCTGGCACAGGCAACTGAAGGAACACGGGTGGATTTTAGTCAGTAAAAGTCTGACACGCCCTCCCGCTCCACCGGAGAAGTCATTTGATGATTTCCCACCCAAAAAAAAGATACGTTGTCACGAATATAGGAGGTAAGAGTTCCTAAAGGAATTGATTATCAGGCGCTAGGGCGATGTCAGAGCACTGATCCAGAACTGCAAAGTCTTCTTAAGAGTGGATCCTCGCTTAGACTCGAAAGGGTACAATACCCGATATAGACATCGAGGTCTACTGTGACGTTACGACTACACCGCCACCAAGCAATGTAGAGTGGTCCCGTAAATGCCTAAGGTGTCAAGGCAGTAAAGTGACACGACATAACTTTGCTCCTCTTTCGCAATTATATATATATATATTTTTTATGATGGTCTGGCTGTTTGAGTAATATTAATTTAAATTTTAAATTTTCGCGGCCTCCACAAATATCCTTTCTGTTGTATTGTTCGTCGAATTGTTGAGCTCCTTATGTCTGAGTTGAGCTGCACGATGATTGACAAATGCGTGCACTGACTGGCCAGGTCCACTCAAATCCGTGTGGTTCTTACCTCAAAAGACCATTTCAGACAACAGTCTACATGGTCCTCAGGTCAGAAAAGTGAGGATCCTCCGACCAGATGGATGTCGTATCTGGCGGGCAACTGCTCAACGTTTGATGTCGTTGAAGAAGACGGTGTAGATGCCGCCACAATATGATATGACCAAGATTATTTTCATATTTTATTTACACTTTGAAATTGATGGACTTTATGTATGCAATGACATTTACTTTGTAAAGGATTATACTATTTTAATTATTGTGAATGTGAACACATTGTGGATTTGTTGTTTTTTATGCATTTTTTTATATTATTAGTTTTAATCATGGTCTGGCAGTTTGACTAATTTATGCGGCCTACCCAAATGTCCTTTCTTTGGTTATGTTCGTCGAACCGTTTAGCTCCTTTAGTTCTGTGTTGAGCTGCATGACAACTGACAAATGCGTGCACTGATTGGACAGGTCCACTCATTCTGTGACACCAAGGCCTGCATCCTGTCACAGAAAAGGTCCATTTTACGTACCACATAGTCTCAGCGAATCATCACATGTGTTCTTGCGGCAGGACTTCGTTCGAAGACCGCTAGAGCGTACGACCGTATCGGCGGCCCGTACAAAGTCATACAGCGCCAACCCAAATATTACAAGCTTGACCTACGTGGAAAAGAAGTTACTGTTAGCATTGATAGACTGAAGCCGGCCTATATACTGCAGGAAGCAGACGATCAGCCACCGTAGGTTCCTGAGCCACCAGCTCCACTACTTGTTCCACAAAAAGAAGCGGAGAGGAGGACGAGTTCCGGGCGACGGGTGCACTTCCCAGATTATTACCGCCCGCAGTAGCGGTCTAAGCGGGGGAGCACTGTGGCACTTTCTATGATCAGAGGACGCACCTGTTTTGAGCGCATGCAGCTCGCACCTTCATCGACCGCGTGACGCATGCAGGGACCTCACCGCCTGCACCCGCACCCCGGCTGCGCCGCGCGCCTCGTCTTTTAAACCGCTATCGCTCGGTCATCCGCGCCAGTCGTTATCCTACTCTGACGGCGAATGCCTGCGCTAATCTGTCTAAATCCGCTATTATATTTAGCGATGTAGTTTTTCTAACTGTTCAATATTTCCTTTCAATCCTTTATTCAGTGTCTTCCTAGTGTTCGTTTCTTCCTATACTCAAACTGTAAATCTTAGCTATCCTAAAAAACTTCTATCTTCTGTCTAAGAATACGCTTGTCATTTCTTCACACACCCTCGGAGCAACCACAATATCATAAAATGGAGCTGACGGATGAGCATTATAATCACCCAACATAAACACTGTTATCGCATTTAGTTTCCCAAGCATTGGTTAAACGCAGGTAAATAATCAGGCTGATCAGTAGGCTTATAAACGCACATTATTTAAATATCACGTGAGTCGATAGTTACCACTTTTATTGCAACGATTCGCACACAAGTGCACTTTATTATTGACACATCTCGAAACACATTTTTTTGTCTTTTGCATAATGTAGTAGAAGAGTTTCATCGCGGGTATTTTCGGCGGTAACTACTTAATGCTTATTTTCGTCTTTATTGAGACTCGTATACCTAAACACATATACGTTGCCGTCTAATTGATGATTCATAAAACTGCTAACATAAGTCTGCACGGATTAGGGAACTCTGTGTACTCTAATAATTAGACTGTGGTCGGATTAAACCAAGCTGAAAAAAGCAGGTATCAGATAGTTTTAACAGCATCATCCTCCTGTCCGTCCTTTCATATTAACTAGAGGCTTATTAAATAAGAATAATAAAAATCTCTTTTATTTACTATTATAATACTACAAAATATATATTTTACTTATAAAATATTCTTTTTTTCTTATTCAATCCTAGATAATCTTTTATTAAAATATAATTCACTTATTAAAATAAAAGAGAGAAGCTGGTGCCGAGACAAAGCACTGGTTTCTTGCATCGCCCATGTACCACAATATGCTCATAATATGAGAGCAATAGCCCACTGTCCATTACGTTCTTCCAGCTATCACAGCAAATACGTCATTAGCAGTTGGCATAGGGTAAGCATAGACTCGGTAGCCTGATTCATGTTCCCACGGGGCAATTAAAATGATATAATCCACTGTTTTGTACGTGTAATAAGACATGCTACCTATTTGCGTAGATTGAATTCAGGCACATAGAACACATGGGTGGTTGCCAACAAATATCCCTTCTTCTACAGCATAGATTCACATGTATTTAATAGATTCACATGTATATTATCACTCGCAAATCTTTTCCAGATGTAAATGAATTATGCGCAGAATAGTCCATACAAATGTAAGCCAAGTCGTCAAGAATCCACAAAATCGCAAAAATAGCATAGTAAAGTAGTGATGGTCATTAAAATCCCCTAATCCCCACGTTAATGCGTAACAGGAACCTCCCGAAACAACTGTGTCCGGTGAGGACCTGTGTCAGGCGGAAAGAGAGGACACCGTGGTGTCTCTCCAACCACTCCTCAAAGAAGGAACTTACCACCGCTATTTAGGCGTGCCCACTTGAAGTATCCTGGTACTCTTTGGTTTAATTTGATTACTTATTTAAAAAAAAAACTAATCACGACTTCTGCTGTCGTTCGTCGGTCGAATGTCGATGGACTCGGAAGTTCTCAATACAATTATCCGTTGAGTGACGCATGGGATCTCTGGTTCCCAACTGACATTTAGAAAAAAACAATTGTTTACTCTACGAGTTGAATCCTTATTTCTCCGGTTTTAATTAGACGACGATAATTTACGATGAATGAAAGAAATAATCATGATTGTGAATTTAAAGTATTCTTGGAATGTGAAGGGCATTATTGATGTAATCAAATTATATATTATTTACCATTTTCATTTAATTATAACAATTAAATTCCAATGAAGGCGAATGCCAAATGATAAAAGCAAAATTACATGGAGGAGTTATTGATACATATACAAACAGATACCAAATTATTAGGAAACCCTAAAATGTAGAATAAAAAATGACATAGAAGTACAATGTAGGGACGACAGTACGACGCCAAGTTACTAACTGAAGGTAGTTCGGCCGACTATGGGTTTTGCCGATATTGGACTAGCTTTAACTAAGCTATTGGATATTATTGAAAAAAAAGTGTAAGCAGTCTTAGAACGACATAAGATAGACGAAGTTTAATTTATTGTCGAATTGTCGTCTCCACCTTGTATATACATGGACAGTTTCTTACAATGACTTAAGTCACAGAAGAGCAAACTGAAACAGTACAACAACATTACAGGTTAGGAGTCCCAACAGGGATATCGTTAGCATTGCGTCTACATAGAACAGGCCACACGCGGTCATCTTTTTGAACGTTCGTTTTGTTAGTAGTACGTTCTTGCACAGACGTTGTTGATTATCTGTAAGGAAAGTATCGGTATAAAAAAAAACAATATTTTCGTTATTGTGTTAAGACAAGGTTTTCTGTATTTTCTTTTATACACCTTATTTATGTCTCTCATGTGACTCTGCTGTCGCAGGTCTGCTGGAAGAAATAAGCAGAACCTTTGTGCTCTTCTATCTTTATGCACTCTGCCCACCGAAATAAGTCAAAAGTAACCATACAAAGTATAGATTTGAGATAATCTTGCTTTAAGTTTTTTTTCCAAAATAGTAAGTGTAACATTTTTTGAAAATCTCCATCTTGAATCATTTGAATCGAAAGTAGCAATCGTTCCTTTGAAATTAGTGCTTAAAATGGCGTGATAACATTTATACTTTAATTTTAATTTAACAAATAATCTTCACGGCTAGTTAAACGTAGAAAAAAATATGATGTCAAGGCTTTTCAAAACCAGTACAATTTTAACAATAAAACTAAGCATACTCTTAGCTTATACCTAATAGGTACAGTAGCGCTCATAAGTCAATCTCACAAAGCAATAGATTGACGCTTCGGTTTCACTTTTGACCTTCTTCTATATGTTGTTTCTATACTATAGACACGCACACACCCTCACTTTGTCTGTAATTGATAAAAGTTCATAATTTCAACTATATGTCGTGCTAGCTTAGTCGTTACCGTGCTTTGGTAGGAGCGATTATGGCAAGCCCTGAGTTCGAATCTCACCTGCGCCTGCGGATTAAGCTTGATGTTATTTTCAAATAACATGTATAAATAGTTTTGGTATGTTATTAATAATACCTAAAATGATAAATTTTTGTTTGTTTAATAAAATTACTTGTAGTGGTTCGAAAATCATATTCGATACCTGTCTCATTCAATAAAAGTTTGTAGGTAGACCACAGAAAACTGAGTACCTAAATTATTTCGATTTCTGTGAGTTAGATGAAATTCGTTATGACTATTTACCTAATTGAACTTTGTTGGTTGGTGACAAATGTTAAAATTTATTAATTAGCAGTGTTGTGGTTATAATTTTCAAAATGCAATGAAATATTCATATTGAAACGTTGGCAATAATATTGCGCTGCGTAAAAGTGGACGTAAATGATGTGATAACACTAATAGACTAAGCGTGAGTGTTAATTTAAATATTTCATATTTTACTAAATATAAATTACTATTTGTTTAAATTTGTGAAAGTGTTATAAACATTATGTTTGTTAACACGTCATTCAAAACTGTTCGCCGTGTACTTCACGCTATAAAGTTTGCATCACCGAAGCAAGGCAAACAAAAACGTAATAAACAAGAACGTTTAAGTTCCGGAATAATTGATCCTGTAAAATTAATTTAAAAAAAAATGAGGTTAAGTTTCAATCATCTTTTCTTAAAGAAAATGAATACTTAAGCTATCCTCAATATGCAATCTATGTATATTCACTAAAGCCAAATAAAATGTGAAATACTTAATGTTAACAAACTGCCCTACATAACCACTTATTAAAATCACTTATTTTGAAAATTAATGATAGAAGCTTAATGTCTACTTTTTTTTTAACATTGCACGTGTCAAACAATAAAAATTGCTTCTAAGTTCCTTGATATAGTATTGCACATCCTATTTGGCTGAAGAAGTTATTATGAATAATCGTATCGGTTTGTTATCCATACTGATGTAAAAATTATTACAAATAAATATGTTTTCATTTTTGTTATCACTTGTAACGCTTTTTTTATTCTAAACCCTTTATTGCAATAACAAAAAAAACTGCTATGCATCTTATGAGATTAGAATCTAAGCCGACTGCTTCTCAGTCCAACGATTGGCGCCTACTGCTACCAGCTCAAATAAGATTAATTCGAATTTCAGCAATGCCATAAACCGGCCAGGTCACGATCATGATGCGTGTCTAACGAAAGCCACGGAAACATATTTTTGTTTCGTGTAGTGCGAAGCGAATGCGTGACTTTACGTCAGTGTGTGCCGTGCAAAACTGCGATCTTCGAAATTCACAGCAATACGACTCTTAACGTGCCTATGCACTTTTGAACGCTTTTTGTACACACGTACATAGGTGACATCGTTTACAATTGTATTTGGTTTTTCGATCTTTCTTCCTTTCACATTTTAAACATCTTGTTTTGGATTTTAGCAGTTACGGCACGTATAAGATTCGAATCAGTGGATTAAATTTGCAGTTGCTGAAATTTTCGTCTATAAAACCATTCCCAAATGACGAATGAAGTTTCTTCTATTAGTAGTTTTCCATATATCGATGCCATTATTCAACATTTGTAAAATCATGGCATTGAAGCCTGCGTGGATTAACAGTGAAAAAAAAAGTAAGGTGATATTGCAGCGCTTAGCATTACGAGACAAGTCATACACACTGGCGAGTATGTCAACTAAATCCACTCCAAATTTTAGTTTTATTGTAAAATGAAGCTACTCATTAACGGCTTGGTAAGAAGATTTGTAAAATAGATATCTTTATCATAGATTCATGTACATCATTTACGTAACAGCATTTTATCGTATGACTTATACTTTTGCCTAAAAAATATTTGAATGACTTTGGTACTTGGAAATATGTTTAAACTGAAAAATTGACGGTTAGTAGTACTACAGAAACATTAAAGCTTAAGTAAATCAATCAATTTTTGCAAAGAAAATGTCCCCATTTTGAGATAGAGGTTCAGAGGTGCTCTGCGCAATCACGATCGGCAGTCGTGCTTTAGCATTCAGACGGCAGGACTATGCGCCTGCGCAGGTGTTAGTACAAATTTTTACGATTTTTTTGGATGAGTTTGCGTTTATAGACTATCTCGCTGCAGAGAGCCCAATTCTTGTGACTAAACAATGTGACTGTTCTTTAAGTGCATTTTTAATTAATCAGACTATAAGGTTCCAACTGATGGGACACAGGCCTCCTCTCATCGAGAAGAAGAGGAATGTAAATCTGTAATCTACCGAGCGGGCCTGGTGCGGGTTGGAAGACGTCACATGTCTTCCAATTTTTGGTTCTAGGACATGTTGGTTTTCCTTCACCGTTTTGATAGCAGTGATGATGTAATTTTATTTTAAAATAAAGCGCCTGCCTGGGTTCAAAACACTGGGTACAACTTGAAAGGAATGTACTAAAGCTAAGGAAACAAATAACTTATACAAGCTATTATTTCATAGTAATTGCAACCCTCAGTCCTTAATCACAATAGACCTTACTGAAGATTCTATATTAAAACATAACAATAGTAGTTATAAAGTAAGTCAAAATAAAAATTAACAAAACATGCAAAACTAAATAAAATCATAAATAAAAGCAATAAATTTAGGAATTACCAAAAACAAGGGTCCAATAACATTAAAAGAAGAAAAGAACTTGGTTTTCTTAAAAGTAAATTAAATAACTATCAACTTAAATTAGAAGACAGTAAAAACATTTATGAGATTGGTACTCAACGCTTTCAGTCTGAAATTCAGGTACTGGAAGACTCAATTCATTCACTGTATACTAAGTATGTAAGGTCTGAAAAACAAATTCAGGAGCACATGCTTGCTGCAAATTTGCTATTCTAAAGCAGTAAAAGTGGACCTGCTGACTCTCAACGACCCTCAATGTTCATTGCAAAGAAAATACGAACTTGGCAGGCTCCAAACTGAGGCAACGGAGAACCCGTCCCATTCAGGACTTGCTCAGGTCTCCATTCCTAATATAGATACACCAGATATTGAACAAGGTCCAGTGCAAGTAGTGCAGATGGAAGCTAGCTCTCTCCCTTGTACTAGTAAAGTTTCTTACTGCTCCATTATGTTTTCTGATAGTTTTGGAAAAGGGTTAGGAAAATTACTTAGCAACAACCTGAGTCATTCTTCTCAAAACTTCTGTATGACACAGACTTCCTACACACAAATAATGTCTTCAATAAAAAGGAATGGATATGATCCAAACGGAATTATTACAGTACTTATAGGTAATAGTTATAATGTAACAAAAGATGACATCACTGATAGTGTCACCAAACTACTAAAGTTAAATTGCAAGAAAATAATTTTGTGTGCTTTCCCATACTTTGAGCACTTGTCAAATAGGCAAAACAACTACATTCACATGTTAAATAATAACATGCATTTCTTAGTTAGTCATCATACGAGTAGTGACAAGTTTCTATTTTTTGACACCAACATTATTATTGATAAGCTAAGGTCGGCTAGGGATACTGTATATTTGCCGATTAGTTTTAGACTTCAAATAGCTAGACTTTTAGCTTTTATTAATAACCCAGACATAAGTAGTATGTCGAAGTCACCTTTAGTTAGCACCACAATTAGTAATAGTACTAATGTTGAGGTGGTTAGCTCAGATAATTTAAACTAGTTTGTAAGACAACAGACGGTACCACTAATATTTTGAAACGATAACGCTTAATCAGATGCTCAATCATTTTAATACTAATAAAATCCTTCACGAGCAACAGTATGGTTTCACCAAAGGGCGTTGTACGACCGACGCTGATGTTACCTTATTAAAACATATTTTTAACGCGTGGGAAGAGCCTCAAGACGCCAAAGGAATCTTTTGTGACCTCTCCAAGGCAATTGATTGCGTCGATCATGAAACCCTGCTTTTGAAACTTGAGCATTACGGACTTGGAAAACTTGCGCTCAGTTTAATAAAATCTTATTTAAATGATAGACAATAGCAAGTTCAAATAAATTGTGTCAATTCACTTGGTTTAAAAGTAAAAATGGGTGTGCCACAAGGCTCGATATTGGGTCCTTTCCTCTTTTTAGTATATATTAATGACCTCCTACTTATTAATAAATCAACCACAAATGGTGTTATTTGCTGACGATACTTCCTTAATTTTTAAGGTAGATAGACGTGCTTCAAATTTTGACGACGTAAATAACGCCCGACGTAAATACTGCTGGTCCAAAATTGGTTCAGTGCTAATAATTTAGTTCTAAATGGAAATAAAATTCACACAGAATACGGGTAGTCAATTAGTTAACACTTACATTTTGCTGTTCCGTGAACAATTAAGTATTAATACTATAATACCTCTTCTAACGATATAAACATCGTGTGATAGCTAAAGCCTCGTGTATGTGGCATACGTGATATTGTTTGCAGAGTGATCAGTGACTGTATTTTGGCAGAAACATGGGGGATCGTAAAAACACATGGAAGTGCAGTATTTGCAAATCCTCGGCAAGCAGCCCTCGCCCCACCACTGCAGATGCAGCCACGCCCGTAACAGCTGACATGAACTCTATTATGACGGAACTGAAGGCCCTCTCAGCCCAGATGGACAACTTACCTGCTTTAATGGAGAACGTGAAAGCTATCCAATCGGAACTGTCGGAGCTAAAGTCGATCAGGTCGGAGTATTCCAGTCTTAAAACAGATGTCGAGTTTCTGGACTCTCTGCCCTTTTTTATTTATATTGTAACAATTTACAATTTACAAACATTCATTCAACTACCCAACAGCCAGCCAGGGTAACAGAACACATATCCCATGACTTAAATCTCAAACGGTCCACAGGTATGTTTCTGATGGATATCGAAAAAGCATTTGATACCGTGTGGCACGGTCTGCTGCAAAAGTTGCTCACCCTGGATGTGCATATGCTTCTGATTAAACTCGTTCAATCATACCTTGCGGATCGTATATTCCAGGTTCACATAAGAAACACTACATCATCACCTCAAACTTTCCCAGCTGGCGTTCCCCAGGGCTCGATTGTAGGACCCTCCTTTTCTTAAATGATATACCTATTCAACCTCGAACCAATTTAGCTTGCTTTGCTGACGATACTGCCTCATATACCTCTTTGAATGATACTGATTTGATCATAGGTCGTTTACAATATTCTTTAGATTTGCTTCTTGACTACTTTAAGAAATGGAAACTCAAAATAAATGAAGATAAGACAGAAGCAATATTTTTCTCTCGTGCTAGGAAACCCCCCTCAATTAATTTAAAAATAGCAGGCCGTACAGTACCTTGGGGGCTTGTGTGCGTTATCTTGGGGTCAAAATGGACAGTCACCTAAACTGGTCCCTTGGCGCTTTAAACCCTATTATGAATTGCAAAAGCAAACTAAGTAGCGGTACTACAATTGTACATCCGTGTATAACTTACGCCTGCCCTGTATGGAGTAGCAGATGTTTTTCTAACCAACAGCTACTGCAAGTTATCCAAAATAAAGCAGTAACATATCATTTAAAACGAAATTTAAAACAAATCTGTCTGGCTCCGGCCGCGGATACAACCGAGCGCGGCGGCAGAGAGGCTCCGTCCGCTGATCATCCCGTCGTCAGGAAACTAAGACAATACACTGACGTTGATACAGCTCAGTTAGTCTTTTTTACTCGTAGTTATTTCCACAGCGATATGTTCTACGGTATTCTGCTGTGGGCCAAAGCCGCTGACATTCAAAATATATTCGTCCTTCAAAAACGAGCTGTCCGAGCAATTTACCAGCTAGGAGCCAGAGTTTCTATTAGAGATTTTTTTAAAGATATTGGTGTTCTCACGGTGGCATCTCAATTCATCTTCGCCAACATCTTATATATTAGACCAAATATACACTAAAAACAGTTATTTTCACATCGTTAACACCAGAAATAAGAACAAACTCCGTGCTCCCTATCACCGGCTTCATAAGGTTCATAACTCATTTGTTGCGCTTGGTATAACCTTTTATAACAAGCTACCCTCTTCTTTGTCAGATTTGCCTTTTAATGCGCTTAAGGCTCAAGTTAAATCCAACCCTTGTTCAAAGGCATATTATTCCATTAACGACTAAGTTAAACAATAAGAACAGTTGGTCGCTTTGATTAACTCAAGACAATGTTCGTGTTCTTTCTCCAGAATCAGCTTACCTACTGACAGGGTATATGAGTTCATATATTTGTTTTTTTTATTTGACGGTATAAGTCAATTATTTTGTTATCCTATTATTGACATGTTCTACTCATTACAATGTTTTTTTTTAATGAGCTGTATTGCAATATGTGGTTAGCTAGCGACCTCGACAATTGATAACATTATTCTTGCCTGAGAAACCGGCAGCAAGTTCGTCATGCTCACTTACATGTTACTGCTTGCGGTAGCGTCGGGGATCGGGTTTCCTCCTTCCCTCAATTATGGCGAGGGGGGTAATGGCTGATCTTTGCGTTATGCTCGTGAACGGGTGCTGCTTGTGGTGACTGGTCGTCTTGCTGTTTATGGTTTTATTATTGTTACAGTAATTGTTCTGTTAATTTATTTTACTTTGATGGTCCTAGTTTATCATTTATTTATTTGTATAATAATTCCAGTTTTATATATATGTAAGCTGCCATACCCTTTAGGCCTGGAGGCTTTTTTTTTTTCTTTCTGTTGAATTGGCTTGACTAGCTGACGTATGTCAATTTAATTTAATTTAATGTTTTGGTAATTACTTACAATTTAAAAAAATCCAGTTCTTCTAACCGAACAGACAGCTGTGCTGCTGGGGAGTTTGTTGCGCCACTTCTTCTTCCCAGCTAAAGCACTAGGAAGTGGTGTAGTGCGGGCGTTTTGGGGGACTGTCTTATGTTATTTTGACGTTCGAAAAGTGATGATTCTCAGCCTAAATTGAATAAATGACTTTTGATTTTGATTTGATTTTGATCCGTTGGTAAATAAAGATATTAGAAAATGAAATGATTGTGCGCGTAGACGCTTTAATGTGACTGTTTTTTTTTAGTACATTTATAATATTTTTTATTTATTTAGAATAATCAGACTATAATGTTCCAACTACTGGGACACAAGCCTCCTCTCTTTTAGAAGAAGAGGGCTGTAAATCTGTAATCTACCGAGCGGGCCTGGTGCAGGTAGGAAGACGTCACATATCTTTAATTTTGGGATCTAGGAATGTCGGTTTCCTCACGATGTTTTCCTTCACCGTTTTGAGAACAGTGATGATGTTGTTTTATTTTAAAGTAAAGCACCTGCATGGGTTCAAAACAATGGGTAAAACTTGAAAGTCAGGGCCATTACCACTGGGCCACCACTGCTCAATGCTCGCGTGGTCATCTCTCTTCCCTTTTTGTATTTACATTATAAAAAATTACAATATAAAATGTAGTGTGAATAAATAAAATCCTAAGGGAAACCATATTTCAAGACATGCATGACCATCCAAACTGAATGAGAATTAAAATTTACTGAATTTTAGAATGCTTAATATGTCTGTTGGTCTCACAACCTTTTTTGTTCCACTGGAAATTTAATATGTGCATTAAACTATGTCACTTTTTTAATATATTTTTTATCAATGACAATATTTTAGTGACTACAAAATGTTTTATTTTACCACTTTCCAAAATGGTGAAAATCCAAGACGGTGGCCGTGAAATTCCCTAATATTTCGACGTGGGTGTCGTTTTTGTTCGTGTGAAAAACGTTTATTTGCTGTAAACATGACGCAGTGATTGAACACAAACACCAAAAATAACAAGTTGGGGGAAAATATGCGTCCAATCCACGCAAAACGGCCATCGCTCAGCTTAATGCTACGACCCTATCCGAGACAGAGCCCCAGCGCTGGTTTTCAGCGACAGCCGGCGTTGAATGACGTCGCCCGGTGCAGCAATCGCTAAGATTAAAACTAAAATACAAACATATAAAAACTAGATAAGTGTTCAAAAAAATAAGTACAACAAACAGTTTTTGTAAAATGGTAACATTCCGGGCATCAAATGCTCACGCGCCGTTAGCCTTTGATAATCTGTGCGCGCAGCTGTCATATAAACAGGTTTGAAGTTTTGACATACTGTTATTGTTGTTACTGGTAATAATTATGTAATAATTAAATGGCGCATTATGTAATGAATGTTATGATGAAATTTTAACAACAAAAGGATGTATTCGGTGACTGTGTTGGTACGGCTATTGTAAAATAGAGTTTGTGAAATTTGTGCTAGGAAATGCAGATGACAAACTAAGTGACATAATGGAGAACCTAGGTCTAAATACAAAGTGGTAAGTACGAAATAATTATTTAACATCGTGGATATAAAGAAAAATAAAGAAATTGTTTGAATTGTGTGGCCATATAAAAGTAGAAAAAGTTATAAATTATAATAATCTTCAAGGAACTAACTTGACAAGCAGTGGTGTGCCAGTTGAAGTTTTAAGTGTAAGGGTTGAGAGCTGTGGTGTAAAACATATAATAATACAGCCCCACAGACAGGAGAGTGAATGCCAAGCAGCCCACGCACTAGGTGATTCCCATCCAAAGCTTGCAAGCCATGACCCCAGAGGTACAGTGACCCAATACCAAAGTACATGGTTAAAGTTGAAGGGAAATTTGTTCTTGTATGAGTATCTTTTTGAGTTGGAATTTAAAGGCTTGTATTGTTTTCAGGCATCGTATTGGTGGTGGGAGATCATTCCAACAGCGTGTGGCTGCAAACTTGAAAAAACCCCTGAATGCTGTAGTTCTGTGCATTGGCACTGACAGTGGGCTTACCATGGAGCGAAGACTATACTTTAAGTGGTTTTGTTTCCAAGTTAGCTTTTCATAGAGATAATGCGGTTTTTGTGTTGTAATGATACCAAACAACAAGTTGGCTAAATGAAGCTTCCTCCTGGAAACCATCTTTAATAATTTTAGTTCGTTAATGTATGGGGTAACATGACTTCTTCGAGGTACATTAACACAAAAACGAACACAGGCATTTTGGATACGTTGGATTACATGCTCAGTTCTTGTAAGCAGGCATGGGCCTATAGACTGTGTCACGGTAATTTAACTTGGATAGTATGAGGCTGTCAACAAGTTGTTTCCTAACTGGTATGCTTACGTATTTCCGTATTCCATATAAGACCTTTAGCCTATAAAAACAATTTCGAAGAACATTGGTCACATGGGCCTCAAAGCGGAGCCCTGGGTCCATAATTAGCCCTAAATTGCATGTCTGCTCCACTCTCTCAATTTTCTCTCCCATGATAATCACCTCAGGGTTGGCAGACAGTATTGCACTAACTTGCTTCTTAGAAACCAACACCATAAATTTAGATTTGAGAGGGTTCAGAACCAAAGAGTTCTCCTCGGACCATACAACCACTCTATGCAAGTCCTCATTTAATTTCTGCACAGCCGAAGATGTTTCATCCGCTTTGAAGGAAATGTACAATTGAATATCGTCGGCATACATATGATATTTGCAGTTAACAAATGATTTTATGATATCCGCACTGTACAGAATGTACAACAAAGGCCCCAGAATCGACCCCTGAGGAACGCCCCTTGACACTTGGAGCGGGTGGGATGACACTGTTGACCCGTCCTCCTTATGCATCTCCACATGTTGAGACCAGTTAGTTACGTAGCTTCTAAACCGCTCCACCGCATCATTGTCGAAGCCATAGAAAGTTAACTTTGATAATAGTAGAGTGATATTAATTGCGTCAAAAGCCCGGGAAAAGTCTAGCAAAGTCATAATTGTTCCCTCCCCCCGGTCACGTGCTTCAAGGATACTACCCACAACATCAGCCAAAGCCGTTGCAGTACCTCTACCCTTCCTGAAACCCGACTGCAGGTCAGGAAGAATGTTGGATGTTTCTAGGAATTGGATAACCTGCGAATATACCACACGTTCCAAGATCTTAGACAGGCAGGGTAGTATACTGATTGGTCTCAAACCCTTCATATTAACCGGGTTATTGTTTTTAGGGATAGGGCGAACAATAGCGCACCGCCAGAGTTCGGGGAACGTACGCGTTGCTATGGATTGGTTAATGAAATCTGTAATAGCTTGCAGGGTAGTTGGCAAGGTGAGAGATATCATGTCGAGACTTATACCGTCGACACCCTGTGCATTTGACCCTAGGCTCTTGATTATCTACAGGACAGATTCAGGATTGGTTTTTGTGAGTGCGAATGTGGCCGGGCCATACCTTTGAGACACAAAGTAGGACAATTGTGAGCTGTTATGACCAGGATTACCTGGGACGTCCAAAAATGCCACATTGATATCGTCAGGGTTGTTGAAGTGACTTGGCATCAATCTTTGCTTATGGTCAGGAAGCACCTCCGATTTTAAATTGCGCCACAGCAGCTTCGGGTTCTTAATTTGGTCATTTATGTTTTTGCCGAAGTATGCCGTTTTCTCTCTTACTAGTGCCGCGACTGCCTGGTGCTTCAGATCCAGATAATATTTCTTATGACCCGGCAATTTAGATTTACGAAATCTGCCCCTAGCTTCATCTCTCAAAGCCGACATCAGTTTGATGTTCTCAGTTATCCATGGAGTAGGGCGGGTTTTAAATGTCTTCCTTTTAAGAGGAGCGTGGAAATCAAACAAATGGATCAAAAAGGAGTTAAATGTTTGCACCATTGAATTTACATCTCCCTTGTCTCCAATAATCGACCAGGGTATATTATTTAAATCGATACTAAAATAATCCTCTAATATGTCTGTAAGCGGACGAAAAACAACCAATCTAGGTTTAGCCTTATCCTTCTTAAATATCGTCTCGCATGTGATAAACGAGTGATGGCCAAGTTCACTATTAGGATTCACCACTACATTACGGATTGAAGCATCAGTACAGATAATGTCAATAAGCGAACTACTATCACCTACAAAGTGAGTGGGTGTTTGGACTAATTGACTTAGGTTTAAGTAGCTAATAAACTCCAAAATTTGTTTAGTCTTTGCGCTATTGACATCTAGCATATTAACATTAAAGTCACCTAACAATATTACATTATCGTAGGGCGCCAAACCACCAATACTAGCAGTCAAGCCCTCCAGAAAGAGGTCCAAGTCCAACCAGGGTAGACGATATGCAGTGCCAATTAGTAACTTTTTCTTATTTACATTAGGGGTTAACCAAAGCTTTTGAACATTGGGATTATCAGGATGAGCTCTAACCCGCGCAGTAACCCCGTTTTTTATGTAGAATGCTACCCCTCCGCCGCGCCCGCCATGTACAGACATAGGTCGCGGTATGTGCTTAAGCTTGTACCCAGGTACACTAGGCGCTCGGAGGCTCGGAGGCTCCTCCTCACCCTTACGTAACCAAGTTTCGTTGATAGCCATAATATCGACAGCATGGTTGCCCATGGCTATCAAAAATTCATCCTGATTAGTCCCGAGAGAGCCTGCATTCAGTAGGCCAAACTTATCATGATTAGTGCGTTTAGCGACACTACTCATGAGTAGTGCGTTTAGCTC
Organism: Dasypolia templi; assembly: GCA_963555695.1. Classification (NCBI taxonomy): domain Eukaryota; kingdom Metazoa; phylum Arthropoda; class Insecta; order Lepidoptera; family Noctuidae; genus Dasypolia; species Dasypolia templi. Next base: position 3,654,183 of record OY743156.1, read on the forward strand.
CGCCGACATTAGCAAGGTCATGGAGGCCTCTATACGCCTTAACACTGGCGGTTCTCTTATCTAGGTATGCCGTTCCGTACAGTTTTATAAGTTAGGGGGTTGAATCACATACCTGATAAAAAATCCTTGCTCAATGCTGGCTCTTGCTCCACAACTAATTGATTCACATTTGAAAATACTGTTGGAGCTGCTGAAGATTGTTAAAATATAATTTGAATTGTATATAAAATCAATTTCCTTAGTATTATATAAAAGCATAGCACAGGTGTGAGTACTATGTATAGTACATAGTACTCACACCTGTGCTATGCTTTACAAGGAGCCACCATTTACAAGAAAATTTGTCTTTTATTAACTTGAATGTGCCCTGGCGGCTGATAGTTTGTCATGCGCACTCATCAATGGTTGATTCGAATGGTGCTGGTTCATGCGTCATATTCGTGAAAAGGCGCCGCCGCCGTCGGTTGGGACTGGTCATATCTTAGCTGCCACGGTTTATTTTAATATTGAAATTTTTGGATCGTCTTTATTTGTTTAGCTGCCCTCTGGACGCTTTTAATACTTTTCTATCAGAATAATTTAAAAGAGTGTCCATGAAGTTTCTTGTATGTTCTTCTCCATAGGTACCTACTATGCTTTTGAATGGGGAACTAGCTTCATATTACTGACTGACCCACTCTTTGACAATGCAAAAGTGTAAATGGTTTATTTGATATAAATTCTTTGAGTTTGAGTTTAGTTTAATAAACAAGACGATGGTAAATTACAATACTCTGTTTATACTAGTAGGTATCTAAGTAAGAAATTATAATCAAAACATGTTCAAAGAACCTTAAACGATAGTTACTGCTGTAATGCTCAGTATCAAGTCACACTTTTCATATATTCTAAACATAACGACCGTAAGATCAGACACCCTTGTTTTCAGAAGTAGATAAGTACAATATTAATTATCATCAGTAATGAAAACAGCCGTAAATAGCAGTTACTGTTGTTATGTCTAGTTTAAATTTCGCATAAAATCTGAATACAGTTCAGACATCCACTGTTTATTTACTTACGGTGTTTATTATATGGGATATATTTTCGATACATTGTCACACTTAAATAAACAAGTAAACCTGAAGGGCCGTTGGAGCTCATACGGTTTTTATATTAAGGAACCCACACCGCGTATGAATAACAATATCTCCATTATGTTCAAAACCATGTCATGAGAACATTTTAGATCACATCACCTGGATTCCGAAATAAGCATTAATTTAGTTTACATACCACTGCCTCATTGGTCTAGTGGTCGCAAGAGCTACTGATGAGCATGAGGTCCTGGGTTTGATTCCCAGGTGGGGAAAAGTGTTATTGGTTTCTTCTAACTAGAATTACTAAGTAGCAGCCCGGAGTCTGGTTTCGTGCCCGGTTGATGGCAATAGGACTAATAATATTACATTGGACTTAAACATAACTGGCGAAATGTGGGTGTACTATAGGTACACCTCTACCTTACCCTTTTGGGATTACAGGCGTGATGTTATGATGATTGTTATGTTATTTTTCAGAAAATCTTTGTTATGATTGTCTTCGTGAGGACAGCAGTATTTTTCCCTATTATGAAATTTGTGTGTACATAAATATGTAAGTTAATTAATTCTTGCAAGCCAGTTCTGGATAAATTTCTCTATTCAGCCAAAGACATTCACTGCTAAACATAGACCAAGCGTCACCACATTAACCGGTGATCTTTAAACGTCATCGACACATAACAGCATACCAAACTGATTTTTTTATGCCCGTCACGCTGGATGCAGCATCATCATCCGGTTATCTTACAAAACAGATATTTGATAGGGATGGTGATGAGATTACATTACGAACTGCATTCATAGTAATACTTGTAGCATTTTAATATTTGTTTCAGTTAACTCACTTGAATAGTTTCTTTTCTTCATTAACTGTATACAAGCTGTCTCAGCATTCTCTTTGGCGATGTAGAATTTCTCAGAGTACACGTTGTGAGTGATAACTAGCAACATGTCCTTCGCTAGCCAAAATATAGTCAGACTCATGGTCTTCCAATTCGAAGACTGGAAAGTAATTTTAAACGTATAGAAAAAGGTGCAGAAGGTCATACATTTATCTGATTAGTATCGTACTTTCCGGAGAGCAGAAGATTGAGTTAATATTTAATTAATTTTTCGATCTTTGTCCTTACCTCCTGATGTTGTGCCGCAGTCTGTAACAGTATTTCTACGTAACATAAGGTACGTCCAAATACATTGAGAATATTGTGCATTACCTGCAAAGAAAGATTAAATTCGGTAGTTGTTAGTTTAATATAAAGTTCATACTTCTGCTCTTCTTTACACCAATTTATTTGTGGTAGGCATAGTACGACTTTTTGCTTTACTTTTTTATGTTATTTCAGTAGTTAGTTCCATAATTGCCAGTTACATTATCTCCGGTGTTTAAATTTTTGGCTTTTCTTTTTATTTACAATTTTCCGCACTCACATCAAAGCAAACTTACCATTACTTGCGACACTTTCATGTACACATTGTAAGCTTTCAAAATATTTTTATACGTCTTAAATAATTTTAAACAATTTTTTTTGTCATTGTCCTGCCCACCATCATTCATGAGGTGGATGTTTTTGATCCATTCACCGAGAAACTTGTTTAACAATATAAGAACTCGAATAGAATAAATGTACTGTAGATTAATACTTATATACGTCAAATCACAAATAAAGTTCAAGAAACTGAAGTGTTTATAAAAACTATAATGTGTGAAAAAAATTAAAATACTAACACCAAAAAAAAATATTACTGAGATCCAATTCAAAATAATACAACTGCGGATACTCTTACTACAATCGATGCCCTTATGTATAATTTGGATCATTAAAACGAGCAAAATGTTGTCATTGTTGTGAACGACGTTGAGAATAGAAATCACAACTAGGCCGAAATTATGATACACGAACAAGAATATTGAAATTAGCATGAGCACTGAATTATTAACATTCCCAAAATTACGATTCATATCATCAGCAATTAATCGGCGGACACTAACAGCAAACAAGAAGGCAACACAGAGGAAAGTGAGCATGTAATACTTTTTTCCGTTGGGAGTTATATAATTGTCTCGAATAACGAATTTTGATGAGAACAATAGAGTTTGCAGTAAGTTGAAATGGTAGAAATAAATTTGGACTTCTTTATCTAGTCTATTATTGAGTAATAACTCTGTTGGGTAAGATGAAATTATTGGCATGACTTTGTAATTTAGAAACATTTTCACAGCTTGACACCTTAGATTTTTTTTTAGTAATAAACTTAAAAAATATTAGGCCGTTCTCATATTATGTATTGATCGTATCGAAAGCGAAGCTATCTTAATGGTCAATTATATTGAAAGGTCGAAAATTTTCTTTTACTATAATAGGCTTAATAATGCCTTGGCTTAGGTATGTAAACTGGTTACTAAATTGGTATTAAAATTATGAATTTGGGTGCTTACATAAAAAAAAACAAGTTTTAGGCCGCCTTCACACTAAAACGTATTACTATTAAAGTAGGTGTAGCTGCTAGCTGGAATACAGCAAGACATCCGTCCGCCGGCACAGCGAACGCTTCACTGACAAGTTTTTTTTTTTTTGGAATGGCACCCCGCAGATCAAGCTATGAGGTTGTCGTCTGCTTAAGCGGACTTGCCTGTGGTTGCCCTAATAAATTTAGGCCTCCAGACAGGACTTAAACTTAGAAACTAACTAAACACTGAGCGACTACACGCTAAGGGCACCCCCTGTGGGGTACGAACCTCGGCTTAGGGAATCTCTGGAAGAGGCCAGCAAGGAACTAGCTGGATCAGGATTTGAGTGATGTTGGGACAACTTTAAAGCTACAGGCTCAGCGGCGCTGGCTGGCATAACAGGCTCCCTCTGGTACGTTCGCAACGAAATCCTCCACGTCGACCTCAAAATTCCCACTATCCGTCAGTTTATGAAACACATCTCAAAGCGTTTCTTTGATACCGCTGCGAATCAACGCAACCCTCTGGTTGTCAAGAAGGCCGCCAGTTATATTCCCTCCACCATTAGTCACGTCCACCGTCCCAAGCATGTCCTCACCGACCCCGATGACCACATAACTCTCGTCCAAGAGAGCAGTAGGGATCATCCAAATCAGATCCAGCCTATCTAATCTTGCTGTCCTCCCTCCAGCGACGCCCTAAGCCGAGGTGACCCCACAGGCAGGTCGTGCCCATAGCGAGCAGTCGCTTTGTAATGTAAGTTTTTCGCCCCTGGCTCGAGGCTTTGAGTTCACTTAAGGCAGCCACAGGATAGTCCGGTTAAGTAGTCACGACCTCTCAATGTCAACTACGAGATGCCATACACAAAAAAAAAAAACCTACTCGTCAGTAAAGCGTTCGCTGTGCGCGCGGACGGATGTCTGGATGTCATGCAGCTAGCAGCTACATAGGTATAACTCTAAAAGCAATTATTAAAAAAAAAAATTTGAAATAGATGCCGCAATTTTATATAAAATCATATGAGACATTGAGCAATATCAGTTTAAATCCCAAAGCCCATTCCAAGTGCCACCAAATGGACGATTTTAAAAATAATGTTAAAGAATAGTGCATTCTTAAACCTCATTTTTAAAGTCGTTCATTTACAACACATAGCATTGGTTAAAGATGCGTTCTAAATAATTTTACCATCAATTTTTTAACGTACCTACCTTAAATTCGCCATACGTTACCTGTGATACTACGTGTGATACGACCACTAATTTAGCAGAAACTGGAGGTCATGGTCCAGGATGGAACATGTATTTAATACTTTCATTCTGCAATACTTATGTTATATGTGAATTCGTTGTGTATCTACCGAACGTTTCCTGTAGACGTAAGAGATATGATTAAGAATCAATCAGAATGTGAGGTTTATGATACTAGTGTGTAATGATCAATGCACACGAGGTTCAAACGACGTTTTTACACACACTTGCGGAAAAAAAACAGTAGTACTTGTATTGTTAACTTTTAATTTTTGAAACATATTGTGAAAATACAATTTTCAAAATGCTACCGAACAGCGTTTTTTGGATTTTTACAGTTTTTGTTATGGTATTGGTATTATTAATATTTTCATTATTTTCTGAATCTTGAATGATTGTCGGCCATGATGAAATATTATCATAGGAGTTGAATGAAAGATAGAAATATAAGGGCTCATTATTTGAGAGCAGGGGGCACTAAATAACCAGTGTCACGAGAAGTAGATTGTCGTGACTTGTAGCAGGGCAAGACTGCTTTGTCTGTGGCTCCAAATTAATTGCACGTGTTATTTTAGCTTGATGTTTTAAGTTTAAAATATCAGCTCCTGAATCAGCCAGCATTGTAGCTAAAGTTCTTTTAAAACTGTGCCCAGTGTAATAATCAGCCTCGGGCAAATCTAAATACTATGCCATTTCTCTTTGCATAGCTGCAAATTTGTTGGCACGGAAGGGTTACGGGGACTTGTAGTACTGCCTGCCTCGGCATTAACTTATTAGCTCCGTTGTAATAAAATAACAATAAAACAAATAAGGATAATTTACACGAACAGAACGTGAAGCAATAAAAAATAATTTAAGAATGATGGCGATAAAGACTAGATTTTTGAAGCGAACCGAATGTGTACTCGACTTGGAACAAAGAAGTATATTTAGCTCGATGACCTGCCTAAAATTGCAGATCATTTGTGTGTGATTCATTTCACGGCTAAACATACTCGGCTCTTCCGCAAGTAAGTACATAATTAACGATAGATGTCGAGTGTGAATAATTATTAGAATAGTTATATAAGTATATAAATATTGTGCGTGTTGTTAATATATAAAATAAGCAATTGTTATACAATGTATTTTGTTAGTCATGATTTAGATAATTCATTCTTCATAATGTTTTAGATAATGATGATTGAACCGTTGTCTATGACGAGTAAAATGTGTGACCCCGCGCGCTAGCCCACGGCGTGCCCGCCGCCTCAGCGCAGCACCCGCCGCCTCAGCGCAGCACCCGCCCGCTCCGGCCGCGCCCCCCGTGTTTATTACAGCCACACCAACCCGCACCTCATCTACCGAAGCAGGACACGGCAAAGATAACATTGCACATACTGCAAACGGTTTGGCCACACCGAAGAACATTGCCGTAAGTTGCAGAATCAAGGTGAGAATGAACAAAGTAAAAGTAGTGTTCAAAGCTTTTATTCAGTACAATCTCTTTTAGTTACTAAAAACTGCGCGTTAGACTATTGTGATGAAAACGATTTTATGCCACAAGAAAATGTGCGTAACTATTTTATTAAACAAAGAGATGTAATCCCACAACGTAATTCTAATAATGATAATGTGAATGAATCCTAAATATCCGAAAATGTGTGTAAACATGTCGTTTTCAAAAAGGTTAAAACCCATTCCCGTCTTAGTGATATCTTATGTAACAATTTAAAATCAAAAGGTTAATGATCCACCTTAAAACGATTTTGTGTGTAGCACTCTTAAAAATCAAAAGGACAATGTCCATGTCATAATGGTGTTTTGTGTAAAGATTAAAAAAATAAAAAGGACAATGTGCATCCATGTCAAATAGATATTTTAAGTAGTGACTTAACTGATCAAGAGGATAATGTCCATTTACGTTTAGCAGAGATATGTTTGTGTAACGACAGTTCGGGAACCTCTAGTGGTCGCGATTTTTTAATTGTTGGTTCACCAATTTGTTTATATTACAATTTTGGGGTTTTCCGGCTCCGTGTTCCCGGTGCGTCTGCTGCGGGCCGGGTCGAGAGTCGAAATCTCTCTCTCCCTTTCCGCAGCCTCCTGCGAGATGACCGTTTCGCAAAAGGAGACCACTGCGTCCCAGGACTCAGCGCCGCCGACCATCGCGTTCACGACGGCCGGCAGCGACAGGTGGTTGCCTACTTCGGTGATGAGGGCACGCCGCGGCTCCTCCCAAGCGGCACACTCTGCCAGCGTGTGCCAAGCCGTGTCCTCCCGGCAGTCGACGCAGTGGTGACACCGGGCGTCCGGCTCCCTGTTTATGCGACACAGGTACTTCCCGAAGCAACCATTCCCCGAGAGCACCTGCGTCGCCCGAAACGTTAGGGAGCCGTGCCTTCTCCCGAGCCAGCGGTCGAGCTCTGGCCGGATCGCCTCGATAGTGCTGAGGCCGGCGGTAGGGCGTGACAGCCTCACCCGCCATTCCGCCACCAGGACCTCGCGGACCTGCAACCGACGCTGCCCGATATGTTGCTGCATCGGTCGCTCGCCCCGCTCCCGCGCTGCCTTGCGCCATCGGTACAGTGACGCGAGCACCTTCGCCTCCAGGTCCCAGGGCGGTGATCCGGCCAGTGCACAACCCGCCTCGAAGGAGATCGTGCGATACCCCCGAATGACTCTGACGCAGGATAGCTATGCCGCCGGCCGTCAGGTCAGACGCCCAGATCGGCGCTCCGTAGAGCGCCATGGATCGCACGATCCCCATATAGAGCCGCCCACAGGCGGCGCTCGGGCCCCCCAGATTGGGAAGCAGCGTTGCCAGCAGTTAACTATATATACTCTACTTCTACGTCAAGGTCATCCCCTCAGCGCTTCAACACGCGAAGTTAAGCTTGCCGATGGTGTAATCCGTACAATGGAAGTACTAACCACCACGGTTAGAGGTTATGATGATTCCATTTTTAATTTTTCAAACGACAAATAACGAGACGTAATTAACTATCGATTTTATAACTGCTGCGGAAGTAGTTATTGATTTTTGGAAAGAAGTTTGATATTTTAGTAAAAGTGATCTTGTAAAATATAACCTGCGCTTCGCGTGACGTGGCCTGCGCCTCTACAGATATACTTTGGGATGATGAAGGTACTCACCTTGACCAGCTGAGCGTCAAGCGCTCGCTGGTGTACTCACCAGGCACGTATGCGTCTTTAGAGCAGGGGGAGGTCCAACAGCGAATGCGGAACACCGCATTGATACAGGTGAGCATTTTCCAATTGCTGTTACTACTTACCGCCTAAACCCTTGGAAGAAAGAGCCGATGAAAGCTGAAAAAGGTAAGATGTTACAGGATGACATAATAGAAGAGTGTGAATCAGCTTGGTGTTCACCGGCACTGATGGTGCCGAAGTCTAACGGTGGTTTCCGCTTCTGCGTTGACTACATGCGTTTAAATGCAATCACCAAAGCTGACACAAGACATATCCGATGCCACGCATCGACGAGTTACCCCAGAGCACAAAACGGGACTGCTACATGAGTACGCTAGACCTTCGATCTTCATATTGTCAGGTTAGGGTAAGGGAAGCTGATAACGACAAAACAGCTTTTGTCTGTCCTTTACGTACTTACCGAGTACTGAGAGTAACTGTATAATTGCTATAAGCCATATGTGAGTACTATTACTATGTACATACTACTACTATGTACATGCTTTAATTGTACCATGTACCATTTACTGGGTACGTCTTTCATTGACTTGAATGTGTCCTGGCGGCTGAGAGTATGTCATGCTCACTCTAATGTTTTGCTGATGGTGGCGCGTGTGTTGGATCATTTAGCTCCCTTCAAAATGGTTGAGTTGAATGGTGCTAATCCATGCGTCATGTTCGTGAACGGGCGCCGTCAGTTGAGACTGGTCATCTCTTAGCTGCCACGGCGTATTTTAATTAAATTTTATTTTTGTATTGTTTCATATTAATATAACGGACGCTTTTAACGTTCTGCATAGTTTTCACATCCATAATTTCATTTAAAAGAGTGTCCGTGGAGTTTCTTGCCCGTTCTTCTCATTAGATACCTACTACGCTTTGGAATGGGCAACTAGCTTCATTTTTCTGACCGACCGACCTTCACAATTCAAAAGTGCCTGTAATTGGTTTATTTGAAATAAATGCTTTGAGTTTGAGTTTGATTTCAAAGAATGCCGTTTGGTCTCCGTAACGCGCCAGTTACCTTTCAGCATCTCATCGACCGTCTCCGATCTTGCTCTGCTTTACAAGACGTTACTTTATTAGCGTATTTAGACGATCTGTTGGTTATATCTCAAGACAGACCTCGAGGCAGTTTTTAAACGTCTGGCCGAGTTTAATTTCCATGTGAATAGGGAGAAGTGCGCTTTTGCTCGGGAAAGCGTTAAATATCTCGGTCATATTATTACACAAAAAGGTGTTTCCACCGACCCAAGGAAGGTGAGTGCTGTACTCGACATGAAGGTACCAGGAAACCTAAAGCACCTAAGAACCTTTTTAGAAACTTGTACGTGATTTAGAAAATTCAAACCTAATTGCTCAAAAGTTGCCGAGCTATTGACACGCTTGACTCGAAAAAGTCAAGTATGGATTAAGGGCTCAGAACAGACCCATGCATCTAATGAGCTGAAGTGTCAACTGGCCACAGCTCCAATACTGGTGCAAGCCAATTTCAGTCGTCCTTTCATTCTGCGTAATGACGCAAGTAACTACGCCTTGGGCGCGGTTTTTTTGCAGGGCGACGGCAATCAGGAAAGGCCAATTGAATATGCCAGCCGTCTTCTTAACGCAGCTGAACGCAACTACTCGACCACGTATCGTGAAGCACTTTCTGTAGTGTGGGTGGTTTAGTGCTTTCGGCCTTACCAAGACGGTCGTGATAGGCAGTGATCATCAGCCTCTACGCTCGTTGCTAGCACTTAAATCACCAGCAGGCAGACTAGTCCGTTGGGCTCTGAAGCTCCAATCTTTTGATATCAAATATACTCCACAGAACACGACACGCTGGGTAGACTAATTTATTCCAGCTACACAAGCGACAGCAGCGGTATTTGTAAGGTCATCTACGATCTTCCCGCGAAGACACCTCGTCAGCTTCGCCTGGAACAGACTTCGGACCCTGAAGTGGACAAGATTGTTAAGGACCTAGAAGGACCTGATGACGTTGCATCTACAAGATGGTTAGAAAGGGGTTACCTCATGGATCAAGGAGTCCTGTACCGTCTCAATCCGGACTCCGAAAGTGAATCCCCTCAGTTAGTTGTACCTGGCGGTCAAGTTGCAGCTATTCTGAAGGAGTTACATGACTCTCAAACAGCTGGCCACCCAGGTATCGGTAGAACCTACCAGAACTGACAGAACTAGACCAGCTGTATTATTTCACAGGGATGCGGAGAATAATCACCGATTATGTCTTAGCTTGCATCCACTGCCAGCGATATAAGGCCAACAACGTGAAATTCCCAGGCCTACTCCAGACACCAGTCATGAGCTAGCGGAATGAGGTGTTGGCCATGGTTCGGTTCGGCCCACTTCCATAAGGAGACCAGGGGGAGCGATGGGTCTTTCTCATAGAAGACACTGCTACTCGATGGACAGAGCTGTTTGCTCTAAAAGAAGCAACAGCAGAAGCCTGCGCTCATGTCCTCATCTAGGAATGTTTAATTCGGTTCGGTCTGCCTCGCAGTGATGCGACAGTGTATGTCAGTCCTAGACATCAAACAAAATTTTGTCCCGATGTAATCCACAAGCTTATCCTGCAGAGTGAAAAAAGCGCGACCCACCTCGTGGCAGATAACCATACCTCATGGCCGAAGAAGTTGTCAGTGATCCGCTTTGCCCTGAAAAGGCAAGTCACCGGCTTTTTTTAACTTTAGCAGAGAGATGCTTTCACGACCTTTGCGCCATCAAGGTCAAAGAGAATTTTGACCCACAAGTGACTCCTTACCAAAACCCATTACTCCAAAAAGAAATCGCGGACCACCAGCTAATGCTGCTGTGCATCAGTGCAGGACTGAGGGCGTTCTCCAGGACTGGAGGGGGAGTATATAGCAAACCACACACAACTACGACCAGTGCGAGCGTCCCGCAGTCGCGTGCCGCCACGTTTCATACAATGATGAAACGTGGAAAGTTTAATGAAGTTCTCTCTTTCCTTCGCCTGGCCGTTGCGAGTAAGGCGGGAAGGCGATGCACGTCAGCCCGTTGCCTACACGCTTAGTGCGTAGATGCGTATTTCATAGAAACCGCGCGCGCATGTCGCCTCGTGCCTTCCTCGGGCCGCCCGGCGCCCGTTACGCGAAATCATTATTTTTGTAGTATTAATTTAGTAGTAGTATTTTACTAGTAGTTCCCAATGTTGGTGACTGTTTACTTGTGTTTTACTTTCCAAATATACTGTTTTACTAAAGAGGTAGTTTCACTCCGCTAAGCCCCCTCATAAATATATTTGTTTTAAATTACTATTACAACCGTCAATGTATTTATGTATTTCATTAATAGATTTGCAATGGTTTTTATCTAATTTAATCTTATTGTTTATAGGCCTAGGTTAAATTCAATCTGCAATGGGAAGTGGTCAGACCAGTATGGATTATATAGCACTTGCATGTCTGTGATTGTATACCATGCAGATTCACTTACCACACAATGATCTAGCTACCTTTTGCAACCATGTATGTGTGTCAGAAGACTCACCAAGTGTGTTTATATCTGCGCACACCCAATGTCTTTCAATACAAAAGTTAAGCAATTCATCATAAAAAGAAATTTTGCAGAACGTAAGAGGCTCCTGGGAGAAGACCAACAATAACAGTAATTTATTTTTAAGTTGTATATTATTGTAGAAAGTAGTGCTCGGCGCTATGGTGACCTAACACGCCTTTCTCGTATTGGTTGAATTGGTTTGATTTGGTAAAAGTTAAAGTCTTGAGTTATAAGGGAAATAATAATATTTAATCACTATAACACTTAGTTACAAGAAATGGTAAACTATATCACTAACTTATTGGTGAAATTTATGGTAAAATGGTAATGGTTATGAGTACGAGGTGTCTCTGACGAGATCTATACGCGAACTGGCCCACATTTTGGTGGACGAGCGAATGTGCATACTTGCGTTCGTTGCACTTATGCATTTTCGCTGAGTGTTCGATTGAAACTCGAACATATTCCCGAAAGCGAGAAGAAAATGTGGGATGATGGATAAAACTAAATGATATGGTGTGTGCAAAAACATTAAACTACACTAATAACTATAAAAGCAAATTATAAAAGCATATTGATCTACTTAAATAATGATGAAAAAGATAAAACTACACTATTGAGTCATCGACAGTGTAAGCAATGTTGTGATTGCCTGTGTCCGTATTTGTATCCCGTTTGATTGCACTATAGGTCGCACTAGGCCAGCGTTTGGCATAATCGTTTAAACCAAAACCGTTTTCACTTTTGTCCTTAAGATCTCTGGCACTGACCACTTCACTATATGGTTCGTGTCTTCTTGGTTTCGGTGTTAGCGGAGCCGCTGCTAACTCCTGTTGACAGCGACTCACGCTGCGGCGTCGAGGTTTCGGAGGTGGTGGGGTCACCGCAGTCTGCTGCCGGCGGGTTCCCTCGCCACAGTGCACAGCGGTAGGCTTACGGCACAGGCGACATCGCCCAGTACGCCACATCCAGACTACTCCCACGCATAAAGCGATCGACTTTAACATGTAACAAATTACATATTGGTGGATGTCATGGGGTGATAGATCGTTTATTTCCAAATCGCTTTTCTGTAGTTTCTCTATCGCGTCCCCCAAACTGGTCATAGTTATGGTTAGGTTTCCGTCATCGGTCTGCTTTTCGTCGGGGATTTTGATGTTAATCAAGTGGTTAATCTGATCGAATTCAGGTATGTGAATGGTTGGTGAAATGTTCATGTGATTGGCTTGATGACGTATTGAATACAATGTGAAGTCCTTTCCTTTGATGACGCACCCTTGACCTATGGCAATGACCCTGGCTTGGCTCAGCTGACGAACTGTTATATGATCGCCGCATATCACTTTTATTGTGTAGGTGTAACAACAAAAGTAAAAGTGCTGAGAAGTCGAATGTAATTCTAACCATTCGTTGTTGCAGTTGGTTTTTTCTAGCTTACATGTTTTGATTGCCGAGTTCGTGTCGCAAAAACTTTCTTCATTTTGCAGGTCTTTAATTGGTTTTAGCAGCTGACACATGTATGTTGGTCCATGTTGTAGACATGCTGTTAGTTCTTGTGTGGACATGCTAAAGAAGCTGTCTTTCTTAAGGTTGACTGCCACGTATTCGGAAACTGGTATTATTCTGGTCATAATGGTGTTTGTTTGGTGTGGTACTGGTATTGTTTTGTAAAGTTTGAAACTTTCTCTGGATACTAATGGAAAAGTTACTTCAATTATAACATATTTTTGCGTCGCTCGGGCTTTGACATTCAGTAGTTTGTAAAGATACTGAAGATCAGCGTCTAAATTAGTGATTGGTAGTGTGAGTTCGCTTGGCATCTGGCCATATATGGTTTGAAGCTCACGTTTAAGTTGCGTTGGTGGCAGTAAATGTATACTAATTTGACCGTGGTAGATGTCTGTTAATGCATCGAGCAACGTATCTTGAAGTCGTCTTAATCCTTGCAGTAAGCTGTTTGCAGACATCGCTGACAATGTGAAGTCATTGACGTATGATATATTTTGTATTTCGCGTTGGAGAGTGCTTGCGTTTTCTTGCAAATCCATAAGCTTCTTGTTTATTAACTTGTGCTGTTTGTTTACAGTGGTCTCCATTCTCTTCATGAGGTTGAACTCTGCTTCAATTATGGAAGTTTGATTTTTTCACAAGTTTAAAGGTGTTTCTCATTGCGATGTATGGTTTCAATGTCTTTTTCATACTGGTCTGCAAAACGGGAGTCCAACACTCCGAACAAGTCATTCGCTAGATACCCGATACCGTTGATAAGGCCTCGTCGGCGCCGACCCGTCTTCCCCGTGGCGCGTCGCCGTCTAGCGTAGACATCAAAATGCTGTGTTAGCAAAAGTTCATTGTAGTATTCGAGTCCCTGGTAATCGTGCCGGGCTTGCTGCACGATCGTATTACAATGGCTTAGTGTTTCAATGGTGGCGCACAATTGTTCTTGATAGTGTGCTATTTTATTATAGGTGTTTATGCCTGTCCAATAGGGTTCCATGTCGTAGTACATGACCAACGTCCATTTATCCCTGAGTAATTGTACTTTTGAAATAGGATCAAAATAAAGCTTCTGGTTGCTTGGTAATGGTTTGACGTCGTCCAAACCGTAACATGGAAAAATCTGCATTAAAAAACTCAGTAAAACAGTAACTACAGTTGCGATTTTTGATCTTGCTCTTCTTTTCCTTTCTGTAAATTTGGTTGTGGGTTCTGGTTCAGATATCGTTGCGTTATTCTGGTTAACGGGCAAAACTGAGAGTTTCACAATAGGGCGTTTCATGACCCCATTTTTGGTTTTTAGTGAAACCGCTCTGGTTAGACCATCGTTTCCTGGATGTGTGTCGACCACACGTCCAAGAGCCCATTTTCCTGGAGGTAGATTATCATCAGGAATCACCACTAGATCTCCAATTGCGATGTTTTTCTGTGGTTCCATCCATTTACTTCGAGATGATAGTTGTACCAAGTATTCGGTCTTCCATCTTTTCCAAAGATCTTGGAATAATTTGTTGGTTAGATGCCATCTGGTTCGAGCATCTTGCTCCGTTTCTATTACAGTTGTCCTTGGTCTCCCTGATAAGAAATGTGCTGGTGTAAGGAAGTTTACATCATCAGGATCCTCGGATATTGCGCAAAGAGGTCGAGAGTTGAAGCACGCTTCTAGTCTAGCTAACAATGTGGTGTACTCTTCGAAGGTAAGTCTTTGTTGACCGATGATCCTCTTGAGATGATGTTTTAGACTGCGTACAGCTCGCTCCCATAGACCGCCGGCATTAGGCCAGCTAGGTACGTTAAAGTGCCATTCTATACCCATTTCCGTTATCTCGGTAATAAAACTTTCATTGAATACTTCGTGAAGCTGGTTATATTCTTCCTGTATCATTCTGTTTGCTCACACGAAGTTAGTGCCGTTGTCACTGTACATATGCCGTGGTGCCCCTTTTCTGGCTGCCATTCTGGTTAGAGCTGCCAAAAAGAAGGAGCTGCTCAGGTCCGACACGAGTTCTAGGTGAACCGCTTTCGTGACCATACATACAAAAACTGCTATGTATCCCTTTGTAGTTTCGATTCCCCGTCCTTTATTAGCTTTTACCTCTACGAAACCCGTGTAATCTATGCCGCAGTGATAAAACGCATGCTCTGGATTCACTCTTGGTTCTGGTAAGTCTCCCATGAGCTGGTGCTGCCGTACGGGATTCTGTTTTCTGCATAACACACATTTTCTAATAAACTTTTTAGTTGCCATATATCCGCCTATAATCCAAAACTGTTGTCGAAGGTTTGCTAACGTTAGACGCGCTCCGCCATGGAAAGTCAATTTATGAGCTTGATCTATTAATAATGTGGTTAGCAGATGATCGTGAGGTAAGATGATGGGATGTTTCATCTCAGGACTTATGTGGGCGTTTTCCAATCTTCCACCTACGCGTAAAATTCCACGTTCATCTATGGTTGGATTCAAACTCAAAATCTTGCTTTTCGAGTGCACTCTTCCGTGTTTGTTTATCGAATCTAGGTCGTTTGAAAATTCTGTCTGCTGCACGTTCTTGATAATCAGCTGTTTAGCGCGACGAAGCTCGTGTAATTCGAGGTAGGGTCGGCGAACTTCTTTCTTCAAGGTAGGCAATCGCAGTATCCATGCAAAAATACGTATGATTTTTGTAATGGAGCTATATTTTGATATCAAATATTTAATAATTTTGGTAGTCAGCGATTCTCTTGGCTGTCCAATGACTACCGCGTTGGATTGTTTTAAAATAGACTTCTTTACTTCTAAATTCGTATCATAAATGATTTGGTGGTTTTCTTGGTTTGTGTATGATGGTAGCCATGACGGCCCTTGCCACCATAACTTGTGGTCTTTGAGTTGCCTGACAGTCAAACCACGACTTGCACAGTCAGCTGGATTATCTGTCGTCTTTACATATTGCCAATGTTTTGATGGTATGGTTTTGGTGATTGTTGTTACCCGATTTGCTACAAATGGTTTCCATCTGGCTGGATCTTCTTGAATCCATCCTAGTACTGCAGTTGAATCGGTCCAACAGTAGACATCAGTAGGGTAGTCTGATAAGCAACTTTGAACTTTTTGCATTAGTTGGGCTAACAGGTGAGCTCCCATTAACTCTAGTCTCGGTATAGATAAGACTTTGCTTATGGGTGCCAGCCTGGCCTTCCCTGCAACTAATGTTATAGTTGTCCCTTCTTTCTTTACTACCTTACAGTAAATCACACACGCGTATTCTTTGTTTGAAGCGTCGCAGAATCCGTACAACTCAATATTTTGGTTTTCTCCCATTCCTAGCCATCTGTTGACTTTCAAACTGTTTATGTCCGCAAATTCTTGTCTCAATTTAGTCCATTCGGAGTTCATTGCCTCTGGTAATTGGTCATCCCATTTTAAATTAGATAACCAGACATTTTCAAACAGTAATTTCATGGTAGTGCTCAGGGGGGTTAACCACCCTAATGGATCGAACAGCTTGGAAATGTCCGAAAGTAGAGCTCTTTTGGTAATAATTGCAGGTGATTCGGGTTCTATTTTTGAGTTGAAGTTAAAATGATCTTTCTGTGGGTTCCAACAAAGACCCAATGTTTTGGTAGAATCGTTCTGCTTAAACTCGTATGTTGACTGGTCACGTTGCTCTCTCTCTAAATCAGTTAATAGCACTGGTTTGTTCGAGGTCCATTTTCTAAGATTAAATCCTCC
Organism: Dasypolia templi; assembly: GCA_963555695.1. NCBI lineage: Eukaryota > Metazoa > Arthropoda > Insecta > Lepidoptera > Noctuidae > Dasypolia > Dasypolia templi. Next base: position 3,670,887 of record OY743156.1, read on the forward strand.
CAATCGACATATTTTTATGAGATCGGATTTCAGTTTATTTGCTGCTTCGATTGAATGACGCCCTCCACAGAAATCATCCATATAGAAGCTTTCTTCCAATTCTTTTGCTGCGTCAGGAAATTTCTGCCTTTCATCGGACGCTAATTGTTTCAAGCACATCATCGCTAAGAATCCTGCTGGTTTGGTTCCGTATGTACGCGTGACAAGATTAAATGATTGTATAGGTTGGTTATTTGATTCTCGCCATAGTACTTTTTGGTAAGCTTGATCTTCTTGGTGTACTCGAATCATTCTGTACATCTTCTCGATGTCGGCAGTATATACAAATTGAAATTGTCTCCATTTCAGGATAAGCTCTTGAAGATCCTTCTGTATATTTGGACCCCTGTACATGACGTCATTTAGACTGTATCCTGATGATGACTTTGCTGAGGCATTAAAAACTACTCTTAGTTTCGTAGTGGTAGATTCGGCCCGAATGACTGCATGGTGTGGTAAGTAGCATTCGGGCGCCTGGTTAATGTTGCATGGTATCATGTGGTTTAATGCAAAATATTCGTCCATGAATGTTTTGGAATCTGTTCTCAATTCGCGGTTTTTCTCAAATTTCTTCTCTAAGTTCCTAAATTGAGCTAACGCTTGTGGTTTAGTCGCACCCAACTTATCTTTGTGTTCCGGCTTAAGTGGTAGTCGGACTTCGTACCTTCCGTCTTCAAGCCTCTTAGTGGTTTTAATAAAAAACTGTAAACACTCATGGTCATCGTTGGACATCTCTATCTTCTGGTTTATGTCTTCGTTCTCCCAATATTTCAGTAGGTCTTCTATGCTGTTGAGAACTACGTTACATTGGCAGTGAGGTTTCATGGATCCACAGAGTAGCCATCCTAGTTGCGTCTGTTGAGCGATTGGTTGCTTGTCATTGTCTCCTCTCAAGATTCCTCCTAACATTATTTTACTGTAAACATCTGCACCTAGAAGCATGTCCACGGGTCTGCTAATATGAAACTCCGGATCCGCCAATTGTATCCCTTGGATATGGTTCCACGTTGTTGGTTTGGTAAACGTGCTGTTTGGTAGTCGTTTGATCAAATTATTCATAACGATGACATTCGTATCACAAGTGAATTCACTATTTGCAGACTGTAGTGTTACATGCAACATTCCCTTCGTATTATTTTCGTTTTCACCGACACCGAAAATTTGACCTTTGAAATGAGCCCTCTTCAATCCCAAGATCTGGGCTGCGTTTTCATTGATTAATGACAGTTGAGAACCCTGGTCAACTAAAGCTCTCATCTTGTGGTGAGTTCCATCAGCTCCTTTTACTTTTATAATTGCGGTGGCTAAAAGTATTTCAGACATGTCATCCCAAGACACATGAGATGACCTAGATGTGGTCTTTTTGGTTGCAATACTGTTGGTGGTTTCTTCTGCTGACGACGTTGGACTTTGTCTTGCCAATGCATCGTGAAGCAAAGTATTAGTAGCTAAGCATTTGCGACATCGTTTGTTCGACTGACATGGTTTATTGTTATGACTGCATAGACAATTTTGGCAGTAATTTAATTGCTCAATTTTGTTTACTTTTTGCTCGTGTGTCATTTGCAAAAAATGAGGGCAACGCCACAACCCGTGTTCAGAATTGCATAATGCACAGGTTATCGACCGCGACACATGTAACGCACTCATATTAGATTTTGAAATATCTTTGTTGCCTGATTGATGACTATTCCTGTGGTAACTTTTCTTCTGGTTTTGGTTGTAGTTGCCGTTTTTGTATGGCTGGTGTGGTGTGGTTTTTTGGTTGACTGGTTCTTGCTTGCGTCGAGACGCTTCTAGCGCTGTAAATTTCGTCTCTCCATAAATTCCAGGAACTCCTACAGATCGGGTAGCTCTCTGGGATTCTTGACCGATTCTATGTATTCGGTGAAGGTACCGTCATCAAGTTTTTGCGCTAGTAGATGCACTAATAGTGGAACCCAAGTTGCTATATCTACTCCAAGATTCTGAATAGAGTGTAACGTCTCCTTGGTTACGTCATGCAGCTTCTTTATCATGGCCAGAGATTGCTGTTGTATGTTGGGGAGTCCAAGTAAAATGTTGATATGGGACGTGAAAATCCATTTCTTGTTACCGTACCTGTGGTTTAAAATCTCCCAACATCCTTGATAATTGTCAGAGCTAATCTGTAAATGGTGAATCAGACGCTCTGCTTCTCCAGTAACCTTACTCTTCAAAAACTGCATTTTTTGCGCATTAGACATCGACGGGTTTTTATCGATGGCTTCGCTGAACAAATCTTTGAACGGAGCCCACTGGTTGTAAGTCCCATTGAACACGGGTATGTCCATCTTTGGAGCTGACTTCTCACGGTGCTTCACTGCCCACATCTTTTTGTTGATGTCGTTTGTCAACTCACTGTACCTTTCCTCGTGCTTGCAGAATTCCATTTGGTACTTAATATCGTCGCCTACATCCTCACCTTCAATTTCCCAATGAAGTTTGTCGATCTCACCCCACCGGCTATCCAGCGATTTTAGAGCGTTCTCGAATTGCCATTGATTTTCGAACTTGTCAACTAGAATTTTACTTGCGGTTCTCATGAATGCTTTAAAATTAATGTTCTGCTTCTTAACTAACCCGTTCAGCTTGCTGGCCCCTCCCTCTGTATAGAGAGAATTATCACGTGGCGAGGAATCCTCACAGCATGACGACGTACCTGGTTGTGGCTGCACCGTCTCATCTTCCGGCCGGCGATGGTCTGAGCTTTGCTGTTGCCTAGCTCGGAAACCTGGTAATGGTACCTCTTCCGATTTTGTTTTACGGAGGGTTTCTTCTTGCAGCTGCAATGTCCCTAGCTGCTCAAGGGTGTTATCAATAATCTCCTTGCTGTCCAAATAAACTTCATGAACCGTATCGAAACAACCCTTTTTGAAGTAAATGTGGTCAAAATTTGCTAACTGACACATTTTCTTATGGTTTTCTTGGTAATCGTGCCAGTATGCTTCCAACATATTTGCTTTGCGCTTGTTATTATCAATGGTCTTCCTTTCGGATCCATCTTTCTTAATATTAGTTAAAAACTTGTTCAAGATTTCAAAAAGCTCCGTTTGGTTGATAAATAGAGTATCGGAATCCATGGTTGATGTTGATTTAACAAAAATATCCGGTAATGGTTAGTATGAATAAATGTTTCGATCTGACCTTATTTGCTCCAACCAACCGTCTCTGCAATCCCAGGTTCTCCTTATTGCAGCGATCTTCTGGTACGCGTGACACTGTTTCACTTGGTGGTCACTGGTTATAAAATGCTCGAAGGACCATGTAGAAAGTAGTGCTCGGCGCTATGGTGACCTAACACGCCTTTCTCGTATTGGTTGAATTGGTTTGATTTGGTAAAAGTTAAAGTCTTGAGTTATAAGGGAAATAATAATATTTAATCACTATAACACTTAGTTACAAGAAATGGTAAACTATATCACTAACTTATTGGTAAAATTTATGGTAAAATGGTAATGGTTATGAGTACGAGGTGTCTCTGACGAGATCTATACGCGAACTGGCCCACATTTTGGTGGACGAGCGAATGTGCATACTTGCGTTCGCTGCACTTATGCATTTTCGCTGAGTGTTCGATTGAAACTCGAACAATTATTAATACAAAATGAAATTGAAAACTTACGCCACCTCGAAATAGAAGGTTCAGTAACTGTTACATCATCTTTATAAATTGTCATTTCCCTAATTTAAGTATTATTATATATTTGAATTTGGCGCACCTATATGATTACCAATAAGTTTTGCTTCGTACTTAGTAGATTTTTGACTTATTTAAAAATGTTTGGAACACCGACATTGAAAGTATTTCATAAATTTTCATAGAATTAGACTTTCACTGAAATCGGTGTGAATGAACACACACTACGACAATGTCGTCAATGGATGTTATCCATTGATGATATTGTATTGTTTCGTCTATAAAACTCGGAATTGTTGATCATTGCTATTCAAAATGTTTAGGTACTTTTTTGTATCCTGTTTCTAGTATCTCTCGCTTCTTCTCTGATCACAAAACTTAAACTATTGTTAAGACAGACCTGTAAGCTTTAAATATGACGTATTGTATGCCAATGTACATGAAAAAAAATTGTGAGGGCACAGCTCTAATGAAATTCTGGCCTTGTTCTTTAGCACCCAGGTAGTTTATTACCTGGATTAACACTTAGGATACTTTTAGCGTGGAGTACGTTCTCCTGGGATAATTTCCGCCATCCAAGCTGGCGAAGCTGCAAGCAAAAGCTAGTTAGTGATTGTTAATTTCAAGTTACTTTGATGAGTTTTGTGCTTTTTATTTTGATTTATTATTTTAATGGTTTACAATTCTGAATAATTTTACTGTATGCTGATTCTATAACTGGTTCGCGTAACAAGCGCAACCCGCGCTTGTTACGCAACCAGCGCATCAGTTTTAAGGAAAGCGCTAATACAAAGGCACGACGTGTGCGTCATCGTCGTCAACGTGGACCTAGTTGCTACGAAAGGGAAACTGCTAACACAGAGCACGAGACCCGAAGACACCGTCTACGTGACCGAGCCCGCGCATACTTACTGTATTATTGTTAATTGTAATTTCTTTATTTAAAATAAAAACGTTGGTCTAGTGGTCGCAATCGCTACTGCTGAGCATGAGGTACTAGGTTCGATTCCCAGGTCGGGCAACGTGTTATTGGGTTTTTCTATCTGGAATTTCTCAGTAGCAGCCCGAAGTCTGGATTTGTGCCCGGTAGATGGCAATAGGCTCGCCCCCTATTACATGGGACTTAAACATAACTGGCGAAATGTGGGTATACTATAGGTACACCTCTGCCCAACCCTTCGGGGAAACAAGGCGTGATGTTATGTTAAAACGTTTTTTTTTCCTCCGGCAGTATCCTTCGTAATTCGCTAGTTATTAACATAAAACCTATTGTAAACAAAACATAAAAGCGGTCTTATCTATCACAAATAAGTTGGTCAAGGCACACATTATTGTAACAGCCACAAGTTTTATTGATCAATCACTTAAATACCTTCATATAGATTAGAGTTGATTACAAGATACATACTTTTGTTTCAACATTAACATTTGTGTCTCAATTACGTTAATGTAAGCATTGTGATGAATAATCCTGAGGCTCCCTTTAATTCAAATCTACCACTACTTGAAGAATAACGTGCCTGTAATCTGAATTTCTTTGGATTTGTAAAATGAGTTTTATAAAAGGGAAAAAACGTTGTACCATTAGCCCCAGTTATCGTTTGGAGATTGTAGCAGACAACTACGTTGACAAAGATGTGCAGAATATGCTTCTACCCTTGAACCTTATTCAACATTTTTTCTTTTTTCCCAAGTATAGAATCAGGGACAATTTTATTTCTCCAAATAATGGTCGATCGTGTTTAATATCTTTGTGTGGCACGATAATGTTCGTATCTTTTTTTTTCTATCAATTCTATCGCCGAACATTCAGCGAACATCTTGGTAAAAATATTAAGTTCGACGTAGACGGAATCAATTACTTCGATTTTATCTTTATTTCTATTGGATTCCTCATGAATTTTTGCGCCGTTATTTTTCAAAGCAATGATAATGTCACATTTGTTTTAAAATTATTGTATATCCACAGATTTCTTAACAATAAGACCACATTCAAACATTTTATCGTTGGTAATTGGTTAAGTGTCATGTTGATTTTGGGTTTTATTGTTCATATTTGTATCCACATATGTATAAGCTTTAAACTTCCATATTACGATATTTTATGTAGTTTTATTTTAATATGTTTTGATACAAATCTAGTTTATGCTATCAGACTTATTAAATTGTTAAAAAATAAAGTGGAGCTTTGGAATATTCAAACTGTGAACGTTCAAAGCTTAGAAGATAGGGACAGAGAGGATTATTGTAATAGATTATATCAGGCCTTTGTTTATATATTAGATTGCTATGACATTTTTAAGGTTTCTTTTCAACAAATGGTAAGTAAGAAACAATTTATACACAAAGTATTTGTCCTCAGTTAGTTTGCGAACGCAGATACCAAAGTAAAAATAATTACAGATCGTGTTTCACTGTACGAGGTCTTTCTGCAATACTTTGATTCACATTCAGATTGGAGTAAAGAACGATGTAGGTATTCTCCTTGTTAAGTCTTAGAACGACTTTACATAGTTTGTATGCATGAAGTGTGTATGTTAATGTGAATAACATTAACATACACACTCCACGCACATTAGATTATTGTGTATCGCGCTTTTTTATCATATTCCCTGTAAATTGAGAGGTCTGGCTCTAATGATACAGGAACTCCTAGTACAAGAGCCAGGACTTCACTGATGTTTGCGTCTTGAAGTGGACATAAATATGTGATTAAAAAAAAAAACAATGGGGATGATGACAATATTTTTATTTTAATCTCAATAAACGATAATTTCCAAATAGTGCAAATAATATTACAAAAAGTGTAAAAGCTTAAAAACAGTCAAGTTATTAACGTTTTAAAATAAGTGTTAGACAAGGACAGCACTATCGTAGAAGTGACGTCATGACTATGTAACTTCAAACTAGCGCCGTACATTGGCCGTACCGCGCGACAAGGACAGGAATAATCCCCTACAAAAACTTTAAAAGCGTGTATTTTTTTATATCGCTTTAACAGATATTTTCGATTATCTCATTTTTACTATGCCTTCTTTGAAATTACATTATATTTACGAACATTTTTAATAATAGTCTTCATCCCAATTTGGTGGGTTCTTCTGATCCCAGTGCTGAACTTGCTTCCTGTGAATTTTACTAAATGTATTAAATATTTATGTTAAAATATCCCGTTTAGTGTCTGTATATTTTAATGGTAGGAGACAAAACTCGGAACTATGGATTTCCTAAGAAACCTTGACACTACAGACAATATAATATAGCAAAGATAGCATAGCAACAATTTTATTTTTTCAGTGTTTAACATATGCATTCGTAATATGGTCAATATACACTTGGTTAGCTAAGACTTTGTTGTTAGAAACGATATTGAGCGTGGAGTTGGAAAAATTCTACATTGGTGTAAATAAAGTTCAAGACACGTGCGCAGTCATGATGCATTCAAACTGTACAGGTATTTACGTAACAGCAAATGTTTTTTTTTTTGCTTTTGTACTGCCTTTAACTTCGTCGGGATTGCCTGTGATTTTGTGACATATCGGTCGCAGATGGGTTGTTTAATCAGCTGTTTTACAAAACAACTCCGTTTTGTTAAGTAGCAGAATGACGGTAAGAGTTTTTATAATGACTGAACGCGCAGAATTGCATATTTTTTTTAATTTATCAATGTAGTGGGTAATAACACACTGTTCCCTTTATCAATACGCTGATGATACCTGTATACTATCTGCTTACAAAAACCTTAAGTTGGCCGCAGAATGTTTGCAGAAAGATTTCACTTCTATGACTAAGTGGGCCCATGATATGGGACTTGTTCTGAATCCACAAAAAACTAAAATTATACACGTACATTCAAGTCACATAAGTACTACTCATGCCTTTAAAATCATAGCTCATAGTCACGATTGTCTGCATAAAAACGTACCAGACTGCCACTGCGCGCCTATAGAGCAGGTGTCATATCATACCTATCTGGGATTGATAATTGATAACCTATTCAACTGGAGTCAGCAGGTGGAATCTGTTTGCGGCAAGTTACGTGCGATGCTCACCAAGTTTTCCATTATAAAGCGCAATATACCATACAGAACCCTCCTCCAAATGTACACAGCTCTTGCTGAGTCGATTATCTCCTATGGACTTACCAGCTATGGACGCACCTTTAAAACTTACCTAGATAAAATACATAATTTGCAAATACGCTTGCTGAAACTGGTAAAAAGTAAATACCAAGACAATTACATAGCGTTATTTAAACATTACCTGTTATAGCGCGCGCTGAGTATCTGTTCCTGATAGAACATTTTGATAACACTGATATTCAAATTGCCGTGAAACATGTCGTGAATACACGAAAAGCCAAATCATTATTTCAAGTGCCATGCAAAAATAACTTTTATGGCAGGCGTACCGCTTATTTCGCAATACCCAATATACTTAATCAAATACCTGTAGACATTAGAGACTCAATGAATAATACAAACATAAAGCATAAGCTTAAAGAACATTGCATCAACTCGATTCTAACTTAACTGTTTATAGCGCGTTTATCTAATCTCAGGCCATGGCATGCTAAGATAGACCCCAGAGGTCTGATTGTGCGCCTTGTTAAACTTTAAGGAATTTGTAATTTGTAAAATAAATAAATAAACAAAAAAAAAAAAAAGACAACCGCTTGAAATGAGACGTGAGATTATAGATTTTAGTTTAAAACTTTCTCACTCGTGGTTCTGTGTATCATTACAAGAATAATGGCATCGGAAACAGAAATACATAAAACGACTAATATGAGTGAAAATTACCCTAACTCAAGTGAAAACAGTGATTTTATGGACTATATGATTGTGTGACTGGACTGGACTATATGAGTGATTTTATGGAATATAAAATTAACAGAGTTTTATGAAAGTCAATCCAAAAATATTGTAACGCCAGAAACTGCTATCAACTTGGTTGGTAGCGCTCGCCGGCTACTGCCCGCGGCACCGATCGCTTCTCTCGCTCGACTCACTCGCAGTTGTGACCAAACCTAATCCACTTGGTCAGGTAGCTTAGTTACTGCGACTAATGCTACTCGCGTGTAGTTGGTCACAGTTCCAACCATACTGCAGATAATCCATGTACAACGTTAAGACTTGGGATGCAGTTTTTTTTAATGTACCACGATTGCAATCGTGCTGAATGTTTTTCATCTGTTTTAATAACATAACTGTTTTCTAAAACGACTTACTGTTTTGTAAAACAGCAGATTCGCCATCCATCTTCGACATTTCCAGTAGAGTTGTTCGTGAAAGAGTTGGTCTCCTCCACTACCTTGCCTTTTTTGTTGACAAGGAGCTTTGTTTTATTCCGGTTTGAAGGGTGCGAGTCCCGGTGTTATGAAAGGTACTTCAGACTTTTTCCTGATATTGTTATTACCTTATCAGGAAAAAGATCAAACACCTGCGATGTATTGGGTATACAGGCAATGGTAATTGGCCAATGGCCAAATGGGCCAATTTGATAACAAATTAAAAAAAGTTACCTCAACTAATTGTTATACTCCTATTCATTGCAGATGAAGAAAAAAGGCTGTACAAGAATATTAAACGTCTTCACGATACGAGATTCGAAAAGATGGATGCCTGCGGAATGTTCTACGTTGATGCAAATCTACCAATCGAAATGATGCTGTTAATTACTAATTATACTATTGTGTTACTGCAGTTTGCTTTTTTGTAATTTCTAAAGCATTAAAATTCTGTGAAACATTTAATATGTGCTAGATGACATGTGTTTTTATACTACCTACATTCATACTTACATTCGGTGTAGGGTTCATGCGACTGGGAATTCTTGAGTGAATACTGCATCGAACCTCACGTACCACGCGCATCTTTGGTTGCAGAAGCTCTGAACTACCTATCATCCAGCCGATGATGCGGTTCTTTTACGAGCGTGAAAATAAAGCTGCGTCGGTCATTAAAATAAGTTTAGATGACGAGTCTCGATGCGCGAGAGTGACCGCTTCACTAATGTGATGTTTGCATTGATATGCGTTGACTGCTTCTTCGGTCCAAGTGATTTTCGTTTTGTCTTATTTCTTAGCATTGTGCAAGTAATAGTCTAAAATAGTTTAAGCGTAGCTCATTCGGTAAAAAATTATAAGACCGAGGAAGCGCCTCAGTTCTTTGATGGAGTCGGGTTGAGGAAATCCTCCGACCACCGCTTGCGGCGAATCAGCGTAGGAAAGAGGCGTTTGACAGGACGAAGCCCGTGCAGGTGGCCGAAAAGTCTGGCGAGAGGGCCAAAAAGCCTGCGGAGGGACCCAGGAAGCCCACGGAGGGTGCGTCCGCACCCCCTTTCCAAGCAAACGTGCTCCCAGCGTCTGCTCCTCCCATCCAAGCGACGGTGGGTAAGAGGGGCAAGCGTCAAAAGAAGGCAGTGGGTGAAAAAAAAACCAAATGCATTAGATTTAAATTACCTAATGTTAGAAGTAGCGAATGTGACATCATATTGAATGGAGAAAAACTGGAATTTATTAATCAGACGGTTTTCCTAGGAATCACGCTGGACGAGAAATTACAATGGGGACCACATATAACATCTCTTGCGGGGCGGCTAAGCTCTGCCGCTTATGCTGTTAGAAAGATAAGACAGTTAACAGATGTAGAAACCGCGCGTTTGGTCTATTTTAGCTACTTCCACAGCATTATGTCTTATGGCATTTTACTGTGGGGTCGGGCTGCTGACATTGAATCCATTTTTATTTTGCAAAAGAGAGCTGTCAGAGCCATATACAATCTTCCTCGTCGCGAATCTCTCAGGGAACTATTTAAAGGGATTAATATTATGACAGTACCTTGCCAATTCATTTATGAAAATATTATGTATGTAAGAAAAAATCTACATCTTTTTAATAAAATAAGTGATAGACATAATTTGAATACCAGAAATAAAGATAAAATAGATCAACCATTTTTCAGATTAGCTAAAGTACATACATCATTTATGGGGTACTGTGTTAAATGTTATAACAAAATACCTTGTGATATATTGCAATTAAATGAAAGAAAATTTAAAATTCGTATAAAAAGTACACTTTGCAGACAAGCTTATTACAAATTAGAGGACTATATACAAGATAAGAATGCATGGAAACATGATGGTCCAGCTCCATAGGACAATCCCGTCTAGACAAAATCACACTGGTTGCTAATTGAATTTTTATTTTTGATTTTTTTTTTACTTACTCACACACTGACCTATTCCTAGTTAATATTTTAGGAAAGTCATATATTTTTACAGTGTTTGTAAATATGTGAGCACAATGTACCTATCGCGTCATTCATTTATCTGCCTTTGCTATATTTTTAGTTCTTCTTACCACTTGTGGTATAGTATTTTTATTCTTGGTGCATCGTTTTCACATATAAAAATATAATTAATGTATACAAATATTGTAAAATATTTTAAAAGAGTAACGGTGGAGTTTCTTGCCACTTCTTCTCCATACGAAACTACTTTTTGGAAGTGGCGCCTAGAATCAGTTATATTTTTATTGTAATTTTTGACGTTCAAAAGTGCCATTTTATGGGCCTATTTGAAATAAATGCTTTGACTTTGACTTTGACTTTGTGTATCTGCGGCTCCTCTTCAAGAGAGCGCACTCCCGGCGACCACACCTACCACTCAGGAGGCCTGGACGGCGGTGGTAAAGAGGGGCCGCCAAAAGAAGGCGGCACAGCAGGCACCCCAAAAGGGACCGCCTCCAGAGGGAACAAGGCCATCCAAGGTCACCCCCCCACGCTCCGAGGCCGTAGTTATCACACTGCAGCCCGTAGCTTTGCACAGGGGAGTGACTTAAAAGTCGTTCCTAGCGGAGATGCGGCAGAAACTGAACCTATGCGATTTTGGCGCCACGGCTGTTTTGATCTCCGATCACCGATTCTAGAGGCGAGGTGTTGGGGGAATGGGAGGTGTAGACCGGCCTGACCGTACAGAATTTGAGTTCAGTCATACATGCGTGCGACAGCGGGGCGGGTCCATAGTGGACGTCTCGTTTGCAAGCTCCACTGTTGCAGACCGAGCGACTGGCGAGTTGCCGTGGATGTGGAGACGCTATCGGATCATCGATATAATCGATTCGACGTCTCCACCCACACTTCGAGCGGTGGCCGCACGGTAGCCCCGTCGTCGTCGAAACGGAGGCACAGTGGTTCCGCGGGGCAACGACACAAATCTGCGATGCGTCCATGCCCTGTATCCGCACATAGCCCACAAGGCGCCAGCTGTACTGGTGGTCCGCCGACATCGCGCAGTTGCGCGTGACGTGCGTAGAGGTTAGGTGCCAGTACACCCGATACCGGAGGAGACTTCGTCGAGTTCCGGAAGAAGAACCCGCGCTGTATGAGGTGTACCGCGCGGCGAAGGAGGCTCTGTGTCTGGCCATCGGCGAGTCGAGGACTCGAGCCTGGGAGGAGATGTTGGCGACTCTACACGGGGATCCGTGGGGGCGCCCTTATCGTGCAGTCCGAGGGAAACTTCGTGGGCGCCCCCACTCACTGAGAGTCTGCAGCTTCAGCTGCTGGACAAAGTGGTTGCAACCTCTTCCCTGCTAGAGAAGAGCATGTGCCGCCGCCGATGGCATTGCCCACAGCCGCAGAGTGGGAAGATGATGTGGAGGTCGTTAGAGTCCCTGAGGTGACACAGCAGGAGATCAGGACGGCCGTAACGCGGCTCTGGGCCAAAACCGTAGTCCCGGCCGGACGGAGTTCCTGGCCGCGCGCTTGTCCTCGCTCTGGAAGAGCTAGAGCCCCAGTTGAGAGGACTCTACTCAGCTTGCCTAGAGCAGGGCCAGTTTTCTACCCTGTGGAAACCAGGTCGTCTGGTCCTGCTCAGGAAGGCGGGGCGCCCAGCAGATTCGCCGTCTGCATACCGGCCCATAGTGCTGCTGGACGAGGTGGAGGTCGGCCACTTGTACAGCGAGGGGCCGGATTTGGACGACAGCCAGTTCGGTTTAAGGCATGGGCGCTCCGCCGTGTTGGCTATTCTCCTCCCATAGTTTCGCCATCTCCTCCGTACTAGTGCGATTAAGGGGGAACTCAACCGCCTCCTTAATCCCCTCCGCCGCCTCCTTTAAAGCACGCGTGAATGTGCCCTTTAGGTTGCCCCATTTGGTGGCCACCTTCAGGACGACATTCACGCCGACTAAAACCTGGCGACTGAGCGCCACCCCCGTCACGCTTTCCCCGGCTGCCATCTCAGCAGACCGCCGCTCTCGGGCCTGTCGGGCCAACTCGCTGACCTCGTCAGCCAATGAGCGCCATGACTATTGTAACAAACATATTTGTAAAAAAAAAGAAACCAGTTGAAATATTTAATCTGCAATGTACCATCACTCTAGAAGCTTGATTAAAATTGTAGACAGCAACATTGTGGAGAATTTAATGGTGTAGTTGCCAAATTAGACGGAGGTATAAAAGTTAACTACGCTGGGGTCCGATGTAAGTACAACGCACGTAATAGCAATTCGAGGCCCGTACAAAATTCGTTCGGAATATTGCTATCTCTGTTTGACAAAAGAAGCCAGCGAGGGACGCGGTGCGCAGCCGTGTGTGTGTGTCTATGTGAGTAGATAGATAGCTATAATTAGCTGTACTGTACTAACAGTACCTACCTTTCTTTCATAACGACTCGGAATAAATTTATATGTATTAGTAATTAGGTATGTTCATGATGACCCAGTTATATATTTATAGGGAAGTTACGGTTTTGTTTAAATCACGTATATTATGATAAAAATAATAAATACCAAATATTAAACTAGTTAGTCTAGTATAGTAGGTGAAAATATGAACGCAATTTATATTGTGCTACTCTAGAGATTATAATATTTTATATAATATTTCATGTTTGCAAATTGTAACGCGAGGTTTCCGAACGTATTCCACTTGAAGGTCAGCGGGGAATTCGACAACTTCAATGAAAGTATTATTTGAGAAACATTAGCTAATAACAATAACATTATGAAAGAACACTATCGTATTGTTTGTTTAATGGAAGGATCCATTCTAAGATTTACGGAGTACGAGTATAAACAAAAAGGTGGCAAAAGTGTTATTGAGTATTTCAATTCATCTTTTTAACATGATATAATATTAATACAATGTAAGTTTTATTTTAATAGTGGATGAGCGTTCTCGCCCTCGCCTCGTCGGCGCGTTGCCTAACTTATGTTCAGCTGGAAAGTTTGCTGGAGTTTTTATACTACTTCCAAGAAGTCTGAAGAAATCTCAGTGATTTGCATCTACTATAGAAAATGTTGGCTGGGACATTGAATGAGAGCCAATATCACCAGTGGGGCGTTGGTAGGAGCCAGTAACATACTATGATAATGCAACCAAAACCTAAAATGAGAATAATGTTTAGTTAAAACTTTACGTAAAGTTCATACTTAATAAAAACAACTACCTTAGTCTTCACGGATGAATCCGCGGATTTTGTAAGCCCGTTAAGGGTTAAAGGTGAATACCAAAAGGAAAGGCCGTTGTTAGGATTTCAATAATACGTTTATTATTCTTTTATTTATTTAGTGGAAAGTGTATTTTACTATTCTTAGCCTTGCGTGCGATCACACGTCTCATGACATGTGAGGCCTCAGCTGCTCACAGAGATTCAGTCCAAAGTCGTGAACTGCACATCATCCATGTCGAACGCATTAGATTGGTCAAGAAGTCGTCTCCTTTTATTAGTTGATTCACAAGTTTGCCGAGAAGAATCACTTTCCAGGAACTCAAACAGTTCATTTTCGCCACACATGATTATATTTTCTTATGTTATATAGAAACACTCCAATAATTTCCAAATAAACCCTAAACAATTCAATAAAAGCTCCTCTGAAGCAGCGTAAACTGAATGGATTGTGAGGTTACTTTTTGACAGTTCTAATACGGAACGAAATGTCAAACGAACGTTCTTAATACGGTATTGCCAGGCAATATTCGGCCAGAAGTCGGCCAGGGTGTCACGTGACCGCTGACTGGCTTGTTTGACGAGTTCATAATCATTTCTTCCGATAGACGTTGAACATAAAGGACGTGTGTCGTTTGCTTGTGCATTGTAGTCTGTGATTGGCTAATTGTGGTTAAATTCATTTCCTTGTCTCACCTTCCTTGAACTTACCTGAGGGCCCCTCCCACTGGGTGGTCCTAGAGGGAGATATATATAATAGTGTTGTTGACGCTTCAAAGTGAATTTGAAAAAGTGACTGTGATTCGCCGGACTCGAACCATCACCGTAGCGACAAGTACCGGTCCGTTTACTCACCGCGCCACCGAGGCAGTTGCGACAGCTGGCAAAACAACGGAGCGCTACGAGCTACGAGCGTGTGTCATCGCTGCTACGCGCCCACCGCGTGTGCTGCTACGTCACGAGCCTGTGCTACGAATCGACTACTAGAACTGTATCGGCTACGCTTTAACGCTGCTGCGTAATACCGGTTTGCTTGTGTTATATTGTTGATATTTGCCTTCAACCTGTTTATTAACATGGCAGGAATACATCGTACCCCACCTAAAACCCCTAGAACACCGATTGGTATTATAAGCCAGACTCAAACACGTTCAGAGCCGGATATCACCACGGCCGTAACAGAGTGCGACTTTGTAAACACTAAAAGAAGTAAACGTCCGCGTAATAATACCTCGCCACAAGGCGATTCGGCTGAGATGGGCTCACAAGAACCACAGGAGTTACAAGATATTCTTGCAAACTGGAAGAAGGAGCAGGATAATAGAATTGAGGAACTAATGGCAGACCAAAAAACTTTAATAGCTGAGCTCTCCTCGAATATCAAAGATATTAAAATTCAAAATAGTAAGATACAGGCATCCAACTCAGAAATAAGTAAGTCAAACGCTGGAATTGTAAAGTCAATTGAATTTTTTAATAATCAGTTCGAAGAAATAAAGATGGAAGTGGAAATATTGAGGAAGGAGCGACGCGAGCAGCAAACCTACATTGAGTCACTCGAACGAAAAATAGTAGATCTTCAGCATAAAGCGAGATCTTCTGCCATAGAATTGCGTAACATCCCGCAAGTAAGTTCCGAGTCTAGCTCCAGTCTCATAAAAACGGTGTGTGGCGTAGGCACTGCTATTGGTGTACACATTGATAAAACAGAGCTGCGCGATATTTATCGTCTTCCAGGGAAATCTACCACCTCGACTTCCCCGCGCCCAATCATAGCAGAATTCTCGACTGTGCAAACTAAGCAGACACTCCTGTCGGCCGTGCGTGCGTACAATAAAGGAAGAGGAAAAGACGATAAATTAAATACCGCAGTCATGGGTTTGCCTGGTGATCGTCAACCCGTGTACATCTCTGAACACCTACCAACAAGCACTAAAAAGCTTTTCTACCAAGCCAGAGAGTTTGCCAACAAAAATACCTATAAGTTCTGCTGGATCTCTAATGGCAATATATTTCTTCGCAAGAAAGAGGGAGACAAACAGATTCTTGTAAGTTCTGAAAAATGCCTCAGTAACACGGAGAACCCAAATCACATCATCTGACTATTACAGAATGTTCCTACTCGTAATTATTTTCTCTCTTTATTCATACTTCGTTTATTTTTAATTGTAGTTTTACAATTTACTTTTACACCTAACAATACACTCTTTCCTAAAGTTACCTTGTACAACTTACATACAATAAAACAACGCACACAAACTATAACACAAGTCGACATACTAAGCTACAAAACACTTTACACCATCACCCCACACGCCAATACAATATGTACCTGTCGAACTGCTACATATGAGTACCACACAATCTCAATAGTTCAAACATTGTTCAGAAATAGCTTTGTCCATAAATCAGCTACACAGCATATAACCTTTTTAATCAACTACGACAAAAAAAAGAGTGTTGTAATTTTTTACATACTTTACAACGAGCTCTCAACGTTTTTCCTTCCTCTAAGTTCAACTTTCTTGCATTTTATAATAACAAATGGCCAATCTAGATATGATTAATAATGAAATAGACGCGCTTCATGTTTCTAAATCGCTCAAGTGTCAAGCTGAGAGCTGCGCGCAATTTATAAAAGACCCGACAAAAGGTTTAAAAATATTGCATTTAAACATACGAAGCATTTCTAAAAACTTCGATGAAGTATCAGTGCTTATGCGATTATTAGGTTTCCAAAGCGACGTGCTCGTTCTTACCGAGTGTTGGTTAAGCAAACTTTCACACATGCCGACCTTGGATGGCTTCACGTCATACTACACTAAAAATACATACAACCAAAATGACGGGTGTGCTATCTACGTTAAATCTTCCCTTAAAGTTGACGTTGCTGAACCAAATTTTGTTGACGCGAACTGTCTCATTTGTCGCATAGAGGATGTTACAATAGTGGCTATTTATCGCCCTCCTTCTTTTAAAAGCATTACCAATTTTATTGATAGTCTCGATAACGTACTCAAATTAACAACACCTTCCGTGGTCCTGATCGGGGATATGAACATTGACATTAAGGTTGACAACATTGATAATCACTCAGATGAGTACTTAACATGTGCTGCCTCTAATGGACTTCTCCCAGCTCATCTATTTCCGACACGGCTTACAAACTGTTTGGACCACATTTTACTCAAAACAAATAAATCCGCTACAACGTTCGTTATTGAATCGTCCATCACGGATCACGAACCGCTCCTATTGTTTCTACAAACCAGGAGTGCCAACTCGGATGTGACCCGAACTAGATCAAAAATAGACTACGAATCCGCTATAGAGAATATCAAAACCCATGACTGGTCTCCAATGCTGTTAATCTCGGATCCTAATGATGCTGCAGATGCGTTAATAGGTAATCTCTCCTCTATTGTCATAAACTACACTCGGGAATACACTGTTCCAAGAAGAGAACGTAACTTGAAGCCCTGGATTACGCCGGGGCTTCTCCGCTGTATACGACACCGTGACCGCATGCATGTCAAACTCAAAAAGTCGGAAGATAATCTTATTTTAAAAATCACCTACACTCGCTATCGCAATTTCTGTAATTCCCTGCTGAGGAAACTTAAACGCTCGTATGAAAAGGAACAGTTTTGTACTGCAAAAAATAATGCTAAGGCAACGTGGAATGTTATTAAGAAGGTTTCAGATCTTCAAACACAATCTTCTACCTCTTTTGACCTGTTGCATTTATTTGATAACCTAAAATCCTCGCTCAACCACGTCAACAACTTTTTTGCTAATGTAGGCAGTAGCTTGGCGTCGAAATTTAAATCACCTTCAATGGTACCCAATTCTGTGTCGAATTATAATTCGTGTAGCTCAATGGCCTTCTTTGAAGTAACTGAAGACGATGTTGACTCCATTATTTTGGGTCTAAGGACTGATTGCGCTACAGGTTTAGACTGTATACCATCTAAAATAATCAAGGCCTCGCGATGCGTATTAGTTCCGCTTATTACACATATCTGTAATTTGTCTATAAGTGCAGGTGTCTTTCCAAGGGCGTTTAAAAAAGCAGTAGTTCACCCTATTCACAAGTCTGGGCGCAGAGATGATGTGAATAACTACCGTCCAATTTCGATTCTAACAGCAATGTCAAAGATCTTAGAACGAATACTGAATAAGAACCTGGTCAGTTTTCTTGACGCCAACAATATCTTAGCGAAAAACCAATACGGTTTTAGAAATGGAGTTAGTACCGAAGATGCAGTTATGGATTTGTCTAATCACGTAGCTAGGACGCTAGATAGAAAACATAAGTCCCTGGGAATTTTCCTTGATCTGTCAAAGGCATTTGACACCGTTTCTGCCCAAGCCCTATTGAGTAAAATGGAAAGCATGGGAATACGTGGACTCCCATTGAAAATTTTTGCCGACTATCTCAGCGATCGTACCCAAATAGTGAAAATCGGACCCCACGAAAGTGATGAGCTTCCAATCACATACGGCGTTCCGCAAGGCAGCATTCTGGGGCCTACACTCTTTCTCATTTACATAAATGAACTCTGCAAACTGCCTCTCGACAATTGTAAGATTTTCACGTACGCGGATGACACTGCCCTTGTTGTAGATGGATATGACTGGCCCCAGACATTCCAAAACGCCGAGGCTGCGCTGTCCTCCGTAATGAAATATTTAGCCGATAGTTTGCTCACTTTAAATGTCGATAAAACGGTATACGTTCCCTTTGCCATTCGGTCAAATCTGTGTCCCTCGACTTCCCTTACCCTAAAAGCACACGCATGCGGTTCCTTAGCGCAGTGTAGCTGCCTCTCCCTCGCCAAATCCACTTGTGTAAGGTATCTAGGAGTACTCATTGATCAGCATCTCAACTGGCACCCCCATATACTCAAAGTCACGTCCCGCATACGTAAGCTGATATATGTTTTCAAGAAGCTAAGAAACTCTGCTGATTACGAAACGCTTAAATTAGTATATGTTGCCCTATGCCGCTCTGTCCTAACGTACTGCTTACCCGCTTGGGGTGGTGCCACTCAAAATGTATTTATCCGCCTCGAGAGAGCCCAGAGAGCTGTCCTCAAGGTAATGCTTTCTCTTCCGCGTAGGTACCCCACTGTACAGCTCTATTCCGATTGCAAGGTACTTACTGTCAGGCAACTTTATGTGCTCCTGTCGACATTACGCAAACACTCTGTCCGCCCTTTAAATGAACCATCTGGCAGACTTAAGCACAATGTTTTCCCCTTTGAACGCCATAGAACTGTATTTGCCAAACGCCAATTCTACGTTAATAGCATTAAAATGTACAACTTCCTAAATAAAAAGTTAAAAATTTATTCTTGCCCCATATATCAATGCAAAAACCTACTTAGAGATTATCTACAAACACTAAGTTATGACAACACTGAGGATCTTCTGCTCGGTAATTTACAATGATGAACTGGCTACACCCAATTGCTTCTTACTATAAAGACCCTACAGCTACAAACTACATAGACACACTCACATATCCTACACTCACTCACTACACACACACACTCAAACCCTACATTTATTCACCTCACCATACAGTTAAACGTTTTCTCATTTTGTGTTTTCTTTACTAAATTTATATCCTGTTATTTATTTTTTTTACACCATTTGCTAATTGTTAAAACGTCCTAGTGTAATATGGTTTTGTTTGTTACGGAGAATCACTGACTCCTAAGACACAGGCACATACACCTAGTTTAGGAGTCAGAGTATTAAATTTATTGTGACCTAGTTATAAGCCTAATGTGCCCTTGATCTTGGTATAGTAATAAGATGGCTTTTGGTGAAATAAAGAAAGAATTTATTATTATTTATTATTAATAATACGAAATTGCAAGGCAGTTCTGTTTACGCCGTAAACTGCCTGGAAATAAGAATTCATAATAGGGCCCCGGTTCTTGAAAAAAAATTGTTTGGTACTACTTATGGTACCTATACAACGTCATCGCGTGCGGTCTTAGGGGGAACCGGCCGACGTCGTACGTCGAGTAAATACAAATTATAGGGATATTGTCTTTATTAATTTTAAGCCTGTTTATGTAATTTTATTCCCTTGGTCTCCTCTTTTACTTAACTTAAAAATTGTAACTAAATGAATAAATAATGATTACAAGTCTAATAATAAAAGCGTAATGCAAAATAAAAGAAAAAAAATCCAATAATTTTATACCTATTAACGCGATACGAACAAATATAAATATCAGCGTTCTGTGCTAAGAATAATAAAAATAAAGGATTTTGAATAAATATTTATTTTGTTATTTTATTACTACATAAATAATGCTATTACCATTGTTATTATTGATTCATCTATTTAAAAAAATATGAATCGAAACGTAATAAAGTCGGACAAACGGTACAGTTATAGAGAGGAGCAGTGTCCTTGAGGTAAATACTTAAGCTAGGTCACACATGAGTATGAGGATTTTTTTGCGCACTGGATCTTCAACGCACTGCTTAGCGCCTAGAGTTGAAAATCCTATACTGTGTAGCACTCTGTTGGAGTTCTCAATGCTCGGTTCAATACCGAGAGTTGAAAATGTAGTGCGCGATAAAATACCACCGCGAGATATTTACATCCGTGCGAACATGGTCTAAAGAAACGGAACAAACAAAGCTCCATAGGTAGATAAGTAGTTAAATACTAATTTATACAAATACTTAGGTACGTACTAGTGTGAAACTGGAACCAAGAATAAAATATCTTTATTTTCTTGAGCTAAGTCGATGCCCGCAAGCAATAAATCGGTAAAATTTTACTTTTTATTGTTACATCAAGCTCGTCATTCGGGTTGGGAAGCATCGTAATCATTTATTTTTCATTTATCGTAGTGTTATTTACAAAGATATCATGAAAAACACTTTTATTGTAGGGAAATTCAAAACCGAAATTATGTCAATAATAGTATCTACGTATCAATACAAAAGTGTTTTGCGTTAAGTATTTAATTTTCATAAGTTCGGTAATAGCATATGAATCGTGTAGTTCTTAGTAAATGTCATAACGTGGTTATTATGGTATTATTTTGAGTAAGCTCAAACCGTTAAGGGAAATTACAAGCTTTTTAAAGTAAATAATTGATTCATAAATAATTATGTGTCCCCCGGTCTAGTTTTCGACGACGTTTTGAAACGAGTGTGCTACTGTATAAATTTAAAATAACCATAATGAAAATAAAATCAAATTACGCATTTAAACTTATCGAACCCAAAGAGGTACAAAGGTGGACTTAATGCCTTAGAAAACATACAGGTTTGAGACTCCATTCCTAGAGTATGTAAAATAATATTATTAAAAATTATTTAAAAGATTTGCGTTTTTGCTAAATCAATTTTTTTTAAGTGATTCAATTAATAATTCCAATAATAAAGTAAAAACCACTTGGAAAATTATTAACAATCACACGGGTAAGTCGGTTAAACAAGAAAATCAACTTGAAATTATGGTCGATAACAAATTAGTTAATAAGGCAGCTGACGTAGCTGAGGCTTTTAATGAGTTTTTGCCAATATACCTATAACTAAGACTTGCTGCTTAAATTCGTCCCCGTCTAAAGCGGTGAATCCTTTGAATAGTAGTGTGCCAAAATGTACTCGCATATTTAGCTTCGAACATGTAACGCCTAGTGATGTAATTAACGTCTTTAACACTCTTAAGTCTAAAAACACTGGGGCATATCCATTAATCTTTTAAGTAATATAATAGACATCGTAGCCCACTACCTAGCTGTTACTTTTAATAAATGTGTTGAAATAGGAACTTTTCCTGACCTCATGTAGAGTAGTAAAGTCATACCATTATTTAAATCTGGTAATAAAAATAACATTGGCAATTTCAGGCCTATTTCTATCTTACCAGCATTTAGCTAAATATTTGAAAAGTTAATACTTAAGCAGTTGCTAAGACATTTTAATTTAAAGAGCCTCCTTCATAATGAACAATATGGTTTTACAAAAGGACGTTCAACTGCAGATGCGGGTGTTGCTTTGCTGAAACACATATTTAATGCATGGGAGAAATCGCAAAATGCCATTGGAGTTTTCTGTGGTCTTTTTAAAGCCTTTGATTGCGTGCACCATGACACGCTTTTGCGTAAACTACGTCATTACGGTGTCCAAAACGAAGCTCTCAACGTAATAAATTCTTATTTACACAATAGGTTCCAATGTGTAGATGTCGATGCTGTGAAATCTGTATATCAATGACTTACCATTATTTTTAAATGATATCTGTGACGTTGTACTGTTTGCAGATGATACCTCTTTTATTTTTAAAGTAGACAGGAATAGACAAGATTTTGACGTCGTAAACAGTGCACTCTCAATGGTTATGGATTGGTATACGTCAAATAACCTAGTTCTCAATGCCAAGAAAACGAAATGTGTGAAGTTCGTCTTACCGAATGTTAGAAATCCAAGACCCCACATCGTCTTAGATAAAGAGCTGCTTGAAACAGTAGACTCGGCAGTTTTTTTCTGGGCATAACAGTAGATGCCAAACTTCAGTGGGGCCCACATATATCAAACCTAGTGGGGAGGCTCAGTTCAGCCGCCTCCGCCGTCAGGAAAGTAAGACAATACACTGACGTTGATTAAGCGTGGTTAGCCTCTTTTAGTTATTTCCACAGCGTTATGTCCTACGGCATTCTGCTGTGGGGCAAAGCTGCTGATATTCAAAATATATTCGTCCTTCAAAAACGAGCTGTCCGAGCAATTTATCAGCTAGGAGCCAGAGTTTCAAATTTTTTTTTAAAGGTATTGGTATTCTTACGGTAGCATTACAATTCATCTTCGCCAACATCTAATGCATTACGCAAAATATACACTTATACACTAAAAACAATGATTTTCACAATGTTAATACTAGAAATAAGAACAAACTGCGTGCTCCCTTTCACCGGCTTCATAAGGTTCATAACTCATTTGTTGGGCTAGGTATAACCTTTTATAACAAGCTACCCTCTTCTTTGCTAGATTTGCCTTTTAATGCGTTTACAGCTCAAGTAAAATCCAAACTTTGTTCAAAGGCATATTATTCAATTAACGACTACTTAAACGATAAGCTGTAATTAACTCAAGGCAATGTTTATGTTCTTTCTCCAGAATCAGCTTACCTACTGACAGGGTATACGAGTTCGTATACTTATTTTAATTTTATAAGTCAATTATTTTTAGTTATCTTCATTTATTATTGATCTACTCATTACAATGTTTTTTTACGAGTTGTATTGCAATAAGTGGTTAGCTAGCGACCTCGACAATTGATCATAAATTATTCTTGCCTGAGCAACCGTCAGCGTGTTCGTCATGCTCCCGTAGATGTCACTGCTTGCGGTAGCGTCGGGGATCGGGTTGCCTCCTTCCCTCAAATATGGCGAGGGGGGCAATGGCTGATCTTTGCGTTATGCTCGTGAACGGGTGCTGGCTGTGGTGAATTCAATAATGCATATGTAAGGTGTCACGCCCCTTATACCTGGAGGATTTTATGTGTGTATTAAGTTATGTTGTTTTTTTCATTGATTTTTATTGGTTATTTATTATCTGCTATATCTAAGCAGATAATTTATTATGATTTTTTGTGTTTCGGTTTTTCTTCTTTGATTACCTTCTAATTGTATAGTTCAATGGTTTTCTAACTAAACAGACAGCTGTGCTGCTGGGGAGTTTGTTGCGTCACTTTTTTTTCCCAGTTAAAGCACTAGGAAGTGGTGACGGGCGGGCGTTTTGGGGTACTGTCTTATGTAATTTTAATGTTCGAAAAGTGCTGACTTTCAGCCTAGTTTGAATAAATGACTTTTAATTTTGATTTAGGCATTCTCTATCAGTCAACCAAGGGTGATGAAGAGATTAGATGGCAGGTGCATTGGTTGAAGGGAACAATGATGAAAAAAACTTAAATTTATATCAATTGTGATGTGTGATGTCAAATAGATATTGTGTACATAACAAGGTAACAAACTTATAATAAACATGTTTACATTTTAAAATAATATATACTTACAATATATATAAACATATAAACGAATTTAATGGTGAAATGTGTTGAGATGACTCTACACCATTTGTTGTGAAAATAACTCTGCAATTTCCGCTGAAATGCATACCGACTGGTGGCCGTCCTGCAGCTTAATTGCGTAACACATTTTCGTTAACGATTACTACTAATCTGTTGTATTTTGACAGTTCAACAACATTCATTGCGTTATTTACATTGTTGAGCAGGTTTTTTATCGAACTTATGAAGCAATGGATTAGCAATATGTTTCATAACGATTCAGATTCCGTTTGATTGTGTATTACGCAATTAGGGTACTGGTATCAAGAGGAAGCGCATTCAAAAGAAGAATGGGCTGAATATGAAAGAAAGAATTAACAAAGTCAGAAGTAGGTATGAGAAGGACAGAGCAGGAGATTGTTGGAAGAACGCAGTTTCTTATCGTTAGATGAACATTGTCGGGGTACGTAGCGAGGTGTCGGTGCTTTTGAGGAGTAACAAATGTTTATGTTGAACTCTATTAATTAACTCACTTCTCAAACTGTTCTTAGTGTTAAAATGTTATGTAATGTTGATTAAATGTTTGAATACACTCGGCTAACGCAGTAGACAAAAGTGCACTGAATCTATTATAAAATAAGTAATATAATTAGGTCAACGCGTCACGCTGATATTGCTTACTAAGGTGTTCGGTAAAACACCGAACATATTCCGGGCCTCGAAAGATAGGGATGATGAGATGAACCAATGTTATGTTAGTAATTAATGTTATGATCATGATAATAATGTTAACAAGGTCACGGTCAAGGTCAAGGTCAAGGTTAACAAGTAAACTTAAAATGTTAGTAGAACAAAAGTAAAAATGATACGAACTAAAATTAAGAGCTTAATATTCCTCAAGGATTCCTAGGCACGCGTGGACACACCCTATTCACCATTATAGTGTTTAATTCACCGTAAATATGTGTCGCACTAGATTGACGTTCAATCATATTTTGCCGCGCTCTAACACTAACGCTATTGACGTTCACATCACTAACACTTCTTGTGGGTTGAAGCTCCATGGCCGACCCGATGTGGGCGCGGCGCACTCGCTTCCGCAGTCATCTGTACAGCAGCGCTTCCGCCGTCAGTGCCAGCGCGCCGACCAGGATGTAGCTTACTGCATACTGATGGATGTCATGAGTGGATAATATTTCTCCTACTTCCACCTGACTGTTCGTCATGTCGTTGATGCGTTTGTGTGCGTCTTTTAAGGCGTACTTCATCTCGCCTGAGTCTGATACGTCATTTAAGTTTATTAAAGGCATGTTGCTGTTAATGATAAAGTTTAACTGATCCATCTGGGGTATACAAAAGTCGGGGCTCATTTCAATTCTGTTTTTCTTTTGACTCTGAATGTTCAGAGTAAAGTCCTGACACTTCAGCAGGCAACCTAGTTCTAAGTAAATTACACCAGCTTTGCTCAGTTGTATCCTATTTATCTGATCGCCGCAGATTACTTTGACGGCGTAAATGTTGCATCAATGGTACAAGAATAGTGACAGGTTTGTTAGTGATATACATTTGTTTTCAAATCTAGATCTTTGTACCTTGCACTTATCTGTATCGCGGTCGAGATCACAAAAGTTGTTCCCGTTGTTAAGATTGTATATAGGCTTTTTCCAATCGTACATAAACTTATCATCTTCTTGTTTACATAGTGAAAGTTAAGAGTCTCTTTTAAGATCCGCAGCGACGTATTCTGAAGACGGGTGAACTCTACCATAGTTTTGTTCATCTGGTGTGGTATCGGATGTATTCTATACAACTTATATCGGTCTCTACTGATAAGTGGGAATGTTATTTGGAAGAGGAAGTATTCTTCATTTATTCGTGCTTTAATGCTATTAGTGAATATAGCTTCAGAATATCGTGCGGTTCAATAGGCAATGTTAGATCATTGGATAAATGCCCAGAAATAATGTTAAGTTCTTTTTGAGCTGAGAGCTTGAGCTGTTCAGGGGTAAGCAGATGTATGTTATACTGTCCATGGTGGACATTGGTTAGGCTGTCAAGTAATATATCTTGAGTTCTTTTTAAATTATGCAGTAAATTACTGGCAAAATGTTTTTCATTTTGTTGTATCATGTTGATGCCATGCTATATTTTTCC
Source organism: Dasypolia templi (assembly GCA_963555695.1). Lineage (NCBI taxonomy): Eukaryota > Metazoa > Arthropoda > Insecta > Lepidoptera > Noctuidae > Dasypolia > Dasypolia templi. The sequence continues at coordinate 3,697,235 of OY743156.1, forward strand.
GCAAATTGTTCGTCTAATACGCCGAATAGGGAATTTGCTATGTTTCCAACTGCATTGATAAGTCCCCGCCGCCGTCTGGAGTGTCCACTTACGTGTTGCGTCATCAGAAGTTCATTTTAGTATTTCAAATCAATACACTCATGGATCAGCTGAGGGACTATTTTGTTAAACTGTTCGCTTTGCATGTTTTATCCAGAAATGTTGTTACATTTTCATTCGCCTGCATACCTTCCCAATACGGAGACATGTTATAGAATACGACTAGGGCCCAACTGTCTTTTACGATACTAATTTTGGATATTGGTTCGAAGTAGAATGATTGGTTATTGTTTAATGACGTTTTGCGGTTAATGCCATGACCACATACGATAACGTGACTGGTGTCATTTTTCTTGTTCGGTTACTGTTATTCCGGGTCCCAGAACTCGGTTCAGCTGGACTGTCTGTTTCACGTGTGTTGTTTGTTTGTTTCCATTTGTACCGGTTATAGCGAAAGTTTGACTATTGGTCGCTTGATGATGCCATTTCTCGTTTTCAATGACACCACCCTGACGTAGCCATCATTACCAGGATGCAGATCTATCACTCGGCCCATATACCACCGTCCTGGCTGCTGCAGCTGGAATGTTATCATCATGCACTACTACCATGTTGCCTATTTTTTAGTTTTCCTGAGGTTAAGACCACTTTTCTCTCACTGTTAATTGGCTCAAATATTCATTCTTCCATTTTTGCCAAATCTGTTTATAAATGTTGGTTGTGAAATGCTATCTTGTTCTTGCATCCTCCTTCTCGTATCTTCCTGTTAAAAAATGTGCCGGTCATAAATAATCTAGATCCTCAATGTTGTTTATAAGCGAACATAAGGGTCTCGAGTTAAGACATGCTTCCAGTTGTGTCAGTACAGCTGTGAACTATTCGAACGTTAGTTTTATTGGCCAACCACTCTTTTAGGTGAAATTTGAGACTACGGACGGTTCTTTCCCACAGCCTGCCAGCGCTCGGCCAAAATGGAGCGTTGAAATGCCGTTGTATGTTCATTTCAGCGATTTCTGCCTGGCAACTATCCCCGAAAACTTGTTGTACTTGGTTGTACTCTTCTTGGTGCAACCTATTAGCTCCGATAAAATTGGTTCCTTGGTCACTATACATGTTATGTGGTGTTCCTCTCCGGGCCGCAATTGTCTTAAGTGCAGCTAAGAATGCTGAACTGGTAAGGTCAGACACCAATTCCAAATGAACTGCTTTCGTGACCATGCATATAAATACAGACACGTAGCCTTTCAGTGTTCTCACCCCCTCCCCATGTTTGCCTTGATGTTCACAACACCTGTGTAGGCCACCCCAGTATAATAGAATGGAGGAGCGGGATTGGTTCTAGCAGCAGGAAAGTCACCCATCAATTGATATTGCTTGCTTGCTTCATACTTCCGGCAAGTTACACAATTTCATAACTGTTTTTTGATCATACTGTATCCGCTTGTCAGTTGTCCAGTATTGTTTTCTGAGATTAGCTGAGGTCAGTCGAGGACCTCCATGGAATGTTAGCTGATGAGCATCTTCTATGAGAAACTCCGGCAATCGACTTCTGTTATGGATTATCTTAGGATGTTTCATTTCGTTGCTCATATTCGCGTTCCTTAAACGTCCTCCGACTCGGAGGAAGTCGCACTTATTGACGAAAGGTTTTTAAATTTAAAAAAATTGCTATTTGTTGACACAATACCATTTTTGTTTAACATTTCCATATCTGACGTAAATGCTGTACCTTGCACTCGTTTTATAATAGCTGATTTGGCTTTCCGCAGTTCTAGTAATGTTAGGCACCTTAGTAAATGTTTACGTTGCGACTTTGGCGTTAATGCCCTCAGTATCCATGCCAAGACACGAGTTATTTTGATAAACGAATTATGATGTAATAACAAATTATTTATTATGCTATTACGGTTAATGTCTTAATCAATGTTAACTGACGTTATCCTTTTCATCTCTTCCTCTATTTGATAGATAGGCTGTTTTTGTTGTTTGGGATGTTGTAATAGTTGAAGCGCTGTTAACCCTCCGGTTAACCCTCGGTTGTCCCTGCTGGCGATTTCACATATCGCCAGCAGTTTGCCGGCATAATCTGTTTTATAGCGTTGATTCTATTAGCCACAAAAGGTTTCCAACGTGCTGAATCGCCTTGTAGCCACCCTATGACCACCATAGAATCACACCATCCTTAGATTTTTAGTTGACAACACAAACTGCGTTTGATATTGTCGATGAGCTTAGATAGTAAATAAGCACCACAAAGCTCCATTCGTGGCAATGTTATACTCTTTTAATTTGGTGTAAGTTTCGATTTTGCTGCGACGATTACTGTTTCTTGTTGGTGTTTTGTTCGTGCGTATACCACGCACGCATATATGCTTCGATGGACGCGTCGCAATAGCCATGCAGTTCGATGACGTCATTCTCATTGCATAATATCCATCATCGAGGAATCTTACAATGTTTATTGTCGTCAATTTCCGTAATCAACTTCACTCGTTCATTATGTATGTCATCTGAAACTCTATCATCCCACTGCTATAGATCATGCTTCCAAAACTTTTGAAATACCACATCAAAAAAGTTAGTGTTTTCGCATTAAATCCTTAGTATTTCTTATGTATATATTTTTTTAATGCTTTTTTTAATTAAACAACAATTGCTTTTTTATTTTATTTTTTTATAATCTTAATTAACAATAATTACGAGTAAGTACTGTAAGTACGTAGTACAAAGTAAGGTGCCTAATCAACTAAACTTAAACTAAAATTAAATGGTTGTACAAAAATTGCATAGATTAATATAAAGTGTGGCCTCCTCTATTATTCAGCACTTGCTGGCACCGATTATTAATAGAATCGATGAGACTGTTAATGTCATCCTGCGGCAATTGCTTCCAATGGTATTTTAGTAAGTCCATCAGTTGTTGGGTGGTTGTCACTCCATCCAAGTCGGAGCCAAGCGTTTGTGCGAATGGACGGACATAAGCCTTAGAACATCCTCAACGGTATTTACAGCGTTCATGTTACCATTTACAAAAACGAGCTCAGTTCGTCTGTTCTTTATAATACCCGCCCATACCATAACTGTTGAGCCGTTGTATGGATGCACTTCCTGAACGCACCTCAGTCTTTCAGTATTTCCAGGACGACGGTACACTCTTACCCTTCTAGTACCAGGCTTGAACCCAAATCGAGATTCATCGCAAAATATAATTTTATCCCATTGTTCCTGCGTCCATGTAATGTGTTCCCTACACCATTCATTTCGACGAGTGCGATTCCCGTGACGTATCGGTGGGCACCTCATTGGCCGTCATGCTCGTAGGCCATACTCATGCAGTCGATTTCGCACAGTTTGGCAGCTAACAACAATACCACTTGAATTTTGTAGCCTTAAACCTATCTCTCGGGCGGTTAAAATTGGCTGGCGTCTTGCAGTTAGTTGTATGTATCGATCTTGCCTATGCTAAATTACTGGCGCACTCAAAAACGTGATTACTCAAGAGAAAATCTAGTTATATTTAAAAACTATTTGAGGGATCTATCTTGTTCAGATGTTAATAGTGAGCACAATCCTAATGAAGCATATGATAATTTTATAGATATTTTTCAACAACTTTACAATCAATGTTTTCCATTGAAAAAGGTATTAGGCTATGTAGTAAGAAACAAAGAAACTTACTATAGAAATATAGAATTAATCCTTCATATGAAAAAAAAACACATTCAAGACGTATTCACAAAGATTATAAAACTAACACAAAAGGCTCAGAATAATTACATAATTAATAACGCTCAAAATAAATGCAAAACGTCACGGCAAATAATTAATAACACCAAATGTATTAAAGAGACAATTACGAAAATCATTAAGCAAAATATTTTGTTTAAAGATCCATATGACATAGCAACATCTTTTAATGATTTCTTTATTGATCAAGTTCAAAATACATCTGGAAAGGAATCATCCGATAAAAATATCAGTTTAGACAGCATTCCAAATTCAATATTCATGTTACCGATAATACCAGATGACATAACTAGAATAGTCAGTCGTCTTAAAAATACAAAAAGTCATGGTTATGACGATATCACCACAGAGGTTCTTAAATTCGTTAGTGATATTATAGCTCACATACACAATATATATTATAGCCTTTGTGTCACATTGTGAACAGAAGTATTGTGTCGGGTATTTTCCCTAATAGTCTAAAAAGAGTTATAATAAAACCTATACATATAAAAAGAAAACAAAGAAGAAATGTCCAACTACATATATCCCTATAATATCTAAAGTTTTTGAGAATATTATTTACGAATCATTATACACATTTTTAAACAAACATAATGTATTGTGCAACGAACAAATTATAGTGAGTAACTAAATATTTAAATAAAAATAATAATATTGTGTCATAATAATTTACTAACTATAAATAATATTATATAAACTGGTTGATAAAAATAATAATACGTTTTTGTTTATTTTCTCGAAATTGGAATGTACAAGTACAAAATTATTTATATACTTTAATATGTAACTGTAGGATAACTAAAATCTGAATGTTGTGAGTATGCGTACACCGGAGATAGTACGCGGTCGGATGGCCGAATGTTGTGATTTTTATTAAAATTGTTATTTTATTTGCCCTAATTTAACCTTGTAATGATTTATTTATATTTCCACCACAGCAACACCGATTAGTAGCGGATGACACCGTTAATAAACTAATTTTAATTAGTTGTATTGACTCCCAAGTTGTCAATTGAAGTGAAGTTCCTTGCACTCGGTGTGCAGTGGTGGGGTGAGGTTCAATCTAAGTCTAGAATTCAGTGTTAGTAGAGTCTTGCGATTACCGTGCTAGGAAGAGGTTGAAGAAAATACAAAGTGTTAATTATATATTGGCAGTTTTATTATACGAGGTAATATTTTCTTTCCCTAATGATTTGAGGACTGAGGCGCTGTCGGAGAGTATACGTATATGGGGGTCCGTAACTCTCCTGGCTTCTATGGCATACACCGCTTGTATGATGCCCACACACTCCGCCTGATAGACGGTGTTGAACATTCCCAGCGGACTTGATAGGGTTATGTTGAGGTCATGTGAGAAAACTCCGGCTCCTGTACCGGATCCGGTCTTTGAGCCGTCGATGTATACTCTTAGTTCATTCGTGCCTGAGTAGTCACACTGTTTGTTTAATGTTATTTCCATTCTAAGCAGTTCTTGAACTTTAGATGCAGCACCTGCTACGTAAACTTCCGGGTTTAATGCGGTTGATGAATCATTGATACGATACGTCACGATTCTACACTTAAACGCCGAATTCACAACATACGTGAAATAATCTCCTACATCTTGTTTACATAGTAGCTTATGACGTTTTGTTCTAGAATGAGCAATTAATTGGTTACTCGCCACTATCGTATTAAAAAAAGGACACTCGTACATTGTTATGTAACACTATGATCATAAATCAAGTATTGCTGATGTATGTTATCAGCAAACGAATACCAATTTATACTACATTTCTTGTGGATACTACCTAAAACGATAAAAGAAACACAACTATTTATTATCGCCGTATATTATTAGTACAAATAGACGACTAGGAATGGGTGCGATTTTAATAATCAATTTAAACTACATTTTAATTAACTTATGTGGTTAGTATCATGATAAAAGAAACAAAAGTATACTGTTAATTAACACATTTTTTATTATTATTTTATAAAAAGCAGAAGAAGAATAAATAATCGATAACAAAACATTTAATTTCTTGATCCACAATTGACATTTCATCATAGACATTTTCCATAATTGCATAGACTTCAGAAATTGTTTTCGGTTGGGCAAGCTTAAATCACTTTCTAAAGAAGTTAATACGGTTCTCAAAGTAACCCTTCACCCTTCTCAAGTGACGTAAGCGTGAATCAAGGCAATTCAGTAAATGATTCAGTCACCACCACTCTTCACAACAGATGACGATTGATTTCGTTCCAATGTCAATTATAATGAATTTTTTGCTTCCTTCTGCATGCCCAGGCAGGCTTATATAATTGATCACTTGTCGTTGTTCTCGCTGTGTTGGTAAAGGAATTGAACCACATGTGAAGAATCCTGATATTTCAGAGACTTTTACCATAAATATCATATCCCACTCATCTCTAGTCAACGTTATCCGATTAGCAATATCAATACACACTTCCAGTAATCCATTGATTTGATCTGATGGCTTCAAATATGTTTTAATATACGGAATCGTGGGGCTGGAAACTTCATACATATACTTGCAAAGTTCAAAATGCAAGGGTGGAATCGATGGAGTATATGATGACCGTATAAACTGATACATGTTGTTGCTATAAGTGTTGATGGTTAACTGGTTTATGAAGTTATTTCTCGAAGAGCTTTTGAAAGAATACTGTATTCGAAGGGAGAGTCATTTATTATAAGGCAATAAGCAATGGTGTCACTCGGCACAGGTTTCTTAAACTCTAGCTCCAGTTTGATGTCTATGGTGCCGCCGGTGCCTGAATGAAGTGTGTCAGTTTGTCTGGAGCAATCAATGACAGTGAGAGGTTTTCGTTTTGAAATGAGGTTGGCTTACTTTAACGTTGGAGCTCTTCAATCCATAATAGGATCTTTTAAAGTTTATGAATGCGTCATACAAAAGCGAATACACTCCCTTATCAAAGTCATTAGGGAATGAGTCATATGGATAGTATTGAGAATTAAGATATAAACGCGCATTATAAAAGTGTAAATGATCAAAGAGCTGATTTAACCGCATCGTTATTACGCGAATGTTTGAATCCAATTATAATGTAGCGAGGTTTCTCCAACTGTGTAGTTGTTTTACGGTACAAATATGTTTTTGGGATGTTGGTAACACACGGTACTCATAAAGATCCCACGAGCGGAATGCAATGGGGATGGAGATGTTGTTCTCCACACACTTCAACAAACGTAGTTTTTCTTTATCAGATACCTTGACAATGGGCATACGCCATACTATACGGGTTATGTTAAGCTCAATCTGTTTTGTCGCATCTTTGAGAACTGCACAGTTGAGATCAGTAGAGCTTCGGTTTAATATCAGTTCATGTTTCGGATTAACTATGACGTTGTTGTAATCTTCAGCGAACTCCAACAAGTGGCGATTTGGAATAGTGTAACAAAAGTCGCCATCAAACTCTTTATAACCATTCATATTCCAACCGCTATTCTCCAAACTTTTACACTCTTCTTCTCCATTGGACGCCACTCCCTTAATTGTGGTAGTAACACCGCAGTTTTTTGTTCTATCAATCTCTACTCCATTCAATTCATAGCGGATGTCTTGAAACAGGTGAGCAGGTGCATTGTTGATGAAAACAGAAGATTTTGTAGTTGTACCCTCGATTGCCAATTGACTCTCACACTACTGCATCTTGATCGTTGATGCGGATTCGAATCTCATCATTATTTTTATATGATTCGCTATAGGGTGAATATGAGTGATATTCAATTCCCTATATACTATCATCAAATAACACGCATATCTAGAATCGATGATGATGACGTCATAATAATTGGGAGTTTACTCGTAATCCGAGCGATTGAAGAAACAATACGTTATCTTTCGTTCTTACTTCTGCTTTCGGCTGCTTTTGGTGAGATGTTCTCTCCGGTTGAGAGTTGGAAAGACTGTGGCATTGTATTTTCTTCTTTTTTTTTTTGGGAATGTCATCTCGCAGGTCAACCTATGAGGTTGTCGTCTGCTTAGACGGACTTGCCTGTGGTTGCCTTAATAAATTATGGCCTCCAGCCAGGACTTAATCTTATGTACTAACTTAAAAACTAAGCGACTACACGCTAAGGGCACCCCCTGTGGGGCACGAACCTCGGCTTAGGGCGTCGCTGGAATAGGGCAGCAAGGGACTAGCTGGATCAGGATTTGAGTGTTTTAGGGACGAATTTAAAGCTACAGGCTCAGCGGCGCGGGCTGGCTCGAGCAAGGGTCGGGAGGAGCGTGGATTTGGGTGCCGCGGCGGGACTCGGCGGCGAGGACGGTATGGCGGCGATCGGGTTTTGCGCTTGTGTAAAGTGCTGGTGGCCTTACTGCTCTCCTGGAGGAGGGTAGTGGCGTCATCGGGGTCGATTAAAGTATGCCTTGGTCGGCGAATACTGCTAATGCGGGAGGGAGTATAGCGGGCGGCCGCTGAGATCAAGGGGTTTGGGTGTTTGATGCCATAGTCGAAGAAACGCTTAGATAAGCGTTTCATGAACTGTTTTATGGTTGGAATTTTAAGGTCTAAGTGGAGATCTATATTACAGACAAAGAGGATCTCCAATGTTCACCAGCTGAGTTGGTGTATGGAGAGCAGTTACGCGTCCCCGGTGAGTTTTTCACCGCAACAACCAACAAGGTAGACTACCCAGATTTTGTCAGCACATTACGACAAAGAATGTCCGACCTACGCCCGTGTCCAGCATCGGACCATTCACGGCATAAGGTGTTTGAGCACAAGGACTTGCATACCACGTCGCATGTGTTCTTGCGTCAAGACCTGCTTCGTGGATCGCTAGAACCACCTTACAGTGGCCCACACAAGGTCATTACAAGGAGTCCGAAGACGGTCGACATTGTGCTCAATAACAAAACTGTCAAGGTATCGATTGACAGGGTAAAACCAGCCTATGCACACCGTGATAGCGTTGAGAGTGAGACACAAATTACACGCCCATTGCGTACTACTCGTTCAGGGCGGACTGTTAGGTTCCCTGAACGATACAATTAGGCATAATCAGCCTATAACGTTCCCACTGCTGGGACACAGGCCTCCTCTCTATGAGAGGTAGTGAGCCGTAATCCACCACGCGGGCTCAGTGCGGGTTGGTAGATGTCACATGTCTTCGAATTTTTGGTTCTAGGACATGCCGGTTTCCTCACGATGTTTTCCTTCACCGTTTTGAGAGCAGTGGTGATGAAATTATTTACACAAAGTAAAGCGCCTGCTAGGGTTCGAACTCACGACCTACAACTCGTAAGTCGGGACCGTTACCACTGGGCCACCACTGCTCCTATATACAATTAGGGCGGCCCTTTTATTCGTAAGGGGGTCCTGTGGCGTCATGTTAATAAGACCACACTAACGTTGTATTTTTGTGTCCACAGAGTTTCTGCTTACCCTTTTGGGTTTAGTCGAAGCGCGATAGTCGCGCGCCGGAGTACGTCCTACGATGGTGTGCGTACGAGTTTGCCGCCACACCTGTGCAGACATTTACCTCGCCCCGCGCAGCCGCCGCCCCGCGGTCGTTGGCTGCGGCAGTCGAGACCGTCCCTCAAGCAGTAGACTTGAAGCCTTCAAAGCGCGTCCACGCTACATTGATCCGCACCGCGCTATTATATTTCGTCCGCGTAATTAGTTCATTTCAATTGTTGTCCACAACTTCAATTGTTGAACACAATTGTGTCACAACCACCTCCCCACCTCCACCTCCTGCCAAACGATACTAAATTTTAACCCTCCTTGTTTCTGTAAATTGCGGAAAATACCTAATTAATCAACTGTCACACTACGGCTTGTCAAGTCAGTTCCTTGAACATATAATTTTATAATATTTACTGCTTTATTTATCAACAATGCAAACAATTTTATTTCATTTATTTTAATGGTTTATTCTTTATAATCATGATGTTAAATACATAATTATTTCGTACTTACCATTTTGTCTTAAAAAAACTGTTTCTCCGTTGTCACCGAGTTTGTCATCTGTATTTCTTTATGTAACACACATTTCACAAACACTATTTTACAATAACCATACCAACACAGTCACCAAACACATTGTTTTGTTTTGAAATTCCATATTAAAATTCATTACGTAATACGCCATCTAATTATTACGTAATTACTACCTGGTAGAACAATAACAATCACAGTATGTCAAAACGTCAAACCTATTTTAAATGACAGCTGCGCGACAGATTATCAAAGGCTAACGGCGCGTGAGCTTTCAATGCCCGGAATGTTACCATTTTTATAAATAATGTTTATTTTATTTTGTTGAATATATCGGGATAGGCCCTCATCAGCGATATTACACTTGCACTTTGTAAGTAGGCGTGGATTGTCGGGCGAAGAAAATAGAGATACTAGTTACAGCACAATCACTTTATTTCACTCACAATGTCTTATAAAATAATCACCATGAAATAACCTGAAGGCAGAGGTCCGAAATATTAAATGAAAGTATGACATATAGCAGTAACCAACTCTTTTATTCCGACAGCTTGTTAATTAATTAAATAGATCGCGATAATAGCTCTAGGCGCTACGGCAGGCGCACCGGGCCGAGCCTGCCACAAGAATGCTCCCCCTCTTCGCTGCGCACTAGCTCACATTAAGTTGCTCGAGAAGTGGGGAGAGTGGGGAGGCGAACGTCCGCTTTGCACAGCGTAACTCGGCCCGCTGTACCTACCGCTAACGGTGACGCCGACACGGCCATACTGACGTGCGGACGTCCTCGTACGCGTAGACTCATCAAGCATTGTCTAAAAAGACATAACGTTATTATTGATGTTCGTTCATCCTGACTAGCAATCTCGATGAGCAAAAAAGATCCAGGTCATCCCTACTGACTGTGTAACCAACTCTGGACCGCTCAATATTGAGCCTTCAGGACTTATACTAGTAATCTGGTCCGGTTCAGCCCTGCAGAGTTTACTACTAATTCGGGACCGCTCGTTATTGAGCCTTCAGAACTTTAGCAATCTGGTCCGGTTTACCCCTTCAGAGTTATAATCTTCTGGCCCGGTCCAGCGACCCTTCAGAATTATAACCGCCTGGTCCGGTCAAATGACCCTTCAGAATTATAACCTCCTGGTCCGGTCTTACGACCCTACAGAGTTATAATCTCCTGGTCCGGTTATAACAAACCCTTCAGGATTGTCACTGCTTGGTCCGGTCATGAATGACCCTACAAGATCACTCCAGTTTATACAGTTTTTTTTTTCTCTCTTTTTTTTTTGCTCTTTTTTTTCTCTTTTTGTCTCTCTTTTGTACCTCTTTTGTCTCTTTTTTGTCTCTCTTTTGTCTCCTTTTTAGTCTCTTTTTTTGTCTTTTTTTTGTCTCTTTTTTGTCTCTTTTTTTTGTCTCTTTTTTTTGTCTCTTTTTTTTGTCTCTTTTTTTTGTCTCTTTTTTAGTCCGGACTAAAATGGTCCCTGTAGATTATATAATCAAATGTATTAAAGTACTTGTCTCAACAATCCACACATGCTATGTTCATTGGTAGTTTCACTACCACCAAAGTCATTTACTTTAGAGCCTATAACAGAAACAAACTATTTTAATCTTAAGAATAGACTTGACTTAGACACTCCACCGAATGCGTAGCACGCCTGTGCGATGCCGACCGAGTCTCATGTCATACAGCCAGCAAAATGTCACTGAGTGTCATGTCATTGAATGTGTCGTAGCAGACACATAATTCATGTTCACACACACATAACACTCTAAACTAACAAACGACATCTATGAAAACTAAATAACACTAATTTAAGTATTGAAGCGCCGTCACGGCCAGACTGACATTCACACGTCCTTGTGCGTCTCCATCCCCTTAAAGTCACCGCGGGCCCATTTTTCTGTAAAAAGAATAAAACTGGTAGATTTTCCTGTACGCTCGTCCATCGGTGACAAACATTACAACGTTTTATAACCCACAAAATCAACCTTTAGGAGCTGAGCCGGACAACTTAAATAGGCCTCCCTTGAGCTAGTTATCTCTCCAGATAACATGGACCAGGCAGCCAATCAGCGTCTCTCCGATCACTCACTAGTACCACACATATCTCCATTGATCTCATAGCCTCTCAGACTAGACGATCACTTTATAATATGACCCAGAATATCGGCCTGCATAAGCCAGTTCTTTAGACTACCCAATAACACACACCATAGGATGTCAACCCGCATGAGTCGGACCCTTACTTTATCTCACAGATTAGTACCAATTTTACGTTTAATTACGTTTCTTCACTCTCAGAGGCCGAGAGGTTTTCAGAGCTGGCGGATAACGTACGTGAACTACAAATAGACAAAGCATCACTAAAACCACCCGATGACGCCCACTCCATTCGTCAATCGCGGACTGCCGCCACCTCGGCCTCCTTCAAGCTACCCGTCAAAGTGGTAGCTAAATGCACCAAGCCCTCACTTCCCCCGGGCATTGCACGAAAATGCTTACGACCATATTTGCATTCTCTATTAGACACACAACAAAGGGAAGTCTTTACTCCCTGCGAAGCCCAAATGAACCCAGAGGGGGGTCACATACAATGAAGTAGGAATCACCACTGTAGAACGGTCTCATTTTTCCTACTGTGACGCAGCAACTCTCCCAATATTCTCCAATGCTAACTTACGAATTTCACCCAAATCTCACCGAAACCCAGACTCAGAATATGAAGCCACACTTAAAAACCGCGCCCGAGTCCCAAACACAAGTTCTGTTTGTGTTACCCTAGACCTTGGACCATCCGTCGCTAGCTGCACTTCGAGAAGCTCGCCGCGCCAGGTCCCACCAGATTCACTTTCGATTATAACAAGTAAGCACCTCAATGTCCTCATGACTCTCTCTACCCGAACACATGCCCTGCCAGAACCGTTAGCAACAAGGTGCAACTCTACACCATGTTCACCATAAAATTGCTCTGTCTGCGCCAATACAATACCCACCCCGATCCGAAATGATCCGCGAAGTCGCACCGAAAAGACAGAGCCTCCTTTAGTGCTTCATCTGCACCTGCTGCATCCAACTAAGAAGTGCACTCGAGAAGGACTCATTTAGTGAAAGAGTCAACAATGACAAGAATACTCCCTACCATCGATTTCTCCACACAACTTCTCCGCGATGTCTAAATGTACAGTATAACATTGTGCAGAAACCCTAAGCATAGGATGGAGTGAGCCCCGAACAATCCCTTGAGGCCCAGCACACAAGTGTGAAGTTCAATCAGTGCGTTCCAGTCAAATCATTTTAGTCAGAACCCGTTCTGATGTTAGTATTTCGATCACTTTCTTGTAAATATCTTGTCTGTCCATTTGATAGGCCCTTTTAATTTGATTCAAGATTCTTAACGTAAAACACGTGAAATATGGGGCAAACCGCCAAAAACTAATCTAAAGGACCTACACATCGCTCAAAATAAAATTATTAAACTATTATTTCACTATGATTACCTTACACCTACAGTTAAAATTTACAGGGAAACGAAACTCATGAATATTAAACAACTTCCTGCATGTTGGGGTTTTCTCGTCGTTGACGGGTAACCCGGTAGTTGTAGAAGTTAGTTTAACACCAAACTACTGCTAAGTTCCAAATATTTATTATGGACACAGTTTTAGGTTGCTGTTAGTAACCTGAGCCGCACTTAATGTTGATTTACGTCAACACGCCAATTAGCGTGTGTTGGTGTTTTAGTTACGACTGATTTACTTAATATTGTGCAGCACTTTAATAGGCGCACTTTTGCTGTATGAGCATTATTGGCTCGTACATGCTCCCGAGGGAAAAGTATACGTGCTCAGATCTCTAGCGTTACAAAATGTAAAATTATATAACACAAAAGTTGTTTAAACAGTAGAGCTTACATAAATTCTTAAATAATTTAAACAACAAACATGAAATTACATAAATTCTTAAATATTTAAAGTTTGAATCTTGTTGCTGCTGATTGCTGTAGATTGTTGCTCGATGAGGGTTCACTTCTTATTTTACCGTAGACAGGAATCTCCTTCAGCTCAATATCCTCCGTCCTCTCTCGAGTCCTGTTGGCCGTCGAAATATTGCTCTTCTTGCGTGCTTGTTGATGATATCTTCTCAGTCGCCACACTATCATACCGCAGACGATTCCTCCCACCAGCAAAGTGCTTATGGCGTAGTTACCAATGTCGTGGACACTTAACTCGTAAGGTAGGCTCTCTCGTCCCTTTTGCGCAGCTATCTGGTTATCTATTATTGTGTGTTCATTAGATAAATTGATGTTGGGTAGCACGAATTTTGTGTTTTTGAATGTGCTCCATATATCATTTGGCGATTCTATAGTGGGCACCTCCAAAGTAATTCCAATATTGATACTACTACTAAGAACGTTATGTGAGTAGATCGTCACATCCTTATGTTGTAGTAAGCAATCTTGACCTAGGGCAAGGAGCCCCGCCTTTGTTATGACAGTTGTTGTTATTCGATTCTCGCATACAATGCGAGTCGTACACTCATCGATGCAGTTATACAGCCATATGTTTGGTCTCTGTAATTTTGTCCATTGGTCCGAGCATGGCTGAGGTACCCAGTTGCATGTAATGTTATTTACATTTTGACTCAGTATTTGAGCTTCGCAAGATGCCGTAACACCATGCAAGTTACTGATAGTTGTAGAGGCGTGGCAAATGTGGTTGTCCGCTGTCATTGTTGAACATTGCTGTAGATCAACCTCTTCCATCTGTATGTAGGTGTTCTTTGCGAAGTTAACTCCAATATACTGTGTTGTTGTCGCTATCACCTGACATTGGTCAGCAGTTTGGTGTCTAGGTATAGCTATATTGCGATACAATGTATACTCGTCATCGCTTAGCAACGGGATATGTAGTTCAAAGAGCAGGTACTGTTCGGTAATCCGGGCTTTGACATAAATAATTTTGTAAATATTTTTGTTGTTTGCTCCGTTGCTGGTTTTGATAGGTAGTGTTAACCTTTTCGGTATAATACCCGCAATGTAGTTCATTTGTTCAGATAGTTGCTCCGGTGTGAATAGGTTCATATCGAGATGACCTCGATAGATATCTGTCAATGCATCTAGGAGCATTTGTTGGTTTCTTCTCAGTACTGCGATAAGTAGGCTTGCGGTTAAAGCTCCAGCATTGACGTCATTCATTGTTTTCATTATTTGAAACCGGTTTTCGATCAATGCCGTATTATATTTGGTTTCGTTCATAAATTGCTGAATTCCTTCTAGTTGCGTTTTTACGAAGTCTTGACTTTTCTTTATGACATTGTTTTCTGCCTCGATAATCAGTGTCTGATTTCTTATGAGCTGCAGTAAATATTGCTCGTTTGTTTTGATTTTTTGTATGTCTTGAGCGTATTTTTCGGCAAAATCGCTGTCAAGGACACCAAATAGGGCTCGTGCAAGGTTTCCTACGCCGTTGACGTAGCCACGTCGCTGTCGCTGTCGATGTTGAGAACGTAGCAGTATGTTATACTCGTTCAGCTGACTCATTTCGAACTTTAATTGTTGAATCGTAGCGTGACATGGTTCGTTAGGCATCGTATCACACAGTTGTACCAAACGATCCACAAAATTCTCCACCTTTGTTGTACTTTGCCAGAATGTTGTTAGGTTGTAGTACACTAGAAGCTTCCACTCGTCGTGAATTAGTTGGATATTTCCGACGGGGTCAAAATACACTGGTTGGTTTTCTGTCAATTTTGTGATTTTGAAATGTTGCAGGGGTGATGCTAGCCCAACTGATAGCGTTGTGAACGCTACTAGTAACATCACTAGCAAGCTATTTACTTTTTTCTTGATTTTGATCCCTTCATTTAGCTTGCAGGGCTTCGTTTCCGGAATCACTTTCTGTGAATCAATGCCTTCACATACCTCGGTTATAGGTAAGGGGGCAAGTTTTGTAATTGGTCTTTTGAGGACTCCATTCTGTGTCTTGAGCGTGACCACCCGGACTAAGTTGTCACTGCCTGGATGTAGTGCCACTACGCGGCCCATTGCCCACCTGCTCGGAGGAAGATTGCTTTCTCTGATGAGGACAAGTTGGCCCTTTTGTATGTTCTCTTTAGTCTGCTGCCATTTGTTCCGGTTTTGTAATGAATGTAGGTATTATTTTGACCAGCGCTCCCAATAGTGTCGACGCATGAGCTGAATGAGTTTCCAGTTATTTCTGATGTCTACTGCTTTCGTTTCCTCAGGTTCGTTAAGTGGCAGTGTTAGCGTTGGACCCCCTGTGAGGAAATGACCAGGAGTGAGATAGTCCAGATCGTCCACATCTTCTGATAATGGACACAGCGGCCTGCTGTTCATGCACGCTTCGATTTGTGTCAGAAGTGTTGCAAATTGTTCGTATGTTAGCTTCGTTTCTCCGATTACCCGTTTCAGGTGAGCTTTCATGGAACGTACAGCAGCTTCCCATAGGCCTCCTGCTGATGGCCAGGATGGAGCGTTGAAGTGCCACTCTATTTGTAGGTCATTGATCTCCTTAAAAAACTCTGAAGATAGCATTGTTTTGTATTGTTGGAACTCTTCCTGTAAGACTCTTGCGGCTCCGACGAAGTTGGTTCCGTTATCGGAGTAGATATGTTTTGGGGTTCCTTTTCTGGCGCACATTCTTCTTAATGCTGCGATGAATGTTTGCGTGGATAGGTCCGAAACAAGTTCAATATGTACTGCTTTTGTGCACATACATATGAATATGGCTATGTAACCTTTGCAGGTTTTTATCCCGCGGCCTTTGTTTATCTTCACATCCACATGGCCTGTAAAGTCAATGCCAGTGTGTGAAAACGGCCTCGATGGAGTGATCCTTTCTTTAGGAAGATTGCCCATTCGTTGTTCAGATCTGTTAGTTGTGTATCGCCGGCATCGGATGCATTGTCGCAGTATCTTCTTGACGGTTCGATTACCGCTGATGATCCAATAATTGTTTCTAGTGTAAGCAAGTGTTAATCTTGCTCCACCGTGTAACGTTCGTTGATGTGCCTTTTCAACGATGAGTTGGGTTAGTCTTCCCTCTCCTGGAATGAGCATGGGGTGCTTAGTCTCCACCGGTAACTTTGAGTGGTTAAGACGTCCTCCAACTCGTAAGACTCCACTTGTGTCTAAAAATGGGTTTAATTTCAAAACGGTGCTTCTGTTCGGAAGTTTCCCACATTTGTTGAGAGAATTAATGTCGTTTTTAAAGTAATTCTCTTGCACTGATTTGATAATCATACAGAAGGCGTTGTTTATATCATTCAAGTTCAGTGCCCGGCACCCGATTGACCTACTTTTGTTTCGTAATGCATCAGCGAAACGTATCACTAAGGCGAGTATTCTTGTAATACGATCTATGTTGCTATGTCGCTCAAGTAATGAATGAATTAATTCATTTTTAATCGACATGGGTTCCGTACTATTAGCGGTGTAACAGTTTGTTAAGGTGCCCTCATTTGTGGTATAAGTCTCTTTTGAAGCAAGGGCTTGTGTTTCTTGCTCCTTAAGCCATTTAGGGCCTTCCCACCACAGTTTAAAGCTGACCAGTTTTTGCGGTGGGAGTCCTCTTGTGGCACAGTCGGCAGGGTTTTCGTTTGTTTTTACGTAACCCCAGTTTATCGCAGGCACGACGTTTCGTATTTGTTTGGTTCTGTTGGTTATGTACTTTTCGTACTTAGTTTGACTTCCCTGAAGCCATGCTAGAACTACTTTAGAATCAGTCCAGCATGTAATCCTGAGTTCGTTCTCTTCCAGGATCTTAGTTATCTTTTCTAGGAGTTTCGCTAGTAAAACTGCGGCGCATAACTCCAACCTTGGTATTGTTGTTTTCTTTTTGAGTGGGGCCACCTTAGTTTTTGCTGCGAGTAGTGTTGTTTCGTAAGCGCCGGTGGGTGACGTAGTTCGGCTGTAGATAACGCATGCGTAGGCTTTCTCGCTTGCGTCACAGAAGGCATGCAACTCGATCGGCCGATTGTTTTCGTTTTTTATCCATCTTGGTAAACTGATGTTATTTATGTTTGGAAGATCGGTTTTAATTTGTATCCATTCCTTTTCTATGGAATCTGGTACCCTTTCGTCCCAGCCAATGTTTTGATAGTTGTCACTCCACAATTTTTGAAAAAGTAGTTTTGCTTGGATGGTCATTGGTGCCAACCAACCCAGCGGATCGTAAATCTTGCTTATTTCTGACAATAGCTTACGTTTAGTGTACGGTGCATTTTTGTTGTTGTTAGGTGCTTCGCTATTAAAATGGAATGTATCGCTTGCGTCATTCCAGGCGAGTCCGAGTGTTTTGCTGAACTCTTGTTGTTTGAAGTTAAATTCGTTATTGTTGCTTTTTTCCTTCGTCTGCAGTTCATTGAGAATAGATGGTTCGTTCGTCGACCATTTCCGTAAAACAAAACCACCTTTCTTCAGGAGTTCGCTTAGCTCTTTTTGAAGTAGCTTTGTTTTTTCCATGGAATGGTGGCCCGTAATGGCGTCATCCATATAAAATTCGTTCAGAAGCGCCTTTTGGGCCAGAGGAAAAGCGTTTCCTTCATCTTCGGCCAGCTGTTGGAGAGTGCGCATCGCTATGAATGGAGCGACTTTGGTCCCGTAGGTTAGAGTACACAGCTGCATCTCTCGAAGTGGTTCTCTCATGGTGTCTCTCCAAATAATTTTTTGAAGACATTGTTGATCTTGATGAATAAGGATTTGACGGTACATTTTCTCAATGTCCGCCGTTAGGACATATTTATAGCTCCGCCATTTTATGATCAGAGATAAAATGTCCTTTTGAAGATTTGGCCCTTTTTCCATCAAATCATTTAGGCTGTACCCGGAGTCTGTTTTCATTGATGCGTTAAAAACAGCTCGCAGTTTGGTGGTTGTTGAGCTCTCCCTTAACACGCCGTGGTGTGGTAGGAAGGATTGTACTCGACTTTCGGATTCTGTCACTGGTTTCATGTGACCTAATTCGATGTATTCTCGGATGAAATCTTTGTATAGTTTAGCGAAGTGATCTTGTCTCTTCATTTTCTTTTTTAAATGAAGTAATTGTGCTGTGGCTTGAGGTTTTGAGTCTCCAATGTTTTGCTCAAAGTTAGCTTTCATCGGCATCTTCACCACATACCGCCCGTCGCTTAATCTCTTTGTTGTTTCTGTGTAATATTTTTCACAGTATTCGTTTTCCGATGTCAGTTCAGTTTCTGAAGGAATGTCTTCTACCTCCCAAAATTTTGTTAGGTTTTCTAGCTCTGTTAGAGTAACTAGACAGTTAAACTGCTTTGTTGCACCGCACAGTATCCATCCCAACTTTGTTTGTTGTGCTACTGGCGAGTCATTATTGTGCTTGATTATTCCTCCTAAGATCACATCGGAGTACACATCAGCTCCAAGTAGTAGATCGATGGGTCCAGAGATGTTGTAGGCTGGATCGGCCAACTTGATATGATGGAGGTGCGTCCAGCTCTCTGTGTTGATCGTTGAGTTAGGTAGATTATTGACTAGTTTACTCATTACTAAAGCTTCGGTTTGGAATGTATAATCCGAGTGGATTGATTTACATTCCAATTTTATCATCCCTTTACTCCTGCCCATTATAGTACCAACACCAGTGACAGCGGCGTTCATTTTGTTTCGGGGTAAATTCAACTGCTGAGCAGCATTTTCTGTTATCAAGGATACTTGAGAGCCTTGATCCAGTAACGCCCGAAGAAATACGTAATCTCCTTCTTTGTTTTTGACCCTTAGTTGAAGAGTCGTTAAAAGTATCTCTTGTTCACCGTTAATATGGTTAGATGTCCGCTCAGCCACCGTTTGTGTGGTCGGCTTTGATTGTTGCCCTTTCAGGTTATCATCATGAAGAAGGGAGTTATGCTTGAAGTTACACGTGCGGCATTTTTTCGTTGACTTGCATTTATTTCCGCCGTGACTATACAAGCAGTTTTTGCACAAGTTCAAGTTATTTATTGTTTGGTTTCGCGTTGCGACATCCATGTTCAGGAATGTAGGACACTGCCACAGCACGTGTTCGTTTTTGCAAAGTGGACATTTTTTCAGCGCAGCATGGTAGGTTTTTGTCCACTTTTCTGAGTATTTAATGTTTGTTGATTTGTTGTTATTATAAGTTTTATGTTGGTTATTATTCGTTAAATAATTTTGTTTTCCTCCGCTTCTTTTAGTACGGGATGTTTCCATCGTCATGAACTGCAATTCTAGGAACTGCATAAACTCTTCTAAACCTGGAAGCTCTCTTGAATGCTTCATGGTTTTGATGTAGTCACCGTGAGTGACGTCATCCAGTTTGGAAGACAGTAGGTACACGAGAAGAGGACCCCATACTGGAACATTAATGTCTATGTTCTCTAGGCCATTTAAACACTCTTTCGTCGTGTCGTACAGCTTCTTCAAGTTGGTCGAGGTCGGCTTTTCGATAGATGATTGATTGAGAAGTGTTTCTATGTATGAAGTGAAGAGAAGTCGCTTGTTATCGTAGCGATGCTGGATAATATCCAGGCACGAGTCATAATTCTCAGCGCTCACAGGAAGGTGCTTGATTAAATTTAACGCTTCACCCTTCAATTTTGATTTTAGGAACTGCATTTTCTGCGTTTTGTTCAGCGTTGGATTGTTATGAATCATCTCAGAGAATAAATCCCTAAAAGAGATCCAATTGTTGTAAGTTCCGTTGAACTCCGGCAATTACATACGCGGTGTTGTTTTTTCATAATGGGATGTCTCAAAGATTTTTCTGTTTAAATCTTCCTTCAGGTCGTCGTAGACTTTCTCCCAGTGGTCATATTTGGCTTCGTAGTCTTTATCGTTGCCTAGCAGAAGGTATCTCAGCTCCCAGTGAATCTTGTCTATTGCTTCCCATTTTGATCGTAAAATATTTAGTTGATCTTGCAGTTGCCATTTCTCGTACATGCTGCTAATGTTGACCTTGGAGACCGCTCTCTTCAAAGCGTTGAAGTTACACATTTGATTACGTAACATAGTAGATAGATACTTGTCCGTTTCATCTTCCATTTGTAGGTGTACTCCAGTTGTATCAAATTGCGGTGTCCCGGGCGTTTCTGGTATTTTTGGTTTTAGCATCCCCGAAGCTCCGGGTTCATTTATCAACTTGTTTCGTAGTTGATTCATTGATTGCATTGTTTCTTCAAACATGCTTTTTGTAATGGTGAGAATGTCCTTTTTGAAGTAGTCATGGTCTCTTTGGATAGTCTCATACTTCTTTAAGACATCGTGATTGGCTCGAAATTCATCCCATAAGGATTGTAAAGATTCGATGCGCTTGTTAAGGTATACTATGGTTTTTCTACTCACAGCATCCTTTTTGTAATTAGCCTGGAGAGTTTTGATATTCTCGTAGCTTTTTTGCTGCTTAGTTATAAGTTCAACAAATTCGTTGTTGTCTTCTGTGGACATTGTTAATGCCTTGTGGCTACTAGTAGTTGGTGCGTGAGTAGTGTAGACTCACAGGTTTCGAAATAATCGCAGTTGACGCTATCCCCGCTGATTATTTCTTATTTGTAGCAGTAGACGTAGTCTCCGCTGAAGAAACCGCCGTGGACGTTATCCTCGCCGATCCTTGCTTGATATGTAGTTTGTAGCAGTAGACGTGGTCTCTGCTGGTTCGTTAGTGGCAGAAACTTAGTGTAGTTCACCCTCCTTTACGTTATGTGCAACGTCTCAATGCTACTGGTGAGACCCGCTTGTGGGAGGCCAGCAGCACCGATTTGCTCACGTAACTGGGATATACCACACACTAAACACTCTGCTTGATGAGGAGTCACGATGATTCACACGATGTGTTCCCGTGGACCCGTGACATCCGGCTCGAAGGACCAAAAAGATGTTGGGGTTTTCTCGTCGTTGACGGGTAACCCGGTAGTTGTAGAAGTTAGTTTAACACCAAACTACTGCTAAGTTCCAAATATTTATTATGGACACAGTTTTAGGTTGCTGTTAGTAACCTGAGCCGCACTTAATGTTGATTTACGTCAACACGCCAATTAGCGTGTGTTGGTGTTTTAGTTACGACTGATTTACTTAATATTGTGCAGCACTTTAATAGGCGCACTTTTGCTGTATGAGCATTATTGGCTCGTACACTGCATATTGCACCAGAATACTTAAAAATTCTAAGTAAGTTCATTCACACAAAAATACATCAGGTACACAATCGCAGCAATAGTAGGAAGGATCACATTTTACTACCGCGAGTGCGGACAGTCAATGGCGAGAGAACAATTATTTTTGCGGGAGGGCAACAATATAATAAGCTACCTATAGAAGTAAAGAATGCGAACTAAACGTTTGGTATTTTCAAGATTAAATTTTAAAAAATCACTTTCTAAATGATCAAACACATCCATTAAACAGACTTGCCCTACTACTGTATTGCTTTATTGTGGCACCGGGATCGCATTCCTTATCTACGGAAATTATTTCTTTTGCGGGTGGATCGAAAAGTTTTAAGTTGTGTTAGTTAATAATGTTATTTGCGTACGAAAAGAAATGGTATTACAACTTAGATGATTTAATATAAATTAAAACAATAGCTGCTTAGTTTGTGTGTCCAAGTTATATTTTAAGTTTTAAAACGTTCTGAAGTAAGTGAAATCTTTGTAATTTATTTTCGAGAAATAAATTTCTTTAACCATAAACACCGTACCACCAATAAAGAATCAATTATCCTTTCGCACTGAACTAATGCGAGTTTATCTTCACCATGTAGGTCAGTTTTGATGTTGTGGTATATGATAATGAAACTCTTTAGTAACGTTAACTTTCTTACCCCAAATAGAATGTAATTTTGCAATATCGGTACGTACATGGATCTACTATCTAATAGATCCCTACCTATAATAACTGGTTCTGTAATTGAGTTAACAGGCACAACATGAAACAAAAAGGACACTGACGTGTTGAATTTCACCACGGCTCAGTTATTCTGCGATTCATATTTAACGTTTTCTTTACACAGGTATACCTGTAAGGTAAACTAAATCACAGCGCATAGTACCCTGGATTTTTTGACAAAGCTAAAAGCTACAAACGAACTACCAGATTATCTATTAAAAAGAAAAGGAACGAGCTCACCGGATGATGTGGTTGTCCATACACGTAGCAGGTGAGACGGTTCGTATCACGACTCTTCGGTGCTGGTGCTCGATTCGAATTCTTCACTTCGGTCAAAGGTTCGTACTGCCACTTGCTTCAATCACTTGATTTTTGGACTGTTGTGCTTTAACGATGGCATGTGCCATTGAAGCGATTGTCATTATCAGGATCAAACCGTATCAGTCGCGCAGTTGCGGTGAAATTTGACGTTTGCGGTTAAGTGGTTGCCGGAAGTCGTGATAGCAAAAACTCCATATTTTGAATAGATTAGACGTTAGCCCACACTTCACTGTCGTCATTATTTTCTTAAATGACCGCAATTAAAAGTCTTATCTTGCTGTATATTGTTATAGTTATAACTGATATTGAAAACATCATCACCACTTAACATATATTCGAGAAACTCCTGTGGTGTTCTCAAATTTCCATAACTATCAAAGTACTCGCAATTTTGATCTTTCTTCACATATGCTACGCAGTGTGTTCCGGGCCCCTGTTAATCGTCTAAATTAAAGATCCCCGTTTCAAACCCTCTGTGATTTTCGCTTCTGTAGAGCATCTCGCATAACTACACCTCGGAAATGAGGAATGTTTAGCTGTTTAACATATTTTACGAGCTCATAGTTGAAGAGGGCACGATTCGGTAGGGCAAATACCTAGTTTTGACAAAAACTTGAAAAAAAAAGTATTTGTAGGATAAACAGAGCTGACAAAAGTGAGTGAGCGGAATCACGCCATCTACCAGACATACTGCGAACCATCGAGAAACAGTTGCTGAGTAGCAAGAAGGTACGGGTACTAGTTATCGCTACGGTATCAGTTTATCGTTAGATGGCGTTGAAACGACGCGAAGGCTCCTTTCTTACAACCTTGATCCTGAGAATTCTGGCGCTGTGCGCTGTTGTTTTATAATATGCGTGCTTGAATTGACAAGTTGCGCATCGTATGTTTGCGCGCCGGCTCTGCCCGCGGAGATTACATTTTATCATTATGAACTGAGAAAAAATTCTTTACAGTCATAAAATTTTACACAATATTATTGTAATGAATGAATAATATACGTACTAACTTGTACTTGAACATTCTTCGAAAACTTCCTCAATTTAAAATGTTTCTGCTTATGATATGTAGGTAAAAGTACCTAATAATAATTATACATTTTCTGACACAAGAAGATTTTATTACGTCCGTGTGAATGTCGACTAACTAAATGATAAATGATAAATGATTTTTATTTCTGTAAGTGGGTTTGTACAAACACTTTTACACGTCAAACATTTTTTTTTTAAACTAGATGAGGTCGGCGTTTCCTATCTGACTACTCTGAGAAGAAAAGCCGAAACAAACTCAGAGGTCACAGTCTCTTTTAAAGTCCAGACATAATCTTGGTCAGATCATGTTAAGACCATGTGGATTGATGTCTGAAATGGTCTTTTGAGGAAAGAACCACACAGATTGAGTGGACCTGTCCAGTCAGTGCACGCATTTGTCAGTAATCGTACAGCTCAACTCAAAACATAAGGAGCTCAACGAACAATACGAACAATAATACGACGAACAATACCAAAGAAAGGACATTGGATAGGCCGCATAATTACTCAAACCGCCAGACCAAGTTACGATTAAAATTAACTGAGATAATAAAATATAAAAAAACAAAAGTAAAAAATAAAATGACCCACATAGTCTTAACATTCACAATAATAACAATAAAATAATACCTAGGTAAGTATTCATGTCATTGTTTATTTTACAGATCATATGAGGACCATGTAGGTAGGTGTCTGAAATGGTCTTTTGAGGAAAGAACCATACAGATTTGAGTGGGCCTGTCCAGTCAGTGCACGCATTTGTCATTAATCATGCAGCTCAACTCAAAACGTAAGGAGCTCAACGATTCGATGAACAATACCAAAGAAAGGACATTTGGGTAGGCCGCTTTAAGTACTCAAACTGCCAGATATAAAAAACTATGAAATAACTGAGATAGACAAAATATATAGAAATAATACCCACTAAGTCCTCACACGAAATTAAAATAATAATAATATAATACAAAGTAAATATTCATGTCATAATCATGAAATTTCATAGTGTATATAAAATAAAACAAAATTACGTACCAAACAAAAAAAAAAAACACACTCTGTATGCAAAAATTGGAGCAGGTCAGTCCCAAGCCTTTTTGTCCTCAATATAGTCTTTGACTGTATAAAAAGCTTTCTGGCACAACTTACGTTTGATAAATGATTTGAATTTATTAAGGCTTAGATCTTGAACATGGCTTGGAAGTTTATTATAAAAGCGTATACATTGACATCTGAACGAGCCACCTATTTTCTTGAGCCTTGTTGTAGGTACAACAAATTTGTGTTTGTTCCTAGTGTTTATATTATGGATATCACTGTATTTTTTAAACAATTTTATGTTTTTGTGGTCATATAAAAGATTTTCATAAATATACTGAGAAGGCACAGTCATAACATTAATTTCCTTAAATTTCTCTCTGAGAGAGTGTCTCGGACTTAATTTATAAATTGATCTAACAGCTCTTTTCTGCAAAACAAATATAGTCTGCATGTCGGCGGCATTTCCCCACAAAAGAATACCGTACGACATCACACTATGAAAATAACTAAAGTATACTAAACGGGCTGTCTCTAAATCAGTTAAATTTCGAATTTTTCTAACAGCGTATGCTGCGGAGCTTAGCTTTTTTGACAATTTATCAATATGTGGGCCCCACTGAAGCTTAGCATCCAAAGTTAAGCCCAAGAATACTGTGCTGTCTTCAAGTTTCAATTCTTCGCCCTTTATCAACACATTCGTTTTCACCTGCCTAACGTGAGGTAGCGTAAACTTAATGCATTTAGTCTTCTATTCATTAAGAAGTACATTGAACCAGTGAACTATTTTTGAGACCGCGTTATTTACATCGTCAGTAACCAGCTGCTGACGTTTTAGTTTAAACAAAAGTGAAGTATCATCCGCAAACAACACTATATCATGATTATCCTTTATGAGGTAAGGCAAGTCATTAATATAAATAAGAAACAAGAAAGGACCAAGAATTGAGCCCTGTGGAACTCCCATTGTTAAGATAGATCCGGGAGATCTATCTCCATTAACGTCAACGCTCTGAATCCTTTTACTCAAGTATGAAGTAAGAAGATCCAGAGCGGTGTTTCGGATCCCGTAGTGACGGAGTTTCCTGATTAACGTTTCATGAAGAACGCAATCGAATGCCTTGGACAAATCACAAAAGATGCCCAAGGCATCGCATTTATCTTCCCAAGCATTATAAATATGTCCTAAAAGTTCAACAGTAGTTGAACGACCCCTTGTAAAACCGAATTGTTTGCTATGTAATAATTTGTGTCTGTTAAAAAATCTTTGCAGTTGGTCTAAAATTAATTTCTCTAAAATTTTACTAAATGTAGGTAGTACTGAAATACGTCTATAATTTGTGGGGTCTGATGTACTACCTGATTTAAACAAAGGTATTATTTTACTTTTTTTCATAAGGTCAGGAAACTCCCCACAGTCAATACAAATATTAAAGATAAGAACTAGAGTAGGTGCTACAATGTCTATAATAGACTTAGCAACTTCTACAGAATTACCCCACAGATCTGCAGTCTTTTTACATTTAAAGTGTGAAAAACTTTAATTATATCCCTACATGTAATATGTTCAAAATTAAATTCCGAATCGCAAAATTTTACATTTTCCTTTAGCAAAGACTCAGCAACAGAAGGCGATGAGTTAAGGGATTTAGTAGTTGAAACGGGAATATCTGAAAAGAATTTTTCAAAAGCCGCGGCGACTTGTAAGTCTGATTTTATTATGTTGTCATTAATAGACAGGCTGTAGTCAGTACTTCTGTTACTAGACCTTCCCGTTTCACTATTAATAATTTTCCAAGTCGTTTTAATTACGTTACTACTGCTTTTAATCTTCGAACCCAAATAACGTGACTTGGCCATAACACAAACTAGGTAATCTATGGTCTCGGGTGGAATAAATATTACTAGCTAGATGCTTATGTAATAATAAATCAGGCGATAGTTATACTAACTATTTAGGTACCTACCTTTTCTCCCTTAAGCTACGCTTAATCGTTGCCTACCTAATCGATTGATTGAATTATATTAATTTAATTCTTGTGAAACTAGATTTAGATCGCAAAAAGGTAGGTACAGGTGAATAAACAAACTAAGGATTTTATAATAATTTTTCATAATAATTTTCCTCTATCACATACTATCCATAAACACAAAGTATTTCAAGGTCATTGAAATAAAAATATTTCTGCATTAGGTAGGTAAGTACTTACTGAGGCTATTGATAATTGTACATTTTCGTACACGGTTACTAAGTAATCTATGGTCTCGGGTTGAATAAAATCCATAACCGTTGATGCTTTCTTGAAATATTACGTAGGCACTAAAGCTAAGCTATACATTTCCAGTATACGCTGATCTGGCATTGTATAAGATTTCCTTACAATGAGAGGTCAGCTTATACTAGAAATGTATAGCTTGATGTGTAGCCGTGTGTAGGTCCCTATTTCCTTACTGCGTGTCGCGTGAACACCTACAGTAGGATTCACGTCCGTCAAACAAAACTGGTATAAGCTGGTCTCTTATACTATTGAAACTTCGTATTACGATGGGCCACCTGAAGGTCACAGCGTTATCACTTACCACAGACGCGTGACGTGTGCTCGTGGGTAAATTATAATATTGTCAAAGCATCCTTTCGTAGAGCCAGCGATGTTTTTTTTTTGTATTTGTTTTGCCCATTTTTTTACAATATTATTACTATATATAGGTAATTAAAACTAACTGTAAATTACAAGTATATAAAAAACCAAATTTTATAAAAACTTTTTCTCATTGAACTACTTAGCATTAGCATAGAAAGTTATAACTATAAATACAAGTAATCATGAAAACTACAAATCGTAAAATATTTAGTCTAAGTGCAATGACAAGCAATGTAATAATCACAAAACGATACTTTATTCAAGCGTATGAATTTCGAATTCACGATACTTGTTGATGTTTTCATGTCAGTAAGTTGTCCGGTGCATGGTAAATGCGTGCACGCTGTGTCTGAAGGATTGGTTGTTGAATTTATGATTTGGGTGGGTGTAAGTTGACTTGTTGTATCTATCAATGCTATTACCACAGTAAATTGTGCTCTTAGCCTCTTAGTCGACGTTCGGACGGACGTAATAAAATCGCGGTGGGATTTTTCAGCGCACTGGATTTTTAACTTTCGGTGTTAAACCGAGCATTGAGAATCCAACAGAGTGCATATATTCAACATTGGTTTACTTTAAAGTAAACCAATGTTGATAGTGTGACAATACCTAAATTACCCTAGGCTGATAAATTTTTCGTTTTTCCTAATCATGTTAATATTAGCGTTAAGGTCGGTTTCCCCCAAAGGGGAAAAGGCCGCACCCCAACCCCGTGCGGCCCTGTAGAGCTCGTCACCAGACTTGGTCACTCTCCCACCGATAATAGAAGTGAATTCCCAAATTGATAGAAGCCAAATGCCTTGATATTATTAATGAGGCATGGACACAGTGTATCAATATTAGACGATACTTGGGAATTCATAGTTATGAAATATATTGGAAGTGATTTTAGAAAGCTAAATAATAGAGGGATGCAGAGTAAATTATTATATAAACTTGTGAGTAACCCAAACGCTAGCGCGTAACAGGTATTTGATCAGTCGTAACTCACACAATACCTCGCATCTACACTCGGAGTACTCAGAGATACACTTCCATAAAGTGACGCAAGCGGCTTTACAGCGGCATAGCGTCGACATCATGCTCTTTTGGAGTCATGGCCCCTAGCAGTTCTCTCGAACTGATAAACGTGACGAAGCGGCTTTTCCTGCGGCAACCGTGCGACTGTCCTTGTCTAGCAACGGAGCGGCTAGTTCTAGCGGCATTGCGTCTGCATCATGCTCTTAAGGAGACATGGTCCCTATCAGTCCTTAGACTGGATATGAGATAGTTGTGGTCACCCAAACCCCCGGAAGTTTACTCTTTGCACAACAAGCTTATTTGCAAGACACGTGCTCATGTCAGTCTGACCGAGTTATTAGTATAAGATAAAGAATATAATATTCTTTGAATTACTAGGTAATTTGAGTTGAGAAATCAAAACTCGAGGATTATTACTAAATAAAGTTTAGAGTTCTAGTATCGGCCAAAGGCAACGAATACAACATTCAAGAATTACTAGTTATGAGAGTAGAGAATCAAACTCAAGCATTATTAATAGAGTTGTGAATCAACTCACTTTAAAGTCTATAGACAGCCCCAAAGAGCCCACCCGTCACCACTTCCTAGTGTTTATGCTGGGGAGAAGAAGTGGCGCAACAAACTCCCCAGCAACACGTGTCTGTCTGATTAGTTATAATGACTATCAACTCCATCAGCCTAGGATAACTATAATAACTAAAGGCTCACCCAGTCTCACCAACAGACACTAACACATACTAAGTTAAAACTAGATGATAGAATAATAATAAACTAAATCTGTGCTTCAACACAACTATATTTTACTTATTTAATATTAACTCGTTCTCCTACAACAGCCCACTTGGACAAGGCCTCTGGCACTCAATAATTCTCCTAGCTTTCTTAGCCTAGCCTTACACCGACCGTTTCCTACCGCGGTCTGTCTTCCTTCTCGCAGGTAGCGCTAATAATACCTGTAATAGAATCTTCATAATGTGAAGAGGTAAGGGAATCGTTACGCTTGCGCTTTAATCAATCAATAATAGCTACGTTAATGTATCTGTGTATGATGTACCCATTTCAGTGAGACGGGGAACCGTTTTACAACGTTTGTCTCTTTGTACGTGTTCTACTAAACCTAACGCATAAAACCTCTGAGACAATATACGATTTTAGTAGAACATGTTCCCTAAGCACAATATAAATGTCTTACTCAATCCTAGAGACAGTGAACTACGAAGCCCAACTGCCATTGAGTGAGACAAGTATTGAGTATAAAGTTCTAAACGCGTATTTATGTTAATATCACCTTTACGGCAGCCTAGACCCATTTCTAAAATAACAGAAAATATTGCACAAGCGTACCGTAGACTCAGTCTGTAGCAAAACTCAATGCGATCGTACTCGGTGTCTGCCAAGGTGGTAATTTCGTCACCTCACATCTCGTTAATCTTCCCAATTTCGAGGATACAGTGCGGCTGTAAGCGGCAAAGCGTCCAAATTGACGTGTTTCGATAAATAGTGTCGATTTAGAAATTGGCGTACCATATGCCGGGTGTAGGTTTTATCGAGACACGGTCCCTAGCGTTCTTAGAACGACTACCAATCCAGTTTGGGGAAGTGTGTGAAGCCTACCCCCTCTCCCCGGAGACGTGCATATAACGAGCCTTTCGTAAAGAGTTGTGTGGCCAAACCTTTTTGGAAGCAGTAATTATCACTAACGTTTGATTGTTTTATAATGCCGATTTAGATCGACTTAATAGCATATGTTGTTTTAAATGAACTGAGAGTATTTACGGTTCTGCCTTCCGTATGTGGTTGCGCATATTACAGGTCAAAGTCGTCAAAAGTCGAGCGTCAGTGCTCAGTGTCAAATAAAGTGGAAGGCCTTCTCCGTTTCCCTATAATCAAACGCAAATGACAAATATCTGTCAGGGTATGGATTAGGAGATGGACACGTAATACAATAGAAAATAGAGTTAATTAATAGCGCAATGTCGCTATGCTGAAATAAATGATTATTAATAGCTCTGCAGCGATATTATCTAAATGATACCTACAAATCATAAAACAAATCAGCCTACGAGAACAATACAATGAAAAAGGCACATTATTAGTAAAGAGTTTAACACTTACCAATGATATCTTTGTAGGGGATTAGATTACTACTCACGAAATGCCGCACGTAGTATCAATTTCACCTCGAACACAGCTCCTCCCAGCTCACAACACTCACCAACCTCCTAACTTAACTAGCTTTCCTTCTTGAGACTATAACGACCGAACCCTCTCATGTCCTAAGACCAACTGTCCTTCCTCAACACCCCCGCCAACTATCCAAAATCTGGGCTCGGTACTTTCCCACACTATTTTTTTGTAAACTTCGACTTAAAACACATTTTTCTATTTCTTAATTGCTTTTACGATTCACAGCTGGTTGCAATAACGCGCCCTCGCTTTAACTTTCTCAGAATTTGTAAAGAACTATGGGTTTCGATTGTCTAAACATTTCTTTCAAGCGACGACGGCTGCCATAAGTGGCCATTTGCGTGTGCCATTAAATAGAAAAGGAATGGACTTCTAAGAGGTTCTAAACTATTTTACAAGTGCAAAGAATTAGGATATATTGTTATTTATTAGGGTAACGCGTCAAGCTGTCAGACCATAAAATTAAGATTTTATGTGTTTCTAAAGTGGGCCGAACCACGTGCATGGTTTTAGAATAAATATAATATTTTGTTATTAAATAGGAATAAAAAGGTTCAAAGGTTTAAAAAAAATCCATGGCGGCCCAAAACACCCTTGCCACCGGATAATTCAACACCTGGTCCTCTTCGCCATCGTCGTCAGAGCCTGCGTCGCTTCCTGTAACAAATGATAGTTTTGAGTCTAGTGGACACCAGAAGTTTGGTGATGGCCCCATGGGAGTCATGGGAGGGTCATGGTCAGTACATACCGTAATTGAGGATGTGGGAGAAATCCTCATCTCTCAGGCACTGGCGAGGGCGACGAGGTGATGATGGTGGTGGTGGAGGACGAGGCTGAGGCGCTGAAGCGGGCGCTGCCTCTGCACAATCCATGGACCTGAAACAAATGCAGGGTGGTAGTTCCTATAAATTTAGATTAAGTCAACGGTGGAGCAGACTAGAGTAGTCTGGTTGAGACGCAGACTTTAGATTGCTTTAGAAATAAATAATAGAAAGTCCGTAAGCTACTTACGCTGTCGGTGGCAAGGACAATGGAGATAGGGGAGCTGCCGAAGATGATGGTGATGGCGGTCCCAACTTCATGAACCTGGAACAAAAGTAGTGTTGTAGAACCTATAAAAAAAACGCAAAAAAAAATACCCCTACAATTTTTTTATTACATAACCTCCTTATTTTACAGTCGGTAAAAAAAAATTGAATACCCACACATTTTGCTAATCTGCAAATCGCCGGGGCGTCAGATCGATCCTAAATCGATCCGTTTCGTTTTTGTTTTTTTCAAATCAATTTTCGAAAGTTCCTTACGTTTTTAGATAAAACAAATGCATGAAATCGATATTACGTTAAATAAAGACGTACGTAGGCACAACAGATTGAACACAATAGTAGAATAATTAGTCGTAATACGGAAAAATACCACGCCAACACGGGGCAAAATGGCGGGAAAATGGCTAACGGTGTTTTGTAAATCACAATTTACCTCCAAATTCTATCCCTAATACACATTGTTAGCACTAAAAACTGTTTATTACTTACCGGTCTATAGTAAAAGATACTCGTATTCGCTCCGTAGGGCTCCTGTGACACAAATTTACACTCGTAACAAAATGGCTTGCGCGCGCTGCCGCTCTCGGATTTGCGCTGACGCATGCGTTCTGGAAATGTCTTTGTTATCAGTCTTAAAGCGTTCCGAGGCAGCGGCTATGCTATTATTTAGCATGATTCGTTAATTATCTATGCTCTGAGCAAGTTTGAAAGCTTAAAGTATCGTTTTTCACAAAGAATTAACGTCAAAACCGACATGTGACGCTAGGATCGATTTAGGATCGATCTGACGCCCCGGGAAGTTTCAAGTGGATCGATTTCGGATCGATCCGACGCCTCGGGGGATAAGTGACAGATAGTCACAATAGGAAAGCTAATATGTACCTATGATTTACCTATCTGCTAAATTTTCTTATATCTTAGTATGTTGAGATACGGACGTTTTAAAGAAATTTCCAAAAAACACATTACTGGTCTGTACATTTACTAACGATTCCCCAAAGTAGTCAACTAAAATAAAGCAAATAATTAACATACCTAATCCATACTAATATCCATAAAATTCGAAAATAATATGCTATTGGATCATTTTTTTACAGACCGGTTGACTGAGGCCGCATTCCGAGTTAGACCATAATCGTTCGTTACGAAGCCGCAGCCTGCCGCTATAGCTGTAATGCAGTTGAATCTGTATCAGAGCAAGAAGAGACTATTGATATTGATTGGTCACAACCCGATCCAGCCACTGAAGCTTATTGACTAACTGTGGAAAGAACTTCAAGTGACCACTTATCTGGTTTGTCAGGGTACCGTATTTTTGACTTGGGCATTTCAAATGGAAGAACATCGTCAGTCTTGTGAATCATGTCAGATTGAGCATGTTTGTGAACATCGGAAAGGATTCAACAGTGTGATAACATTTAAATGTAGCATGTGTAATAAAACATGGCAACGTGGCCTGAGTAGTGGGGAGAGTGGGGAGGTGAATGTGCCACTTTGCACAGCGTAACTCGGCCCGCTGCACTTGTCGTTTACATAGATCACGCCGACACGGCCATACTGACGTGCGGACGTCCTCGTACGCGTAGTCTCATCAAGCATTATCTAAAATGACAGAACGTTAGTACTAATGTTCGTTCATCCTGACTAGCAATCTGGTCTGGATCATCCCTTCACAGTTTGCCACTTACTCTAGACCGCTCGACATCGAGCCTTCGTTATTTATCCTAATACTAGCAATCTGGACCGGTTCACCCCTTCAGAGCTTGCTACTAATTCTGGACCGTTCATTTTTGAACCTTCAGTACTCATCATTTTTTTTTCCTTTTTTTTTTTTTGTTCTCTGGACCAGTCATTGCGGACTCTACAGGGTTACCTCATATGCTAATTATTCGTTTTTATTTGAATTTTAGTAATAGACACAACTTAGACACTCCACCGAACGCATAGCAGGCCTGTGTAATGCCGACCGAGTCTCAAGTCATAAAGCCAACAAATCGTCACTTCAATGTGCATAAGCGTTCGGTGTTGTGACACATAATTCATGTTCATGACACTAAACTAGCAGCGACAACTATGAAATCTAAATAACAATAATTTTAGTATTGAAGCGCCGTCACGACCAGACTGACATTCGCGCATCCTTGTGCGTCTCCATCCTCATATGTCGCCGTAAGTAACCGCGGGCCCATTTTTCTGTAAAGAGAATAAAACTGATAGAAACATTACTTTTACGCTCGTCCATCAGTGACACACATTACAATGTTTTATATTCCCACAAACTCAACCTTTAGGAGCTGACCCGGACAACTGAAATAGGCGTCCCTCCAACCAGCTATCTTGCCAAATAACATGGACCGGGCAACCCATCGGCGTCGCTCCGATCACTCACTAGAACCACCCACACATATCTCCATTGATCTCATAGCCTCTCAGACTAGACGATCACTTTATAATAATTATGATCCAGAACATCAGCCTGCATATTCCAGTTCTATAGTCCCATACCCAATGACACACATCATAGGACGTCAACCCGCATGAGTCGGTCCCTTATATATTCCTTTTCCGATGCCGTGAGGTTTCCAGAGCTGGTGGTTAACGTACGTGAACTACAAATAGACAATACATCACTGCCACCACCCGACGACACCCATTCCACTCGTCAATCCCGGACTGCCGCCATCTTGGACTCCTTCAAGCTACCAGTCAAGGTGGTAGCTACATCCACCAAGCCCTCACATTCCCCGGGTATGGCAGGCAAACGCTCACGACTATATTTGTATGCTCTAAGACACACAACAAAGGGAAGTCGGTACTCCCTGCAAGGTGACCCATCTGGCACATTCAATGAAGAAGGTATCGCCACTATAAAACGGTCTCATTTTTCCCTTTGCGACGCAGCAGCTCTCCCAATATTCTCAGATGCTATCTTACGAATTTCAACCAAATCTAACCGAAACCCAGACTCAAAATATGAAGCCAGACTTAAAAGCCGCGCCCGAGTGCCGAACACAAGTTCTGTTCGTGTGTACCATAGACCTTGCACAATCCGTCGCTAGCTGCACTTCGAGAAGCTTGCCGCGCCAGGTCCCACCCAATTCACTTTCGATTATAACGAGTAAGCACCAAATGTTCTCATGACTCTCTACCTGCTCTGCCAGAACCGGTAGCAACAAGGTGCAACTTTTCACCATGGGCACCATAACATTGCACTGTCTGCGCCTATACAATACCTGCTCCGATCCGAAATGATCTGCGAAGTAGCACCGAAAAGACAGACAGCATCCTTTAGAACTTAAACTGCACCAGCTGCATCCAACTAGGAAGTGCACTCGAAAATGATGCATTTAGTGGAAGAGTTAACAATGACAAGAAAACTCCTTGCTATCGATTTCTCCACTAAACTTCCCCGCGGTGTCTAAATGTACAGTATGCTATTGTGAGAAACCCTAAGCATCGGATGGAGTCCCCGTACCTATTGAGCCCCGAACAATCCCTTGAGGCCCAGCACACAATGCAGGACTTACTTTCGCACCCACCTAGCCATCTCAGGGAACCAGAATTGATCACAAACCCCAGAAAGGGCTTCATCCGCACCAAGGAATCCAACCTCTGTGTGAACACGACTTATCAAAGTCCATGTTAGTGACCCCGGAACGAATGGAAGCCAAAATACACACTTACCACGCTCAATTCTCCTGCACTATACTAACCCACGAACGTCGCAAGTGTGCCACAGCCTGACTTCTTCGCCCACCCATGATATCATGGATCTAGAGTCGCGGCGGCCCCACCAATGAAAGCCAACGCAGATGCAATTTAACAAACTACACAATTTTTCCTGCCAGACCATGGGACGTGACCATGCACCAACTCCGTAATTCGATTTCGGGAACAGAAAACCTGCATCCTCTATGCCACTCCACGGCCCATGGATTCTATCGAAGTCATAGACCCACAAAAAGGCCCACCTCACGTGCGCACCTGGAACGAGGCCGATCACTGAAGTAGATGCCTTGACGGAGCTACGATCTGTAAACACAGTATACGCCCGTCGCTAGAAACCTTCAACAGCTTCAATGACGGCCAGGGTCTCCAACTTGCAAAAACAACACTGCGATTCTGAATCAGTTATTCGTCGGCTAAAGTCAGACAAGACATAAGAAACAAAAAACTTACTTTATATCAATATTGCCCCGTACCCTCAGAGCTCGGTGTTTAGTTCCATCAGTGCGTTACAGTCAAATAATTATAGTCATAACCGGTTCTGATGTAAGTAATTCGATCACTTCCTTGTGGATATCTTATGTCTGTCCATTTGATAGGCCCCTTTTGATTTGATTCAAGGTTCAAAACGTAAAACACGTGAAATATGGGGCAACGAGCCAAAAACTAACCTCAAGGACCTACAGATCGTTCAAAATAAAATGATTAAACTACATATTATTTCACTATGATTACCTTGCACCTACAGTCACATTTCACAAAAATACATCAGTGACACAATCGCGGCTATCGTAGGAAGGATCACATTTTACTACCGCGAGTGCGGACAGTCAATGGCGAGAGAACAATGATTTTTTCAAGGTGCAATAATATAATAAGCTACCTAAAGAGGTAAAGAATGCAAACTCGTTGGGTATTTACAAAATTTAATTTAAGAAAATCACAATCTAAATGATCAAATACTACTCCAATAAACAGACTTGCCCTGCTGCTGTTTTACTTTATTGTGGCACCGGGATCGCATTCCTTATCTACGGTAATTATTTCTTTTGCGGGTGGATCGAAAAGTTTTAAGTTTTGTGTTAGTTATTAATGTTATTTGAGTACGAAAAGAAATGTTATTACTACTTAGATGATAATTAGATTAGCAGCTTAGTTTGTGTGTCCAAGTTATATTTAAAGTTTAAAAATGTTCTCAAGTAAGTGAAATCTTTGTAAGTTCTTAATGAGAAATAAATTTATTTAGTCATAAACACCAGTCGTAATGCAACGCGGTATACCTGCCATAAAGAAATCATAATCCTTTTGCAATATCTGAACTAATGCGAGTTTACCTTCACCATGTAGGTCAGTATTAATGTTATTTATGAATAATGAATCTCTTCAGTAACGTTAACTTCTTTCCCCGAATATAGTGTAATTTTGTCAATATCTGTACGTACATGGTTACCACTATCTAATAGATCTCGACCTATAATAACTGGTTCTGTAATTGAGTTAACAGGCACAACATGAAACAAAAAAGGACAATGACGTGTTGAACTTCACCACGGCTCAGTATTCTGCGATTCATATTTAACGTTTTCTTTACCTATACCTAAGGTAAACTAAATCACAGCGCATAGTGCCCGGGAACTTTTTGAAAAAGCTAAAAGCTACAAACGAACTAGCACATTATCTATTAAAAAGAAAAGGAACGAGCTCACCGGATAATGTGGTTGTCCATACACGTAACAGGTGAGACGGTTCGTATCACGACTCTCCGGTGCTGGTGCTCGATTCGAATTCTTCACTTCGTTCAAAGGTTCGTACTGCCACTTGCTTCAATCAATTGATTTTTGGTCCGTT
The DNA here is from genome assembly GCA_963555695.1 of Dasypolia templi. Lineage (NCBI taxonomy): Eukaryota > Metazoa > Arthropoda > Insecta > Lepidoptera > Noctuidae > Dasypolia > Dasypolia templi. The sequence continues at coordinate 3,734,731 of OY743156.1, forward strand.
GTGCTTCAACGATGAGATGTGCCATTGAAGCTATTGTCATTATCACGATCAAACCGTATCAGTCGCGCAGTTGCAGTGAAATTTGAAGTTTGCGGTTAAGCGGTTGCCGGAAGTCGTGATAGCAAAAACTCCATATTTTGAATAGATTAGACGTTGGTCCACACTTCACTGTCGTCACTATTTTCTTCAGGTTTTTGCCCTTCGAATCCCAATTCTGATATCGGGATAGGCCCTCATCAGCGATATTACACTTGCACTTTGTAAGTAGGCGTGGATTGTCGGGCGAAGAACATAGAGATACTAGTTACAGCACAATCACTTTATTTCACTCACAATTTCTTATAAAATAATCACCATGAAATAACCTGAAGGCAGAGGTCCGACATATTAAATGAAAGTATGAGATATAGCAGTAACCAACTTATTTATTCCGACAGCTTGTTAATTAATTAAATAGATCGCGATAATAGCTCTAGGCGCTACAGCAGGCGCACCGGGCCGAGCCTGCCACAAGAATGATCCCTTCCAACGCTGCGCACTCGCTTACATAAAGTGGCCTGAGTAGTGGGGAGAGTGGGGAGGTGAATGTGCCACTTTGCACAGCGTAACTCGGCCCGCTGCACTTGTCGTTTACATAGATCACGACGACATATAAATAAAAATGTTTCTCGGATTATTTGTTTCTAATTGTCATTATTATTTTAATTCTAGGTCCAGGGTCAATTACGAATTACCAAAATGAGTAAATGTTACTTCATTTGCTTAATATCTATCACCCAACCATTGACTGTCATAGAAGTCAACCGGGAATTTATCAGCGCTATGATGCCGAAGTTGGTTACTTTTTTAAAGCATGTGTACTACCGGAAATTACTTTGAGACGAGTTCGGAAAAGTGCTAGATGTCTACAGCATGTAACGAAAACCCTGTCCGATCCTGAAGGGTATTATTTGGTATCGTACTGCGTGTACAAATACGTAATCATTTAATGGATACGAGATAATTATTTTTCCGCAATAAAAATAATTATACCAAAGGCAACACGCTCGACAGGGTTCACCTACAGTTTCGTGTCAAAGAAGTCGCATGAGCGCGGCGGTGCTTTGTCGCATGCCGCCAAACAAACTTAGGACTAAAGAAACCTACATTTTGCCTACGCGTAGGTAGCAGCTGATATTTAATTGTAGGCATAGACGCATAGTGACCCCGATTTCAGACCTTCTGTTCATCAAGAAACAATTATTATTGAGTTAACGTGATGTGCTTTTGGCAATGTACCGACTGTAGATATCAGTTTATTAAAACATTTAATTGTTGCATACCTCTGAGATTGTGTTCCATATGTCTATCTCGAACTCTCGAATTAGTACACATTTGACACCTCTTTATTAAATTTGCACGTACTCTTCTTAGCGCACTTGTTTACGATTTGAGTGAGTCGAAAGCTTCCACAATCCGAGCTCTTACTTCGATTTCCGAATCACACTCACTCACAAAAAAAATAACATATTCAAATATTCCTGATTGGTATACGACATTGTTCGCGATACGATAGCGGCACGTGGTACATACGGACATCCGATCGCAAGCTATCTCCACGTGAGACTGGCGAAGTGGCCAAACAAGTAGCGTGCCAGTAGACAACCAGTCGGCTACATCAAAGGGTCGAGGACTCGTAATGAGTACCTACAGTGCGGCTAGTGCACGGCGGTGTCCTTTGAAATAAAAATAGGCAAAAAGTAAAAGATTTCGCCGGCCGGTGGAGTGTTGTCAACTTATGAAAATTTACCATATCTAGTTTTACATTTCGCATAGTAGTTAAAAATAAAAAAAAAATTCAATAACTTTTGGGTTTGATGAGTTACATTTTTTTACTATTTTCTCTAGTACGTATGTTAAACCAGGAATACGCCTTTTTTGGATCGGACAGGGTTTTTATTACATATTGTATACATCAAGGAATTAAAAGGTATGAAAAATATAACTCTTACTCATTTACTAATAGACCAAATTCATTCTCGGGTCTCTGAGGTTTGGATTCATATTTTATGTATAGTATAGTCTAACAAAAAACTTAAATTAAATAATTTGTTGTAGCGAAAACTGGGGCTTCAAGCAGTTGATTTTACTGAAGGAAATGCGGACGGAAAGGATATATATATACGATGAAAGTAAACAGTGACAAGCAGAAGATTCATCCGGCGGCAAAAAAAGCAGAGCGTAGGAGAGAAGATATTTTTATTGTATTCATTTTTAATTTATGTATATTTCTATGTAGCGATGTATAGTTTAATTGTGTTATTTGTTAGTTCATAAGATTTTTGTTAGTAAATATTTTTTACTGTATGTACCAGCCTAACAATTGTATGAAATTATTTATTGAAGTTCAAAATTGCATACCTAAGTAATTCTTGAAACTATGTTAGGTTAGCAACCTACTTTTGTGTTATTGTGTAAGAAACTTACGTGTATCGACGTGTGACGATAATTATATTCTTATCTACCTACATTATTCAGAATAATAATTGGAAATTGAAAATATTTGAAATAGTAGGTCTCAATGTAGTTTCCAGTCTATTATTTTTCTACAATTGATGTCTTCTGTGAAAATTTTGTCTATATTTTGCCAATGTTAAGTAATAATATATTTATATTACTAAAACCTGAAAGGCTATTTAAAAAAAATGCTGACACTAGTCGTTTGACAAACCCTCCTGAAACTGTTCGTGTGGTTTTTCTGTAATGATGCGCGGAATGTATCTCTTGCTTATTTTCCATCTTATACCTGTATATTTTTTGGTTTCTATATTTATGTATGCAAATAGGTTTAGTAGATAATTTAATTTATATATTCTATAGATTTTTTATATTTTGTGAATGTGAGAACGTTGTAGGCCTTTTAGAGTTGTAAACCATTTTCTATTTTGTTAATAACCTGGTACTTGTTGATCAGCCTTCAAGGGCTATTCTCTCCCATAACTATTAACACTAATTTTAAAACATTTTTAAAGCCAATTACTTTTAAAAGAGTAACCGTGGAGTTTCTTGCCGGCTCTTTGCCGGCCATATGAAACGACCAATTGGAAACGTGCACCTAGCTTCTGACGTTGCATAACTGTCCATGTAGGTTTATGTGAAATAAAATATTTTGATTACATTTGAAAAGTCTATTATTTATTTAGTTAAAAGCTACGGTTACAAAAGACCATATATCCGTTACATTTATAGTAGAAGACACGAATTCTGACATTTTCATTACAATATGACACTAAGGTGTCAAAAAATGTTCTGTATTTGGCTATTACGGCTGGCGGTCACCGCTTTTCTAGGACACCTTAGTTCGGAACCAAATTTAGTTTCTGTCAGTAAAATATACACAATCAACCCAATTACAGTTTATGATAGTAAGTAAAGTCCTAATGTTAAATTTCTAATTATAATCTTATTTCCAATTTCTAATAAAATTCTCATTGAGCAATTTAATAACTCAATCATATTGTCGTAATGTTTACGCGCAACGATCGTGTTTATCCATTACGTAATATCAACATAAACAAACTTTTAACAATATGAAATGTTTACATATTCTCAAAGCACGAGTTTTGAGGATTGTTTTGAATTATAACACTTCAACATTGCGATAATAAATGAATTGTAAACAAAACCCATAGCCCGACCACTTGAAAACTTTTTACAATGACACCACTTGGAAATTGACACATATTTTTTTCGTTTCTTATTTTTGGTCATTAGTGTGAGGCGGTGGCGAACGGCTTGTGGTTTAATAGAAAGAAAGTAAAATAGATTTATATGTCACAGAAATACGTGCATACAAAATAAATCGATTACAAAACTAAAAAAAAACAAAGCAGATTTATTATTACAACACAGAACATAAATACTCGGCAGCTGCACGCCGTGACTGTGACAAGAAGCCTTCCACTCAACATGATGCTGTGCTATAGTGGATCCACTGCACAGCGCTGATTTTCAGTGGTCACCCAAAAATGACGTACGGAAACCAAGTCTCAAGAATGACTCTATAAAGCTATTTACACGTCATACAAAACGCGTTAGTTGAAAAAAAATGTTATTTTTTTAAATTTAGCCGCTGTTTTTGCGCTGGGAAGTTTGTATCCCGAGGCATTTATATATTTTCACAAAAACCTAAAAACTTTTGCTAAGCAACTCTTTCAAACGAAATTCTTATTTAGAAACGATATTTAGTGCTAAGAGGTCGCTAAGCAATGGATTAGTAGCTGTCAAATTTAAACAATCGGTAGCTTGCTATGAGGATGCTAAGAGGCTATACGGCGGTTTCTATTTGAGTCAGCTGATCGATTCAATAGGATTATTGTGTGCCTCGAATTTATTTTTTTCCTGATATCGAGGTTTGCCTCAGTAAATATGGAATACGAAAATCTTTTACGAAATTTGAGAAAAAAATAATCATTTTGAAAAGCCAGCGAGGAGTAAACGGAGGAAGACCTACAAAGCTTGTTTATATCCATTACGAAAATGATTACCGATGACATATTCTTCATTCAAAATACACATGATGAAAGGGTTTAAAGGGAAAACTCAATCAGAAGTAGGTTAAGTACTCAGTAGGTACTCAGAAGGTTTGAAGAGAATGAGTTCGTGAGGAAGTTCATCGGAGATAGTGATTATTTAATGTGTTATCCCATATACCCCTTATCATCTGAAGCCAGCTCTTAGGCCATAAACCAAGGAAAAACCACGTTGTGGGAGTTACACACAATTTACAAGAGACCTTTTGTAGAGACAATTATTATTTCATTTTCAAACATATTGAAGCTAAGTTTTTGTTGTAAAATCCCTATTATCGATTTCCTATATTCTTCCGCCAAAGACGTGGACCATTCCATAATTTTCTCATGCCACTCTCATTTCCTATCAATTCCACGTAGCCTCAGCCCTAATGGTCTTCTCTCTCGCCGTCTTTGCGAAGTTTAATAGGTAGTAGTGGCTTTCATTGCTCCAGTCAAACTTGTACCTGTAAGTAAGTAAAATTATTGTTATTAATAGACACTGAAACCCCGTCGCAAAAGCAATATGAATAAGGAAGTAATATAAAATATACACAAGTACCTACATAAATTTCTAAAAGAGTACGTTCAAGCTAGGACATGAAAATACATAGCTGTTATCGGCTACTGCTTTTACATTCATTTGGTCAGTTTATATATTGAACACTTTAAATTGATTATATCTTTTGATGATATCGCCCTGCAGAATCACAGCGCCTCCTGTTCGATGTCGAATTCAACTGACTCCCGGATCCAGGCCTGGACAATAGCGGCCTCCTCGAGACGAAGCACTCCTGCGGCGAGATCTCCAACCTCACTTCGCGCCTCGGTCGGAAAGGCCGTTTTGGGTTTCAGGCGGAACTTAGCACGACGCTCCAGGTATTGAGGGTACTGCACCTTCTCGCAGCCGCGATGAACAACCGACCGTGTATGACAAGAAGGCCTCATGCATAAACTGGTCACGTTCGACGCGCCCCGTCGCGTTGTTAGGGTGGTCTCCTCCTTTCTGTCCTTGCTATCTAGCGCCCGGCCTGTGCTGGCACGTGAAAATTCTCATAACGCCAAACGCGACGCTCGCGCTGTATGCAGACGACGCCGGGTACATTACCAAATAGCTCAAAGCGAAATACGCGGCTGTCAAAATTCAGCGCGCCTTCGATCTTCTTCCCGAGTGGCTGTCAAAGTGGCGGTTGTCAGTGAACGTTGGTAAGACGCAGGCGATGCCATGAACAATATGGCTTTACAAAAGGACGTTCAACTACAGATGCGGGTGTTGCTCTGCTGAAACAAATATTTAATGCATGGGAGAAATTGCAAAATGCTATTGGAGTTTTCTGTGATCTCTCTAAAGCCTTTGATTGCGTGCACCATGACACGCTTTTGCGTAAACTACGTCATTACGGTGTCCAAAACGAAGCTCTCAACGTAATAAATTCTTATTTACACAATAGGTTCCAATGTGTAGATGTCGATGGTGTGAAATCATCCGGGCTTCCAGTTCAGTTAGGTGTTCCTCAAGGCTCAATACTAGGTCCATTCTTGTTCTTAGTGTATATCAATGACTTACCATTCTATTTAAATGATATCTGTGACGTTGTACTGTTTGCAGATGACACCTCTCTTATTTTTAAAGTATAGAGGAATAGACAAGAGTTTGACGACGTAAACAGTGCACTCTCAATGGTTACGGATTGGTTTACGTCAAATAACCTAGTTCTCAATGCTAAGAAAACTAAATGTGTAAAGTTCGTCTTATCGAATGTTAGAAATCTAGGACCCAACATCGTCTTAGATAAAGAGCTGCTTGAAACAGTAGACTCGGCAGTTTTTCTGGGCATAACAGTAGATGCCAAACTTCAGTGGGGCCCACATATATCAAGCCTAGCGGGGAGGCTCAGTTCAGCCGCCTACGCTGTCAGGAAAGTAAGACAATACACTGACGTTGATACAGCACGGTTAGTCTATTTTAGTTATTTCCACAGCGTTATGTCTTACGGTATTCTGCTGTGGGGCAAAGCTGCTGATATTCAAAATATATTCGTCCTTCAAAAACGAGCTGTCCGAGCAATTTATCAACTAGGAGCCAGAGTTTCTCTTAGAGATTTTTTTAAAGATATTGGTATTCTTACGGTAGCATCACAATTCATCTTCGCCAACATCTTATACAATAGGCAAAATGTACACATATACACTAAAAACAGTGATTTTCACAATTTTAATACTAGAAATAAGAACAAACTACGTGCTCCCTTTCACCGGCTTCATAAGGTTCATAACTCATTTGTTGGGCTAGGCATAATCTTTTATAACAAGCTACCCTCTTCTTTGCTAGATTTGCCTTTTAATGCGTTTAAAGCTCAAGTAAAATCCAACCTTTGTTCAAAGGCATATTATTCAATTAACGACTACTTAAACGATAAGAATAGCTGGTCAATATCAACTAAAACGCACATCACTAGTTACGGTTCACGAGAGTGCCATCCCTAAATCTTTCAAATTCCCACCACGTCACTCGGTGTCGTGGATGGATTGGGTTATAAATATCCCTGCTGGACGCATAACGGTCCCTTTCCTTCGCATCAAGCAGATCAAGCAGTGTGTTTAAATAACCCCGAGACAAATGGATAAGTGCTCAGTGTGATTGCCTTTACTCTTAATTGTGTCCTGTCAGATCGCATTCTCTTTGTATTTCTGTCTGCGCGGTCTGGCAGCTAATATAATTGTTCTCGGCAGCCCCCCTATGACTGTCGAGAAAGCTATTTACCGATAGTGGCTTCTGCCACATCACCTGTCACCATTGCTGCATCTCTGTGAATGCGTGCGCATGCTTCTCGCATTCTTCGCTGTGCTTGTCTCGCCGCGCTGCGACTTGTTGTTCGCTTAAATCGCCTGGCTACGCGGCGAGGGACCTCCGAGAATGCCCGCGGCATGTGCACGGCATTACCTAAAATTGTAGGCCGCCACGATGTTTGAAATACCTCCTCTTGAGCATGCGCCGCCTTTGCTTTATATCTATAGCAAAGGCGATTTTGATTCTATAAATAACGAGATTTCTGGCATTAATTGGGAACATGAGTTCACAAACCGATCACTGGATGAGTCGGTTGAGTACTTTATAGACACTGTAAAACAATTTCAAAACAAGTATATACCACAAAAGCTAGTATGTAACAATAAATACCCAGTCTGGTTCAGCTCATCACTTGTCAAAACAATTAAAGAAAAACATAAATATCTTAAAAAGTTCAAGATTTATGGCAATAAATCTGATGTGTTAACTTTTAAATATTTGCGTGACAGAGTCAAGACGATGGAAGCTTCTTGTTATAAATGTTATGTTAAGCAAACTGAAAAATCTATTAGATTTAAACCTAAACATTTTTGGACCTTTGTTAAAAATCGCTACAGCTATAATACTATACCTAATACATTACATTATAACGATGAATCAATAATCACCGGTGATTCAATTTGTGAAGCTTTTTCATCTTATTTCATGTCGAATTTCCTCAACCCCACTTCATCTAATACTCCGAGTCCACCTCCTGTTTTGTCTTTAGATACTAGCAGAATTTCATCTGACATTTGTCACATTGAAGTGAATGTTGATGTCGTGTCTAGTTTACTTCGTAACTTGGATCCAATTAAAGGTGCTGGCCCTGATAACATATCGTCTAAATTTCTAATTAAATGCGCGCCTTCCATTGCCCTACTACCTATATCAATTTTGTTTTCCAAGTCTTTGACTCACGGTGTTGTTCCCAAAGTATGGAAATCTGCTTTTATAACACCCGTGCATATGAAGGGGTCTAAAACCGAGATTACTAATTATAGGCCTATATAACTTGATTTTATTTAATGATTTCATTACTGATGCTATGGATAGTGGTAAGCAGGTCGATGTGGTTTACACAGATTATAGCAAGGCATTTGATCGGATCGACCACGATACCTTGATAAAGAAGCTAAGATACATGGGCATCCGTGGGGACCTCCTGAGGTGGATCTCTTCTTACATTAATAACAGGTCACAAGCAGTGGTACTCAATAATTATATGTCAAGTTGAGTAAACGTGCCGAGCGGAGTGCCTCAGGGTTCGTTGCTCGGTCCTCTTTTGTTTGTAGTCTATGTGAACGACATCGATCAGTGCCTCTATTCATCCAAACTTTTATGCTTTGCCGATGACATGAAAATCTTTGCCACTATTTCAACGCTCGAAGATAGACTAGCACTTCAGGCTGACTTGCATCGGCTTGATCGGTGACCCCGAGTATGAACGTCAGCGCATCCTTTGTGCAACTACTTCAGCGTGAAGTCATCATCATCACTCCCGCAAGTCACACAGCCAGGCAGCAACCACGGCTTAACGGTTTTCCTGACCATCAGCATGCACCGCAAGCGCATACCTGGTCATCACCTTCAGCCTCATCAGCAACCTTGGCACAGCACACTGCACATTCGGCAGGTCCACAAGCAGAGCGCTTAATCCCTCTCCTGGTCGACATCTTCACTTTGTTAAGACTTCTCGTCGCCTAACCCGCAACGTTTGAAGACTAGGATCTTAACACATTAGATTTGTTATGTTCTTACTATACTACCTAATATTGCTATAATTGCATTCAACGTCCGTCACTAGAGGGCGCAAGTATAAGTTTTCTTCTTACGCTCCGTATTCGAATAATTATTAAAAATAGATTAAGTGATCATAGCTAATATTTTTTGTGCTCAACTCAACGTTTACAACTGCAAATACATTATATAAGTAATAACGACCTAGCGGCGACGATCTAAATTGTGAACTGTGTTGTGAAGTGCCCAATAGTGGGAACTAAACTACATGAATCAATCCTATCTCATAGACTAAAGGTATTATTACTGGACGAAAATAACGATTTGTTGGTGTTTCCCGTGTTGCTATAGTAGTGGAGTGTCTAATTGTAATTGCTGACTGTGCCTCTTGCTTTAGTAAAAACTCAATCGCTTTTAAAAAAATTGCTAAGTCATTTTAACAAAGCTTAAACTGTTACCCGCGCCATAGAAAAGTATAGTAGCTATCGACCACAACTTTGATTTAGTAGCTAACATCTCGTCCGAACCGTCGCAGTGCAACCAGAAAATTATAGAGGGCGCCCATAGTACCTGTGTTCCCAATATTCCTATACTTTGATCGTGACACCTTTGATCACTCGATAATTATGCAGTGTTGTATTGATACGTCATCAGCGGTCGATAGCATCCTCCGGTGCTCTGTATGTGGTGGTAAATACCACTGTGAGTGCTTGAGTGTGACATCGCAGCAGTTTGCGGCCCTAAACGACGAGTGCAAGGCTTCCTGGAAATGCCCGGCTTGTTATAATGTTAGACGTGCTAGGTCAAACTTAAATACACCTGTGCGCAGCTACACCAAGCTCCCAGCTGATGACCTCTCTATGGATATGTCATGTGATAACTTGGACCACAGTTCACTAAGCTCAACCACCAGCTTGGGCAATAAAACTGTGATCACAGAAATGTCGTTGAAGCCTAATACAGACTTTGAATCGTTCACAGCTAATCTGCAATCAACCCTAAGTCAATGGCGTAGCGACATGAATACAGACATGCGTCAGTTGCGCGACGATATTAAGTCAACCCTAACAGATATTCAGAAGGAAATGCAAACACTACGTACAGAGCAAATCTTTTAAAAACAGCGAGTCTCTGATCTCCGCGATGTCGTCATAATACTTCAAACTAGTGCCCAGAGCCAGCCGGTGGAACAAGACATCTTAAAGAAGCGTGTTGACGAATTGAACAGTACACACGCACCAGCTTTGTCGGAGCTCTTAATCAGTAACTTGGAAGCTAAGATCGACGTATTGGAACAGCAAGCTCGGCAGTGTAATGTGGAAATATGCAACGTGCTCGAGAGGGGCAATAAAAACCTATCAGAAATTATCCAGGCGGTAGGAAGTGCACTTAAGTCTCCGGTCTTACTAAATGATATTGTTGCGGTGCACAGGGTGCCTCACGCACACCAACAAAGCACACGACCAAAAAACATTTTTCTTAAAGGGATGGACAACATGCTTGGCGCGTTCCGTAAAGCTAATTCATTGAAGACTGACCAAATCGGTGTTACTGGCACATCCACATCTATCTACGTTAATGAGCATTTAACCTTACGGAAGAAACAATTATTTCGTAAAACACGTGAAGTTGCCAACAATCAAAACTACAAATTTGTATGGATCAGAAACGGTGCCATACTGGTGCGTGAGCGTGAGGGTGAAAATGCATTCGCAATACGTGGAGAATGCGATCTCAATAAAATTAAAGCCAAAACAAAACCAGCTGAATAACTGTTTCTTCTTTATAAGAATCCATCTCTGCATAAGTACTGTTTATTTGTACTGCATATGTCGCATGTTCTGTTAATTTTATTTATCTTATTATCAACAACTTTATTTTTTGTACTTCTAGAAATTTTAATTGTTTTAAAATTCTTTCCATTTTCCAATTATGTATACTCAATTTTAATTACTGCTATTAATTGGGTCTCAATGTTTATTTTTATGTTGCGTCTTATTTCAACACAATATCTATGCGAACTGAGAATACTGACTGTCTTTTATGAGTGCGACTTGGCCGGTTTTTGTATAACAGTGATGTTGGCCGTTCTCGATCCTATCTCATGTGGGCTTATGTTACCGAACTCTTCTGGTATAGTTTGGCTGTTACTCGTACATGCGTGCACAACATTTAATGTTATATATGAATTCATAGTCCGGTACTGTGATTATGGATAGCAGTGGCCAAATGTCAATATGCTACCAAAACTGTAGAGGTGTAAGAACCAAACTGCACACCCTGTTTGTTAACATTTTATCAGAATCAGAATCAGAATATTTATTTGTAAAACATAGGTATTTACATAAAGGTGTTAGGTTAACATATTTGGGCGCTATGTTTTGCCGTAAAGGCGTACAAATATAAGGTACAATGTAATCAAAAACTAAAAAACTTAATAAAACTAGACAAAATAAATTTAAAAATATTAAAAATTATCATTTATAAAATCTGGAACAGTATAGTAACATTTTTCTATTAATAGCGAGGAGAGAGCTTTCTTAAACTTTGATAGTGGCATATTTTTTATACTATCGGGTATTTTAATATAAATTTTCGAAGACATTCCAAAAAAACTCTTTTTTATCAAAGTGGTTCTGCATTTTATGTCGCACAATTGATGTGCGACATAAAATGCAGAACTGACTTATGTATTGAGAACGCATTGGAGCCTTTTTTACATCGGAAGTTTTTTGAAAGAGATGTAAATTAGTTTTAACAAACAAGGCAGTCTCGTAGATGTACATAGCTGGCATAGTAAGTAGTTTTAAAGATTTAAAGTGGGGGCACAAGACTCGGTAGTTTTTAAGCCACACATGAATCGAACACATCGTTTTTGTGCTTTAAAAACAGTCTCTCTTTCAGTAGAAATCCCCCAAAAAATAACACAAAACCTCAGAATTGATGCAACCAATCCATGATACGCTATTAGAAGTATCTGTGTATTAACTTTTTTTGACAGCTGAAACAGTGCGTAAGCAGATTTTTTTAATTCCAGACAAATTTATTCGATATGTGTTTTCCATATTAGTTTACTATCAATCGTTATACCTAAAATTTTTGCCTTGTTTGTATCTTCTATTTTAGACTTTTCGTATGTAACGTGAACTGGAGGTTTTTCACTCCTTTGATGAAAGTGCATTACTTTTGTTTTGTTTAAATTAATAACGAGGTTATTGCTATTAAGCCAGTTAATCATTTTTTTTAGACAATTGTTAATATCATTTTCGTAATTGACAGGATTAGTACACTTTACAACAGCTGTACTGTAATTTGCAAAAAGAACCATATTTTGAGATATGACTAGTGGGAGATCGTTGATATATATTTAAAAAAGTAGCGGCCCCAGCACGCTACCTTGAGGTACTCCGTATTTTAAAGTTTTTAATTGAGATGTGTAAATGGTTAATAAATTGCTTTCTGGACAGAGTTGTGATATTTCGGTGCACTGAGATCTGTTATCCAGATATGACTCCAAAAGTTTCAAAATATTTCCTCGGATTCCGTAGCCATACATTTTTTTTAGCAAAATCTTATGATTCACATTGTCAAACGCTTTCGTCATATCGGTATATAAACCACATACTGGATCTCTTTTATCGGCAGACGTCATAATATGAGAGCTCCGCTCTCATATATCGTCGATATAGTCGAACAATGCCATATTGATATTAATATTTTTTCTAAATCCTTTTTGTTCATTGTAAAATAATTCATATTTTTCAAAGTAATTTATAAATGGAATTTTAAATTATCTTTTCGATAACCTTGGAAAAAATAGGAATTTTCGCAATGGGTCTTTTTTACATCTGATTTATCATCTCTTTTAAATAAAGGCGTAATTATTACTTTCTTAAGACTATTAGGAAATGCACCATTTGTTATGCATAAATTAATGATGTGCGCTAGTGGTGGTGCTATAACTTCTTTGGCATATTTTATAACTTGTGTGCATATTCCATCATAGCCCAGAGTGTTTGTACTTTTGAGGTTATTAATTATTTTGATAAGGTCAATGGGTAAAACTGGTTGCATCTATAATGATTGTGAAGTTAAATTGTTAAAAGTATTTATACTATCCGAAGAAATGTTACTATGTATGTTATTTTCAATTACATCTACAAAAAAATTCATTAAATTCATTTGCGATATCCGTGGGATGTGTGATTGTGGAATAATTTTCCTTTATGGACGGTATTAGTTGTTGTGGTAGGCGATATTTGGACTTGTTAATTACTTGCCATGTAGCTTTTGATTTATTATGAGAAGTGTTGATGAAGTGGTTATTTTGAGCTTTCTGTGTTAGTCGTATATTTTTTTTGTAAATCTTAGTGTAATTCTTAAAATCAAGTTTATTTTTATGGTCAGTTTTAAATCTATACGCCCAAAGTTATTTTCGTTGCTTCTGACTACAGATTTTTATACCCTGAGATATCCATTTGGTTCTAGTATTCGTTTTTATCATTACTAATTTTGATGGAAAACATAATTCATATAGCATCAAAAAATCCTCTGCAAAAAAGTCATATGAGTAATTCACATCATTTGTACTATAAACTTGCGTGAAAGACAGACTGCTCAAATATTTTTTAAACTTCTCTAAATTGTCTGGGGTTATGTCTTGTTTTTGAGTTTTCCAATATTTTTGTTTACATGATTTATTAATGGGAACACTTAGTATTTGAAATGTATGATCTGACAGAATTAGGACTATTATTTGTGCTTTACAGTGTTTCTGTAGGTATGTGCAAAGTTATCTATACAGGAGTTGCTACATAATCTAGTAGGCTGGTATAGGGCTAAGTTAAGATGAAATTGGGTAAGAAAATTTTCAAATACTATTGTAATTTTATTTCTTTTTAAGATGTCAATGTTGAAGTCTCCAGTTAAGATTACATTTTTCTTAGAAAGTGAACAAATTTTTCTTAATATATTTTCTAATTTTTCATAAAATATGTTGTAATTGTGTTTAGATATGCGATATATACAAATAATAATAATCTTATGATGTATTAGTTCTATGGCACAGGATTCGAAGACACCCGACACCGACTGTTTTGCTACGTCAGATAATGCTCTAAATTGAATTCCTGCTCTAACAAGAATGCACGTACCACCGCGTTTGGCACTTCTAGAAAATAATGCTGCTGGTACAAAGTTAGGTATATGCAACAAATCTTCATAACCTGGCTCAATAAAATGCTCTGTAATACAAATTACATCAATATTAGTTCCAGTGTTGTGAAGCTCTTCTATTTTGACTGTTAGTGTATCGAATTTGTTCATCAGTCCCGCTATATTTTGGTGAAGTATATTTAAGTACTTATAGAAAAAACTGAGAATTATTTTGTGACTTTAGACCTGTTATTTCCTTTTGTGTATCAAATTGGGAACAATCAACTTCTGAGCTAGTAGTAGTAGTGGTTGTCATAGTGCTACAGTATAAGATCATGTCTATTAAATCTAATATAATAATTTGTAGACCTTTGTTATTAAGTGTCCCGTAATTTGGGTTGTATGTTTCATAAGTGTATGGGAAATTAAGGTTAGAATCTAATACGTAAGCATAATTACATGTTTCTACATCCATGTAGAGTAGATTATTAAAAGTCTCAACTCGGCTGTTGAACATAATATTAACATCATTCATGTATTTATAACTTGGTAGACATTATAGTATATGCTACTTATACTTACAACATTGTTCATCATTCATTCATTCATGTCCCGTATCATATCTTTTTATTTGCTGGCATTTTACGAATCGTTCTAAAACGATTTCTTTTATAATATCTTTAAAAAATCATTCATTGTTTTCATTTTCCATTGTTGTGACACAAGTCAATTGTCAAACTATGAAGATTACTTTTTGGTTTATATAACTTGAATTATTTTTATCAATAGGTTTAGCTGAAATATTGTATTTTCTATATAATTACCGATTACTAACTGAATTTCGACATCTACAGTAATTAATAAGGACACGCTCATACTCGATCGTGGAGGTTTTAATACGTCTTGGCTGAACACACAGGCTGGTTTTATGACTGGCAGATGAGATGTCAGAATGAATAAAAACAATTTTGAAACTTCAAAAATCATCTAAAATTAATTATGGAAAAGGAATATTTTCCTATAAAAGAAAAGTCTGAAGCACCTGATGGGGGTTCCGCGTCTGGACCTATTTCACTAACCATCTGCCTCATTTTCTGCGTCTGGACCCGTTTCACTAACCATCTGCCTGAGGATACGGCGTCCAGGTTTTATCAACAAACACCTATCAATTCTACGTCTGCACTCTACTGAGTAACCATCTGCCTGGAGATTTTACGTCGAGCTTTGTCGAAGGAGACTGGCACTCTAAAGTGTCCCTTCGACGCCTGAAGACCCTTTTTCTCCACCTCCTCCTCCGGACTTCAATTCAAGCCTATTAACTTCAGTGTCGCGTGAACCGTATTGTGTTATTTTTATATTCCGACCTGTATTTTATATTCCATTTATTAAGCTATATGTACCAAGTATAATTTGGCGCCCCACTCATCAATTCGAACCCATTTCACCCTCTCAAAATTCTAAAAAAACTATCACTAGTTCTATTTCCTTTTGGTTTCTTATTTTGACTTTATGTAATTAACCTATTTTTCCTCCTCAGCCCTCCTCTTGAAGACTTCCTTACTCATCCTTCATACTGAACATCACAAAACACTACACCCCTACATACATTCCTTTTACCCACTGGTAATTGGCATCCATTCTTCACAAGTGTTGTTAAAACCTCTCGGGGTCTCTTGCAAGTTGGGGTTTGGCTCACTCTACGACGGCTATTGGACAATATCCCATAATCGTTAATCTTATATACTTAACTCTCTACCAAAACATTTCTACACTGCATCCCACAGACTTGCACAACACTACGTTTACCCTCTTGTAATCGTACCCAGTAGTCGCTTGGTGTGTTTAAATCCACTCGTGGACACTCCCAAGTTGGTTGCTGGGACACTTCACGACGATACAGAAGAATATTCTGTGGACGTTTATACAAACCTTAAACACTACGTTACACCCACTACAAATACTGCACTATCCTCGCACATTTATCTAATATTAATTTTATTTTATTCATCTGGGAGTCTGATCAGAATAGGTCTAGTATCGTGGGCTCTTTAACTATTTTTTTTCGACTTAATATTACAGAGTTGTCTTTTGCACTCATTAACCCACCCTCTTTTACTCCCAAGTTAATTTTTATCGTCTTTACCTTTATTTTTTTTAAATCACGTAATTTTCTTAGAACTTTTAAACAAGGCCGAATATGTGAGGTCCACTGTGTTGCAGAAACTATTCCCCATTAGTTTATATACTTGAGGATCCTAATGGCAACCAAGCTAAATGGTTTTTAATTATTTTTTTTATATAAAGAACTTCATGTTATACTCATGACTCATCCCTATCTTTTCCCTTCTAATAATAGAGTTATTTTCGGCTTATTAACTCTATTAATTTTCCAATTCTTTCATTGGTTCTTACACCATCAAGATTATCTTTATTTTTTTCTTTATTCTGTTCTTATCAGATTATACTACTAAGAAGTGCTCTCTTCAAGTTAGGCTCTACAGCCATAGTTATAAAACTGATGATGGCTCTACCCCATTCATCACCACCCTTCTATCAACTAACGGCTCTACAGCCCTAGTTGTATTGATCATTATGGTCTACCCCATTGATCACTGGAAGCTTTACCAATAGGCTCTAAACCATTGGTAACTAAACAACCAAACCTATACATATATGTACTATCTATTACACTCTACAGAGCGGCTTGCAACTCTTGAAATAAGCCCATGCAGGAGAGGCTGGTGACTCCCTAAACAAGCCTGTCTACTAAACTATCGTATCTATTTTCATATATGTTCTAAAGAGCGGATTACAACTCTGAAAATAAGCCTTAAAGTTAAAAATCTTTATTTCATCATATTAGTGGTTTTAGACGAGAGCGGATTACAACTCCGAAAATAAGCCTTAAAGTTATTGACTTATCAGGTTGCGTAGTGATCATTGAATGTGAATCCTATTTGACCTAACTTCGTAAGATGTCGGTATGTTTGTGTGAGTTATGTAAGATTTTTTGAATGCTGTAATATCTTAACCTTAGCAAAATTTTTGTTCTAGGCCAAAAAAAATCTCGGGGTCGTTGGGGAAATATACTATATGCTACTTATACTTACAACATTGTTCATCATTCATTCATTCATGTCCCATATCATATCCTTTTATTTGCTGGCATTTTACGAATCGTTCTAAAACGATTTCTTTTATAATATCTTTAAAAAATCATTCATTGTTTTCATTTTCCATTGTTGTGACACAAGTCAATTGTCAAACTGTCATTAAATTTTCTCTTTTAATCTATGAAGATTACTTTTTGGTTTATATAACTTGAATTATTTTTATCAATAGGTTTAGCTGAAATATTGTATTTTCTATATAATTACCGATTACTAACTGAATTTCGACATCTACAGTAATTAATAAGGACACGCTCATACTCGATCGTGGAGGTTTTAATACGTCTTGGCTGAACACACAGGCTGGTTTTATGACTGGCAGATGAGATGTCAGAATGAATAAAAACAATTTTGAAACTTCAAAAATCATCTAAAATTAATTATGGAAAAGGAATATTTTCCTATAAAAGAAAAGTCTGAAGCACCTGATGGGGATTCCGCGTCTGGACCTATTTCACTAACCATCTGCCTCATTTTCTGCGTCTGGACCCGTTTCACTAACCATCTGCCTGAGGATACGGCGTCCGGGTTTTATCAACAAACACCTATCAATTCTACGTCTGCACTCTGCTGAGTAACCATCTGCCTGGAGATTTTACGTCGAGCTTTGTCGAAGGAGACTGGCACTCTAAAGTGTCCCTTCGACGCCTGAAGACCCTTTTTCTCCACCTCCTCCTCCGGACTTCAATTCAAGCCTATTAACTTCAGTGTCGCGTGAACCGTATTGTGTAATTTTTATATTCCGACCTGTATTTTATATTCCATTTATTAAAGTATATGTAACAAGTCAACTTGCATCCTTTCATGTAGTTAGGATCCACTATTACGTTACAACATATTATAAAATTAGTAAGATTCAAAGGTAATATTTTTTTACGAATGAATACAACAAGTTCTATGTAATTTTGTGTTCTTTTGAAATCTTCTTCACCCATATATATAGATTATACAGAAATCTGATTTACTAAAGTTTTGGACCTTTTTATCTATATTGTCTCGTATTAGTTCTAAATTACAATTTGGCTTACGATAGTGACAGATTATATGACTATTTAATCTGTCACTTTACTGCTATTTTCACTACTAATTATGCATATTTTATGCTTAAGAGGTGCCTGTTGTAGATCCAGTGTAATAACATTGCTCGATACTTCAATATTAGGAGAAGAAGTACGAGTGACATCTATGCTTACAGTTTTGCTGTCTTGATGAATAGAAGTATTGCCAATATTTACACCTGTTTGTGTTTGTTTGGTTTGTCTTGACTGAGTTTTATTGGGTGTTGTTGGCTTTAGTTTGACTGGAGAAATAGCATTTTTTTATAGAGATTGTTTTTTCTAGATTTTACTTTGTTTCAAACTGCTATTTTCTAAACACAATATATCACTTTCCTTATGTGCGCTATTAAGTTGAGACGTCAAATCATCAATCTTATCTTGCAACTTTTTGATTTGATTGTTCTCTTCATCTTCTGAAATTTCTGGCATACTATTTGTAGTACAATTCAAAGTTCGAGACGTGTTACTGCTGTCATCATTGTTAGATTCCGATCTTCTGCTGCGGTTACGACGGAATGTTATGTTATCCAAGAAATTCATATTGGCAGAGCTTTTTCCAATGTTAACATTCACACAAATGAATAATATATTTTATTTCTTCACTAATAAATAAATAAAAAACTTCTAAACTTTGATCATTTTTTTGCCCTGTCAACACTAAAATGGGTTTGGTAACACTGTATGAGTATTGAAATAGTTACTACTGAATAATATATGTCGGTGTCCGCAATATTTAAATGTAGAATATAATATTGATGTCTTGCAGCACTATGATGAGTCTTGTAACACTGATTGTTTTAATTTAGCTATTCACCACCAGATGGTGCTGCTACCAACATATGTAGATCGTTTGAATAAAAAACGGAATTTTTAGTTTTTTTTCATGAATTTTTACTGTTCACTATTTTATAGAAAAACTTTAATGGGTCACTCTATTTATTAACAGTTTAAGAAATGATAATAACAGTTCAAAGTTCACTTGTTTTTCTCATTTGTGCGAATGAAGTCACAGTTTTATCGATCATACATCACAGCTAATTTGTTTATTACTCAACAAAAATTCTCAATTACTGTCATATATCGTTTGTAAGTTCCTTTTCACTTGTAAAAGCACAGTACATTATCCAAATATACGGAAAACATTATTATTTAACTAATTTATCACAGAGCACAAAAATATACAATGTTAACTAGTGCGCGCCATCTGGCGAAATCGTTTTCTTATTACATTATAATTCTAACTGAAACATGGCTTGTGCCCTATATTGCTAGCGTCGAGCTCGTGGATCCTCGATATATAGTTTACAGATGCGACCGATATCGTAACACAACAAAAAAAACGGGATGGCGGCGGGGTCCTAATCGCAGTCAAACTCAAACTTAAACTCAAATCATTTACTTCAATGAGGGTTTTCTGAAATGATCTCCGATAGATGGCAGGACTGTAGCGGCAGGTCCAATGGACTGTCAAAATACATACGCGAATTGTAATTTTCCATATATTTTTTGGTTTATTTATTCTTAAAATCATTCCTTTCGGAATATCGTTGTTTAAAATGCCACAGTGTTGTGCAGTGCCTATGTATGCAAATAAAACAGGAGGACATAAGTTCCCTACAAAAGATAAAACCCGATTTAAACAGTGGCTTGTAGCCATTCGCAGAGATAAATTTACTCCAACGAAAAATAATCCATAATAAAATCAATAACACTTCCAAATACAATAGAAGTTCAATAATTTATGTTCAGTACCTACGACTCTGTGCTATTTGACAGCTGTTTGGACCTGACGCCTACGAAGCGCCACCTAGTGGCAGAAAAAGTTTCGAAAACCCTCATTAAACCATTTACAGGCACTTTTGAATTGTCAAGGAGTCGGTCATTCAGAAATATGAAGCTAGTTGCCCATTCCAAAGCGTAGTAGGTACCTATGGAGAAGAACGGGCAAAAAACTCCATGGACACTCTTTTAAATAATAATGATTTTACATATATCTTAGTTACATCGATTAATGTTGACACTATAAGTGAGAACGATGTACAAAAAACCGTACACGTTAAAAGCGTCCAGAGTAAATCAAAACATAATTAAAAACAATCCAGCTAATTAATTATTAAAATAAGCCGTGGCAGCTAAGAGATGACCAGTCCCAACTGACGGCGCCCGTTCACGAACATGACGCATGGATCAGTACCATTCAGCTCAACCATTTTGAAGGGAGCTAAATGATCCGACACACGCGCCACCGTCAGCGCGACATTTGAGTGAGCATGACATACTATCAGCCGCCAAGGCACATTCAAGTCAATCTATGACATTACCCGGAAAATGGTAGCTCTATAGTACAAAGTACTCACATCTGTGCAATGCATCTATATAATAAAAAGGAGATTGAGTTTATATAATGCAAATAAATTCTTACTATCTTCAGCAACTTCAACAGTGTTTCAAATGTCAATTAATTAGTTGTGGTGTGGAGCAGGACCGGCATTAAGCCAGGCATTTTTATCAGTTATGTAATCCTCCAACCTATAATATGCCTGCCTGAATAGTGTGCGTTTGACAAAGGATTTGAATTTTGTCTCATTCAGTTGAAGTATGTGGGGAGGTATTTTATTATAACATTTTAGACAGTACCCCATGAAAGATGAGTCTACTTTATCCAGTCTGAAACCTGGTTGAACTAATAGGTCCCGATTTCTAGTACTATAATTATGTCTTTCTCCTCTTTTACTGTAAAGATGTCATTTTTTTCTTACGTACATGATGTTTTCATAGATGTATTGACAAGGTACAATCATGATGTTAATATCCTTAAACAATTCCCTTAGAGAATCGCGCCTGCGGAGATTATATATGGCTCTGATGGCTCTTTTCTGCAGAATAAAAATAGACTCGATGTCTGCAGCCCGTCCCCAAAGTAAAATACCGTAAGACGTGATACTATGAAAGTAACTAAAATAGACCAGTCTCGCGGTATCTACATCAGTAAATTGACGGATTTTTCTGACAGCGTAAGCTGCTGAACTTAGCCGTCCTGCTAGAGATGTTAAATGAGGACCCCATTGTAGCCTTGAGTCGAGCGTGATCCCCAAGAAAACCGTTTTATCGACGAATTCTAGCTTCTCTTGATTCAATACTATCTCACAATCACTACTCTTGACGTTTGGTAAAGAAAATCTTATACACTTAGTTTTATTTCCATTTAGTACTAAATTATTAGCCGTGAACCAATTTTGGACCAGCAGTAGGGCGTTATTTACGTCGTCAAAATTTGAAGCACGTCTATCTACCTTAAAAATTAAGGAAGTGTCGTCAGCAAATAACACCATTTGCGGTTGATTTATTAATAAATGGAGTAGGTCATTAATATATACTAAAAAGAGGAAAGGACCCAATATCGAGCCTTGTGGAACTCCCATTTTTACCTTTAAACCAAGTGAATTGACACCATTTATTTGAAATTGCTGTTGAAAAATAAGATTTGATTAAACTGAGCGCAAGTTTTCCAAGTCCGTAATGCTCAAGTTTCAAAAGCAGGGTTTTGTGATCGACGCAATCAAATGGATAGGTCACAAAAGATTCCTATGGCGTCTTGAGCCTCTTCCCACATGTTTTAATAAGGTAACACCAGCGTCGGTCGTACAACGCCCTTTGGTGAAACCATACTGTTGCTCGTGAAGGATTTTATTAATATTAAAATGATTGAGCATCTGATTAAGCATTATCTTTTCAAAAACCTTGCTGAAAACCGCCAACACGGACATAGGTCTATAATTGTTAGTGTCTTTACTGTCCCCGGATTTGAAAAATGGTATTACCTTACTGTATTTCATTAGATCCGGGAAGACTCCTTGATCCACACACAAATTAAATATTTAGGCTAAGTAAGGTGCTATAGTTACAGTTAGGTACAGACTTTAATAGACATTCCCCAAAGATCTTCGGTCAATTTGATCTTGATTTGCTTAAAAGATTTTATTACTGTTAAGGGGTTAATATACTTAAAGTTAAATTCAATCAAGCAGGCAGAAACATTCGCCCTCATTAAAAGCACGCGAGGGCGAAGAATTTAAGATTTCAGTGGTTTTTAGTGGGACACTGGTAAAGAAATTCACAAATTCCTGAGCATTTTTTTTGTTATCGCAAATGAGACCACGTGACGTCTCCAGCGTGTAATCAGAATTTTGCTTTTTGATCCTGTTCGTTTCATTATTGATAATTTTCCAAACCGTCTTTATTTTATTGTCTGCTGATTTTACCTTGTTGCTAATGTATAAGGCTTTAGCAGCCTTACAAGTGTTCTTAATTTTTTTTGAGTAAGAAGCAACATACTTATTAAAAGTTTCCGTGTTAATATAAGGCTTAAGGCCGTACAGCTCGAAAAGTTTTTCCCTACTTTTCCTAAGTCCTTTAGTTGCCCAGTCACTAAATACAAACTTAGGGCTGATACTTTTAGACTTCTTCTTAAAAATATTATTAAACTCTGTTTGAACTACCGAAAAGAATTCTTTATACAAACTATTAACATTATTCATTGTAAGTTCCTGATTACTTAACTTACAAATTAAAGTGCTTTTAAATTTATTTAAATTAACAAAAGTTATTGGTCTGGATTGTATCTGCACTTTTTGTATCGCTATGTTGGACTCAAAAGTTACGGTTTGACCGCTGTGATCTGAAGGGAGATAATTAACGATAGCTTTATCTAAATAGTCGCAGCAACAAAATACATTATCAATAAATGTAACAGAAGTTGTAGTTGTTCGGGTTGGTTCCAAAAACACATTTGACAAATTGAATGATTTAAACAAATTCAATAATCTACTGATATTTGAATTATTTTCTAAAATATTAATGTTAAAGTCTCCACAGATAATAACTGATTTATTACCAGTTGCAAGTTTAGCCAAAACCTCTTCCATTACTGACTCAAATATAGAGAAATTTAATAATTTGGGGGTCTGTAAACGCACACTATAACATGCTTATCTAGCTCAACACAAGACAGTTCAACGCTATGTTCAACCGATAGTTCAACTATGTCTTTACGAGCTTTTGATTTTATACAACGTTTAATTAGGATTAGTGAACCACCACGCAGCATTGATTTTCGGTTAAAACAACTGGCCACATTATAATTCTCGTAATTAATTAACCAATCTTTTAACCAATGCTCAGTTATGCAAATAATGTCAAACATTGTTTTTTCTAAAAACAATTCAATTTCCAATTGTTTGGAGTTAAATCCTTGAATATTTTGATGAAATAATTTCAAGGATTTCTGCTTAGCCCCTTTTCTACAGTTAACTATTGTTGTGCTAGAAAATACCTTTTTGTTTTTAAGTGGAACTATACTATTAGTGGCACCTTCTGTTGTCTTACAAACTAGTTTAAATTATCTGAGCTAACCACCATGCTCAGCAGTAGCGATTGCGACCACTAGACCAACGAGGCAGTCAAGCCAAGCCAAGTAAAAATAATAGCCATCAGCGCAGTATACATACCACCTTGGGTGACCGCTGACATTTATAGCTCTCACTTCGAAACACTGCAGGACATTTTAAATGAACCTGACGTGATGAGTGCACTTATTGTTGGAGATAATAATCCCGGTAGTCGGCACCAAATCACTGGCATGACTGGCACAGGACCTTCCCCTATATGTTCAGAACTACTACAGCTAATGTCAGCCCTGGATGCCTACCAATATAATACCCAATGGAAATGGTAAAATCCTTGATTTGTTCATTTCGAACATAATTAGCACCTTGAGCCCTCCAATAGACCCCTTACTACCTGTAGACCCACACCACCCTCCGTTTGTTGCAAAAGTCCCCATAGGTATATCAGTGCCAAACCATAAAAAGAAAACCCATGAAAAAATACTATTTCCGTAAGGCCAATTATGATGTTTTCAATGAACAAATCAATGAAGTCAAATGGTCGGTCCTGTTAGATCATCTTTCTTCCGAAGAAGCGGTGAAAATATTTTATGAGGTGTTGAGCGACATTGTTTCACCGAACGTTCCTCTAGTGAAGTCTCAAGTACTTGACTTTCCTGTTTGGTTTTCACCTCACTGCATTAAGACTTTCAAAAAGAAACAGCGCCTTTGGATAAAGTGGAAGAAGTTTAAAAATATTAAAGTCTACAATATGTTTTCCGAATACCGAACAACTTTTAAAGAAGCCTGTGACCATTGCTATTCCACCTACATTAAATCCGTTGAGGATAATCTTACCTCCAATGTTAAACACTTCTGGAAGTATACATCAAATCGCAAAGACAAATCAGGCATCCCATCCACGATGCAATACCAAAACCTTAAGTTAAGTGCTCCAGACTTGGTTTGCAATATGTTCTCCGATTACTTTCTATCAGTATTCGAAC
The DNA here is from genome assembly GCA_963555695.1 of Dasypolia templi. Taxonomy (NCBI): domain Eukaryota; kingdom Metazoa; phylum Arthropoda; class Insecta; order Lepidoptera; family Noctuidae; genus Dasypolia; species Dasypolia templi. Next base: position 3,759,624 of record OY743156.1, read on the forward strand.
CCGCATCGCCCACGTTGTCGACGTGGACCCCGCCAACTCATTGTGACGCTGACATCTTAATCGACAACTTTTGTATCGAGGAATCTAAATTACTTCGAGAGTTAAACATCGACCCGTCCAAAGGGGCTGGCCCTGATGGGTATTCAGCTCTGTTTTTTAAGGCTACTGCTAATAGCATCTGTAGACCGCTTCATATAATTTACGGTAAATGCCTGTGTGAAGGGGTGTTTCCTGAAGTATGGAAGCGGGCCAATATAACACCCGTACACAAACGAGGCTCGAAACATGATGTTGAGCAATATCGACCCATTTCAATCCTATCGACCTTGTCAAAGTTATTTGAAAGACTTGTACATAACGAAATCTACCCAATCATACACAAAGTATTAATTTCTGAACAACACTGTTTTGTTAAACACCGATCTACTGTTTCCAATTTATTAATTTTCACCGACTATCTGTTTGAAAACATGGATAGACGTTTGCAAGTGGACGCTGTTTACACAGATTTCAGAAAAGCCTTCGACAAGGTCGATCACGAAATTTTACTTAACAAACTTGCATTTAATGGCATACCGGGATACTTGCTCCGGTGATTTTACCCTACATTAAAAATAGAACACAGAAGGTTGTTGATAGTGGCCATCAGTCAGATACAGTGTCTATAACTTCTGGTGTTCCACAGGGCTCAATTCTGGAACCACTTCTATTTAATATATGTATAAATGACATTGGGAAATGCTTCTTAAGTACCAAATTTCTTATGTATGCTGATGACTTGAAAGCCTTTAAAAATTTTGGTACAATAGAAGATTGTTTAAAGTTTCAAGAAGACTTAGATAGACTCTCAGCATACCGTCTTGACAACAAACTACACTTGAGCGTCTCCAAATGTCATTATATAAATTTCACTAAAAACAAATTTATAACAAATTTTAAGTATAAGCTAAATAATGCCTTGCTGAGTAACAACTCTATTGTAAAAGATCTTGGTGTGGTGTCCACCTATCTTTATTTATACAAGACGCTTGTACGCTCGCAGCGCGAATATGCGGTCCCAATCTGGAATCCGTTTTATAAGAAATATACAGATATGGTCGAGAAAGTCCAGCGTAAATTCCTTAGCGCCTTGTACTATAGGTGCTATAAACGGTGTTTGTCATATTCACAATTACTTAGCAAATACAATATATTATCTTTAGAATGTAGACGTAAGTTTCTAGAAGCCAACACACTACATGGTATTGTTCATAATCACTTCGACTGCATTGATCTCACGAGTAAGTTATGCTATGTGTGGGGACCACATAGCATAACTTAACATAACTAACGCACCGTAAATAAGCGTAGTGTCCGAGCAGGAACATTGTTCGCTGTAAATGCCTGTCGGACTAATTCAGGATTGCGTTGCCCTGTTCGTCGTATAGTGGAGTCTTATAATCGCAACTTCACTGATATTGATATTTTTGTATGTTCGAAATCGAAATTTAAGACCAATGTTTATAAAATCTTATCTAATTATAATAAGAAATAGTGTGAGTACTTTATTCTAAATTTATTTAGTTTTACCATTCGGATTATTGTTATAAATGAATTGCATTCTACTGTCAATTCCTTTATTTTATTTTTTGTTCAAAAAAAAATTAAATTATGATTTGTGATAATAAGGAACAATCCCAAATTTAGAATTTTTATCGAACAAATTATTCTTTTTATTTTTTTAATAATTAATTAATTTTATGGTATTTTAATAATCAATATAATTTTTGTTTTCTTCCCTTCACACACTTCTTACCTTATCTTAATTTTGTTAACATGAGGATAATGTAGTACTGCAATATTGTTAATACTACTGATGTTATTGTAATTTGTAAACATTTTGTAATTGTAGCTGTTTATTGTCCCATAATAAATAAATAACCAGTATTGTTATTTGTTTCATCTACTTTAAAAAATATAAATTGAAAGGTTATAAAGTCATGTAGGTAACGAACTACGAAAAATACAATATGGTATAGTCGCCGCCGGCACGTAAGTTGGCAAGAATTGTTAGATGTTGGTTTCCTTTCTTTAACTCTCTACTAAACAGATGTTAAAAAAATATGGTAAGAACCATAAAAAAAGCAATATAAGTGAAAAAATAAAAGTTGCAGTAAGTGCACATGCGTGAACTTACTCCGACTACGCCAAAACCTTGCCAAGTTACGTGCGGGCTACTAAAATAGGATTGTCAAAGATCGACACTAAATACGCTGATTTATATGATTTGGCTTTTTATCTGCAGTACCGTGCATAAGGTGATGATCAGAAGTTTTATTATACTATTAAAATAATATTAAAATCCTAGTAAGCAAAGTAAATGCGACACAATACATGACCTTTTAGTACTGAGCTCGATACAGAATATTTATGTATGTACTAAAGCCAATTTAATGAATATCGTTTATACTATCCAGCCACTTTATTACATAGGAACTGTCTACTCAATTTAGACAAACTGATTACTGAGGCAGAATTAATCAAATAGTCTAGCAAGATAATTTTTTTTTTAAAAATTAAATATCCAGTAAGATTACACTTAAGTTTATATATACAATTGAACGTATGTGCCTCTTCGTGAAATAAATAAACAAGTTAAAAACAAAATAGTCTATTTGGCGATACAATAAAAGACATTGCTTTGTTGAGGATGTAATGTGGATCCTGAGACCATAAAGCCACACTTGTCCCCACAAATCCAATCGTATGGTATCACTCTATCCAGCGTGCTCCCGAAAAACATCACAGTACTAGTAAAGAGGAGCAGTGTCCTTGAGACCATTACCAACGCCCGCTCGGTCACATGAGTAAGTCCACGTTCGCACGGAGGTAGAAATGTCGAGGTAATTTTTTCGTGCACTGCTACAGTGGCGCCCACTCGGTAAAGGTTTTCTAGGTTCTAGCACTGGTTACTTTTTCCTATACTCTCCGTCGTGGTGGTAAGTACGTTGTGTTGTTACTAATCCTGTAAACTGTGTTATCCCCTTACTGCGGCCAAGACACCTTTAGCCTAACCACGGTCCTGTCAGTCTGCTGGACCGGCAGTGAGGAAATTATTTCCTGCTACCTTGTTCCTTCCCATCTTCCATCTGTTACGTGTAGGTCTCGAGGTGCAGATATCCTGGCTCGTTACTAACATCTGCCGCTAGGTTCTTGAATTGAATTTGTTAAAAATAAATAAAAAATTAAATCACAATGAGCTCTCACCCGATAAATTTTACCCACCTAAGAAAGGCGTAACTCGAGTATGAGGTCACTATCAGAGACAACAAGTAAACCATTATTTAATGTGTCATGTCAATCTACTACTTAATAGTAATTGACTATTATATCCATCATCTTCAACGCGCAGTTAGCGCCGAGAGTTGAAAATCCAACAGTGTGTTTTGTCGATGCGCTGGGTAGCACTTTATTGGATTATCAATGCTCGTATCAACACCGAGAGTTGAAAAAGCAGTGCGCGATAAAATCTTGCTGAGAGATTTTTGAGACCGTATGGACATGGTCTAAAGAAACGGAACAAACAAAGCTCCATAGATAGGTAGGTAAATACAAATTTATACAAAATATACTTAGTTACCTACTAGTGTGAAATTCAAACCAAGAAAAAAATATCTTTATTTTCTTGGGCTGGGTCGATGAAAATGCAATTTATCAACCGACTTATTGCTTTGTAATTGCAACAAGCTTGTTGCAATCTTATACAATAATATTAAACATTTTATTTTATATCAAATTCGCCGTTCAGGTTGGGAAACATCTTTGTAATTTATTTTACATTTTTCGTAGTGTGATTTACTAAGATATCATGAATAACACTGTTATTGTAGAGACATTAAAAACCGAAATTATGACAAGGAAAGTATCACGTATCAATACAAAAGTGTTTGCGTAAAGTATATAATTTTGGTAAGTTGCTATTACGGACATATTGGCGTAAAGGAATCGTGCAATTCTTGCTAAATGTTAGAACGTGGTTTTTGTCGAATTATTTTGAGTTAGCTCAAACCGTATTGGGAACTTTCAAGCTTTCCAAAGTAAAAAAAAATGATGTGACTCATAATTTTTTTCGACGACAATAATGTTTTGTAACGATACTGATACACTAAACTGTGTCAATCTAAACTAACCACAACCACAATAAAAAAAAGAACAAATTACGTATCGTCTTCGAAATGTTAGGACCCCAGTAATAGTATTATAAAGAGGAAAGATTTGATTGTTTGTTTGTATTGAATAGGCTCCGAAACTACTGGACTGATTTAAAAAATTGTTTTACCATTAGAAGCCGAAATTATGTCTGATGAACATAGGCATCTTTTTTTTTCGAAATCCACGCGGACGAAGTCGCGTGCGAAGTGCTGGTCTAAAATAACTACAATAAAAATTATAACAAATTACGTATCGTCTTTGAAATCTTAACATCCTACTAGAGATATGATATTATCAAAGACGATACGTAATTTCGTATATTTTTTTATTGCGGTTTGTTTAGATTGGATAAGGTATTACGTTTGTATGCACAATTCATGCGTCGCCATGGTCTTAAGAAAGTGGCTGGGACTGACAGGATGCGAAAGGCGGAGGGCAGCCTGGGAGAGGCCTATGTCCAGTAGAAGTTGATAACGTTAGTCTAAATTGATTGATTTATTGTTAGTTAAAATTAAAAATAAGCTGTCAAATTTACTGTAAACTCGTATAAAAACATATACTTTCATTTTTGTTAATAAGCAGCGCAACTCGCGCTGTTTGTTGACTAAAACAAATGTTCATATCGCAGAAAGCGATAATGCCGCCCATTGTATATTTTGTATTTTCTATTATTACTATGTTATTTTGTGGTGTACACAAAGTAGACACAAATAAAGAAATAAATAAATGTTCCACATAAAATCGATCTCTTATTCCACAAATAAATTGTTCAAGGCACACGCAATTGTGACAGCAACAAGTTTTATTGATCGATCCCATAAATTCCTTCATAAATAGATTAGAGCTGCTGATAACAAAGCTTTGTAGCAACATTTGTGTCTCAATTACATTAATGTGCATTGGTACCAGGAATCTTGAAACTGTCTTTAATACAACTCTAACACTTCTTGAAGAATAACGTACCTACAGGCACGGATCTGAATTTCTGTGGATTTTTAAAATTAAGTATAAAATAGGGAAACTACGTTGTAACCTTAGCCGCACTTGTCGTTTGGAGATTGTAGCAGACAACTTGGTTGACAAAGATGTGCAGTCTATGCTTCTACACTTGAACCTAATGCAACATCTTTTCTTTTGTCCCAAGTATAGAAGCAGGAATAATTTAATTTCTCATAATAATGGTCGATCGTTTTTAATGTCTTTATGTGGCACGATGATGTTCAAATATTTTATTTTTATCACTTATATCGCCAAAAAGTCAGCTAACATGATGTTGGTGATTATTATAAGATCGACGTTAAAGGAATCAAGTACTTCGAGTTTATCGTTACTTCTATTTCTTATGAATTTTTGGGACGTTATTTTTCAAACCAATGAATGTCACATTTGTTTTAAAATTATTGTATATCTACAGATTTCATAATAATAAGACCACATTCAAACATTTTATCGTTGGTAATTGGTTAAGTATCATATTGATTTTGGGTTTTAGTATTAATTTTACAATCCACATTTGTAATGGCCTTAAACTTCCATTTCACAATATTTTATGTAGTCTAATTGTCATAAGTTTTGAAACAATTTTGGTTTATGCTATCAGACTTATTAAGTTTTTAAAAAATAAAGGTGATCTTTGGAACATTCAAACATTGTTTTTTCAAAACCTAGGTGAAAGGGACAGAGAGGATTATTGCAACAGATTTTACCAATCAGACCTTTGTTTATATATTAGATTGCTATGACATCTCTTTTAAAAAAATCGTCAGTACCAAACAGTTTATCTACAAACTAATGGTTTACGAATTCATATACCAACATTTTACAGATCGTGTTTTACTGTACGAGCTCCTTTTGCTTCACTATGATTAAAATTCTGACGATATTTGAAAACGATGTGAGTATTCTCCTATTTGAAAATTCATTAAAAATCTTTAAACGCCTTTAACTAATTTTATTCAACTTCGGCGGTTCCTTTAAGCCGGCCACAGAACTTTCTTCTTTTGAATTTCGCTAAAATTATAATCGATTTATTGTATTAGATCCAGGTTTAATGTCTGTATATTTCTAATGGGTGGGGAACAAAATACGGAGTCACAGATGTCTTGATAAACCATAACACCACAGACAATATGTATATTATAGCGTAGATAGTTAAATATAAAGCAACAGAACATTTACAGCAACAAAAATGTTTTATTTTACCAGGGTGCAGAATATCCGTTCGTGAAATGGATAATAATCATTTGGATAGCAAAGAAATTATTGTTACAAACCATATTGAGCATGGAGTTTGAAGCATTCTACATTGCTGTGAATAAAGTTCAATACATGCGCAGTCTTGTTGAATTCTAACTATACAGGTATTTACGATCCAACAATGTATTATGTAATAATGTTGCTTTTAAATTGTCATTTATTAATTTTTGATTGTCTGTGATTTAAGTGTATCTGTCGCAGATGGATTTTGTAATTAGCTGTGATACAATATAGCTCCGTTTTGTAAAACAACTGAAAGACGTTAAGTGGTTCTTCATAATTTCTTAACTTTAACACGCATAAAGATTTAGCATTTATCAATGCATTGGGTCAACGACTAGTGACTTTGTAAAACTGTATGAGACGAAACGTCAGATTTTTGTTCAAAATGTTGGCTCTGTGTGTCATAACAGCAATAATGGCGTCCGAAACAGAAATAAGAAAAACGAGTAATGTGAGTTATAATGACCGTAACTAAAGTGAAAAAAACAGTGATTTTAAGGACAATCTTGATAGAAAGCTATCAGAGTTTTATGAAATTCAGTCCAAAAAAAACTAAACAGCCAGGAACTGCTACCAACTTGGAAGTAGAGCTCGCCAACTTCTACCCGCGGCACCGATCGCTTCTCTCGCTCGGCTCGCGAGCGGTTGGTCACAGTTCTAAACTAAGTAAAACCAATTGGTCAGGGTGACGTAGCTTTGTTACTGCGACCAATTAGGCTCACACGCAGTTGATCACAGTTCCCATCATGCTCAGATATGCCATCACTTAGGTAGCTGTTTTTAAACGTCGCGCAATGGCTATCAAGGTGAACGCTGTTCAGCTGTTTTATATGACGAAGCGAATCAATTTACGGTTTTTTTAAACAGCCAACTCGGCAATCCATCTACGACCTTTTTAGTAGTCATTTGTGAAAGGGTTGGTCTGCGGAATTACTACCACCTACCCTTTTTGTTGTCATGCAGCGTTGCTGTATATCGGTTTGAAGAGTATGAGTCCCGTTTCTATGACAGGTACATCAGTCTTTTACTGATATGAAAATACACCTGCAATTTTTTAGGTAACTAGGTGATGGTAATTACCACCGCCTAGTTACCTAAAACCACAAATAAAAAATAAAAAAACCCGTAATTTTTACATTCATATTCATTGCAGATGTAGAGAAAAGGTTGTACAATAATATTAAACGCCTACACGTTACCTCATTCGACAAGATGGATGCGTGCGGATTATTCTACGTTGATGCAACTCTACCGCTTGATATGATGCTATTTATTACTGACTATAACATAGTGTTGCTGCAGTTTGCTTTATTGTAATCTTTATAGCATTAAAACTCTTTGAAACATTTAGTATGAGCTAGATGCGTTTTACTAAGTTTTTCTACCTAATTACTCTCTAATTCTATTAGGGGTTCAGGTCACTGGGAATTGAATCTCAGACTCCGGGCTGCTACTAAGAAATTTTAGATAGAAAAATCCAATACTAATACTTTGCCCGAACTGGGAATCGAACCCAGGACCTCATGCTCAGCAGTAGCTCTTACGACCACTAGACCAACGAGGCAGTCACTGAAACTGAAAACTATGAACACAGCCGTATACCCGTGAAACCGTGGATGAAAACTGTATGGTGATCAAATCCACATAATTCGCAATTCGCATTAAAAAAAACGACGGGTTGCACTCCGGTAGTGCCAGCAGAAGTGAAAACTTGAATATAAACGTTGTGCATTTTTGATATTTTGGAATGGTTAGGGAATAATTTTGCACGAATTGGTTTATTTTTTATTATGTCAAGCAAAGCCGATGTCGACTATTCTGCCATGATTAAAGTGAATTGGAGAAGTTAGTGTGCATTGATAAAACTTAAAAATAACACCATATAAATCTTCAATGAAAATGTTGAACTTAATGTAAATCTCGTGGGGTCAGTACTAGATTGAAACAAACAAAAAATAAATTAATTACGTAGTGTACAGTTCCCTGGCGTTTAAATTGCCGTCTTACTTTTGACTTTTTTGTCTTTGTTGTTTTCACATTTATTTCTCGATTGATGAATTTTAATTCAAAAGCCAAGGTATTTACAGCACGTTAACTTTATTTATCATGCGTCTTTTATCTGAAAAATGTGCAAGATAATGGCTTTTCTGAAATACGTATCATAGGTATGCGCCGTACTACAAGAATGGTGAAAAAAATGGATACCATCTGAGGATATCTTGTAATGGCAGATCCAGATCAAACTAAAGTGAGTCCATCGAGTAGCAAGACTGCGCTACGCACGTGAACACATACAGTAGAGTGTAGAAGAATGGGCAAGAGTTTTGTTTGACTGATGAGTCTCGATTCTTACTTCCGATGGAAGGCGAAGAGTATATAGGCGACCTGGTGAGCGATACATTCAACCTGATTAACAGAAAGAGTCCAATACGGTGACTCTGTACACGTATAGGCTGGCATCTCTTCAGAAGGTAGCACCGAGCTAACAACCATAGAAAGTGGCACCCTTGGTGGGGAAAGATATGCTCAAGAGATCTCAAATGAGTATGCAGGGCCTTATATAGTAAAAATGGATGATGGATCAATATCAATATAACACTGATGCAGGATAACGTCCGACCACGCCCCGCTCGAGTCATACAAGAGGTTGGTATCAACATGTGTGGTATTTTGTTACAACAAAATCACATCTTATAATCTATTTATCAATTTAACACCTGAGGAGCTGTTGTGCACAGTAATTCTTTCTATGATTCAATAAGTACTAAAGTTTTTATGAAAATTGTATGAAACTCATTTTACTTACATTTCTTTATCTGATAATTATTGTACTGCTGAAAAGCAAACCTTTAGATACATCTGGCTATTTTTCCAGTTAAGCCAGGTTCTCACTGTAAGCAATCTTTATTGTTCCTGGCCGATAACCAATTAAGAAGTATTTGGATTGAAAACTAAAAAAGTCACTTCTAGAACGATCGGCCAGGGGCTATATAAACCATCCGATACTTTTCACCAGGTTCTTTTTGATTCCGTCTTTTGACTCGTTCTTTTGACTCGCCCTTCTGGCTCGCTCTGTTGGCTTCTTTCTTTTTGTACTTTTTCTTACTCTATGTTTTTCTAAAAGCTATTTAAATATAAACCTTTATAAAAGTTATTCTCAGTGAATTTATTACAAACATCTTGTGTGTGTAAATGTGTTCGACTCACTCGATCACCTCCGACCATCCCACTTGCGTCTACGAGAGGAGTTCGAGACGGTTTGCATAGAGCTAATAAACGTGGCGTGAAACACCGCCGCAGGAAGAAACACCAACCGACGCGAGCTCCCTCGCAACGGGCTGCGGGCTGATGGAGAGGCTGCTGCGAGCTCCCACCCGACGGACTGCGGGACGGAGGAGCGGCCGACGCGAGCTGATTCAACCGTGAGCTGCTTCGCGACTGTGAGCACGGAGAGGCTACTGCGAGCTTCAACTCGACAGACTGCGGGCCGGAGGAGCGGCCGACGCCTCGAGCTGCTGCACGAACGTGAGCTCCCTCGTGTTAGACTGCGGGCAAGAGAATCGTCCTATGCTACTACTAATCGATTCCTATTCCTTAATATCTTTTTCTATGTAATTTTATATTTTAAAAATTACATTAACTTGTAACCACGCTTAGCCAGTCGGCTAAACGTTACGTTACACATGATACATCTCAACCCACTCGAGCGCGCCTGGGAAGAGCTCGGGAGGCTGGCCAGAACCCGCAGACCACCTAGTAATACCCTCAGGGCCCTAAAACAGGCTCTGTTGGACGAATGAGAGCATATTCCACAACATTGCCTTCGAAACTTCGTCTTTAGTATAAACCGACTTGAAGCTGTAATCAGCACCCGAGGAGGCAATAAAAGTTAAATTGTGAATAAGGCGTAAAACAAACGTATTAATGTTGCTTGAGTTTTTATCTTTTTGTAAGTTAAAAAAGTTTCTAATGCACAATAAACTAAAATTTCCAAAAAAATATTACAAAAGTTGCTATAAAACGTGTATTTCATGTGTCGTGTCTAGGTGCATGACCAAAAATGGCTTCTTCGTGAGAAGACAGGGAATTTGAGGTCATTAACCTCAAAAACTGCCATTTTCGTGATGTCTGCTCAGATGATCGAATTTATGGATGTCGATCCGTGGATTTCAATTTTAACATATTTTGGTGACGCACTCTTTGATTTGTGTTTTAACCGACTTCAAAAAAGAGGTTATCATTAAATAGGTGAATGTCTTTTTTCCAAAAAAAATCTTGTGCAACCGCTTACTTACTTACGATTGCAAAAAAAAAACGCAGAAATTAAGAACGGAACAGAAGAATAAACATGATGAAAATAAGAATGTAGCACCAATGATAGTAGCGGTGGCCCAGTGGTAACGACCGCGATTAACGAGTTGTAGGTCATGGGTTTGAACACAGACAGGCGCTTTAAAACCATGCTATTTGTTTTATCTATCACAACTAAAAACGGAACAGAATTATAAACGAAGCCAAAAAAAAAGAGTCAAAAATATGATATTCAACAAAACCTCGATAAAGCTCCTTCATCCGCGAATCGCATGCGACATAAAATGCACCACGTGTTGCGCGGCGAGCAGTGCCTGTGTGTCGCGCGCCATTCGCATCGCGTATCACGCAGCAGGGCTAACATGACAAGCGCTAGAATCTCTCTATCACGATTCGTCGAAATTTGTCTACAGTCATCATAATGCCTAACATGACCGTAATGCTCGAGTAAACTCGAAAAGGCATTTTGACAATTCTGTATCTCGCGACGAGATACCGATGTAGCATGTTAATAAAAACAAATCATTTTCACCATTGCGACATCGATCGATTTTACGCATGGAATTAGTATGTATGTCTGTATGATTTTAAGTCCAGCTCTTTTAATTTATGTTTAGATTCTAACCGACTTTCTTTTAGTATTTATTTGGATTGCTAAAATAAAAAAATTGTGGCACTTATTACACTCACTAGATTAATCGGCCGACAGTCACAATTCGACAAAGCGAAGGTTGATAAAATTATTAGGATAGACGCCATATCAAGTAGCATTTCGTGACGTCACCGGACAGCCACATTATAAAAGGACCGTTCTGCGTGTAGCTCGGCCACCCCCGACGACGCCACTACCCTCCTCCAGGAGAGCAGTAAGGCCACCAGCACTTTACACAAGCGCAAAACCCGATCACCGTCATACCGTCCTCGCCGCCGAGGCCCACCGCGAAATCCAAATCCACGCCCCTCTCGGCCCTTGCTCGAGCCAGCCCACCGCTGAGCCTGTAGCTTTAAATTCGTCCCAAAATCACTCAAATCCTGATCCAGCTAGTCCCTTGCTGCCCTCTTCCAGCGAAGCCCTAAGCCGAGGTCCGTGCCCCACAGGGGGTGCCCTTATCGTGTAGTCGCTTAGTTTTTAGTTAGTATTTAAAGGACAATGCCAGAATCTCTATAGAACTTTGCCCCACTCAAATCAAAGTCATTTACAAGTCTGCAAAATGCAGCATCTTAAAGCTCATTTATTACTGTTAACTAAACATTTGTCCTAATGCCTGTAGAACTTGCGATTTCTGTTAAAATATTAAAGCAATAATGACATTGATTATAGGTAAGGTGCAGTTTATATTTGTTAAAAAGCGATTTAAACAACATCCAGGTTACGCATTATCATAATTATTATAATCGCATTATGAGTTTTTGTTTTACATGTATTTAAAACTTTTTTTTGTTGTATATCATGTGCAATAAGTACCGCAATATGAAATTCAGGGGTAGAATTCCTTTTATCACTGATTTGTAATCGGCAACTTCTACTGTAAAACAATGTATTATGAAAAGGTCCTTTAATCTTTACAATTATTTTCATGAATTGACATTTTCTGTAAATGGCTGGGGCAGGATCTGGCGTTGTCATTTAAGTCCTGGCTGGAGGCCTTATTTTTTTAGGGCACCACAGGCAAGTCTCCGCGGTGGACCAGACTGAATCAGTTTGCTAAAAAAAAGCCGTTGATGGTGGAAGCAGACTGAAGTAGTCTGTTTGAGTCGCAGTCTGTTTGAGTCGCAGTCTGTTTTGGCGTTAAATATTATTATAGTTCTGTATATTATTCAAACTTGCACAGAGTGTACTAAATGAAATAAGAATGCTACACAATCGCGTTTCCCTTCAATGGAACGTGAACGGCGGTTGCCATAGACATTTGTAGAACGGGGGCCGCGCAGCCCGTTTTCAACCGGTCGACGCACATTTTGCCAAGCTCCGGAGACCTATCTATTCTATAATAAACTTATGCAGCCTAGGACTGGGCAAGGATAATTAAGTAATAAACAGTTTTTAATGCTTACATTGTTGATTTGTTAAAGATTTTAGATAGAAATTGTTATAACAACAAACACCGTGAGCTATTTTGGGGCCATTTTTTGCAGCCGGCGTTGCATTTCCCCATATTACAACTAATAATTATACTATTGTGATCAAGCTGTTACTACTACGTGCGTCGTTATGTTTCGTTTTATTCATATCATGCATTAATATTAACTGATAACGTAAGCAATTAGAGTAACATTGAAATGAAAAATACGCAACAAAAAATATTTGATTCCGAATAGTTGTTCCGATTTTAAATGAGATCGCAAGTTCCCCATTTTTTTTGCCGTGGAGTCACGCATGGGATCGCTGGATCCCATATGACTTTTGATTTTAATAGTTAACTCTACTCGATCAATCCTTATTTCTACTACGTGGATAACCTTCTTGTCCACCCACTTCGATCATCGCGAATTTACGTCAAAAACCCTTATTGGTGGAGCAGACTGAATCAGTCTGCTTTTTTGTTGCGTATTTTTCATTTCAATGTTACGCTAATTGCTTACGTTATCAGATAAAATTAATGCATGATATGAATAATACGATACATAAAGGCGCACGTAGTAGCAAGAGCTTGATCACAATAGAATAATTATTAATTGTAATATGGGGAAATGCAACGCCGGCTGCAGCAAAATGGCGACAAAATAGCTCACGGTGTTTGTTGTAATAACAATTTCTATCCAAAATCTTTAACAAATCAACAATGTAAGCATTAAAAACTGTTTATTACTTAATTATCCTTGCCCAGTCCTAGGCTGCATAAATTTATTATAGAATAGATAGGTCTCCGGAGCTTGGCAAAATGTGCGTCGACCGGTCGAAAACGGGCTACGCGGCCCGCGTTCTACAAATGTCTATGGCAACCGCCGTTCACGTTCCAGTGAATGGAAATGCGATTGTGTAGCAATACCTATCAGGCTTCTAATTTTTAGACCTAATATTAATCTATTGAAGGACACTGAACGAGACGTAATAGAAGTTTTTTTTTACTACGTCTGGGGGCGTTTATAGGAATTTAATGAATTCTTTTTCACAGTGTCGATACAGGTTTTGTTTCTGAGGTTTGCTGATTTAAAACTTTTAATTAGTGTAATCAGCCTATGATGTTCCCACTGCTGGGAACAGGCCGTAGTTTCAGTGAGAGGGAGTGGGCCGTAATCCGTAACGCGGGCCCAGTGAGAGTTGGTAGATGCCACATGTCTTCTAATTTTTGGTACTTGGACATGCCGGTTTCCTCACGATATTTTCTTTCACCGAGTTGAGAGCAGTGGTGATGAAATAATTTACACCGCTGCCGTTGCCTCTGGGCCATCACTGCTCCCGTTACTTGTATGGGGACCTCCTTTAATATCTAAATATAATTTATTTTTGTAATATGTTGTTGCCATAGCGGCAATAGAAATACACACTCTGTGAAAATTTCAACTGTCTACCTGTTCTTCTGTAATAGGGTTCCGTTGGCACCCTTTGGGTACGGAACACAAAAAACAAATAAAAAGAAAATCGGTCTGTCTACCGATTTAAAAGGCTGAATCACTTTAATGAAAGCACCGGTATACAAAAGTTTGTTTTCCCATTGTTCTCTTCGACGGTGCCAGACGGTTTTTATGGAAACCATTCACAAAAGAACTGATATATTGCGACCCGTTTTTATTTAACAAGGTGACGGTGGTTTAGTTTGTCTGACGGTTATTAGTATTGTGAACTGTCTTTAGAATAGTTAGATGGTTTGTTCTTGTCTGGAAAGCTTACTTGTGGACGAAATGTATTATGGCAAAATGGTTTTTAACTGATGAGCTTAGGAAAATCATACGTTTTTACAATGGTTGTAAATATATTGTGAGCACAATGTACCTATCGCGTGATTAATTTATCTGCCTTTGCTTTATTTTTAATTCTTTTTACGAATTGTGGTATAGTATTTTTATTCTTGGTGCATCGTCTTCACATATAGAAATATAATTAATGTATACAAAATATTGTAAAACATTTTAAAAGAGTAACGGTGAAGTTTCTTGCCACTTCTTCTCCATACGAAACTATTTTTTGGAAGTGGCGCCTAGAATCAGTCCTGTTTTTAATGTAAATGTTGACGTTCAAAAGTGCCTTCTTATGGGGCTATTAGAAATAAATGCTTTGACTTTGACTTTGACTCTGAAACTACAATGCCTTTGCTTGTTGCAGGAACACTTACCTACTACTTGGTTATAGGCCGTCAAAATTTTATTGCTTTTTTTAAAGCCTTTTTTTCCGTATTTGCTAACTATACCGAATAGTGGAGTCGAGACGCGAAACATAAAAAATATAAGACATAAACTTACAATAAGTTATTGTAATCCGCCATCCAGACAGCATATTAAACACTCGTCTTTAATAACTTTGTGATAACGGAGAAAGGTTAAGAGTTCAAGATATTTTACGATGAACTTGACATTATCGGGGCGATATTTAGACGCCTTGAGGAGTACTCGTTGCAAATGTAAACCATTGGATCAGAAAACTCACTACTTACAAATTTAGTGCTGTGTTTTGCTTATTTGAATAATTATTCCCGTAATTCTAACTTAATACCTTACCTCAAAGATGTTTTTTATTTGACAGTTGAGGTTAATTTTGTAATCTAAATATTGACTTTGCGATTCAAATTAAATGATGTTTTTTAAATTAAATTTTTGGCAAGGTTAAGTTACGCTAGCCGCTGTAGGTTCGTGGACGGATCAATTACATTTCGAGGCCCCTCCCTTCGTGCCTCGAAAATCACGTTATGCCGTTGATCCCGGCCGTCGTAGATAAACTACAGGTACAGAATGTCGATTCTGTAAAAATCTCACCTTGACTACTTTCGTGGAGTGAGCTGTCAGTGTCAGCCCGTCTTGGTCAACCACTAGCATCAGTGGCACTGACAGCTCACTCCACGCTCACTTCACCTAAGTTTTCACGGTTACAGAATAGCACTATTGGTTAAGTGGTAATTTGTATAATCAAATGACGGTGTTGATACGTCTTTAATGATACTAATAAATAAGAAGAAGCATTTTTTTTATTTTGAGAACCATCATATTGATGTATAAAGGTAAATGGGCACATTAGGCTGTGGTCCACTTGTCCTTTGTATGCAAGACATGTTTTACTACAAATAAATTTCTGTTTGGATTTAACAATTATTTTATAAATGTACATTTTGTAGTGCGGGTAATGAAACGAAAAACTGTTTTCATTATTATGTCTATTGTATTATAGTATATTAATAATTATAAACAAAAAAAAAAATTAAGAAAAGATTTCCTTCTTCATGCTGTCATCATTCTTCGTGTCTTCTTCATGGCGTGCAATTGTAGAGGCCTATGTCCAGCATTAGTCTGCTGTAGGCTGATGATGATGATGATGTCCATCTTCGACAAACAAATCTTTATGTTGTATTTAGAAACTAAACTGTAATTTTTTTATTTACAGTTTACCTAAAAGTTGCCGCTTTTATGCAGGATATGTTTTTTAACCAGTGCGCCAACCCCCTAGCATCGACAAATTTCATCGGTTATATATATAGTCCCCACTAAGTGGTTAAAGTGCACAGCTGTATACCTATCAAATTTAACGAAATTTCCGCATTCACTATTCTGTTTACTAAAGATCTACAACAACAAAAAATATCTTCCGTGGCAGTTGGATGAAAAGAAGCTTGGTTGAAAGGGCTAACAGAAATACTATCTGAGTATTTACCTTACCATAAACAAAATGAACTGAAATGTCCTGGAACAAAAAAAAAACAATGACATGTGACATCTACCAACCCGCACTGGGCCGGCGTGGTGGATTATGGCCCACTGTTTCTCACAGAGGCTGGTGTCCCAGCAGTGGGAACCTTATAGGCTGATCATGCAAACAAAGAGAAACATGGAATGTGGATCAACCACAATCCACATTGCTAGTAGTATAAAATTAACTTTTTCATTTTTTATTCCAGAGATGGATTGCAGAGAGCTGCAATAGTTTATTTTTGCTCACTTAACGTTCTTTCCGTGGCGCAGAGGGGTCGCGATACGTAGTAGCTTAACCCTTGGTCAACTCGTGCAGATGTTATTATTTAGCGCGCGCCCCTACCTACCTACTGTCTATAATGTTGTTATAAATTCTTAAAAAAATTGAAACTTAAAATTGACCCTAACTCTACTCAAAACGGGAACCATCCTTGTCTTATTAGCTGTTTATATATTTTTAAAAACAGTTTTATCCTAAGATCTTAGCAACGGGCAACAAAAAACTACTGCTATAACATTAACTTTTCCATCAAAATCCTGCTAACTTACATAAAACTTTATATAGAAAATGAAATCGTATAAACGCAACCGAAACTCTAGTTATGTTATTCAAGACCGTTTCGCTAGTCCCTTCCTTATTCTTATTTTATCAGCTTTTTCTTTCGTTCTTTATCTACACTGCGCCATGACGAAGAAAATTTTGTTTTTATTCTTTTTACTACCCGTCAGTATAAGACATGTATTCTACATTTGTATATGTTGTGTCTACTGTCATTTTTATCTTATTAATTTCTATTAAATTTAGTATAAGTTTTAAAACTAGTTTTTTTTTTTATAAAACTTTAATAAAAGATGCCTAAAACGTGAAAATGTGAACAAATACGTCAATACAATATTGTATGATTGTGTTTATGTTCGTTATCAAATATCAACTTAAGTATGGATGTAGTGCGGAGTTAAAAGGTCCCGAATTTTATTGTAATAAAACCTTTGTCACCTCCATAACATTCAATTATTAGGGTTTAAACAATGTTTTAAAATAATTTAAATAAAATATGATCTGCAATTTTAACAGTTTTATTTTTGGCGGACACTCGTTGGACGATAAAATTTTATTTGATACATTTTAAATAACATTCTAGACACACATTCATCGACTTTAAGAATATTTCAATCAAGCGTTTATTTTGTTAAACATAGCAGTATGGTTACAGATAAAAATATGTTTAAAATATGTGCACTATGTTTGTGCGTTTATGTGCTGTGTTTGTGTGTGTTTGTGTTGTTGTTTGTTTGTGCTGTGTTTGTTTGTGTCTATGTGTTTTGTTTAATACATTAAAGGATACATTGTTGCATCTTAAAATACCCCAAACAGGTTTTCAGAAAATAATTTTCGGCTTCAGGCTACCTAAAATATTATCACAGGATTATTAAGTATAAACGATTTCTTAAAAAAAACGGAAGGATCCAGAATTTGCACCATGCAGTTTGAACCACGGTGAGGTAAAATGGTCACCCATTCAAAGCTGACCGCGGCAAACGCAGTTTTACCTTGCAGATCCATCAAACTACGCGTTTATATACAGTTGAGAGTATCTCTCTTGAGTCCTCTGTTGAGAGTAAAAAAGAAAAAAGAAATTATGTACGTACTGTAGCGTCGAATTGAGAAAGTCTTCTCGATTTATTCAAAAACTCGTTCAAAAGAAAAACTTTTACATACAACACTCGAAATAAGACTATAGTAAAACTCTCAATGAATACCAAAAATATTACGTAGCGAACATTCTCAAAAACCATACAAGGAGCAATACGTTTCATTACCATACTCCAACGAAGCTTAACTGATCATTCGATTTATTAGGGTTTCTATTTACTTTAACGGCGTCTTGAAGAAGCCAAATGACCCCATAAAGTCTCACGAAAGCGTAAAAGTACTTTGAAAGTAAGTCAGTAGAAGATTCAATAAAGATAATTGTTGAGACTGGTCATATTGAGAGCAGTGAAGAATTCATGCGTCTCGAGCGATTTTACGTACCTGAAACTGTGGCAAACTTTAAACACGAAATTTTTTATCGCGCAAAGGATTATCAACGCTCTCCTGGGCGCCGAGGGTAGAAAATCCAAGAAATTAGTGCGCTTGTTTGACGTGCTGGGATGCGGTTGACAAGCTTCTTTAACGAATAGGACAATAAAAAGTCTGCTTGCCTGTAAGGTGACAAAGCCACAAAAAAGCCAAAGAAATACACAACAGCATTTTTTTACATGAAAAAATATATTATTAATAGTGATATAGTTATGTCAGGTGCGTAGTATTCGACCCCGGCGCGCGTGTATGACCAGATGTATGAACGTAAACCAGCCAAAAGGAGAATGTAAGGATCGTAGCAAGTGGCGTTCTGTGGTTTCTGCCTACCCCCATGGGAAGAAGACGTGGTACAGTAGCGCTCATAAGTCGACGGTCTTCTTCTTTAAGTTGTTTATATACTATAGACACGCACACACTCTCACTTTGTCTGTAATTCATACTACTTCAAAATTTCAACTGACTTAACATATGGCTTGCTAGCTTAGTCGTTACCGTGCTTGGGAAGGAGCGATTATGGCAAGCCCTTTTTTTTTTTTTTTTTTTTTTTTTTTTTTTTTTTTTTTTTTTTTTTTTTTTGGGTGGGAAATCATCAAATGACTTCTCCCGCTCTGGGTGGAGCGGGAGGGCGTGTCAGACTTTTACTGACTAAAACCCACCCGTGTTCCTTCAGTTGCCTGTGCCAGGGCCACGGTTTTCTCTGTGGAATAACCCGCGACCCTGAGGCATTATGGCAAGCCCTGAGTTCGAATCTCACATGTGCCTGCGGATATAGCTCGATGTTATTTTCAAATAATTTGTATTTATAAAAATAAAAAAATAAAAATATTTTCTCACCACAATATTTGAAAGTTTACAAGCAGACATTGATTAGTATTAGGCTATTAATACACATTACGATATTGTGGGAGACTGGTGCCTAAGCTAGGCCAAAAACCTGTGTTTCAGGACACCAGGTCTCCACCCCGAGTAACAATGTCTGGGCGTACGAGAGCGAGTGTGTGATTATGTACGAAATGTGGGTATGTGTGTGTGTGTGCAGTTATGAGTTAACTACAAGGACACGTTCAGTATTATCTGTCTCAAAACTATTGTACGCCAGGGTTAACCTACAAACGAATAATGGCATCAGTAACGGGAAATGAATATAATCCTGAAATCAACATTACTGTATTTGTAGGTAATAGTTTTAAGGTCAAAAAAGATGAAATCACTGACTGTGTGACAAAGTTGTTACAGATAAAATGTAGTAAAATAATATTGTGTGCTTTCCCATATTTTGAAAGACTGACAAATGGACAAAACAATTATATTCAAATGCTTAATAAGCATATGCACTTTTTAGTTAGTCATCACAGTGACAAGCTTGTGTTTTTTGACACCAACAGTTTTATTGAAACTCTAAAATCGACTAGGGATACTGTGTATCTGCCTGTTAATTTTTAGACACATAATAGAAAGACTATTAGATTTTTATATAAACTCAGACATAAGTAGTATGTCGAAGTCTTGTGTTATTAACACCACAATAGTTAGTAATAATACTAAACGTAAGGTGGCGAGCCTGAATAAATGTAGCTCAAATGCTATAAGTAGTTCTACAAATTGTACGAAGGAGGTTCCATGTCCATCACTCACTACGAGTTCACTGTCTGGTGATGACATTGAAGTCTTGAGCTTAACTCCGGATAATCATATAAACTAGTTTGTACGAGTAAGACAACAGAAGGTACCAGGAAGAACATTCTTATACCTAACCACAACAATCTGCTCAAAAATCTGTAATTATCGAAATGAAGGTCAGCAGAATGCCTTGAAGTTATTTCATCAAAATATTCAAGGTATTTCTTCCAAATTATTAGAAATTGAAATGTTTTTTAGAGAAAACAAAGTTTGACATTGTTTGTTTTACTGAACATTGGTTAAAGGATTACCAAATGCTAATTAATTATCACAACTATAGTAGTTGTTTTACCCGTAAATCTATGCAGCGTGGAGTGTCTCTAATCTTGATAAAAAATTGTTTAAAATCTAAGCCTAAGCCTAATGACATAGTTGGTTTATCAGTTGAACATTGCATCGAAGTGTCCTGTGTTGAGCTAGATAAGCATGTTGTAGTGTGCGTGTACAGACGCCCTAATTATCAGACCTTTTCTTTATTTGAGTCAATAATGGAAGATGTCCTAGCGAAACTTGCATCCAGTAACAAAGCCGCAATTATTTGTGGTGATTTTAATATTAATATTTTGGAAAATAATTCAAATAGCAGTGGATTACTAAGCCTTTTTAAATCGTTCAATTTATTTAATGTTTTTACAGAACCGACTAGATTAATTCCAACTTCTGCTACTTGTATTGATAATGTCTTCTGCGATTTTGATTATTTAGAAAAAGCCATCGTGAATTATCTGCCGTCTGATCATAGTGGACAAACGGTAACTTTTTATGTTTAAAACACCTTTACAAAAATTGCAAATACAATTTAGACCAATAACTCCTGGCAAATTAAATAGATTCAATAGTGCCCTAAATAATAAGTTAAATGTTCAGGGCCATAATACGGACGATGCAAATAAATTTTATGACGATTTCTTTTCATTGGTCCACACTGAATTCAATAAAACTTTTGAAAAGAAAACAAATAATAATTGCCCTAAATTTATATTTAGTGACTGGGCAACAGAGGTATTAGGATAACTAGGGAAAGACTGTTCGAGCTGTATGGCCTTAAGCCTTATTACATTAACACTGTAACTTTCAATAAGTATGTTGCTACATATTCCAATTTTTTTTTGAAATACCTGCAAAATTGCTAAAGCCCTGTACATTAGCAACAAGATCAAATCAGCAGAAAATAAAATAAAAACAGTTTGGAAGGTTATAAATAACGAAACTAGTAGGAATAAAATACGAAACACTGAATATACATTGGAGACTTCACGAGGTGCCATAAGCTTTAACTTAGAAGTAGCTCAAGAATTTGTTAATTATTTTACTAATATACCATTTAAAACTACGGAAGCTTTAAATTCCTCACCCAAAGTCTCAATTGATTTATTAAGAGCGAACGTTCTAGGCTGCCTGGTTGAATTTCAATTTAAACATATTAACCATATGATAGTTATAAAAGCTTCTCGGCAAATAAAAATCAAGTTGACCGAAGATCTTTAGGGAATGCCCATTAAAGTTTGTATGTCCATAATCGAGACTATATCGCCATACTTAGCTTTAATATTTAATTCGTGTGTAGATCAAGGAGTCTTCCCGGATTTAATGAAATACAGTAAGGTTATACCACTTTTTAAATCTGGTCTGGGATGGCAAAGACACCAACAATTATAGACCAGTATCCGTGTTGCCGGTATTCAGCAAGGTGTTCGAAAAGGTAATGCTCAATCAAATGCTTAATCATTTTAACATCAACAAAATCTTACACGAACAGCATATGGTTTCACCAAAGGTCGCTGTACGACTGACGCTGGTGTCACTTTACTAAAACACATATTTACAGCGTGGGAGGAGGCCCATGATGTAATAGGAATTTTCTGTGGAAGGCATTTGACTGCGTTAATCACAAAAACTTGCTCCTAAAACTGGAGCATTACGGAATAGGTAAACTTGCGCTAAGTTTAGTTAGATCTTATTTAGAAGATAGACGGCAAAAAGTTCAAATTAATGGTGTCAATTAACTTGGTTTAAAAGTAAAAATGGATGTACCACAAGGCTCGATATTAGGTCCTTTCCTCTTTTTAGTATATGTTAATGATCTAACCCATTTATTAAAAAAAACAATAACAAATGGTGTTATTTGCTGACCATACTTCTTAAAATTTTAACATACTTAGACGTACATCAAGTCTTAACGACGTAAATAACGCCCTGCTGCAGGTACAAAATTGGTTTACTACTAATAATTTAGTATTAAATGGGAAAAAAACAAAATGCATAAGGTTTGCTTTGCCGAATGTTAAAAGTACTGATTGTGACCTAGAATAGAATCAAGAGAAACTAGAATTCGTTGATAAAACGGTTTTCTTGGGGATCACGCTCGACTCCAGGCTGCAATGGGGTCCCCATTTAACATCTCTTGCAGGACGGCTAAGTTCAGCAGCATATGCTGTAAGAAAAATCCGTCAGTTTACTAATTTCGATACCGCGGGGCTACTCTATTTCGGTTACTTTCATAGTATTGTGGCGTTGTAGTCGATTTCCTACAGATCAACTAAAACGCACATCACTAGTTACGGTTTAAAAGAATGACATCCCTAAATCTTACAAGTTCCCACCACGTCACTCGGTGTCGTGGTATGGTTAAGGCTATAAATATCCCTGCTTGACGCCTAACGTTCCCTTTCCTTCGCATCAAGCAGATCAAGTTGTAAGTCTAAATAACCCCGAGATAAACGGGTAAGTGCTCAGCGTGATTGCTTCTATTCTTAATTGTGTCCTGCCAGATCGCATTCTCTATGTATTTCTGTCTGCGCGGTCTGGCAGCTAATGTAATTGTTCTCGGCAGCCTCCCTATGACTGTCGAGTAAGCTATTTACCTATAGTGGCTTCTGCCACATCACGTGTCACCTTTACTGCACCTCTGTGAATGCGTGCGCATGCTTCTCGCATTCTCCGCTTTGCTTGTCTCGCCGCGCTGCGCCTTGCTGTTCGCTTAAATCGCCTGGCCACGCGGCGAGGGACCTCCGAGAATGCCCGCGGCATGCGCACGACATAACCTAAAATTGTAAACCGCCACGATGGGTGAGTCTTCCTCCATCCACCTTGCTTTGGGCTTACGGCTGGGAGACGCACACATCGACGGAGGTTTGCAGTCCTGGCACAACGCTTACGGAAGCACCCGCCTCGCGCTGATTCCAGGGTTCCAGTATTGGGCTTCACAATTTCTATCCTGCCTACCGCTGACTGACGTCCTCGCTGCCTCCGCCCTACCGCTGGAGAGACTGCAGTCACGCGTACTAAACACGCGGCCGCTACCGCCGCCTAACCTGCCATCCACGTGGGTCGTGGGTGCCGAGACCCCACGCCCGCCACGTGTTGAGGCCCTGCCTTAGCACGACCGTGCCTACACGCGGTCGTACACCCAAGCGTGGTGCTGCCTACGTCGAGCGACCTCTGAAGTCGCCGCCCAATTCTGCTGCCTGCCCTGAGACCTCACGCCGGACCTGGTGCTTCGGCGTAGCCAAGCCCAGGGCAGTAACATTCTCTTCTCTTCTAACTTTAGTGACCAGTGCTCGGTAAAGCCCCGCTGCCACAGTGGTGCCACAGTGGCGCCCACTCGGTAAAGGTTCTTTGGGTACTAGCACTGGTTACTTCTTCCTATACTCTTCATCGTGGTGGTAAGTACATTGTTTGTTACTAACATCTGCTGCTAGGTTCTAGAATTTGTTAAAACAGTATCACAATGAGCTCTCACCCGATAAACTTTATCCACCTTCTAAAGGCTGAACTACAGTATGAGGTCACTATCAGGGACAACAACTATTTAATGTGTCAAATCAACTTGATACTAATTGATGACTCAATAATAAATAAAATAATAAACTTATGACCTAATATTATACTGATGCATTTAAGAGAAAAAAACAAAATAAATATGAACAATAACTGTCATATATTACTATTATCTATCTATTCAAATAATTAAATCTAAAAATCTACTAATTAATAATTGTCTAAACATAAAATCAACTACTAAAAATAAACTACTACATTCTATCTGCAATTGTCAATTAAGTAAACCTATTTTAACAAATTAAACTACAAACTACTACTAAACAAAAACAGATCAACTAAACTAAATGCACAACCTACCTCACTAACTACCCAATCTAACTACATTCACCCACTACCTAACTATTGTCTAGATACAACCAACAATTACCATACATTCATATCTAAACTATTACTACTACTTCCAAACTATTATAAAAGATGGTGGCCCTACCCCACCCTTCTTTTATTACTACCATGACTATTGGTCTACAGCCAAAGTTGTGAAAGTGAGGATGGAACCCTATCCCATTCATCACTACCCTTCTATCAACTAACGGCCCCTACAGCCCTAGTTGAAATGATCAAGATAGTCTACCCCACTGATCACTTCTCCATTGATATGCTTTAACAATAGGCCCTAAACCATTGGTAACAAAGCTATCAAACCTATCTATTTTATATATGTGTATGTAAACTGTATTTATGGGATTGTTGGAATAGACTAAGCTATCTAGAGTGATGTAGGTATGTAGGTAATAACTATACACTGCTTTCTGTGTACTAGACACTAATTTCTAGTCACTTAAGTGCATTATACTATTGAAACAACTACTTACTAACATTGGATCTGTTTCTGTTGCTAGTTTAACTACTCAATTCACTGTGATTTGGTGCCGCATTTGGCGGAAGAAGTATCGCTTTTCATGCTGGAAGTTTCAGTCTGCGGAGTTGTAGACTGCAGTTTTTTATTCACAGGGGAGATAGTCTTTCCCTGTTCCTCTTTCAAATTTTTACGTTGCGTTGCATGCTCAAGCGGAATTTCTCTACGAGCCATTGGCTCAAGGCTTCCGTGATATATAGCTGATAATGTTTCCTGGTCGATATTTGACAATTCTCTCTGCTCAGGAGTGAAATTGACAGGAGAGCTGCTTCCAACACTTAATCTGCTTCCGGCTTTCACCCGTCTGTCTCCAATACCCTTATAGGGGTTATTGTAGTCAGACGTAGGTGGGTACGGGTTTATGTTGCGTGAAAGCTCCACGTTAAGCGTGTCTCTTTTAAGCATTATTCGTGAATTGATTAGCGGAAAATGCGTTCCGCTGCCGGTCATCGTGATTATTCTTGGGGTCTGTTTTGTAGGATACAACAAAGACGTTCTCTTTATTGTCTCCTTTGAAGTGGTAAATGGTCTTTAGGACGATTAATCGTCGAGGGGTCTCGCTCTGGCTCACGCATGTATACTAAACTCTAAACTTTCAATAAACTTAAAAATAAAACTAAACTTTCTATAACGAAACTACTTCAATAACTACGCTCAACCACTAATAACACAATGGGCGTAATTATAGTCTCAACCATTTGTTAACTATATCCCTAATAAGCTAATTAATAAACTTATTCGATCTATCAGTCAGCATGTCCTCTAAAATAACCTAGAATAATTCCGGTGTCGGTGACAGATGACATTTTTGATCTAAATGACAACTGACACTTGTCAACTTTGACATTTGTTATGGTCATGGACACTTGGCTTTTGGAACATCGTCAATAATATTCGGATATTCTCATAAAACAGTTTCGTCATTGTTATTGGACTTGTACTGAATCTTAACTTAGTAAAATTATACCATAGAAATTGATCATAGGCCAAGAACTAGATCAATTCTAACATAGACCTTTTTGGTTTAGCTTAATATTTTTTTTTATGCATGTTTATTATATTATACTATAATAAAATCAATTTTTTTTTTACAAGTTTTTCCTAAATAAATAAATATTTATCAAGAATAAATTAAAAAGAAAAACTTTAGGCTCATCCTGAAAAAAAAAAAAAAAAAATTTTTTTTTTGTTTTTATCTAGACTTAGACTAACTTAAACTTTTGCTAGCCTGCCAAAAAAATAAAAAAAAATTTTTTTTTGGAAATGCTTCGACTTGAACTATGAAGACTATTATTTTTAATCATAACTGCATGCATGACAACGTTCAACAATCAACAACGGACTAAACTCTTACCTAACTAAAGATACATTACCCTGCATTTTAACACCTGGGTTACCTAACCCTACGGAGATTCACTTGCTATATAATCTTGTTGTTTTTCCAACTGACTGTCTTGAGTTAAACTTACCCTACTATTAGTTTACCTCTTGCATGTTAGAGTAAGTCACTGATTTAGGACTACTTCCAAGTCAGTGACGGACATAGTATGAGAAGATGAATGATTGATGGAATGGAAGCACATGAATGGGATGTATGAACGTACAGGTAGTCAGTTTAGTGGTTCAGGCCTTCTAGCGGATTTCCCCTAGGGAAAATCCTTTCATAGCAGCCGGGGTACTGTGGCGTTGTAGTCGATTTCCTACAGATCAACTAAAACGCACATCACTAGTTACGGTTTAAAAGAATGACATCCCTAAATCTTACAAGTTCCCACCACGTCACTCGGTGTCGTGGTATGGTTAAGGCTATAAATATCCCTGCTTGACGCCTAACGTTCCCACCTCCGCTCCCGTGGCTCCATCCGCCACCGCCCCCTCTCAGGCCGCCTCGGCCTCAACCTCCTCCCTCAGCCACAGTGCTGCCAAGCCCGCTGCCCAGCCTTCTGCGGCAAAGAAAATCGCCCCCCCTCCCCCTGTGTACATCCAGGACAAGGGGAAGTGGACAGACGTGTCCAAATGGTGCACCGACCTGCGTATAGGCTACACCAGCGCTAAGTCTACCCAACAGGGTATTAAGGTAACCGTCCCGACGTCAAACGACTACAGAGAGCTCACGAAGACTCTCCGTCTTAGAGGTGTGTCCTTCCACACCTACGCCCTCCCCGAAGACCGTCAAGTCCGAGTCGTGATCCGTAGGATCCCGAAGGAGATACCCGCGGAAGATATAAAAGCCGACCTTCTGTCGCAAAACGTCCCCGTTGCGGAAGTCCACCGCATGCACCGCGCCCGAGGCAGGGTACCGTTCGATATGGTCCTCGTTGTCTGCCCTCCTACTGAGGGTCACCACCCTATTTTCAACGTCCGTTCCGTCTGCAACCTCACCGGCTTGCAGATCGAGAAGCCGTTCAAGACCGGTGTCATAGGGCAGTGTCACCGCTGCCAACTTTACGGGCATTCGCAGATGCACTGCCATGCGAAACCCAGGTGCGTCAAGTGCCTGGGCGATCACGGCACTGCTGATTGCACCCGACCTAAGGACCGCACCTTGTGCACAGAGCCGCCTAGCTGTGTGCTATGCGGCTCCTAGACCCGTTCCTGCGGCCATCCCTCCACTTATGGACCCCCGCATCCGCGTCAACGCGCCTCCAGGCATTCCTGTGCCTCTAAACAAAGCCGCTCCGGCCGCGTCAGCTCCGCCCGCAGCCACCCGGGTGGGCGGTCAGAACCCGATGGACGCGTTTAATGTCATATCTAGTACATTCACGGCCTTCCTTACCCCTCGTGCCAGGAAAATGGCAAGTGAAATTGTTGCCGCCAGAAATGCCGGCAACATTTTCATGATTCAGAATATCTACAATGCGTACCCGGACATTACGCAAGCCCTGATGTCCTTTAACAATCAACCCAACCCTAATCATGGACAAAGGAATCCTCGCGCGAACCAAACCCCGATCCCTAAAGTTAGGATATTTCAATGCCAATGGCATCCTGCGACAACGCGCTAAAATCAGCGAGTTCCTCCGCGACCACCACATCGACATCCTCCTTGTTCAGGAAACGTTCCTTAAACCGAGTTACCGAAATCCGTCAATTGCAAACTATCGTACAGTTCGCAATGACAGGACGCGTTGCCATAAGGGCGGTACCCTTATCTACTACAAAAAGGAGCTATACTGCATTCCCATAGACCCTCCCACACTCTCACGATTAGAAGTGTCTTGCTGTCGGCTTGGCATGACAGGTCATCAACCGATCACCATAGTTTCGGCCTACCTCCCCCCCATTAATACTTCGGAGAACTTCCAACTCCTTACTGAAGATCTTTCTGTCCTTTTTAGCCTGAGTGACTCCATTATCATAGCGGGTGATCTCAACGCTAAACATCCCTCCTGGAATAGCACCAGGACCTCTTCCAGAGGGAGACACTTGTTCAACCTCTCCTCCTCTCAGAATTTCGATGTCATCGCGCCGATGACTCCCACTCATTTTCCCCCCGATCCCAATCACACCGCCGATGTTCTCGACGTGGCGCTCCTACAGAACGTCAACCTACGATTGGACTCTATAGAAGTGGTACAAGAGCTCGCTTCCGATCACCGTCCAGTAGTCATGAAACTGGTCCCCCGCATAGGTCTGCCCGATTCCACCCAACCCCTTCCCAACAAAGTGGTAACGGACTGGAGGAGAGTAAGCGATCGCTTAAAATCCACCACGTCCCCCCACTTGGACCCAATCCCCGATCATTTTGACTCTATCGCTGACACGACGGCCGCGATCGACTCATTCACAGCTCACGTACAATCAGTCCTGAACGATTGTTCAAGGGAAATTCCAGCGACGGATGACCGTCGCTGGAAGTTGCCGGATGATGTACGCGAACTGTTGAATGAGAAGAACGCGGCTGTCCGTGCCTACAGCAACTTCCCCTGCGACGCGAACAAAGCCCATATGCGTTACTTACAGCGTACTGTAAGAACACGCATAGAGGAGCTGCGTACCGCCGGCTGGGACAAGATGTTGAGCGAACTAGAGCCCACCCACCTAGCCTTCTGGCAACTCCAGAGGAAGCTCAGATCCGGAGAAATAGTCTCCATGCCCCCCCTGACCCGTCCCGACAAGACCATCGCCTTCGATGATGTCGACAAGGCTGAGCTTCTAGCCGACAGTCTAGAAGCCCAATGCTCGCCTAGCTCTCAACCAGTAGACCAAGCTCACCTCTCTGAGGTCGACGCTGAAGTCGAACATAGAGCCTCCCTCCCTCCCGTCGAAGACCCAGAGTATCCACTGCCCCCAGTCACGCCCGACGAAGTGCACGACCTCATCAAAGGTCTTAAGGCTCGTAAAGCCCCCGGCTCAGATGGAATCACCAATAGGGTATTCCAACTTTTCCCTGCCCACCTGATAATGCTACTGACCACCATCTTCAATGGTGCTCTGAGCAACAACATCTTCCCACAGGCATTCAAAGAAGCCACCGTCATCGGTATCCCGAAGCTCGGCAAGCCAAAGTCAGAGCCTAGTAGTTACCGCCCCATCAGTCTGCTCAATGTCCTCGGCAAAATCTATGAGAGGCTTATTTATAAGCGCCTCAGAGACTACGCCGAGACAAAGGGCCTCATCCCCAACGAACAGTTTGGTTTTAGAACCCAACACTCGTGCGTACAACAGGTCCACCGTATAGTCGAACACATCAACTTCGGTTTCCAACGAGGTTTGATGACCGGTGCTGTTTTCTTCGACATAGCGAAAGCGTTCGACAAAGTCTGGCACAACGGCTTATTATATAAGCTGTACCAACTCGGTGTGCCAGATCGTCTCGTGCTCATCTTACGGGACTTTTTGTCGAATCGCACCTTCCGTTATCGCATCGAAGGAGCGCTATCCTCCCCCCACCCTATTCGCGCAGGAGTCCCTCAGGGCTCTGTGATCTCTCTCCTAGCATTCACGCTATTCACCAGCGATATGCCCAAGTGCAGCAAGGCACAGCTGGCTCTGTTCGCAGACGACACGGCCATCTACTACACCGGCCGTGATGAAAATTCGATAGCTCGCATTCTCCAAACCCAAGTGAACAAGCTTGGTGCTTGGTTTAGAAAATGGCGAATCGAAGTCAATCCCGACAAAAGTCAAGCGGTTCTTTTCTCAAAACCGCGTCGCAACCCCTGCCCCCCTCGACCGATCACCATGTTCGGCAAGCCGATCCCTTGGGAGAAGCGAGCCAAATACCTGGGTGTCGTACTAGACG
This sequence comes from Dasypolia templi, assembly GCA_963555695.1. Taxonomy (NCBI): domain Eukaryota; kingdom Metazoa; phylum Arthropoda; class Insecta; order Lepidoptera; family Noctuidae; genus Dasypolia; species Dasypolia templi. Next base: position 3,789,936 of record OY743156.1, read on the forward strand.
AACACCTCTCTTTTTCGGAGCACATTAAGGCGGCTCGTTCGCGCACCGCCTTCGCTCTACGTAGACTTCACTTTGTCCTCAATGCACGTCGCAAATTGTCACTTAAGTGCAAAATGCGTATCTACACAGCGTGCATCCGCCCGATCATGACATATGCCAGTGCAGTCTTTGCACACGCCAAGCCCGTTCGCTTCAATAGAATGCAGACCCTCCAGAACAAGTTCCTCCGTAGGATTACAGGCTCCCCCTGGTACGTTCGCAACGAGATCCTTCACGTTGACCTCAAGATTCCCACTATCCGCCAGTTCATGAAACGCATTTCAAAGCGTTTCTTCGAGACCGCCGCGAATCACCGCAACCCTCTGGTTGTCAAGGCCGCTAGCTATATTCCCTCCTCCATTAGTCAAGTCCGCCGTCCCAAGCATGTCCTCACCGATCCCGATGACCACATAACTCTCATTCAGGAGAGCAGTAGGGCCACCAGTACAGTGCACAAACACAGACCGACATTCCGACCTCGCCGCCGAGGTTCCTCGCGAAGATCCCGACGTAATTGTCCCCCCCGACCCTTGCTCGACGAAGTGCCAGCCCGCGCCGTAGCTGAGCCTGTAGCTTTAAATTCCCCGATTAATAATAATCAACAAATCTTGATCCAGCCTGTCCCATCTTGCTGTCCTCCCGTCAGCGACGCCCTAAGTCGAGGTCCGTACCCCACAGGGGGTGCCCTTAGCGAGCGTTCGCTTAATAATATAAGTAGTTTTACGCCCCTGGCTGGAGGCTTTGAGTCCGCTTAAGGCAGCCACAGGATAGTCCGGTTAAGTAGTCACGACCTCTCAAGGTCAACTACGAGATGCCATACACAAAAAAAAAAAAAAACCTAACGTTCCCTTTCCTTCGCATCAAGCAGATCAAGTTGTAAGTCTAAATAACCCCGAGATAAACGGGTAAGTGCTCAGCGTGATTGCTTCTATTCTTAATTGTGTCCTGCCAGATCGCATTCTCTATGTATTTCTGTCTGCGCGGTCTGGCAGCTAATGTAATTGTTCTCGGCAGCCTCCCTATGACTGTCGAGTAAGCTATTTACCTATAGTGGCTTCTGCCACATCACGTGTCACCTTTACTGCACCTTTGTGAATGCGTGCGCATGCTTCTCGCATTCTCCGCTTTGCTTGTCTCGCCGCGCTGCGCCTTGCTGTTCGCTTAAATCGCCTGGCCACGCGGCGAGGGACCTCCGAGAATGCCCGCGGCATGCGCACGACATAACTTAAAATTGTAAACCGCCACGATGGGTGAGTCTTCCTCCATCCACCTTGCTTTGGGCTTACGGCTGGGAGACGCACACATCGACGGAGGTTTGCAGTCCTGGCACAACACTTACGGAAGCACCCGCCTCGCGCTGATTCCAGGGTTCCAGTATTGGGCTTCACAATTTCTATCCTGCCTACCGCTGACTGACGTCCTCGCTGCCTCCGCCCTACCGCTGGAGAGACTGCAGTCACGCGTACTAAACACGCGGCCGCTACCGCCGCCTAACCTGCCATCCACGTGGGTCGTGGGTGCCGAGACCCCACGCCCGCCACGTGTTGAGGCCCTGCCTTAGCACGACCGTGCCTACACGCGGTCGTACACCCAAGCGTGGTGCTGCCTACGTCGAGCGACCTCTGAAGTCGCCGCCTAATTCTGCTGCCTGCCCTGAGACCTCACGCCGGACCTCGTGCTGCGGCGTAGCCAAGCCCAGGGCAGTAACATTCTCTTCTCTTCTAACTTCAGTGACCAGAACCAGTACTCAGAGACCTTAGAACTCACTACCCTGAAATCTCTTGTTAAATAAATGTGTTAAGCGACCTCTTGGTTTCATTCCTAATAATTATATCTACCCTAGAAACCCGCTTGCCACAGTATAATGTCTTACGGTATCTTATTATGGGGACACGCTGCAAACATCGAGTCTATTTTTATTCTGCAAAAAAGAGCCATCAGAGCAATATATGGCCGCCGCAGGCGCGATTCTTTAAGGGAACTGTTTAAAGATATTAACATCATGACCGTACCTTGTCAATTTATATTGTAACAAAATAAATGGACTCTAACTACAAAAAAGGATGAAAGTATACTTGGAACAGATAGTTTAATAAATGAAATAGAAAATACGGTAAACTTTGATTGCGCTTCGCAGGATTTGTGTGACGTCAGTGTGATGCGTTGTTCGCATGTGGCGGTGTCGATGCCGCCACAGCTTGAATTGAAGTCCGTAGGAGGAGGATGAAGGATCTTCGTAGATTGACTTCGTGAAGGAAAGAAGAGGAGAAGGTGGAGAAAAAGGGTCTTCAGGTGCCGAAGGGACACTTTAGAGTGCCATTATACTTCGGCAAAGCTCGACGAGTCTCCAGGCAGAAGGTTATATAGCAGAGTGCAGACGTAGAATTGATGGATGAACAGATGGTTTGTTGACGAAGCCCGGACGCCGAATCCCCATCAGATGCTTTAGCCTTTTCTTTTATAGGCAAAATATTCCTTTTCCAGAATTAATTTTAGACGATTATTGAAGTTTCAAAATTATGTTTTCCTTCATTCTGACATCTTATCTGCTAGTCATAAAACCAGCCTATGTGTTCAGCCAAGATGTATTAAAACCTCCATTATCCAAAAAAGGCATATTACTGGTTTAACATACGTACTAGAGAAAATAGTAAAAAAATGTAACTCATCAAACCCAAAAGCTATTTGTTACCATGCGAAATGTAACTAACTGTAATATAAATTTTCATAAGTTGAGAACACTCCACCAGCCGGCGAAATCTTTTACTTTTTGCCTATTTTTATTTCAAAGGACACCGCCGTGCACTAGCCGAACTGTAGGTACTCATAACGAGTCCTCGACCCTTTGATGTAGCTGACTGGTTGCCTACTGGCACGCTACTTGTTTGGCCACTTCGCCAGTTTCACGTGGTGATAGCTTGCGATCGGATGTCCGTACGTACCACGTGCCGCTATCGTATCGCGAACAATGTCGTATACCAATCAGGAATATGTGAATATGTTAATTTTTATTTGTGAGTGAGTGTGATCCGGAAATCGGAGTAAGAGCTCGGATTGTGGAAGCTTTCTACTCACTCAAATCGTACACAAGTGCGCTGCGAATAGTACGTGCAAATTTAATAAAAAGGTGTCGAATGTGTACTAATTTCGAGAGTTCGAGATACACATTTGGAACACAATCTCAGAGGTATGCAACAAGTAAATGTTTTAATAAACTGATACCTACAGTCGGTACATTGCCAAAAGCACATCACATTAACTCAATAAAAAAAATCTTGATAAACAGAAGGTCAGAAATCGGGGTCACTATGCGTCTATGCCTACAATAAAATATCAGTCGCGTAGGCAAAACGTAGATTTCTTTATTTTTTATTGGGGAAAAATTATTATCTCGTATCCATTAAATGATTACGTATTTGTGCACGCAGTACGATACCAAATAATACCCTTCAGGATCGGACAGGGTTTTCGTTACATGCTGTAGACATCTAGCATTTTTCCGAACTCGTCTCAAAGTAATTTACGATAGTGCACATGCACGGGCGTCGGAGGAGGGCGGACAACGCCCTCTTCCGGCCCCCCTAAACCTATTGATAAAAATAATTCAAGTTATACAAACCAAAAAGTAATCTTCATAGACTAAAAGAGAAAAATGAATGACACTTTGACAATTGACTTGTGTCGCAACAATGGAAAATGTAAACATGGAATGATTATTAAAAGATATTATAAAAGAAATCGTTTTAGAACGATTCGTAACATGCTAACAATTAAATGGATATAACGGGACATGAATGGATGTATGAATGATGACTAATGATGTAAGTATAAGTGGCATATACTTACTATATGAAAACATCATGTACGTAAGAAAAAACTTTAATCTTTTCAGTAAAAGAGGTGAAAGACACAACTATGGGACTAGAAACAGGTTTCAGGCTGGCTAAAGTAGATTCATCCTTCATGGGGTACTGTTTAAAATGTTATAATAAAATACCTCCCCACATACTCCAACTGAATGAAACGAAGTTCAAAACTTGTATCAAATGCACACTATGCAGCCAAGCATATTATGAGTTGGGTATTACATCTCTGACAAAAATGCTTGGCTCAACGCTGGTTCTGCTCCAATAGGGCGCCTAAACAATTGATTAGCGTTCGGAAATATTGTTGGAGCTGCTGAAGATTGTAAAAACTATCTTTGCATTGTATACATTAAATCTTTTAATATTGTATAATTGCAAAGCACACGTGTGAGCACTATGTACCTACTATAAAGCTACCCTATACTGGGCACGTCTGTCATTGACTTGAATGTGTCCTGGCGGCTGAGAGTATGTCACACTCACTCAAATGTCTCGCTGGTGGTGGCGTGTGTGTTGGATCATTAAGTTCCCTTCAAAATGGTTGAGCTGTATGGTGCTGATCCATATATCATGTTCGTGAACGGGCGCCGTCAGTGGGGACTGGTCATCTCTTGGCTGCCACGGCTTTTTTATTTCCGATTTATTTGTATTTTGTCTACATCGTTCTCACATGTATAATTTCAACAAGACTGACGTAACAAATTTTCTGTAACAATATTATTTAAAAGAGTTTCCATGGAGTTTCTTGCCCGTTCTTCTCCATAGGTACCTACTTCGCATTGGAATGGGCAACTAGCTTCATATTTCTGACTGACCGACCCCTTGACAATTCAAAAGTGCCTGTAATTGGTTTATTTGAAATAAATGCGTTGAGTTTGAGTTTGAGTTATCGTATGACAGCATCAGCAGCCAACTAGTAAGCTTTCTTTTCAATTTGTTGCTACTGACCGACCCCTTGACAATACAAAAGTGCCTGTAATTGGTTTATTTGAAATAAATGCGTTGAGTTTGAGTTTGAGTTATCGTATGACAGCATCAGCAGCCAACTAGTAAGCTTTATTTTCAATTTGTTGCTAGGGAAAGTGTATATGTCAAGAAGACGATGGATCTTATTATAAATTCGGGTACTGAGTACGTTGAAGTGTCTGCTTGCAAATAAGTATGACACCGAGAAATACTACAAACTGGGTAACCTTTACGTTTATTTAAAATATATCGTCAAAAGGAAGCATAGAATGACGACGTAAAACCGCACGTAGAATGAAGAGTTGGCGAACGTTGAGAACTTCTGATTCCGAATAGAGCAGGGCAGTTGGGTAATCTCTGCGCTTGAACTGCACAACTTTAAGAATGGCCCTCTGCGCTCGTTCAGTCTGAATCAGGTGAGTCTTGCAGGTTCCTTCCCAAGAATAAATACAGTAGGTAAGAACAGAGACACACAGGCTCTGATAAACAAAAAACAGGGTTTCACGATCACGGATGTCTTCATCATCACTATACCATGAGTCAATTTTCACACATTGTGATCGATTTGACAAATAGTCTGAGAAGATTTTAAGTGCCATACCGCGGATTCCAATGGTTTCCATCTTCGATATCAGTGCAGGTACAGAGACAGAGTCTAACGCCTTGGTCAAGTCAAGAAAGACGCCAAAGCATTTGAGCACCTCATCCAACTTGGTTACTACAAGACCTGTGAGGTCCAAAACCGCGTCCTCAGTTGAGATTCCCCGTCTAAAACCATATTGATTGTTAGCAAATATTTTATATTTTGCAAGAAATGTGGTAAGACTCTTGTTGAGAATCCGTTCTAGAATTTTAGACAAGGAGCTCAAGACTGAAATCGGAATTGAGAATACTTGCAGGAAACTGGCAAGTATCATATAGAAGCTTTTTCACGGTTGATGGCAGGTGTTCGTCAACATAGACAGGTTTTTTGTCACCTTCGATACCAATAATCTGTGTGTTTAGTTTATCATGTAATGAATGCTCTTTATTAAATGTGCGAACTTTGGCTAGACAATCGTTTCTTGTGTTGACGCAGCAAAATTCAGCAACCATCGGTCTGCACAAGCCTGGTTTTCCAGGAAATGCAAGTCTTGTATTTGTTTTTGTAGATGACTTATAAATTGTACTTTTTTCCTTTTCTAAGTTAGAAACCTTGCTAGTGAGATCTTCATGCTATTTATTCATAAAGGTCATACTGCGGTCAATCTCGAAGTTTGCCGTTTGAATTGAAAGGCACTGCTTTTTAAGCTGAGAAACATCGCAGACTAGTTTAGATAACATGGCGTCTTGATCGGCTTTCCAGGATGTTAGCATCAGGTCGTGCTCCGCCTTCCATTTCGTCAACATGTCCAGAAGCTCGAGCTTGAAGTCTTCTAATGGGGCTTGAGTTCAGTAGTTAAATCTTTATTCGGGGAATCGTTGATACGCTGGCCCGTGTATCGTACAGTGATATTGTTTCCGTCTGTATTTTGGGTAGTAGTCGCAGACGTTAAATCCGATTCAGACAGTGATTGACATGTACCAAAGTTGCTTGAGGAGTTAGAGGCGGAGTTCGTTGCATTTTGTAGCAGGCCGAGTATTGCCATAATTTTCTTAATTATTAATTGTAAAACTACAATTCCAAAAACTGGTCGCTCGGATTGAGTACAGTAAGTATTGCGAACTGCAAGCAGTAAAATGAAATTTAAAAAAAAACAAAAATAACATAAATATGCTCTTCGAGTGAGCCGGATTTGAACATGAGCCCGGCGGTGGCCGTGCCACAGTTATCCAGGCGATGTGCCGCTGCGCCACAGGCCCATTAATCGATAAGTTGAAATTAGTGAGCAGTTGACTAACTAAAGATTTGGTGATTAACGAGGTCGCGACGATTTCTTTGCGTTGTTAAAGAGGTCAGAGTCCAAATGATTGCCACTTTTAAAGAATATTTAGTTCGTTGAATATATTGAATATATATGGTTGCAGTTATACATTCACTGAGATTTTTCACCCAATTGTCACATGTACCTTATTGATAATCACTGTATAATTTAAGAGTTAATTAATGCACTTTATACACGTTTTTTGGATTTTAAAACAGGGAGGTGATAGAAGTACTTGTGTTCGCGTCGGCGTCGCGAGGGGAGGATTTATAGTTTTTGATATGTTATTATTATTACCTAAAATTAACTATTTTTGTTTGTTTTAATAAAATTACGTGAAGTGGTTCGATAATCATTCGACACTTGTCTCGTTCATCTTGTTTACTTAGATAATAAAGTTTGTAGGTAGACCACAGAAAACTGAGTAAATTATTTCGATTTCAGTGAGGTAGATGCAATTCGTTACGACTATTTACCTAATTGAACGTTGTTGGTTAGTAACGCTGACGAATGTTTAAATCTGTTAATTAGCGGTATTGCAGTTATAATTTTCAAAATGCAGTGAAATATAAATATTCCTCTGCCGAACCCTTCGGGGAAACAAGGCGTGATGTTATGTTATGTTATAAATATTGAAGCGTTGGCAATATTATTGAGCTTCGTAAAAGTGGACGTAAATGATGTGAGTGTTATCATTTAAGTATTTAGCATAATCAGCCTATAACGTTCCCCTGCTGGGACACAGGCCTCCTCTCTATGAGAGGTAGTGAGCCGTAATCCACCACGCGGGCTTACCAGCATTTAGCAAAATATTTGAAAAGTTAGTACTTAATCAGTTGCTAAGAGATTTTAACTTAAATAGCCTACTTCATAATGAACAGTGTGGCTTTACAAATGGACGTTCGACTACAGATGCGGGTGTTGCTCTGCTGAAACACATATTTAATGCATGGGAGAAATCGCAAAATGCTATTGGAGTTTTCTGTGATCTCTCTAAAGCCTTTGATTGCGTGCGCCATGACACGCTTTTGCGTAAACAACGTCATTACGGTGTCCAAAACGAAGCTCTCGATGTAATAAATTCTTATTCACATAATAGGTTCCAATGTGTTGATGTCGATGGTGTGAAATCATCCGAGCTACCAGTTCAGTTAGGTGTACCTCAAGGCTCAATACTGGGTCCATTCTTGTTCTTAGTATATATCAATGACTTACCATTATATTTAAATGATATCTGTGACGTTATACTGTTTGCAGATGATACCTCTCTTATTTTCAAAGAAGACAGGAATAGACAAGATTTTGACGACGTAAACAGTGCACTCTCAATAGTTACGGATTGGTTCATCACCAATTCATCTTCGCCAACATCTTATATTTTAGGCAAAATATACACTTATACACTAAAAACAGTGATTTTCACAATGTTAACACTAGAAATAAGAACAAACTACGTGCTCCCTTTCACGGGCTTCATAAGGTCCATAACTCATTTGTTGGGCTTGGTATAACCTTTTATAACAAGTTGCCCTCTTCTTTACTAGATTTACATTTTAATGCGTTTAAGGCTCAAGTAAAATCCAACCTTTGTTCAAAAGCATATTATTAACGACTACTTAAACGATAAGAACTGTTGGTCGCTGTGATTAACTCAAGACAATGTTCGTGTTCTTTCTCCAGAATCAGCATACCTACTGACAGGGTATATGAGTTCATATAAATTTGTTTTATTTTATTTTATTTGACTGTATAAGTCAATTATTTGCCGCAGGAATTTTATGAGCGCTGCCAGAATCTTTTCAGCACTGTCATGACATATGTTTCATTGCATGATACCTTGGAATCAACCATTTCGGCCAAACGCGACTTATATCGTAAACTGACTTTGCAGGCCTACCTCCGCGGTTTGAAAGATTCTTTAGGTGTTTAAGACCAAATGCTATTGAGAAGGCTCTAGAGTTTGTGCACGAGGAGACTATTTGCAGAGCAGAAATGACAACTTGCCAGATAAAAAATCTTCGGCTCGAATGCCACCTAATCAACAAAACGAAACTGATCATAAAATGCCAGTCCATCCAAATAATGTGCTTGTTCGATTTAGACCTAATCCTTTTAACATGCCCAGTCCGTTCCGACCGCAGGGATCACAATTTATGTTACGGCCTTTGCCGTCTCAGAACCAATTTAGAATGCCGTTTAATCCATCTAACATGCAGCAACGTGGCCTGAACCGTACGTAAAAAATATTTGGCACATCGCCGCATAATAACAATCAGGGTGATTCTGGATTCAGAATGCCCCTAAGGAATCCTTATCCGCCGAATAACGGCCCCAGGCCGATGAGGGGCGTTAGCCACTTTGCATCTAGGCCTTTGCCCGCCACTAACAGGTGGAATTGGGCACAGCAGGGCAATCCAATATTAAAACCTGGGATGTTAATATAAACGAGTGTTCAAATTACGGGCAGGACTATTATTACCCCGACTTAGCTGACTACTCTTACATTGACCCATATAGCTATGGCAACTACTACAATGATGACTTTTATTTCAACGACTGTACTTACAACCACGTCACACCGCAACACACTGACGACAAGGACAAGCCAGGTACTGTGGACCAACAGCAACCCTCGACTAGTCAGGGTTTTCAGAAAGATCCGAAGTCAAACAGCTTAGGATATAATTAAATCTGCAAACCCAAAGGCAATTACCATATGTTCGTACCCTACACTTAACTTTCTAATAGATACCGGTGCAAACCAATCATTTATCAGTCCAGAAGCAGTCCAGAATTATTTCCCGCACATACCTCTTAACTACGAGCCATTTGAGGTTACTAACGTTCATGCCAGAAGCAGGAGTGATTAATCTATCAACTTACCCTGCTTTCCCGAATTTGATGACATAGAACCAATAAAATTATTCATATTCAGATTCCACCATCATTTTTATGGTCTGATAGGAATGGATTTACTTACCAAATGGGAGGCTAAATTGGATTTAAAATATCTTACATTGATAACTAAGTTTACAATTAATCTTATACAAATTTATAACTCTCGAAATTTAAATATCTACGAGGAAATCGTACCAGCGAAAAGTTCTCAGTTAATACGGTTACCTGTTAATGCACCGGATGGTGAGGTTTTGGTAAGGGAACAGATTATTTGCAATTGCATTATTACCGAATGCCTGACCACTGTTTCAAATAGCCGCGGTATGGTTGAAGTAACTAACCCAACCACAAACGATATATTCACTGGACCAGGCCACTTAGGCAACGATATTCAACATTGAAGGCACTGAACAAATGTCACCTCGCGCTAAAGATGTTACAACCCGGATTCGCACCAATCACTTAAACGAGGAGGAAAAGGCGAACTTATTGGTACTATGTTCAAAGTACGCCGACGTCTTCGCGCGCACTTCGTCGCGCTCATAGAGATTCGTAATAAAACCCGTGAGTATGAGGTCGATTATGAGCCCGACCAACAAATATTCAGTAGTAATCCCTCTGCAAGTAGATCTAAACTCGCACCCAGATACAACCAGGACACAGTTCTGGCCAATGTACCTATCCACATTTACACTTCCAAGAAAAAGGGACCTATAGCTAAATCTAGATTAAAACGTGTCCCTAAAACTGAGAAATTGTTACAGGATACCCCTGCTGCTGACGTTTAGCCTAACATGGGCGCAGGAGATTAATCTAGAACGACTTGAGAACGGACCTGGACTATTGCCCTTCAAACTAGGGCCTATGAAACTCATCGCTCATTATCATTCATTCCTTCAGAACATAGAACTAACAGACATAGACAACAACATTAACGAGATACGACTTCAACTTACTAAAGCCGCAACCAGACTAGACAACTACACTAGCACTTTATACGAGCTGCAAATAGATAGTTTGAACGCGAAATTAAATAAAGTTTCATCTCACCTACTCTGCCTAAAGCTGAATCGATTCAAGAGAGGTATAGTAGATAGTCTCGGATCCGTAATTAAGAGCATTACAGGAAACCTGGATCATACAGATGCTATTAAATATGATAACGCCCTTAGAGCCCTCAATGAATATCAGCAGCAAATACCTAATTAGCAAAATATATATCTAAGCAAAGATTTGATGAGCTAGCATACAAAAACCATAACCAAACTAATAGAGAATCAAGTACATTTAAATGACAGTCTGCATATTCTACTTGACGCCGATAAGTATAAACAAGACAATCTCATAAAGTTTGCAAAGTTTTCGCAAATCTAACTATTGACACACACAAATATATCTATTGACTTTAATTCCTAAATCAAAAGAAAAGGACATATCGTTTACGAATTTTATTCCTATTGATAATCAAAATATAGTTCAGATGAAATTTATTGATTCGTTTAACTTTTTCAGTACTAGTTTAGATAAATTTGTGACGGCATCTATACCGCCACATGCGAACAAACGCATCAATCCTGCATCGCGCAAGCAGAGTTTACCGCGCAGATAGCATATATACAACTTTCTCATCTTTATCTGGTCGGAGAATCCTCCCTTTTCCAAGAGTATGAGTGAACTTTACACCCTGTTCCTCATATCTCTTCAAATTGGTAAAAACGTTACACTCGGATGATTTTCAACTGATGCGCTTGTTTTTCAAGCATGATCGTTTATTTAATTTAGTGTGTAGAAATGGTGTATACTGTTATGACTGTGTAGACAAATGGGAAAAATATGATGAAACCCAACTGCCAGAACAGACAATTTTTTTCAGCAAACTAACTGGAGAAAATATTTCAACTGAAGATTATCAGCATGCTTCAAACGTATGGCAAACTTTTAACATAAACAATTTAGGGGAGTATACAGATCTTTGTTTAAAATGTAATGAGTTTGCTTTATTAAAATTTTGACCCGTGCTATTATGTTTCATCACCATCATTATGTTGGGATGCTATGCTATTCTAATGGAATTCGAGGAGGTCTTGCCCAATGCTCATTAAGATATGCCAAAGCTAATAACAAATAACAATCATCGTATAATGAGGATGAGGCAAGCACATACCTTATTTATCTTGACTGTGTGAATTTATACGGATTTGCAATGATGCAGAAACTTCCAATGCGTAACTTCCGATTTTTTTATGATAATGAAATAAATAAGTTCAATATAAATGATGTTAGCAAAAACGGTAATGAAGAATTCATTTTAGAGGTAGATTTATATTATGCTCCCAACATTCATAATAATCATTCGGATCTGCCATTTGCTGCCGAAAAATATTCTCCTATGCAAAGCAAGTGTAAAAAAATAATTACAAATTTATACAGCAAATATCGTTTCGTTATCAATTATAAACATTTACAACAGTGCTTAAAAATCGTTTAATATTCTACCAAGATAACTTTAAATACTTCTTCTACTACTCAGGCAAAAAGCTAAATCGGATTTTGAAAAAGAATTTTTTAAGAAACAAAACTATTCTACTTTTGGAAAAACAATGGAAAACAAACGGAATCAAGTTGATGTTAGACTTGTAAAATTATGAAAAGATAAATTAAATACAACCAACAAATTGTTTGGCGCTGAAAGGTATATTAGCGCACCGCATTTTAAAGACAATTTTACCCCAAAGTTTTGTAGCTATTCAATTAAATAAGACAAAAGTTAATTAAATAGATCGTCCTATTTATATCGGATTTTCTATTCTTGAAACTTCTAAAATCCATTTGTATAATTTTCATTATTCTGTAATTAAAAAAATGTGTGGAAATAATGTAATTTTATGATAAACTGATATACTGACAGTTTACTTTATTTAGTAAAAACTGATAGTTTTATGAGGATATGAAAAACAATATTCGTTATTTTGATACAAGCAATTTTGAGGATAACAATGTAAATGGGTTACCTAAAGCCAACATGAAAATGCCGGGCTATTTCAAAGACGAATTGAGTGGAGGGATTATTTCAGAATTTGTAGGTTTAAGAGCTAAGTTGTATTGTGTACAAACTGAAAATAAAACTATAAAGAAAGCAAACTATAAAGAAAGTAACAAAGACAATAACGAAAAAAAAATTATTTTGAAAAATTTGAAAGGCATTAATGTTTAATGATAACTTGCGAGATATTAGGTATGTTATAAGATCTAAAAATCATCAAGATTTTACAAAAAAAAAAAAAAATAAGCTCATACTTAATAGTGATGACGATAAAAGGCAAAGAATGGAAGGTTGTTTCAACACTTTACCTTGGGGACATTATAGTTCAAAACTTTAGTACTTGCATTACTCAATTTGTTCTACTGGGCTAATACTATGTTGTAAAATATAAAAGCAAATTGAAATATATGTGTGTTAAGAATATAATTGAATTAAAACAAATGTAATTAAAATAATTAAACTTTAATCAATAAATGTATAAATCTACATATTTTCCTTTCCGAAAGATTATTCCCTCTTATAAACAGTGTGTATAGATTATGTCATAAATAACTTTAGTATAACTATACTTTTATGTCTATAAGCTTGTCATAACTATAGGCGGTGTTTATAAATAAGAGGTGTCATCCACAGGTTCAAATTAAATTAACTAGAAAAAAAAACCACAGACGTGATGGGTATCGACACTTTAACATGATAAAACAGGAGAAAACAGATTTTCTTAATTCATACTTCAAGTTACAGCACAACCACCGGGCGTGATCCTCAAATAAAAACATCAAATCTGTTTTTTTTTGTCGTATTTATATATTGATACCCATCACGTCTGTGTAGTTTCGCTAGCTAATTTATTTTGACCCTGGATACTAATTTATTAGGTGAATAAAAAAACATTATGTAGAATCAATTATTGTTTTTTGTTGTTTCACATTATATTAAACAATGCTTATAACTTGCATTTAAGGTCTGTATGTAGGTGAACTATTTTTTTTAACTATTTCACCGATGAGATATTCTGCTTCATCCTTAATTTAATCGTAATTGTCCTTGACTAGATACTGATCATTGACACAAGCACAATCACTATCACTGCGATTAACACGACTTATTACATTTTTGTCACTTAAATCACAAATATAAATTTTTATTAAATGGTGTGCTTTTCCTGGCTACTTGCGAATAACATAAAATGATGAAGGTGTATCCAATAGTTTGGATAAGGTAATTTTAGAAGTTAATTTCGGCTGTTTCTTTTTTCTTTTTATTGGCCTTTCTTGAGTATCCTTGACTTAATCCTGCTGATTTTCCTGGAACTCAGTTCGTTCTATATTGTCCCCAGCTAATTTTTGAGTAAAATAGAATGACTATATAACATCATCCACAATATTAAGGTCTTCCATTTTCTGAAATGTAGAAATAATCATAATATTAATTATAAAATTAATTTCCATTTATCATCATATCATAATTTTTCATATATTTATATATTATCATATAATATTAAATTGGCATTATTTTATTATTAGACTTGGCAAATTTATTACTTATTTACAATCATAAATATGTAAATTAACGATTGAAGAAAATTTTATTATAGTTAACAAAAAAAAACTCCTTGTTTACACGAACACTGAACGGACACTGTCACCGTGTAACTAAGTCGATGACATCAAGCCGTAGATTTCACATGCAAGTCCGTTTTATATGACATAGGTTCTAACCAATCTCAACTTTCAATGCATACTTACCTAGGATGAGGCCGATATTGAACCGTATAAATGTGTATATTAAGCAGAAATTAAATTAATAGACATGATGAAGTTGATCAAACTGGTCGGGTGACTGGTCGTCTTGCTGTCTATAGTTTTGTTATTGTTAAAGTAACAATAACAAAAATATAGACACTGTTCTGTTAATTTATTTTACTTCGATGGTCCTTGTTTATCATTTGTGTGTACTTAAAAATAATCCAATAATGCATATGTAAGGTGTCACGCCCCATATGCCTGGAGGCTTTGTTTTTTTCATTGATTTTTATTGGTTAATGTTTCGGGTATATTGGCGTGGCTAGCTTACATATGGCAGATAATTTAATATGATTTTTTGTGTTTCGGTTTTTCTTCTTTGATTACCTTATAATTGTATAGTACAATGGTTTTTCTAATTAAACAGACAGCTGTGCTGCTGGGGAGTTTGTTGCGTCACTTCTTCTTCCCAGCCAAAGCACTAGGAAGTGGTGAAGGGCGGGCGTTTTGGGGGACTGTCTTTTGTAATTTTGACGTTCGAAAAGTGCTGACTCTCAGCCTATTTTGAATAAATGACTTTTGATTTTGATTTTGAAACAACCCACATCACTGAACGTTAACAATATAAGACATAGCATTATATTACCTAATTCAATACGTTGTATAATATGCGGTCCATCGAATTGTGGTAAAACAAACGCTATGATCAGTCTGTTATTGCTTGAAAATGTGCTCAAATTTCGAATTCTTTATTTTTACTCGAAGACTAACTTTCAACCAAAATATCGTTTTTTACGAGAAGTCATAATGAGAGTGCCTCAGATTAAGTTTTATGAGTTCAATGTTCAAAAAATACAAGAACTTACTACATTCGGGTAATTACAAAACAGCACTGTTAAGGAAAAGTATTATGATGATGGGACCTGTCATTTATGATAAAATACCTCATCGTTTTAAGGATTATTCTTTAAACATTTTTAAATCTAAGGTAATTGCATTACTTTTAGGCAAATGAAAGACTTTCATAATGATACGAGTTTTTCCTGATTATGACTGTTATAATTAATTGCAATTTTGACCATGTGAGACTTTGGTACCTGACTATATAAGGTGTATCTATTCATACACGAAATATTTTAAGAGGGACCTCTATAGGTCGTTTAGAAGCTATAGAAACGAAAAAGATTTTTTTTATGTAAATGTTTTATTTTATTTTACGTAATTATCATAATTTAAAACTGCTTGAGATGTTTTGCATAAAACCGGCCTGCTCTATGAATCAAAGACGCGGCGGCGGGGAGAGGCGCGGGCGCGGTGCCTTTCCGTCTGTAGCCGCGGGGCGCGTGCCGTGTCTCTGTTTAACATATCACTGGTGAACTGTAATGAACATTCGACAATACACCTCTGCCTATCTCTACGGGGAATGCAGGCGTGATGATGTTCACAATAAACCAACTTAGGTAGACTTCGTAACTCGATCTCGTCTTATTTTGATAACAGAGTTATCGCTTACAATAAAAATAAATGTGAATTTAAAATACAAAACGACCTAAATCTAAGAAGGTACAATATTGAATTCCCTCCTCGCAGTTTTACAAAAACAGTACCTTCTGTAAACCAGGTACTTACATCTAAATAAGCAGCTAATGACCTCTGTGGGGTTACGACTTTTACGAGCGAGCATCAAAACGTTTCAATCATTTTCTTTTTTTTTTTTACGAAAAGGATCCTAGATTCGATTAAAACATTCATATTCTACAGTGTTACACATCTTTTAGATAATAATAATAGAAAAATAAACAGCTGACGCAACGCGAATTCGCGTAAGGTAATGACTTCTGTTGAGTTACGAACTGTGCATCGAGTCGTATCTGTCAGCTGATTGATAGGTTGTGTACCTACCTATTTGTACAGATGTAAACTGTAAGAAGTGCATAGCGCGAGCAATTTAAAATGTACATACCTCATAACGACGTAGTTTTTATTTACACTATTTACACCAAAATTGCTGTACATATTCACCCTGCAGTTGGAATCTGCACACATGGAAATCTAACGGCGTAAGATCAGGCCTGCCTCCGTCTGCAGCTGGGGGCATGTAGACCCGTAGTCCCGTTGCCGCTGTCGAGCTTCTAGGATCTCTAGGAAGGGGGCTTGTGCTGTGAGAAAAATAAGACCACCCTCATTGTAGCAGTCCACTATGTATGGTACTCCTAGTTGGAATATTTCGGCATTGTTGCGTTTGTTGCGCGAAGCGTTCCACGTTAGTTAAGCCGCGTGCAGTGCAACATGCAGGTCGCGCGAGACTGAACACGGCGGCGGACGGCGCGGCAGGCGCGGGGCGAGGTAACTGAAGCCGGCGCCGGCGGCGCGACGGTGCCGCAAGTCGGGTCTCTTTTGATTATTCATAAAAGCCACGCGACATCTAAGGGCGCCGCCATGACCTCGCCCGCTTCAATGAAAGTAGTTTCTACGTAGTATTTTCGTAGAAACTAGCGTAATGGATGTTACAATATATGAAAGAGCCAGTATTTTTATGTGTGTTTAGGTAATATTAAATTATTATTTTTTTTTTAAATTAGATGCTTAGATAAAAAACTCTTTTTCATTTCTATAGCCCAAGTTCGACCTATAGATGCACTTCTTCAAATATTTCGTGTATGAATAGATACACCTTATATAATACTTCACTATAATTTCTGTTTTGATCTGTTGACATTATTGTGTTTGTATATTTTAATTAGTGCAATAATTTGCACGACGTAAGTTGTCTTGTTTTGTTGACATTAATTTTGTTTTAATAATATTTAATGTAATGATTTGCACGCAGTAAGGTAGAATGTAGCCGAACTCATCATTATACAACATCTTATATCTGTTACTACACTCATAGCAAATAAAATTCTGATTCTGATATTGACGGCAAAGATGTCATAGCTCCGAGCGAGGCTTTAACCAATTCTGTTTTTATTTTTGATGACGTAGCTTGTGAAAATCAAATAAACATTCGAAATTATTTTTCTGTGGGTAAGCAATTCGATTGCTTTTATTTGTCTCAAACCTACTCGAAAATTCCGAAACATTTGTTGCGTGATAATGCAAATTTTCTGATAATATTTAAACAAGATGATGTGAACTTAAAGCATATTTACGAGGAACACATAAGTTCTGATATGTCATGGAATCAGTTCAAAAATATTTGTAATACAGTTTGGAGTAAACAGTACAATTTTGTTAGCATTAATAAAGATTCATCATTAAACAATGGACGGTATAGACAAAATTTTGATCATTTTTATTCACTTTGAATGATGTTATAAATTAGGTTCATACATTAAATTTAAATTAGTGTTACTGTATTCTTAATCGAACAAAGTAGTATCTAAAAATACTTAACAACATGGAAAAAAATATTAAAATGGAATTAATGAAGTCAGTTGACTCAATCAAAAGCAAATTAAGACAAATGAAAAAGCAGGAACACGAAATTAACTTTACGTTTGATTAAATCCTTAAACCTGTTTCGGAACCCCTTAAATCACTAGTAAATTCAAACAAAACAAGGAGAAAATACAAAAAATATGGAACATAATTCGTCAGAAAACTTTGAAGCAATAGAATCAGATAAACATAGTACAAGCTCCTCAGCTATGCGTAACGATTTTTATGATGCTGATTTAAAGACTGTAAGCTCGCCTAAAAACAAAGTAAAAGACAATTTAGAAATTTCACTAGAACACGATGATATCTACGATATTCACGATGGTTTAAATGTACCATTTGGTATAAGAAAAGAAAACAAAACTTTAATGATGGGTGATTCACAAGTAGCAATTTCTAAAAGTGGTAATTTGAATAACGATAACACAAAACGAATCGAAGAACCGCAATTGAAGTCAATATCGAGCGCAGACAAACTTGTCTATAAGGACATATTATATCATACAAATGCACATAGAAGAGATTTTAATCCAAAAGGTCAAATAAGAGGTGACAAAGGAATTAAGGAATCGTGAAATAATCAAACCCTTATTTTCCGATACTTCAAACGATTAAATTCAGTCAAAGTTTAGAGGTAGCTTGCCAAAGCTTAAAAAATATAACAAGAACACCGACTTAGTTTATTGGGAAGATCCCAACGAATTGGTTGAGAGATTGAAATTATTAGTAGCTTCAAGAGATGCCGGTAATACAAATCATGATAATTAAATTTTATCAATCATTGAAGAGTTAAAAGAAGCCAACATAATTAAGTGATAAATACTATTGCTGATAAGCACGTGATTCAGTATTACAAAGACATTCTTAATGAAAATTACCATTTTTTAAAATTTATGTACATAAATGTGTTACACAAAATAACTTGTAATGTTTCTATCAACGTAATTTAGAATATGAGTGAAAGATCTTGATTTTGAGAACTATAATTGGTTTACAATAATCTGAGTCAAAGTTAGAAAATTAATCAAATAAAAAAAATCTTGATTCATCAAATTTCTAAATATGAGCAAAGCCGATGTAGTAAATGAAATTCATAAAAATGCAAGGGTGAATTTTACGACAAGAAGTGTTATTATGAACGATATAGATGACTTATGACAGGCATGCCTAAGTAATTTGCAATCAATATCCAAACAAAATAAAAAGTTCAGATTTATTTATGCAGTTATTGATACGTTTTCAAAGTACGCTTGGGCCTTCCTTTGCAATGTAAGAACAAAGACGTTGCATGGAATACTTTCAAGATTTTTTTGGAGAATCGTATCCCAAAAAATCTACAAACAGATAATGGAACAGAATTTTATAATAATAAATTTCATAAACTCATGAAAACTTATCAAATTAATCATTATTCAACTTTCTCAACAAAAACGGCTTCAATCGTTGAGAGATTTATAAGAAAATTGAAATATAAATTATACAAAGAATTTAGTTTGAAGGGCAATTATAATTGGGTAGATGGCACTCTCAATAACATTATTCACACCTACCACAGAAGGATTGATGAAATCCCAGCAAATTTAAATGAGAATAATAGAAAACGCATCTTGGAAAGATTTGTGAGGTTGATGAATAAAGTTACAAAAATAAGAAGCGAGTTTCAAGTGGGTGATTATGCACGTATTAGTAAGTACAAAGGAACATTTGAAAAAGGTCCCAACTGGTCGACAGAAATTTTTAAAATTCGAAAAGTACAAAATACAACTCCAGTCACCTACTTAATTGATGATACAATCAGAGGTCAGCCTATTTTAGGAGAACTTTATGAACAAGAGCTTCAGAAAACAAAACATCCTGATGTATATTTAGTCGAAAAAGTTCTTAGATGAAAAGGAAATAGAGTTTTAGTAAAATGGTTGGGTTTTATTTTTTTCTTCTAAAAACAGCTGGATTACTAAGTCTATTATATTATAATAAAATAGACATTTTATAATAATAATAATCACGTATTTTATAAGAGTTCAATCCATGATTCATTAGTCTTGTGATGTGTATTGGGAAGAGAGTGAAAATTTTTGGTGTGATCAAGGAATAAAATAAAAAAGAATCTTCGAAAAGTGTTCAGTATACAAGCATGTCCGTAGCTGTTACCATCTCTGGAAATAAATCAGAATTGGATACATTCTTTCATCCGCCTCTGAATTTATCTGGTCAATATGAGTGCTGTTTGTTGACTTTTTAGTATTAAATTCAATACCAAATAATCACAACAATAACAATATCCTCCCTTTTTTTTTTTTTTTGGGAGGGAAATCATCAAATGACTTCTCCCGCTCTGGGTGAAGCGGGAGGGCGTGTCAGACTTTTACTGACTAAAACCCACCCGTGTTCCTTCAGTTGCCTGTGCCAGGGCCACGGTTTTCTCTGTAGAATAACCCGCGACCCTGAGGCGTCGGCCCTATCGGACCCCGTCAATTGGTGCTGACATCTCTTTGAGGCGCGCGTGGAACACAACGCGCCGTCGACCCGGGCCTGGTCCTTACCGGCGGCGAGCTACCCATTGCTCGCCGTCCGCAAGCCCGCGCCTACGGTGGCCGCCTCCTGGTGCGACCTCCTACCGAATGGCGTCAGCGTAGCACACCACGCTGACGCCATTCGGGAGGTCGGCGCGCAGCACCCAGTCGTAACCGATATCCCACAGAAGCGGCCCCAGGACCGATCCCTGTGGGACACCGCACGACATCTCTCGCCGGTTCCACTCTCCCCGGTGACCGGGGTAGATGACGGCCCTGTCCGTCAAATAGGCCTCGACCACGCGACAGAGGTAGGTCGACATCCGGTGATACCGCAATGCCTCCCTGATGCAACTCCAGGGCAGGGTGTTGAAGGCATTGGCGATGTCTAGAGACATCGCTAAGACGACCCCACCCCGGGCAACAGCATCCCCCGTCGTGAGGGCTCGCACGCGCATGATGGCGTTCACCGTAGAGCGCCCCCTGCGGAAACCAAACTGGCTCTCCGCCAAATCCGGCCCCACCCGCACCAGCCGCCCGACAAGGCGGTTTGCAATAACTCTTTCAAAGAGCTTGCCCAACTCGTCGAGCAGAACGATGGGCCGGTAAGCGGACGGAGAGTCCACAGGGCGCCCCGGCTTCTTAATGAGGACCAGTTTCCCCGTCTTCCAGCGAAGTGGGAACTGGCCCTCCTCCATACATGCGCTTAGGAGCCCCATAAGTCGAGGCCCGAGAGCCTCCATGGCCGGAACCCAGGCTCTTCCAGGTAAGCCGTCGGGTCCTGGGGCGGTATTTTTGGCAAAAAGCCTATGTACCGCCACTCTCAGCTCTACCCCGGTCACCTCCGAAGCATCGTCGTCGTCGTCGGCAGTGTGGTCCGCATCCGGCACCGCAGTAAGCGGAGTCATGGGCGGGGGAGTATGCACCCCCCGCGAAGGGAACAATATTCTCCCTGTGATCAGAATCGAATGTGATCTTGTGCACGGTTCGTACTGTAACGGGTTACCAAGTCATATTATTCATGAATTTGTATCTAATGCTGCTTCAGGTCATGGAATCATAGGAACACCGCAAAAAGTTATTTACTTTCCAGTGAAAAACACTATTTCGTCTATATCTATTAGGATAGTTGATCAATTTGGTTACTGTATTAACTTCAGAGAAGAACATAATATTCAATCGCGCCTTCATATAAGAAAAACAAAATAATATCATTTTGTTACAAAAGCCCGGCAGTTAACAAAAAGCGTCCTATTTCTTCTAAAACCACTAAGGTGCAAAGACGTAAGAAAAAAGTTATAAAATTGACTAAAACAAATCAAGATTTTCTTAAAGCCTTAGGTTTTAAAATATGAATATTTTTCAGATTCATGAATTACCACACTTCGATACTTCGATTGAAAGTTATGAAGTCCATTCTTGCAATCCCTACACTAACAGCTTTAGAGAAAACGATGAAATCACAATTCCCATACACCAACAATACATAAACGTGTTACCATCAGCCAGTTACATTTACGTCGAGGGTCAAGCAAAGTTCTTCGAAAATGATGGAAAACCGACTAAGAAAATTATTACATTCAGTAAAAAGATCGCATAAAAAATTCTGGAATAATATCGACAATAAAGTCATAAGTTTCAATGAATGAAGGAGAAAATAAAGTTGCTGCCTTGTGGCGTTGGAACACAGATATGTTGAAAAATTATCGTCATTTTTGTGCTTTTGTACCTCTTAATAAGATTTTAGGATATGCGGAGGATTATAATAAAATTGTAAACATGAAATTATTCTGAATAGAAGTAACTCTAACCTAAATAGTATATTAGAGACTGATGATGTTGCACATTTTCAAATAGACATACAAAGACTACAATGGCGTGTACCTCATATGAAAGTGTCAGACCGCGAACGACTGACACTTTTAAAACACTTGGAGAGAGATAAACCCATCCAGATAGCGTTTCGAAATTGGGATTTATATGAGTATCCTTTGCTCCCTAAAACTACAAAACCTTCTTGGTCAGTTAAGACTGCATCGCAATTAGAGAATCCTCGTTAAGTAATTTTTTGCTTGCAAACCAATAGAAAAAATAATAAAACCAAAGACAGCTCTCTGTTTGATCACTGTGTGGTTATCAACGTAAAGTTATTTTTGAATTCACAATATTATCCTTATGAGCCTCTAAGCTTAAACTTTCCGAGAACAGGTATGATTTATTATATGAAATGTATGTGAAATTTCGTCAGTCGTATTACAACTGTCCTGTAGACCCGTTGCTTGATTTAATCAGTTTCAAGGAGAAGGCTCCTCTCTTTATCATAGACTGTTCAAGACAAAACGATAGTTTGAAAACAGGTCCCGTAGATGTGCGATTGGAGATTGAATGTTCAGCACCAATAAAAAAACGATCTCACCTAGTTTTTAAAATATGATTGACTTGTAAAAGTGTTTGTACAAACCTATTTACAGAAAATTAATCATTTATCATTTATCAATACCAGATAGCAGAACTGGATATTGTTTAATTATCAACGATCAACTTGTGGAATATAAACCTTTGAGTAACATAGTGCGCATGTTATCATGAGTGCGATTGTAGATGTTCAAGGTTTTAAAACAGAAACAAATGAATTTATCGTTAAGGAAATTGCTGTCGCGACCGAACCCAGACAGGCGCTTTACTTTGTGTAAATTATTTCATCACCACTGCTCTCAAAACGGTGAAGGAAAACATCGTGAGGAAACCGGCATGTCTTTTAACCAACAATTCGAAGACATGTGACATCTACCAACCCGCAATGGGCCCGCGTGGTGGATTACGGCCCACTCCCTATCACAGAGAGGAGGCCTGTGTCCCAGCAGTGGGAACATACTAGGCTGATTATGTATGTATGTAAATTGCTGTAATATGTAATAAAGAAAAATCTGATGTTTTTAATAAAACCACCATTTCCATTTTACGATTTGACAAAACTAGAAAAACTGCAAGTTAGTTGGATTGAACGTAATAGATATATATACTGGAGTGGAGCATTTGCGTCTTTCTCAAATCATCAGAATTTGATTGTAGATCTTTTAAGAGATAAAAGTGTTTACACCAAAAGTTCTGAAAAAGTGTTGTGGTTAAAAAATATTTTGAATATTAATAATGTAAATAATTCAGAAGATGAAGGTTGCCCTAATTTATTGAACTTGTACAATAAGTATGATCATTCTCATGATGTGTATAGTTGTATTTGTCATGATAAAATATGTGCTTTAAAATATGTGATATATTTAAATAAATGGTGTATAGATATTACATTTTTGGAACTTTTTTTTGGATTTTATAAGGCATAACGCAGATTTAGTTTTGTCAAAAATTGCAAAAAAACGAAGAGTTTCCTCTGATGCGAGTGTAGGTGAAAAATTTGCAGCACATGTAGTAAGCAAAGCTATATTAGCAAAAATTAAAACTGGAGCTGGTCTAAAACCTACCGATCTCGCCTAACGTTATTCGCTATAAGTGGCTGGTAACAGCTGTGCGATGTCATTACAATAAATGTGTATCAAGAACTATGAAGTGAGTAAACAAAACATGTCTCAAAATAAATACAGACCTCGATATGACATGTATAATGCATATAAAATTCGTGAATTTTCATTTAGTTACTATTGGGCTACGGCTGATTCAAGGAGAAGATTGGTTATGGAAATGGCTGACACTGGATTTTTTTTATTGTGAAAATGATGATAAAACTGCATGTGGAGGTGTTATAGAAGTTTGGGAGATTTGAGATGATCCTTGAATGCATTATATTATACAATTTCCTCAATGTTGTTACTTGAAAGCTGTGAAAGGAACGGATAATTTTGACAAATCAAAACATATTTTTTTAACAGAAACAAAACTATAAAATTATTCTAAAATGGAGGAGGATAGATTGATTGTTTGCTGAATAAGCTACTTAATGCTATTAGCAATAGAGCCTAAGTATCTAAAACTACTTACAGTCATTTTATGCGACATTCGATTCCTACAGTTGTAGTTAAAAGTTTGGATCATGAACTGATAAACAATAAAAATAAAAAATAGCAATAAATTATGTTTGCCACAATGCAAGATTTAATGAAATATACTTTTGAAGGCCTTTGTAAAATTATTATCCAGATCGCTAATGGTGAAGCAATATTTGCCCGTGAAATGCAGCCCAGTCATAAAAAATCGAGCGCAGGTTCATCAAAACCTCAGATCAGGGATTCTCAAGAAGATTTATTTCTATCAAAACATGGATGGAAAGCGGGTTCTGCAAAGTTTCGGAACACCGGCACATCGTCAATTAGGAACAAAATGCGTGATCTAGTGATACCTGATTCAGAAGACATTATATGATTCTACCAGAAGATTCTACCGGAAGATGAAGTTCCTTATAATTAAATAAATTTGAAAGAGATTTCAATAATAAGTTTTGTTTCGTAACCATGTGAAGGTTTGATCACAAACTAAGTACGAGTAGTGTATGATTAGGGAGTTTTAGATCACGCGCTTGAGCGAAGCGAGGGCAAGTGATCCAGAACCTCCGATTATACACTACTATAGATGACACTACTAATGATGATCAGTGGTGGCCTAATGATAACGGCCGCGACTTACGAGCTGTAGGTCGTAGGTTCGAACCCAGGCGCTTTACTTTGTGTAATTTTTTTATCACCACTGCTCTCAAAAGGATTAAGTATGACGATGTTTATCGTGAGGAAACCGGCATGTCTTAGACCCAAAAATTTGAAGACATGTGACATCTACCAACCCGCACTGAGCCAGCGTGATGCGAACTTTCTCTCACAGAAAGGAGGCATGTGTCTCAGCAGTGGGAACATAATAGGTTGATGACGTATGTATGTTATGTAAGGATGACACATCAATCTGTTTAAGTGAATTATCTTTATTAATCGCAGATGAGCCACAAACAATGTCTCACCTCCTATCCTGTCCTCTTGTTCTCTAAAACCCGCAACCAGAGTGACCTCTGCAATGCCACAGACAACGAAGTAGAGGTAGTAAAGTTTCGGGCACTTACAATCTAACAATATCGTACCATCAATACGAAGCAGACGAATATAATTTATTACATATAATCAAGTTAATATTAATAATTATTCAAATGAATTGGATGTTAATAGTTAATACATTTCAAATCGATTGTTATATCACTTGTATTCTAAAAAGCTACTGTTTAAGTCGAGAAAATGAAGGCATTAAGAAATATTAGAAAAACTTATCCTGTGAAACTTGGCTTAAACAATAAGGTGGACAAAGATGTGCAGTATATGTTCTTGTCTTTGAATCTGTTGCAATATATCACGTTCTGTCCTAAATATTGTGTCAAAGATAATATCATAACTCCAACTAGCCTCATCTTAAAAATTTCTTCGGTGATTGTGACATTAGCATATATTACTTTACATATACTCAGTACCTATTTGATGACTTTAAATAAAGATAGTCTAGGAATTTCCTTTGAGAATTTTGCTTTTAACTTCAGCTGTTTCTTCTATTGTATCGGTTTTGCTGTAAATTCCGTTATCGGGATAATTCAAACCAAAAACAATGTCCAGTTTGTCCTATCTTTTCAAAAAGTGCACAGATTCATCAACAGTGAAATCAGTTTTAACCACTTCATTATTTGGAATTGGATTTTTGGAACCATTGCACTTGGTTATTATGTTATTGTTGTCACATATTTTATGTTGCAGTTAGGTGTGCCTTTCTATGCAGCTTATCTTAACTACGTTTTACTTTTTTTCGATGTTAATATAGTTTATGCCTTGCGGATCATTAAAATTTTGAAAAATAAAGTCATTCTTTGGAATTTTCAAGTATTGAGTTGGCAAGAATTAGGAAATACAAACGGCGAAAATTATAGGAAAAAAGTATTTCAGGCTTACGTAAATATAGTGGAGTGTTATAAAACTCATGAAATTTGCTCTCAGCCATTCGTAAGTATTTGCTGTCTAGGTACTTATACTTCTTTTTAAAATTGTAATCCATGAATATGTCACTGAATACCTTTTTTTCCAGATGCTGTTTCACATTTTTGAATTAGTTAATTACCTGTGTTACTTTCAAGATTTAATAGAAATGTTTAAAAGAGGCAATCAAAATAATGAAATGGTGAGTAAATATAATATATAATCTACTTTTGTTTACCGGGCATCTTCATAATCAGATTTTAAGGATAGAAGCATCAAATGTATATTTTGTTACAGGATGAAACAATGATAATGGCGTTGTTCATTTTAAGTTGGTTCATTAAGGACGTAATGTGGCAAACAATATTGATCCAACAATGCGAAAAATTCTACTTAGCTATTCAAAGCGTTCAAGATACTTGCGCACTTATTCTGAAGTCAGCTTGCTCGGGTTGGTTACACGCTTCTGTATTTCCATTTATTTCAAGTCCTGTAATATCAAAATTTTGCCAGTTTTCGAAACATTAACATGGTTATTAAGTCATTCGTTAAATATGTACAAAGCCTGCCGGCATTGTAGCCAACCAATATTGGAAAATTATGATGATCAGTGGATCAGTCTATACCAATTGTGTTTTAAATCGTGAAAAATATTGTTATCATTGCAATGTTTTACAGATGATGAGAAAAAGCTTTGTAAGAACGTACTTCGCTTACATCGAGCATCATTCAGCAAGATACGTGTATGTGGCTTATTTTACGCAGACGCTGCGTTTCAATTAAGTCTGATGAGCTTTCTTACTTATTATACTATTGTGTTGCTTCAGTTTGCTTTTTTGTAATACTGGTTTTAATATATTGATTTGGTGAATAGTCGGTGATATTATTTTATGAAGGTTTAGCACTTCCAAGTATTTTGACCACATAAACTTTTCACTGGACCTCGGTTGAAAGGAACTTTACACGTTACACCTATATTTTGTTGAATCAAATTCATAATCATGGTCGTCACATCAACGTTTCCAATGCTTCTCGTATCCAGCGGATGCCTGCAGCGACCACAAGGTGGAAGGAACATTGTAGAAGGCTAACGCTTAGCCTACCGGTACGCAGACGCCACTCTAGAACCTTTCGGCACCATGCGCCATTCGTTTAGGAAAGTAATTAATTAACTCCGAGTCCAAATGGGAAGATGCAATTACAATCTGTTTTTTTGAAGCAATCTTGATAAATCTGCAATAGTGTGTAGATGCAGCGGTGAACCACGAACTATGTCTCAACTCCTATGCTGTAATAACGTTACTGACACGAAGCAAACGTTGAATAAGATTAATTAGTCTTCTTTTGGACAGTCTTTACAAAAAATAAATAAATAAAAATAAAATATAAAAAACTGTATTTTACTAAATCAATTTATATTTTCTTGTATCACAGTTATTTTTTTTAAATTTAATTAACAGTTGGTTAATTCTCAGTTTTTAAAATCAGAATTTCTTATTATTATTATTTATCTATTTATATTAAATGGTAAGTAAAATAACATATAAACTAAGCCCCACAAAACCGTAGTAATGGTTTGGCTGTGGGGTCGGTGAGTCTACACACTCATTCTTAAATTTTGTATTTAATACTAATAATTATTTAAAGGTAGCACTTATAAGCTCTTGGGTACCATGGTGGTTAACTGCTAAAAGATACTTATACTTGTACCTGATCGGTAGAATTTCACAAATTAAATGTTAACTTTTTTTCGGTTTTTGAGTAACAAGTAGTTTCAAGAATCGAATTTGAAGAGATTCCAATTTTTCCAAGTTAGTTTTGAATGTTAATCCATAGCTGTCAAGAGCATAACTCATAATATAATCTACTAATGACATGTATTTACATCTTAATATGCTAATAGGAACCTTAAAGCTTAGGTGGTACATTTTACTTAATAATATTCTTACAAATGTAGGCCAAGGTAGGTTACACAGTCAACTCTCTCAATAGGTTTACATTTACAGTCCAGTAAGTTATTATGGTGGCATATATTATCGTGTGTAAATAAAGGGGGAGTCACACCATGTGGTCGTAAATATGGTGAATGAATTAACAATAATTGAGTTTTATCAGCGTTTATCGCGGGTAATCACGGAACCATGGGTTCAGTGGTTCTCTCACCCCACACTCCTCCATTGCATTGAGGATTATTTCGGGTTCTTAAAATTCCCAAGTTTAATTTAGTTTTTTACATCGAAACTCAAAAAAAAAGTTTGTTAATATACTTACTAGAAAATAATTATAATCTAGTATAGTATAGTTACGAGTACGAAAATAATTATAATCTAGATAATAATCATTTTAAATCAAATAATTATCCACACATTTCTTCATAAAGACTGTATCTAATATATTTCAGCTTGTAAAAAAATGAGAATAAATAGAATTATATTTAAAAATAAAACGGACTCATATTGAAGTTATTCGCAAATTGCCAACCCCTGCACGTAAAAGGCGCGTAGCATAGATATGTTATAAAAAAACTGTTGTAAAAAAAAAGTTTCAGTTAAATTTAAGAAGGTTTACTATAGAGAACAGGCTGAATATCTTTAAACCTTTCCAGTATTCACAAGGTGTTAAAGCCTTCCGCACAACATTATCTTTATCGGTTGATCATTTAAACGTTACAAGAGATTATTTCCAACGCTCGATTGGGGAAAGTTTTTCAACTTCGCCCGTATTATAATAAAATAATACTTTCGAACCCTGCTCGGATCTGATTGGAAGGTATGTCCATAAGCCACTCGCTGAGTGAAGCAGCTCTTCAGAGTGACAGCACGGATCAGCGGTCAAGACGATTCATCCTGAAATATAAGGTAAAGGTTTTTTAAGATACCGCTTGTATTTTTTTTTATTCAGTCGCGCCATGTCCGTTCACGTATTTATGAGAGTTATATTTTAATAGACCTGGCTTTGGCTGGCAGACATGCTATTGCTAATTGGTTCTGCACTTGCCTTACCGGCAATCGCACTGTGGGTAGTTGTGCGAACATAATATCCATTGTATGGTTTATGGGGTTAGGGCGTCATATTGACTTTAATGCACCAGCAGAAATGCTTGATAATATTTTCATAGCCGACTAAATGTAATTGTTAGTACAGTCAATTAAGCTTTTTTTGTTTGTTTTTTATATTATTAATAAACCCAATAGTTTTTGCAACTAATACAGGTACTTAAGGCTTTTTTGTGTGTGTGTGTAAAGAACAGACGAACTGAGCTCGTTTTTATAAATGGTAACATGAACGCTGTAAATATCGTTGAGGATGTTCTAAGGCCTTATGTCCGTCCATTCGCACAAACGTTTGGCTCCGATTTCAGCTTGTACACACGGGAGTACTTGGCAAGGGAAAGCATCCTGGTAATGCCTTGGCCTGCACAATCGCCAGACCTCAACCCCATCGAGCATGCATGGGACATGCTCCAGAGACATATTTTAAAGGACTTGGATGGAGTGACAACCACCCAACAACGGATGGACTTACTAAGATTTCATTGGGAGCAATTGCCGCAGGATAACATTAACAGACTCATCGATTCTATGAATAATCGGTGCCAGCAAGTTCTCAATAACAGAGGAGCCCACACTTTGTATTACTTTATGCAAGATTAGTTGATTAGGCACCTTACTTTGTACTACGTGCTTACATTACTTACTCGTAATCATTGTTAATTCAAAATTATAAAAAAATAAAATAAAAAAAGCAATTGTTGTTTACTTTAAAAAAGCATAAAAAAATAAATATAAATAAGAAATACTAAGGATTTAATGCGAAAACACATGGTAAAATTGAAATTTGTATGTGTTGCTTAGACTTTTTTGATGTGGTATTTCAAAAGTTTTGGAAGCATGATTTATAGCCGTCGGATGATAGCGTGTCAGATGACATAAATAATGAACGAGTGAAGTTGATTACGGAAATTGACGACAATAAACATTGTAAGATTCCTCGATGATGGATATTATGCAACGAGAATGACGTGATCGAACTGCATGGCTATTGCGACGCGTCCATCGAAGCATATATGCGTGCATGGTATACGCACGAACAAAACACCAACAAGAAACAGTAATCGTCGCAGCAAAATCTAAATTTACACCAAGTAAAAAGATTATGACATTGCCACGAATGGAGCTTTGTGGTGCTTATTTACTATCTAAACTCATCGACAAAATCAAACTCAGTTTGTGTTGTCAACTAAAAATCTATGGATGGTGTGATTCTATGGTGGTCATAGGGTGGCTACAAGGCGGCCCAGCACGTTGGAAACCTTGTTTGGCTAATAGAATCAACGCTATAAAACTGATAATGCCGGCAAACTGCTGGCGATATGTGAAATCGGGGGACAACCGAGGGTTAACCGGAGGGTTAACAGCGCCTCAACTATTACAACATCCCAAACAACATAAACAGCCTATCTACCAAACAGAGGAAGAGATGAAAAGGATAACATTAGTTAACATTGATCAATACATTAATCGTAATAGCATAATAAATAATTTGTTGTTACAACATAATTCGTTTATCAAAATAATGTCAGACTCTTATTCTCAATGGCAAAATAGAATCGCAATAGTGCATCTCAGTAGGCTCTTTACTGTCAATCGGTTATCCTGCGATCGGTTAGGTGCGCGCACGCACGCCGTCCGTCCGCGACGCAGCGAGCTGCCGGGGTCGACGACCTTGCACGCCCGACGTGGTAATATGTATAATGAAACACTGGAAATGATGCGAAAATATGCAACTCCTTAAAAGGTAAAATCATCTTTTAGTCTGGCTACGCAACGTCTACGACGCTGTCGTAGTCCGCAGCACGTGCTTGCTACAAATTTTATTTGGGCGAAACGTAAAGTTTTTTTTTGTGTTAAATATTTGTGCCACAAACCGATAAATGGTGATGAGTGACGTGACGTTCACTGATTTGGTCAATTTAAAAAACTGCTAGATTTTTTTTCCGGAAAATATTTTATCTACTAGCTTTGACATAACAACTAGGTATTGACTAAACCTATATGTAGGTATAAATAAAAGACCTTGTCCATGTATAGTCAGACTTCGAAAGTCTCCGTATGAAATATAAATCATAAATTCGCACGGAACCTTGCTGAATACATAAACTAATTATTGTTAAGCTGTTAGGTAACGGTGTTAATTTTCACTCTCCATTGCATCTGTCAAGTAACCTTATGATCTTGCTCAAGTGCCTTACTCATCAGTAGGAACTTTCTCGCCTAGACAATGTCACCCACGAACACGACAAATGTCAAAGTATTCGTTTTTATAATAAACTTCCTGGCCACATTCAAGAACTAAGCCTTAATAAATTCAAATCATTTATAAAGCGGAAATTATGCCAGAATGCCTATTATACTGTCATAGGCTATATTGAGGACAAGAAGGCTTGGGATTGAGCTGCTCCAATAAGTTTACACAGATATTGTCTATGTTTAATTTGCTGTTAAACTTTTATTTTTGATTTTTTTAGATAAACAATGACATCTTTATATTTACTGTTTAAAGTATAACATTGTTTTAATTTTTGAGAATGTGAGGACTATGTGAGTCATTGTTTTTTTGTTCTTTCAGTTGTTTTAATCACGGTCTGGCTGTTTGAGTACTTAACGCGGCCTACCCAAATGTCCTTTCTTTTGTATTGTTCGTGGAATCGTTGAGCTGCTTGGTTCTGAGTTGAGCTGCACCATGATTGACAAATGCATGCACTGACTGGACAGGTCCACTCAAATCAGTGTGGTTCTTTCCTCAAAAGACCATTTCAGACACCAGTCTACAGAGTCCTCATATGATCTGACCATTTTTATTCTCGGATTTTTACACTTTGACATGACGTGAAAATTTACTTTGTAAAGTATTATAATATTTTAATTATTGTGAATGTGAAGGCAGTGTGGATTTGTTGTTTTTTTTTATCTCAATCTATTTTTAATTTTTAAAATTAGTTTTAATCATGGTCTGGCAGTTTGAGCAATTTATGCGGCCTACCCAAATGTCCTTTCTTTGGTAATGTTCGTCGAATCGTTGAGCTCCATATGTGTTGTGTTGAGCTGCATGATTACTGACAAATGCGTGCACTGACTGGACAGGTCCACTCATTCTGTTTGGTTCTTTCCTCAAAAGACCATTTCAGACATCAATCCACATGGTCTTCACATGACCTGACCAAGATTATGTCTGGACTTTAAAAGAGACTGTGACCTCTGAGTTTGTTTTGGCGTTTCTTCTCAGAGTAGTCAGATAGGAAACGCCGATCTCATCTACTTTTAAAATAGTATTGACGTGTAAAAGTGTTTGTAAAAACCTACTTACAGAAATAAAATCATTTATCATTTATCACGAGGCTCATCCAGTCTTCCACATCCGTGGCCGATTCAATGAACTAGTGGGTGACCGACGCTTGCCAATTATTATTGTTTACTCTCTATCGTTTATTGCATATTTTACGAAACGAAAATCTACGTGATTCATAGTGTCAAGTAACCTGAACTATTGACGAAAATAACTGTGATGGTTATATGGTATGGGAGATTGTAGGAACGCCTTCGAAGTGCCAATAGATTTGGAAATGAAACAAATTATTTAAAGATAAACATCTAATCCGTCTATTGGCCAATTCCTGCCCACATTTGCCAAAAGTCACTCAATGTCTCAGACATAATTTATAACAAGTATCAACTCATTTTCACTTGTAAATGAGGCATCAGGACGATCGATAGAAAGTGATATTCTCTGATTAATAGTAGGAGTCAGTCACTGTCAAATATGACAGCTGAGAGCTGTCAACAATTCGCTCACAGTGATATTATTCTACGGCATGGTCGGCGTTTTCGCTGGTTCATGTAATGACGTCATCTATGACGATTCACGGGACATAGTTTTCGCGCTCACGCTAACTCGGCCGTTCCGAGTTGGCGTGCTCAAATCGATTACGGTGCAATACGGAATGCAGCCCTGGCAGGCTCTTTAAAATGGGTCTACCACAATAATGACGTTTTGAAATGTTACCACTGCATAAAACGTAAAATGAATATTGAGGATGATATTCTCGTAGCTTACATGTTTGTCTAATTATTTTTCATTTCACTTTAATTTTTAAATCTGAAGCTGTACTGGTACAGCGTTTGAATATTTTGTTTGCTGCATCGGTGGACGTCATAACGTCAGCGCCGGCTGTCGCTGTAAACCAGCGCTGGGGCTCTGTCTTGGATAGGGTCGCAGCTATATGCTGAGCGATAGCCGTTTTGCGTGAATGTGACGCATGTTTCCTATAACCTTTTCTTTTTTAAGTGTGTTCTGTTTTGCGTCATGTTTACCGCAAATAAACGTTTTTTCTTTCTTTCTTCTTCTTTCATATGATTACCAATAAGTTTTACTTCGTACTTAGTAGATTTTTGACTTATTTAAAAATGTTTGGAACACCGAAATTGAGAGGATTTCATACATTTTCATAGAATTAGACTTTCACTGAAATCGGTGTGAATGAACACACACTACGACAATGTCGTCAATGGATGTTATGATATTGTATTGTTTCGTCTATAAAACTCGTTGATCATTCCTATTCAAAATGTTTAGGCACTTTTTTGTATCCTGTTTGTAGTATCTCTCGCTTCTTCTCTAATCACAAAACTTATATTGTATGCCAATGTACATGAAAAAAATTGTGAGGGCACAGCTCTAATGAAATTCTGGCCGTGTCCTTTAGCACCCAGATAGTTTCTTTTAGCGCGGAGTACGTTCTCCTGGGATAATTTCCGCCATCCAAGCAGGCGAAGCTGCAAGCAAAAGCTAGTAAGTGATTGTTAATTTCAATTTACTTTGATGAGTTTTGTGCTTTTTATTTTGATTTATTATGTTAATGGTTTACAATTCTGAATAATTTTACTGTATGCTGATTCTATAACTGGTCACCGTCTACGTGAACGAGCCCGCGCATTTCGTATCCACCATCGATAGAGTCAATTCGCTCTTTACTGTATTACTGTTAATTGCAATTTCTTTATTTAAAATAAAAACATTTTTTTTCCTCCGGCAGTATCCTACGTAATTCGCTACTTATTAACATAAAACCTATTGTAAACAAAACATAAAAGCGGTCCTATCTATAACAAATAAGTTGGTCAAGGCACACACAACAGCCACAAGTTTTATTGATCAATCACTTAAATACCTTCATATAGATTAGAGTTGATTACAAGATACATACTTTTGTTTCAACATTAACATTTGTGTCTCAATTACGTTAATGTAAGCATTGTTACGACTAATCCTGAAGCTCCCTTTAATTCAAATCTACCACTTCTTTAAGAATAACGTGCCTGTAATTTGAATTTCTATGGATTTGTAAAATGAATTTTATAAAAGGGAAAAAACGTTGTACCATTAGCCCCAGTTATCGTTTGGAGATTGTAGCAGACAACTACGTTGACAAAGATGTGCAGAATATGCTTCTACCCTTGAACCTTATTCAACATTTTTTCTTTTGTCCCAAGTATAGAATCAGGGACAATTTTATTTCTCCAAATAATTGTCGATCGTGTTTAATATCTTTGTGTGGCACGATAATGTTCGATCTTTTTTTTCTATCAATTCTATCGCCGAACATTCAGCGAACATCTTGGTAAAAATATTAAGTTTGACGTAGACGGAATCAATTACTTCGATTATATCTTTATTTCTATTGGATTCCTCATGAATTTTTGCGCCGTTTTTTTTCAAAGCAATGATAATGTCACATTTGTTTTAAAATTATTGTACATCCACAGATTTCGTAATAATAAGACCACATTCAAACATTTCATCGTTGGTAATTGGTTAAGTGTCATGTTGATTTTGGGTTTTATTGTTTATATTTGTATCCACGTATGTATAACTTCCATATTACGATATTTTATGTAGTTTTATTTTGAATATGTTTTGATACAAATCTAGTTTATGCTATCAGACTTATTAAATTGTTAAAAAATAAAGTTGAGCATTGGAATATTCAAACTGTGAACGTTCAAAGCTTAGAAGATAGGGACAGAGAGGATTATTGTAATAGATTATATCAGGCCTTTGTTTATATATTAGATTGCTATGACATTTTTAAGGTTTCTTTTCAACAAATGGTAAGTAAGAAACAATTTATACACAAAGTATTTGTCCTCAGTTAGTTTGCGAACGCAGATACCAAAGTTAAAATAATTACAGATCGTATTTCACTGTACGAGGTCCTTCTGCAATACTTTGATTCACATTCAGATGGGAGTAAAGAACGATGTAGGTATTCTCCTTGCTAAGTCTTAGAACTACTTTACATAGTTTGTATATATGAAGTGTGTGTGTTAATGTGAATTACATTAACATACACACTCCGCACACATTCGATTTTTGTGTATCACGCTTTTTTATCACATTCCCTGTAAATTGAGAGGTCTGGCTCTAATTATACAGGAACTCCTAGTACAAGAGCCAGGACTTCACTGATGTTAGCGTCTTGAAGTGGACATAAATATATGATTTAAAAAAAAACAATGGGGATGATGACAATTTTTTCTTTTTATCTCAAAAAAACGTTAATTTCCAAATAGTGCAAATAATATTACAAAAAGTGTAAAAGCTTAAAAAACAGCCAAGTTATAAACGTTTTAAAATAAGTGTTAGACAAGGACAGCACTATCGTAGAAGTGACGTCATGACTATGTAACTTCACACTAGCGCCGTATATTGTCCGTACCGCGCGACAAGGACAGGAATAATCCCCTCCAAAAACTTTAAAAGCTTGTATCTTTTTATATCGATTTAACAGATTTTTTCGATTATCTCATTTTTACTATGCCTTCTTTGAAATTACATTATTTTTACGAACATTTTTAATAATAGTCTTCATCCCAATTTGGTGGGTTCTTCTGATCCCAGTGCTGAACTTGCTTCCTGTGAATTTTACTGAATGTATTAAATATTTATGTTAAAATATCCCGTTTAGTGTCTGTATATTTTAATGGTAGGAGACAAAACTCGGAACTATGGATTTCCTAAGAAACCTTGACACTACAGAAAATATAATATAGCAAAGATAGCATAGCAACAATTTTTTTTTTTCAGTGTTTAACATATACATTCGTAATATGGTCAATATACACTTGGTTAGCCAAGACTTTGTTGTTAGAAACGATATTGAGCGTGGAGTTGGAAAAATTCTACATTGGTGTAAATAAAGTTCAAGACACTTGCGCAGTCATGTTGAATTCAAACTGTACAGGTATTTACGTAACAGCCAATGTATTTTTTTTTTGGTTTTGTATAGCCTTTAACTTCGTCGGGATTGCCTGTGATTTTGTGACGTATCGGTCGCAGATGGATTGCTTAATAAGCTGTTTTACGAAAACAACTCCGTTTTGTTAAGTAGCTGAACGACGGTAAGAGTTTTTATAATGACTGAACGCTCTGCGCGTTCAGTCATTATAAAAACTCTTACCGTCGTTGCTGCATATTTTTTTAATTTATCAGTGTAGTGGGAAATAACACACTGTTCCCTTTATCAATACGCTGATGATACCTGTATACTATCTGGTTACAAAACCTTAAGTTAGCCTCAGAATGTTTGCAGAAAGATTTCACTTCTATGACTAAGTGGGCCCATGATATGGGACTTGTTCTGAATCCGCAAAAAACTAAAATTATACACGTACATTCAAGTCACATAAGTACTACTCATGCCTTTAAAATCATAGCTCATAGTCACGATTGTCTGCATAAAAACGTACCAGACTGCCACTGCGCGCCGATAGAGCAGGTGTCATATCATATCTATCTGGGATTGATAATTGATAACCGATTCAACTGGAGTCAGCAGGTGGAATCTGTTTGCGGCAAGCTACGTGCGATGCTCACCAAGTTTTCGGTTATAAAGCGCAATATACCGTACAGAACCCTCCTCCAAATGTACATAGTTCTTGCTAAGTCGATTATCTCCTATGGACTCACCAGCTATGGACGCACCTTTAAAACTTACCTAGATAAAATACATAATTTGCAAATACGCTTGCTGAAACTATGTAAAAAGTAAATACCAAGACAATTACATAGGGTTATTTAGTCATTGCAAAGTATTACCTGTTATAGCGCGCGCTGAGTATCTGTTCCTGATAGAACATTTTGATAACACTGATATTCAAATTGCCGTGAAATATGTCGTGAATACACGACAAGCCAAAACAAAATTATTTCAAGTGCCACGCAAAAATATTTTTTATGGCAGGCGTACCGCTTCTTTCGCAATACCCAAAATACTTAACCAAATACCTGTAGACATTAGAGACTCAATGAATAATACAAACATAAAGCATGAGCTTAAAGAACATTACATCGACTCGATTCTATCTTAACTATTAATAGCGCGTTGATCTAATCTCAGGCCATTGCATGCTAAAATAGAAATTGTAATTTGCAAAATAAATAAATAAACAAACAATAAATAAACGATTAGAGACAACAGCTTGAAATGAAACGTCAGATTGTAGATTTAAGTTTAAAATTTTCTCACTCGTGGTTCTGTGTATCATTACAAAAATAATGGCATCTGAAACAGAAATACATAAAACGACTAATATGAATGAAAATTACCCTAACTCAAGTGAAAACAGTGATTTTATGGACAATTCAATATAAAATTAACAGAGTTTTATGAAAGTCAATCCAAAAATACTGAAACGCCAGAAACTGCTATCAACTTGGTAGTAGCGCTCGCCGGCCGCTGCCCGCGGCACCGATCGCTTCTCTCGCTCGACTCACTCGCGGTTGTGACCAAACCTAATCCACTTGGTCAGGTGCCCCAGCTTAGTTACTGCGACTAATGCTACTCGCGTGTAGTTGGTCACAGTTCTAACCATACTGCAGATAATCCATGTACAACGTAAAGACTTGGGTAGCAGTTTTTTTAAATGTATCACGATTGCAATCAAGCTGACCGTTTTTCATCTGTTTTAATAACAAAACTATTTTCTAAAACGACTTACGGTTTTGTAAAACAGCAGATTCGCCATCCATCTACGACATTTTCAGTAGAGTTGTTCGTGAAAGAGTTGGTGTGCTCCACCACCTTGCCTTTTTTGTTGACAAGCAGCTTTGTGCGTATTCCGGTTTGAAGGGTGCGAGTCCCGGTGTTATGAAAGGTACTTCACACTTTTTCCTGATAATTATGGTTATTACCATATGAGGAAAAAGATCAAACACCTGCGATGTTTTGGGTATACAGGCGATGGTAATTGGCCAATGGCCAAATGGGCCAATTTGATAACAAATAAAAAAAAAGTTATCCTAACTAATTGTTATACTCCTATTCATTGCAGATGAAGAAAAAAGGTCGTACAAGAATATTAAACGTCTTCACTATACGAGATTCGAAAAGATGGATGCATGCGGAATCAACGCTGCCTCCCTGTGCGAACTCCCCCGGGCCGTGACCAGCGTGTCGTCCGCGTAACACGTCAAGTCTGCGCCCTACGGGAGCTCGACCCTCAGCACCCAGTCGTACCCGATGTTCCACAGAAGCGGTCCCACGACCGATCCCTGTGGAACACCGCACGACACCTTGTGCTGGTTTCCGCCATCGCGTCCAATGTAGGTGACACACCTCCCAGCTAAGTAAGCCCCCACGATGCGGCGGAGGTAGAGAGGCACGTGGTGGTACCGCAGTGCCTCCCGTATGCAGCTCCAGGGCAGGGTGTTGAAGGCGTTGGAGATGTCCAAGAACACCGCCACCACCACCCCGCCCCGGGACACTGTTTCCTCCGCCAGGACTCTCACCCTCGACACAGCGTAGATGGTAGAGCGCCCAAGCCGAATGCCTAACTGGCTCTCGTCCAGGTCCGGCCCCTATCTGCACAAGTGGCCGACGAGGCGGGCTGCGAGTATGCGCTTGAACAGCTTGCCCACCTCGTTGAGCAGCACTATGGTCCGGTACGCAGACGGCGAGTCGGCAGGACGCCCCGCCTTCCTGAGCAGGACCAGACGTCTAATCTTCCACAGACTGGGAAACTGGCCCCGCTCAAGGCCTAGTAGAGTCCTCTCAGTTGGGGCTCCAACTCCTTCAGAGCGAGGGCCAAAGCAAACCGTGAATTCCGTCGAGCCCCGGAGCCACGTTCTGGGCCCGGAGCCGCATTACGGCCGCCCTCATCTCTGCCTGTGTCACCTCTGGGACGCTGATGGCGTTCTCCTCCTCCTCCTCTGCAGACCCTGCATCTGCGGGCAAAGCCATCAGCGGCGGAACATGCTCCGCTCTCACCGGGAAGAGGGCTGCTACCACTTCCTCCAGCAGCTTGGGTTGGAGACTCTCCGTAAGTGGGGGCGCCGCGGCTCGAAGTTGCCCTCGAACCGCCTTATACGGGCGCTCCCACGGATCCCCGTCCAGAGTCTCCAACATCCTCTCCCGGGATCGCGTCCTCGCCTCGTCGATGGCCAGCCACAGAGTCTGCTTAGCCGCGCGGTACACCTCATACCGCGCGGCCTCCTCCTCGGCTACCCGACGACGTCTCCTCCGGTAGCGGGTGTACTGGCGTCTCACCATCACGCATGCGACGCGCAGCTGCGCGATCTCGGCGGACCACCAGTACACCTGGCGCCTTGCACCCTGTGAGTGGGCGCGGGGCATGGACGCGTGCCATATCTGCGTCATTGCCCCGCGGAACCACAGCGCCACCAGCTCGACGTCATCGGGTCCAGTCGTTGCCGACCCCCGGAACCAGGCCTGAGCAATAGCTGCCTCCTCGAGAAGCTCCCTGTCGATGCGCTTTCGCGCCCAGCGCGGGCCTTCCGAACGCGGGACTGATGTTCTGTCGCCCGTCGCCGTGATTTCCGTCGGGCCCCGGAGCCACGTTCTTGGCCCGGAGCCGCATCACGACCGCCCTCATCTCTGCCTGTGTCACCTCTGGGACGGCCAGAACGTCCGCCCTTTCGCGGCTGGAGGCACCGGACACCTCGAGCAGCCGCGCCCCCGTAGCCGCCGGCGTCAATCTGAGGCCGGACGGTGTCCCAAGGTCGGTGAACGCGACCTTGCTCTTCGCCTATCGGAGGACCGCCGCGTAGGTGACGCCCCTCTCAGCGGCTCCGGACTGCAGTGTGATCACCACAGCCGCAGAGCGTGGGGCCCAACGCCGTCCTCGCGACTTCTTTTTGGGCGACTTGGTCGTGGGCTTTTTAGGCCCCTGCGCGGGCTTTCTGACCCCAGCGCGGAGTTCGTCCTGGCGGCGGCCTTCTCCGCTCTCCTCCTATCCGCCGCAAGCGAAAGTCGGAGGGTCGCGGCTGGTGGGAGTCGCGACTCCAACGCCACCATCCGGGCGTTTACCATTCCGCCGCACTGCATCATGCAGATGCGGGCAATCTTTTCGATCTCCGCATCCGCAAGCGCCGGCGAGGACTGGACCGCTGGCGGGATCGTGACAGGAGAGACGCTGGCGGCGGCGGGAGCCGCCCTCTGGGCAGCGAACTGCCGCTCGAGCTCTTCGAGCTTGGATCGGAGACGGACAGTCTCCTCCCAGAGCCTGGCCGTCTCCTCCGTGCTGGTGCGGTTCACGAGGATCTCGACCGCCTCCTTGATGTCGTCCACCGCTTCCTTTAGGGCACGAATGTACGTCCCCCTCAGGTTGCCTGACCTGGTGGCAGCCGTCATGACGACATCAACGCTGTCCAGCACCTGGCTACTGAGCGCCACCCCGGTAACGGTCCCTCCGGCTGCCATCCGGGCAGCGCGTCGCTCCTTGTTCCATTTCGATCCATTACTGGCCAGACCAGAGAGAGGCATGACTGGCCATTTCTGGCCAGTCGGAACTCAGAATTTTTCATTTTTTTTTTTTTCCTTTGAAGGGTGCGGTCCCTTTGATCCCCCTGGATCCCCCCCCCCCCCAGCGCTAGGGACCGGTTACCCTCCGGCCATACAACCCCTCGGCACGCTCGACCTTGAAGTTGGGGTGATTTTTTAAGAGGTTTTCTTCCTCTCCTCCCACAAGACCACGCCCACACAACTCACCCTCTGAAAGCAAAGGGGGGGTGGGCATACGACCTACTCCAACGACCCTTCCCTAGCCCGGTTCCCTTCCACGACCATCAAAGATGATCGGGGAATGGAACCGTGCCCTTCCCCGTTTGTTGAGATTTGCCTCCAGCGCCAATTGTCCACCAGAACCGGTGGGCGATTGGAGCTGACGCTGCCCAGGATGCGCCACGAGGAGGCTCTTCAACTGCACCCCAACGACCCTTCCCTAGCCCGGTTCCCTTCCACGACCATCAGAGATGATCGGGGAATGGAACCGTGCCCTTCCCCGTTTGTTGAGATTTGCCGCCAGCGCCAACTGTCCACCAGAACTGGTGGGCGATTGGAGCTGACGTTGCCCAGGATGCGCCACGAGGAGGCTCTTCAATTGCATCCCCATTCGTCTCGACCTAACTTAGCTATAACTAGTTGATATTTATGTAAGGCACTTGCTTTTTGTGATCCGTATGGCCTCGAACTGGTGGAACCATAGTCGCGGACGCGCTGACCAGAAGTCAACGATGCGGGAGTTGATGGTGATCTTACCCGTCTCTGGCGGCTGTTGCTGGTCTATGGCTTAACTCGGACCAGCTTGCTGTGGTGCGTAGGCTTGCTGGCTATGTTGTAAATTTTCTCTGAAAGAAAATTGACAAAAATGTAAAGCAATGGCGATAATTGTACTATGCCAGTCAAAAAACCTGTCAAATAAACTGAATGTCATCTTGAGCTTTCAAGTATCAATATTGAATTATTATGATATTTTCCTTAGATAAATGATAGGTCTCGCTGCGCTAGACTAGATACCGCGCTCTATACAAACAATAGCTCCGTGAATGCGGCAACTCAATAGTGTAGTGTGTGTAATACATCGTCACTTGACATTTGTCAGTTGACATTGAGAACTAGTGTGCGTCAAGAATTGTGTTACCAGCTGCTCAACTGTTACCCGAGTTAATGGAAAAACATTTTATGCTGTGGTCTATTAAGTTTTAAATCTAGCTCAGAAAATACTAAAAAAAATACAATAAATTAAAAGTGAATGTATGAATATTTGTGTATATGTTAGGCGTACGTTTCTTCGTAACGTAAACTACTACTCTACTGGATCCCAACGACATAAAGGATGCAAATAGACTTGGTACAGATAGTTCAATAGATGAAATAGAAAATACAGGTGGGACTATAAAAACACTAAAAACACGGTTTTTACGAAACTGAAGTTCATATGGAAGGCTTGATGAACAGCTGGAAGGTTCGCCCGGAGGAGGAGGATGAATGATCTTCGTATATCGACTTCGTGGGCGTATCTGCTCTGTGAAGGGAAGAAGAGGAGATGGAGAAAGAGGGTCTTCAGGTGTCGAAGGGATACTTTAGAGTGCCAGTCTTCTTCGACAAAGCTCGACGTAGAATCTCAAGGCAGATGGTTACTCCAGGTGGATGGTGGTGCAGACGTAGAATTGATGGATGAACAGAGTGTTTGTTGACGAAGCCCGGACGCCGAATCCCCTTTTAGTTTTTTTTTTTTCTCGTAGTTGACCTTGAGAGGTCGTGACTACTTAACCGGACTATCCTGTGGCTGCCTTATGCGGACTCAAAGCCTCCAGCCAGGGGCGTAAAACTACTTATATTACTAAGCGAACGCTCGCTAAGGGCACCCCCTGTGGGGCACGGACCTCGGCTTAGGGCGTCGCTGACGGGAGGACAGCAAGATGGGACAGGCTGGATCAGATTTGGTTGATTATTATTATCATGGGAATTTAAAGCTACGGGCTCAGCTACGGCGCGGGCTGGCACTTCGTCGAGCAAGGGTCGGGGGGGGACAGTTACGTCGGGATCTTCGCGAGGAACCTCGGCGGCGAGGTCGGAATGTCGGTCTGTGTTTGTGCACTGTACTGGTGGCCCTACTGCTCTTCTGAATGAGAGTTATGTGGTCATCGGGATCGGTGAGGACATGCTTGGGTCGGCCTTGACAACCAGAGGGTTGCGGTGATTCGCGGCGGTCTCGAAGAAACGCTTTGAAATGCGTTTCATCAACTGGCGGATAGTGGGAATCTTGAGGTCAACGTGAAGCATCTCATTGCGAACGTACCAGGGGGAGCCTGTAATCCTACAGAGGAACTTGTTCTGGAGGGTCTGCATTCTATTGAAGCGATGGGGCTTGGCGTGTGCAAAGACTGCACTGGCATATGTCATGATCGGGCGGATGCACGCTGTGTAAATACGTATTTTGCACTTTAGTGACAATTTGCTACGTGCATTTAGGACAAAGTGAAGTCTACCTAGAGCGAAGGCGGCGCGCGAACGAGCCGCCTTAATGTGCTCTGAAAAAGAGAGGTGTTCATCGAGCACTACGCCCAGATATTTGGCTCGCTTCTCCCAAGGGATCGGCTTGCCGAACATGGTGATCGGTCGAGGGGGGCAGAGATTGCGACGCGGCTT
This sequence comes from Dasypolia templi, assembly GCA_963555695.1. Classification (NCBI taxonomy): domain Eukaryota; kingdom Metazoa; phylum Arthropoda; class Insecta; order Lepidoptera; family Noctuidae; genus Dasypolia; species Dasypolia templi. The sequence continues at coordinate 3,833,808 of OY743156.1, forward strand.
TGAGAAAAGAACCGCTTGACTTTTGTCGGGATTGACTTCGATTCGCCATTTTCTAAACCAAGCGCCAAGCTTGTTCACTTGGGTTTGGAGAATGCGAGCTATCGAATTTTCATCACGGCCGGTGTAGTAGATGGCCGTTTCGTCTGCGAACAGGGCCAACTGCGCCTTACTGCACTTGGGCATATCGCTGGTGAATAGCGTGAATGCTAGAGGAGAGATCACAGAGCCCTGATGGACTCCTGCGCGAATAGGGTGGGGGGAGGAAAGCGCTCCTTCGATGCGATAACGGAAAGTGCGGTTCGACAAAAAGTCAATAAAAATAATATCAGCGTCGACCTCAGAGAGGTCTTTGAATTATTTGAATTACATTGTAGTACAATCAAATCGCTAGCGTAATATACACATCTGAAAAAAGTGAAAAAAATAAAAAGTTTCAAAATCTTTTTAAATTTTTATGAAATTGTAATTTTCCACAACTGGTCTACTTTCGTCCTATTTTAGGTTCTTATTAGGTACTCTTACATTACATAGGAAAACATGTGCAGGGGCTATGGTGGCTGCTGCGGTGGATGCTGTTGCCCCTGCATCACGATCTACACATGCTGTACGAAGATTTGCTAGTGGCACCGAGGTGCGCCACGTCGCGCAGACAATCCATGGTGTCTACGTCAAGATGGTGCACCGACGTCTTTGGTGTTTCGTCTTCGAAGAATGGATTCCCGTGCCGTTTTGTGGAAATAAACTACTATAAATAAGAGGTGAGCTTGGTCTACTGGTTGAGAGCTAGGCGAGCATTGGGCTCCTAGACTGTCGGCTAGAAGCTCGGCCTTGTCGACATCATCGAAGGCGATGGTGTTGTCGGGACGGATCAGGGGGGGCATGGAGACTTTTTCTCCGGATCTAAGTTTCCTCTGGAGTTGCCAAAAGGATAGGTGGGTGGGCTCTAGTTCGCTCAGCATATTATCCCACCCTTTCAGATGCTTCAGCCTTTTCTTTTATAGGCAAAATATTCCTTTTCCAGAATGAATTTCGACGATTTTTGAAGTTTCAAAGTTATGTTTTTCTTCATTCTGACATCTCATGTGCCAGTCATAAAAACAGCCTGTATGTTCATGCGGTATCACCGGATGCCGACCTACCTCTGTCGTGTGGTCGAGGCCTATTTGACGGACAGGGCAGTGGAACCGGCGAGAGATGTCGTGCAGTGTCCCACAGGGATCGGTCCGGGGGCCGCTTCTGTGGGATATCGGTTACGACTGGGTGCTGCGCGCCGACCTCCCGAATGGCGTCAGCGTGGTGTGCTACGCTGACGACACGCTGGTCCTGGCACAGGGGAGGTCGCACCAGGAGGCGGCTGAACAAGCGACACTCGGGGTTGCGACAATCGTCGATAGGATCCGGCAGTTGGGACTCGAAGTGGCCCTGCACAAGTCCGAGGCCATGTGTTTTCATGGTCCTCGGAACGCGCCACTGTCGGGTTCCCAGATAACGGCGGGAGGGGTTCACATCGGTGTCGAGTCGACGATGAAGTACCTGGGACTCGTCCTCGACAGCCGGTGGAACTTCGTGGAGCATTTCCGACGTTTGGCTCCCAGACTGGAGCGGGCTGGGGCTGCCTTGAGGCGGCACCTGCCTAATCTAGGGGGTCCAAACGCCTGCTGCCGGAGGCTCTACGCGGGAGTCGTGCGGTCCATGGCCGTTTACGGGGCACCGGTGTGGGCGCGTTCTTTGAGGCGCCGACCGGCCCGCAGGTTGAACGCGTCCCAAAGGGTCATGGCCATCCGGCTGGTCCGGGGATACCGCACAGTCTCATGCGAGGCGGCGAGCCTCCTTGCCGGATTGCCGCCATGGGATCTAGAGGCAAAAGCCCTCGCGCACGTATGGGAGTGGCGCGTCTTTGAGGAGTGGTTGTAGAGGCGCCATGGCGTCCTCACCTTCCGCCTGACACAGGTCCTCACCGGACACGGTTGTTTCGGGAGGTTCCTGTTTCGCATAAGGCGGGAGGAAACGCCCGGGTGTCACCATTGTGTGGATCGCCCGGAGGACACGGTGGAGCATACGGTGGAGGTATGCCCAGCTTGGGCGGAGCACCGCAGTGTCCTCGCGGAGGCGATTGGCGGCGGCGATCTCTCGCGTCCGGCCCGAGAGGGAATGGAAAGCCGTCACCTCCTTCTGCGAAGCAGTAATGCTCGCAAAGGAGGAGGCGGAGCGCGTGAGGGAGAGAGCCTTGCGCCCTCACGCCCCTAGTCGCCGCAGCAGATTCCCGGCCACCGTAGGCGCGGGCTTGCGGACGGCGAGCCATGGGTAGCTCGCCGTCCGGTAAGGACCAGGCCCGGGTCGACGGCGCGTTGTGTTCCACGCGCGCCTCAAAGAGATGTCAGCACAAAATGACGGGGTCCGATAGGGCCGACGCCTCAGGGTCGCGGGTTATTCCACAGAGAAAACCGTGGCCCTGGCCCAGGCAACTGAAGGAACACGGGTGGGTTTTAGTCAGTAAAAGTCTGACACGCCCTCCCGCTCCACCCAGAGCGGGAGAAGTCATTTGATGATTTCCCACCCAAAAAATATATAAAAAAAGCCTGTATGTTCAGCCAAGATGTATTAAAACCTCCACGATCGAGTCTGAGCGTGTCCTTATTAATTATTTTAGACGTCGAAATTCTGTTAACAATCGTAATTATATAAAAAATACAGTATTTCAGATAAACCTATTGATAAAAATAATTCAACTTGTATAAACCAAAAAGTAATCTTCATAGACTAAAAGAGAAAAAGAAAAACAAAAACAGTTTGATAATTTGACTTAGGTCTCGCAACAATGGAAAATGTAAGCAAAAATATGAATGTGTTGAAAAGAAATCGTTTTTGAACGATTCGTAAAATGCGAACAAATAAAAGAATACGGGACATGAATGGATGAATGAATGATGACTAATGGTGTAAGTATAGCTTATTAAATTATTTATAGAACTTGGTTAGATAAATGAAATAGGAAATATAATAAAACACAAAAACAATTAATTTAATTTTTTTTTAATCTTAACCACGGGGAACTTGACTCTCGTATATGCGGCAACACTGAATGGCGTTTAGGGTTCATGTTATTTTGTGTTGAAATTTCGAAATTATACGATACTTACTGATGGTATGTGATCCCAGTGTCCTTCTTGTTCCTTGTAGTAATACTTTTACACAGTTTTACTATGCAAACTGGCATTTTACTTCGGATTACGCCCAAAATTTAATAAAATATTAGGCACGTGCTCGTGACAGACAGCTTGCAATGTGACTGGCTCGGGTACGCCTACTTTTTGGCGTGGTATTTGTTGCCGCATTTGACAAGTACGCCAGCGGTATCTAGTCTAGCGGCGCGAGACCAATAATTCATCTATTCATCATATCATTATATATTCAATTTTCATTTTATAGTTTAGCCTAGGTATTTATTTAGTTTATCAACTCTAAATGATTTTAATAATCGATTCGATAGTGGTTTTTGCATGTTTTCTATTTCACAGTTACTTTCCTACAATGTGATTAATTACGAAAATATAATTTACGCAAATAAATTATATCCAAGAGCAGCCAAAAATTCGACCCTAGTCAGCTCGTCTCGACAGAGCAACGGTGACTGATTTGTGAAACAAGAATATGCTTGAAAATCCCGCAACGTGCGACGGAAGATGACTTCTTTCACGAACTAAAAACGTTGTAAGTGCTTTAAGCTTGCAGTCGTATTAAAACCAAAAAGTTTATCATCTAATTTTTATTTATATAATACTAGTCATTGTCACGTTTGGTGTTTGGCAATTTTTAATATTTTGTGTTTCTGTTCCACAAGAAGTTTTGAAATATCAGGTACCTAGTTACTCATGTTTTATTTTATTTCATAGTCTTATCAATTTCATGAAAAATCTAATTGGAGGTAGGCAATTTTGGTTAATACCTCCTCTTAAGTTATTATAAAGAAACAAGATGAAACTGATCAATAATGATTAGGTTAGTAATACTTAAAAATTGCCACTAATCATGCCAATGAGCGCCATGACTATTGTAAAAAACCTATTTGTAAAAAAAAAAGAAACCAGTTGAAATATTTAATCTGCAATGTACCATCACTCTAGAAGCTTGATTGAAATTGTAGACAGCAACATTGTGGAGAATTAAATGGTGTAGTTGCCAAATAGTCGGAGGTATAGAAGTTAACTACGCTCGGGTCCGACGTAAGTACAACGACCGTAATAGCAATTCGAAGCCCGTACAAAATTCGTTCGGAATATTGCTGTTTGACAAAAGAAGCCAGCGAGGGAGGCGGTGCGCAGCCGTGTGTGTGTGTCTGTGTGAGTAGATAGATAGCTATAATTAGCTGTACTGTACTAACAGTACCTACGTTTCATTCATAACGACTCGGAATACATTTCTATGTATTAGTAATTAGGTATGTTCATGATTTGCTTTGTTTTAGTTGAATACTTTGGGTAATCGTATGTAAATCTACAGCCTAATAATGCATTTTTTGTAAAATTTATTTACATGGCTTTGTAGAGAAAATCCAGCAGATAAAGTCATACATACTTTACCTATACAACGTCATCGCGTGCGGTCTTAGGGGGAACCGGCCGACGTCGTACGTCGAGTAAATACAAATTATAGGGATATTGTCTTTATTAATTTTAAGCCTGTTTAAGTAATTTTATTCCCTTGGTCGCCTCTTTTACTTAACTTAAACATGGTAACTAAATGAATTAATAATGATTACAAGTCTAATAATAAAATTGTAATGCAAAATAAAAGAATTTTTTTCCAATATTTTTATCCCTTTTTACGCGATACGAACACATATAAATATCAGCGTTCTGAGCTAAGAATAATAAAAATAAATAATTTTGAATAAAGATTTAATTTGTTATTATCTTACTTCATAAATAACGCTATTACCATTGTTATTATTGATTCATCTATTTAAAAATAATATGAATCGAAATGTAATGAAGTCGTACAAACGTTACAGTTATAAGGAGGAGCAGTGTCCTTGAGGTAAATACTTAAGCTAGGCCACACATGAGTATGAGGTTTTTTTGCGCACTGGATCTTCAACGCACTGCTTAGCGCCTAGAGTTGAAAATCCAATACTGTGCAGCACTCTGTTGAAGTTCTCAATGCTCGGTTCAACACCGAGAGTAAAAATGTAGTGCGCGATAAAATCTCACCGTGAGATATTTACATCCGTGCGAACATGGTCTAAAGAAACGGAACAAACAAAGCTCCATAGGTAGGTAGATAAGTAGGTAAATACTAATTTATACAAAATATACTTAGGTACGTACTAGTGTGAAACTGGAACCAAGAATAAAATATATTTAATTTTCTTGAGCTAAGTCGATGCCCGCAAGCAATAAATCGGTAAAATTTTACTTTTTATTTATTGTTACATCAAGCTCGTCATTCGGGTTGGGAAGCATCTTAATCATTTATTTTTCATTTATCGTAGTGTGATTTACAAAGATATCATGAAAAACACTTTTATTGTGGGGAAATTCAAAACCGAAATTATGTCAATAAAAGTATCTTTACGTATCAATACAAAAGTGTTTTGCGTTAAGTATTTAATTTTCGTAAGTTCGGTAATAGCAACCGACATTTTGGCGTAAATGAATCGTGTAGTTCTTAGTAAATGTCATAACGTGGTTATAATGGTATTATTTTGAGTACTCTACAAGCTTTTTAAATTAAATAATTGATTAATAAATAATTATGTGTCCCCGGTCTAGTTATCGACGACGTTTTGAAACGAGAGTGCTACTGTATAGGTAAATCTAAAATAACCACAATAAAAATAATATCAAATTACGTATTTAAACTTATCGAACCCAAAGAGGTACAAAGGTGGACTTAATGCCTTAGAAAAAATACAGGTTTGAGACTCAGTTCCTAAAGTATGTAAAATAATATTAAAAATTAATCAAAAAGATTTGCGTTTTTGATAAATGAAAATTTTTAAGCGATTCAATTAAAATTTCAATAATAAAGTAAAAACCACTTAGAAAATTATTAACAATGAAACGGGTAAGTCGGTTAAACAAGAAAATCAACTTGAAATTATGGTCGATAACAAATTAGTTAAAAAGGCAGCTGACGTAGCTGAGGCATTTAAAGAGTTTTGTGTGTTTTGCCAAAATACCTATAACTACGACTTGCTCCTTAAATTCGTCCCCGTCTAAAGCTGAGAATCTTTTGAATAGTAGTGTGCCAAAATGTACTCGCTGATTTAGCTTCGAACATGTTACGCCTAGTGATGTAGTTAACGTCTCTAACACACTTAAATCTAAAACACTGGTGATTAATGGGGAATCTCAAATAAACTTTTAAGTAATATAATAGACATCGTAGCCCCCTACCTAGCTGTTACTTTTAATAAATGTGTTGAAATAGGAACTTTTCCTGACCTCATGAAGAGTAGTAAAGTCATACCATTATTTAAATCTGGTAATAAAAATAACATTGGCAATTTCAGGCCTATTTCTATCTTACCAGCATTTAGCAAAATATTTGAAAATTTAATACTTAAGCAGTTGCTAAGACCTTTTTAATTTAAATAGCCTCCTTCATAATGAACAATATGGCTTTACAAAAGGACGTTCAACTACAGATGCGGGTGCTGCTCTGCTGAAACACATATTTAATGCATGGGAGAAATCGCAAAATGCTATTGGAGTTTTCTGTGATCTTTTTAAAGCCTTTGATTGCGTGCACCATGACACGCTTTTGCGTAAACTACGTCATTACGGTGTCCAAAACGAAGCTCTCAACGTAATAAATTCTTATTAACACAATAGGTTCCAATGTGTAGATGTCGATGGTGTGAAATCATCCGGGCTTCCAGTTCAGTTAGGTATTCGTCAAGGCTCAATACTAGGTCCATTCTTGTTCTTAGTGTATATCAATGACTTACCATTCTTTTTAAATGATATCTGTGACGTTGTACTGTTTGCAGATGAAACCTCCCTTATTTTTAAAGTAGACATGAATAGACAAGATTTTGACGACGTAAACAGTGCACTCTCAACGGCTACGGATTGGTTTACGTCAAACAACCTAGTCCTCCTAAATGCCAAACTTCAGTTGGGCCCACATATATCAAACCTAGCGGGGAGGCTCAGTTCAGCCGCCTACGCCGTCAGAAAAGTAAGACAATACACTGACGTTGATACAGCACGGTTAGTTATGTCCTACGGTATTCTGCTGTGGGGCAAAGCTGCTGATATTCAAAATATATTCGTCCTTCAAAAACGAGCTGTCCGAGCAATTTATCAGCTAGGAGCCTTTTTTAAAAATATTGGTATTCTTACGGTAGCTTCACAATTAATTTTCGCCAACATCTAATACATTACGCAAAATATACACTAAAAACAGTGATTTTCATAATGTTAATACTAGAAATAAGGACAAACTACGTGCTCCCTTTCACCGGCTTCATATAGTTCATACCTCATTTGTTGGGCTAGGTATAAGATTTTATAACAAGCTACTCTCTTCTTTGCTAGATTTGCCTTTTAATGCGTTTAAAGCTCAAGTAAAATCCAAACTTTGTTCAAAGGTATATTATTCAATTAACGACTACTTAAACGATAAGAATAGTTGGTCGCTGTAATTAACTCAAGACAATGTTTATGTTCTTTCTCCAGAATCAGCTTACCTACTGACAGGGTATACGAGTTCGTATATTTATTTAAGTTTCATTTGACTATATAAGTCCATTAATTTTAGTTATCTTCATTTATCATTGACATGATCTTCTCATTACAATGTATTTTTAACGAGTTGTATTGCAATAAGTGGTTAGCTAGCGACCTCGACAATTGATCATAAATTATTCTTGCCTGAGCAACCGTCAGCGAGTTCGTCATGCTCCCGTAGATGTCACTGCTTGCGGTAGCGTCGGGGATCGGGTTGCCTTCTTCCCTCAAATATGGCGAGTGGGGCAATGGCTGATCTTTGCGTTATGCTCGTGAACGGGTGCTGGCTGTGGTGAATCCAATAATGCATTATGTGAGGTGTCACGCCCCTTATGCCTGGAGGCTTTTATTATAAAATCAATGAAAAAAACAACATAACTTAATACACATATTAAGTTATATTGGCGTGGCTAGCTATTAAATTATCTCCCATATGTAAGCAGATAATTTATTTGATTTTTAGTGTTTTTTAAATCGAGTGAATTTAGCATTGGAGTTAAAATCTATAACAAACTCCCAAACTGTGTTAAGAATATCTCATCACTAAGTGTTTTTAAATCAAAGGAATTTTCTCATATGTAAAACCTATTATTCAGTTAACGAATTTCTTTGACCAATTTTTTTACTAAAATGGTTTCTGACTTATTTAATATAAATTGCATGGCTGTAATAATTATGTATTTATACGAATGTAAGATGTGGTTGACTAAAATTGACATGTTAAACTTATTTTTATTTTTTTACTTATTACACGTAAATTGTATGCTCGTAATAATTATGAATAACAATAAATGTAAATTGAGGTTGACTCAAACAACCAATGCTTTGGATTATAACTAACAAGAGTTTAATTGTATTCTTAATAATTAATAATTTTAACTGATTGACATAAAATAAGTATTGTACATCCCATGGGTATGTTACAGCGATACAAAAATTATAATTGTAAGAGCTGTCTTTTCACCTGTGACAAACATTAATTAAATGAATTTGAATATGAATATGTGTTTCGGTTTTTCTTTTTTGATTACCTTATAATTGTAAAGTTCAATGGTTTTTCTAACTAAACAGACAGCTGTGCTGCTGGGGAGTTTTTTGCGCCACTTCTTCTTCCCAGCTAAAGCACTAGGAAGTTGTGAAGGGCATGGCGTTTTGGGGGACTGTCTTATGTAATTTTGACGTTCATTAATTCCTTCTGCACATGTGGCTTCCCTGGTACCTCATAAACGGCATCACTATGTAATTTTCTAATAACTGCTCCCAAATAATGGTGTTTAGTTTTTATTTTTTATTATTAGAAATGGACTTTTACATAGCTCTGACATAATATTTTCATTATTTGACATTATATACCTAAAATTTTTAATTAGTTTTTGATTTTACTTTATTAGATTATTTTATATTTTGTAAATGTGAGAACGTCGTAGGCCCTGTGGATTGTAAATTTATAGACAACTGTCTATTTGTTTAACATAAGGTACTTGTTAACAGGCCTACACTGTCCTTCCATACCTGTTAACACTGTAATTGGAAAACATTGTAAAAGACATATTTTTAAAAGAGTAACCATGGAGATTCTTACCGGCTCTTCTCCATGGGAAACGACCCGTGGAATTGACCCGATTGGAACCGTGCACCTAGAATCTGACGTTTCATAAGTGCCCATGTAGGTCTATGTGAAATAAAATATTTTGATTTGATTTGATTTGTGCGAAAAGTGCTGACTCTCAGCCTAGTTTGAATAAATGACTTTTGATTTTGATTTTGATTTAAGCATTCTCTACCTGTCAACCAAGGGTGATGAAGAGATTAGATGGCAGGTACATTGGTTCAAGGGAACAATGATGAAAAAAACTTAAATTTATATCAATTGTGATGTGTGATGTAAAATAGATATTGTGTACATAACCAGGTAACAAACTTATAATAAACATATATACATTTAAAAATAATATATACTTACAATATATAGAAACATATAAACGAATTTAATGTTAAAATGTGTTGAGACGACGCTACGCCTGTGGCGGCATCTACACCGCCACATGCGAACAAACGCATCAATCCTGCATCGCGCAAGCAGAGTTTACCGCGCAGATAGCATATATACAACTTCCCGATATCAATTATCGGGCAGTTGCCCACCAGACACAATACCCGTCCGGTCGGAGGATCCTCCCTTTTCTGAGAGTATGAGTGAATTTTAACTAACTTTTGGTCATCACCTTCAGCCTCATCATCAACCTTGGCACAGCACACTGCACATTCGGCCGGTCCACAAGCAGAGCGCTTAATCCCTCTCCTGGTCGACATCAGCAGTCAGCCACCCCGACTCACTGGGGCATCTTCGCAGACAGTTCCGACTCACCGCGAACTATGCGACACCAGGTTCCAACCCACTGGGACCCAACTGGCATTGGCAAGCATCGCAAGATACAAGACTTAGTCCACTATCGACCTCCGGTTTTCGGAGGGGAGTGATGTGGCGGCATCTACACCGCCACATGCGAACAAACGCATCAATCCTGCATCGCGCAAGCAGAGTTTACCGCGCAGATTGTATATATACAACTTCCCGATAACAATCATCGGGCAGTTGCCCACCAGATACGACATCCATCTGGTCGGAGGATCCTCCCTTTTCCAAGAGTATGAGTGAACTTTACACCCTGTTCCTCATATCGCACGCTGAGAACGAAAGTGACCTATCTCAAAATTTTAGTAAAATGAGTTAAATATACTAAATGACTCAAAAAAGTACACTCCATCACAATTTCATTAAAAAACAGGCCATTTATGGTCAGAGAGGGATAGAGGTATTTTCGGTCTCTTTGTCTTTGTGCGCTTCACGATCCTCGCGCCGGAGTGAAAAGGACGCAATTAGTTCTGCAGCGAGAGTGGTTGTTGCAAGACGTGTCAAGTTTAGTACCGTAGTGACCGATTACACTTTACGTCAGTTTTGTGTCAATTAGTGTGGGTAAGTTTTGCTACAATTTTTAATCATAAAGTGACTGATTTAGGTTAAGGTCAGTTTCTTGTTTCTAATATTAGCAACATGGGTGACATAAATCAAATTCGGTCACTTATTTATTAAGGCATGAATTAAACTCATAGACCCATTTTGAAACCGGTCTTTTTAATTTTAAATAAATTCTTAATTATTTGTGCTATTTGAAAAAAAGTCTGTTTAAAATTTTTACGATGTGTTTTATGACTGACATATTGATTAATAGTACACTTCAATATTTTTTCAGAGTTTTATGAATCCTACTGGATTCGGTAGTTACAAAAGTTAAAATGAAAAGTAGTGCTTTAGTTCTTCAAATGGTGAAAGTCAAACAGAAAAATAAGGTAATTAAGTATATTATATATTATGATTTCACTTTCATCTTGTTGTATTTAGTTGCTAAATACTTTATATTTAATAGTTTTTTCATGTTTCATATTATTACGTATGTACCGAAAGGTTGTAAATTAAGTTTTTGTTAACAGAATACTAATGAGGCTTGTGAAATCGACAACGAAAATATACCATCTAGTCCTTCCATTATCGAAAATACACCACCACGTCGGGGGCACACATACATCACATATTCCTAAACCCAAACCTTTGAATGTGATGAATGATTCTCTAATAAATTTTGATTTTATTAATCTTATTTATTGTTTCAGGACTTTGAAAAAGCTCAACAAGAAATACATAATGAATCAGAAGGTACTGAGAAGATGTCTGGTACCACATTCGTCCGACCGCATTCAAGAAGTTCGAGTACGAGCAGTTCATCTTCATCATTAAGTAGAAGGAGTACTTCATCATCTTCAAGTAGTTATTTTACATATGAAATTGAAAATACAGCTATCCCGGGCCAACAACGTTCATACGCTCAATCACCAATCAACCCGAATGAAAGTGATATGGATCTAAGTGATACAGATCCAAGATAGAAAGCGGAAAAGGAACCCTGGTATCTGGCAGCTAAACCGAACTAAAATATTAAGAAATTCCGGAGTATGCTATAGGTCTTTGTCGAAATCTAAAAAAGTCATTCCAGCTAGGCATGTGAAAGAAATTAGTACAAGTAAGTGTAGACTTCAATGTTTTGATAAAGTTAGTGAGAATGAGAGATCAAATCTGTTTAAAAACTATTGGAGTTTGTCAAATTTGGAATTAAAACGGGCTTACATTAGGCGTGCATGATGGAAGTGCAACATAGATACAGGTACTCAAATGCTCAAAAACTTCGCCTGCCAAACAACGCGTTTTATTTCACCGTAAATGGCAATAGGATCCGGGTTTGTAAATTGTTTTTAATAACACTTTTGACATATCGGACAAACAGCTTAGAACAGTTAAAAGTAAAACTAGCAGCCATGGTTTCGTAGGGCCCGAGTGTAGAGGAAAGCACGAAAACAAAAAGAGGGTAGACCCTGATCTGCTACAATACATCAGGAATAACATAGAATCTATACCGAGAGTCGAATCTCATTATTTAAGACCAACTACTGGCAGGGAATACATAACTGACAGCAGAACTATTAGGAACCTCTGGATTGATTTTAATAACGAAAAAAATTAAAAAAACATGCCGCAGGGCGACTATTGGTTATTCTTGAACACTTTTTAACAAAGATTTTAATATAGGTTTCTTTCAACCGAAAAAAGACAGATGTGAAACGTTTGTAGCGTATCAACTTGCACCCGAAAATAATAAAGCACTACTTAAATCTAACTATTATAAACACCTCGAAGAAAAATAACTGTGTCGCAAAGAAAAACGAATGGACCGTAAAGCATTGGTTGGTACAAAATATGGGTCTCTATTTGCGCAATTTATGATTTTCAGTCCGTCATGTTATGTCCTAGTACAACTGCACTGGCCAGAATAAAAACAAAGTCATTGCAAGCTTATACTCTTACACACTCAAAATTAAGCCGATAATGTGCATAGCTTGATCGGAAAAGAAAAAAAAAAAAACGTCAAAGCTGGTCCTATATACATACCTGTTCAATTTGCTACCTTGATTAAAAGCGCTCGGAAATCCGGAAAGACTTTCATAGTCAAAGAACTTAGGTACGAATTCTTCTTAGATGTCAAAAAAACTACAAGAACAATGGGCATATAATTTCAAGGAAAACATAAATATTGTGGAATGTCCTTAAAACAATAAAAATTATGTAAGTTAAAAGAAAACAAAAAAGAGATCTCAAAGATTTGTTAAGTTTTTTTTTATTCCTAGCAATTACATCAGTTTTTTTCATTCTTTGAAGATAAGCAAACTTAAAAAAAAAATGACAGTGGGTACATGTAATAACAAAATCCAATGATTAAGTGATCATTACAGGCTAAGAACTGAATTAGTGGAGTAAGCACAATGTTCCTATTTGATTATAAAACTGAATCGTAAATGAAAGACTTAGATTAACATATTTTTGTTGTTTCCTTTTATTTATATTTCTTTCCAGGATATAATACATGTACAGGTATCTAAAAATAATCTAAAATATTGTAGTACATTTTGCAGATAAAGTACAAAATATAAGCGAAATGTTATTATCTTATTCGTGACCTGCTGACTTTGTTTATATTGTGGTTAAAATTTGGTATTATAAATACTACTTGATTGTCTCCTGAACCAGGGCTTCCTCTCTCCTAAACTTTTGCTGTGCTCTACAGGGTCCATAATGATCTCTATTATATAGTTACCACCTAAGTACACATTATGGTAAAGCAATAAAGATATGGAGTATTGAGTATCTTAGAATTACTTTATCTAAACCAGTGTAAGGTTATACTACTTTGATGTAATATTTTGTTTGGCGTGTTAGTTACAGATACTTATTATGACGTAGAAGTGATGTAATAAATTTCATTTTAACTATTTTTTACTGTTTTATTGTCCTTGTTACGGAAACAGCGTAAAATCATAAGAAATAAACTGACATATTTTGGAATACGAACATATTTTTTTTAGTACTGCAAGAAATAAACAGACCTTTAACACAAAAAGTCAGTAGTAATTACAATATTTCTAGTACTAAAGCGACCTATAATTTTCAGTTTTTTTCTAAAGTTATTTAATATAGAAAAATAATGTTTTTTTTTTGGGTTTGTTCGTATATATAAAGCGATAACACCGAATAAAATTATACAAATGAAATTCGTAACTTTCATTTTTATATTAAAAAGTTATTGTAGAATGAATAAAAATGTTCAATCCGCCGAAAACATTTTCCTCTATTCCCAAAAATCCTAAATTTCGACTTGGGTCACTTTCATTCTCAGCGTGCGATATCTCTTCACGCCATTTGTTGTGAAAATAACTCTGCAATTTCCGCTGAAATGCTTACCGACTGGTGGCCGTCCTGGTATCAAGAGGAAGCGCATTCAAAAGAAAAAGGGGCTGAATATGAAAGGAAGAATTAACAAAGTCAGAAGTAGGTATGAGAAGGACAGAGCAGGAGATTGTTGGAAGGACGCAGTTTCTTATCGTTAGATGAACATTGTCGGGGTACGTAGCGAGGTGTCGGTGCTTTTGAGGAGTAACAAATGTTTATGTTGAACACTGTTAATTAACTCACTTCTCAAACTGTTCTTAGTGTTAAAATATTAATGTAATGTTGATTAAATTTTAATGTTTGAATGCACCCGGCTAACGCAGTAGACAAAAGTGCACTGAATCTACGAGTATAATAAAATAAGTAATATAATTAGGTCAACGCGTCACGCCGATATAGCTTACTAAGGTGTTCGGTAAAAACACCGAACATATTCCGGGCCTCGAAAGATAGGGATGATGAGATGAACCAATGTTATGTTAGTAAATAATGTTATGATCATGATAATAATGTTTACAAGGTGAAAACAAGTCAACTTAAAATGTTAGTAGAACATAAGTAAAAATTATTTGAACTAAAATTAAGAGCGTAATGTTCCTCAAGGATTCCTAGGCACGCGTGGACACGCCCTATTCACCATTATAGTGTTTAATTCACCGTAAATATGTGTCGCACTAGATTGACGTTCAATCATATTTTGCCGCGCTCCAACACTAACGCTATTGACGTTCACATCACTAACACTTCTTGTGGATTGAAGCTCCATGGCCGACGTGATGTGGGCGCGGCGCGCTCGCTTCCGCAGCCATCTGTACAGCAGCGCTCCCGCCGTCAGTGCCAGCGCGCCGACCAGGATGTAGCTTACTGCATACTGATGGATGTCATGAGTGGATAATATTTCTCCTACTTCTACCTGACTGTTCTTCATGTCGTTCATGCGTTTGTGTGGGTCTTAAGTTTATTAAAGACATCTTGCTGTTAATGATAAAGTTTAACTGATCCATCTGGGGTATACAAAAGTCCGGGCTCATTTCAATTCTGTTTTTCTTTTGACTCTGAATGTTCAGAGTAAAGTCCTGACCCTTCAGCAGGCAACCCAGTTCTAAGTAAATTACACCAGCTTTGCTCAGTTGTATCCTATTTATCTGATCGCCGCAGATTACTTTGACGGCGTAAATGTTGCAGCAATGGTACAAGAATAGTGACATGTTTGTTAGTGATATACATTTGTTTTCAAATCTAGATCTTTGTACCTTGCACTTATCTGTATCGCGGTCGAGATCACAAAAGTTGTTCCGGTTGTTAAGATGGTATATCGGCTTTTTCCAATCGTACATAAACTTATCATCTTCTTGTTTACTTATTGAAAGTTAAGAGTCTCTTTTAAGATCCGTAGCGACGTATTCTGATGACGGGATGAACTCTACCATAGTTTTGTTCATCTGGTGTGGTATCGGATGTATTCTATACAACTTATATCGGTCTGTACTGATAAGTGGGAATGTTATTTGGAAGATGAAGTATTCTTCATTTATTCGTGTTTTAATGCTCATTAGTGAATACTCGTATAGCTTCAGAATATCGTGCGGTTCAATAGGCAATGTTAGATCATTGGATAAATGCCCAGAGATAATGTTAAGTTCTTTTTGAGCCGAGAGCTTGAGCTGTTCAGGGGTAAGCAGATGTATGTTATACTGTTCATGGTGGACATTGGTTAGGCTGTCAAGTAATATATGTTGAGTTCTTTTTAAATTATGCAGTAAATTACTGGCAAAATGTTTTTCATTTTGTTGTATCATGTTGATGTCACGGCTATATTTTTCCGCGAATTGTTCGTCTAATACGCCGAATTGCTATGTTTCCAACTGCATTGATATGTCCCCGCCGCCGTCTGGAGTGTCCACTTACGTGTTGCGTCATCAGAAGTTCATTGTCGTATTTCAAATCAATTCCCTCATGGATCAGCTGAGGGACTATTTTGTTAAACTGTTCGCTTTGCATGGTTTATCCAGAAATGTTGTTACTTTTTCACTCGCCTGCATACCTTCCCAATACGGAGACATGTTATAGAATACAACTAGGGCCCAACTGTCTTTTACGATACTAATTTTGGATATTGGCTCGAAGTAGAATGATTGGTTATTGTTTAAATGACGTTTTGCTGTAGCTGCAATTTGCCACGCTGCAGATTGACATAAAAAAGCTTAATGCCATGGCCACATACGATAACGCGACTGGTGTCGTTTTTCTTGTTCGGTTCCTGTTATTCCGGGTCCCAGAACTCGGTTCAGCTGGACTGTCTGTTTCACGTGAGCTGTTTCGTTTGCTTGTTTCGATTTGTACCGGTTATAGCGAAGGTTTGACTATTGGTCGCTTGATGATGCCATTTTTCGTTTTCAATGACACCATCCTGACGTAGCCATCATTACCGGGTCAGGCAAGACAAGACTTCAGTCTATCAAGCATTTATGCTGGTGCATTAAAGTCAATATGACGCCCTAACCCCATAAACCATAGAATGGATATTATGTTCGCACAACTACTCACAGTGCGATTGCCGATAAGGCAAGTGCAGAACCAATTAGCAATAGCATGTCTGCCAGCCAAAGCCAGTTCTATTAAAATATAACTCTCATAAATACGTGAACGGACATGGCGCGACTGAATAAAAAAAAAATACAAGCGGTATCTTAAAAACCTTTACCTTATATAAAAAAATATTAAGATCGCCATATTCTAATACTTTTTTTGCACAAAAAACGTGTGAGTGAAAAAGAAAAAATATGTTAAAAGAAACCAAATAAGTTAAACAACAAAACTTAAAGCATCTATAACTGCTAACAAGTTGGGCTTGACGTCCGACAGTGTCATCTACGTCAATGATCATCTAACCTTTGAAAACAAAATGCTGTTGAACAAAACGAAAAAACTTGCTAAAGAACGAGGTTTTTTATACACTTGGGTGGTTGGTTGCAAAATCCTTATAAAGAAAAATACTACTTCCCCAACCCATCACATAAAAACGGAACAAGACTTAAAAAAGTTTCTGAACTAAAAAAGTTGTGTCAATTTTATAACTTGTCGTCCTTGTATACTCGCACGCACTGCGCTAATAGTTTGAGAAACAGTGGTGCCATTTTTTTGTGCGCATTCCTTTACCGCCGTCCTTTTGTTCTCTTATCGCTCGGTATTGACCTTAGCTATTTCTCTATTGAATCCTATTTGTATGGACCTAAGATTGTAATCAGCTCGATGTTGATCATCTTCGTAATGTACCATATTTTAACTTTTTGCTTTTGCTTTGAACTGAATGTACCTCACACTACAATTTCTATTGAAGGACTATTGATAGTTAATCTTTCTGTTTGCAATGTCACCTATTAGTGTGTTTTACCAAAATGTTCGGGGATTGCGTACAAAAACGTTAATGTTCTATCGTAATGTGTGTGTTAATCTCTAAGACATCATTTGCTTAACTGAGACTTGGCTTATTGAGGGTATTAAAGACAGTGAATTGTTTGACGACCGTTACATATTGTGGAGCCGCGCGAGATATTATTCAAGTACGAAACAAACTTTGGGGGGTGGTGTGCTTATTGCGCTGCGACGTGAAGTTATCAGTGATCTCCGGAGTGAATGGTTCTCGTCGAAGACTTGTGGGTTACTCTCACCCTACACAGGAAGAGACCGCGAGTATCGTATAAAATGCATATTTGTGTAGTGTACATCTGCAATCAAAATCTTGGCCACTCCCAAGCAGGTCAGTTAACTAATTTCTCTAATAATTTATCAGATATTGTTCAGAAGCATCACGCTGATAAATTTTTGGTTCTTGGCGATTTTAACCTTCCAAATATAAACTGGGAACCGGATGACAACGGTCAGTCTGTCTGCCCTAGTAATATCCAAGGACATGTTCAGGTCCATTTGTTTGATAACTTTACAGTCTGCAATATTTCGCAATACAATTCGCACGTGAATGTCAACAATAAAATACTAGATCTAGTTTTGTCTAATAGCGAGGTTTCTGTAGCAAGTTGCGCCGATCCTCTGGTGCCGGAAGATCCACATCATAGGGCTCTTTGTGTGTCTGCTGATTTCGTAGAACTTCATACTCTTCCTGCG
Organism: Dasypolia templi; assembly: GCA_963555695.1. Taxonomy (NCBI): domain Eukaryota; kingdom Metazoa; phylum Arthropoda; class Insecta; order Lepidoptera; family Noctuidae; genus Dasypolia; species Dasypolia templi. The sequence continues at coordinate 3,852,006 of OY743156.1, forward strand.
CGAAATCGCATACAATTTTTATATCGACTGGCTGACTATACGGCCATTAACTACCGGCTGAGCCAGATCGACTGGCAAAACGAAGTGAGCACTAGGCCACTCGAAGAGGCCGTGTCATTTTTCTATGATACTCTCAATGAACTACGTGATTCTTTTGTTCCTGTTAAGAAGGTAGTTTCAAGCAGCAGATACCCTCTCTGGTTCAAACGGCCTCTGATAAAAATTCTAAAAGAGAAAGCGAAGTACCACACAAAGTTTAAAAAATACGGAAATCTGTCTGATCACGAGTCTTTTGTTTTGCTCCGACAGGGAGCCAAGGAAGTTGAAAGTGAAATGTTTAGCTGTTATATTAAAAAAATTGAAGAAGACATTTTTAAGACCCCCAAAGCGTTTTGGTCGTACGTAAAATCAAAAAATCAAATCAATGCTTATCCTTCCTTACTTAAATATAGAAATAGCATTTCAAGTATTGGAGAGGATATCTGTAACATGTTTGGCGACTATTTCTATTCTAATTTTCTCAGTTCTGCCAGTAGTACCAACGGTGACGATGATCTTTCCAATGGCCACGCGCAAGATTCAAACATGCATAGCAATATTGTTTCGGACATACATTCAGTCGAAGTTAATGAATTAGAAGTATTCAATCTACTTAATGGAGTGGATTTATCTAAATCTGCAGGACCAGACAATATACCGCCAGTTTTTATACTCAACTGTGCAAAAAAAGTCTGACTCCTCCTCTTTCACATCTGTTCAGGCGGTCCCTAGATTTAGGCGAGGTACCTAAGATTTGGAAGTCGGCGTTAATCACTCCGATCCACAAAAAAGGACCTAGAGACCTCGTGGAAAACTACAGGCCCATATCCAAACTATGCATATTCGCTAAAATCCTGGAAAAAATAATATACAAGCAGCTGTACGCTTGTCTCAAACTAAGCATCAGTGACCGCCAACATGGTTTCCTGCGAGGTCGGTCCACAACCACCAATCTCATTCTTTGTGGTGACTACTTGACTGAATGTATGCCTCATCGGACACAAGTAGATGTAATCTACACAGATTACAGTAAGTGTTTTGATCGCTTGGATCATGCTATACTTCTGCGTAAGCTATTGGCTATAGGTATTAGTGGAAATCTCTTCAGGTGGTTCTCATCTTATGTAGCCAACAGATTTCAAACTGTTGTTCTCAATGGATACACATCGAGAACTATGATTACACCCTCAGGGATTCCACAGGGATCGCTTTTGGGACCCCTGTTATTTAAAATCTTTATCAATGACGTCTCGTCATATTTCTCTTACTCAACTGTTCTTTTGACTGCCTCGTTGGTCTAGTGGTCGCAATCGCTACTGCTGAGCATGAGGTCCTGGGTTCGATTCCCAGGTCGGGCAACGTGTTATTGGGGTTTCTATCTGGAATTTCTCAGTAGCAGCCCGAAAGTCTGGATTTGTGCCCGGTAGATGGCAATAGGCTCGCCCCCTATTACATGGGACTTAAACATAACTGGCGAAATGTGGGTGTACTATAGGTACACCTCTGCCCAACCCTTCGGGGAAACAAGGCGTGATGTTATGTTTTTATGTTAACTGTTCTTTTGTTTGCGGACGACATGAAGATCCTAAGCGAAATTAGAACTTATGAAGATGCTGAACGTCTCCAGCATGATCTGGACAGATTCCAAGAGTATTGTACAGCCAACCGCTTGGATCTAAATGTCTCAAAATGTTATACATGTACCTTTACTCGTAAACCTAAACCTATTCTTTACGATTATAAACTAGCCAGCACTTCAATAGCCAAAATCAATACGATTAGAGACTTAGGCGTCATTTTTGACTCGAAACTTCTTTTTGACACACACATCGATAATATTATTAAAAAAGCTTCTAAGGCACTAGGTTTCATCCTGAGGATATCAGCCGATTTTAAACATATCAAAACACTTAAAATTCTTTATTGTGCTTTTGTACGCAGTCATCTCGAATACTGCTCACCAGTTTGGAATCCCATTTACAATACTTACGTCAATCGCATCGAAAGTATTCAAAATAAATTCTTAAGGTACATTCAGTTTAAATCCAAAACCTATTTGCCTAATTATTACAGCCGCTGCAGGAAGTTTCACATTCTTCCACTAATAGAGCGGAGAAAAATTGCAGATATGGTACTCTTATTCAATTTGGCAAATGGTTCAACCGACTGTTCTGAATTGATGAGCAAAATTGGGCTGCGCGTTCCATCCTTCACCTTAAGGAATCATCAACCTCTGTACGTTCCTTCTGTGTGGTGCATATAAACAACACTCATACATGATAAGAGCTTGCAGGGCTTATAACTCGATGTGTCAGAGTGTTGATAATCTAGATTTATTCTCCACCAGTGTTCCTAAACTAAAAAAAATACCGTGTAACAACTTCTTTGAAAATCACTAAAACCTGTTAATTCTTTTCTTAATTTTCTCCGAGTGCTAACTTATTCTTACTTTATCTTGCCTGTCTACTGTTTCTTGTGCTACCCTCTTATTGTCAGTGAAAACTTTATATTGGCCTTCTTTCATTATATGTCAACTATCTGTATCCTAGCTGTAAGTTTTCTAAAGAAAAAAAAAAGAAAAAAATAAAAACAATATATCGTAAAACCTTTTTTTTATTGTGTCGAAATTTTCATGAATGTCCTCCACCCTGGGGTAGGTGGAGGGGTCTGTCAGACTCTTACTAACTAAAACCACACGGTGTTCTCCTGTTACCTTTAGCCGGGGTGCTGGAGTGCTTGCTTGATTCCTCTTATTATAAAAACTAAACCCCACGTATTTGAAGGACGTCGCCAAAGTAAAAAATTCTCAATCCTACTAGACGCTTCAAATGGCACTTATTTCGAATCTGTTGGATGGTGGGGACATTTCTTTCCATTAAATTTAAAAGAATTCATAAACTATCAGTGTTTTCCAGTGTGTGATTTACTCCATCAAAATTATACTTATTTATTTATTAGTATTATTATATTTTATATAATTATGGTAACGGCAGATTAAACAGCGTGCAAGTCTGGAACGTATCTATTTTTATTTTTATTTATCTATTTTTATTACAAGTTATTGAAGATTTTGGATTTCGCTTGCGCTTTATTACTTTTATTAAAACTAGCTGTCTTTTGTATTTCAGGATGAATCGTCTTGACCGCTGATCCGTGCTGCCACTCTGAAGAGCTGCTTCACTCAGCGAGTGGCTTATGGATATATCTTCCAATCAGATCCGAGCAGGGTTCGAAAGTATTATTTTGAATTAAGAGTTTATTATAATACGGGCGAAGTTGAAAAACATTCCCCAATCGAGCGTTGGAAATAATCTCTTGTAACGTTTAAATGATCAACCGATAAAGATAATGTTGTGCGGAAGGCTTTAACACCTTGTGAATACTGGAAAGGCTGAATTTAAAGATATTCAGCCTGTTCTCTAAAGTAAACCTTCTTAAATTTAACTGAACCTTTTTTTTTACAACAGTTTTTTATAACGTATCTATGCTACGCGCCCTTTATGTGCAGGGGTTGGCAATTTGCGAATAACTTTAATATGACTCCGTTTTATTTTTAAATATAATTCTATTTATTCTCATTTTTATACAAGCTGAAATATATTAGATACAGTCTTTATGAAGAAATGTGTGAATAATTTTTTGATTTAAAATGATTATTATCTAGTATAGTACTCGTAACTATACTATACTAGATGATAATTATTATATAGTAAGTATACTAACAAACTTTTTTTTGAGTTTCGATGTACAAAACGAAATTGAAACTTGGGAATTAAGGAAGAACCCGAAATAATCCTCAATGCAATGGAGGAGTGTGGGGTGAGAGAACCACTGAACCCATGGTTCCGTGATTACCTCACCACGCGTTCCTACCATGTGAGGGTGGAGAACGTGCTTAGTGACAGAGTCGAGGTGCGGAGTGGGGTGGCGCAGGGCTCGGGATGTGGACCAATTTGTTTTCTTATGCATGTTAACAGGTTGTACCGAGTGCTAAAGCATTGTTCAGCGTATATGTTTGCAGATGACTTGTGCATACTTCGCTCCGGAACTAACTTATACGATACCTACCAGCTAGTTCAACAAGATAAAGACGCGGTTGTAAAATGGTCTCACGACAATGGCATTATGTTAAACGCTGATAAAACTCAATTATTGTTAATTCATTCACCATATTTACGACCACATGGTGTGACTCCCCCTTTATTTACCCACGATAATATGTGCCACTATAATAACTTACTGGACTGTAAATGTAAACCTATTGAGAGAGTTGACTGTGTAACCTACCTTGGCCTACATTTGTGGTAAATTAAGAATATTATTAAGTAAAATGTACCACCTAAGCTTTAAGGTTCCTATTCGCATATTAAGATGTATATACATGTCATTAGTAGATTATATTATGAGTTATGCTCTTGACAGCTATCGATTAACATTCAAAACTAACTTGGAAAAATTAGAAGCTCTTCAAATTCGATTCTTGAAACTACTTGTTACTCAAAAACCGAAAAAAAGTTAATTTTTAATTTGTGAAAATCTACCGACCAGGTACAAGTATAAGTTTCTTTTAGCAGTTAACCACCATGGTACCCAAGAGCATAACTTAACTCACATATTCAACAACCATAACACACGATCTATGGCTGCTGGCAGATTCAATGTACCCAGAGTCACTAATTACTTTGGTGACAGAACCCTTAAAAACGAATACCATATTTATTGAACAGTCTGCCGGCAGACATAAGGAATGAAACGAGTAAATCTTTTTAAAAATAAATTAAAACGGTATTACTTAGAAACGTGTTAAAGTGCTACCTTTAAATAATTATTAGTATTAAGTACAAAATTTAAGAATGAGTGTGTAGACTCACCGACCCCACAGCCAAACCATTACTACGGTTTTGTGGGGCTTAGTTTATATGTTATTTACTTACCATTTAATATTTATAAATAAATAGTAATATTAATAAGAAATTCTGAAATTAAAAACTGAGAATTAATCAACTGCTAATTAAATTTAAAAAAAAAACTGTGATACAAAAAAATATATATAGATTTAGTAAAACACAGTTTTTTTATAATTAATTTTTTGTAAAGACTGTCCAAAAGAAGACTAATTAATCTTATTCAGGCTGTCAAAGATGCGCTCCTTCAACGTTCGCTTCGTGTCAGTAAAGTTATTACAGCATAGGAGTTGAGACATAGTTCGTGGTTCACCGCTGCATCTACACACTATTGCAGATTTATCAAGATAGCTTCAAAAAACCAGATTGTAATTGCATCTTCCCATTTGGACTCGGAGTTAATTAATTACTTTCCTAAACGAATGGCGCAGGGTGCCGAAAGGTTCTAGAGTGGCGTCTGCGTACCGGTAGGCTCAGAGTTGGTCTTCTACAATGTTCCTTCCACCTTGTGGCGGCTGCAGGCATCCGCTGGATACGAGAAGCATTGGAAACGTTGATGTGACGACCATGATTATGAATTTGATTCAACAAAATATAGGTGCAACGTGTAAATTTCCTTTCAACCGAGGTCCAGTGAAAAGTTAATGTGGTCAAATACTTGGAAGTGCTAAACCTTCATAAAATAATATTACCGACTATTTACCAAATCAATATATTAAAACTTACAAATATTACAAAAAAGCAAACTGAAGCAACACAATAGTATAATTAGTAAGAAAGCTCATCAGACTTAATTGAAACGCAGCGTCTGCGTAAAATAAGCCACACACACGTATCTTGCTGAATGATGCTCGATGTAAGCGAAGTACGTTCTTACAAAGCTTTTTCTCATCATCTGTAAAACATTGCAATGACAACAATATTATTCACGATTTAAAACACAATTGGGATAGACTGATCTACTGATCATCATAATTTTCCAATATTGGTTGGTTACAATGCCGGCAGGCTTTGTACATAGTTAACGAATGACTTAATAACCATGTTAATGTTTCGAAAACTGGCAACATTTTGATATTACAGGACTTGAAATAAATGGAAATACAGAAGCATGTAACCAACCCGGGCAAGCTGACTTCAGAATAAGTGCGCAAGTATCTTGAACGCTTTGAATAGCTATGTAGAATTTTTCGCATTGTTGGATCAATATTGTTTGCCACATTACGTCCTTAATGAACCAACTTAAAATGAACAACGCCATTATCATTGTTTCATCCTGTAACAAAATATACATTTGATGCTTCTATCCTTAAAATCTGATTATGAAGATGGCGATAAACAAAAGTAGATTATATATTATATTTACTCACCATTTCATTGTTTTTATTGCCTCTTTTAAACATTTCTATTAAATCTTGAAAATAACACAGGTAATTAAATAATTCAAAAATGTGAAATAGCATCTGGAAAAAAAGGTATTCAGTGACATATTCATGAATTACAATTTTAAAAAGAAGTATAAGTACCTATACAGCAAATACTTACGAATGGCTGAGAGCAAATTTTATGAGTTTTATAACACTCCATTATATTTACGTAAGCCTGAAATACTTTTTTCCTATAATTTTCGCCGTTTGTATTTCCTAATTCTTGCCAACTTAATACTTGAAAATTCCAAAGAATGACTTTATTTTTCAAAATTTTAATGATCCGCAAGGCATAAACGATATTAACATCGAAAAAAAGTAAAAAGTAGTTAAGATAAGCTGCATAGAAAGGCACACCTAACTGCAACATAAAATATGTGACAACAATAACATAATATCCGAGTGCAATGGTTCCAAAAATCCAATTCCAAATAATGAAGTGGTTAAAACTGGTTTCACTGTTGATGAATCTGTGCACTTTTTGAAAAGATAGGATAAACTGGACATTGTTTTTGGTTTGAATTATCCCGATAACGGAATTTATAGCAAAACCGATACAATAGAAGAAACAGATGAAGATAAAAGCAAAATTCTCAAAGGAATTTCCTAGACTATCTTTATTAAAGGCTATCAAATAGGTACTGAGTATAAATAAAATAATAAATGCCAATGTCACAATCACCGAAGAAATTTTTGAGATGAGGCTAGTTGGAGTTATAATATTATCTTTGACACAATATTTAGGACAGAACGTGATATATTGCATCAGATTCAAAGACAAGAACATATACTGCACATCTTTGTCCACCTTATTGTTTAAGCCAAGTTTCACAGGATAAGTTTTTCTAATATTTCTTAATGCCTTCATTTTCTCGACTTAAACAGTAGCTTTATGGAAAACAAGTGATATAATAATCGATTTGAAATGTATTAACTATTCACATCCAATTCATTTGAATAATTATTAATATTAACTTGATTATATGTAATAAATTATATTCGTCTGCTTCGTGTCGATGGTACGATATTGTTAGATTGTAAGTGCCCGAAACTTTACTACCTCTACTTCGTTGTCTGTGGCATTGCAGAGGTCACTCTGGTTGCGGGTTTTAGAGAACAAGAGGACAGGATAGGAGGTGAGACATTGTTTGTGGCTCATCTGCGATTAATAAAGATAATTCACTTAAACAGATTGATGGGTCATCCTTACATAACATACATACGTCATCAGCCTATTATGTTCCCACTGCTGGGACACATGCCTCCTTTCTGTGAGAGAAAGTTCGTACCACGCGGGCTCAGTGCGGGTTGGTAGATGTCACATGTCTTCGAATTTTTGATTCTAAGACATGTCGGTTTCGTCACGATAAACATCGTCAAACTTAACCGTTTTGAGAGCAGTGGTGATAAAAAATTTACACAAAGTAAAGCGCCTGTCTGGGTTCGAACCTACGACCTACAGCTCGTAAGTTGCGGCCGTTATCACTAGGCCACCACTGCTCATCATTAGTAGTGTCATCCTTAGTAGTGTATAATTGGAGGTTCTGAATCACTTGCCCTCGCTTCGCTCAAGCGCGTGATCTAAAACTCCCTAATCATACACTACTCGTACTTAGTTTGTGATCAAACCTTCACATGGTTACGAAACAAAACTTATTATTGGAATCTCTTTCAAATTTATTTAATTATAAGGAACTTCATCTTCCCGTAGAATTTTCTGGTAGAATCATATCTTCTGGTTTAATCTTCTGAATCAGGTATCACTAGATCACGCATTATGTTCCTCATTGACGATGTGCCGGTGTTCCGAAACTTTGCAGAACCCGCTTTCCATCCATGTTTTGATAGAAAAAAATCTTCTTGAGAATCCCTGATCTGAGGTTTTGATGAACCTGCGCTCGATTTTTAATGACTGGTCTGCATATCACGGGCAAATATTGCTTCACCATTAGCGATTTGGATAATAATTTTACGAAGGCCTTCAAAAGTATATTTCCTTAAATCTTGCATTGTGGCAAACATAATTTATTGCTATTTTTTATTTTTATTGTTTGTTTTTTCATGATCCAAACTTTTAACTACAACTGTAGGAATCGAATGTCGCATAAAATGACTAAGTAATTTTAGATGCTTAGGCTCTATTGCTAATAGCTACTTAATGTAGCTTATTCAGCAAACAATCAATCTATCCTCCTCCATTTTAGAATAATTTTATAGTTTTGTTTCTGTTAAAATATATGTTTTGATTTGTCAACATTATCCGTTCCTTTCACAGCGTTCAAGTAACAACATTGAGGAAATTGTATAATATGATGCTTTCAAGGATCATCTCAAATCTCCCAAACTTCTATAACACCTCCACATGCAGTTTTATCATCATTTTTAAAATAAAAAAATCCAGCGTCAGCCATTTCCATAACCAATCTTCTCCTTGAATCAGCCGTAGCCCAATAGTAACTAAATGAAAATTCACGAATTTTATATGCATTATACATGTCATATCGAGGTCTGTATTTATTTTGAGACATGTTTTGTTTACTCACTTCATAGTTCTTGATACACATAATAATAAATGTGTAATGACATCGCAGCCACTTATAGCGAATAACGTTGGGCGAGATCGGTAGGTTTTAGACCAGCTCCAGTTTTAATTTTTGCTAACATAGCTATGCTTACTAGGTGTGCTGCAAATTTTTCACCTACGCTCGCATCAGAGGAAACTCTTCGTTTGTTTGCAATTTTTAACAAAACTAAATCTGCCTTATGCCATAATATATGCAATATACATGTCATATCGAGGACTGTATTTATTTTAAGTCATTTTTTGTTTACTCACTTCATACTAATCAATTTCATTTAGTAGATACTAACAATTATGTTGGTAGAAATTTGTATTTGACGAAAGATAGGTATAATATTTTTATGTACTATCTTTCTAACTATCACAAAAGACAGATAGCTGTGTCGCTATCATATTTTTTTTCAATTACAGCCAAGAATTTGGCTAAACAACTTGCTTCTTTTGAGCAATGCAATGACATCTTAAAATATTCTGCCAATAATTTGGATCCAATTGATGACATTGATTTTAATTTAAATTAGAAATTAGGACAATAGAGGTAGCCTCTTGCAAAAATGTAAAGAAAGCAAATAAGAAATCAAATGTGTGTGTAAAACATTTAAATAGCATCAACCTGGTGCATCAAAACATTCAAGGGTTTTTAAACAAAGATTTAGAAGTAGAATTATTCCTGAATTGTAACAATATAGATATTCTTTGTATAACAGAACATTGGCTTAAAAGCCACCAGTTCATGTTCAATTTTAGTAATCACCAGGTTGGTAGTTCATTCAGCAGAGTTAATGCTATACATGGTGGCTCATTAATTTTAGTAAATAACCAGATTAAATTTAAAGACCGTAAGGATATTGTGAGCCTCTCTGTTGAACGGACAGTTGAAATAGCCTGTGTAGAATTGGAGCAGTTCATTATATTAAGTGTGTACAGACCTCCTTCAGGATTGTATGATTGTTTTGAAAAAGTTATGGATGAAGTGTTAAACAAAATCTGTACTTCAAACAAGTCTATCGTCACTTGTGGTGATTTTAATGTTAATTTGTTGGAAAACTCTGGGATTAGTACTAAAATTATAAGTTTGTTTCAGTCATACAATCTTGCTAACCAATTTTTGGAGCCCACTAGAATAACTCCCACTAGTGCCACATGCCTAGATAACATTTATACAGATGTTAAACCAACTTACAAAGAAATTATTAATTTAATAGACTCGGATCATTGCGGACAGTTGATCACTATTTCAAATATAAACAAAAAAGTTATTAAAAAAGATATCACTGTTAATCCAAAAACAACTAAACGTTTGGAAACATTTAAAACTAAACTTTTGAGTAATTTACTACTTTTGTCAACTAATGAGGACTCTAATCATCAATATTATGCTTTTTTTAATATGTATTGCACACAATTTGATAAAACTTTCATTCCAAAGACATTCTCGGTTAATGGTAACGCTTCCTTCAGTGATTGGGCCACTGTTGGTATACATAAAAGTAGAAAACGTCTTTATGAGTTGTATGATGAACGGACTTGTAAAAACACTGCTGAATTTAATTTATATGTTAGAAATTATTCGAAATTATTTAAAAAAGTTTGTTGCATAGCCAAGTCACGTTACTTGAGTTCAAAGATTAAAAATAGCAGTAATGTAATTAAAATGACATGGAATATCATTAATAGCGAAACGGGAAGATCATGCAACCGAAGTAGTGACTACAGCCTTGCAATTGATGGCAATTTAATTCAATCGGATTCTCAAGTCGCCGCGACCTTCGAAAATTTCTTTGCGGAGATTCCCGTTTCGACTACTAAATCTCTAAACTCATCGCCCACTGCTGCAGAGTCTTTACTTAAAGAAAACTTTCCAGTTTGTGATTCGGAATTTAATTTCCAATATGTCACTTGTAGAGATATAATTAAAACCTTTCACACATTAAATGTTAACAAAACCGCAGATCTATGGGGTAACTCTGTGGATGTTGCTAAGTCCATTATAAATATTGTAGCACCTACTTTAGCTGTTATTTTTAATAATTGTATTGACCGTGGTGAGTTTCCTGATCTTATGAAAAACAGTAAAATAATACCATTGTTTAAATCTGGTAGCACATCAGACCCTACTAATTATAGACCTATTTCAGTGCTGCCTACCTTTAGTAAAATTTTTGAAAAACTTATTTTAGATCAAATACAAAGATTTTTTAATAAACACAAATTACTGCATAACAAACAGTTCGGTTTTACAAGGGGTCGTTCAACTACTGATGCCGGAGTTGAACTTTTAGGAATAAGGCATGGGAGGACAAATGCGATGCTTTGGGAATCTTTTGCGATTTGTCCAAGGCATTCGATTGTGTTCTTCATGAAAAATTGATCAGGAAACTGCACCACTACGGAATCCGGAATGCCTCTCTGGATCTTCTTACTTCTTACTTAAGTGATAGGATTCAGACAGTTGATGTTAACGGAAAAAGATCACCTGGATCTGTAATAAGAATGGGGGTCCCCCAGGGTTCAATTCTTGGCCCATTTTTGTTTCTTATTTATATTAATGACTTGCCTTACCTCATAAAGGATAATCATGATATAGTGTTGTTTGCAGACGACACTTCACTTTTATTTAAACTCAAACGTCAGCAGCTGGTTACTGACAATGTAAATAGCGCCCTTGCTAAAGTAGTTAACTGGTTTAATGTTAATAACTTACTTCTAAACGAGAGAAAAACTAAATGCATTAAGTTTACGATACCTCATGTTAGACAAGTAGAAACCAGTGTTCTTATTAAGGGTGAAGAGTTGAAACCCGAAAACACCACAGTATTCTTAGGCATAACTTTGGATGCCAAGCTTCAATGGGGCCCCCATATAGATAAATTGTCAAAAAAACTAAGCTCTGCAGCATACGCCGTTAGAAAAATTCGTAATTTAACTGATTTAGAGACAGCCCGTTTAGTATACTTTAGTTATTTTCATAGTGTGATGTCGTACGGTATTCTTTTGTGGGGAAATGCCGCCGATATTCAGACAATTTTTGTTTTACAAAAAAGGGCAATTCGTTCAATTTATAAACTAAGTCCCAGACACTCCCTCAGAGACAAATTTAAAGAGATTAATATAATGACTGTGCCTTCTCAGTATATTTATGAAAATCTTTTGTATGCACATAAAAACATTAATCTGTTTAAAAAATACAGTGATATCCATAACATAAATACTAGGAACAAACACAAATTTGTTGTTCCTACTACCAGACTCAAGAAAATAGGTAGCTCGTTTAAATGTCAAAGTATTCGTTTTTATAATAAACTTCCTGGCCACATTCAAGAACTAAGCCTTAATAAATTCAAATCATTTATAAAGCGGAAATTATGCCAGAATGCCTATTATACTGTCAAAGGCTATATTGAGGACAAGAAGGCTTGGGATTGAGCTGCTCCAATAAGTTTACACAGAAATTGTCTATGTTTAATTTGCTGTTAAACTTTTATTTTTGATTTTTTTAGATAAACAATGACATGTTTATATTTACTGTTTAAAGTATAACATTGTTTTACTTTTTGAGAATGTGAGGACTATGTGAGTCATTGTTTTTTTGTTCTTTCAGTTGTTTTAATCACGGTCTGGCTGTTTGAGTACTTAACGCGGCCTACCCAAATGTCCTTTCTTTTGTATTGTTCGTGGAATCGTTGAGCTCCTTAGTTCTGAGTTGAGCTGCACCATGATTGACAAATGCATGCACTGACTGGACAGGTCCACTCAAATCAGTGTGGTTCTTTCCTCAAAAGACCATTTCAGACACCAGTCTACAGAGTCCTCATATGATCTGACCATGTTTATTCTCGGATTTTTACACTTTGACATGACGTGAAAATTTACTTTGTAAAGTATCTTAATATTTTAATTATTGTGAATGTGAAGGCAGTGTGGATTTGTTGTTTTTTTTTTATCTCAATCTATTTTTAATTTTTAAAATTAGTTTTAATCATGGTCTGGCAGTTTGAGCAATTAATGAGGCCTACCCAAATGTCCTTTCTTTGGTAATGTTCGTCGAATCGTTGAGCTCCATATGTGTTGTGTTGAGCTGCATGATTACTGACAAATGCGTGCACTGACTGGACAGGTCCACTCATTCTGTTTGGTTCTTTTCTCAAAAGACCATTTCAGACATCAATCCACATGGTCTTCACATGACCTGACCAAGATTATGTCTGGACTTTAAAAGAGACTGTGACCTCTGAGTTTGTTTTGGCGTTTCTTCTCAGAGTAGTCAGATAGGAAACGCCGATCTCATCTACTTTTAAAATAGTATTGACGCGTAAAAGTGTTTGTAAAAACCTACTTACAGAAATAAAATCATTTATCATTTATCATAGTTCTTGATCCACATAATTATAAATGTGTAATGACATCGCACAGCTGTTACCAGCCACTTAAAGCGAATAACGTTGGGCGAAATTGGTAGGGATAGGAAACTGTTATCCAAATGTGAAAAAAAATCCAAAAAAAAAGTTCCAAAAATGTATTATCTATACACCATTTATTTAAACATATCACATTTTTTAAAGCACATATTTTATCATGACAAATACAACTATACACATCATGAGAATGATCATACTTATTGTACAAGTTCAATAAATTAGAACAACCTTCATCATCTAAATTATTAATATTCAAAATATTTTTTAACCACAACACTTTTTCAGAACTCTTGGTGTAAACACTTTTATCTCTTAAAATATCTACAATCAAATTCTGATGATTTGAGTAAGACGCAAATCCTCCACTCCAGTATATATATCTATTACGTTCAATCCAACTAACTTGCAGTTTTTCTAGTTTTGTCAAATCGTTAAATGGAAATAGTGATTTTATTAAAAAACATCAGATTTTTTTTTACATAATACAGCAATTTCCTTAACGATAAATTCATTTGTTTCTGTTTTAAAACCTTGAACATCTACAATCGCACTCATGATAACATGCGCACTATGTTACTCAAAGGTTTATATTCCACAATTTGATCGTTAATAATTTAACAATATCCAGTTCTGCTGTCTGGTATTGATAAATGATTTATTTTCTGTAAATAGGTTTGTACAAACACTTTTACACGTCAATCATATTTTAAAAACTATGTGAGATCGTGTTTTTATTGGTGCTGAACATTCATTCTCCAATCGCACAACTACGGGACCTGTTTTCAAACTATCGTTTTGTCTTGAACAGTCTATGATAAAGAGAGGAGCCTTCTCCTTGAAACTGATTAAATCAAGCAACGGGTCTACGGGACAGTTGTAATACGACTGACGAAATTTCACACACATTTCATATAATAAATCATACCTGTTCTCGGAAAAGTTTAAGCTTAGAGGCTCGTAAGGATAATATTGTGAATTCAAAAATAATTTTACGTTGATAACCACACAGTGATCAAACAGAGAGCTGTCTTTGGTTTTATTTTTTTTTCTATTGGTTTGCAAGCAAAAAATGACATATCGAGGATTCTCTAATTGCGATGCAGTCTTAACTGACCAAGAAGGTTTTGTAGTTTTAGGGAGCAAAGGATACTCATATAAATCCCAATTTCGAAACGCTATCTGGATGGGTTTATCTCTCTCCAAGTGTTTTAAAAGTGTCAGTCGTTCGCGGTCTGACACTTTTATATGCGGTACACGCCATTGTAGTCTTTGTATGTCTATTTGAAAATGTGCAACATCATCAGCCACTAAGATACTATTTAGGTTAGAGTTACTTCTATTCAGAATAATTTCATGTTTACAATTTATCACAATTTTATTATAATCCTCCGCATATTCTAAAATCTTATTAAGAGGAACAATAGCACAAAAATGACGATCATTTTTCAACCTATCTATGTTCCAACGCCACAAGGCAGCAACTTTATTTTCTCCTTCATTCATTGAAACGTATGACTTTATTGTCGATGTTATTCCAGATTTTTTTATGCGATCTATTTCAATACCATTTATTTCGTATCTGATATCTTGAAACAAAACAGAGTGCGCCGGCGGATATACCTACTGCGTCATCAAGCGCTACGAGTAGTGCTTCGCCCCCGCCGACTGTGGTAAATAATAACAATTCGTCTGAAAAAGGTTTAAACGACTATTTTGTGTTTATTGCCGCAAAGTCGGACACACTCGCGACTTTTGCAAAAACATTAAAGATGAAACCGATAAAGGTTCAGTGAAGTGTTACGGTTGTGGTGCTAACGGTGTAATACGATCTAATTGCTCTAAATGTTCTGTAAATAGTACTAAGGAAACATTTCCTGTTCTTGACATTAACATGTTACACCACGGTTAGAATTTTGATAACAGCCCTAATGTTATTGTTTCACGCAACTGTTGTAAAAATAACCTAAATGCCAATAGTGAACTATAATTATTTAAACAATGTATGTAACGTGTCTCAATCTGCGTATTTTTGTAGTTGTAAGTGTGTTAGCGAATGTGATGCATTGCCGAGTCGAGTGGGTAACTTGTCCGCTTCGAACTTATGTACCCACGGTGGTCCGGTGGATATTGAGGTAAGCGGTTATCGTGGTACGGGGTTAGTTGATACAGCTGCTAAGCGTAGTGTAGCCGGTTCGAGACTACGCACTAAACAAAACTATTCGATTCATAGTTGTTTCATGTCGGTAAAATTAACCGACGGTAGAGTGCGGAACCTTAAAGTTTTACTCGTGGATGTTGACGTATTACTTAAGGAGTCGGCAGTACCCATCACTTTTTTATTTTTTGCGGATTCAGTAACTAAGTATACATTGCACGGTATTGATTACTTGCTTGGTTCACAGCTGATCGGCCTCAGGTCATTCACCCCTTGCGATGTGAGACCTCTCGTGACGTCGTAGGGTGCGCCTCCGCGAATATCTTACGAAATAATGAGGGTTCGATGCTGTCAATTTCAAAGAAGGAATGTCTCACTCAGCTGCTCCACGAGTATGGAGACATCTTCGCTGAAGGGGGAGAACCTACATAGTTCGCAAACCATCGCATCGACTGCGGTGATTCCCCGCCGATTGCAGTACCACCGTATCGACTCACGCCCGCAAAAAAAGCCATCATGGAGGCGGAGATAGAAAAGGTGCTGCGCGAAGGTATCATCGTGGATTGTGAATCTCCGTGGGCAGCACCAGCTCTTCTGGTACCGAAGAAGGATGGTTCTTACCGTTTCTGCGTGGACTATCGCAAGTTGAACTTCTCCCGAGTTGCGCAACCATGGACGATGCTAACTCGCAAGGATCAGTCCTGGTTGTGGGGTGAAGAACAGGCCAAGGCACTTAAAGATCTAAAAGGATTGCTTACCTCCGATTCAAATTCAGCCAGACTACAATGTCCCATTCATTCTCAGGACTGATGGCCAGATCAGCAATTAGGCAGTGGGTGGGGCTCTACTCCAGTGGGAGTCGTACCTTGAGAGTCGTACCTACGAGAAGTACCTTGGGTACATCGACGGCCATCCTGTACGTGTCGGCAGCGACCATCAGCCCCTGAAGTGGCTACTCACTTTGAATTCGCCCGCCGGCCGTCTCGTACGATGAGCTATGAAACTCCAGTCCTTTGATCTGCAAGTCGACGCACTGGGGTGCTGCTACTCTTCGTGAAGATCAGGTTGCAGATCCGGAAGTGGCGAAGATCAGTAAGGCTCTGGAAGGTAAGGATGAATTAGAACTTACCCGTTGGACGAAGAAAGGATGATAAGTGCAGCGGTGTACTATACCGTTACACCGAGGTGGAGACTGAAGAACCGCAGCTCGTTATTCCTGTAAACCGACGAAAACAGGTACTGGTTGAATTTCACGACTCTGCTACTTCGGATCATGGTGGCTTAGATAGAACCCTGCATCGTATAAGTCAGAGATTCTATTTTCCCGGTATGCTACGTTACGTAGCAGAGTATCTGAAGACCTGCATAGAATGCCAGCGCTACAAACCATCTAACGAGAAACCTGCGGGACTGTTACAGACTACAGTTCCCGCTCAGCGATTCGAAGTCTTGGCGGTCGATCTCTTTGGGCCGCTTCCCAATGGAGCTAATGGAGAGAGGTGGGTGTTGATAGTTGAAGACACGGCCAGCAAATGGGTTGAGCTGTTCGCCCTATCTGAAGCTACAGCTGAGGCATGCGCCAGGGTACTTGCCGATGTCATGCAACATGCAATTTTCACGCTTGGTGTGAAGCAGAGTCTCGTGCCGCTCTACCATCCAGAGGCCAACCCAGTCGAGCGTAAAAATCGCGACCTCAATACTCAGCTGGCGATCTTGGTATAAGGTCACCATCAGCTGTGCCCAGAAGTTCTGCCATTCATCCGCTTTGCGCTGAACACATCACTAACTAAGGCAACTCAACAGACGCCTGCTTATCTAACATTTGCTCGTGAACTTCGCTCACCTATCGCAGAACAGAGTGATCTGCTTGCTGTCATAGAGGCTGAAAACTATGTTCCACAGATTAAGCCGTATCTATTGAAACTTGCAGAGACACTCAGCAGCAGCAAATACTGTATTGAGCATCAGCAGGACCTTCGTAAGGCTGCGATAGACAAGACTTAAGTATTTTCTGTACTTTGTATTGTGTGTCGGATTATATTGTTTTTTTATGCCCGAAAAACGTTATTTCATTACATTCGCCATACACATTTGAAATACTGTTGAAGCTGATGAAGATTGTACGCATGTATTTGCATTGTATAAACTCAATCTCCTTTAAATATAAATGCATAGGATAGGTGTGAGTACTTTGTACTATGGAGCCACCATTTACCGGGTAATGCGCCCTGGCGGCTGAAAGTATGTCATGCTCACTCAAATGTCTCGCTGACGGTGGCGCGTGTGTTGGATCATTTCACAATTGCGTCATGTTCGTGAACGGGCGCCTTTAGTTGGGACTGGTCATCTCTTAGCTGCCACGGCTTATTTTAATAATTTATTTTTAGGGTAATTTTATATATATTTTTTCTGCACTCTGGACGCTTTTAACGTGTACGGTTTTTTTACATCGTTCTCACATATTGGATCAACATTAATGATGTAATTATTATATTTGTAAGAACAAAAGTATTTAAAAGCGTGTCCATGAAGTTTCTTGCCCGTTCTTCTCCATAGGTACCTACTACGCTTTGGAATTGGCAACTAGCTCCATATTTCTGACTGACCGCCTCCTTGACAATTCAAAAGTGCCTGTAAATGGTTTAATTGTATTAAATGCATCGAGTTTGAGTTTGAATCACCCATGACCAGAATTGGTCCTTTTATACTAGAAACTATGTTTTTTAAAATAGCCAAAAAATCATGCCGAGGGTGAGCAATCTATATCGAAAACACTGTAATGACTTCCACCCTACCTGCTACAATACTCACATCACCTGAGTGAAGTCAAAGGGAAAGACAAAAGAGGGACCCGATTATTGACAAGGAGAACCGAAGATCTGTCACATCTGAGAATGTTGAAGTGTGGCATACGGAAGCTAAGACTTATGGTGAGCCAAGTCTCAGCTATAGAACAATTGGTTTGTTCTATAGCTTGTACTTATTCAAGATAAATATGAGGTCGTGCAATTCGTGAAATTTCGGTGGTGAATTTTAAGCCACTCCCTTCTCACATTCCACTGAAAGAGTACTAGGCGGGGACGCCATTTTTTACTTGAAGTAGTAATAAAATAAATTGATCGGCAACGTTGGACGGTGATTGGGAACTAGAAGAAATAACAGTAGGTATAAGTTATATAAGAAGTTCAATAATAGAGACTATGTTATTAGAGAGGACATTTTTGTAATTGAGAGCGCAGCCATTAGGCTGCGAAGTTTAAGGGGAACTAACTAACTGCTGATGAGCAGCGTTATCATAAGATGGGGAAAGAGGGGCATTAGTCCTGGGTTTAAGTGTAACAGTTTTGTGATAGGACTGAGAAATTAGAGTTTTAGCAATGTTGACATAATTGCGGAAAGCTGTTGGTATAATCTTGCAAGCCGCCGCATAGGGGATAGTTTTCTCAGCCATGACAATCTTAATAGCCTTCTGCCTGCCATACTCAGGGTATGATCTGCTATTAGCAAAGTGAACCAAACAAAGTACACAAAAGGCCTTACCCTCAGAAATGTTGCAACCATCACCAGGTCGATCAGAATCAGAATGCTTTATTTGTAAACATAGGTCAAATTACAACAGAGTGTGAGATGTTACAGATAGGTAGATCTTCTATGTTTTGCACAAAGGCGTACAAATATATTGAATGATGTATAAATAACATTGTCAAATTTTTGTGGAATGAATTTTGAGTAAAAGGGAATGTATGCAAACGTGCGAGTGAAAGGTGTATAAGAGTGAAAGAGAGGGAGAGGAAAATAAAAAAGATGACGGAACGTGCAAGGAACGACGAACGAAGTGAGACGTGTTTCTATAAGTTTTTAAAAAGTTTTATATTTTATCTCTAAAATAAAGAAGAAAAAAGCAAGTTACTTCTATTATTTCACCACCTGATCCCACAAACTTGGGAGCTCGTCCGGGATCGCGGTGAAATAAGTGGAGTTAGTTCGCCGAACGACTCAGACGCACGCACGCCGATTGGTTTTCGAAGATCCTAGTTCTACGGACGACTACGACATATACGACGACATTCCTAGTTACGACGACTACAAGGAATAACGATGACGACGAAGAAATCCGGCCAGGACTTTTACGATGCTGCCACATTGACAGCGTCGGCACAGACGGCACACGGCGACATGCTGCACCTTACGGAACAACTAATAAGAAAATTCAGTGCACAAGACGAAATGCACACAGTGTCCCTATGGATACGGGAAATCGAAGAAAATGGAGAAATATTCAAATGGAGTCCGACCCAACTATTGCTAGTAGCGCGACGTTCGCTAACCGGCACAGCAGCACTATGGCTGCGCAGCGAGAAAGTTTTTAAATCATGGGACGAGTTGAAAGTGGCAATTGGTAAAGAATTCGCCGATACGATAGATGCTAAGAAAATACATGAAATGATGAGCTCAAGACGTAAGAAGAAAGACGAATCATGTATTGACTACATGTTAATAATGAAAGAATTAGGCAAACGCGGACGAATACCGGACTACGTAGCTATCAAATATATTGTGGACGGCATCATAGATGACGAGATAAACAAGATTATGTTGTATGTTGTCACAACTTACGCGGACCTGAAAGAAAAACTGAAGTTGTATGCGATGTTCAAACAAAATTCCACGAAGGAAAGTCGACGTAGTAAGCCGTCTAATGACACACAGAACAGCAGTAATAATAGGAGGAACGCGGCTGCAATGATGCGATGTTTCAACTGTGGGGAAAAGAGTCATACGTCGGAAAACTGTCCTCATCGGTTGCAAGGAAAAAAGTGCTTCCATTGCAATGGTTTTGGTCACATTTCTCCAAATTGTCCATTGAAAAAGATGGCGAGTGCTGATTCGAGTTTGAAGCAGACAGCGATTACGTCATCATCGGGCACTCGGCAGACTTCGGACACGATCGGAGGACACGAACTATTTCCTAAGGTTGGCACTGGACAAGAACAACGAAGACCAACCAATCAAATGTCGAAAAAAGCATTCTTCAACTTGATGCAAGAGGGCGCCACCAGCAACACGATCGACGACGTTCAAAACGGTGTTCCGGGTAATGTTTACTTAGCTACGACCGGTGTGAAGACAAGCGCGAATAATTCGTGTTACGATGTTGGCACTATGAAACCACAGAGCAGGGCAGCGATTGGCTACAATGACAGCGGCCATGTTGTTGAGTTTGATCCATGCAATGTAAATAAACAAAACAAGGAAACTGATGAAATTGTACCGGTTGTACGCCTCGTACGTCGTATACAACCATTAAAAACAGTGTTTGTGCGCGGTAAAACGGGTAGTGCGTTAATTGATTCGGGCTGTGACGTGAACTTAATGTCAAAGGATTTTTACGACGAACTTAGCAGGTCAGATTTAGTATTGCAGTGTAACGAAAACAACATTACGTCAACCGGTTTAGGTTATTCGCAAGTAATGTCATGTGGTGTTGTCAAGTTAGAAATTATGATTGATAATTGTTTATACCGTGATACTACGTTCTATGTAATGC